>OY740797.1:42358454-43607422 GCA_963514005.1 Raja brachyura | reverse complement strand
TTGATTTAGTTCATCTCAAAGGGGGAATAGCAATTTGTCACCACATTTAAGAAGGCGAACAATAACCATAATTCTTAAACTTGATCAGTGTATAATGAAGCATGCATTCATAAATATAAATTGACATTGGGATCAGGCTTAATTCCAGTAGTTTCCACAGTGGAAGAGCCAGCTTGATTTATATTTGGGGATATTGCTTCAAGCTATGCTCGGGCACCGAGTGAAGCGTTCCCTAAACCGATGCATCTGAAGCAGAACTAGGATGGAAAACATTTGAGCAAAACATATGCACGCATTTGGTAGAAATTTGTGCGCAAATCTATTTAAGTTTCTTTCGATCAACTCAACTTTCTTAAGATCGTCACTAGAGTCCAGAGTCTTTGCCAAATGGGATCATTATATTTATTTTAATTAAGAAGCTATCGCTTTAGCTATTTTGTTTGGATTACATCATTAGGATGTGAGTGTGCTGATTACATCGAATGGGAATCATTTAACAACATATGTATTCACAGCCCATTATTAATCTGTAGCCTGCAACCCCACATTGGTTTCCCCCTAGATATTATACTGTGATTTATGCTGTCTTAATATAATACACATTATCCATACTTTCTACACATGGAATGGACCAGATTTTTTTCCAAGCACTTGGTTGGTGCCTGTTGTTGCTGCACTGGTTCTTACTCATGCATGCAAATAGAATCTGGTTAAACCAGGGCGATCCCAGGTCAATTCTTCAATGAAGAAGAGATCGGTTTCAGGAACGTGCATTCACCACTAGTCTCTGATTTCAGTTGCTCGGGATCTTGCTGATCACCTGACAACCTGAAGACCTCATGTTAAGGAGTGGGGTTGAGTCACATGACCGCACGATAAATTTAAATTGCAACTAGACTAATTTTTTTATAAACTTGAAAGCACTGGCACCGGGAAGAACCCAGCTTTCAAATTCTGAATCCCCTGCTTGTTTGCAACAGTTTCACTCATTTGGCCCACTGTGCCCATTCCATGTCTAACCTTAAAAGGAAACAAAGTGCTGGAGTAACTCTGCACAGTCTGGAGAAGGGTCTCGACCTGAAACGTCACCAGTCCCATGTTCCCCAGAGATGCCGCCTGACCTGCTGAGTTATTCCTGCACTTTATGCCCCATTGTGTATTAACCAACATCTGCATATTTTTGTTTCTACATTTTTCCATATCTTACCTTAAATCAATCCAAAGCTAACTTGGGTTCTTCCACTGATTCTCCTATCTTCACTGTCTTAAATAATGCTTGTATTTTTCACTTTAAAAGGTACAATAGTCTCTGCTTCAATTACTCTTTATGGCAAAAACATTCAGTATTTAAAAAGACTCACAATAAAGCCACTTCTGTCAACTTTTCCCTATTCTCTCTTGGGTCAGGTGAACACAAAATGAATTTCCTCCCAAGGTCGGGAAACAATGAAAGTCAAATGGTTAGCCTACCTTCAGTCACCAGTGCACTGTTCCCGCTTGAGTCCTGCCCTGCCAGAGACACTCTCCTGCCCAGCTATCTGATCGAGAATGCCAGTCTTCAGATGAATACACTTTCTGAACCAAATTGCACTATTATTGCTGTTACAGGGATAGGAAGTGCTTTGTTAATACTGTCGTTAAGGAGAGAGGAAGTATGCAAATGTGACTCAAACCTGAGCTGAGCAAACTTTATATTAGATAATGTAACAATTATCGAATATCTTCTTTAGCAATAAGATCCTGTAATGTAAACAATACATAATTGTAAAAGGATCAATAACTGCAATCATTTTGGCCATGTTAATTGTAAATAAAATTGCTATAACATGTCAACCTCATTTCCTTTCTCTCAGCATCATCCTAACAGATGACCATGCCAAGTTCCCATTATGTGCTCGGAACTTTATAGGTTCTCAATCAGGCCTGATCAATGTGTCGAGATAATGCATGGAGTAAGTAAGACTCTTTCAAAATGCAACTTTAAAATCAATGGAGGGGACAACATAATGAGTGGTGTCCAAAGCCCAGAGGAAACCATACGCTGTGCTGCCTGCGATTATATTTTATCATGGGCCGATAAATAGATCACTTTTAATGAGTACACAGCATATGCACGTTACTCAGGTCTTTTAGTTTCCCAGGAGAGCAAAGGTATATTAGTGCTGTAAACATCTTGAGCGGTCAGCAGTTCTACAGGTGCAAGCCTCTTAAATCTTAAAATAAAGCCAAAAAAATACAATTTTTAAATCCATGGCACTAATCGACGTGAAAATCAAAGCAGCGGACATATCCTTTTCCAGATGAGTGGCCTTCATTTAGCAAATATTTCACTCTGAAGGAAACTGTGCTTTGCAGCGTATGAAGGGAGCCTTATACTCTGAGAAAAGGTGCTTTTTGTAGTCGAAAGCCGATTTTATTAGAAACAGAGGCACATGGTAATAACTCAACAAATCCCAGTTTGAAAGCTGCAGCCATTGATGTAAAAAAACATTTTTTCAAAGGTGATGTATTTCGCTGATCGGAGATTCCGCACTTGGATTTGGATGGTGCTGTTAAATTCCATTTAAACCTCTCCTTTCCCAGCAATTTTTGGATGTTTTACTCGCAAAACTACTATCATTTGACCTTCCTTGTTTCTCTGATTCTCTTTAGTCTCACTGAGGACTGGCTAACAGTCAGCTAGATTTTTCAGTTGCCAAGGACAAGATGATGGTGATGTCACAGTGTGTAGATAATTCTGGTTAAAATAAAACAAGGAACCACCCTTATCTAACAGGGAGGATCTATCTTCAGTTGATAGATTTTGTACAACTGCTAAGTTTGCCAGTGGTTCTAGGAAGATGGGTTTCTCGGGTTTTGTGCTGCACACCCAGAGGTGTGAGGATTTGCGAGCAGAATGCACTGTGACCCCACAACCTGAGGGCAAAATCTCCCAGCGATCCCCCTGCACCATGTATCGCTGCCGTCACTTACTGAGAAGAATTGATGTGTAAACAGAATTGATAAAGTTAACACTAAGAATTAAATGGTGAAGGAATGTTCTGGGTGTTAAGTGAGTCTTGCTTTTTCGGACCCTGGAGTAAACCAGTGGTCTAAAACAGTCCGGTGACAGGAACTGCACACGAGAAACAGTTTCAGTCCTGTCACCATGTTGCATTCTGTTTTAATTGCCACTTGTCATTTTAAGATAGCCATTTGCCACCTGGCCACTAGATTTTTATCCATTACACACTAATGAGCACTGAAATGTAAATGAAATACAAAAAAACTGGACCTATTTAGATAAAGACAATTGCGTTCTTGAGACCTGGGGCAATCACACCCATTAGTCAGTCACAGACACAGTGATGTGTAACAGACATTTACAAAGACAGGGCTGTGATGCTGTCCAGCTGGGACCCAAACCTGCTATGAATTTGGCAGGGAATAAATTTCACGAAGGGTCAGGCTGTGTTGAAAGGCCCTCGGCTTTCTCACACTTTCCCTTTAATTTCAGGCAGTGAGATGGCAGACTACGGCGCTTCGCCCAGAGCCTATCTGAACAATCTGAGGTCAAGTTCAGAGATGTAAAACACAACCTTCCCACAATCAGAGCTTGTGGCTCACCATGATGTTATTTATGGAGAGAAAATAAATGTAGATAACGACAGACTGAGATAGTATATACACTTCATACATTTGCAGCAAAGGCCACAATGCTCGCCTTTGTTGTCAGTCTGCACCGACTGCGTTAGAAAAGTATTACAAGTAATAGATTCCAGCCATTGGTTAATGTCATAGGTAGACTACCAAATAACGAGGTTGGAAAATCACATAAACTATTAGGTTGAAATTGCAGAATGTTGTGCAAACCTAGGGTCACCTAAGTCTGTCCAAACTATAATATTCAATATTTGGATTGAGGACATTTTAGAAAGAATTTAAATGCATCTTCTATCAATAAAAACGTTCATAATTGGCAGACATCATTTAAGAGCAGGAGTGTTTTATTGTCACATGTCCCGGACAGAACAATGGAATTCTTACTTGCAGCAGCACAACAGAATATGCAAACATAGTACTCCATAAACAATATAATAAACAATACAATAAAACAAAGTTATGCGTGAATACACGATATGAAACTAGTCAATGCCATCAGTGGGAGGGAAGGGAAGAGCGTTTTACACCATATTTTGTTTTCCTCCTTCTAAGGTAAGAATGTCAACCAGGTTATTAGTAACCCGACGTGCATTGTTGTTGATCACTTTCAAACCCATTATCTATTTTAAAGTGTTTTAACAAAAAAATATTGCAGTGAGATGCGGAGGTCTGGACTCGGCTTCCAAAGGCAGAAGTGCCACTCTGTGCAGCTATTACTCCTGTCAACCAGAGGACAATGAGCAACTGGACATCAGAAGGACCTTTCAACGAGATCCCAGTTACCAGAACAGGAGAGAAAATCAACCGAATCAGACCACTCTGAAATAATGCTCCTGCAGGCGAGCCCACTTTTATGATAAACTTTGGAAGACTAACCATTATTCAATTATCTGTGCTTTGTGACAGCCAGTTCAATGAAATAGATGCTGCCCCTTTTCAGGGTATAGGAGGAGATGCACTTTTCTTCTGCACAGCTAACACAGTGAGCAGCAACCCAACGCAGAGGCAAACAGGGTCATGATTAGTGACTGCAGCAACCAAAGAGGAAAGGAGTCACTTTCCTTTCCAAATAGAGCCTCTCCCCAGGGATCAGCGTTGCCTGTTACTTCATTAAAAATATAAATGCAGCTTCTCTTGCCGTGCTTATTCCAAAGTGAGGTTGAATATTGTCTCTAATGTTGTGATTAAATTAAAGCTCTCATGTACTTTGACCTTGTTCTTACTACACTATCAGGGAGTGGAATAGAAAAAAAAAACCCTGCCCTTTCTTAACGAAAAAAAAAGGTAAATGACACAAGCCCGACAGTCTGCCATGTCTGCCATTTGTCATACAAATGAGTCACTGGGACAATTGTTTGCACTGACTGCTGGGATTGGCATTAGTGACAGATGTGGGCTACACTGTCAAAACTGAACTCGCTTTTGCAACTGCATACTCCTAATGATTAATAAGGTGCACTGAAATTAAAGTCAGCCCCAGCAACATTAGAAGAATGTCATTCGTCACTGACAATAAATTTTAAATGTTAGCTCTGAAAAAAAAAAAATTAGTCACTTGGTTCCTTCAAACCTCACAGTGTAACTTGTTAAAATAACCAAAACATGGGGGGGGGGGGGGGGGGAATGAGGATAATGCTGGCCATAGAAGAACAAGGCAGTTCTTCATTTCTACAGTGAAGAAAAACATTATTTACACAAGGATTTAAAGGATAAATTATTTTCCGAATTTAGAAAGAAATAGCAGGCATCAACAAATGCATTTTAAACTTTACTGAAAACTTTGTTTAAAAATCCATTTGCTCTATTTTTATTTCTTCACACTTGAGCATATTTTAATTGCAAATATTTGCAACCAAAAAAAAATCAACAGCTTGCCATGATTGGAACAGCCCCAATATCATTTTCTTAAAAAATGTAAATATATTGGTGCTTTATAAATTCAGAACCTTCATGTGGCGATGCAGTACTGTTCCACAGATGCTGATGATAAGTGGTTAGTCTTTGGAAAGCTTCATTTCTGTCCATGTACACCACATGTGCTTTTTTTCCCCCCAATTTTCTGTAACATTTGAGAGGTCAGTCATTTACTGATGGCCACCTGGGCAAATTTCAACCAAAACTCCTCACCCCAATTAAAAAAATAAAGCTGTTGGAGGCATACTTGTTCTTTGTTGCAAGAGCAATGAAAACAGGGGATAGATATCACTGAATAAGTAACCATCACCTAATCTGTTCCAACACATACACACACGACCAATGTTTCAAAATGGCAAACGATGTACTATGGACATTCAAGAGTATCAGAAAACGATGTCTTAAAATATGAATCTTTGTATATTCACACATTCACAGCCAGACTTTTCACAGTGCCTTCACTTTGATAGCAGGAGTCTTCTCCCACAACAAAAGAGTTTTAATTGTTTTCTGATCGTTTTCGAACAGATTTATACATTAACAAGAAAAACTGATGGCAAAAGATGAGAAAAGATGCAATAAGTGTTTAAACCGAATTACCAGATTCAATTTAGAAAAAAAGTCTTCTAATACTCATAATTTGGTGCAGCAAGTTCAAAGCACTTTGGGAGAGAAGGGGTGGAATGAATGATTCGAGCTGTCTCCTGCAAATGTCAGCATTATATTTCCCATAACCTAATGCCCATTGTCAAAAATGGACTGCTTGGAAAAAGTTTGAACAGAATGAAAGCAAAAGCTTCACAATTCAACACTGTATTGTATTAAACATGGACTCTGAAGTCAGTCCAAACAGGATGCACTCAGCACTGGGAGTATAAACAAAACTTCATTTTTTTTCTTTTTCGCAGAAAAAATCTGCAATGCTGCTGCAAACTGAGACAAGACCAGTTTTAAGAGGTTTGGAAATAAAAATGACATGTCAGCAAAACAAAATAAACTCTTTTAACTTTGGTGTAGAACACGGCTTTACTGAAGGAAGGCTTCATCACATTCTATCTTTGTTTCTTAGGATGTTGTGCAATTACATTTCTAATCAGACATATATTTTCTGGGGGTTGTGGTGCAACAAGCTGTGAGAGCTGATCAATTCACTCCCACTGCCTTTGAGAATAAAAATTACAGAGAGGCCAGTAAAAGCTGGTAGCTGGAGCCCTTGCTGTTGGTCAAAAAAACCACCTCAGTGTTACCTGCCATCGGCAATATACAGACAACTAAGCACTAGCTCTACTCCAGCCCTGCTGTTCAGGCATCCCCATCACCATTAGAGAGGGGAGGGAATGTGTACTGATTGTTCCTTCATGTCTCCTTTTTGTCAGGTTTGATCCATGTTGTCTCAGGCCTGGGAGAGCGGAGCTGTGGCCTTGTCATTTGGAAACATAGGCTCGTCAAGCGGCCTGGCAACACACCCTGACTGATAGCTGACACTGTCCCAGTCTGCCTGGAGAGGAAAGCAGAGGGGGAGGGAAGAAGTCACACGATGGCACAGCGGGTCTCCTTTAAGATCCGCAGACATGAAGTGTTCTTTCTCGAAGATGGACGCAAAATGCTAGAGCAACTCAGCGGGACAGGCAGCATCTCCGGATAGAAGGAATGGGTGACATTTCGGGTCGAGACCCTTCTTCAGACTGAGCGTCAGAGGCGAGGGAGTTACGGAGACTGGTCGGAAAACTGGAAAGGGGGAGGGATGGAGAGAAGGAAAAGCAAGGGTTCCTACACAAGTGTTCTTTCTCGACAGATCTAACAAATTATTTTGAGATATTAAACATAAAAATAAAATTGACATCATGCCAGTGTCCTGTGATACAAAACTAGGTAAATATGTCCCAATAGTTGTTAGGACTGTAGAAAATAGTTAAAAATACTACATACAGCCTTGATATGTTATGTGCAGAACGCACCAATAAAAGGAAATAACATCAAGTTATTAATTTGTTCTGAAACAAATGATTTTTAACTACGTGGCATGGGGTGTAACAATTTTACATAACTACTCACATTGAAATCTTAAATATCGCTCATGAAATGGCCTTCTCATTAAGGAACTCAATCAGATTCTTCCACCTAAATAAATATTTAACAGGATCTCAAATTGAAAGCTTTAATTTTATCACTATGCCAACAGTGGCATGTAAAGCCCTTGCAGAGATCCCATCCTCAAAATGCAAATATAAGAGATTAAAACACATTTAATATCAAATAAATGAAGGCAATTTACATATTGCATTAATCGTACTGTCAGAGAGTATTTGCAGGGATAATCCTCGGATATTATGAACACAGGCACAATCATCGGAAAATGTTTGATATTTGTAATGTTTCACTGGTCTGCAATTTCATTGTAATTGTTTTGATTGGAATGGTAAGATATTTTTGTAAATAATATTTTTAATGAAAATGGCAAAAAGTAATAACAAATTACATCTTTTAAATCAAAATTCATTTTAAGTATTTCCTTTCCTGGCGTGTGAGATTAATATCACTGGAAATGAAAACCTACTAATACATCATAGCTATTATTCCACAGTCCATACTTGACATTCTTTTGGTCTTTCTCATGCATTGATATCCAAACCCTTCAATGGTTCAGCCATATTAACGTTGTTCTATTTACTGCTCCGATCCCACAACTTACCCTGGATCATTGGCTCTGGCAAACTCATCCAACATCTGCTTTCGCAGTTCTCACAAGAAGAAAGTCAAAAACATCTTCCACGCCTGAAATTGACTCAACAAGGTGACAGGAAGATAGAAGATAAAAGGGACCTGTTTTATCATTGTGAAAATGAATCACAAATTGGTGAGTATCCTAACTAGTAATTCCAGTCCCAGTTAATATTGCCAAGCCATATAGAATATAACGAGACTAAGTGGGACCCGTTGGGTCCCAGCATCACACGGGAGGGCTGGTCCCCCAACACAATATTCCACCTCTCCACCAATTCCAATATTGGTGGCCAGTTGGGGGGGGGGGTGCTTTCTGGAGCGCTAGTATGGGTGTTGTGGGCTGAAGGGATGGTTTCCGGGGGGCTAGTATGGACATTGTGGGCTGAATAGATTCTTGGGCTGGCAGCTAACTCACTTGAGCCTGTTGTGCTGGCAGCTCACTCACTCACGGCTGGTGAGTTGGCAATTGACTCACGGCTATTCCTTGAAATTCCATTTCAAGCAGGGTGCAAGGCCACCAAATTCAAGTGCAGTTTCTTACCACTTCAAACAGGGTGCAAGACCACCAAATTCACGTGCAGTTTCATACCATTTCAGGCAGGGTGCAAGGCCACTAAAGACAGCGAGTCATGACCTCTCCCTCCTCCATCTTGCAAAGACAGTGCCACGCCCACACTTCTGGGTTTTATAGTCCCTCCCCCCCTTCTCACCAGAAGGGGCATGGCCTTCTTGACAGGAGAGAGAATTTCAACATTTTTTAAACACTAATAACTCTTATTTTTCATCGATGGGAAAATTCCTTGGCACCTGATGATAGGAGGGGGACTCTGAGTAAGATGGCCAAAAAACACAGCCGTACGTGGTAGCGTTTTTCTAAAATCAATATAAAGCGCAAACAAGAAGTGGTCAAGATTAGACTTTTAATTATATAGAAGGCAAGGCAACTTTAATTAGGCAAGGCAACTTTAATTAGACAAGGCAACTTTAATTAGGCAATACAGCTTTAGCATTTCCAAACCAAAGGCAACACAGCTTTAGCATTTCCAAACCAAAGGCAACACAGCTTTAGCATTTCCAAACTATATTTTCAAACCACAGTAAGGGCACTGACAAGTCAGTAAAACCACTCACAGTTTAGTAGACATGTGTTCAGTGTTATTCACAGCTCAGACTGAGCGACATGACCCTCTCGCACCCCCATCTTGCAGAGACTAACTGAGGCACTCAACACTTCCGGGTTTTATAGTCCCTCCGGAAGGGGCGTTGCCTTCAGGAGAGAGAACCTCAACATTTTTTAAACACTATCAACTCTTTTATTTTTTATCCATGGGAAAAATCCTCTTATCCTGCGCAGCGGAGGGGGACTCTGAGTAAGATGGCCAAAAATCACAGCCGTAAGTGGCAGCGTTTTTTCTAAAATGTTTTTCTACAGAACACCAGGAAGTGGTCAAGATCAGACTTTTAGTAATATATAGATAAGTGTGTAGGGAAGAACTACTGATGTTGATTTAAAAAGCTGGAGTAGCTCAGTGGGACAGGCAACATCTCTGGAGAGAAGGAATGGGTAACGTTTTGGGTCAAGACATTTTTTCAGATATATAGAATGTAATCCTACTTTGAGAAAGAGAATTACCCATCCAGAAGTTGAGACTAGGAAAGGCCAAAGGATGCTGGTGCAATCACAACGTGGGCATAGACCGAGATTCTAAAGGGCTTGTCCCACTTGGCGATTTTTTTCGGCGACTGCCGCCATCATTGACTGATGGATCAGGTCACCGAGAAATTTGCGGTGTGATGTCGTTTGACGCGCGGTGCTTTTTCAAGTGTCGCCCATGGATTTTGAAATGTTCGAAATCTTTTGGCGACACTGATATGACGTCGCAGTCGCCAAAAAATATCACCGTGGGACAGGCCCTTAACCCTTTGGGACAGTGAAACACTGGCTTCATAGCAGAGTGGGCAGTTGGAACGCAGTTGCCTTGATCGTCAGCAAGCCTTCATGTCCATCCAACCACCATTCGATCAAGACAAAGTCATTCTTTCTAATATCTCTATTAGCTGTCAGTCCACATGTCAGATGAACAGGCACATGTTGGCCGCCATCTTTCAGTTCATAGATTCTCCAGCTTTATGCAATATTCAAGAGGAATCGCACAGATTTGGCTGAAAATAGCTGGAAGCAAATTCCTACTAACCTTTCCTGGCAATTTTGCCTAAGAAAGTAATATTTCCAGAAGCCTACATTAGGATACAGAATGCAAGAGCATCCTTTAATCAATTGAGGAAGAGATTGTTAAAGACTTAGACCTGGCCCAAAACCTGTGCTCTACAGGGCAATAGTGACCCCAGCTTTCCTGTATGCTTATGACACCTGTACTACTGGCAGCAGGCAACACGAGGTCTGGAAAAATCCCCCCAGTGCTGTCTCTGCGAAAATCTTACACATTTTGTGAAAGGACAAGAGATCCAAAGTTAACATTCTTTCCTGTTGCTGAGGCACAAGTTACTCGTGGTTGGGTTCATTTGGCTGGCCATTTTGTTTGCCTGCCTGCCTGACATAGATTTCCGAAACAGAATCTGACCTCAGCCTTGGGGGGACATTACCGGGCAGAGAGAGAAAATGGTTCAAGGATGTGCATAAAATAGCATTTATTGTGTTATAATCCAAAAGGCCGAACAACAGGAGCACACACTTGCCTGCGTACATCAAGAAAGGAGTGCTCCACCTCACAAACTATCCACCCGCCTGTCTCATCAGCTCCACACACCTGCCCCATCAGCTACTACCACTTGCTAGGGTACCTCGGCTTCATTAGCTACCTCAGAATCTACAGAGTGGAAATCAGCAATCCTCCAAAGCCAAAGGACTGCTGAATGAGGAGGATAAAGCAAGAACACTGTGCAGTTAATTCCTGGAACACATCAGTGCTAGCATCTCAGCACTCCTGCTCTAACACATTCAGAGAAAAGTCCTGCGACTGAGAAATATCATGTGAACGTCTTTGTATGGATTCTGATACTTTATCAAAAGTGCAACAAATTGGACAGAATTTGTTTTCTAATCTTCATAAATGTGCATTGACCACATTTGCAGCATTCTAGGAAAAGTTGATATCACAGGCTTGCACTCACGAAAACGACATCTTTGTAAACACATTTCCACCGTCAGCAGGCTTCTCTTTATCGTACAGATGTTACTGAGCACTGAGCAGAATTGCCCCAAGGATTACTACGACACTAATCAAATGGGTATTTGTATCTTACCAGGTCTGAAATTGATCAAAACGATCAATGGCAGATCAGTTCTACAAGGCCTCATTAGCTTTGTGCAAACACAGTTAGCAAGTGCTTTTCAACCAGTTCCAGAACCCAGGCAGAAATCATTCAATTGCGCTCACTTTTGTGATGGTGAAAACAAGTTGCCAATCGGCCACACTTTTAAAAGAGGGAAATAAATGTAACAGCTTTCATTTATTGCAAACAAATTATCAGCCCTCTCTGATTATTTTGATATATCTGGCAAAAAACAAACACACTAACCAGTGGAGCAGACTGCATTTCTCAGTTATTTTATCAAAAATTATTTCAGCATATAACTGGATGCTCCAACAAAATATGTATCAAGCTAAGGTCACCCTTTCTGGATCGCATTGCCGTCTCCTCTTCAGCTTGGCCGGCGTGCAGCAGGAGCTTTGCTAGTCACAAAATCGTCACATCATCACTGATCCTGCTAGCAGCCAGGATTTAACTAAACTCATTGTGGTGGGGAGCCTCTTTGATACTTTGAAGTGGCAAGGGAATAGGCCCCTTGATTCTTCACCTCGAGGGTCTGCATGACAAAGACCCAGCAAGCCCACAAAATAAATTACCCAGTGACCCAAGTACCTCTGAACAATGCTCTGGGAAGGCTGGAATAATATGCTGAGTTTCCTCAAATTGAATAATATTCATTACGTTACAGAGCCTCAGTTTACTGTGCATGTCCCCTATTTTAACCTTTGATACCAATGAATCGCGTGGCTCTTGTTCTCCATCGCCACTGTAGCTTAGCTATTTGTTTTTTTTGTTCAGCGTGGACCACCAATTCTCAACGCCCAGTTTGACCAAAGCAATCTCCACAGCCATTCCCTATGCTAAGTGCCACATATACCAGCAGATTCCTTTCCACATTGTTGTCATCTATTTTCATACCATCCTTAGATAGCCAGCTCACGTGAAGAAGGGGGGGGGGGGGGGGGGGGGGTCTCGACCCGAAACGTTACCTCTTCCTTTTCTCCAGAGATGCTGCCTGACTTGCTGAGTTGCTCCAGCGTGTTGTGCCTACCTTCACCTTCCACTGTGCTATCCCTGTTTGTAATGAGTGCTGTTGCAAACATAACCAAAGTGCAATGGGTTTAAATTTCTGAACTTGGATTAACACAACCTGGACAGTTCACTCAATCCCTCCCCTCCCCTGTTATTTTTTCAACCAAAAACCCAATGTGTTTTTTCCTCACCAAATTCAATACTTCCTGAATTCCTGATGCTCTCAGTTTTAAGTAGCAGCATTTTCTTGAGAACTTTATTGATTTTTTTTATGCAAGTGGATGTCATTGGCAATGTTGGCATTTATCATCCATACCTAATAGCCCCTGAACTACGGAGGCATTTAAGTCAACCATATTGACGGCTCTTAAGTTGCACAGGACCTGATCAGAAAAAGATGGCAAATTTCCCTTTCTGAAGGTCATGAATAACCTAGATGGGATTTTTACAACACTCAAGCAGTTTTTTTTAGCTACCAATACTGAGTCTAACTTTTTTTTATGTATATATTTTATTTTAGTACTTGAATATAAATTCCCCAACTTTTACAGTTAGATTCAAACTCATATTCCAGGATCAATGGTTTAGAACTGGCAGCTCATCAAAAAGCGTAACAATATTGGCATGATTATTTGTACAGCTGTCCTTTGACTGTTCAGGTTAACAGTTCACCTACCTGCTAACTGTAAGAAACCATTACACATTTATTTCAGTGGCAGTTTCTCATGGAACCTGATACTGTGTTCTGTGCTCCTCAACTAAAATGTGACTCTAGTGTTTCATCAGCAGCATCAAATGTTAACAATCAGCACCAAACTGGTTTAAATAAAATTATCGTCTGAGATAAACAGAATCAAATCCAAATAAAAATAACAGGGAAACGTGAGGGGAATAAAATTAGGGTAAGATTAGTGCGGCACGGTGGTGCTGCCCTACACCACCAGAGACCCGGGCTCAATCCTGACCACGGCTGCTTGTCTGTAGGGAGTTTGTACGCTCTCCCCATGACCTGCGAGGGTTTTCTCCGGGTGCACTGGTTTCCTCCCACACTCCAAAGACGTACAGGTTTGTGGGTTCAGTATAATTGTAAATGATTCCTAGTGTGCAGGATAGCGTTAGTGCGCGGGGATCGGTGGTCGGGGCGGACAAGGTGGGTCAAAGGTGTTTCCGCACTGTATCTCTAAATCAAACTAAACTAAAAAAAAGTGTAAATGGGTGCTTAATGGTAAGTGTGGAATCAGTGTTCCGAAGGGCCTATGTCTGTGGACTCCTAGTGTGTTCTGCACCAGTGACAATGTCAGCTGCACAGTTGAATCATGAACTTACTGGTGCTGGCAACAAAATTGCAGTGAGGGCTATTCTTCTGCAAGCAAGGGTTAAGGCAACTTCTCAAGGAGGAGGCGATTGGAGGTAGTTGGAGCAGTAGATGATGCAAAAGTGAATGGAGCTGTATTCAGTAACAATAACACATGATTAGGAAGTGCCTCATTTCACTCTCCGTCCGTTCCGGTGCTATCAAGCCAAGGATATTTGGACCTTATATTAACTTTAGATTACAATTGCGTCACTATGTCAAATCTCACTTTTTACTGTTAAAGATAAGCACTTTGTGCAGTCAAATTATTTTCAGTTTCCACAGTTACAGATGAAGGAGGCCAACAATCATAATGTGAACATTCATGGGCAGTGAACAGATTTCTTCAACCAGTGGGAAGTATTCCAACTAATAAAAAAATCCCTGAAGTTAGATGGCTATTTTCACCAAAGATGAAAGGTCATTGATTTATTATTAGTTTCGTTTAGTGATTCAGTGCGGAAACAGAGCCCTTCAGCCCACGCCGGCCAGCGATCCCTGCACACACTTAACACTATCATACACGCTAGGGACACTTTACGATATTTTATAACCAAGGCCAATTAATTCTACAAACTTGTACGTCATTGGAGTGTGGGAGGAAACCAGAGCACCTGGAGAAAACCCACACAGGTCATGGGGAAAAGTCCAAACTCCATATGGACGGCACCCTTAGTCAGGATCGAACCTGGATCTCTGGCACTGTAAGGCAATAACTCTCCCGCTATGTCACCGTGCCGTCCCTGAAATAACTTTTAATCCCCTCACAGGTGTCGCAGATAAGCTGAGTATTTTCAGCATTTTCTGTTTTACTTTTGATTTACAGCATTCACATATTTTGCTTTTGGATCATTCTTTCATTAGTATCCATTCAAAGTGTTGTGCTCAAAACTAATTGAGGTGGAAGGCCAGTCCATGAGTCTACTAACATCGTCAGTGAATCAACAGCAGGCAACAAGGAGGTTTCAGGGTTTGGCCACTGTAACAGTGTGCATGGGTTAATGTATAAACAGTACGAAAGCCAATGCTTTAATGCTGTTCATAGGAAGAATGTCTCTGGTCAGCTGTTCCTACTTCTGGATTCTGTCCCACCACTTATTTTCCATCCCTAGATGTTGCTTAGTGTAGCTGTATTTACTCAAGAGCCAGACTTCTTTCAATACCTAGTCCAAATGATATCCCTCCAGTGCAGCCAGCTGTCAACTCAGACTGCAAATGTCAAGTGATAGATTGTGGACTTTGCTGGGAAGAACAGCACCTCATGTCCACCCATGAGTTGGTGATTGTGTAAACTGCACCAAGCCAATGCAGGACACTTCTCAAGGAGTGGGGATTGGAGGTATTGGTTGGGGAGGTGGATGATGCAGAAATGAATGGAGATTTATTCTGTAACGATAACACTTGATTAGGAAGTGCCTCATTTAATGCTCCATCCCATCCGGTGCTATCAAGGCAAGGATATTTAGACCTTATATTAACTTTAGATTACAATTGTGTCACTATCTCAAATCTCACTTTTTACTGTTAAAGATAAGCACTTTGTGCAGTCAGATTATTTGCACAATAATTGCTGCACTACAATGCATGGATTTTGTAGATTTGACCCAGCATTGAAGAAGCAGTGATGATAATTCCATCTCAGGATGTGAAATTTAGAGAAGAACTTGTAGATGATAAACTTGTCACATAACTGCTGACTTAACATTTGTAGTGTTAGAGACTGCTTGTTTGGGAAGTGCTTGCACAAAAGTGCTCTCAATCACTACATACTGTCCAAGAAGCACTTTGTCATATCTCTTTTATGTAGAATGGATGACGTTTGCCAACACTGAAATACCATTACTGCAGACTTATCCATTTCCTGAAACAGTCTGAAGAAGGGTCTCAATCCGAAACATCATCTGTCCATTCCGTCCATTGATGCTGCCTGGCTTGCTGAGTTCCTCCAGCAGTCGGCTTTTTCATGTTCATAAGTCATAGAAGAATTAGGCCATTCGGCCCATTGAGTCTACAGTTTTTTTTGCAGATTCTAATAGCTTAGGGTAGCATGGTGGCACAGTGGTAGAGTTGCTGCCTTACAGCGCTTGCAGCACCGGAGACCCGGTTCAATCCTGACTACGGGTGCTGTCTGTACGGAGTTTGTACGTTCTCCCCATGACCTGCGTGGGTTTTCTCCAGGTGTTCCAGTTTCCTCCCACACCACAAAGATGTACAGGTTTGTAGTTTAATTGGCTTTGGTTAAATTGTAAATTGTCCCTTGTGTGTGTGTGTGTGTGTGTGTGTGTGTGTGTGTGTGGGATAGTGTTGGTGTGCGGGAGTCACTGATCTGCACGGGCTCGGTGGGCCGAAGGGCCTGTTTCCGCACTGTATCTCTAAACTAGCCTAAACTAAACTGCAGATAACAAATGCTGGGTCATGGTTTTATTTTCCCACTTACTTAAATAGAAGTCTGATAGGTACAATCATCCAATTAAAAAGAACAGCTCTCAAATCAGGCAATGTCTAACATAACGCTGGTCCAAGTACCTGAAAAGTTATCTCCAGCATCCTTTAAACTAGTGAATGGAGACATCTATTCTTTACACTTCTAGTCTATTCTTTAATCTTAATGTAAATTCTGCTGAGTCCCCATTCACATCAACATTGACTTTCTTCAGAGACCCGGCACGCCACCCTCATCTACTATTGTAAATACCGACACAAAGTAATTTTTCAATATGTCAGTATTTTCATTTACAATGTCACTGTTAACAGTTTTCCTGGGGTCCTTCTTGCTCTTGATCAACCTCCTTTTGATATGTAAGTGGAAAAAAATCTTGTTAATAGTTTTGCACAATTCACTTCACGCTCCCCTTTTTGTAGACCGTGCCATCTGTAATGCCTCCATTTCTCTGTCCTGGTCACCATGCTCTGTGCGGGCTTTTGCATTTTGTATAACTTTCCTTTTAATTCCTTAGTCAGCCTTTACATTGATGAACATTTATGGCTGTTTATTTTTGGGAAGAACTCTTGCTGTTCAAGGCATCAGCTGGTTCTTTATTGTTACTTGAACGCGTGACGGATCTTCTGTTATTTTACTATTAACTCGACCAGCTGATTTACCATGCACAGTCAATGAGAATCAAAAAAAAACCTGCAGACACTGTAAATCTGAGAGAAAAAACAGCAGAAAATGTCGGAAATGGGAGGATTATTAGAGCGCTTCCGTGGAAAGAGAAATGTGGGCAGCATCTTGCATCATCAACCTGAAATACTAATTGCATTTGTCTTTCCACAGATGCTGCCTGAACTAGAACGAGTTGCAAGCATTTTCTGTTTCGATGTAATACACACTACCTATCTATCCAGAATCTTTCGTTTCCAGTTTTGTGTTTCTCTTTCAAACGCGATGTTGAGCTTAATCACACTAAGATCACAATTAGATAAATGTTCACACACCACTGAGTCACTGGCCACATTAAAAAATATTCATATTAAAGTTTAAAAACCATCTTTTACTCAAGTGGTTTGCGCAATATAATTATGCAAACATATCTACTATTTTAATCAAGCCAGTAATGTATTTAAAATTAACAAGTTAACACCTGTATTAAAAATGTAGCTGAAAGGGATTTCCATGCGTTCCATAGTGCCACTTCTTTCTAGCAATATAGTTCAGGAACAATACAAAATGAGCATTTTGTTATTTCAAATAGTAATGTTAATTGGGACAGAATAGCAGCACTAGAAATCAGAATGTTGTAAAGCATCCTATCTTCTTCTGAATGCAAACTCAAACATATTCGCTCTCGTGCCAGTTAAAATGAATACATTATATGATAGTAAAAAGTGAAAAAAGGTATTAACCACAAATATGTTCATATTAAAACAAGTTACATATCCTCCAACCAACAATTGTTGCCAGGCCTAGTTATGTGGAAGATAATAATCAAGGAACTCCACCACCAGCCTGGGGGTTTCATTGCATGTACAATAACCACAAACCTTTTGTATGAGTCACATATTTACAAACCAAGATATGTTGCAATCAAACAGAAATGCCACATATTGAATTTGCATTGACATGTCAGACATTACAATTATGAGCCGGTAGACAACAGGTGGAGCACGTGGATCGTTCCGATATCTCCATTGCAACTCTGTCTCTCTATTAGATCACTTTGAACAACTACCATTATTGGTTTTACAATATTAAGGGCAGCGCACTTTGAGGGATCAGTGATAGGGGTAGAACCTCATCTACTGATGCAAAAGGTGCTGCATTAACTCAACGGGTCAGGCAGCATCTGTGGAGGGAAACGGATACACAATGCTTTGAGTCAGTCCTGATCTACAACGCTATCTGTCCATTCCCCTCCACAGAGGAGTTCCTCCAGCACTCTGTTACTTGCTCAAGGTTCAAGGAATGTGCTGTCTGCTGCGTCTCCATGCTTCTACCAGTTTTAGATGACACTGTGAGCTAAGTCATGATGCCAGGATTTTTCCAGGATTGTCATTATAGAGGATTTTAACTTTCCCAATATGGAGTGGGACTGCCATATTGCCAGGGGGCTAGTTGGAGGGGTGGATGAGGGGGTGGAGGGGGATATGTGAAAGGTGTTCAGGAAAGTCTTCTCATGCAATATAAGGTGGAGGGAAAGGCATGACAAGCTTTTAGGAAATTGAGCAGAGCAAGGGAGTGAGGTGTCAGTGGTTGAGTCTTTTGGAACCAAGGGCTGCAATTTGATTAGCTTTAGAATAGTTATGGATAAGGACAGGGGCCATCCATAAGTTAAAGTTCTATATTGGGCAAGATCTTCTTGGGAGGGTCCAAAGACATCCAGGTTTGTAGGTTAATTGGCTTCAGTAAAAAGTGTAAATTGTCCCGAGTGTTGGATAGTGCTAGTGTACAGGGATCGCTGGTCAGTGTGCACTCGGTAGGCTGAAGGGCCCATTTCCATGCTGTATCTCTAAACTTCCCTGGAGGAATTTCGGAGACTGAGGAGCATAATTAAGGAAATCAGGAACACCAAAAAAGGGACATGAGAAAGCTCTGAGATTAAGGAGAATCCAAAGAGATTCTATAAGAACATTAGGGGGAAAAGGGTAACTGGAGAGTGAATAGGGCTCCCGAGTCACCAAAGTGGTTATCCTGTGTGGAGCCACAGGGTGTTGGAGAGGTCCTCAATTAATGTTTTGTCTCTGTTTTTACTGCAGAGAAAGACATGATGACTGGGGAACTTGAGACTGTCAATGGAGGACTTTCCATATTAAAGTTGGGGAGGTACTGAATGTCTTAAGGAATATGAAGGTAGATAAATCTCCTGCACCTAATCAGATATATCTGAGGACACCGTGGAAGGCTAGAGAAGAAATTGCAGGAGAACTGGGTGAAATGTACAAATCCTTATCAGACTCTGATGAGGTGCAGAAACGCTGGAAGGTGGCTAATGTTGTGCTTCTATTAAGAAGGGCTTTAAGGAAAAGCAAGGGAACTATGGACCAGTGAGCATAACATCTATGGTAGAAAAGTTACTGGAGAGGATTCTGAGGGATAAGATAAAACATCTTTTCGATAGACTGGCTGTTTAGGCATAGTCAGCAGGGTTTTGTACAACGGAAATCATGTCATGAATTTATTTTGAGGTTTTTTTAGACGTGTCCAAGAAGTTTGATGAGGACAATACCATACACATTGTCCATATGGACTTTAACAAACTCTTTGAAAATGTTCTGCATGGTAGGCTGCTCTTGCAGGTTAGATTGCATGGGAGCCAAGGAGAGATAGCTAACTGGATGCACGATTGCCTTCATGGTAGGAAGCAGGGGCGATAGTGGAAAGTTGTCCTTTGGACTGGAGGCTTGTGACTAATGGTCTGCCTCAGGGATCAATGCTGGGACTATTGCTGTTTATCATCCACATCAATGATTTAGATGAGTGCACAAGACATGATTAGTACGTTTGTAGAAGATATTAAAATAGATAGTATCATAGACAGTGAAGATGGTTATCATGAATTGCAGCGAGATCTTCATCAGCTGAGCAAGTTGGCTGAAGAGTGGCAAATGGAATTTAATTCAGATAAGTCAGGTGATGCATTTTGCAAAGTCAAACTAGGGCAGAATCTTCGCAGTAAACATAGAAATAATACATCGCAGAAACATGCCAAAGGTAGACACCAAATCTGGAGTAACTCAGCGGCTCAGATACCACCTCTGGAGAGAAGGAACAGACTCTCAGTCTGAGGAAGGGTCTCGACCCGAAACGTCACCTATTCCTTTTTTCCAGAGATGCTGTCTGACCCGCTGAGTTACTCCAGCTTTTTGAGTCTATCTGCGGTTTAAACCAGCATCTGCCATTCCTTCCTACACAGGAACAAGCCCTTTGGTCCAAAATGTCTATGCCAAACATGATGCTAAACTAATCTGCTTTGCCTGCAACTGATGCATATTCCTCCATTCCCTGCATATACATATGCCTATTGAAAAGCCTCTTAAATGCCACCATCCCATCTGCCAGCAGCGGGTTCTAGGAATCTACCACTCTGTGTGTAAAAAAATGTGCTCTGCACATCTCCTTTAAATCTTGCCCCTCTCTTCTTTAAGCTACATCCTCCATTCTTTGCCAATTCCATTCTGGGGAAAAGGTCGTGACTGTCTACCTTATCCGTGCCTCTTATAATTTTATAAGCGTCTATCATGTCGGAACCCCAACTTCCAACGTTCCAGAGAAACCAATCCAATTTTGTTCAACCTCTCCTTGTAGGCAATACCTTCCAATCCAGGTAGCACACCTTCATGATTTTGCACCTATGACACATTTCTATAGAGAATTCCACCTTCCAACTATGAATGGGATAGAATAAATATGAACCCACTATGTCCATACTCAGCAAGCAGCAAGTTATTAATACTGGCAGTTCTAGGAGCACAGAGTGGGATCACTGTGGGATGCTCAATTACACATTAACGACCTGGCCCCATAGTTCTGCCGAAGCAGCACTGATCTGAAACACTGACTGCTTCTCTCTTCTCTGATGCTAAGCATGAAGGAAAGAAAACCATGCTCCTTCTTCACCTCTCTACCTCCTTGTGTTGCCATTTTCAGGGAGCTCTGGATCTGGATCACACCTCCCCATGTTGGCCAGACTCTTACTTCACTCCTGCCATTGGGAAGAAGGTCCAGGAGCCTGATAACTGTAACGTCCAGGTTCAGG
The DNA here is from genome assembly GCA_963514005.1 of Raja brachyura. The sequence goes on along the minus strand of OY740797.1, from coordinate 43,586,287 downwards.
AGCAGCTTCTTCCCAACAACCTTCAGGGCACTAAACACTGCAACCTCCACAATAATCTCTGAACTACATACAGACTGTGGAGCATTGTTTTTTGTCTTTGCACTATCATTGTTTGTTTGACGCACACACAGACACACACACTTTTTTCATTGTTTACCATGGAGTTTACTGAGTACTATGTTTACATATCTGTTGTGTTGCTGCATGTTAGAATGTTGTTGTTCCATTCCAGGACATATGACAATAAAACACTCTTGACTGTTGACCCCCCAAGTCCCTCTGCACATCAATCATGTTAAAGGTCTTGTCTAATCCAGTGTGGGCAAGTTGGGCTGAAAGGCCTGTTTCCACACTTAATTCAGCAACTAGTAAACGCAAGATCAAATACAAATATCTGGAAGTTGTGATTGACTTTGGCACACTCCACCATTCGATTTGTAAAAATGGCAGCTCACTGCTGTATCATGGAAAGTCATCGACAAGCTTGAAGTTGTTTCATCTCCACGGCAGATCAATAAACATGGCAAGTTTAGTCACGTCAATGTATTACAAGTTCTCTTTGAATGATGCGTTAACTGTTAATTACTATCAATCAACATTGCTGGCAGTGCAAATTAACTACAACTGGTGTGAAGTCTTCTTCTTTCAGGTTTTAATTGATGATGGGTTTTTTTTTGAAATGTTAAATGTTAAAAAAAATTTAATTTATTGTTCTTTTTTTCTCTTCTCCAACCGAATCCACGTCCTTTGCCTTCCTACTCCTAATACCCACTCAAACTCAAAGTGCCCACTCAGCCCTTGTGTTTACTTCTCAGTGTTTTATGCTGCTTGGTTAAGGAGGTGGCCACAATTGTCTGCCCAGTTCACTCGGGTCTCAGGCATACTTTTTGCTTCACTGATCTGTCATCAACTCATCCATTCGGCAACGAAAGCAAAGATTTTACAATGGAGACTGCGGATGCTGGAATGTTGAGCAAAAAAAACAAAGTGCTGGAGGAATTCAGGGGGTCAGGCAGCATCTATGGAGGGAAATGGAAATGGACAGAGTCTCAACGTTTTGGGTCCATATCCTTCTTCAGACTTTTAAATTATCAAATGAATTGAAAACTTGTGCATGAAGGGGCTTCTGAAAACAGTCGGCATTTGCTGGTCTTAAAAAGCATATGCCGACCCATTGTGTTAACAATTTTAGTTTAGTTTAGAGCGCCCAGGAGCGGAATAAATGCAAAAGGTTGTAACCACTGCCCAGCCCATCATTGGCTCTGACCTCCCTACCATCGTGGGGATCTATCGCAGTCGCTGCCTGAAAAAGGCTGGCAGCATCATCAAGGACCCACACCATCCTGGCCACACACTCATCTCCCCGCTGCCTTCAGGTAGAAGGTACAGGAGCCTGAAATTTGCAACATCCAGGTTCAGGAATAGGCTCTTCCCCACAGTCATCAGGCTATTCAACTCAACTCAAACAAAACTCTGAACATTAATAGCCCATTGCACTTTATCTGCCTATGTGTGGGTATATATATATATATATTTTTTTTTTCAATGGTATATGGTCACACTAATCTGTTCTATATTTATTTATGCCTACTATATTCTGTTGTGCTGAAGCAAAGCAAGAATTTTATTGTCCTATCTGGGACACATGAAAATAAACTCTTGAATCTTGAGATACAACCCTTCGGCCCACCAAGTCCACGTTGACCAGCAAACCCCATACACCAACATTATCCTACATACTAGGGAAAATTTACAATTTTACTGAAACCAATTGACCTACAAACCTGTATGTCTTCGGAGTGTGAGATGAAACCAGAGCATCTGTTGAAAGCCCAGGCGGTCACGGGGAGAACATACAAACTCCGTACAGACAGCATCCATACACAGGATCAAACCCGGGTCCCGTGAAAGTTGTGCAGGTTCATTGCTCAAGAATAAGAAAGTTGAACAATTTATAACAGCACACCACTGGATACCTTAAACTATCTTGCCCCGAAATTAGCTGATCTGAAGGAGAGTGCAATACTGGACTATTATCATTGCCTTTAGTGCTGCTAAGTTAATGAGAGTGACAGTTAATCAAACAAATTCCCATAACTTATATCTGCATGGTGACTGAAACAGGAAGGTGCATTAATGTGAAAGGCAGGTGAGTTAAGGTCAGGCTTAGCTGTATAAGAAGGAACTGCAGATGCTGGAAAATCGAAGGTAGACAAAAGTGCTGGAGAAACTCAGCGGGTGCGGCAGCATTGATGGAGCAAAGGAAATAGGCAACGTTTCGGGCTGAAACATTGTCTATCTCCTTCGAAACGTTGCCTATTTCGAGTCTGAAGAAGGGTTTCGGCCCGAAACGTTGCCTATTTCCTTCGCTCCATACATGCTGCTGCACCCGCTGAGTTTCTCCAGCACTTTTGTCTACCTTCAGGCTTAACTGTAGTTCTTTAACACCCTCCTAAACACCATCCATCATGACAAATGCTAGAATGTCTTGTCCAGTGTCACACAAGAAGACAGTCCAAGGGGCCAAACAATGGTCAGCATTCTTGCAACTGTGCCCCAGCATCGAGCGGAGAGAAAGAGCAACATGATCCCTCAAAACAAAATTCACCAGCTCTTTCTGTTTCCCCCACCTATTTAGCAAGCTTCACCAACTGAATCAAGCCAGACTTTTAAATTCTGATTTATTAATGTTTACATGTTTTATGTGGTATTTATTGTACCCCGGTTCATATTAAATAGAACAGTTTGTGTCTAAGATGCCAGCAGAGGCCGGGTTTGCCGAACTGCCAGCTGTGTGGATGCCTCAAACTCTCTAACTGCCGCTTCATTACTTGGAAAACATTAAACAACTGTGCATTGGGAGTAGAAAATGAGACTGTTAAACCAACCTGATATAATTCTCATCAACAAAGGGAAAGAGCACAGATCAATTAAGCCTCCACTGTGTAGCAATGAAGCATATCTGAAGCCGTGAGGCTTAAAACAAATTGACTGCGGAAAACTCTATAGGAAGAGTACGAGTAGGGGAAAATCCATGGCAGGGAGAGGGGTGAGCGAGGGGGGGAGCAGAAAGATGAAGGAAAATACGGCACAGTGGCGCAGCAGTTGAGTCGCTGCCTTCCAGCGCTTGCAGCGCTGGGGACCCGGGCTCAATCCCGACCACGGGTGCTGTCCATGCGGAGTTTGTATGTTCTTGGGTTTTCTCCGAAATCTTCGGTTTCCTCCAACGCTCCAAAGACGTACAGGTTTTTGGTTAATTGGCTTGGCGTAAGGGTAAATTGTCCCTAACGCGTGTAGGATAGTGCTAATGTGCGGGGTCCGCTGGTCGGTACGGAATCGGTGGGCCGAAGGGCCTGTTTCCGCACTGTATCTCTCAACTAATGTGAGAAGATTTAACACAGCTACATCTCTTCGATAGCTCAAAAGACCAAGGACATTTGACAGCCTTTATAATTAAGTCGAGTGCACGTGGCGGTCAGAAAATGAGGATAGCTGTTATGGAAATTATTAACTAACGTTTTTTACAATAACCCTCTCCTGTACAACAGCCATATAGACGCTTCCTGTTTTAACTAAATTCAGTCAATATTATATACAACATTGCTACAAGAATTGCAACAGCTCACCTTGAGATTTTCCAATTAATAAAAGTAACTCATTGCCAGAGCGGAAAATGTACTGCTGAACAGTCTATGCGAATAGGCAGTTAATCAAATGACTAGTACTGTAGATCACCTTGAGTAAATGTGTTCAATAAAATGTTACTCACAGCATATAATAATGCACTCCTGAAAGTAATGTAAGTGTATCAGGAACACATCTGGAAATATTTCATGGCAGAAATGCTTATTTCCTGTGTGTGTGGACCCCTTGAGTAAATATCTTCAATAAAACATTAGCCCCATGTTCATCATAACAATAGCTCCCTGTAGTAAAAGGAGTTCACGAAGAATGTTTCTGGGTTAAAAAATAATGTTTCTGCTGTAATTTTCTTTGGTGTAATTACACAGCAGTTGCTCATAATATAAATACACTGAATGTGGTTTTTAAAGAGTATTACACATGCAAAAATATGAAACGCCTAAACTGTCTTCTTAGCTTCCGTGTACGATTTCCCTGCAATAAACCACTGGAACATATTCGGCATGGATTTCTTTCTTTAAAGATCTATTAACCATTACTTCTCCAAGCTCCTTAAGCTTATCAGACAACCCAGATCTCTATGAACACAACACAAAACTCTACCACTTTAATCAACTTAAAGCAGAACTGTTGCTTTTATTTTGTAATGTTATTCCTCATTAGATTTCCTCCCTCGTTTTAAAATATATTTCTGCAGATTTTCAATTTGCTGCTCATTGTTTCTGAAATCGCTTTAAGAGAAGACCTCCTTAAGCCCAAGTTTATGACTGAAATGATAAGGCGGCTGGCTATCCACGGTTGAGGACAGCTCCTCTTACCCAAGGCTAGCTGCACCTGATGGCTTGGAATCTACCACAATCCAAGCAAAGACAGCATACACAATAGGACCTTTCCAGGTTTCTACATCTCCTACTCTTTCGATAAGCTCTCCAGGTCTTGTAGGAGGCTATAATCATAACCTTCGCATAACCTTGGCAAACAGAAAAGTACAGCATTAGTGATCCCTGTATTTTTAAAGGAGGCTGCTGATGGTGATGCATATAGACAAATTTCAGAAACTGCCAAGTATCTTTACATTATACAATAACATTTCCTCAGGTCATCTGGATATTTCAGGTATTTGTAGATCCAAATTGTACAAAAGCAAGTAACCAGGGCAATTTATTTTAACTTTACGATCGCCTTTATCAATGATATTCAGTAAAAACTCAATTGCAGTCATTCCTCCAACGTGCCTTGTCCAATACAGAATGTATTTGATCTATTCATTTATCTAGAATAAATGTAATTCTCACAATGGAAATGTATGAAATCTTCCAATCTTGGAAGAAATTCGCACCTGAACATCCAACAAGCTAATAGGTTCAAGGGTACAAATACTCAATAAAATCAGGATCTGTGTCCGGGAAGATTTTTTTTTTAAGAGAATGATTTGTAGAGATAAACGCTATGTTAATGAATCTTGTTTATTCAAAGGAATAGGTGTCGGAATGATAAAACACCATGCATCAAATCAACAGATTTTGAGGCCAAAAAAGAAGAGGGTTGTCTTGGTAAAGATGATCTTAAAGATAGCTCCATTTATCAAACCTATAAAAAAATGATCTGTAAAATATTTATTTGGATAGTGGGCTATCAATCATAAAGCACTATGATAAATCATAGTGTTTGTGTGTTGGTGATTGGGGGGATTCGTGCATGAACTGGTAGGTTTTTGACCTAGTCCAGAATTCCAGATGTCACTTGGGGCTGGGCATCGCCATGGAGGGCAATTAATCTCCCCGAAAGAAAATGTCAGAAATCCAGCTGAGGATTGCCTGACCCTCCACACTCTTCAAACGTGTAAATTAAACCACAAACAGCACTCAACAGAAAGCATTGGGCTCATTCGTCATCAAGTCATGGAGAGGGACTGCACAGTAACCGGTGCTTTGGCCCTACGGGTCTGTGATGACCACTCACACTAATGCTACCACGACCAACACACAAGGGGCAAATACAAGTGGCCAATTCATCTGCTACATCTTTGGGCTGTGCGGGGAAACTGGAGAACCCAGGGAGAACCCGTGTGGTCACAGGGAGAATATGCAAAATCCACACAGACCACACCCCAGGTCAGGATTGAACCTGGGTCTCTGGAGCTACGAGGCGGTACCTCTACTAGCTGCGCCACTGTGCTGCCATGAAGCCATGTTTAAGTTTGCTTTCTGTTGCCAATTTGAACCAGTAACATAGAGACAGAAACATAGAAAATAGGTTAGGTCTTTATTCTCTGGAGCGCAGAAGGTTAAGGGGGGACTTGATAGAGGTCTTTAAAATGATGAGAGGGATAGACAGAGTTGATGTGGCCAAGCTTTTCCCTTTGAGAATAGGGAAGATTCAAACAAGAGGACATGACTTTAGAATTAAGGGACCGAAGTTTAGGGGTAACATGAGGGGGAACTTCTTTACTCAGAGAGTGGTAGCGGTGTGGAATGAGCTTCCAGTGGAAGTGGTGGCGGCAGGTTTGTTGGTATCATTTAAAAATAAATTGGATAGGCATATGGATGAGAAGGGTACGGAGGGTTATGGTATGAGTGCAGGCAGGTGGGACTAAGGGAAAAAAGTTGTTTGGCACGGACTTGAAGGGCCGAGATGGCCTGTTTCCGTGCTGTAATTGTTATATGGTTATATGGTTATATGGAGGAGGCCATTCGGCCCTTCGAGCCAGCACCGCCATTCATTGTGACCATGGCTGATCGTCCCCAATCAATAACCCGTGCCAGCCTTCTCCCCAAACTCAACAAACAGAACAGAACATAAGATGTTAAACAGAATCACAATGGGAGTGGAGGAGTGGGATACGGGGTGGCGATGGGGGGGGGGGAGGAATATCAGAAGGCTAGCTGTTCGACTCATTTCTGTGTTTATTTTCAGTGCGAGTATTGACACAGTGAGAACAAACTGAGGCAGAGAGAGTTGAAAGATTAACGCAGCAAACAAATAATTGGAAACATTCTTTTAAATAATGGAGATGTCATAAACAATTCAACCAATTGTTTCAGCTATTTGTACCTGTGGTGCTGCCTTGTACAAAAAGCAAGAGCCACCAATACACAACGCCCAGAAACTTTCCAAACTAATCAGATCTCAACTACGAGGTTAAAATTAATTGTGGGCGTCTCATCGCAGTGAGGATTGTTTGGGTGGATATAAATCAAGCAACAAGGGCAAAACTGACCTTTGAACTTCCATGAGCTCAACTCAGTGAGTTTCTTAACAATTGAAAGACGTTTCTATCCCGAAATGAACAGGCATTTTAAATTCAACCACTTTGAGAAAATGATTGTGATTGAAACAATTTTGCAATAAATGAAACAGAAACGTGAATGCATAAAACAGAAACAAACACTCCAAGGGTCAAAAGGAAAATGTGATTTTTGTGGTGAAGCAAGGCTCCCTGAGGCCGCCAGTGTTCCATCTGGGTGCTCTGGTTTCTTACCAAAGCCAAAGACATGCAGGACGGTCAATTAATTGCCCCTAATAAGTAGGTGAGAGGAAGAATCTGGGGGATGGTTGACAGCACTGTGGGAAGAATGCAATGGGATTAGTTCACTCTGTGCCAGCATGGACTTGGTGGGCCATGAATGCTTGACTCCAAGACCCCAGAGCAAACTGGGGACAGTGAAAGTTCAAAGGTGGGATTACATCAATCAGGGTCAACTCTCATGATTGTGGTCACTTGCAAATCAATAGTGCAACAGAAAGCATGGAAACTGATCCCTCTCTTGTATCAAATCGAACTGAGCCATGACAAGACTTTTCACAGATCTGTGGTGACTTTAAAACTTTGGTGGTGAAGCCTGCTGCTCAATGTTGGGACAATTGGCAGTGCTATCCGCCTTTTATTTCATTAATGAAGCGGAAATAGAAGTACTGGGTCAACAATACAGAGGTGAGATGAGAGGCATTGACTTGGACAACACAACTGCATTGACTGAGTGTGGCATCATGGAGCTGTGGTAAAACTGAAGGCAATGGTGATCAAGGGCAATGGCCATCAAACACCTGAATTATTAGAGTCAAGACTTACACAAAGAAAAGATCATTGTGGTTGTTGGAGATCCATCAACACAGCTCCAGAACACAACTTCAGGAGATTCTTGGGATAAGAACCACATTCAACTATGTTCTTGCGACTCTGGATCAGTTCCTGTGCCAATAGCCATTAGCCGTAAGGTAGCCAATATACAGTAACTCCACTTTTTAAGAAAGGAGGGAGAGAGAAAACCGGGAATTATAGACCAGTTAGCCTTACATCGGAAGTGGGGAAGATGCTGGAGTCAATTTTTAAAGATGTTTCAACAGCGCATTTGTAAAGCAGTGACAGGATCGGTCAAAGTCAGCATGGATTTATGAAGGGGAAATCATGCTTGACTAATCTTTTGGAATTTTTTGAGGATGTAACCAGTAGAATGGATAAGGGAGAGCCAGTGGATGTGGTGTATGTGGACTTTCAAAAAGCCTTTGACAAGGTCCCATACAAGAAATTAGTGTGCAAGATTAGAGCACATGGTATTGGGGAGAGGGTATTGACATGGATAGAGAACTGGTTGGCAGGCAGGAAGCAAAGAGTTGGAATTAACGGGTCTTTTTCACAATGGCAGGCAGTGACTAATTGGGTGCCACAAGGCTCGGTGCTGGGACCCTAGTTGTTTACAATATACATTAATGATTTAGACGAGGAAATTAAACGTAACATCTCCAAGTTTGCGGATGACATAAAGTTGGGTGGCAGTGTGAGATGCGAGGAGGATGCTATGCGGCTGCAGCGTGACTTGAATAGGTTGGGTGAGTGGGCAAAAGCATGGCAGATGCAGACGCAGTATAATGTGGATAAATGTGAGGTTACCCACCTTCAAGGTCGGCAGAGGAGCGGCAGGTGAAGGAGCGAGTGTGGGGATTGGCTGCAGGTTAAAGCCTTGGTGAGATTTCAAGAGCGGGCCATTTAAAAACCGAGAACTAAATTTGTAAATTAGCTCATTAGCTAATTGAACAGCAAATAAAAGTAAGGCTTGCTCTAGAGGTGGGGGTGGCTGGTTGAGGTGGCCTTGGTGAGTAAAGTGCGAGTCTTTGGCTCAAGAGTCTTCAGCGAGGAGGTTGAGCAAGGAGGCTACACTTGATTCAAAATTTGTGATTTTTTTGTCCACTGAAGAAATGGCAGGCACGTTGGTACAGTGCGTTTCCTGCAGGATGTGGGAAGTCAAGGACTGCGCTGGTGCTTCTAACAACTGCACCTGCAGAAATTGCGTCCAGGTGCAGCTCCTGAATGAACGCGTCGGGGAACTGGAGCCGCAGCTGGATGACCTCAGGGCCATCCGGGAAAACGAGAGTTTCCTGGACAGGACCTACAGTGAGGTTGTCACACCTAGGATGCCGGAAGAGCGAAGGTGGTTGTCTATAAGAAAGAGGAGCAAACGTGGAGTGCAGGAGACCCTGGTGGCTGTACCCAATGAAAACAGGTACACCCTCTTGGGAGCTGTCGGGACAGGCGGCATTTCAAGTACGAACGCCAGAGAGGTCGGTGGCTCCAATCCTAACGATGAGACTCGACCGGCGAGACCGACATTGGGCAGAGCCATAATGGTGGGTGACTCCATTGTCTGAGGTGCGGACAGGAAATTCTGTGGCGGCAGGCGAGATTCGAGGATGGTCTGTTGCCTCCCTGGTGCCAGGGTTCAGGATGTCTTGGACCGACTTTAGAACATCCTCGAGAGGGAAGGTGAGCAGGCGGAAGTGGTTGCGCATGTGGGCACAAACGGCGTCGAGAAGAAGAGGAAGGAGGTTCTGCAACGTGAGTTTAGAGAGTTAGGATGAAGACTGAAATGCCGGACTTCTAGGTGGTTATCTCTGGATTGCTTCCAGTACCTAGTGCTAGTGAGGGCAGGAACAAAGAGATAGGGGATCTGAATGTGTGGCTGAGGGGCTGGAGCAGAGAGCAAGGATTTAGATTTATAGACCACTGGGATCTCTTCTGAGGTAGGGGTGACCTGTACAAAAGGGACGGGTTACACCTTAACTGGAGGGGGCCCGACATTTTGGCAGGCAGGTTTGCTAGGGCTACAGGTGTGGGTTTAAACTAAATAGCGGAGGGGAGGGGTTGACAAATTGGGAGTGCAAGGATGGAGTTAAAGGGGAAGAGAGTACAGGAAAAGTTACGAAAGACACCCGAATTAATGGGACGGAAAGTTCAAGATGGGATAAAAGAGTAAGGTCAGGTGAAATAAGAACCGGTGTGAGAGTGGAGGTGAATACCAAATAAAAAGTGTTATATATGAACGCGCAAAGTATAAGAAATAAAGTGGGTGAACTGGAGGCTCAGTTAGAAATTGGCAAGTGTGATGTTGTGGGAATTACAGAGACATGGCTGCAAGAGGATCGGAGCTGGGAACTGAATATTCAGGGGTATACGTCCTATCAAAAAGACAGACAGGTGGGCAGGGAGGGTGGGGTGGCTCTGATGGTAAGGAATGAAATTCAGTCCCTTGCAAGGGGTGACATTGAAACAGTAGATGTGGAGTCATTGTGGATAGAACTGAGAATTTGTAAGGGTAAAAAGACCCTAATGGGACTTATCTACAGACCCCCAAACATTAGCCTGGATCTTGGGTGTAAGTTGAATTAGGAGTTAAAATTAGCATGGTGTAAAGGTAATGCTACGGTGGTTATGGGAGATTTGAACATGCAGGTAGGCTGGAAACATCAAGTTGGTACTGGACCCCCAAGAAAGGGAGTTCTGTCGAGTGCCGCTGAGAAGGATTCGGAGAGCAGATGGTACTGGAGCCTACCAGGGAGAAGGCAATTCTGGATTTAGTATTGTGCAATGAACTTGATTTGATAAAGGAACTCAACGTAAAGGAGCCATTAGGAGGTAGTGACCATAATATGATAAGTTGCAATCTGCAATTTGAGAGGGAGAAGGTAAAATCAGAAGTGGCAGTAATGCAGTTGAACAAAGGGGACTATGGAGGCATGAGGGAGGAGCTAGCCAAAGTTGACTGGAAAAGGATCCTAGTAGGAATGATGGTGGGACAGCAATGGTAGGTATTTCCAGGAATAATACAGAAGGTGCAGGATCAGTTCATTCCAAAAATAAATAAAGATTCAAAGGTGAGTAAGGGGCGACCGTGGCTGACAAGGGAAGTCAAGGACAGCATAAAAATAAAAGAGAAGATGTACAACATAGCAAAGATGAGCGGGAAGTCAAAGGATTGGGAAACGTTTAAAGATAAACAGTAGGTAACTAAGAAGTCAATATGGGGAGAAAAGATGAAGTATTAAGGTAAGCTACCCAAGAATATAAAGGATAGTAAAAGCTTCTTTAGGTATGTGAAGAGGAAAAAAAATTGTTTAGACAAACGTGGGTCCCTTGAAGACAGAAACAGATGAATATATTATGGGTAACAAGGAAATGGCAGACGAGTTGAACAGGTACTTTAGTTCTCTCCAATAAGGAAGACACAAAACAATCTCCCATATGTACTAGGGGACAGAGGACCTAGTGTGATGGAGGAACTGAAGGAAACTCACATTAGTCAGGAAATGGTGTTGGGTAGACTGATGGGACTGAAGGCTGATAAATCCCCAGGGTCTGATGATCTGCATCTCAGGGCACTCAAGGAGGTGGCTCTAGAAATCGTTGATGCATTGGTGATCATTGCCCAATGTTCTATAGATTCTGGATCAGTTCCTGTGGATTGGACGGTAGCTAATGTTAACCCACTTTCCAAGAAACGAGGGAGAGGGATAGCGGGGAATTATAGACCAGTTAGCCTGACATCAGTGGTGGAGAAGATGCTGGAGTCGATTATCAAAGATGTAATAGCGGCACATTTGGATAGCAGTAACAGGATCGGTCCAAGTCAGCATGGATTTACAAAGGGGGAAATCATGCTTGAAAAATCTTCTGGAATTTTTTGAGGATGTAACAAGTAAAATGGACAAGGGGCCAGTGGATGTAGTGTACCTAGACTTTCAGAAAGCCTTTGACAAGGTCCCACACAGGAGATTAGTGGGCAAAATTAGAGCACATGGTATTGGGGATAGGGTATTAACATGGATAGAAAATTGGTTGGCAGACAGGAAACAAAGAGTAGGAATTAACGGGTCCCTTCCAGAATGGCAGGCAGTGACTAGTGGGGTGTCGCAAGACTTGTTGCTGGGACCGCAGCTATTTACAAAATATATTCATGATTTAGATGAAGGAATTAAAAGTAATATTTGCAAATTTGCAGATAACACAAATCTGGGTGGCAGTGTGAACTGTAAAGAGGGTACTATGAGGATGCAGAGTGACTTGGACAAGTTGGGTGAGTGGGCAGATGCAGTATAATGTGGATAAATGTGAGGTTATCCACTTTGGAGGCAAGAATGGGAAGGCATATTATTATCTGAATGGTGTCAGGTTAGGAAAAGGGGAAGTACAACAAGACCTGGGTGTCCAAGTACATCAGTCACTGAAAGTAAGCATATAGGTACAACAGGCAGTGAAGAAAGCTAATGGCATGTTAGCCTTCATAACAAGAGGAGTTGAGTATAGGAGCAAATAAGTCCTTCTGCAGTTGTACAGGGCCCTGGAGAGACCACACCTGGAGTATTGTGTGTAGTTTTGTTTTCCAAATTTAAGGACGCACATTCTTGCTATTGAGGGAGTGCAGCGGAGGTCCATGAGGTTAATTCCCGGGATGGTGGGACTGATATATGATGAAAGAATGGAGCGACTGGACTTTTATTCACTGGAATTTAGAAGGATGAGAGGATATCTTATAGAATTATAGAATTACATAATCATATATAGAATTATCTAATCTAATTAAGGGATTGGACACACTAGATGCAGAAAACATGTTCCCGATGTTGAGGGAGTCCAGAACCAGGGGCCACAGTTTAACAATAAGGGGTAGGCCATTTTGAATTAAGTTGAGGAAAAACCTTTTCACCCAGAGAGTTGTGAATTTGTGTAATTCTCTGTCTCAGAAGGCAGTGGAGGACGATTCACTGGATGTATTCAAAAGATAGTTAGATGGAGCTCTTAGGGCTAGCAGAATGTTATCAAGAGAGAGTCAGATTTAGCTCTTAGGTCTAAAGGAATCACGGGATATGGGGAAAAAGCCAGAACGGGCTACTGATTTTGGATGATCAGCCATGATCATATTGAATGGTCGAAGGGCCGAATGGCCTACTCCTGCACGTATTTTCTATGTTTCGATGTTCATGAAGAAACTGCAGATGCTGGATTAAACCAACGATAGACACAAAATGTTGGAGTAACTCAGCGGGACAGGGAAGATCTCTGGGGAGAAGGAATGGGCGCCGTTTCGGGTCGAGACCCTTCTTTAACTATGTTCATCTGCTTTATTTATTAATTCTATCTGAAATAAATGAATAAAAACTTCAGTAATAGCATTTACCACACTCCCAGAACAAATATCTTTCCAGTTTGCCTTAGTGAGCGACTCTCAGTCTAAAGAAGGGTCTTGACCAGAAAAGTCACCTACTCCTCTACTCCAGAGATGCTGTCTGACCCGCTGAGTTACTCCAACATTTTGTGTCTATCAACAGTGAAAGTAAAGACCAGTAGCAATACCACTTGGAATTGGCGATACAGCAAATTCTTACTGAACTGAATAGATTATTAAGCAGTTAATATCATGATTCTGCTGTAATTCCTACAGCTTTATCCCTTTTTTATTGTATAGTAGTTTGAGGTAATCTTCTGAAAAAGTAATCTTGAGAATTATGCAAAGGTTCCGAATCATGTGTGCAGTTTGCCAAGGAGTCTCAACCAGAATCTCCTTGAACAACTTTTCAAATGTGAAAATTTAACGGAACAAACTGGAGTTCGACTGTCTCCAACACCTCATACTTAAGCCCCTGTCCCACTTTCCCAAGTTACTCACGAATTCTCCCGAGTTTTCCCCTTGATTCAAACTCTGAGATGCCAGCCATAGGTACTCGGGGATATTTTTCTTTACTCGTTGAGATATTTCGACATGCTGAAAAAACATCCCGACTTACCTGATGCCCCGAGTACCTACGGCTGGCATTACAAGCCGCTATGAAATACCTACGGGCTCGCTACGGACATTCCCCGAGTTTGAATCAAGGGAAAAACTCTGGAGAATTCGTGGGTAACTCGGGAAAGTGGGACAGGGGCTTAACTTTACAGCTCAGTCGCTATGATGAGGTTAACATCAGGCATTGTAACTGTTAAATGTATGACCTTCCCACTGTTGCCGCTCTTGCTGTGATGCTCAGACATAGAAGATCAGAGGGCTCTTTGGTCAATCCTATTTTATTAATTTTGCAGGTTTGCTGGGAAGCCCATTTATCCAATTGCTCCTTGTGAAGGTGGTGGAGAGCCGCCTTCTTGAACCTCTTATCCTGAGGGATGTTCAGGGATTCAAATCCAACAGGAATGGCAATAAATATACAAATCGGGATAAAATAAGATGAGAAGAGGACGTTGCAGCTGTGCTAAGTGCCATGGTCTTTCTCGGTTGTTAAGCTACAACTTTGGGCATTGCTATCTGAGCATCCAACTGCAGGACACTAAACATATGGTGCAAACAGTACGCACAGTCAGCTGGCGGTGGTGGTGGGAGTTAATAAAAGAAACATCCAATGAACTGGTCTTGGTGATTTAATCTGCTTTAAACTAAGTCATTTAAACTCCCATGATAGTTCAATAGATTTCGGCTTTTGGGTTTCTGGGTCATTCATGTTTAGAAATCCCAGGGTTGATGTGCATCTACTCACCTCTGAGAGCATTGCAATTCTGTGGGCATCTAATAAAGACTACGTATGGAATGCACTGCCAAAAATTCTGTTGACACACATTGCCAAGTTCACAGGAGAATAAACCACACTTAGCTGTGGTGCTGTAGATAAAGATTGCCTGTTTGGTGTGATTAAAATAGAAGAACTGCTCTTGTTAGATCAGAGACTTTAACCATTGTATGTTTTGTTGTGACACTCACAGACAATGTTACAGAGGTTAATAATAATCATCTCACACCGGCCGAATCCAATGGGTCGAATACAAAGTGTTGGAGTAACTCAGGCAGCATCTCTGGAGAACATGGATAGACAAACCTTTGGGTCAAGTCCCTTCATCAGACTGTGAACACGGGTCCCGACCCAAAACGTCACCTATCCATGCCCTTCAGACCTGACCCACTGAGTTATCCAGCAGTTTGTGTTCGATGCAAGATTCTAGCATCTGCATGTCTTTGTGTTTAAACTGTTGACTTCTGGTGCTGGTTGACCTCACAGCAACTTAACCACAGCAACCTAACCACCTTGTCAATTTAGGAGAAAATATTTGTAACATGTTGCAGCGACTAATTTATTTTTCTATTCCTTTTGGAGAAGTGAAAGCAGTGCACGGTGAGGGCTGCCCACTGTATCATAGTGTTACACCTCCACCTGTCTGCTGAGCATTGGCTATTTGCAGCCTTGATAAAATTGGATACAACTACACGATTTCAATTGGTAATTGAGAAACCATCACTTTCATCTCCTATTTACAGCTTTCCATTTCTGGGAAACATTACCTCATTTACCGAACTGCATAAAAAAATGAGTAGACTGCATAACCTGATATCCTGGGTCAAAGAAGTGAAATTCTCTCTCTCTCTCTCTCTCTCCTGAAATCAGCAGCATTCTTCTGGTGAAAGAAAGCATCGACGTGTAGAATGTTACTTCAACAAGGTTCCAAACCAATAATTCGGGACTATTATTTGTGTAAAATACAATAAAAAGCTATTTTATTTTTTGTGCTGTCATTATTAAGTGAGGAAGGAGCACATATTACCCGGCATACTCATTCTTAACTAATGCGCTCCGACCTAACCTCTGAATGCTATCAGTTTCCGATATAACATCTCTATTAGGTTGTAAAATAAGTAAATATACTCCTAATGACCCAAGTGCTTAATGATGCTATTGAACAAATCAATTCTCTCATTCCCTTTGTCAGTCGCAATCTCTCCTGCCCAGATTTAGCCCTTATCTAATTCTAACAGCGAGGCAACACATTTGTAACTTTGTAAACCTGGAACATAATACACAGACCTATATTTGAGGCTCTATTTCATAACACATTTAAATAAAATATTACTATGATAATAGTGAGGGATCCCTTTTTTCCCCACTCCGGCTAATCTTTCATTGAATTTTTTTCTGGAGAACGCATATATCTGCCAGGCACTAAATTTAGAGACTCATAGCGTTTTGTTTGACGGTTTTTGATTGGATAACACTTTTGGATGCTTTTTGCTTCCCATTTTGCTCTTTCGGGCAACATGTAGGATTATCCTTCATTATCCTGCCAGAGGTCTGGTACAAACACTACCGGAGTGATGTTCAGGGACAGTTCAGGGACAGTTTCTTCCCAACTGTTATCAGGCTACTGAATCATCCTACCATAACCAGAGAGCAGTGTAGAACTACTATCTCCCTCTTTGGTGACCCTCGGACAATCCTTGACCGGACTTTGCTGGCTTTACCTCGCACTAAATGTTATTCCCTTATCATGCATCTCTACAATATAAATGGATCGATTGTAATCATGTATTGTCTTTCTGCTGACTGGTTAGCACGCAACGAAAGCCTTTCACTGTGCCTCGGTACACGTGACAATAAACTAACTGAACTGACTAAATTAGACGTGGGAAAATTCAGGTGATAAAGCCCCATGTCTTGGACTGGGAATTTTACCCTTTGATGGTGCTACTTCCTACCACGACAATAGTGTGTCACATTAATTGAGAGGATTAGAGTGGGGTGGTTGTAGAGGACATGTAGTAGGGGACGGTTCTGAATGTAATCAATGGATTCCTTTCTGCTCATCCCACCTACTGGGTCATTGGAAAGATGGTGACAGACCTCAGGAAGCAATGGTTTTATGATCTACCCAAGGAAGGAACAGACATTCACCCAGTCACTCTTCATTAGTTTCAACTCCATGCACTCCTCTGCCCATAGACCCCTTCTTCGCTGAAATGTTCTGGTTGGTAGCTGGCCCTGATGTTTGAGATATTCTGACAAGTTAAGGTTCATCACCAGTTCTTCAGATGCTGCATCTACATCCCCACAATGGCACTGCCAATACCTTCCTGCCAAGCTTTGCACTGGTAAAACAACACGTGGTGAGAGATGTGCAGGAAGGAACTGCAGTTGCTGGTTTACACCAAAGATCGACACTAAAAGCTGCAGTGAATTCCTGTCCCACTTACGTGTCCTTGGCACTCTAATTACGCGACCACGTAGTCGCGTTGAGGCGCGACGGTCCCGCGCGACTTCATGCTTCCGCACAACCGCCTGGAGCATGTGACGTCATTTGAAGATGGACGCAAAATGCTGGAGTAACTCAGTGGGACCGGCAGCATCTCTGGAGAGAAGCAATGGGTGATGTTTCGGGTCGAGACCCTTCTTCAGTCTGAAAGAAATTTGACCCGAAATGTCATCCATTCCTTCTCTCCAGAGATGCTGCCGGTCCCGTTGAGTTACTCCAGCATTTTGTGTCTATCTTCAATTTTCTTGGCCCCGCTCTGGGAGTAGAAGTGGGGGCGGATCCGGACCGCAACGGCCGTGAGCCCCAGGTTGAGTTTGACGATCATTTGCCTGCTTCTGCTGCTGTTGGTGGTGAGACGTTGGGTCGCGCCAGAGTCTTGGGCCTGTCCCACCTTGGCCGTCAGTCACGTGACAGGCCGGTCTTGTAGCGAAGATTTCGTTCGCTAGAAAGTTTCAGAGCGCCACGCGATACCGCACACAACTCCATACCCCTCCGCGTTTCTCAGTGGGGTATGCACGTGCGCCTCAATGCGACGACGAGGTCGCGTAATTTGTGTGCCAAGGACATGTAAGTGGGACAGGGCCTTAACTCAGTGGGCCAGGCAGCATCTCTGGAGAATAGGAATAGGTGACTTTTGGGTCGAGACCCTTCTTCAGATTGATAGTCAGGGGCGAGAGAAATTAGAGATCCGAAAAGGTACAGAACAAATCAAAGCTGACTCAGGAAAGGTGGAGCCCACAATGGTCGATTGTTGGCAGTGGAAGAGGTGATAACGAACGGGTACAAAAAGTTAAACGAGCAAGGCGACAGGGGTGAGGGAGGGATGGAGAGAGAAGGAATGCAAAGGTTACTTGAAATTAGAGAAATCAATACTCATACATACCACTGGTTTTAAACTGCCCAAATTAAATTTGAGGTGATGTTTCTGCAATTTGCGTATGGAGATCACAGTGGATCTCTCATGACCAACGATGGGGTGGGAGATTGCAAACTTCACGTGGTCCACCCTGTTTCGACTAATGCAATCAACCCGACGTGCACAAACAAAAGATCAAATAGAACAAGTTGTCCTACAACTTTAGGCTCTGCACGCCATATGCAAGAAGGAGAAGATGACCTAGGATAGGGAAGGAGATTGAGCTGTACACTCCGGAATTTGGCCCCCATATGGACAACACTGGTTATTCCAAGCATTGTTTGACTCATCAAGATGGCAGTGGCAGGAGGTGGAGGAAGAGAACGATGCCGTTGAGTCGACTGGGGACTTACCGTGCCGCTCTGCATCGGCTGTG
The DNA here is from genome assembly GCA_963514005.1 of Raja brachyura. The sequence goes on along the minus strand of OY740797.1, from coordinate 43,568,017 downwards.
GATGGCACCCCTGGACCACGGAGGCTGGGCAATGGCCGGATGCGAAGGACGGTGCACTCGTGGGCTGATGTCTATAGAGTTTACAGAGTGGGATGCTGGAGGCCCTGAAGCAGCCTGGGGCTCAATTAGATCGGGGGGGGGGGGGGGCGCTCCTCAAGGTTGAGCGCACGGAAGTGATGTGGCCCACAGAGGTACAGAATGGTAAAGCAGCGATAGAGGACACCGCCAACATCGCCTGGCCAGGATACCGTTGCCAGGACAATGGGCCTTTATGGCCAAGTTGACTCCAACATCTAGAAAAAAATTGACAGAGCATACAGGTTCGTACCTAAAAAATAGCAAAGCTTGCATACTGTCTCAGTGTGGTCTACTAGGCATAAGAAGAATGGTGCTGTACTTAACGTACACGTCAAAATAAAGTACCAGTGAACCATTGTATCATATGCCCTCCCGTTCCTCAAGTAAATGGTTGTATAAAGTAAGAGACTGCATGCCAAAATCATTTCTGACAGGGAATAAGTATCACCATGAAGTGTAAGCTTGAAAGTGGTAATTAAATATTTAATTTACGATACTTAGAGTAGGAACATTGGCTGCCTTCCTTTCTCATTTCCGTCCCACCAAAACTCCAGCCAAATGCGATCTCCCTTTTATTGCCTTGGAACATACCAATCTATACACCACACAAACGGTATTGTTACAGGGCATTTCTGGCATGTACAGTTATTCAAAATGTGCGCTTGATCAGACACAAAAGCAGGCACAAGAACTGCTTTTGCAGCCTAGCTGGAAGGCACATGTTGTCCGGTTTCTTTATGGATTGAAGCTTCAAAATCCAGTATGCAAACATGGTAATGGAAATATTGACATCTCTGATGAACCTCATGCTGGCTCACCTTTCCCCAGAGAAGTGCCACTAATTACAAAAAATGTATTCCTGGGATGCAACTGGAACCTGGAAAGGCAGTAAATAATTCCCATTTCTAGTATCCCCGAAGACATTAATTTTCCATCCCATCTCAGAGACATGAGCCACACAAAGGCAATACTGGTTAGGGGTGGAAATTCCCTCCCTCAGGGACCTCAGCAAATCTGCTGGCGCTTTTGACAATCTGGCAGCTTGAATTGTTATTTTCTTTATATAATACTACAAATTTAATTAATTGAGTTTCAAAAAAATTCAAGACTTCCAGACTGTTGGTGCAGTGACAGAACACTGGCCACAAATCCCTACTACAGGGGTGTAAGCGGAAAATCCTTAGCTTTATCAAATATTATTCTTTGAACAATTATTCAAAGTTACCCCTTCTGATATGTCGTCAAATATGCAAGTAATATGCCCTTTGAATCCTAGCACCCGTACTGCTTTTTGGAAGGCAATGAGTCATATTTCCAGCATAAGAGATACAATACTGATTATTAATTGAGGAAGAATTTGGCCTGGATTTTACTGCAAATGTTTTACCATGAAACAGATAAAGACCTTGAGAGCTTCACAGACCTGCGGTTTAACAAGGACATTTCCAAGTAGCTTACAGCCCTTGCTACTTTGTAGCCTTCTCTATCAGAATCAAGGCAGATCAGCCGAATTAGTAAGGCATTCACCAAAGCTGTCTTTCCAGGAAATTCCCTGAAATTGTTATGCTCTGTTGCATGAGGCAAACGCAAGGTTTTAAACAGACATATTCTCGATTAATTGCAGCTCAGCAAACTCCCTACTCTAAAAAAAAACTTGCTGGAGATATGTGATTTAGTTCTCCTGCATAAACATTTCAAAATATAATGGATTTTAAAGTACAAAAATATATTTAAGATAAGGTGATTTATGAGACCCAACCTTGTGCCTTAATTGCATTTGTGTTTTCCAACCTTTGAGTTTGGCTCCGCAAAATAATTAAAATTATGCTGTTTCTTTCTGACTTCCAGTATTCTTTTAATGTGATCACTCAGCCCCATTGAGCTGATGGCTGATAGTAAACAATGATGGAGAAGGGGGAAATCCACACCGTGGCGATTGCTAGATCATCATAGCAACTTTCTTCACGATTAGCAGCATCTATGATCACTGATCTGGCAAAATGATCGTTAAAATGTTAAACATGGATGAAGCAGCTGTAAACAGATGTAAAATTTCATTGCAACACCCTAAAACAGCGTTGGCTTTTTGCTCGGAACCAAAAATGCAATTAAAAGCCCTGTCCCACTGTACGAGTTAATTCAAAGAGTTCTCCTGAGTTTGCCCCGATTCGAACTCGGAGATTTATGGTAATGGCCGCCCGCAGGTACTCGGGGCTCTCGTGGACATTTTTCAACATGTTGAAAAATCTTCACGAGTCTTCCCGAGCTTACCGCGTTTCCCGAGCACCTGTCGTTAGCGTTACGAGCGGCTCAGAGACGTCCCCGAGCTCCGACGTACCGTTACGTTCATTCTCTGTGCTTACCACAAGTTTGTTTTTTTTAAACTCGGGAGAGCACTTGAATGAACTCGTACAGTGGGACAGGGCTATAATTCTTCACTAATAACTGAGGAATTGTGAAAGAATAACCTGACGTTACTGGGTTTATCTTGCACTACACGTTATTCAGGTTATTCGCTCTATAATGTCTGTAAATTGCAGATGGTTTGATTGTAATCATATATTATCTTTTTGCCGAAGATAGACACAAAAGGCTGGAGTAACTCAGCAGGACAGGCAGCATCTCTGGATAGAAGGAGTGTGTGACGTTTCGGGTCGAGGCCCTTCTTCAGCCCAATCCTATCCAGAGATCCTACCTGTCCTGCTGTGTTACTCAAGCACTGTGTGTCGATCTTCAAAGTAAACCAGCATCTGCAGCTCCTTCCCATACATATTGTCTTTTTGCTGACTGGTTAGCATGCGGCAAATGTTCAACTCTCTGACAATAAACTAAACTCAAAAGCATTTGTTTTTAATACTTTTGTCTCATTTGAATCCTCCCTTTGGTATTTTTCACACCCTTTTTCTCAGCACTTCCGTCTCACAAACTGGCGGTGTTGCCAGTTCAGGATTGTGCCATTCCTGACAGCCCTCCCTCTGTCAGCACTCCAGCTGAAATCAGCAGCACAGTGCATGAAGTTCACCTGCAGGAATCAGCGTCACACCACTCCGAGGAGCTGCCTTCACAGCTGTTGTACAAGATATATAACGTACATAATCAAGCAGGAACAGGATTAAGTGTAGAGCAAGCCCTTTCCATAATGCTGTCATAAGGTGCCACAGTAAAAGCGCGCAATAACCAGAGACAACTTAAAAGCCAATGTCATACCTTGCCCCTTATATTAATCTTTCCCAGACTGGCATGCAAACACCACAATTTGCACGAGTGTATTTTCTGCTGTTTTGATGGTGTTATTTCAATGTCAAAACGAGGTTTCTAAATTAATAAGGGAGCAACAAATAATGCATTTTTTATTCAAGAGTGTATCAGGGTAAGGTACAGGGTTGAATGATTCTAAAATATTGTGGAAACACACACCATTTATGGAGAATGGTCCATATATCCCATAAATCTATTTCCAACGGCTCTGCCCTCAAATGGAGAATGACTTATTTATGTAAGTAAACATCATTTTGCCCTTTCTAACCTTTCTCCAGCCATGGCTGAAATCCCTTGCTTATTATGACCTTTTAACGATCACTAGACCATACAGCTGACCTCCGCCGGTGAGCAATAGCCTTTTTTCTTATTAATAAATTGCATGAAAAACGTAATCTGCGGTCTGTATTGGAATACAGTGCAGCACAGCAATTAAACAAGCAAGCGGCAAGCCAGCATCCTCATTAACAGGAGAGCAGGGTCATCTGTCTGCAGGAACTATCAGGCAACTGGACCTCAGGATCTCATCCGTCTTACAGATGCACCTCTGCACTTGGCAAAATTAATGTAGGTATGAATGCTCTAATCACATCACTGAGCATTTCATTATCAACTTTGCAACGGGAAGTGGTGGCGGGGGGGGGGGGGAGTGGGGAATAGGAGGGTGGAAGGGGAAGAAGAGAGAGCACGCTCTGTCAGGGCAGCTGCAATAAAAATCAGTCATCTCAGTACCATTTTAAAGCTGAACATGTTAAAAAAAATATATCAATGCTTTCTTTTGCTGCAGCTGATAAGCAAGTAACCAACGCAGGAAGATGCCAAGGCTTTAGACTGCCAATGCATCCTTAAAATAAAACTTTTTGAAACGGCCTCTGCTCCGGGATCATTAGATTCACTTGATAAATTATGCCATGTTTCTGCTAATGAGGTCTTCAGTTCATTGTTGGATACCACTAGCCTCTCCCAATTATACAAACTGTCTTAACCACACAAGCTATCAGACGGAAACTATTGCATGGAGGACTGGGGGAGGAGAAAGGGTGCCTGTCGCTCTAAAGGCCCTGACAATACAAATCTTTCAATAATCAGAAAATGGTTTACGATGAACATTCTCAATTAAGTAGGTAAAATGCGGCCAGTTTATGATGCAGATAAATTGATAGCTTCCATCAATGTAAGAGAAGCCTGACTTTTATTTTCATACATAAATAACACCAAATATTTGCACATGAATGTAATTTAATTAACGGTGCATAATTTAACTGCAGAAGTCAAGCATTTGGTAAGAGTAGGCAAATCTGATAAACATCTTCAGACAAAAATAGAGACTGTAATGGATTTTGGAGCCATATTTTATACTACTCAGTTATTACTTGGCATCAACCGAAAATCTGCAAGACATTTTGTACAAAGTAACGTAATAAATGGCTTCCCTCTATGTGTTTAGCGTGTGGATCGGTCAGCTCTGCTTTAAATCTATGGATAATGTGTACATTCAAATATTAAAACATAGAAAAGGCACTGTTTTCTGGGACACGTGAAGAAATCCTTGTGATTTGGTGTTATTCCACATTTGAAAACCAAAATCAGCATACACCATCCCCCGGATGAAACCACGTTACCTGTCAAATATCAGGTTTGCCCACTTCTTTTGATGAGCTGTTGGTTAGCACATCTAATTGCACTGACAAAGCTCAGTTGATTTGCAATTCATCATTAATTTTAAAGCCTCTTGTCCCAATATTAAAAACGAACACTGCACGTCTACGGAGGACTGCTCAACAGTGTTTCACTAATCTCTGTGTTAATTTGCATCGGCCTTATCTTACATGGACACACGTGTGTGTGTGCACACACAAAATGCACACAGAATGCACACATGTACAAAAACACACACACACACACACACACAGGGTAATCACAGACTGAGAGGCTTGTCAGTGAGAAATAATTACTTCAAATGTGTCCTTTAACCTCTGTACTGCTAGAAATGAACAATGCATTGCTGCATTTTAATCAAAACGTATCGGACAGTTCACAATAAAACAGGCGTTGGGATCTTTAGAAATGCAAAGGGCAAAAACCCAGAATTACCTCTCCAGAGGAAATGCTACATCTCAATGCAAATCTGATGCTTGTTTTAATGTCACGATATCATTTGTCACTGCATGAAGCAACATTTCTTGGTATTAAAATGCCACTTTTTGCTATTTTGTTCCTCCAAACAAGGCACCTGCATTTTAACCTTCAAGGATTTTGGAAATCGCTTCATTTGACATGTGTAGTTATAAAATGGGTTGAAAAATAAAGATAGCATTGTAAAAGCTTGTAACTATCGAGAGATCATGTAGAGATTTTTTTTTCCCCCAATTAGCCGGTTAGTAGTTTATTAATAAATTTGCTAGCCTGACCCTCACACTCATCCAGCTATTAAATCATTCCTCTGGTAATGAATCTGGCCTATTCTCTTCATTGTGCTGCAAAGGAAGTCATGGGATCTATGCTGAGGTTTAGATACTTCTTTATCAGCAAATGACAGGTTCAAATCTACAGGATATTGTTTATTTGTTTCCTCTTGCCTCTTGGATCAAGTTCCCAGTCAAATATATTGGCGAAAGTTACTGCCTTATCATTTACAATGCTGTTTTACCCCTTAAAATCCTGAACATTTTCTTCCAAGACAAAAAGGTAAAGATTATCATTTACTTTCACTGAAAAAGTTATCCTTTTGACACAATTTGTTTGAAATTATTCAATCATTATGACACGATTTGACAAATAAAAGAGCAGGATCTTCCTGGTGACAGTGTCGAAACAGATCTATTTAAGCTCCAGATAAGGGATACTGTCTCTTCAAATACCTCTTCCTTTAAATATACTTTAGGGCATGACAAAGATTTCCTCATTTCCTTTTAAGAGTGCTTCGCTGAACTGTGTAGTTCAGAGATCAATGCAGTGATTGGCAGCTAATGTTTTTTCCCTGTTATGTCTTAGTAAATTCAGTCTGACAGCTGTTCTTACTGATCAAAAATGGCAAAGGCTGTTTGATTTTTGTATGTAGAAAGCAGTAAACAGCACTGAAAATATGTCTTAATTGTGTTTAACGACCTAAAAAGGCAATGCCAAGCAGGTGAGAGTTTAAAGTTCTGTTGCATTTCCTTAAATCTAATATCGTGACCAAAGGAGGTGTTCGGGAGCACATCGTTTCCTGATGTGAAGTTCCGTGTGCTAACATGTTAGGAGAACCCAAATATAATCCGATACAAATCCTTAAGATTCAGACAAACTTTTCGCAGGCCCCCGTTCTATCTCCAAATTCTGAGTTGTGCGTCGCAGTTATTTTCAACTTCTTGCCCGACCTGATATATTCCATTCATCGTCAGGTTTACTGCACGGCAAATAATTTGAGATTGATTAGTTACACAAACTGCCGGTATACATGCCGGGGGCCTGTGGATTGTTTACTGTATATTGGTCAGTCTCCCACAAGGAATAGGAAGAGATGAAATGGCATCCCATGCAATAAGAATAAAGTCATGACAATGACTGGAATTTAGCCTGAAGTCACTGAAATCAGTGTCAGAGGACTGGAATGAAGTGAATTCACTCTTGCAGAGGGAGCGAAGGATGACTTATTCTGCCAATGGCAACAAGAAGAACCAATAGGTCCAACAGATTAAAACAGAGGGATTGCGAAGAGCTTGAAGAATAGGACTTCTTAGAAAAAAATGTATGGTGTAATATTTGTGGCATTCTATGTTACCATGCTGAACAAGGTAAAGAAAGACAATTCAAATAGTTATATGTAGAATGATGTGTATGTTGCACAGAGGCAGATCCGGAAGAATATACTGTAGTTTTGATCAATTTCTAAATCTGTGGGATGCTGACGCAGTGAGCAATTTTATCTGCAACTTTTTAAAAGCTGTGTGGTGACAGTTTGGTTTCAATTCAAGCCCAATGTGGGATGAAGCAGGTGACCACCAAATGGCCATTTATTATGGACATCTATCATGAGAGGAATAGATCGGGAAGATGCACATAGTCGCACGCCCAGAGTGGGTGAATCGGGGACCAGACGTAGGTTTAAGATGAAGGGGGAAATATTTAATAGGAATCTCAGGGGTAACCTTTTTCACACAAAGGGTGGAATAGGCTGCCAGAGGAGGTAGTTGAGGCTGGGACTATCCCAACATTTAAGAAACCGTTAGACAGGCACACGGAGAGGACTTTTCTGGAGGGGTATGGACCAAACGGCCGGTGTGGGCACGTTGTGCTGAAGGGCCTGTTTCCACACTGTATCACTCCATGACTCTGTGGTGTTCCAAGCCCTGTGGCTCTTGCACTCAACAATCTGGCACCAACTATCACCTGGATGCTAAACTCATCTACGGAGGCATAAGCGATGTCAGAGATGGGAAAGGAAATGCCACACTGGTAGAGCATTAGTGTTGATCCTGAAATAATTAGGCAAAGTTAAACTCCATTGTTGTGGTTAACAATGCTGTATTTAATCTGGAAATATTTGATGTTGATATTGACATTGGATGCTAAAAACATTTTAAAAATATCCTATTCAGCAGCACTGACAGCCCTCATCTTAATAACCACAAAATAAATCTTTAAAAATTGCTGCCTCATCGTTCGCTGGAACTGACTTTTGGCAAAACTTCAATTTAAAATATAGATTATATTTTAACAATGTGATAAAATATATTTGCACTATTGATTTTATAAATTATCTTCTGCGATTTGTACTTTTCATCAAATAGTCAGACTGGTCATTATATATTTATTTGCATGGAAAGATGGATGAGGGATCTCAATATTGTTCACTTGCAAAACAGTAACACTGCTTCCCTGGCAGAAGCACAGACACTTGAAAACCACCTCCTTCAGGCTAAAGCTTCTAAAGAACAACCACAGTTTTCAAATATCAGCACACCCACTCCTTACAAATCACAAACAAGATTTGTAGCACTATCGGGTTGCATAATGTAAAAGTCAGACTCCATTCGGGAGGGTTCCCAATTAGTGAATATTTGTGCTAACTAAACAAAATTGTTTCTACAACTATTTCAGAAATAATACAGAATTTAAAAAAAACATTGATATTGATTGTAAATTTCAAAAGACAGCAAGTATCAACATTAAAACTAAAGATAGGCACATAAAACCGAGAAGAAGTCTGAAGAAGGGTCACGACCCGAAACGTCGCCTATTCCTTCTCTCCATAGTTGCTGCCTCACCCGCTGAGTTTCTCCAGCATTTTGCATCTACTGTCGATTTTTCCAGCATCTGCAGTTCTTTCTACAGCATAAAACTGGAGTAACTCAGTGGGTCAGACAGCATCTCTGGAGAAAAGGAATAGGTGACATTTTTCTAAGTGCCCTTCTTCAGAAGAAGCATCTCGACCCTAAATGCCACCTATTCCCTTTATTCAGGGATGCTACCTGACCCGCTGAGTTACTCCAGTTTTTTGTGTCTACCTTCGGTTTAAACCAGCATCTGCAGTTCCTTCCTCGACATTAAAACTACCGTTTCGTAAAAGCATTTATTCTGGTTTTTTGCTGGAATCAACCCCACAGATCTCGCAAAAGCACATTTGAAGTGGCTGGTTCTGCTCCACAGGGACTGCAACAACCTTTTCCCGCAAGACAAAGAAAGCCCTACTACCCAACTGATTTCTGAGGTTGCTTTCTGAATATTGTTCATTATAATTTTCACAGCATTCCTTCGCAAAGTTCAAAATGATCTAGGTTATTTTTGATCATCTCTTTAACTTCAACCATGTTTCATTTTGTTCCCCAAACGTTCACAGGTGAAACTTTGTCAGCCACAGGATTTGCTGGTAAAGTGCCTATTTTTTCCCCCCCACCTATGAAACTGACCGGATTAAATTGTCGGGTTGACTCACTAACTGTGCTTTTAAGTATATTTTGCATCAGTGGACAGTATCCCGAAAGCCAGTTCATTAATCTTCACTCAAACTCAAATCTGTATCTTTCCAAATAAAGAAAATAGGCATTTAAACACAGCAAACAAGCATTGGGACAAGCACTAAATGCAAAGGTGAAGTGGCTGAAGCATTTCAGGATTTCATGTTTGACTGCACTTTCTCTGTCCACAGGGACCAATCTTCTCCTGCCCTAAGTCCCTTAAAGCCCTTGGCTTGTGAGCACATCCCTCATAGAGATGGGGCAGACTCCTTGCTTGGAGCTGGTACATGTTTCCTTTTAAATGGTCTTTTAACAAGCATCCGATTGAACCCTCAAAGGTACACTCGGACCTCTTCTTAAGCACCAGGTCAGGGTGAGAGCAACATTTTCGGAATTCAAAAATCTTCCTCCATTTCCAACTCCAGTTAGATTTAAAGGGACAGCTCACATGCTTTGGCCAGTTCCTTCCTACACATTGGCCTCCATCATTAATAATGTAAAGATTGCCATAGTATAAAGCAATGAAAATAAAACAAATTCCTCTAATGCAACGTAGATAGCTGTTGCTTAAATTGTATTTCAAAACCCAGCCATTATCTTGTCTGAGGTTCATATATGTTAGGCCACAGGATGCTGTAGCAACCACAGCGGGCACACCGCAAACTTCAAAAGATAACAGTATTTATAGTAGTATTTACATTAATTCACGTTACCCTGAGCTTAGTGCTACAGCTAAATGTGACAGCCGTTTCCCCAGCTTCACGCTTGCAGCCTCTAACCTCAGATACGCGAGTGGTGCTTTCACTTTTACAAAAAGGGAAAGTACAATGACCACTGAAAATAAAACGACCGCGGTGCCAATTGAAATGCTCCACTCTATTGTTTGCTGAACTGTCTGGGAAGGGACGATGGAGAAAGGAAAAGTTAATGACTTGCACCAATGTAGCATTGTTTACAACCCCAGGAGGCCCAGAAGCACTTTGCACCTAATGAAGCATTGTTTGTGAAGTGTAGTCACACTTGGAATGGAAACTCAACAGCAAATTTGCACATAGCAATCTCCCACGGCAAATATTATTATGAAAGAGGCTCTTTTGGTGAAGTTGATGAGCGGCATTTGTTGGTGAAGTTGGTGAGAGTTGATTAGCCAGCACATCAAGGATTTTACCAGAACGCTGCCCCAGGATTATGGGATATTCGCCTGGTTGGACAGGTTGGACAGAGGTTGTTTTCTCTGTCAACATCTGGAACGCCAGATGTTGAGGGGAGACCTGATAAAAGTATATAAAGTTATGAGAGGCAAAGTTGGGGTAAACAATCAGAGAAAATAGTTTTAAGGTGAGAGGGGCAACAATTAAAGGAGTTATGCGGGGTGAGTTCTTTGTTTACACGGAGGGTGGTGTGTGCCTGGGATGCTCTGCCTGGGATGTTGGTGGGGGCAGGTATGATAGTGGCGTGAAGAGTCTTGTAGATAGGCACATAGATATGTAGAGAATAGAAGAATATGGATCATGTGCAGGCAGATGAGATTTTACCTTTGCACTGTGTTCAGCACAGACATTGTGGGCCAAAGGGCCTGTTCTTGTGCTGTAACATTCTATGTTCGAAATATCACCCTCACCCTCCTTAAAATTCAACATAGCAACATGTACATCCACTCGAGAGAGACTAAATGTATCCCCAATTTCCAGTCTTCTCCGAATTTTACATTTCCATAGTGCAGTGATATGCTGCAAGGCCAAATGACATTTCTGTGCTCACTTTGAGTGAGGCTTGCACCCCATAAACCAAACTCTGAGCAACCAACTGAGCCACAATTAACACTGGGAATGGAACTGGCAAGTGGAAATCCACAATGATGGGTGAACCACATAAAATGCAATAAAGTGTCCGTGATCTTTCGTGGTATCTATTCTTAGTGGTCTGGCAATTAAAGTACAGCACATGAAGGGCATAGTAAGAACAGCAGGCAAACGAGAAAAACAAAACCCTGTACATCTTTTATCACAATGCCCAAAATAAAATTCATGCCCCCTGCATCACAGAGGTTTTCTTCACCTTACATTCCTCCTTTCTTACCTGCAGTGCAATAACCCAACCCTCATCAACCAGCAAGCCCCATGGAGTTGTCGATCACCACAGCCTGTTATTAACAATCCCATTAACCGGTATCCTAGAACTTGTGCTAATATGTACGGCCCCTCAGAGAACCATCTTCTGCCCGACACAGAAGAGCTCAGTCAATCTAAAGAGCTTTTTCTAAAACAAAGAACCTTTACGCTATTGAGCATGGAAAAAAAGCATTGCTGATTTTTCATTGTAGTCTTTGACAGGAATATTGAATATCAGATATGCAGCTCATTCATTAAGCCAGAGCTACACAGAATGGAAACAGGCCATCGCCCATCGGCTGTGAGTCGCCCATCAGATACTCATCCACAGTCTTCTATGCTAATCCCAGTTAATTTGCCCCACCTTCCTCCTGGATTCCAAAGCTAAACAAGGACACAAATGATCTGTGGATGGCGCAGGGTGAGTCTGCAGTATCTGCGCCTGAGCCATCCGGTACAAATAGTGATATGAAGAGTCAGGAAATGATCCCAGAAACTCAGCAGGATTCCATTGATGGCATATCATTGAAGAAGAATTTAAATTATAAATGTACAGTGATTTACCAACCCACATGCTTTTGGGATGTGGAAGGAAACCGGAGCACCCCAGCAACACTTATATGGTCACGGGCAGAATGTGGAAACTTCAGACAGACTCTGCTGGAGTCAGGATTGCATGCAGGTCTCTGGAGCAGTGAGTTGAGGCAGCAGCCTTACTACATGTGCCCCTTGCCATTAAAGTAGAATTCATGCATCTACTTCACATAAACTATCTTCACCTTCCATTCTTCGTGACATTCAACTTCACCAAAAGAAGCATTAAGTTTGTAACCATTAAATATCCACAACTTTCTTCAAAACTTAATTGATGACATGGAACCTAAGTGGTCGCTCTGTTAAGTGCCATATTCTACTCTGCCCAGTTTAAAGTGAGCTTCATCAATAATAATCTGCTCACCTTAAATTTGTGTATCAACTTGATAAAGATATTACATTGGCACCAATGTATACAGCTGGGAAGTGACTGGGACATACGGATCACAAGGATCCATGGCCCCATCAGAACCCGGAGTGCATTCAAGGCAATGCGAATGTCAGCAGGGCCTTAGCCTGAAGAAGGGGAGACATGGGTAAGTTAGAGGAATAAGTACATTACTGCAGATTACATAAGAAACTGCAGATGCTGGAATCTTGAGGAAAAGACAAAGTGCTGGAGGAACTCGCAGATGCAGGCAGCAACTGGGGAGGGCATGGGCAGGTGACTTCTCGGATCGAGACCCTTTTTCAGACTGATTGGACATCACACAATATTTTTAAAGGGTTAAAGTCGTCTGGCAAGGAGGACGGTGTCCCTTTATCCAATGGAAGTGTAAACATTATTTATATATCTGACTACGGCGCTTACTGTACAGTTACCTGCTGTTTTTATAAAATGCAAATGTGTGAAACCACTGAAGTGAGAGTTGTCTGACCTTTTTTCAACCATCTGTGTCTTGTGAATAAAAAAAAGAGGAATTCACAAACCCCCTTCTGCTTACCTGCAATTTTAATGACCTTCTCTCTTAAATCAAATCACATGGTTCCTATAAAGGTACTGTATTCATTTAAAAAAATATTTAAAAGAATATTTCTTGATGAGAAAACAAGGTGTGAAGGATATTTTCCAGAGCAACAATGAGAACCAGATGACAATCTTTCTACCACAGGAGAGCTTTATTACAAAGGGATGTAATCTTCAAACAGTTTTCGGCTGCCTAGGAACGAAAATGGAGAAAACATGAGCGCGCAATGGCAGATGATTTATAGACTGCAGGCTTGCAGAGCGAAAGCAGCCAACAATTAAGCAAAAAAATTGTTAGTATTACATGAGAAAGGTCCAATGCATCGCAAGGACGCACAAACCCCAGACTCGGGGAAAGAAGGAACAACATTAATCAATGAGAAAATATTTAGAATTGTCTTGGATGAAGATGGAAGTAAATGGGTACAGAAATATTTCATTGTTAATTCTTTCAGAATTGAAATGTATACTTCCCCTCTTTTTAAAGATCCCCTAGTACTGCTTATACTGCAACTGCTTATAACTGCCTATAACTGCTTCTAACTTGCCTCCTTGCCTTTCTCAAGTAACTTGATGGTCATCGATACAAAATAAACTAATGGGATGGTCCTGCCCGAGGTTAAAGGGCGGACGAGAGACCCTTCCTCATGGTGAAATATCATTCCAGTCCTCAGCTACATATGTGAAATTCTATTTCTTTTACATCTGTGGCATTTCACTGTTATCCTGTTGCGAAAAGAAAAAGAAATTGGGAGGGGGGGAGACACAATGAGAGATTAATGGGCAGATCACATTCCATACAGCTGTTATGCACATGAATGCAGCAAGCAACCTGTGTTATAAACTTGCCTCTAAGAATAACGATTGACCAACAGTGAGAGGGTGAGAGTGCACAATCTGTGCGATACATCGGCCCTTTCTTGCACGGTGAAATTATTTTCAAAGGAACAGCAGCCTGGTTTCATTCCCTTACTGCCTATGGTTTTTTTCTTCTAAACTATGGAATTCAAGCAACCAAATTCAACCTAACTAAGCTAAGTGAAACAGGACGCATTATAAAAAAGATCAGTGTTCCTCACCTTACAACTCTACTTGCCAAAATAGTCTTGGTTAAACCAAATACCACGTCGACTGTCCTGAAGGAATACTGCTCCCTATTACTAGTTCTGAAGGAATATGTTCACCGTCGTTCCTTCTTATTTCATTATTGTCTTTTCTTCCCATTTTCCCAAATGCTCCTTCCTCTCAAAAATGTGGCGCTGTGTTTTTGCTCTTTTGACTACGATGGCTTTCAGCTTTCTCCTGCTTCAGCGTAGTTCCAAAGACTGTGGGAGCTACAAGCTGCTTTGTCTCAGCCTTCATCTGCTCAGATGCACTGTAGATATCGGTAGGACCACTCAGGACATTGTAGATGTTTCTAGTCCGTTGACGAGTGGAAGAGCATAGTGGACAATCATCAGGCATCAGTTATTCTATGTCTGAACTATCATTTCGCTGATTATTACCAACTCCATATCTGGCTAGGAACTGGTTCCAATTTATTTTTATTATTAAGTAAAGGTCACGGAGATTTGTACAGTCATGGGGTCACATAGCACGAAATCACGCCCTTCCGCCATAGCATTCATTCTGACCAAGATGCCTATCTATGATGAAGATAGACACAGAAAGCTGGAGTAACTCAGCAGGTCAGACAGCATCTTTGGAGAAAAGGAATAGGTTTGTAGTCAAGACCCTTCTTTGAGCCTTTCTATGTTAATCCCATTTGCCCATGTTTGAGCATTTTCCTCTAAACCTTTCCTATCAATGAACACTGTTATGGGATATTTATTTTCTCCTCCATTTACTCCCTGACATTTCATTTAAATGCAATTCTGAGATACTTTAAGCCAATGGATTTAATTAATCAGACTGGCGAAAATTTATCGAGCATTAAAGATGCAGAGAAATTTAAACAAAAAGTGAAGGAGGCACAGATACAATTTACAAGCAAATTTCCAAAGAGTTAGGTTACACATATAGACCAAATGAAATGTTTAATAGTGGACCCTACTGTGCCTTGTTGAATAGCGAACAAAGTTTTGTTTAAGCCACTGTGATGAAATAACATCACATATGCTGTGGAAATCTTGCACAAAGATACTGAATTAATGACAGAACTTGAAAGCTTAACAGGGAAAGGTTTAAAATTCAATAATCATTTCCAGGACAACAATGTCTTCAATAGTTAGCATCCATTTACGTGCTAACCACACAAAAGAGCAGACCAGAAATAAAGTTTTAGGAAAAGATCACCAATAACATGAAATGTGTTGGCATTAAATCAAAACAACAGGATTTTAAACACTGAATCTTCATCTTTATTTTAACTTCAAAGACCAATGGTTAGCCCTTTATCTTAAGACTCAAGACCTACTGTATGTTAATTAGCTGTGACCAAATTAGAGGATTAAAACATTAAATTTGCTTCTTCATGCAAATGAGTAGTCTCCAAAAAAAGGTCACAATTTCTTGATTTTTTTTTCTGACAGAAAACAGTGACTTTACTTATATTTCATTCTTTAAGAAACCATGTTATTCAGTCGTGTGATTCTTTCAATTTATTCTTCAGAATGAAGTGTACAGCCATCAGAAGTGATCCTAAGAACAGAGGCACTATCAAATCCTAGTTGCCTCAAATACATCCGGTTAATATTTCTGCTAAGGGTTTCAAACCTCTTAATCATTTTATCTTTACACAGATGCTGCCTGAACTGCTGTCTGTTTCCAGCATTTTCTGTTTTATTTCTGATTTCCAGCATCTAAAGTTTTTTGTTTAAATCTCGATTAATACTTCAATGTTTCTTTTAGAGATTGGAGTAACAATTGATAATTGGAAGCAAAATTTCTTCAGCAAGGTATTTTGGAATATGAACAAGGATGTTACTTTAAGCACATTAAATTAGTTTGTGCCTGTGTCTATACCAACTGCCTTAATGCTGGTTGCTGGAATTGTACTAATCAATTATCAAATGGGATCTAAACCAAAGGTAAAGCATCCATTACAAATAACACTACATAGAACTTGTAGGGAGTTGCAGTTAAATTTAGCAACACAGCTGATTTTATACTTTCAACAAATAAAACTCATCGGTTTTACAAACGTTCATATTATGTTCTTCATTTAACTTTTAATGTGTTTTATATAATAGTTTAACCGCACGAACAAAAACGTTGTTTGTGAGTTTCCTTAATATAACAGAGTGACATTCAAAACATACTAGGCATGGCACGCTACTGACAGTATGGTAATAAAGGTTCTAGTGATGTGGGTCATGAAAGCCTGAGTCACACAAGAGCGGGACGATGGAAGTTTTTTGGCTGTGCATTAACAGGGTGTTTATATTAATTAGTAGAGAAACAAAACAATGGTTTCTGAAAATGAATCAACTTATATTCTTTCTTCATTATCCCGTTCACTGTTTACAGTCAATCCCTCAGCTTCATTTTCATAGTAACATGCTCCGTTAGACTTTTTTTGAACCTTTCGAGCTGACTATTTCTTAGATTTTAAGCATGGCACCAAAACTCTCCATTCATCTGTATCTGGGCTCCTCACAATTCACAGTCTAGTACATAGGCTGGGGTTGGGGACCACTGTACTTTTGAAAGCTTAAACGTGAGCTAATCTACTCAATAGTACCAACAACAGTCTACCACCCCACAACAAGCGCAGTCACATGCCTAGTGTTCCCCGACATTTTCTTCAATCAAAGGCTCCTCCAGTCACATCACAAACCAAATTTCTAGAGGTATTTTGAAAAAAATATTGTGCAAAATTTATATCCACCATGAGTAAAAATATAGTTGTGGCCTTGATCGTTACTCCTCCTGCATTGGTATCATCGAGATACTATTAATACGCTCTCTCCATACCAGTAATTTATTTACCAATGCCCACAAAAATAGATATCAGGGTATCAAACAGAAATATATTTTTTAAGCATACTACTGCAGCTTGCCAAATAGATCACCTTTCCTTTAAAATATTTTACGTCAGCCTCGACCTGATCTGCAAGTTGCATCCTATCTGGGAAAACCCAAATAAAGTAAATAAAAAAATGACCCCTCCCACTTTAAACAGATATTCTGATAAAACTGGACATGTTAAAGAGACTAATCTCTCAAACATGCCCCGAAGCTACCTTTAAAGTACCATATACGTGCCTTAGAATAATGTCTAGACATTCACCTCCGGATCTGTGTTGACGTGTAATGATACAGGCAGACCACTAAGCTGCTCTCTCTCCTCTTTCACAGCTCGGGTTCCAAAGAGACTAAAGAATGCCGACAATAAGAATTAGACAGACAAATCATTAATTTATGAGTGTAGTGCATCCGCTCGCTAATTAAAGTATATTCTCAACAAAGTTCCAATTATTAGTCAATGACCTCATCCTCAGGCAGACTAACCATTATGTTTGTGTGAAGGTGTCATTAGCAAGGTAAGTTCAAGTACCATCACTACATTAAACAAAAACACGCAGCTCATTTCATTCTTTCCTCAGTATTTTTATACTAAGATTAGTTACAAACCACCTCTATTAAAATTATAGTTTGCTCATTTTTAGAATTTAGTGAATACAGTAGTCAATGTAGTTAACCATGCAGTTGCCCGATTACATATTCGTCTTGAATTTTACCGGTAACTCATTTGTTTTAAAGGGCAGCACAAACTTTTAAGTTGAAATGCAGTTCATAGTTCCTTGGGTGGAGTTGGTTTGGTCTAAAGAGTAAATATCACTTTATGGAAAGTTACGGCTAAGTTTAAAAAAATCTCTCAAAGTTATTGCATTTCTGATCTTAACTGTGCTTTATAAGCAGAATACACAGAAGAAGGGTCCTGACCCGAAAAAGCCCCTGTCATTCCCTCCACAGGTGCTGCCAGACCTGCTGAGTTCCTCCAGCATTTATTGCTTTACCTGGAAAAGCATCTGTTTGTGGAGGTTATCACAGGTTTGGGGCTGAGCAACGATAAGATGCTTATTTAATTTTTTGCACGGGCCCATCAACACATTAGTTTAATTATGCATAAATAAAGCCGAAATGTTACTTTAATGAGCAACGTAATGCTGCTGGTAATATTATAAAGCTAAAATGGATTGCCATGCAGAATTAGCTGTTAAAACTAAGAAAAAAGTTCAGAAGCAAATTGAACTCAGTGACTGTGACAGGTTATGACAAATAATGGGCTGGGCAATGTTGTGAAATGTTTTAATTATTACTTTATTTTCAATGAGAAACATTTTAGTAAAATAAGACTTCCTCCTTTGCCCACATTAACACGGACACAATACCCCGACATTTTCCTGATTTAGGACCGATAAGGTAACCCAGCTGCCTTCCCTTCTATGTTATGTGATCAGCTGTACGTCACGTTCACAGCCCAAACCAAGTTCCACATAACATGAAGAAACAAGGTGCTGTTGTCCCACTATCACTGACTGGATGTACAGCTTACACACTACTCCGCAGAGATGGCAGATGCCAGAATCTGCAGCAAAGGGAAGGGTTCCAACCCCAAACGTAGTCTGTCCATTTCCCTCTCTAGATGCTGCCTGGCCAGCTGAGTCTCTCCAGCAGTTTGTTTTTTTGTGCAGGAATTTAAGAAGAATGATTGCAGACGCAGTATTTTTGGGTGATTCAGCACCTCTGCTTGCTCCATTCAATAAGATCATAGATAATCTTCAATGAGATCATGATTAATCTTTTGCATCAGCACCACTTTTCTGCACTAATCTTGTTTCCTATGATTGTCTTGCTATCTAATAATCTACTGATCTCTGTCTTATGTGAAATCAGCAACTCAGATTCCAAAGCCATCCGAAAACTCCCCAGTATTTTGTGAAGGAATTTTCCCTCATCTCATTCCTGAATGTTCAACCTCTTAGTTTGATACTGTAACCCTGGTTCCAGACTCCCCTTCAAACTACCTGTTAAGCCCACTAGGAAGTTAGTATGTTTTTTAATGAGATCATCACTCACTCTTTTAATCTCAGGACCAGAGATCGCACCTGACATCCCTGGAATCGATCTGCTGAATCTTTGCTGCACACCCTCGATCCCAAGTGTACCTTTTCTCAGAGGGCGTGACAACCTCCATGTACAATATTCCACATCTGATCTCAGCAGGGCCTTCTCTAATTGGAGCTGGACATCTCTAATCTTGTTCTTCATTCCTGTTGCGATAATGACAACCATTCCATTTGCTTTCCTTACCACATGTAAACTTTGAAAGACTCAGGTACAAGGGCATCTATGTTCCTCTCAACATCAACTCTTTGTAATCTTTTCTCATGTAAAAATCCTCTAGCTTTCTTTTTTTTTCCTTAAGTAGA
Source organism: Raja brachyura (assembly GCA_963514005.1). Next base: position 43,548,693 of record OY740797.1, on the reverse strand, counting down.
TAACCTCACATTCTCCGCACATTATTTTCCATGTAATGTCTTTCTGAAGTCCCTTGTCACAACCCACACCACCACATGTAGAGTAGAAACAAGGAACTGCTGATGCTGGTTTATACCAAAGATAGACCCAAAGTGCTGGAGTATCTCAGCGGGTCAGGCAGCTTCTCTGGAGACAAAGGATGGGTGATGTTGCAGATTGCCACCCTTCTTCAGACTGGCTTTTCAGGCCAGGTTCCACCATGTATATATGTGAATCGATCGAGATAACCATTACAGTGTATGAACAGCTGAAGCCCCAGCAATGATTGCTTGATACCCCACTCGGCTCCCGACCTGAAAACAACGTTCTGATCATTTCTACTCTCTCTGTTCTGCTCACTAACTAAGTTCTCTATCCACAGTGCATTTTGGCACCGCCACCATGCAATTTAATTCTGTTTAATAATATCTCCTGCGGTACCTTATTGAAGCCTTCTGTAAATAGTTATATGTGGATCAAATGCATTGTTCTTATTTATTCTGCTAGTTACAAACACAAAAAACTCCAACAATGTTATCAAAATCAATTCCCATTTAATAAATCCACATTGACTTTCCTAAGCCAATTATTATTTTCTAAATGTTACCACTTCCTTATTTATAGAATTCAGCATTTTTCATATTTCTGATGTCGGGCTAATTGGTCTACAGTTTCCTGTTTTCTCTCTCCTTACTTTGTTTCATAAGGTGTTGCAATTTTTTATTTTACAATCTATGGGAACCAAAATAGAAATCGGTGGCGCAATGAATGCTGACAACAAGTGCATCCATTATCTGCATGCTTCTCCCCTACAAAATCCTGGTTCTCAGGCCATTTACCTGCGGGGATTTAATCACATTTCAGTTCCGTTAATGTTCCACGATGCTTATGAGAGAGAAACGAGTTTAGCATTGGATAGCAAAGTTTGAAAGTGTGTGTGTTCAAAAATCCTTTTCGTTGACAGATGTGAACCAAAGGTGTGGAATCAGGAGTGTAGTGAGTGCTGCAACTGTCCCAGATGTGAAACAATTGTAAGTGCCATCAAATGAAACTGGCACCGTGATTAATGGCTTTTGGCAACCCACGATGAAAATGGCTCCAGTGGACATGACGTCAAGGCTGCTGCAATAAACCAACCCTACATAGTCTTGCAACAAGCTCGGTATTTAAGCTTTACAATTCAAACTAATGGTCTCGAAACAAAGAGAATGCTGTGTTGAATACACTGGACTTGGCTTTTCACAATCAAAGGCTTACAACACTTGCAAGGCTTTTGAGTCTTTTATAGTTGCCCTTCAACCACCTTCCAAGGACAAGAATTATAATATTACTATGCCAGAAACACTGCCGTGTAATGCAGGATGCATTTCCAAATAAAGCGATGGAGGATTTCTCAGCATCTGGCCCCAGGCTCATCCATAGATTTTGACAGCAAGGCCTGTGGGATACCAAGATGATGAGGGGGGAAAAAAGCAACATTTTAAAATCTGTATTCATTCCATGTGCATATTGTGAGCTTGGGTCCAGGGTCAGGTCAGACAGAGTGAGCCCTGTATACAAAAAAGCGAGAAACACTGGCCTACTGGTTCTAATCTGCAAGGTGTTAAGGCAGAATGTGGTTGAAAGTTTATACTAAAACCCCCAAGGAACTCAATATCACAGAACTGATGGAGACTTACTGATGCGCTTTCGCATGTGTGAGAGCCATTATAATGGCTGCTACTGTGAGAAGATTTTATTTTTAATAGTCTTTAAAGTAGACTTTGTGGTCCAAAAGTGTTAGCGTGTAAATTTAGAATTCACAATATAGTGGTAAATAGCTCCTGACACACACACGGTTGACACACAATAACCCATTAGAGTTCTTTTCTGGGGAAACATAATCACATTTTAATTTTGGCCAGCCCGCTTGGCGGGTTAAGCATTTTGAACGAGCACAGCTGCAACTTGCTATTGATATAGTGTATTTAATTCAGCTGAAATTTCTTGATTGTGAAAAATCCCTGATCTAAGCCTGTAACTCATTTAATCAATAGGCTCAATGTAGACCTGGGGCCTCACGCAAGCCTGTCAGGTCACATTCAAGCCTTTGAAGTAACAAAAGCAATTATTACATTCCTGGTGATGAACTGTACCTGTCTGCTGCACAACAGAATGCCTCCTGTATCAACACCCTTTTCATTGTGCAAAGACCCTCTGGAGAAAGGACACACGATATTTCTACCTAAACATAAATATATCCTCTCCTTGGAGCTGGCTGCCATATCTGAGTAGACCCTTATAGAAACCCCAGTTCCCTCGTGTTTCATTGGTAACAAGTATTTATTTGATTGCCTCTGTCTTTATAAAGCAACTTGGTCTGCAGAAAATATAGAGCATATAAACACGAGGTTGTTACAGTTGCACAGGGAGGCAGTATTTTAAAATAAATCTATGTCTCTATCTCTCCAAAGTGCTTAATCTGACAAGTTGCTGGTAAAATTAAAATGCAATGTTGTTTCCAGGGGGGAAAAGAACCTGCGATGATTGTGTGTCTATCATATATATTTTACAGCATCGTGAATCCTACAATCACACACCAAGCCTTTCGGGCCACAAAGGCTTCTTTCTGTACTCTATTAATTTTTCAGGTAAGTTTTGCATCTGGTTTTTCTTTTGTTTAAAATGCAGGAGACTGGAAGTTAGAGGTGAGACAGTCAAAATCTGGCAACAAAAACAACCCAGTTACTGAATCATTTTGATCCACGATTGATGAAGAAAGGTTGGCTGGAAATGCAGCTGAGTTAGGAAAATACATTAGAACTTTTTCTTGTCTGGAATAATTCAGAAACACTGGCTTCAGCCTGAACGAATTCCACTTTGAAAGAAATCTCTAAGGGTTAAATAGGTAATAGAATTAGAAGATTTATACCATTTTGCTAACTGCGCCAAAGAATGTATAAGTTAATTGGACACAATCATCCTTGCTAACATCTAACCATGCCTTGTACATATACCGCAATTTAAAGACAACTTTTAAAAGATAGGTTTTCATAAAGGAATATTACATTTAAGCCGGGGGAATTCTGCTGCCCAACGACTCAAATTGAATTGGTTACAAATACGGATAAACAGAGTAAGTTCAGCCAATGCAGACAGCAGGAAAAGGGAGAGGGAGTATATTAGAGATTTCAGCTGTGATAGGACCTATGCTCGCACTCACTCTGTAACTGGCATCTGGAGCAGATTTGCTGCAACAGACATTGAAGAACTAGATTACATCCAGTTAACTGGGCTCTAAACTGATTATGCATGTGCCAAACTAATGGATTACATTTGCAAGAGGAAAAATAACATCCAATCAATCTCAATTACGGCAGACCACACCAGCCCAGATAAACTTGAAAGTATCCAGCAACTACCCACAACTGTACCTCCTCTCCTCTCCTCTCCTCTCCAACGGTTCGACAGAAAGAGGTCGGTGTATTCAGACAGAAACAAAAGTAGCTGATGGGGAAATGCCATCACTGCGTGGCAGCATGCGATAAAGAGGCGGTTACACTCTCTGTGGGTTTTCTGGCCCATTATTTAGCTATTTTAGAAAGCACTGCCCTCCGAGATTCGTTCGTCTCCATGTTTTCAATTTGTTAAATAACAAGTCAACTGCGAGTGAACGTTACATATTGTGGTGAGGATGGGATGTAGTTTAACTTTTCAGGCAGCAGAGCTTGACTGTCTATTAGATACCTACCTGCCTATACATAAAGACCAGCCAGTCACCTACCTATTGTATCCTGCCCCTGCCATTTGGATTCCACCCTCTACAGTTGGGATGAAGTATAGTTTTCACAGACCTTTGCAATAGAGGTCGGTGGTGGAATTTGACAAAACCAGGCAAATGTAATTTGGTCCCCGTTTTAAAACCATACACTGTCTCTGTACTTTTATGTTTCATTGTGAATTCCTGACACCCACATTAGTAACAGGAAATGCCTTTGTAAAACCGTAAGGCTATAATTTTAGACATCTGACGACCATGGCTTCCCATTGCCTCTACTGGTAGGACAGTACAAGTGTTACAAGTTCACACAAGAGATTGAAAGTACAGCAAGCAGGCAGGAACGACATTTACTTGGGATTTATTTTTTAATAACATTCATATCTTAATGTTATTGATACAAGATTGGCAAAATGTTGATTTATTGAAATCTGATGCAGCCCAAATATGAATAATGTTACAAACATATTCAGGGTATTGGCAGGGTCAGAGTCACCTTGGGACAGATGTGCTGAACTTTGACCTGCGTTCCCCTTAAAAGCTGAAATTCAACATCCCACCCTGGCCACCAGGAGGAGCAGTTTGCACTTCAAGATCGTGGACCAGGGAGACGAGATTCATGGAGAAATCCATTTCCTGGACCATCCAAATTCCTGGAGAATGGAGAAGGGGTGCAGAAAATAGGAGCAAAGACCTCAATGGGAACTGCACAAGTTTTAAATCGTATAATGTTAAGAATGTCCATAGGTTTCACAACCTGCTGTTTATTTAAGCCTCAATTAAGCATTTTGCGTAATTTATACACAAAAAGCTGGAGTAACTCTGCGGGACAGGCAGCATCTCTGGAGAGAGGAATAGAGGCCCTTCTTCTGACTGCTCGTAGTGTAATTTATAAATCAGGACATATACTAGATCATGATAAAATAACAGCCAAGCTTAGGGATGAAACAATAGAATTCAAAACTAAAGGGGTGAAGTACATTAGAGACAGTTAGCAAGAAACAGCTTTTTTAGGGCAATGTCCATGCATATATGCACTCACATGCATGCACACCTCTCTCCCCCGCAATGCAAGCACGCCTGTCTCTTTTCTCCTCATCCCATTCCCCTCTTCTGAATGAGCTGTCTGAAGTTCTCTTGGACACAGTTTTAGAAGAGAGATAAACAATATTGTCATCAAATGTGTGTACCAGCACAGTGCCGAAAGTGAAATCAAACATTCCTAGCCTGTAACAGCTACCAAAAGAACAGTTTTGTCCAACATAATAATGACTCCTGTCTTATCACCACCTTTCTAAGTCACAATGCCCTTTCCAGTTGACGCACCAAGCATTGACCTGCTTCCTAATTCACAATACCTGAGCCGAAAGTAAAAAATGATGGAAAGTCCATGAGTGGATGCCTCTCACTATTGCCCTTCTTTGTGAACGGTATGTGTGGAAGAAGTGTAGACATTGTCCTTTGAGGAGTCAGCTTCACAATCCTCTGAGTTCCATTCAATAATTTCACACGTTGACTATTCAAGTGTACATCATTTGCATTATTTAACCATGTAGTAAATTATCCTAGCTAACATTTATTCCTGAGCTAATATGGTTAACTACAGACTACAATGTCCATTTATTCTTGTTGCTGTTTGTGTGACCCTACTGTGTACAGACTGGCCACTGCACTTGCGTACAAAACATGACTGACTACACTAAAACTATTTCATGGGCCTAGTGTATCTTTGAATGTCATGGGTTCATGTAAAGAGCTGGATTAATTGTTTGAAGAAAGGTCACAACCTGAAACGTCACCAATCCATATTTTCCAGAGATGCTGCCTGACCTGCTGAGTTACCCCAGTGCTTTGTGTCTCTTTTCAGCAAACTAGTGGCAGAGTGGCGCAGCAGTAGAATTGCTGCCTTACAGCGTCAGAGACCCAGGTCCGATCCTGACTGTGGGCACTTTCTGTAGGGAGTTTGTACGTTCTCCCTGTGACCGCGTGGGTTTCCGCCAGGTGCTCCGGTTTCTTCCACATTCCAAAAGCATGCAGGTTTGTAGGTTAGTTGTCTTCTGTAAACAGCTCCTCTAGTTTGCAAAACTGGGGTAACATAGAATGAGTGTATGGGTGATCATTGGTCAACGAGGACTTGGTCGATCAAAGGGCCTGTTTCCACGCTGTAGCTCTAAACTAAATCTGCAATTCAAGATTGTTTCATTTTCTACAACAGATGTTCTTCCACTCACCTAATACTGCTGATCAGTATTAGGTGCAGATTTGTGTTTGAGTTGCGTGGCCATGATGACTCAGAATTTGCATCTGGCAACCCAAAGTCAACGAAGATCCGAGTGCCAGAGGCAGTGTGACCAGGCTTACTCTGCATCTTTTAATGATTTCTAATTCAGTCTTTCAAATGAAATAAGGAAAAGGATTACATTTTCCTATCAATATCCCTCTATTTTCGTTTAGTTCAGGTTTCCTGTTGGTCATACTTAATATTATCTTCTGAATGTCAGTTCCAGACAGTCATACAACATGGACATAGGTCCATCAGCCCAACCTGCCCACACCGACCAAAGCCTCATCTACACTAGTCCCATCCCTCCAAACCTGTCCTCTCCATGTACCTGTCTAAATGTTTCTTAAACGTTGCAATTGTGTACAGATGGATTGATGGATTTGGAGAATGAGCCATATGCTCTTAATCTCATGTGCATTTTGATTATTGAGCATTTGTAACAATTAGGACAAAAAGCAATTAAGCTCCATTCACCCAGGCCTGAAAGCAATCGATGATTAATGTGTAAGAAGGAACTGCAGATGCTGGTTTAAACTGAAGATATGCACATAACGCGTGGTACAGGCAGCATCTCTGGAGAGGAATGGGTGATGTTTCGGGTCGAGACCTTTTCGGGTCGAGTCTGAAGAAGGGTCTCGACCCGAAACGTCACCCATTCCTTCTGTCCAGAGATGCTGCCCGTCTCGCTGAGTTACTCCAGCTTTTTGTATCTACATGATTAGTGTTTGCTCCTCTTGAATTATTTTGCCCATACTAACATAAAACACATAAATTGTGTGATATAGAACCGATATCTATATGTTATTTTCTAATGTCAATAATAGGTTACCAGTGACCTGATCCTGAGCAAACCCTACGCGATGGAGGACTAAGGCTGTTTCTGTCCAGTTATTGTCCATGAGCAAAAAAAAACACGATTTAATGATCTCTCAAGGACATTTCTTGAATTTCATTCCAATTCAATGGTCACATTTTGAGTGCTTACTTTGGCCTTCTAAAGGTTAACATCCACACAAAGTGCGTGAGAAATGCAGATTTGTGGAGGAGGTTGCACTGAGTGAGGAGGGGGATATATTCAAGATGGAGTTAGATATCGCTCTTAGGGCTAACGGAATCAAGGGATGTGGGGAAAAGGCAGGAACGGGGTACTGATTTTGGATGATCAGCCATGACCATATTGAATGGCAGTGCTGGCTCAAAGGGCTGAATGACCTACTCCTGCACTGAGTTTCTATGTTCGGTGAGACTCATGGATTGGGAAATGGGATGGTATTCCAACGTTAGCTGCTGGCTTATGTGCAACCAAAATTGGCACTATACTACGAATGTGAAACAGCATATGAATAAATAATTCACATTTTGTCAACTAAATTCCTTCTATTTGACAGAATTCAGAAATGCCTTCATACACAGCCACCATTTATTGTACAGGTGACCCATTTGTTCTACTTCGTCCCAATGGTTTGAAAATCACCTTATTTCTAGTAAATGGTCGTCACTGATAAGATCTGAATCTTCATCAAATTCTCGGGGTGGAAGATTGCAACCTTCACGTGGTCCGCCCTGTTTCGACTAATGCAATCAACTCGACGTGCACAATGAGAAGATCAAATAGAACAAGTTGTCCTACAACTTTAGGCTGTGCACGCCACACGAAAGAAGAAGATCAAATTCTCAATGTTACGTTGAAAACAATGTTATGCAGTTTTTGCAAATGTTGCCAGTGTCTGGTATAGCACCACCACCAGTGTGATAGCTTCATTACAGCACAAGATGATGTGGACAAGTCCTCTCCAGCATTGTTGCCGAGAAAGTCATCCCTGGTCAGTAGCGCCAATAACACTGAGCCATTTGTTGAAATCTGCCTCCAATATTCATTCCATTTCCTTTAGTGGACTCTAATTTCAGATGTTACGTGTAATATGCTATTGCTGCAATAGAGCATATATTACCCGGCTGTCCACCACGGAATTTCTTGGCAAAGACATTTATTACGTTAAAATGAAAACTGCGGCAGAATGCTTGATTTTAAAATTGGAATAGACTTTCATTTGTGTTTCTTGGTCCAGGTGTCCCTTTGGCTTCTAACTAAATCTACAGGGGCAAGGAGAGTGATAACTAAATAGAAATTTGCTCAGGAGGTGCCTGAAATAAGAACATATTTAATGCTTTCATGATGAAATGAAAAATGTACTGTACAGCAGCAATTTTTCCTGTCCAATCAATTTCCTTGTAAATTATTAGTTTACATAATTACATAAAAAGGGACTGCTTGAAGCCAACACTTGGTGCCCATATTCTCATAGGCAAGCCTGTGAAATCATATTTCAAAAGCATTGTACGAAAGAGCTGCTTTGCAGAATCGTTCTTCGATAAACTATGCATTCAGATTACAAACAGAATCTACTCCCAAAAAACATAGGCTGCTCTACGATCCTATCTCTGCTTTTTTTTAAATGAAACAGCTTTACTGGCAAGAACGAGGCACTAAAAAAAAATGTCCCAAAGCTACTGCCAAGTTGGGTTAACTACAAGCCTGTGCCTGACATTGAGTGGAAGGTAAGTGGAATAAGGCTGGTAGATTTATGGCCATTTGTACCTGATTGTTCATACTAAAGCCATTATGGAATGATTAGAGAAAAAGGTGAAGCTTTAAGTCCAGTGAAAATCAATACAACTGTCTACAGCAATTCAGCTGCCTGAGTCGAGTACCATTAACTGGATCTTTATCCCGTCTTAGGTTTCAGGGAGCTGGGTGCAAGCTCGTTGCATGCCCACCTGAACCGTGTTCTTAAGTCAGATTGTTAAGACTTTTTCACCCCTTTCATAAACCATAATATTTTGCTTTTTAAAAATTGCTGCAGATTCGAATGTACCCAATATCATTAAAATGGCTCGAAGGCTGTACGGAAACAGCTTCTTAACATTTGCCACCAATTCATACTGATCTGTCCTCTCCTCAATATATCATCTTTGTCTGCAGCAGAATCTTTACCACGCCATCATAATATTGATATTCTCTATCCGACACCAAAACAAACTGGAAAGCGCACAAAAGTATCATTGAAGAATGTCTGTACATTACACTTTTTACACATAAATATCAGGCAATTTATTTCAGTACCATCACAGTTTTGGTAATTTGTAGATTAAGGTTTCACAGCACCATTTTGTTTAATTTGTGCATGTGGGCGATTCTCACTTTGTAAAGTATGTTCACAAGGGAAAGGAAGCTAGGAAGATGGAACAAATATGTTCTCCAAACCAGTTCCACTGAAGCCTTTTACATCCTTTCTCACATTTCCTATCCTTTTTTACTTTCAGAACAAATAATCAACAAGCTGAACAACAGTACAGATCAAGACTGGCACAACAATTAAACACCAAACATGCTAATATTAACATTCACGCTGGTTAACCCTTTAAAGTTTGGTAACAAATCAGAGCCTTGCACCAAGCACGGTCAAGGGGATTTGCTGGTCCATTTCTCGTCAGTCATTTGGTGGAGCATGGATAGAACGACTAATTCTGAAGCTGAGTGGAAAACATTTCTTGATTGATACCATGTGTGACCTTGAAAGAAGCTTAAAACAAACAGTTTGAACCTCTGGGATTTCAAGTAGGACTCTGCTCCATTCGGTCAAAATGCTGTCCCAGACCTTAAATGCGTAGGTATTTCAGAGATGTTTGACCTTACATTTGCCAGGAGTACAGTCTCCGAGTACAGTGCTGCATATTTATGTAGCCAGCAACAAAAATAAATTGAACATAGGTTATCTTAGCTGAAAGCCCTAACAATTAAAATTGTCATATCTCAGGTTCCAAAAGCTGTAAGCCTGTAACTGTTAAATCTAGACAATCAAAAATAGAATCGACTGGGCTACCAATTCCCCAGCACAAATTTCACCCCCCCCACCACAATGTACTTATCAGCAAGAGCTACATCAAACACAAATCTATGGAAAAGGACAACAGATCATACAAGGCACAACGTATCAGAAGAATTAGTTATTTCTGTCTCTGGAAGATAATTAAATGTTGACGAATAATATCACATCAACCTTAAATCTGTCTACAGGACATGTCCATGGACCTACGTTTAGTTTAGAGCTGAGATCAACAGTGCGCTGATTTTTTAATATAACAGCATATCACCAAAATTCACAGACACCCCTATGGTTGGAGGATTGCAGCAATGAGGATTTTTGCAATTTCAATGAAGAAAAAACAAGTCAACATGAATATGATGATAATGACCATTCCTATTCTTCCCGACAGATGGGCCCCATATCACGCACATTTCCTTGACTCTGTTAAGTCGTGTTGTTTTGTTCTCCAATTCTTTATCCCCCCACAATGAGAAAGACACGTAGACCAAGTGAGAGAGCAAGTGAAGAAAAGACAGTAAAGACCAGTGAGGTAGGAAGGGAAGAGGGTGGCAGGAGAATGAGATGGAAGGACACACCGAGATATTGTGAAGAGAGGGCAATGCTGGAGAAGAAGGGAGATGGGCCAATACAGAGTCTATTGCAATCAAGGTATAAATGACAGGTATCTGTCCTAGGGGGAAGAATGCAGCAACATAACACAATTAGTTCAGTTTTATTGATGATCATCAACTAGAAATGGGAGAATTGGTGGTGATTGGGGAGGACGGAGGGGGGAGAACGGAGGGGGGGGACGGTGGGGGAGGACGGGGGGGGGGGGGGGGGATAGGGAAATTAACTATAAGTGGGAAAAACTCAGAAATAAAGAATGGAGTGAAGTAGAAGGTCATGTACATTATAGAGTCTTAGATACAGCATGCAAACAGGCCCTTCAGCCCAATTTGCCCACGCCAACCAACCTGCCCAATCTGCACCAGTCCCACCTGCCTGCTTTGGGACCATATCCCTCTAAAACTACCCGATTCATGTACCTGTCTAAATATTTCCTCCGGCAGCATGTTCCATACACCTGCCACCCTCAAAGTAAAAATGTTACCCCCTCGGGTTCCCCTTTAACTTTTCCCCCCTCACCTGAAACCTATGTCATCTGGTTCTCGATTCCCTTACTCTAGGCAAAATACTCTGTGCTTTTACCCGATCTATTCCTCTCATGATTTTGTACCTTCCTTCCTGTGCTGCAAGGGAAAAATAAACCAGCCAGGTCAACCTCTCCCTACGGTAGTAGTAATATGTTAATTACTTGATTAGCATGAAAAGAGAGTGAATATAAGATGCAACAATCAGCACCTGTGCATACCACAGTGTTGCAATCAACAAACCAGTTGATGTTTGAGCTACATCGTCAAATGAATAGACAACCGGTTGGACAACCTTGCTGTCCAAGTTGCATTCCTGGTGATCGGGAGAATATTTCAGCCCCCGGAAATGCTGCAGAGGAGGGTCAAAAAGCAGATCTATGATCCTAGAGGACTGAGTAATGAGGGAAAAGCTAAAACCTAAGAATCTTTCAGCATAGAAAGCAGACAGTTAGGATAAGAGGGAAATATATGTCACCCAGTGGAATACAAAAAGGCAAATCCTGAATACTAAATCATGCTAAATTGCAACTGCTTGACAAGTAAGCACAGAAAATTAAGAACTTCATAGACAATGCAAGAAAGCATTGCTTCTTAATACAAATAAGTGAAAGCAAGAATAATGGACATGTGGAAGCAGATTGCAGCTTCATTGTATTAACGGGCTATGTGGGCCAAATGGCCTTGACTTATCTAGTTTGAACTTTGCATTGAGAAACACATGAAGCGCATGTGCAGGATTGATATTGTGTAATTAGTAGGGGAAGGGAAAGGCATGAGTGAGAGTTTCAGAACCACGGAGTCGTGAATGGGAATAAAGTGACGAGTTGGCATAACTATAAATTAATTATCTAACTCAACTTCATTCTGACTTTATGGATAGTTTTCCATAGACCCAAGGAGGTGCTGCAATGGGAGTCAACATTTGTATTCCAGATTTACTTAATTGACTAAAATGGATCAGAGTATTGATTAATGAGTCAGGCAATCAGTCATGTGAAGCCTGTTGAACAACAGCCTGAGGGGCCAGTCTTCAGAAAGCTTGATGTTGAGCCCTGATTAAATAGGAAGGTTTTTCTTTAAATAAAACAAAATAATTTGCTCTCTGGTGTCACTCCCTTACGCTTACATTAAATGTGGAATTCTCAAGCCACCCAACCTTATTGGATCATTTGAACTGACAGCCGAAAGATACATTTATTTTCTGCTCGATGTGTCAAAGTATTTTTAACTTCAACAATATTTTTTTCTAATCTGAGGACACCTCTTCTAGGTCTGTTGGCTTCACCAATTTTACCTTAAACGTTCGTACAAAGCTGTTACATTCTTGAGTAAATTAAACAATGTATAAAGTTTCTACAGGGCATTTTTTTCCAAACTTGAAATGTCTAAAAAAAATCCTCCAAAGGACAATCCTTCATTAACAAATATTTGCTTTGCAAATTCCATTTATGGAGAACTTAATGACTGCTGTTCACTGTAATTCAAGGAAGGACTGCATTGGGAGATGTTGCTTTTCTTACCTTGTAGAGTTTCAAGCTGGCTTCGTGCCTTGAGTTGACAGTGTGCAGTCGCAACTTCTCAATACTATTGGTGTAGTAATCGCATGCGTTGCATTTCAAGTGCACTGGGTTCCCAATGGCCACACATTTGAGTCGCCACTCGTTGGCCTTGCCTCCTTCTTTGATGTGTGCCACAAGCTGATATTTCTGCACGTGCTTATCTGTCTTACAGTGCAACTGGAAGTTGGCCTTGAGCTGGGTGTTGTAACGGCAGAGCTTACACTGGTAGGAATCGCCAATGAATGCTTTCCACTCCTCCTCGGGAAGGTGTCGCTCAATGTTCATGTGCAGACTGAGTGTCTCCAGGTTGTCCGTGGTGAATCGGTTGCAGACAGCACACTGGAAAAGCTTCAAGGAAGGGTCGTTCGTGGTCGTGAACGTTTCGCCGAGGTTCATGAGTTCTTCTGACACCAGCTGCCCACCTCCCAGTCGCATGTCAATAGGAATCTCACCGCCAACTGCATGACAAACCAGAGAATAAAGAGCAAGGATGAAATACTTGGGAACAGGTGCCAGAAAGCGACATTCAAACCCCGAGAAGAACCCCTCTAGTCATCGGTGAATGACCAGTCTTCACACTTCTTCTAAAGCCAGTACTAACAATAAAGTCCAATTTCCCATCATTGTCTGGGGATAAAATCTGCAGCATGGCAACTCTTTATACAAATTAAATGGCCAATCTGCTGCAATGTTCAATAGGTAGAGATGAGAGTGCATGAGGCCTATTTACTTGATTTGTTGATGGTAAACCGTGCTTAAGAGTTTGCTTTATGCTCTTGTCTCTCAATACAAGACTGAGATGGTCAAAACTCATTTTACTTGTGATCAGTTATTAGCCTTCAGGGACAGTGATTCCTATCAGCTAATGCCAGATTAGATTTAAACTTTAGCCTGTACAGGTTTCAAAGGTAAACATGCAGGATACATGTAGCAATAGAAAGAAAAGCATAAAACGTGACCAAACGTAGCTCAAAATTATATCATTTAAAAAGGCAATTTTAAGTGTTGTGTTATCTCAGAATGCATCTTCAAATAAATATGTATTATTTAGTTTACCTACAATCAGCATCCAAGAATGTTGGTTTACGATGACCATTTTGGTGTCACAAGGTAATGAATCATTATTGCAGGACAAAAATAAAATTAAAATCATTCCAAATTAGCATTTTTTTAGCTAAACCCAGGAGATGCTTTTCTTTACTTAGAATAGTTTTCCTTACATCGCCTACTTGCTTGAGAAAGGCAAGATTGCCCGATCTTTTGATGATTAGGCCAAATAAAATTGCTGGAAATATACTCAAAGTCAATTAGCATCTGGACACTTTGAGCAAAGATCCTTTCAATGAATTTCTAAACGACTGCTTCATGTCTGAACAGTAAATTGTCTGTTCTTTGTGTGGTTTCTAACTGACCTACTGTATGTGTTTCTCACCATTTTAATTTTAGATAGACACCATTAGGGATTTTTTTGATATTATCTTAAAACAAAATGCTACATATGTACAATATGGATTTTTTTATCCCCGGCCAACCTAATATTTGGCTTAAAGCCGGCCCAAGTCTGCTGATCAACAAAGGAGAAAACGGAAAAATAAACCTTCCTAATGATTGCAGCCACAAGCTGAAAAAATAGACAGCGTAGGAAAAAAGAGGCAAGCTAATGAAATATACTCAATACAGAAAACAGGTTGAAATAGCTGCAGTGAAACTTGTGTAATGTCATCAACAGCAGCGAGGTAGAGCTAATTATCCCATTACGGCGTCAATACATCCATTTAACAGAGTTGTGTCAGTGCCAGTACGATGGGTGAGCTCATCAGTGGAAGGTGAAAACCTCTGCGCTGCACAGATCTGTCTAATGCCTCTGACTACACAATCTTTAATACATCATTGACCAGACAAAACCAAGAGCTGACCTTGTCCAACTTACAGTAAATTAATAACAACAAGCTCTTTATTTATAGCACAAAAGCCTAGCAACCGTGAATGGCACTTCCCTCATTTCAGCAAATTCAAGTCCAAGGAAGGGTCGACTTTAAAATGCAGCTTATGGTTTCACATTTTTAAAGAAAGACTAATGGATTCCGTCCTCTTCACCTGTAGCTTTCCACCACCTCTGAACCCCTTCCCCACCATCCAGCTCTCCTTTCCCACGCAAGTGACTTTCCGCCACCGCGTAATGCTCCACCTAGTGGAAGGGCTATGAACTGGAGGATCCCGTCCACGGAGAGCATGTGCGATTTGGATTAACTGTTATACTTTGGATTTAGAGTTCCTCGCTAACCAATGGACCACTTGACCAAAGAGAATTCCAGCACTAATCCTAGTGATATAGCAATTCAATTCTGTCAGTAGAATCCACCCAGTAAGATAACCTACACCGGAGGGCTTTGATGAAAATCCACCCCTACACACATCATGACATCCCATCTGAAGGCCTCCAACTGAAACGTAACCTATCCCTTTTCTCCAGAGCTACAGCCTATCTCACTGAGTTACTCCATCATTTTGTATTTATCTTCAGTGCAAACCAGCATCTGCAGTTCCTTCCAACACATGACATCTGGTTTCCAAGTTAAAAAACGATCATTGCTGAAGAGAGCAGTCAGTTTTAAACAAAGCCTGTTCTGAGCCAAAGCTTCTCCGTCTTATGTTCCAAACGAGTCAGCAAAATGCAGCTTTGCCACATTGTTTTTGATCAAATACTGATCCGCTTCAAAAGAATAGGCGATCTGTTGCTAAATTCCAAATGTTTTCTCTCTTCAGTTGTCTGGTTGGAAGTCTAACAGAGATGGTGGAACCAAGGATGATTCACCTTTAATTTTGATTCTTGATTAACATGGGTGCTAGAGGATATGGGGAGAATGCAGGAGAATGGACTTGAGAGACAAAGATAGATCAGCCATGATTGAATGGTGGAGTAGACTTGATGGACCGAATGCCCTAAATCTGCTCCTATATGAACCTTATGAGCTTTCTCATTTGGGAAGCCCTATTCTCAAGACATTTTGTGCTAGTTGAGAAGTCATTGAGCTACCAGCATAGGGGGAAACCCACAATGCCAGTGCCAAAGTACCCTTACCTAAAAGCTGCCCAGCTAGCACAATACAAGTATGCTCCATGCCATCTGAACCTTTGACTGTTCTGAGCCAAGCTGGCCAACAACATTTCTCAACAGTAATAGTGTTCAGGCACAATGGTGTGCTTACAATGCTGGATTGCTGCATGTTAACCAGGCAACATTACATTTAAACTTAAACTTAGCCCAGTCCTTCTGCTCAGAGAAGATCTTGGCTTCAGTTCCAAGTATATTTTATTGGAGTTGTGATTGCCCTGTCATCACACACTGAGTCTTGCTTTTGGCCATCTCCACTATGTAGTAGAAATTCAATAAAGTGAGATTTTATGTAGCGTTGGCTCTGCATTGCCCTGCAGATTACAGCACCCATACATCTCCTATTCAGTCACTCATTAGTTGATGCATATGCTTATGTGACAAACAACTACTGTTCCATATCTATGGTATATTTTCCAGCTGGAAACACAGTGGGCTGTTGCCGTAAAATAACCTTTAATTCAAGGTTGCTGTGCAAGAGTTTGTGACATTCATCATCTTCTGGCAGATCCATTATGAACGGAGAACTATCCTATGAACTAATTGTGAACACAATTGAATATCTTTTCATGGGTTAAAAAGCCTCAGAAAGTCTTCAAAAAGAAAAACACACGAGGTAGACTCTTTCCAAACCAAGTGGCTGGACTCTTGGCTGGAAAAAATCTCAGACTCTGAGCTATAACAGAAAGCCACGTGGGAAACCTAGCGAGAAATTGGTGAAAGGAAGATGGAGATAGCTTGGAATTTATTGAATGGAGCTGTGCGGATTCACTCTTTAATGAACATTATTTTGGGAGGGTGAAAGAGAGAGTCCTAAATACACAGTGTGGAGATCAGCAGAGATTCCGATGAAGACATATGACACCAAAGACCAGCAGCGCTGAGGACCTCTTAGGTACCTTCTAAGTCATGAAGAGGATTAAATGATGAATGAGCAAATTGGCGGAATTCACAATGGAACAGCAATGTCAGGGAAGTGTTGGACACCACTTGGGAACAGATTTTCAAGCATTCTCATTGTTACACTGAGTTTACTGCAAAGGAGCAGGACATGCTGTTGAATTTGGCTTGCAGTATCAGTAGGAGCTTTCTTCTAGCTGTTGCCATGTAGATTGTACCTTTCCTTCTGTCCGTTTCCTATCATGTGCTTATCTAACCTCCCTTTGAGCATATCCATGCCCCTGGCTTCACCGATTTCCACATTCTTAGCAATATTTGGAAAATACATTTCACCGTTATTGGAGTTAGTTTGGATTATCTCATATCTATGCAGCCGAGGTCTGAATTCTCTTGCAAGTAAAAATATATTTTTCCACATCTATCCCTTCAAACCTTTCTATAACCAGAAAGACATCTATCAGGCCATCTCCCAGTCTTTAGGAAAGAATGACATAGTAGTGTTATAGTACAGTGATCATAACTGTACACAATCCTCCAAATATGGTCAATGGGAGTTCAATTCTGCTTTTAAAATTTACCCCCTTCCAATGAACCAAGATCTTTGTCTTTTTTAGTGGCCTTAACCACTTTACTATAAAGTGATTTATAAAGTGATTCATATATTTGTTCATTAGATCCTTTTACTCTATCACTTTTGAGACTTATTACCTAAGTAGTAACTTCATTTTCCTTTTGCCTAAATAAACAACCTCTACATGGCAACAGCAAGAAGAAATAAACTTGTCATATGAATGCATCGTCCACATAAACACTGACTACGAGTAAACAACAACACACAGAGCAACTTCACCTGCACCCGCTTTGAATTTTACACCTTGAATTTGTCCCAGCTATCTCCTTAAACACTTCCAAACCAACAGAGTGAATGATGAAGCAAAGAGTCTGCCAGCTGTTCATGCAATGAAGGGGTAAATGAATAATGAAATCCTACATTTCTACAGCAAATGCCCAAGGAAAGCATCCCCAATATGAATTTGATGGAAAAAAATCATGCTAAGTGCTTATGTGAAATTAAAATTCCAAAGAAAAACAGAGCAACATGCAAAGTCAAAGTAAAATAAAGTTATATTTTTTCCCCACACACAGGGAGGTACGATGGCGCAGCGGTAGTGCTACTGCCTTATAGTGTCAGAGATCCGGGTTCGATCCTGACTATGGGTGCTGCCGGTACAGAGTTTGCAAGTGACCTGCGTGGGTTTTCTCTGAGATCTTCGGTTTCCCCCCACACTCCAAAGACATACAGGTTTGTAGGTTAATAGGATTGGTAACAATGTATGAATGTAAAATTGTCCCCAATGTGTTTTGGACAGTGTTAGTGTGTGGGGATCACTGGTCGGTGCGGACTCGGTGGGCTGAGTTCTCTAAACTAAACATGCTGGGAAACAAATGATGAGACAGTGCACTTTCCAACACAGAATAAGAAAAAAAATGGTGAGAGGGAAAGAGAGCAACAGAGACTAAACACAGTCAGATTCATTTGCTGGCATATTTTACCAGTGAAATATTTATAAATGGCAAGTTGTCTTGAAATCTAAAAAATCCGCAGTAGTTCCAAACATTTAAGACCAATTTTATAGGTTTTGTGAAAAGCATACAGTTGCTATCTGTATTGGTTTAATTCACTTGGTTTATGTAAAAGTTTCAAAAATTTGTTTTACTTTTTGTGGCTGGACTACTACTAAAGTAACAATGAAAGAATTGTATGTGAGAGGAAGAGGGAGTTTCGGGAAAATCTTATGACTATTAATATAACGTGGATCTTCCCACTTTTCCTCCCAATCTTCAATCAAAATTTCACAGGATATAGGAGCATTCATAAACAGTGGTTTTAAACAGATGATCATGTTTTGGTGGCATCGGAAACTCGGAAGCCAAAAGTTTACTAAGAATAGGTTTTAGTTTTTATTTCTGCAGCTGTGGAAAAGGGAAATTTAGGGAAAAATCGTCAGGCGTCAACCAAGGATTGAGAAGGAACTGGATTGTAATTAGGATGTACATGATGACCAGAGTAAATCTTCATAAGTGTTTAGTTTAGTTTGGAGATACAGCATGGAAACAGGCACTTCGGCCCAGCGAATCCACGCCGACCAACATTCTCCATACACTAGAACTCTCCTGCACATTAGGGACAATTTACAGACAATTTACAGAAGGCAATTAGCTCACAGGTCTGTACGTCTTCGGAGCGTGTGAGGAAACTGCAGAACCTGGCGAAAACCCAGGCGATCACGAGGAGAACGTACAAACTCCAGACAGATAGCACCCGTAGAACCCGGGTCTCTGGCACTGTAAAGCAGCAACTCTACCGCTACACCTAAGTGGTTAATAAAAAATATAAATGAAGGTCTTTGAAGAATCTTTTATTGCTCAAGGATAAAGGAGGTGAATTTATGCTTGGAGTCAGAGTATGTAAGGAAGTACTGAACAAGTACTTTCCATCTGCATTCACCAAGGAGAAGGACATGTAGGACAGTGAGATCAACGTGAAGAATACTAATACGCAATGCAGTTTGAGATCAAGTAGGACGGGGTGTTGTGGCTATTGAAGAACAAAAAGATGGATAAACACCTAGGGCCTGATGGAATCTGTCCCAGGTTATGGAGACAGCCAAGAGAGGAGAATGCAGGAACCTAGACCAAGATCTTTGTATCTTCTCTAGCCACAAGTGAAGTCCCGGATGATGGAGAGTGGAAATGTTTTTCTTTTTTTTAAATGGGAAGGTCAGATATTCCAGGAAATAATAGGTTGACGTGTCTCACATCACTGCTAAGGAAGCTACTGGAGAGGATTGTTCACTATAGCATTAAAGCCCTGTCCCACTGTACAAGTTCATTCAAGAGCTCTCCCGAGTTTAAAAAAAAACAATAACTCGTGGAAGCACGTAGAATGTACGTAGCGGGTACGTTGGAGCTCGGGGACATCACTGATTGGTGATTTGATATAGAACTGGCTTACTCGTGGAAGACAGGGGGCTGTGGTGGAAGAGTGTAATTCTGGCTGAAGGCCTGTGACAAGTGGAGTTGGTGGAGCAACCGACAGTGAGGAAGCCTGTCAAAGTATGCAGTGGGATATAGATCAGTGACAGAAATGGGTAGAGAACTGGCAGATGGAGTTTAATCCCAGCAAGAATGAAGTGTTGCACTCTGGAAAGTCAAATATAAAGGGAAAGTATATAGTCAATGGCAAGGCCCTTTACAACATCGATGCACACAGAAAGGTGGGAATCCAAGATTCCATAGCTTCCTTAAAGTGGCAACACAAGACGATGGACTGGTAAAACAGTAACATGGAATCCTCGCCTTCATTGCTTGGGGTACTGAGACTGAGGCCAGGAATTCAAATTGCAGTTTTATAGGACTTTGGTTAAGCTGCATTTAGAATATGATGGTCACCCCATTATGGAAAGGATGTGGAGGCATTAGAGAGGGCGCTGAATACACTAACCAGAATGCTTCCTGGATTGGAGATTAACAGCTCTAAGGAGAGGTTCTACAAATGTAACTGTTTTCTCTGGAATGCCAGAGGTTGAGGGGAGACCTGATAGAATTATATAAAATTATGAGAAGCATAGACAGGGTAGACAGTAAAAACCTTGCCTCCCCCCCACCCCCCGATTCTCAGTCTGAAGAATGTTCTTGACACAAAATGTCACCTATTCCTTTTCTCCAGAGATGCTGCCAGACGTATGAATTACTCCAGCTTTTTGCGGCTCTCTTTGGTTTAAACCAGCATCTGCAGTTCCTTCCTACACAATTTCCCATGATGGAAATGTCAAAGACCAGAGGCTTGAGGATGAGAGTGGCAAAGTTTAAAGGGGGTGTGCAGGGCAAGTTATTTACACAGGGAGTGGCCAGGGGCAGATTTGATAGGGGCATTTAAGGGGGCTTTAGCTAGGAACATGGATATGCAGGGAATGGAGAGACAGAGATCACGGGCAAGCATCATGGTCAGCACAGACATGTGGGCCGAATGGCCTGTTCATGTGCTGTAATGTTGTATGTTCTATATTCTGTGTAATCTAATGATATATTGTTGAATATTGAATGGATTTGTCACAAGGCATCTCTTTGGTCAAGAGCATTAGCTCCATTTTCTCTTTACAGCAAATGTTGTCTAGAGCACTATTTTTAATCCATGGAAAATGTATTTAGTTTTAGAACCACTATTTTCATTCCCATATTTGGATATTTAAAATCTCAATAGTCATTTTGCTTTCACCCACTCGTTAGAAACAGTTGCAAAACCTTTCCTTATCAACTAACTGGTTACCAACCGCATTAACCCTGCAGTCAAAGAACTGACAAAATAATTATGAGCCATGTTTGACTCACGAGCACATCACACTTATATTCTTATTTTCTAACTGATTAAAATGAGCTACAATGAAGCCTAATTATTTTAGTTGTATTGAGTCTGTGACTTGAACGCTTATCTATGTTCTATTCCATTATAACCTCCTGCGTCAGAGGATTTGACCAAGATGGATGGGTTCAAATGAGGACAACCTTAAAAACACTTCCAATGTGCCGTTCCATCTAGCCATTCATGGTGTTGAAATCCTTCACTAACACTTTCCCCTCACTACCTACCTCCTTCTTACTCATATTAATGGCAGATTGCTCAATTGGCCCGGATTACTCAAGTAATTGGCTCGGATTACTCAAATGGCCCGGATTTTGCTGTATTGACAAAAATCGGCTACTTGCTATTGACCTCGAGGAAATCAGTCCCCGAAACTTCAGAGGAATTTACGCTATGGATTTCCCATTTCCACAAAACCAACTGGAATCCAGCTATGGTGGAATCGTCAAACTGGCTGTGTGGTCAATTGAATTACAAGAACCTGTTTAACAGCAAAAAAAGGGTCTCGTTTTGATCCCATTTTGTCCCTATTTAACAAAAGTCAAAATAAAGATGGGCACATTCACTCAGACTGAGAAGAGGCTGAAACAAGAAACACTAAAACAATCAAGCTTATTATAGGGTCATAAACTCTACGATTCTATGGCCCTTTAAACCTGTTATCTTAAATCAGGGGAATTTTGAAATAATATTTTGTAACAATTAGATGCGTCACATATAGACAAAAATATCTTGTCGGTGAGTAATTATGACTTATCATGTTGCTAAATCAGACAGCATTTAACAAAGTTTAACAAAGCTTCGATGGATTTTACTGTGAGAATTACACACAGCTTTAGAAATATGCACCACATCGCCAATTCTCCTAGAGATGTAGGCTTTCTCAAAGGTGAGACACAGAAAGACAGGAAGGTATGAAGGCAAATCGAGAGTTGGTCATTATTGCAAAGGGGATCGAGTATAAATCTTACTGCAATTGTACAGGAATAAAACGATTGACATATGAGGAAACGTTGAGCAGAGTGGGTTTATGTTCATTGGAGTTTAGAAGAGGTCTTATTGATAAAAGATTCTGAGGGAGCTTGACAAAATAGATTCTCCATTCCAGAGAGCTTTGAAGACTGAATCAATGAACACTGAGGACTGAGATAGTCAGATTTTTAACATTTCAGATTTAGTAGCTGGATTCAAATTTAGCTGAGACTACCTTGAAGTCCCCACTCCATTGCCACGAGGGGTCCTTCGAGTGCAAGATGAATACACTTGAAATGAACTGGGGCATTTGTCAATTCTGTTCTTATTGAGTTGACCTACAAACAATTGTTTATTTCTTTCAGACAAGACACCAGGTTAATTCAGCGGGACAGGCAGCATCTCTGGAGAGAAGGAATGGGTGACGTTTTGGGTCGAGAGATGCTTCTCTCCAGAGATGCTGCCTGGCCCGCTGAGTTACTCCAGCTTTTTGTGTCTATCTTCGGTTTAAACCAGCATCTGCAGTTCCTTCTTACACACCAGGATAACTGCTGTGTGAGATAGAGTAAGGGCACTAAGGGCACCAAGACTGGGATCAAGCACATTGCTAGGGTAAAGCTTATTTTTTTAATTGAACATCATCAAACATGTTTCTTAATTCTTTAGTGCGAACCTTGCTCACATTGTTAACGACTGTATTCACAAATATAAACAAAGGAAGTAAAAGGGTTTTACTGAAGAAGGGTCTCGACCTGAAACGTCACCTATTCCTTTTCTCCAGGGGTGTTGTCTGACCCCCTGAGTTATTCCAGCTTTTTATGTCTATCTTAAGTAAGACCTTGAGTTGGAGGTCCTAAGATATGAGAGGTTGGAAATAGGGGGGACCATCTTATAACATTCAGGTTACCATGGACATGGTTTAACCCTCAATGACCCAGCTAATCGGGGATTCGAATAGAGAAATAAATCCAAATCTGCCTCAAATTTAAAGGCTGAACACAGAAGTGCCAGAGCTGACAGTAGAGTTTCTTAACGTTTGACAACTGTAGCTTAAACTTTAGACTAAGTACCAAGGAACTGAGAATGGCATTAAAATGGGCTATTGGTATTATACATCTCCAAATGCAAGCATTCTAATTCACGTGAGAATTAAACAGATGGTAAAAATTAGTTACAACAATCAATTTTTAATTATTGCGAAGAAACGTGGGGTCAAACAAGCCTGTGCAATAACACATTGGCACTAATCAATTCAACCACTGCCGGCATCTGCATCATGATACGATTAACCCTTTGTATAGTAGCCCACAAACAACGTTTATTGTGGCAATTCTAAAAACCATTGTTAAACCACTCAACAATTTTAATTATCATTTTAACAAAACGCCTATGGATAATAAATCATAGTATACAGATTTAGAAAACCACACATGCATTGATTAGTTTTTGAAAAATTGGACAAAAGCACTATGAATAAAGTTATTCTAAAGTCAGAAATGTTTAATCTGTATTGTAATTTGGATTATTTCTTATCTTGTGGCCATCTATATTACCGTATATTTTTTTAACATTATGCCTAATAAAACCAGGGAGCATCTGAGCCCAATTCTGCAACCTCTTTTCGCTTTACTTCGTCCTCGATTTTGGAACTCTGCCATCATTACCACAGGGGACCAAGGAAACCCCACCAAGCAACACTGGTCCTACTCTCAAGAAGGTCATATTACCAAGAGGTTCTTTCTAACAATGCGGCTGGAAATATAACAAGGATGCAGATACTACCACATGAGCTCAATGGCAGATGTCATGAGATTCAGTGCCATGCGTTAAAATATGCTTGGGCACTCTGATCTTTTTTAATCACTCTACAGGAGATTACATTTAATGTATTATAATGTGCTCTGGCAGCTTTCCAAGTCCAATATTCTTGTAAGAACATGTTAATAACACAGGACTACGACTCATTCTCCCCCTACGGAGCTACAGATGCAAGCAGGGAGTTGTGTGTGTGTGTGTGTGGGGGGGGGGGGGGGGTGAAATGTTGCCAGTATCAGAAAGAAAAATAATGGAAAAAGTCATAATTCTTGGTGTGGAATGAAAGGAAGTAGCCAGGGAAGAGAGTCAAATGGTGTAGTGAGGGTGGGGCTATGCTTTAAATAGTGTTTTGGATCGTATTATTTTTCCAATGTATTTATGTTTGTTTTCATTTAAAACACGACTTTCTGGCAAACTTCTGCCCTCCCCCCCCCCTTGAAACTTCCCAAAAAATCGATCCTAAATTGCACTGATCTCCTGCGGTACACAGCAGCTTTTATTTTTGCTTCTCTCTTCAATACACCATTAACACCACAGACATCAACCAAGGACACATTTTAACTTTGCCTTGGTTAAAGTTTAAAACAAACAGCAAACAAACAGGAGCTTGACTGATAGAACTGGAGATAAATGGGCAATTTGCAAGACAGGTTTCTTCTGAAATGAACCTTTTGGCAAAAAAAAAAAACCTAACTAATTACCAGGACAGTGGCAATGAATTGTTGAGTGTATTACTCAAAGTGCCAGCACTGCAATGATTGCTAACGGTGATGGGTGGAACTAAGTTTACGTTATGGCGCAGAAGCCTTGCTGTGGCTCAGATAACAAACATTTTATGCTTGAAAATATTCAAGCACTCCTCAGCAAATCCTTTTAAAATAAGCAATCAATCCTTAGTAAACTTCCTACAACTAGGGCGGCACGGTGGCGTAGCGGTAGAGCTGCTGCCTTAAAGCTCCATAGATCAGCGTTCGATTCTGACAATGGTGCTGTCTGTATGGAGTTTGTACGTTCTCCCCATGACCTGCGTGGGTTTTCTCTGAGATCTTTGGATTCCTCTCACACTCCAAAGTAGGTTAATAGGCTTCGGTAAAAATTGTAAATTGTCCCTAGTGTGTAGGAAAGTGCTAGTGCAGGGGGATCACTGGTCAGCACGGACGCAGTGGGCTGAAGGGCCTGTTTCTAAACTAAACCGAATTCCAACCCAAGATTAGACTACCACAGTTTGTGCTTTGTGCCGTATATTAGGACTACGTACTAAAATGTGATAGTGGCACCATGGCTGTAGTGCTGCCAGACATTCAATTAGAGACCTTGACTTTGAATCCTCGCTTCTATGTATTCAACCGATCCACAGCCAATCTTTCTGATGGAACATAGCAGTACTGTTTTCTTACTGTCTGAATCAACACATCCATCAATAAACAAAAAAAAAACACAGAATGTCAGGTCTACATTTACCAGCAGTTTGTGGAACAATGCTGTTCTCATTTAGACTGCTGCATATGCATATTAGAACAATGACTTCATGTTGACATTATTTTATTTTTGGTTAAGTTGCCTGGACAAAAGATTTTATATTTTTAAGTTTCTTGAAATCGTCAACACTGGTGCAAGTGCAAATTTGCAAGTTATATGTAGGAGGGAACTGCAGATGCTGGTTTAAACCGAAGATAGACACAAAAATGCTGGAGTAACTCAGCGGGACAGGCAGCATCGCTGGAGAGAAGGAATGGGTGATGTTTCATGTCTTCAGACTGATATGTGTCAAGTTATATGCCTGGTGTAAAATAAGGCTACATTCTGCACGAAATCATCTTGAAACTGTGCAGTGTAACATGGAAAATAGTAAATACTTGCAGAAAACTGCAAATTCTGATTTGCCAAAAACAAAGACAAAATGCTGGAGTAACTCAGTAGGTCTGGCAGCATCTCTGGAGAACATGGGTAGGTGACATTTCGGGTCGAGAGCCTTCTTCAGTCTGACTCTTCAGTTTAGGCCCGAAACATCACACATTCCTTCTCTCCAGAGATGCTGCAAGACCTACTGAGTCACTCCAGCATTTTGTGTCTAACTTCAATATGTTTACCACAGGTATTCATATCTTGTCCCATTATGAAATATAAAATATTTCCAGACCTGGAGGGGGGTGATGGTGAGGGGAGATAAAATATTGTTCCATTTTTAAAACGATCATGTCAGAACTAGCCAGTTCTAATGAAGGGTCATTAGCCTGTAATGTTGACTCACTACATTCTCTGTCTCATAGTTCAAAGGTTGCTTTTTGGTTCTCTTTCCTCATTCATTCTCCTCATTACTCCTGCACCTATTGTCTGTTGTTTATTCATCTCCTCTACTTACAGCCCCTCCAGCTCAGCTGCAATGAACAAGCCTTTTCCATGGTAGACGAAAATGCTGGAGAAACTCAGCGGGTGCAGCAGCATCTATGGAGCAAAGGAACTAGGCAACATTTCGAGCCGAAACCCTTCTTCGGACCCGAACCTTCAGAGCCTTCGGCCCAAAACGTTGCCTATTTCCTTCGCTCCATAGATGCTGCCGCACCCGCTGAGTTTCTCCAGCACTTTTGTCTACCTTCGGTTTTCCAGCATCTGCAGTTTCTTCTTAAGCCTTTTCCACTCTCCCTCAGATAGCACCAACATCATGTGGCATTCAGTTTCCCTTGATGTGCAAGAGACATTCTCTTTGCTCCATCCCCCACCACCCACCCCCTCTATACCTCTTTAATTTAAAACATGCTTGTTTTCTTACATATTTATTACAACACAGAAAAGGCCATTCGTTTCATTGGGTCCATGCCAGTTGATAATGAAGCAACCCCCAAAACTATATTCCCCATCTTCTTATTTCCTGATAACTTGGAAAATGATTCTCTTTCGTATGCCCATTAACTCCCCTTTACTTCTTTGCCACCTACTTACACTGACGGGTAATTTGCAGTAACTAATTAACCTACAGCATGAGGATAGACACAAAATGCTGGAGTAACTCAGCGGGACAGGCAGCATCTCTGGAGAGAAGGAATGGGTGACGTTTCGGGTCAAAACTCATCTTCAGACTGATGTCAGGGGGGGAGGGAGATACATATGTAAGGAAGTGTAAAGTGTGAAAATAGGACAAAGTAAATGGAGATCAAGGAAAACGTGGAATAGACACAAAGTAACTCAGCAGGACAGGCAGCATCTCTTGAGAGAAGGAACGGGTGACGTTTCCGGTCGAGACCCTTTTTCACACGCGTCTCGAAGAAGGGTCTCGACCCAAAATGTCACCCATCCCTTCTCTCCAGAGATGCTGCCAGACCCGCTGAGTTACTCCAGCTTGTTGTGTCTATCTTCTGTTTAAACATGCATCTGCAGTTCCTTCCTACACAAATGTAGAATAGATCAACCTACAGCATGTCTCTGGGACATAGGAGAAACCCGGAACACTCAGTGGAAAGTAACGCAATCAAGCGGAGAAGCTGGAAACCACAGATAGACTGCACTTGAAAAATGATCCCAAATTATCCTGTCACCACATCGCTCATTGTACTACAGATTTAAAATGTTGCTTGTTCTGATGAAAGGTCAACAAGCTGAAATGTTCAGCAAAAACAGAGTGCTGGAGGAACTCAAAGGGTCAGGCCACATCTGCAGGGTGAACGGACAGGTGAAGTTTTACAGTCAGGACCCTACTTCAAACTGACAGTAATAGTGGGGAGAAAGCTAGATAAGAGAGGTTGGGGCATGACAAAGTCTGGCAAGTGATAGGTGGATAGAGGTGAGAGGGATTTTGATTGTCCGATGGGTGGAGTAAGTGGATAAAGGCAGCAGATGACAAGATGAGGAGAGGAGGCGGAGGGATATGTAAAGCTGGAGGAAGGGATATGGGTGGAGGGAGATGGGGGAGGGGAAAGAGGGAGGGGATAAGAGGAATTTGAAGGACACAGGGATGAGAGTTAAGTGTACAAAGGAGGGCAAAGGAGTGGGGTGACTGGGGCACAGATAAGAAAGAGGAGGTAGTGGTGTATGACATAAAATTGGAGAATTCAACGTTCATACGTTATAAACTCCCCAAGTGGAATATTAGAAGCTGTTCCTCCAGTTTCCATGTGGCCTCACTCTGGCTGAAATGTTTCTCTCTCCACAGTTGCTGTCGGACCTGCTGAGTATCTCCAGCATTTAAATCTTTAGTTAGTTTCTGAAGATTGCTGCTACTCATTGATGATACATATATTTATACAATGCACTACGCTGAAGATATTTAGTTCCAGTTATTTTAATTCCAGTTATTTTTGATTCTGAGATGCTCCCACATTTCAGAAGAAGGCTCAAGAGTGTGTCACATCTTCTATATTCATGATGTATTTGATGTATTCGTTCTTTTGGAGGTACTTGGAACTCTTGAGAAATGCAGCAGCATTAAAAAATAATTTGCAAAAGGGGCAATGGATTTTGAGAGAGCATTCAAAATCATAACGATAACTTCATTGAATACATGAAGAGATGGGACCTATTAGATGACCATTTTACATTCCTCATCTTAGCAGATGGGGCAAATACAAATACCTTGCTCAGAAGAGTTTTAAAAATTCCTTAAGAAAGGAACACCAACACAACAAGGAGATTGATGTTCATTAAACAAATGTATATGCCGATCGAAGGTGAACTATGGTGGACTGAATGTTTAAGAAGGAACTGCAGATGCTGGAAATATCAAAGGTAGGCAAAAATGCTGGTGAAACTAGCAACCTGGGTGAGGCAGCATCTATGGAGCGAAGGAATAGGTGATGTTTTGGGTCGAGACCTTTCTTCAGACTGTTGTGCGTGGGGGGAGCCGGAAGAAGAAAAGAAGGGGCGGAGACAGTAGGCTGTGGGAGAGCTGGGAAGGGGAGGGGAAAGAGGGAGAAAGCAGGGACTACCTGAAATTGGAGAAGTCAATGTTCATACCCCTGGGGTGTAAACTGCCCAAGCAAAATATGAGTTGCTGCTCCCCCAATTTGTGGTGGGTCTCACTCTGGCCACGGAGGAGGCCCAGGACAGAAAGATCGGATTCGGTATGGGAGGGGGAGTTGAAGTACTGGGCCACCGGGAGATCAGGTTGGTTATTGCGAACTGAACGGAGGTGTTGGACGAAGCGGTCGGCAAGCCTACACTTGGTCTCACCGATGTAGAGCAGCTGACACCTAGAGCAGTGGATGCAATAGATGAGGTTGGAGGAGGTGTAGCTGAATGAATGTTGCCGCAGGAATTGTTTTTACATACCATAGGATAATATTATTAAAAGGCAATCAGCAGCTATTGAGAATTGAGCAATCATCAGTGGACTTTTCAATTTTTTCTTTGATAGTTTGCACATGAGTATTTTACTCTGTGTAAACCATTTTGCATTCTTCATAAGTATTGGGGAACCAGCGTGGAAACATGCCCTTTGGCCCACTGAGTCCACATCGACCAGCAATCCCCGCACACATTAACTCTATCCTACACACACTAGGGACAATTTACAGTTATACCAAGCCAATTAACCTACAGACCTGTACAATTTTGGAGTGTGGGAGGAAACCGAAGATCTCAGAGAAAATCCGCGCAGGTCACGGGGAGAACGTACAAACTCCGTACAGTCAGCGCCCGTAGTCGGGATCGAACCCAGGTCTCTGTTTCTATAAGGCAGCAATTCTACCGCCATGCCATCATGCCGCTCCTTTAAAACTTTTCTTTTAGTGTAGGGATGTATTTACGAACCATATCTAAAGATTGTGTTGACCTTTTTTTCAGTCAGACTTAAGCCGTTCAAATGAAACAGCCATTATCCAACTGGCAACAGCCGTGAATTGCCACAGAAAGAGGCCTGCTAATTGGTGAATGTACTTTCACCCAAGAAAAGCCTTTGAATGGCATCAATTACATTCTTGTGCCATAAATTATTCAAACTCAAATTACATGGCATTGTAAAACTGGATTAAATCCTATAGATCAGGTTCATGTCTGACTGTTAGGGCTGGGATTGTTTGCTTAAGGCTACTATCTAAACAAGCCCAAATGACCATAGGATCCTTAATAGAATAGGCCTCTAATTGTTATAAAACACCAATAGTCCACTTTTGCCAACACATTCTATATTTTGTAATACCTATGCAGATGGTACTAGTAAATATAAATACTAACTTCCTCTCTCCTTTTCTAGTCACTGGTAAACGCCCCCAAATAGCTTCACAAGGGAATTGCGAACGTTGCTCTTTAGATAATAAACAAAATATAGCCCCATCCAGTCCCACAACACAATTCAAATTTTACATTAAAATGAATGGGTAACGAGGAAACACTTTTTCTCACAGCGAGTGGTGAGTCTGTGGAATTCTCTGCCTCAGAGGGCGGTGGAGGCAGGTTCTCTGGATGCTTTCAAGAGAGAGCAAGATAGGGCTCTTAAAAATAGCGGAGTCAGGGGATATGGGGAAAAGGCAGGAACGGGGTACTGATTGGGGATGATCAGCCATGATCAGATTGAATGGCGGTGCTGGCTTGAAGGGCTGAATGGCCTACTCCTGCACCTATTGCCTAATGCTGATAACAGAAAATGAACCAATACACTGGGAACAGTTTAGGTGAACATTGCAGCAAAATCACAAATATTGGCGTCAATGCAACATCTTTTGATGTCATCTTTAAAACATGGGGTCAACTTTTTTAAGCCTTTATTATTGTTCACTTTGTGTGTGATCTGGGGACAAGTAAAACAGGGCAATGTACAGTTAACTCTTGAAGTGCAGAACAGAGGAGGTCATATCCCTCTCTAATGCAGCCCTCAATTCACATCACTGCTACTTATTGGAAAACCATCGAAGCTCATCTTTTTAATGAGAAGTGTAATGTTTGACTTTGTTCTGAAGTTATATTTATTAAAGTGCAATCATGGACTTGTTCCAGAGCAGTTAGCACAAGAAACTTTGGAAACTCTCTCTCGATTCAAGGACAAAGCCTATTAAGCTGCATGATCACGTCTCATGGGAACCAACACATCCAAATGCTTATACTTTTTATAATCCGAATACTCGTGCACTAGTTTGAATGGTATTTCCTGAGCCGCTGAAACAGATGTATTTATATTACAATAGTCGTAAAGAATTAAGTGGAAAATATTTGGAATAATGAAGGTATTGTCTATTACCTAGTGCAGGTGCAAGTGCTGATACTGCATTTGTTGGGTCCAGTTGGAATCCACCCAGCATAAACTGTGTGTCGGTTGCATTTTCCAGCTTCAGGCCTGGGAGGTTCATGTTCTGGGCCAGGTAGTACTGGTAAAGCTCAGCCTCTGCAGGTGCCAGGTTGCTGAGGCCTAAGTGTCTGCTGTGCTGGATCTGGTTCATGTTCTGCTGCAGCAGCATCATGTTGTGCATGTGCTTCTCGCTGGTCATATGAATGCGCAGGTTCCTGGCCACGTTGGTCTCGTAGTCGCACACCTCGCACCGCCAAGTGGGTTTGGTTTTTGGTTTGGTGGGCGAGGAGGCCCCGCACGAGCTCATGCTGGCGGCGGCGGCGGCAGCGGCTGCCACCGCCACGGCCGCCCCAGCGGTGTGGCTGAAAACCTGGTCGCCTCCGCCGTTCTGCAAGTTCTGCATGTTATTGAGATGCTTGTCGGACTGCATATGAATACTGAGATTGCCTTTGGTTGTAGTGGAGTAGTTACATACCTCACATCGGAAAGGCTTGTAACCACACGTGTAACTCTCTCCCCGGGCTAACCGGGGGTGAGGTTGCCCAGATTTGCAATAGCCACATGAGCCACCGGATTCTGGGTGCTTTTCCTTCATGTGGGCCTCCAGCGTCTGCTGGTACTTGTAGTGCCAGTTGCACTTTGGACACTTCAAGGTCTTGCACGAGTTCCGAGAATGCATCATGGTCATGTGCCCACCAAGGGACCGTGAGGAGCCCAGGACCGTGTCGCACTTCGGACACTCTACGGTGCTTCCGGATGAGCATTCCCCACCCCCCAGGTCACAGGGAGTGCTGGCATGCAGGTGATGGGAGGCATAGTTTCCTTCCTCGCCATCGACAGGTTCATTTGGTTCAGGAGCTGTGGCACTGTCTTTATTGGCACTTTCATCTACAAAGTCCGTCCTATTACTCTCAGCATTACCGACACAGCTGTCGCCGCTTGTGCTGTCGTTTGACAAGCTCACTGCATTCCTCCCATTTGCACCATCGAAAACAACAAAGGAAGAAGTAGAAGAAGAAGAGGTGCCCCTCGGAGAAGGGTTCAGCACATTAGGCATTAAAGGAGATTTAGAAATGCTTTGGTTTGAGAGAGTGAGTTCCTTGTTGCTACATGCATCACCCTCAGGGTCTTCCTGGGGCTCATCATCATCCTCATCTGACTCGTTTGGGAACAGGTCTTTGCACTCCTCATCTTCCTCCGCTTGTTCAGCAGAGTCCGCCTTTTCCATGAGGCAACTGTCAGCGCTAAACTCTCCACTGGCTTTTTTCTTCTCGATTTCCATCCCCAAATCCTTGCTCTCTGCCGTTTTGGTAGGCCCGGAAGCAAGGTGGCCCAGAGGGACTGAGGTAATTGGGGTCTTTAGGGCTGAGCTGGTCAACCCTCCAAGATTCAACAGAGCACTCTGTGCCAGTGGGATTGGATGAAGCTGCTCAGTTGCACTCGTACTACCTTCAGAATCTTTGAATAAAGCCAAACCAGCCTGGACAGCCTCATCACCATCAACATGGATTCCACTGAAAGTACCGTAGAAGTTCTGACCAGGGCCAATGAGGTTAGCTGTGGAAACTAAAGGGTGTTGAAAGTTTTTGTTTTTTGGTTCCAGAAAGCTTATAAGAGGTTCCTTGTCTTTGCCTATCCCTTGGATGATAGCAGACACGTTCTTATTACTTAAGAGCTTGTGCTCCTCTTCACTAAGGGTCATTCGGTGGTCATGCACAGCATGCGTTACAAATGACCTCACATATCCAAAAGACAACTTGCACAAAAAACACATTAAAATCGGCTTTCGTTTGCCATAGAGCACGAAACTGTCAAACTTAGACAAGTCCACATTGTTAGGGACATCTTTGGATACACAAGAGTTTTTGGCAGAGCCATCACTGTTCAGGTAATCCTTGTTGCTTTTGTGTCGCACGTCAAAAACACGGAAAGTGTGCAAGACAGGACTGATGCCTGTCAGTGCTGAGGTATTTGGGAATGCCTGGTCAGAACCAAACCACTTCCCAAAAGATGAGGCTATGTGAAAAGTGTTGATGATCTGTGGATAGACAGAGACGGATGCTGCGGAGGTGGACTCCCCTTGCTTACTCCCAGCGTTGGACATAGAGTTCATGAACAATGCTGGGAGGACACTACTGCCACTGGGCCCTCCAGGTTGGATGCTTTGCATTAACTGGTTCACATTCTCGACGATGTAGGCAGAGCCATCTGGCTGGTAGACAATCTCCCCAACCAGGTTCTCCACGTCGCTCTCCTCTGCCTCGCTCATTTCACTGTCACTTTCCTCCTGGAGGAGCTGAGGGTGCGAGTTCGGGCAATGGTGTTCCATGTACTTTTGTAAACTTGAGAATGAGGATGAACACTCGTTGCAGCTGACCTCCTTGGCGGACAGCGAGCCGTGTGGAACAGCAGCTGCCGCAGCAGTCTCTGAGCTGCACTCGTCGAATGATGACCTTAGGTTCTCACACGGGATGCAGTTCTCTTGTGCAGATTCCATTGAACCAACTTTATCAGAGACCTGGGGGTTGGATTCAGTCCATTCCTGATGCTGGGAAGTGCTACACCCATCCTCTTGCCCAGTGATGGTAGGGGAGTCACAGGTTTCCATGGTGTTGGCTACATGAGCGTTTCATTGCATCCAGTCTGGCAGGGGCCTGAAAATTGAAACAAAACAGTAAATGAGTGCCGTGCGTAAAGAAATAAACTCTTACATCTGACATCTCACTACTAAATACTTTATATGAAATTGGCCCTTAGAGTAGTATATTCCTTCTATATTTTTCCCGGAAAGAAAGCTGAGTGTCTAAAAAATTAACACTCCATAAAATCTGAAAGTGTGAATCACTGCTGGCAATGCAAGTAGACAAAGGCTCAACTATTCAGTATGAAATTTCTCTGCCCACTTTTTTAGCAGGGGTGTTAACTCCTTTCGAATAAATCACTCAGTGCTGGAGTCAGAAGACTAGTCAGCAAAATATCATACGATTGTGTCAAATCCTCACCCACTGAGGTTTCCTGCGATTTCCAAGCAAATAGGACTGGAATCGTTGCTAAACTGTTTCATCATCGTACATCTGAAAATCAATAGAAACTCAAGGTACAGAACAAATAGTACCACATAACCGGCAAACTCAGAAAGTGTTGATCGCAGCACCAGGGCTAAGGATTATGAGGAGGAGGTGGAAAGGAATATACCTCATGTTTGCAGACCTGCTATGGATTTGCACATAACATTTGTTAAATTGTCTTTACCGTGTAGTACGGTGGCACAGCGATGGAGTTGCTCCCTCACAGCGCCAGAGACCCCGGTTCAATCCTAACTACGGGTGCTATCTATGGGCGACCACACATTTCACTGAACCAATTGGTGCACGTGACAAATAAATGTATCATGTATCTTGTATCTTGTCTATTCAGAGTTTGTCCATTCTCCCTGCGACCTGCGTGGGTTTTCTCCAAGATCTTCGGTTTCCTCACACACTCCAAAGACGTACAGGTTTGTAGGCTAATTGGATGGGTTTAAATGTTTAAAAAATTGTCCCTAGTTGTGTGTAGGATAGTGTTAATGTGCAGGGATGGCTGGTCGTTGTGGACTTGGTGGGCTGAAGGGCCTGTTTCCACGTGGTATCTCTAAACTAAACTAAACTGTGCCTGGCGTGGTAGTGTTAACTTAATGTTGCACTAATATTGAGAAAGCCTGGACTGTTGATCTGCAGACATGGATTTGAATCGCATTGTGATATCTGGGGAATTTAAATTCCAGCAAACAAATAAAATCTGGAATAACCTGTTAATATGAAAATAATGGAATGCCTTAAAAACCCATTTGGTTCAATAATGTCCTTCAGGGAAGTAAATCTGCCATCCTTCCTGGGCCTGGCTTACATCCGAATTCAGATCCATCAATGCTTTGACTTTTAGTTGCCTCCTCACTTTAGGGGCAATTAGGAATAGACAGTAAACATTGACATTGCTGCCAATGTCCATATCCTGCTAGTGATCAGTAGTTATTTCATCATCTTTGAACGGGCAAACATTTTTGCAATTTTCTTCAATGATCGAAAAGCAAAGGGGTTAAATGGTTTCGACGTGTTCCAGAAGTAAAAAAAAACTGATACCAAACCAACGACACAGAGCGCCTATTGATTTAATATGATCCAACTCTCAGCAGAGAATAGTGATTTTTGCTTCAAATATCATAGGGGAGAAAAGTCATTACAATTTTCAAATATTCAGCTGCAGATGGTTTTCCCGGTAATTCCAGGATGCTGCAGAGTAACATGAATGCTTCTGCGCAGGTGATGTAATTGAGCTTTCGTATCATTGAAAATGTACAACCATTCCTGATCAGCCGTTGGTTGGGGCTGCTGGACCCTTCTCCACCAACTGACAGCGTGATGAACTAGTGAAGCAAACATTTACTTAACCCAAGTTCAATCAATATACTTTATTCACAAAATTTCCACTCTGGAAACCAATCCAACAGGCAACTGGCTGAAGGCTAGATATGTCTGTGGCATTCTGTGCACATCGTTCACCAAAATGAGATTATTTTAAAAAAAAAACAACAAAAAGCAAGTATCACTAATGCAATTACCTATGTTTTTTTTACAGTCTAAAGTGGATTGTCTGTAGTTCTACCTTGCAACAGGACGGGGACAATAATACTGTTTGCTCATAGTGCTTTACTTTGACTGACATCTGCTCAGTTACAAGTGCCTAAAATGTCACTAATTATAAATGAGATTTATAGTGTGTGCATTCACTGCCATGTACGACATTGCAGCTTTTGATAGAAGGTGAATATTCTACAACAATCATTTAAATGAAGCCGCAGAAGATTTCAAAGGCATCAGCAATTTCCCTCCTTTGGAGATGAATAATATTAACTCCTTTCAACTCGAGTAGATGAATAAGCCTGCAACTATACAGTATTGCTTATATATTCTGAATGTCTTAAAACATTTCACAGCTAACGGATTGAGTTTGATCTGATATTTAATTTGGTAGACAGTTAACCTGTGGAGAAGATAGCAAGAATTCTGCCTTAGTTTATGTTGGTTGAGAGTTAGATTTTGCAAGGACATTTGAAGGACTCTGCTAAGATAGACACAAAATGCTGGAGTAACACAGCGGGGCAGGCAGCATCTCTGGAGGGAAGGAATGGGTGGCGTTTCAGGTTGAGACCCTTCTTCAGACTTGGAAGGACCCTCCCGTTCTACAAAGGTGCCACAGGATCTTTCACATTCTTCCAAACAGACAGCTATGACAAAATGCACTGATCCTCGGCTGGATATGACATCAATGAATCATGGAATTCAGAGTAGCAACATAGTACAGAAGGAGACCATTCAGCCCTCCGATAGTGTGCTGGCTCTTCTTAACAGCAGGTCCTTGAGTTAATTCCTTCCCATCACATATTTTTCGCCCTTATATACTTATCCACACTAGTGATGAAACTGCATCCACCCAGCTATCAGGCAATGCTAACATCCTGTAATGTGAAAACGTTACGATTTTTATCTTTAAACATCTCTAACAAATCTTCTCTACTCTAAGAAGAACAATCCCAACTTCCGATTACCGTAGTTTAGTTTAGAGATACAGCACGGAAACAGGCCCTTTGGCCCTCCAGGTCCGCACTATCCTACACACACTTGGGGATATTTTACAATTATACCAAGTCAATTATACCAAGTCAAAAACCTGTACGTTTTTGGAGGGTGGGCCGAAGATCTCGGAGAAAATTCCACGCAGGTCAGGGGGAGAACGTACAGGGAAGCACCCGTAGTCTGGATGGAACCCGGGTCTCTGGCACTGCAAGGTAGTAGCTCTACCGTTGTACCACCGTGCCATCTGTGTTGGCACATTACCACCCTGTCGATACATCTGTTATCTTTCATCCATGGAACAATTTCAGTACATCTCTGATGTACCTTCTTCAAAGTTTTCCATCCTTCCTGGTAGGAAGTCCATCCTCTGAAACAACTTTCAAGCTGCAGTCCAACCAATACAGGTTTACCATCAATAGCTCACTGTCTTCATTTAGAACAGCAAGGATTTACTTTTCTTTACCAGCCAATTGTGCCCCCTTCACAGGTTTATGCAGAAACAAACCCAGGACTCTATTCGTGCACCAGTTGAACCATTTTCTGTTTATTACCTGTTCTGATTCTCCACACCAAAATGTGATCACCTTATACTATTCTGAGAAAAACTTCATTTGCTGGGAACTCAGTGGTTTGTGACCCTTTGACGTTTCCTTCACTACACTTAACACATCTTGTGTCCTCTGCAAATTTCAAAAGTCAAGTTATTAATGTACATCAAAACCATAGCAGTCCCATGACTGAACCCTCCAGAATGCTAATCCTATTGGAAACAATAACCATTGATTACCACAAATGATAGATACAAAATGCGTGAGTAATTCAGCGTGTCAGGCAGCATCTCTGGAGAAAAGGAATATGTGACGTTTCACACATTTGGTTTCCCTCCCCACTGACTCTCAGTCTGAAGAGGGGTCTCATCCTGAAACGTCACCTAGAGATGCTGCCTGACTCGCTGAGTTACTCCAGCATTTTGTGTCTATTTTTGGTGCAAACCAGCATCTGCAGTTCCTTCCTGCACATTCATTACCACATTCTGTTTTCCATTATTTGAGGATGTTCCATTAAATGAAGAATATTCATGCCCTTACCACCTCTTTTATAGGATGGTCTTTACTTTTGCCAATAAACTGAACGAGGAACACTTCCCCCAAAGCCAATAAATGTCTTTTAATACTGAAAGATTTTGAATAGATGCAAAATGAACACAATACAGTGAATAGTTGCCACTATCAAGAATATTTCGTTCGTCCTGTGGATTCCAATTCTCTACTCAATATTTCAAGAATTCAAAACAAAATGGCAATATTATTAATATTTATTAAATGCATTTATACCAATGGGAGCCCATCATATCTCAGAAACAACGAGTGTACAATAAATAGAGTCAACAGAAAGAGTAAATGCCAAAGTATCCTAGGAAGGGTCTCGACCCGAAACGTCAGTATGAGGAAGGCCATCTATTCCTTCTACCAGTGATGCTGCCTGTCCCGCTGAGTTACTCCAGCATTTTGTGTCTATTGTGTCTGAAGTATCCTAGAACTGTTTACCCCCCACCAAAGTGAAGAACAAGTCATATGGAATATATTGAATCTCCCAAAGACAGGAGCACATCTGTAGGAAGAGATCTAGGTTCTGTATCAGAAGTCCTGCTTCCCACCTCTGCCATTTACAATTATATTTCATTGTGCTAAATGCTCGTGAAACTGGAAACCTTGATGAGCTTTGCCAACTGTTCATGCAGCAGGACAGCATCTACCAGAGCTTGAACTGATAGAGTCTCATGAATTGATTCTTAAATTCATGTACATTTTTAAAACAAAATTGAAACTTTAATTTTTCCCGGCCCAAAGAACAACATCACACTGTCCTGCATGTGGCCCATGCCTGTGTCCAAATTTGAATCTCATCAACATAATGTTCCTGACACAATCACATATTAATATTATGAATAATTAAATCACATCCACTTCACGAAGTGAGAACAACATTAAATATTTCTTGTCTTAATACGCTACATGCTGGCTACATTTTAATGTTCCCCTGATGTTCGGCAACTGTGAACGAAAGGGTTTTAAAGATTTTACTTGCTACCACACCGGCCATCTGAGAGTTAATAACCTTATTGAATAATCAATGCCATAAATGGTTCTCAATTTACAGGAAAACGTGGTCTGCTAGGACAGTTATTGATAAACTGGCATGCCTTTGATCTTGTACTGGGATCCAGTTTACTGAAACTGAGTAGGGCACTTCTGAGGTGGAATTGGCAGAGTATTTTGCAAGAATTAACAAATCATTCTTATCATCCCTTCCTTTTCTCTGTTACTCTGTGAAAAGAGTAAAAGTTGACATTGCACACGAACTACCCTGACAATGGTATCTGCCAGGTAGACACAAAATGCTGGAGAAACTCAGCGGGTGCGGCAGCATCTACGGAGAGAAGGAATTGGCAACGTTTCGGGTCGAGACCCTTCTTCAGACTGATGTCAGGGGAGGGGGTAGGACAAAGAAAAAGTGGGCAGAGACAGTGGGAGGACTGGGAAGGGGGAGGGGAAGGAGAACGAGAGCAAGGGCTACCTGAAGTTAGAGAAGTCAGTGTTCATACCGCTGAGGTGTAAACTACCCAAGCAAACTATGAGGTGCTATTCTTCCAATTCTTCCAACTCTGACAATGGAGGAGGCCCAGGACAGAAAGGTCAGATTGGGAATGGGAGGGGGAGTTGAAGTGCTGAGCCACCGGGAGGTCAGCTTGGTTAAGACGGACTGAGCGGAGGTGTTCAGCGAAACGATCGCCGAGCCTGCGCTTGGTCTCGCCGATGTGGAGAAGTTGACACCTGGAACAGCGGTTGCAGTAGATGAGGTTGGAGGAGGTGCAAGTGAACCTCTGCCTCACCTGGAAAGACCAAGGATATCTGCCATTTTATTTCATGTTATTATGCTTTCCCCATCAGTCCCACTGGGCGGCGCAGTGACGTAGCTGGTCGAGCTGCTGCCTCACAGAGCCAGAGACACAGGTTCGATCTTAACCCCGGGTGCTGTCTGTGTGGAGTTTACATGCTCTCATTTTGATCACATCAGTTACCTCCGGGTGCTCTGGTTTCCTCCCACATTCCAAAGACATTCGTGTTTGTAGGTTAATTTGCCTTAAATTGCTCCGTATGTTGAGAGTGGATGCGAATGTGGGGTAACGTAGAACTAGCACGAATGGGTGATCAATGGGCAGCATGGACTCGGTTGGCCGAAGGGCCTGTTCCATGTTGTATCTTTCAATCAATCAAAATCAATCAGCAAACTTCAGTTGCTGTATGGTTGTAAAAATGCTCGCCTGCCAATTCTTGAAGAATATTGCAAATGATGGGTTTCATAGGGTACTGATTCTGGTAGGAACACCACGTTTGAGACAAAATTTGTTTTCATCCTATGCCCATAATTCCAGCTAATTGTCCACTGGACATTGGGCTGAAGTCGAACTCTCGAGCGGTTGCCCCTCCGTGACTCTCAGCAGTTTGGGGGTAAAGTTGAATGTTTTTTCAACTAATTCATCTGAAATCATCACAAACTCATGATCTCCTGGGATACCATCCGGGTTACCAACTGCCTTAACCAAATGAACCAATGGGGGAATCTGAAATGGCCTTTATTAAAGAATTGCATAGATGCAATTTTCAATCCCCCTAAAGCAGGTGACACAAACAACAGGTGTGCAGACCAACTCATCAAAATTCCATCAATGAAAATGGTTTTAGTCCAACAAATTTCCATTTAGTATTTATGTATTTATAGAGGTACAGCGTGGTAACAGGCCCTTCACCCCACCAAGTTCACGCTGAGCATCGGGCTCCCGTTTGCACTAATTCTATGTTATCCCATTTTCACATCCACTCCCGACACATTCAGGGCACTTTACAGCAGTTACACCAATTAACCTACAAACCAAAACCTCTTTGAAATATGAGTGGAGACCGGATCATCTGTAGGAAACCCAGATGGTCATAGGGAGAATGTGCAAACTCCACGCAGACAGCACCCGAGATCAGGATTGAACCTGGGTCTCTGGCCGCTGGGAGGCGGCAGCTCTACCAGCTATGCTGCCCTGAGATCCATTACTTCAAGTTAATTTTTATACTTCAATTTTGCCTCCTGTTCCTCCTCCAAAGCCTGTAAACCTCTTCAGTTACAGTGTGAAACATTAATTAATGGAAGTTGTAATGAATGACCTATCTGATTCACACTAGTGCTGTTTGTTCTTTACTCTTTTACATTCTTCCACAGGATATGGACGTAGCCGTCAAGGGCCATATTTATTGT
Organism: Raja brachyura; assembly: GCA_963514005.1. Next base: position 43,507,690 of record OY740797.1, on the reverse strand, counting down.
CCACCCATAATTCCCACTAAATCAAGGAGGCCATTAAATGTCACCTATATTGTTGAGTCAACAACAGGCCGGACGGACGGAGCAGGTAAGGACATGGCACATGGCACAACCACACATGGGCTTTCAGCACTATCTGGGAGTTTCATGCTCATCATTACTGAGACTAATTTTAATTCCAGATTTGTTTAATTACTTGAATTTAAATTTCCTAACTGCCATGACAAGATTAGAACCTTGCATTAATAGGCTGGTGCTCTGGTAATAACCACACCATTTAACTAATGCACTGCCATGTCACATAGAGTTTGGCATCATCCGAATCCCTTGCCTTGCAACAACAAATAAGGATAAAGATCCTTGTTCAAACTCCGCATCACCAATTTGGATATTTGAATATGGTCCAAATTATACATTTGTTTATTCACTTTATTCCACAATCCCACACATTTATACCATGTTTCTCCATCAATGTCACAATATCCTTGTCACCACACCTTGTGAGAGAGGGAGGGAGGGACAGAGAGAGGGAGAAGGGGAGAGAGGGAGAGAGGGAGACAGAGTGGGAGAGAGTGGGGGGGGAGAGAGAGAGAGAGATAGGGGAGGGAGAGGGAGAGGGGGAGGGGGAGGGGGAGGGGGAGGGGGAGGGGGAGGGGGAGGGGGAGGGAGAGGGAGAGGGAGAGGGAGAGGGAGAGGGAGAGGGAGAGAGAAGGGGGCAGTGAGACAAAGAAAGAGGGAGAGATAGGGAAAGAGGGAGAACGAGAGAGAGAGAGAAAGATAGAGAGGGGCAGAGAGTGTGGGGCAGAGATACAGAGAAAGAGAGAGAGAGAGGAAAGAGGGAGGACGAGAGAGAGGGAGGGAGAACGAGAGAAAGAGAGAGTTATATATTATACCCACTCCCTGTAAATCAGCATCCTCCTTCAAGCTAGCTCTGATATGGGAACTGATTGTCACAGCAAATCAGTGGTGATAGAGCTCTCCGTGCTGTTCGCTTGCGGCAGAATGCGTGCATGCGTGTGTGCTCACCCCCTTCGTCCAAACTACTGTTTGACTCTCGACTCTCTGAAGTGGATCTTGATTCCGACCCTGCCTGCTGGAGAACACTGTGGTAGCAGAGGCTTCAGTCTGAACTCATCAAAAAGCACATTGTGACAGCATTCTCTGATTAAAGTTCAACAAGGGAACGAGAAGGCTGCCAAACCCCATCCTGGGCAAAGTGACAACTTTCACACTCTGGAAAAACGAGTAAAGGCACAAATAGGATAAATGGAGAAAATAAAATTGGATAAATATAAAACTTTGGTCGCCTTTGACAGCAATATGGGAAATAACACCATCTATAAATCACTCTATGAAATGGCACTGATTCTGGAATGATTGCTGTGAGCTCCAAGTTCCTAGAAATCACTGATGGACTACAGCTGACTGAGGACAGCCAAAAACTAATCTTCAAAATCTGAAGAAAAGTCTGAAGAAGGGTCTCGATCCGAAACGTCACCCATCTCTCCTCTCCAGAGATGTTGCCTGTCCCGCTGAGTTACTCCAGCAGTTTGTGTCCATCCTCGGTTTAACCCAGCATCTGCAGTTCCTTCTTGCACAGCTAATGTTCAGAGTCCAGGGTGGCCAGCCAGGCAACTATCCAAATACACTCTCGCTCCCTGTTGAAGGCAGCTTGTTGGAACATCTGTGTAGGAAGGAGCTGCAGATGCTGGTTTACACTGGAGATAGATACAAAATGCCGGAGTAACTCAGCGGGACAGGCAGAAGGAATGGGTACGTTTCGGGTCATGACTCTTCTTCAGACTCACACCATTTGTTCAAACATCTGTCTATCTGCCCAGACATCTGTGATGAAAGATTCAACAGCAGGACCTACCAACTAGCTAAGTGATGAAAACAAACAAGATTGTGAAGTCTGCCCATGTTATTTGTTTGTGCGAATACCAATGCTGGCAGATAATGTCCAGAGGATAAGAAGGTGACAGTAATGCATGAAGACTGATAAGAAATGCAAATCAAAATTACCATATCTGATAACACAATCCTGTCACACCAGCAGGATATCTCGCTTTCAAGCAGAACAATTTATCCTAATTACCTTCCTCTACAATACTGATTCCCAGTGAAGGAGTTAAGGCACAAAATGCTGGAGTAACTCAGCGGGACAGGCAACATCCCTGGAGAGAAGGAATAGGTGACGTTTTGGGACGAGACCCTTCTTGAGACGCAGGCTGCTCAAGGAAAGGATGAGCTCTCGTATGTTAATCGCCGGTTGACAGCTCTTGGAAGATTGCTGTACTGCAAAGCAAGAACCACCAAGATCAAACTCTCTGTGCTTTGTTCCCGGGTTGCAAGCATCATACACCAGGCTTTCAACAGGACAGTTCTATAGGTTCAAGACCAAACTTTTGGATGGGTCAAGCTCTCATTTTAAAGAGTTCAACGAGCCTGTTTACTTTCACCTCTGTCATCGTTCTACATCAACTTTTTTTTTCCGAGGGGGTGGACAGGGACCTCCTTACACAGAGAACAAAGTCAAGGAGTTCCCCCTCCCCAAGCCCCAGCCCAACTATCTTACCTTCCCAACGGTCAAACTACAACCCTTCAACTCCTTCACCTGCGTGAGCACAAAATGCATCATCAACTGATTGTTCTCAGAATTTATGCCAACAGCTTTGGTAATTATATTCTTTTTTTTTTAAACCCAATTTCTGAGCTTTCTGCTACTTGTAATCTGCTGCACTGTGGGTTGTTTACAGTGTGCTGATGTAATGCCAACTCAGCAATCAACATATATGCAAACCACTGCATCCTAATGATGTAACACAGTAGTAAGCTACGCAGACAGATAAAAATGTCGCCTTGGTTTCTTAAAGCTGCAGCGGCTCTCCTGCCCGGTCAAACTTTCCAACAGTATAGAAAAGGCTTTCGACGGACACCCACAACAATAATGAGAGATTGAGATCTTATTGCCATATACATTAATGTGCAAGAATTTCCTAGTTCACATGAAGCTCACAAAGTAAACTATAAAACAAGAAATATACAAGAAATGCAAGAATGGCAGAATGGTGCAAAGAGTGTAGCATAAGCAGATGTGGCAGAAACATTAAAATGGAATAATGGTGGAGAGATTGTGGCTTTATACCCATGACTGCGTAGCGAGATGGAGCTCCAATGGCATCTTTAAATTGACTGTGATACCAAATTGTGATGTCAAAATATTTGTGCTTTGATTTTCGTTTGGGTCCAACTTCAGTTCAACCTTCGTCTATTGTTTAATGACATTACACACAAAATGTAACTCAGCGGGAGAGGCAGCATCTCTGGATAGAAGGAATGGGCGACGTTTCGGGCCAAAACCCTTCTTCAGACTTAAGGGCCTGTCCCACTTGGCGATTTTTTCGGTGACTGCCGGCACCGCATCAGGGTCGGCAAAATATTTTGAATATTTCAAAATCCAGCAGCGACAAAAAAAAATGTTGGAACACTTGAGGAAACACCGCGCGTCAATACGTCATCAAACCGTGTCACGTCGCATCAGCGCCGCCTTAAGCTGCATCATGCTGTGACTTTTCTGGTTACCTGATACGTCAGTCAATGATGCCGGCAGTAGCCGAATAAAATCTCCAAGTGGAACAGGATCTTTAGTGTCAGAGAAGAGGAGGTTACAGAGATAAGGAAGTGTAAGTGATCAAGAGAGATGAATTTCAAGGAAAATGAATGTAGAATAGACCATCATCATCTCTTTTCATCTCTTACACTTCCTTATCTCTGTAACAATCTCTCCTGACATTCCCTCTCTCCAGAGATGCTGCCGGTCCCGCTGAGTTACTCCAGCATTTTGGGTCTATCCTCGGTGTAAACCAGCGTCTGCAGTTCCTTCCTACACTTTTAATGACATTATTGTCAACCTCAAAGGCATCTGTAGCCCAATATATTAATAATATTTTCTTTTATACTTTACAAAATTAATGAGCCAGGTTTCTTTAATCTGTGAAAATATGGCGCCAACATTATTTTATTTCACACTGAAGGATTTAATTAATACAATTGCGAGGATTAAACATTCCTACAAATAAGAGCATTCATGTCAGAGTTATGGTGCACTGCAGCACAGAAACAGGCCCTTTGGCCCGTCTGTCGGTACGGGCCATCAAGAATACAACTATACTAATCCCAAGTCTTTAACCTTCTTTGCCTTCGCGATTCAAGTTACATTCTATAAATGAATTTTGCATGTTTCTGAGAATACCATGAATTGACACCCTTCAATAAACTTTTAATTGTGCCATATAACAGCACCAGATACTAAATACTAATGCTGTTATATGGTATCAGTGTTTCTCTATACTTTCAACACTAAATATTGGTGTGTGCTTCGAAGGAAGGTATGAAGGATGTTCTCTGTCTCAGAGGGCAGTGGAGGCCAATTCTCTGGATGCTTTCAAGAGAGAGCTACATAGGGCTCTTAAAGATAGCGGAGTCAGGGGATATGGGGAGAACGGGATACTGATTGGGGATGATCAGCCATGATCACATTGAAAAACGGTGCTGGCTCGAAGGGCCGAATGGCCTACTCCTGCACCTATTGTCAATTGTCTATTGTCAACGTCTTTGTCAATGTGAAGCCACAGCAATGGTGAAGAAGATGGTTGTGGTCGGTCTACTGTGGGAGACTTTAGATAGGCACAAAATGCTGGAGTAACTCAGCGGGACAGGCAGCATCTCTGGATAGAAGGAATAGGTGACATTTCGGGCAGAGACCCTTCTTCTGAAAAAGGGACTCGACCTGAAACATCGCCCATCCCTTCTATCCAGAGATGCTGCCTGTCCCGCTGAGTTACTCCAGCATTTTGTGCCTATCTTCGATTTAAACCAGCATCTTACAAATGGGGACTTAAACTGTGTGTACATGTGAGTGCATGCACTCCCATCCACAGGCATGTACAGGCAGCATTTTCTTGGATTTATGTGCCTTACACTCACTTTTGGGAAGTCATGCCGTAGAGGAACTCCAGGGTAAGAACTCCCACAGTCAATATGTAGAGTGACATTGTAAATGTGTTTGCAAAGATTTCCTCCATTGGGCACCTCTCACAGATGCAAACACACGTATGAAAAGAGTGTGTTCATAATTTCATTGGACAAGGTGACCACGAGAATTCTAACCCATCAAAGTTTAACAATCTACGAGTCTGTAACTGATGTAGAATTGAAGGGAGAAGGGCTGGGTTTCTCCATCCTCCTGCAAGCTCACAATACACCAGGTGAAAGAAGAGATTTCAACATCTGTGTACGTAAACATAGTAGGAGGCCGTAGGGGTCCGTGGATATATCATAGCGGCTCGTTATGCCAGCCGTAGGTACTCGGGGCATCAGGTAAGTTGGGATGTTTTTTCAACATGATGAAAAATGTCCACAAGTAAACAAATAGCCCCGAGTACCAACGGCTGGCATAACAGCCTCCAACGGAGTCGTTACGAACATTTTGCGAGTTTGAAAACTCGGGAGAATTTGTGAATAACTCGGGAAAGTGGGACAGGCCCTTTAAGAGACTCTCTCAGCAACACACGCTGTGCGCTAATATTTTGTGGTGGCATTTAGATTGGGAATTAGATTAGGTCAGATAAGATTGGTTTATTGTCATGTGCACCAGGGTGCAATGAAATTCCTTGTTCGTATGAAGCTCATCGAGTAAACAGTGTACATACGGTAGTGATAAATACAACAATAAATGCAATGAGTCAAAGGAGCAGAATGGGGCTGGGTTGTAATGCAATCTGAAGTAGAACCAAAATATTAAAGATCATGAGGGGAATATATAGTGTGAATGCGTAGAGTCTCTTTCACAGAGGAGGGGAATCAAAAACTGGGGGACACAAGTTTAAGGTAAGAGCGGAGAGATTTAATAGGAGCCTGAAGAGCAACTTTTTCACACAGAAAGTGGTGGGTATATGGAGAGAACTTTCAGATGAAGTAGTTGAGGAAAGTACCGTAACAAAATGTAAAGAACATTTGGACACGTATAAGGATATGAAAGATTTGAGGGATATGGACCAAATGTAGGCAAATGGGACTGGATTAGATGGGGCACCTTGGTCTCCTTGGTCCCCATGGACAAGTTTGGCCATAGGGCCTGTTTCCATTCTGTGTGACTCTCCGACTATGACAGCATGTAATGTTCAAATCTTGTTAGCCAGTTTGCTTGCATTTTGCGGAGGTACTCCTTGCAATAAAGTTACTTCCATCAATGTGATCTTTGGACTATCCAAGGCAGAAACACATCTTTGCCACCTGAGACGCCTCAGTCTGACTTTCTGATAGCGTAACCCATTTGGGCGGTATGGTGGTGCAGTGGTAGAGTTGCTGCCTTACAGCGCCAGAGACCCAAGTTCGATCCTGACTGCGGGTTGCTGTCTGTACGGAATTTGTACGTTCTCCCCGTGACCGCGTACATTTTTCCCAGGTGCTTTGGTTTCCCCTAACACTACAAAGATGTACAGGTTTGTAGGTCAATTGGCTTTGGGAAAATTGTAAACCGTCTCTGGTGTGTGTAGGATAGTGCTAGTGTACCGGGATCGCTGGTCGGCACGGACTCGGCGGGAATCGGTAATGTGGATGGAAAGCTAATGAAGAATACAGATTGGGTTGCAGCCATTGGTTGTCAATGTCTCTCAACTGAGCTGAAGAATTGGAACATTTGCTGGTTCAAAATGTAATGCATACACATAGCATTGACTCTTGTTCACCAATAGTGCAGTCATGGGAATCTGTATCACGGACTTTGCATCTAGTTTCTTTGAGTTCATCATTTTATCTATGATTTCAGAGTACCTCCTGGTATGATAACCAGAGTGAATGCTCAGTAGGAAGTTTTTGTACAGGATGTGAGATCTATGTTCAGTTACATTGAAAAGATGATGACATGTAAATGATCAGTAGTGTGCTCGAAGAATGTTTGATAGTGCACTTGTTGAAGATGGCACTTCTGGATATACAGTGAAAGGTGTAACATTGAACATCACTGAAAAGCTTTTCAAGTTCATGAAGAGAGTAGTAGCCCGAGGCACACATTCCCCATTCGTGCCGTGCTCCTAAACTGGCAGGAACACCTCTTAGTGCCTCTTGTATTTTGGAGATTAAAAGATTGCACTCGGTGCAAATGTTCATGCACCTTACTGTATCCACAATGCATTAAAACTTGCATCACAACTTTCTGCTCTCCTTTCGTGCAATGCATCCCTGCTAACATTTTACAATTGCCTTTTTTTATGATCCAACATTAGATTACTTCAAACATAAAAGGTTTGCCTACAAACTGCTGTTGAAAAACTGTAATCTTCAAACTGTTCGCCCCGGTCTAATAGTTTGCATTCAGTTAATCTTTACATCATCGCAAATCTATCATACTGAGAATGAACATGGAATCTGAAGTTCCTAATAAAAATATAAGCCATTCTCATCCCCACATGCAATAAGTACGCTGAGAAGTCCAAGGACGTTGAGGAAGAAAATGATGCAACGCCTGTAACAATGCTGTATCCAACTCAGGCAGTGATGGCGCGATGGTTCATTTTATGAAATTAACAGCAGCCCATTAAAATTCTCCATTCTCAGTGTCTTATTTTCCCCAGGGGTAACTTTACAGAAGAATTTCCTAAGCTGCTTCGCACTAAGCATTTGCTTGAAACCCCTTTCTTGCTTTTCAGTCAATACAGGAAAGCAGAGTCAATTCTTACTTAAGGAGGCAAAAGTCAACCTGCTGGTCGATCATCTGTACGTCTGTGAACATGGATTCCCGTAAAATCAATGATCTTCAGTTATTGCTATCAGTCTGTTTCTAAAATAGACTGGAAGCTGTTTAAGTTCATACATGCAGTCAGTGTGCCCAGGGCAAAATCACTCACTTATCTTCCCTCTATCCATTCTTACATTTATTACAGTCCACGAACTTTTACTCAAACAGAACACAAATCTATAACATTAAGATTACACTAAATTTACTTCACAGAACGACAGCCAATTTGAATTGCAAGAGCAGCTGATTTTTTTAAGAAATGTCACAGATTAAACTTTCAACATTCTCCACCACTCCCACCCCCCCCCCCCCCCCCCCCCCCCCGGATAATGCCCTCCCTATCCTCACCGCCTTCCAACCCCAGACTGCAAGCCAGTTACGGAAAGTGTGGAAGCTCTATGGTTTGTTATATTATGATTCGAATGGCCTTGTTTTACAGATTTCCTGAATCTTTTCACAAAGTGAGATAAGGTACAGTGGGCAATTGGTGGCGGGATTGGGAAGCAAGTGGTAAGGTGAGAAAGGACCAGGGTGGTGCTATGGGTTCACAGGTCGATGTAGCGGTTAATTAAACATGAACTGCTTATTTCTGTAGGTGCTGTTTATTCCTTTATGAACCACTGTGACACATTTATTCCCATATCTTGTTTAGTTTAGTTTAGTGATACAGCGCGGAAACAGGCTCTTCAGCCCACTGGGTCCGCACCGACCAGCGATCCTCGCACTACCCTACACACACACAAGGGACGATTTTTTTTTGCATTCACACCAAGCCAATTAGCCTACAAGCCTGTACGTCTTTGGAGTGCGGGAGGTAACCGAAGATCTCAGAGAAAACCCATGCAAGTCACAGGGAGAACATACAAACTCCGTACAAACAGAACCCGCAGTCAGGATCGAGCCCGGGTCCCCAGCGGTGTAAGACAGTGGCTCTACTGCGATGCCACTGTGCTACAGAAGAAGACTGTGTGCATTACTCATCCGATAAAGATAAAGAAGACGCCTTCACGCAGCCACGAGGAGGTCCATTTCTCTATTGTACGCTTATTAAAATAAATTAGGCTCTTATTTAAAAGATTCACTGTGTCAAATACAAAAAGTCATGGAGACAGAACCAATGTTCAGAAAGACAGCATATTTATGAAAGTGTAAATAAACTCTACAGGCATAATATTAAAGAGAACATTGGGTAAAAATTAAAGCGCATTTTTAATAGGGTAACTTTACTTAGGATGTACAAGCTGTGGTGCCTTTGCCTGCCAACACCTTGTGTCCAAATGTGCTAAATTTGCATTCCTAAACAGCTCACATCTTAGGACATGCAGAAACAAGTCTACTGTCAGCCATGGACATTAAGGCTAACTATCATTTCAGGAGAGTGAAAAATATAATAAAGTGCAACCACAAAAAAACAAATCCCTTGTATGACTGCCACTGCTGCTCATATTAATGCCTTAGTCCTGTCACATAATTTTAAGGTTTGGGCTCCACGGAGACAAAGCTCGCTCAGTGGGATTGTGTCCCACTGGCATAACATGGCGGTTTCATGTAGGCCGAGACAGCTCCTCCTGAGTATAAACATGCATAGGTTATGACTTCTCAACCCTTCCCTTCAGCGGAATATCTTCCTCGGTTGCCCCCAGCTAATTCAAATGCTAATGGACTATTTCAAAACAAACTCTCAGAGGCAACTAATTTCAAAAGAGGAAGAAGCTCCCCCGCGCTAAGCCACGATCGGTGCGCTTCACCGAGCGCTGTTGCAAAGTAGCTCGTAGCGCAGAGCCCAGAGGAGGTGGTGCCTCCATTTCCTATGAATTAAATATTAACAGCGTTAGTGTGTAATTTTAATCATTAATTAGCACTAGGTTAATTACGTTCGTGACTCGCAATAGCACTATAAATGGTGCTGGTGATAAACTAGCATTGAGGAAAGCATGAAATCGTAACTGCGCTGCAATTAGCTGGGAAGCAGCCCATGTGCAGTTAGCGGCGAGGCTGATAGAAAGCCCCATTCAGGTGCTCTTTGTAGCCTCTATGTTCAGACAATATGGAACTGCAGCCAATTCAAACAAGGATAAGACAGAAGATAAAGAACAAAAACACTGCCAGAGCAGGTGATAAAACACAAGGGAACAACTCAGCTTCCTTTAGTTGCTGTGGTCTCTCACCTCAGGCAAGCAAACAGCTTGTTCCTCTGTTGTACCAATGTTTAACACTGAACATTTCATGCACTTTAACATCACGCTGCACTTATTCACATCACAGGCCTCCTTTACCTATGAAAGGTGCAATTCCAGGGAGTGGCCTGGACATTACTAATTATCTTCAGTTAAATACTTTCTCAAACAACATTTTTGCAGGCAATTTACTCTGTTATAAAAGTCCCAGTCCTGAGGAAGGACTTTTAATTTCTTGACAGTAATCTTCAATTCATTCATGGGCTACAGGACATCTGAACCAGTGAGTGCTCATACGCCGATAACATGGATTATGAGGCTTCCAAATATGGATTCTAAAGCTTAAAATATTTCATTTCTGTGAACAATCGTGGACTATGCTAAACTCAGGCCAAATGACCTTGCGGGTGTGAAAAGGCAGATTTGGGGACTGGTTCACATTGGCACAAAGGTTGCCTCTCATTAAGTTTTAGCAAACACACAAAGTCGTTCGTCAAGCAGCATCTGTGGAGGCTAAGATTGGAAACTGATGTTTTGGGTCAAGACTCTGCATCAGGTGCTGAAACGTCCATTTACACCTTTTGAGCCCAAGATGCTGATTGACCCGTTGAATCTTACCAACATCCTGTTTTAGTTTCACCAATGGTGTGATGTTTGGAACTGGCTTCAATTATAATGTTTCAAATTCGAAAGCTTCTGAGTTTCTGACTTGTGTATGTGGCTGGCTAGCTAGCATGCAACCATTATATTTTCATTGTAGCTGTACCTCACCATACTTGTGCATTTGACAATAAACTGAACTTGACTACATCTTAACAAATCACTATGCTGGAAATATCACTGTTGAAGTGTGGTACTCGTCCTCGATAAATGCCAATGTTATCTGTCTTTGGTCCCCTTCTGTTTCTCAAATGCCTGGTTGCACTGAACAAAACTGTATGAAATTATAGCTTCACTTCCCACGTGGGCAATGTTAACTGTACTTGATTTTCATCATCTTGTGACCTCCACCATCCACCCATCTTCAGAACATTTTCTCAAAGAAGTCGTGGAAAGACTGAAGCCAGGGGCTTTGGTTCCATTATACAGCACTCTCTGGCTGCTCAGTCCATCCCTCTACTTCACAATTCACAAACTATTTGTCAACTTGGTATGATCAACTGGGAGGTGACGGCCACACCACACTGTTGCTATCGAGATTCCCTACTCCCATCTCCACAACATCTGCCAATTCCAGTGTTGCCTCATCTCATCTGTGACAAAACACATGGACATGTCTTAGCTACATCCAGACTCGACTATTCCTCTTCACGATTAGTCAGCTGTCCTCACTCTAACCTTCAGTGCATCCAAACCTTTGCCGCTCAGATCTTCACTTGTTACTGGGTCACATCTGTGCTCAATGGCCTACTTAGGCTCTTGGCTAAGGAAAGACTGAATTGTAAATTTCAGACATTTTGTGTTTTCCTATCCCTCCATGCTTTCATGCCTCTGTTTGGTTGTAATTCTCGCCAAGCATCTGCATTCCTTTAATTGTAGTTCCAATCATCCTAGCGTTGTTCCAGCTGCTAAAATCAGTAGCTGAGGAGTCTTGTGGGTCGGGAATTGATGAAGCCTCTGTAATTCTGTTCAGGTTGATGTGTCAATACTTGACCAATGCCAAGTGCACACAGTGGACCTGATCATCAACCAGTATTTATCTTGTGCTTTAAATGTACGGCAGATTTCACTGAGATTTAGAATGAATGCAACACACAGACAGACAAAAACAATGGAAGGATAGTCCAGAGAGGAATTTGAGAGAGCTATATTGAGACAAGGACATTGAGACAGGCAATATTCTCAAAGCATAGGAAGGAATTGCAGATGCTGGTTTAAACCAAAGATAGATACAAAATGCTGGAATAACTCAGCGGGACAGGCAGCATCTCTGGAGTATCGTTCTCTCCAGCATTTATGCTGAGTTACTCCTGCATTTTATGTCGATCTGTGAATATCCTTAAAGCAGCGTGTTATAGGTCTGCTGCTCCGATTTACTACCACACATTTGCAACTTCAATTCACCACTTACCAGGAACACACAGGACGCGAGCTACAATTGGCACATTTTCATGACAGACTATGATCAATGGACACCATCTCACTGAATGGTTATTTCAAGGGCACACATGGTCACTAGAGACTCAAAGGAACTGACACACACACTCAGACTGTCTACAATGGCTCGTGGAAAGTGGGCCACCAAACTGAAGCATGAAGTCCACTGGGAGGAACTATAAGCAAGGCACTTGTCTAACACCTCTGCACAGCATATAAGGAGCGAACAGCTAGCTGCAATCTGGAGGAAGGAGAAAAATCACAGATGAAAGAAATGGCCAGTGCTTGCAGTTAAACGGCAAATCAGCATCTTTTAATAAAGCTGACCAACAGCATCAATATTGTAGCAGCTACCAAGTGCAGAGAGGTTCAAAGTTGGCCACACACTACAAAATAAATACATTGCAATGCATTTTTTAATGTACTAGAATATCTCTAGTTACTTCACAGTGGGTTATTATACAAAGGTAGACAAAAACAAAACAGTAGTCCCGAAACGTTGCCTATTTCCTTCGCTCCATAGATGCTGCCTCACCCGCTGAGTTTCTCCAGCATTTTTGTCTACCTTCGATTTTCCACCATCTGCAGTTCCTTCTTAAATAACGGCTTATTATACAACGTTGGACACTAAGGTATAAGAGGGTTATCGAGGTTGAAGGGGCAGAGTAAAAGGTGGGGAGGGGGGGGGGGGGGGGGGGGAAGACATTTGATGAGGTTTAGGGCAGAAATTTCAATCTTAGGGTCAAGGCAGCTGAAGGAACGATCGGTAATGACGGAGGGATTAAAATGTCAGTAATCGTCCTGAGGCCAGTGCTGGAGGAGTGCAGACAGCTGAGAGATAAGGAGAGAAATCGGGGAGGAGTTTGAAAATGAATGAATGGGTCTTGTTGCATGTTCAGAAAGGGAAGCAGAATTGTGAATGACCTCACGTTTATGGAGGTTGATCGTGGGAGACAGGCCAGGAGGCAGCTTTCACTTAAACCACAACCATGGTTTTTTTTTTTTAAAGAATATAAACTTCCTTAGAATAAAGTGGAAGTGAAATATGCTAGGCTTGTCATATTTGCCTGTTCAGTGTAAAAAAGCCCAACTGTAAGCCTGGGACTTCCATTAGAAACCCTCAATCCCTCTGCATTCGAGAAGATCATCAGTTGTCCTGTTCACTTGGCAAAAGAGTGCCAGCGTTGGCAGCATGTCAACATAAACAAGCTTTGCTTTGCACACATTGATTAAAAAGACCAGGCGCTTTCAACACTAATGAGTTTATTAGCATAAACAGCTTCACAACCAGCAGGAAGCCAGCAAAAGCCTAGTCTAAACAAAGTAGGAGTGACAATTGAAGCCGCTCGCTCGCTCGTAAGTACAGTGAGAAAAGCAGGCTCATCAGAACTCAACTTTCTCCACAGACAAGCTTTTCACTTCTTCAAGCTGGAAAGTACACAGAAATAGAGATGGGAGTTAACTGCTGCTGCTGCCCTGTCTGGCATTTTGTAATCACTACTTTTCATCTGGAAAAGTGACATTGTTCAACTGATCTGAAAATACGTTGATGCTTAGTCTTGGTGTTGCTCAGGGCTCACCCATCAGTCAATGCTGATATGTAATTAGGCCTTATAATATATACAAACAGTAGGTGACTACAAGGGGGCCCAGTGTCAAGAGATTGATTAATGCTGTTCAACACAAAGGCTTCCATTCACACCGTACCTTTTCCCAGTTCAACAATTAAAACGTATGGTTCTTGTACTTAGTGGTTGAAAGAGTGCCAAGTGGAATTTTCACTGAAATTTACAAATGAATCACTCCTTATACAGGAAAGGGAAGAGCAGAAATGTTAAGAGTCAAGTGTGGGGAATAAATCTGTTCCAGAAATGGAACCCATTGAGGAGGTGGAAAGGGTCGTACATGGTGCCAAGGAGATTGACATCAATGGAGAGAATCAGAAAGTAAGAGAAGAGAAAATAGGAAAGAATACTGGCAAAGTGACAGTGCATTCAATGCACTCAACTATTCTCATTTGAGTTAGCTACCAGTTTTTAGATGAAGTGGGCGTCAACTGTTGTACACTTTGTAGATAATTGAAGTTTATTTTAAGAAGCAATTTCTATGCTTAAATTGGTCAGATGAATAATGCTATCATGACTATCCTTTCAGTGGGGTGGTACAGATTCCCCTGGTCATGTAATAGCCTTCTTAGGTTGTAAACAAAGAGTTTGCAAGTTCAAAAGAGAAGGTGATCTGGCTATTTGTGTGGCACTGTGCGGGAGAAGGGCAAGATCAGATATTGAAAGCAGATTGCTCTCCTCGTCCCTTTATGATTTTTCTCTTCAGCTTCCATTATGGGTATTTGTCATTGCCTATATTTTTCATATTAACATACGTGCGGGCACACACACACACACGCACACGCACAAATTCACACACACACGTACGTGTGTGCATGTGTATGTGTGAGTGTGTGAGTTTGTGCGTGTGTGTGTGCCCGCACGTATGTTACATACACACACATGCATGCATGCATACACAAGCACACACACATGTTCACACATGCACACACATATTCACGCACGGTCACACGCCCATGCTAATTAAATTTGCTGTTCTGATTCCGAGTTGTTTTGTCTATATTTCAAGTCACATTCGCCATTCCTCTAATAGAGCAAAAACAAAGCTCCACAGTGTGGAAGAATGACTGAATTTACCGAAAGGCAGAAACTAATGGAAACACTCGCTAGATTAGGATGTATCTCTGGTGAAAAAGAGAAAAACAAATGCAATGTTTCAGGACAATGACCTATCATCAACTGCAAAAATATAGAATCAACATGTTTAAAGCAGCACGTTCAGAGGCAGGTGGATGGGGTGGATGGGGTGTGGTAGAGAACAAAAAGGTGGATGGGGTGTGGTAGAGAACAAAAACTCAAGAAAAGATTTATGGTAGATTAAATGACAAAAAGGGTGAAGGTGTATGGGAAACGTTAAAGAGTAGGGGAGGTAAAGTACCAAAAGATGCATCCAGAGGTAGTTTAATCTTAAATAGAAGAATCTTTACCAATATAGAGGTCACAAAAAATGGAAATCGATGATTACAAATCAAACTAATTGAATCTAATGGTAAATCCAGGAAGCTGTCAAATACCTAAAGATGACACTTTTTCTCAAGCTTTTGGACAGCCTTGCGAGGAGACCAAAGTTGATTTTCAACTAGAGAATCAATATCGCCCAGGGCTGAAACAAGGTCCTTCATAAAATGGTCACCAGGATAGATTAGATCTCCCAAACGCAGTCAAGCTCAAAACATGGCAGATTATAGATCTTGATTATAGATTATAGAACAATCTTATAGATTGTTATATTGCTTCATCTAGAAAAAGCGTTTTGAACCTTTCATAGTGGAATGTAAATGGCAAAAGTGCATTTCGTACATCTCTTGCACTTCCATGGAAAGGTGGTGTGGCATGGAGTCGGACAGTGTATGGCAGTGGTGATGGGGGAATGAGCAGGAATGCCCTTCAGGATGTCCAGAATGTAGGGGAGGGAGCCTCTGGCTGGAGGTGCGAGAAATGACAAGACACTGGAATGTTAAACACTAAGGATGCTGGAGTAGACATTGTGAGCAATGAGAAGCCAGTTATAGTTTTAGCAGGGAGAGGCGGGGGGGAAAGGATGGCAGCAAAACTACAATAATGTAACATAGACAGTTGAGGGATCAGTCATTTACAGTGGAGAGAGGGTCACGATTGAAAAGAAGCTGACAATTCAGAAGCACTAATATGGAAAGTGGCATCATTATATAGATGTGGGGACAATGAGATAAGAAGAATAGAATAATGGTATAAAGGGAAACACGGTGGAAGGAAGTAATCAAGGCAGCTCGTGATCCTTTTGTGGACACTGGCTAATATCCCTATCTCAAGATCTGTAGATAGGGAAGTTGAAGAAGAGAAGGATTTGTGTTAGAATGTGTGAAGACGAGAAATGGGAGATGATTGTAGCAAAATTGATGCAATTTTCCAGTTCTAAGAAAAAGTAGGAAACGCTACCAAAACTGCCATTGATGGACTCACAAGAGGCAGGGAAAAGAACCCGAAAATAATTGGCACATTAAATTACAGGCACAGCCGGACCGATGTCAGTTCCAACTTCTTATTTAGAAGAATTTAATGTAGTCAACGAAGTTGCTCAAATAAGTTCCTGCAATGCCTCAGTGCCTACTGCATCATAACAATTCTTCGATTAGATTAACTAAACGGCAGAGGGATTTTATTTCCATGATGAAAAGGAGAATTGTTTGGCTCAGAAAGATGTTAAATTTATGGAGAGATCTTAAAGTGCTGTGCGGATGAGTGAGAAAGGACTAATGAAAGGGCTAAAAAAGTCAGAATGGGCGACACGGTGGCGCAGCGGTATAGTTGCTGCCTTAAAGCCGTGTCTCACGGTGCGAGTCCACCCACGAGTGACCCCAAGTAAAAGAGAAAAAACGGAGTCGTGGTTGTGCACGAGATTCCAAGTTGATGTTCAAGTGTTTAACCGAGTTCCCACGGGTATGTCATTTCTGCGATGTTCCGAGCTCCTCTCCAGAGTTACCAAGTTCCTCTCCCGTTACTCTTGAGCCAACCGTGAATGAAGGTAAGTGTGTGAGGGTGTGAGAAGTCCATGCCGGGTGGCAGCCGGCCGGCCGGCCGCAGCCGCTGTTCTTTCACATCAGTTGCACATCAGATTGTTGGGAGACGGAGCTCAGGGTTCGCCGCCTGAGCTGCTTTGGTGCCCAGGCGTACGTTGAGGTGGAGGGAGGTTGTGGGGGGGGGGGTGCGCGGGAGTCATTAATTGGTCTGGGGTGACAAGGCTGTTGGGTTAGGCTAGGATCATTCTCTCCGGGATGATCTTAGTGCGGGAGACATGTGTAGGAGAGGTGTACTGACTGTGTGGGCAGACACTTTGGTAGTGATTGCCCACCAGTCTCAATAGCCGCTGTGTCTCCCTGTCCCTGCGATAGCAGGGGGCAATCAAACAGCACAATACCCCCCTCCCCCTCCCCACCAACGCAAAGGGCAACGATCCCAAGGCTTTAGGGTCAGAAACAGCGGGCAGGCGACAATCACCCGCCATAACGCGAGAGAGATCATGCACTATTTTAGGTCTCCTTTGCACGTCGGTGTTTCTGTCTTTCTCCATCTCATTGTTCGCCCTGTCTGTCGCCACCCCCACCCCCACCCCTCTGCTTGCTGGCCATGTGTGTGACCCCTTCCCTCCCCTCTCCAGCTCCCCGCCCATTGCACCGGGCGCGGGGGCTTCACACCGTCTTCACGTCGGCGACGATCCCAAAGCTTTAGATGGAAGGCAGAAGCAACAAGCTGGAGTAACAACGCGGGCCAGGTAACATCTCTGGAGAACGTGGATAGGTGACGTTTCGGATCAGGGCTCGTCTTCTGAAGAAGGATCTCGACCCGAAAAGTCACCTATTCCTTCTCTCCAGAGTTGCTGCCTGACCCGCCAAGTTAATCCAGCATTTTGTGGTGGGCATCAAACAAACCCTCGTCCAGTCGTTCTGCTCGTTTTCCAGATCGGCTAATTATACATTTGTTCCCCTGATTACCCCACCCCTCTCCTCACTTTTACCGCAGTTGCACTTACATAACTGTAACTTTGACTTAATAATTACTGTACTGACTAATCTATTTATTTTAAATGCCAAGCAACATATTTCCAACTGCTTCCCCTAATTCCCATTCCTGGAGAAAGGGTTGAAGCTTTTAACTTATCACAAAAGGTCACAAAGTGTTGGAATAACTCAACGGGTCAGCCAGCATCTCTGGAGAAAATGGATAGTTGACGTTTCGGGCCGGGACTCTTCTTCAGGGCCTTTAGTTTAGATACAGTGTGGAAACAGGCCCTTCGGCCCACCGAGCCCATGCTGACCACAATCACCCGGACACTAGTTCCATCCTACACACTGAGCGGCAATTTACAGACGACAATTAACATACAAACCTGCACGTCATTGGAATGTGGGAGGAAACTGGAGCACCCGGAAAAAATCTAAGTGGTCACTGGGCGAACGTGCAAACTCCGTACGGACAGCTCCAGTCGTCAGGATTGAGCTCGGGTCTCTGACGCTGTGAGGCAGCAACTCTACTGCTGCGCTGCCAATGTGACATTCCAAGCTTTAGAATGAAGTTAGCTGCTTACAAATCCCATTCTCTGCCCAGCGTGGAGAATCATGAATTGCCAAGACACAAGGCACTGTAGATGTTGGGTCCTTTTTTTAAAATCACGACTTCAAAGTTATCTATTCAAGAATAATGTAGCGTGGTTCGTTGGATTTGTCCATACTCAACTTAAAATTGTCCATAATCTATATTTGTTTCACTAAATAAGCATTTATTTAGTGAAACACTACCCCCCCCCCCCCCCCCCCCCACCTTTCCCTCCCAAGTCCAGTCCCGTCCTGACCCCCTGGGAAACTGAAGGGAGCGACAATCAACTGCCACGGATACAAATGATGTCATACACAAGAAAGGACAGATGCTGGTTGAAAAAAATTAACACATGGTGCTGGAGAAATTTGGAAATGTCATCCCGTCACCCATTCCTTCTCTCCAGAGATGCTGCCTGCCCGCTGAGTTAATGAGTTCCCACGGTAGACTCATGAATCACTAAAGTAAACGCATGGTCCACTACGTTATTACAACGAGTTTAAATGTTTCAATTTTTAACTTGAACAGTAAATTTGACTCGTGGAAAACTTCAAACATGCTTGAATTTTTTCACGAGTTAACAAGTTTCACGGGTACCTGCCGTTAGCGCCACGAGTCGCTAAGTTGCGCGCGCGAGTTCCGACGTTCCCACTACGTTAAATGTACGTGATTACCGCGAGTGAAAACTCGGGGTCCCTCGTGGGTCAACTTGCACCGTGAGACAGGGGTTTTACAGCGCTTGCAGCGCCAGAGACCCGGGTTCAATCATGACTACGGCTGCTGTCTGTATGGCGTTTGTACGTTCTCCCCGTGACCACGTGAGTTTTCTCCAAGATGTTTGGTTTCCTCCCACGCTCCAAAGATGTACGGGTTTGTAGGTGAATTGGCTCGGTGTAAATGTAAATTGTCCCTATAGGATAGTGTTAGTGTGTGGGGATCGCTGGTCGGTGCGGACTCGGTGGGCCGAAGGGCCTGTTTCCGCGCTGTATCTCTAAACTAATCTAAAAAGAAATATCACTTAATTGGAGATCAATTCCTCGGGGCTTGAACAGGCTGGCAAGGCCACCCCCCAGGGCAAAGTGTCGGAGCAGATTGTGGGGGATTTGGGTTCAATGGCACTAAATGCCTGGGAGAAAGGACCCTGGAAGAGATGGAGTCACGGCATAATAAGTGGTGGAGAGGTGATGTCAAGGAAAGTATATTGTTTAGTCCACATAAGAAACTACTCCTGAGTGGCCTAGAAACTACTCCTGAGTGGGCCAGATGCCAGGCTAAGAGAGTGGAGTTTGAACATTCAGATGGCCAATGGAGCACTGAAAATTTCCTATGAAAACTTATGGCCAGGAGTCCCAGTGGGATGTGAACGTTGTAGTTCTGAGAAAGGATTGTTACATGGTGGGAAGATGCCTGGTTAATATTGCCGAAAGGAAAGAAAAGAAAAATCAGTATCCAGCTTTGAGCTGAGAACAATATCCTTCGAGGTGGATGTGCCATTTGGTATTGAATCCATAGTGTCACAAGCTTAAACTGCAGACTTGTGGACCAACAGTTCAAAATTTGGATGAGCACTTAGGAGTTTCCCAAAAGCCATAATTTGAACTTTAACCAATAATTTTGTCAGTTTTTTCAGACAGGAGGAGTTGACAATGATTCCGCTTTTGCTGTCTTCAGCGCCTGCCTCTTGATCCATCTTCCATATCTTTACTTTTCTCCATACTTCCTGTCAATCTATATCATTATCCCTTTCCTCGTTACTTTCTGCTCCTTCCACCCAGTTACATGTTCTCACTTCTCAATGCATTGCACCATCCACATCACCCCCCATTACAACTTTTAATTAATTAAAACCCAGCTAATTACAACTCAGATGTTTCCAGTTCTGACAAAAGTTGACCAGCATTAAACATTAACTGTGTTCTCTTACCGCAGATGCTGCCAGACCTGTTGAGATTTGCCAGCAATTTATTGCTCTTTATTTCAAAAGCTGCAGGGGGCAATTCTCCCACTTTGAATAATCTACTTCTGCCACTAAACACAACTCCATGGTATGACTGCCTGCCTGCAAATTGGATTGAATAGTGCCACATGTTGTATGCTTTGTGATTCTATTTCAATGGAATAACAAGTATAATTGAAAAGTGGTGCTCTTTGTGAACTACACTAGGTCCAAGGTTTTTTGTTCCATTTTGCCTGATGCAACAGCACACAATATGTATCGTGACATACAACACAGCCCAGATGCTATATTCATACTGTCCAAATGCACTAATAGCATTCAATCATACAGAAGCAGGCCATTCTCACAGGAACAGGCTTTCACAGCGCCTACTGTCCACTTCAGCATGACTGCCTGTGCAAATCTGGACTAGACTTTCCCCGTGTCCCCAACTATCCTTGTTTTTCTTCAATTTCTGTGGGATCTTATCAAAACTCTTGACGTTCCTTTGTCTTTCAGATGCTGCAAATCCTGAATTTGTGCTTTTGATTCCAAATTGATTCGTCCTTAATTTCTTACCAACACACCGATGGCTTAATGACTCATCACAATGTTCCTTCGCAGAATGTTATTCTTTCAAATATTCCATGCCTCCAAGTTCCAATTCCTCAAAGTTGCCAAATGTGTCGGCATTTCCCAGTAGTGGATGGATCAAATGCTCATCAGTGCGTCATTAGTCAGAGTTTAATTTGAGTAATCTGGAGGCACGGCATTCACAGACACACACATACAAACACACACTGCATGCCTTGTACAAAGTATGTGTGGCTTCTTGACTTACCTTCTTCAATTACAGTGTTCCTAAGCCATGTTCATTTACCTAGTGTTTTAATCCTGCTTTCAGCAATGATGGCATTTGTGCTTCAGCCTGGCACAGTGGGATAACATTTGGGACTTGTTTTAGGACAGTATTGCTTGTCCTAAGACAGTCAGCCAGCTGTTTTAGGACAAGCAATACTGAGGTTTGAAGAAGTTTCTCTGCAATTGTGAAAGAAAACTGTGAAGCTGTTCTTGGTGCAATTCAGCTCCGACTGTGTATTAGTTGACTTGGATTCTGCCATATTGTTGAAGTACCTCCCAGAAACACCAGCTACTAATGGGCTGCTGTTTTCATCCTTTGGCATTTCACATAATATCTCTTGTTTGGTGGGGTTTACGACCACAGCAGGCATTTTTCCAGAATATAATATGATAATATGATGATTAAAAAATTCTATGCTGATATATTTCAGTGCAATTCATGGCATTGTTACAACTAACAGTGTGGAAACATCTGCCATCATTTATAAATACAATCTGCCATCATTTATAAATACAATGTATTGTAATGCATCATACTTGAAGCATCTTCATATGTTGGCTTAAGTTAATGACTCGAATATCCATATTTAATGTAATTAACTTTAATGTTATTTTGGCATGTCATTCCATTGCCCTGTTCTGCTTAAAATAAAACAAAAGTTCAGAATATATATAGAACTTTGGTTTCACAAACTCTTTCTCGGGACCTAACCATTATACACAACACCAACGTAGATCTGAACAAAGAATATAAACTCAAATATGATCCAGAGTTGTTCCCTCCCAGGGTTTAGCTGGTGTCAAGAATTCTTCATTTGTCACTGAAGATATTAAATGAACTCGGAAACATTGCTGCCCTTTAACATACACAGGCCGATCAGTTACACTGTACGCAATACATTATAATCACATTATTGAGGAATAAGTTCAGGAAATTGTTTACATGAAACGAGCAAAATGGGGAGGGTGTTTCTTACATTCTGCTTCTAAAATTCAGTTTCACTCACGTTAAATGAACTGAATTTTGAAAACACTTTACAGAGTACAGTCACTGTAATATTACCCATTGTGTGCATTTCTGTACAATTGCCTGAACAGCATCGTAATGATAATCTATGTGCTAATAATCCACCTCAGTAGATTTTGTGCTCTTAGATTAGATCATATTTTGCTGGGTTTTAGTCCACGACATGTTGAAGTTTAAATCCCTGTCCTACACTCATTCTCCTCAAAGGCCTCATCTCCCCTGCTCCAGTCCTATAAATCTTCATGAACTGGACTCACATCCTTCCAGGAAGTGGGGCAAATGGGGAGGAGTTTTGCAAATAACTTTTCTCCACATTTCCCTGTTTCTCAGATCGAAGATACCGTCAAATCACTCAATTTAAATGGCGTTGTGAATTTAAACTGGTCGGGAGAGATAGAGCAAACGACATTTCAACGAGAAAATGCGAGAAAGAGCTGAAAGAAAATTCCATGGCTACCAGCAGTGAAATGGTTAAGTCATATTACAAACTTACTGGAACCACCACCAGGGAAACACTCAGACTCTGTCTAGTCGCAATGAGCAGCTGATGAACTAAAGCAATTTAATTTTCATTGATCAGAAATGTAGATCACTGTGTTGTAATGATGGGAAATTCCATTAAAAAGCCACATACACTCCTTGTATGCAAGTATTTTAAATTCTTAATGCAGTTCTGAAACGTGTGAAAGTAGTTTCATAGCTGTGGGCTCTTTAATGAAAAATCAACATTGTGGACCATAAAACGTCCAGCCAAAGTGTTAACAATTATTGTTTTCATCTACTCACCCCCATCCCAACCCATCCCTCTGCATGATCCCAGTAATTTCCAGTGTTTCTATTTATTTTATTCTATTCATTCTGTTACAGAAGCTCCATTCATCTGCAAAAAATATGTTATCATTTAACATTCTATAATATTTACATAGCATCTGACCAATCCCAGGTCTTCCCCTTGATGGCCGGCGGATGCACAGTGAGCGTTTGTCGGCACTGGGCCTGTACTCACTGGAGTTTAGAAGAATGAGGGCTGGACCTCATTGAAACGTACAGAATAGTGAAAGGCTTGGATAGAGTGGATGTGGAGAGGATGTTTCCACAAGTGGGGGGAATCTAGGACTAGAGGTCACAGCCTCAGAATTAAAGGATGTTCTTTCGGAAGGAGATGAGGAGGAATTTCTTTAGTCAGAGGGTGGTGAATCTGTGGAATTCTTTGCCGCAGAAGGCTGTGTAGGCCAAGCCAGTGGATATATTCAAGGCAGAGATGGATAGATTCTTGATTAGTACGAGTGTCAGAGGTTATGAGACAGGCAGGAGAACGGGGTTAGGAGGGAGAGTTGAGATCAGCCATGATTGAATGGCGGAGTAGACTTGATGGGCCAAATGGCCTAATTCTACTATCACTTATGATCTCACTGAAGCATGTTGTATGTTTCTCAGCTGTGCACTTGACTTCAAGCCACCACTGGATCTTTGGGGAATGACCGAGCCCACTGCCACATCATCCTTTGTGACCCGTGCTTTTGCCGGAAAGCAGCAGCAACACAGAATCATTCACTTAGTTTAGTCCAACACTTCCCCAATTTTGGTGAAAGATCATTGAGCTGAAACATTCATAATTTCTCTCTCTGCAGATGTTGCCCAATCTGTTGAGTGGTTCCAGCACTCGCTGCTTGATTTTGAACTTTAAGCAACCACAATATTTTGATTTTATATTATTATAAATATGTTCCTAAAAACACACATGCTTCTTATTTTTGTGCTAAGATCAGCATTTCCATGACATTTTTACCAGCAGCCAGTGGTACTCATTTATTTCAAGCAGAGTCTCACTGAACCAAATGCTGTTCATCTAAAAACTACTCTGTTGGACAGTCTTGTGGATTGTAGATCATAGAGCCTTCATAGATCACACAGCATGGAAACAGGTCCTTCCGCCAAACTTGCCCACACCAACCAACATGTCCCATGTATACTGGTCCCAACTGCCTGCATTTGGCTCATATCCCTCTAAACCCATCCTATCCATGTAACTGTATATATGTTTCTCATCCTTACATTGTCTGAACAGAGCCAAGTACAGCTGCTACAATCAATATAAAGACATTAGTACATTTTACGATTCAGATGATATTGCAAACCAGTAGAGCAAGTCTTCAGAGCTAGCATAGTCTGTATTTGAGATGAGTTGACCTGGAGAAGTACCGTTTCAGATTAAAATATGCATAGTACAAGAAATATGCCTGAATAGTGCAATAATGTACACAAACTGACAGGAGTTCGAGAATATTGGCTGTAATTTCATAACCACAACAGCTCACGACTGATCTCATCTAAGGAAATATTTACTTTCTCAACATTTTTGCTTTAATTCACAATGATGGGTCGACCATGGTATGAAAAGCGCTGTTTTTCCAGAATAGG
Organism: Raja brachyura; assembly: GCA_963514005.1. Next base: position 43,483,176 of record OY740797.1, on the reverse strand, counting down.
CATCAAGACGCTCGGGGCAATGATAACGAGATCAGATACAGAATAAATGCCCACAGTGGACATTTTGGGCTAAAGGGGAATTTTCATTGGTAATATCTTACTGAATGTCAGTGCAGATTGTACAGGCAAGTCCTGCTCATACTTCTTACATTCTTACATGTCTCTGTGCCTGCAAGCTGACTTAGTCCCTGTCTAATTGGAATTTAAAATTACTTTAGAGATACAGAGCAGAAACAGGCCCTTCAGCCCACCGAGTCCACGCCGACCAGTGATCCACTAGCGCTGTCCTACACACATTAGGGACAAGTTCCAATTTTTCCAAAGCCAAATTAACGTACAAACCTGTACATCGATGGAATGTGAGAGAAAACCAGAGCACCCAGGGAAAACACACATGGTCACGGGGAGAATGTACAAACTCCACACAGACAGCACCCATAGCCAGGATCGAACCGGGGATATAAGGCAGCGACTCTACAAGGCACCAGCATGCAATCTCAAACAAAAACAGAAAATGCTGGACACAGTCAACAGGTCAGGCAGCATCTGTGGAAAGGGAAATGAAGCTAACATTTCTCCAAAGACCCTTCATTAGAAACCTAACCAACAATCTCAGAACTCAAAACCCAACAGAAGACCCTCTCCAAATAATTGAGGTGTATAGGTTACCGATTGAGTGCTGCTTTGACAAATATATAGTCCTTGGGATAAGATGTAATCAAAACCCTCCCTGTCCATTAGAGCAAATATTAAAGTCAACCATATTACTACAACGAAGAAAGCATCTAAGATGTGAACATCCCAAAGCATTTTACCAGCCAATTAATTCCTTTCTGGATTATAATCTCCATTATAAAGTGGAATAGCCAACAACCAGGTTCCATGCAGTGAGATCCTACAAGTAGCATCCAATAACACTGTTGCAAACACAATTTATACTATAAACCCTCTGACTCCCATGGCTGTCTGGACTACACTTCTTCCCACCCTGCTTCCTGTAAGGACTCCATCCCCTACTTCCAATTCCTCCGTCTAAGTGGCATCTGCACCCAGAATGAGGTGTTCCACACCAGGGCATCGGAGATGTCCTCATTCTTTTGGGAACGGGGGTTCCCCTCTTCTACTATAGATGAGGCTCTCACCAGGGTCTCTTCTATACCCCGTAACTCTGCTCTCACTCCCCCACACGTAACAAGGGCAGAGTCCCCCTTGTCCTCACCTTCCACCCTACCATCCGTCACATACAACAAATAATCCTCCGACATTTTCGCCACCTCCAACGGGATCCCACCACTGGCCGCATCTTTCCATCTCCTCCCCTGTCTGCTTTCCGCAGAGACCACTCCCTCCTCCAACCTCATCTATTGCATCCGATGCTCTAGGTGTCAGCTGCTCTACATCGGTGAGACCAAGCGCAGGCTTGGTGATCGCTTCGCCCAACACCTCCACTCGGTTCGCAATAACCAACCTGATCTCCTGGTGGCTCAGCACTTTAACTCCCCCTCCCATTCCGAATCCGACCTTTCTCTCCTGGGCCTCCTCCATGGCCAGAGTGAGGCCCACTGTAAATTGGAGGAGCAGCACCCCATATTTCGCTTGGGTAGTTTGCACCCCAGCGGTATGAACATTGACATCTCCAATTTCAGGTAGTCCCTGCTTTCCCCTCCCCTTCCCAGTTCTCCCACAGCCCACTGTCTCCGCCTCTTCCTTTCTTCTTCCCGTTCCCCCCCTCCCACCCCCACATCAGTCTGAAGAAGAGTCTCAACCCGAAACGTCACCTATTTCCTTTGCTGCATCAGATGCTGCCTCACCCGCTGAGTTTCTCCAGCATTTTTGTCTATCTTCGATTTTCCAGCATCTGCAGTTCCTTCTTAAACATCTAATAACACTAGATAATCTCTTACTTTATTGTTGTTATGTTCATTGCCAGTTAAATATTGCCAAGGATATCACTGATGGTTCAGCCACGCTTAACACTGCAACAGAATATCAGCCGAGCTTTTGTGCTCATTCATCAAATAAGACTTGTCCCGCAACCTAATTTAATTTCTACTTTTCAATCTTTCCTTCGAAATCCACTCCTACATCACTTCAAATCGCTATTTCCTTAAAGCACTCCTAACCCATCTTCATCCTTCACAATTTGTAAGTCACTTACAATAGTTTATAGTGGTTTGGAGCATAATGAGTATTATAGGAATATCATCTGTTATTTTCCCATTTATCATGTAGGATTGAACGTTTAAAAAAATTAGTCAATGACTTTTTGATTTGTTGAAGAGAATGGTCATTTAAAACACTTTCCCTCCTTGAATGTATGTGGTAAATTGCCAGATTTTGATCAATGCTCTTCTTCAACTTTGGCAAGCACAGATTAGAAAATATTCAGTGCTTCCTGCGAGCCTGCATTTAGTGAAATAATCCTGCACGCTACAGAATATGAGGCAACTAAAACATGCCTCAACAAATCTGCATACGTATCTTCATATCCCATTTTTATAATGTAATCTAAACTGCTCACAGCTCTGCAAAGTGCAGCAGTAAAAAGCTGTTATCTCCCCTTAGTGGATCTGTAAAAACAAATAGCTTAGTTACAATTTGAAACCATTCCAGAGAATTATGCAAACGTAGACTACATATGCATAAGAAGACCAACATTGAGAGGGTGGCCCTGCCTCAATATTGAAAAGCACTCGTTCCGGTACCTTGGCTTAATGCTCACAAAACATGGGGCAAGGAATTCTTTCTTGAAAACAAATAACCTATGACTGTTTGTTGTATTTAATTACACAATGCAAAAAGTGAACATTTTGAACAGGCTGAAACACAGTTTTAAGTATTACGGTTCGGTCGATGGCAACGCAGGTCCCATCCCCCAACACGCCTCTCTACCTCATCACCCTCACCCTCCACATGAAAGCCAAACGGACTGCACGCTTCATTGAAAAAACCCTGCAAAAGTGATTAGAGAGAGGCATGATCTCATCAAGTTTGGAAGATAATGTGAAGATGAATACTGTGTTTACTGCTGTGTTAAGTCACTAGAAAGAAAGGGTGGTGAATGGGAGAGAAAGAAGCTAAAGCTACTCCTTTGTTTCTCAAGCTGCAGGTTCTCCCGAGCTTTGTTTTACCACAATGAGCTCCTGAAAACTAATTTTACACAACCTTTTGAAGGAAAAGGTTACTTAATCTTCTTGATCATAGATGCAAAGCCATGAGGGTGGAGGGCTCTGCCATCTTCACAATCCACTTTGACCTTTGCACTTAAAAATCCAAGCTGGGTTGATTTTCTGCGGTGCATGATTCACTAACAAGAGCAACTAAAATTCTAGCTGTTACATGATATTAATGAGTTTGAAAATACTTCAACTGAAAACCAATTAACAAGACAGGCAGATTTTGTACTGTCTGACCTACTTAGGTTGCACTTGTCATCCGTCAGAATGAAAACTAAGGTTGTGCTCTTACTAAAAAATGTTTCTGTGGCCCATTGTCTAATAAATACCACTCATTTCAACTGGGGCAAAAGCTTTCACTGCCATGATTTTTTTGGGGGGGTTTTGAACAGACCCCCCCCCCCAGTTTTTATACTTATTCTGATTTATAAACTTGGAATCGTCCAAAATTCAAATAGAAGACTCAAGGAATAAATGATTGTGTGAAGAGAAGTGTAGTCAGGGACAACAAAAGCCATTCAGCTCCTTCAGTCAAACTTAACAGCCCTGGTTGTCCTGAATCAGACACACCGGCTTGAGTATTCATGGTAAAGCCGATCGTTTTATTCGCTCCTTTGGAAAAAGCAGTTGCAACATTCCTGGTCATTTGACAGCTCTACAAGTGCTGACCCTACACTTTCCCTCCAGGTCCAAAACTCAGGCCAAACCCCCATTTCTAAACCTACACAACAGGCCCATATTTGTGCTCTGTGGCAGGCACTTGGTGCCCGTAAAAGGCACAGCATCAGCACTCACTTCCAGCCAGTTCAGTTGTGATTTCAAGTCACACTTCAGAAGTTAAACATGGCTGGCACCCGGGTACAATAGATAGTACTGAGGGCTGCAAGACAGTGACTGCTGGTGGAGCCGCTGCCTCACAGCACCAGGTACGCACGTTCGATCTTGACTGCGGGTGCAGTCTGTGTGGTGTTTGCAAGTTCTCCCTGTGACTCTGTGGGTTGCCTCCAGGTGCTCCGGGTTCTTCCCACGTCACAAAGATGTGCATGTTTGTAGGTTAATTGGCCTCTGTGAAATGCACCTAATGTGTATGGACTGGATGCGAAAGTGGAACTAGAGTGAATGGGTGATCGCTGGTTGGTGTGAACTCAATGGGCCGACCGTAAGGCCATTTTCTATGCTATATCTTTCAATCAATCGATCAATACCTGTGTGAACTCTACAGAGATGTTGTTAAGATTGAAAATATATGAGTCCCAGAGTAAGCTCCCTTCCCTGAAGCCTCCTCTCCCCATGCGTTCATAATAATTATAAATGGTCTGAGGAAGGATTTCGGCCCGAAACATTGCCTATTTCCTTCGCTCCATAGATGCTGCTGCACCCGCTGAGTTTCTCCAGGACTTTTGTCTACCTTTGATTTTACAGCATCTGCAGTTCCTTCTTAAACAATTCATAATAATTATGTCAGGGACAGAGTCAAGTTCACGCATCATACCTCAACAGAATTTAATGATCAGTTAACTTGGAGTGAAATCTCAGTGTGCTAGAAGTCTTCCAAAAAGGTCAGTTTCTGTATGACAAGGATCGTTTTTTACACCCTCTTTCATCTTCAGATTTCTGATGCCAGGGTCTCTTCTAGTTAAGAGAATTATTAAAATTCCAATTTTTAACGAACGTAGAATAATGAAATATCTGTCCACCTGTTCCTTTGTGTTACGGAGTGACCACTTTCCGGATTCTCCAAAGCCACAAGTTCACAAGTGATAGGAGCAAAATTAGGTCATTTGGCCCAGCACATCTACTCTGTGATTCAATCATGGCCAATCTATCTTCCCCTCTTAACCCCATTCTCCTGCTTTCTCGCCATAACCCCCGACACCAGTACGAATAAAGAATCTATCTTCACTGCCTTAAAAACATCCATTAACTTGGCCTCTACCGCCCTCTGTGACAATGAATTCTACAGATTGACCACCCTCTGACGAAAGAAATCCCTCCTCATCTCCTTCCTAAAGGAACATCCTTTAATTCTGAGGCTATGACTTCTGGTCCTAGACTCTCCCACTATTGGAAACATCCTCTCTACATCCACGCTATCCAAATCACTTTGAAACAAACTCCGTAAACTCATTGCAAGTTCTCTGTTGCTTGCTATCCAAAGAAAGTGAATGTGCTTTCTAAAATGGCAAATCATTACCTGCAGAGAGCAGGAAAGACTCAGGGTTGGATATATTTCACCCTTTCATTGAACTGCGCCACTTCTCAAGGCACCAGCCATTACAAAACTGGTACCATTCTGGCCATCAAGTCAAAAGGTCATGAATTCATGTCCCATTCAATCTTTGGCATGGACAGCTCAGTTGACACTCCAGTGCAAGGGTGAGGGAGTACTGGTTGGTAGTCCATAAGATATTGATGTGAGGCTGCCTGTATGCTTGAAAAATATTTCATTACATTATTTCAGATGCAGTGTTCTTGCTAACATTAATAAAACTGATCACCTTGTCATGATCATATTTCTGTTTGTGGGATCTGGCTGCATGTAATTTGGCTGTCACACTTCCTGGATTAAACAATGACAATACTTCAAAAGCACTAAATTAGCCCTAAAGCCCTGGGGCCATCCAGAGACTGTGAAGAGGATTAGAGAATTCTACCAAAATTATCTGTTTCTATCGTCTATACATTCAGCCCTGATGCAGGGCCATTCACCCGAAACATCACCTGACCCTTCGCCTCCACAGATGCTGCTTGACCTGTTGAGTTCTTCCAGCAGGGTACACAAAAGACTGGAGAAATTCAGCGGGTGCAGCAGCATCTAAGGAGCGAAGGAGATAGGCAACGTTTCGGGCCGAAACCCTTCTTCAGACCCTCCCCGAGTTCTTCCAGCAGTTTGATTTTTTTTGCTGAGAGTCTTACAAGATTTTTAATTCTTCACGTGCATTTCATTCCCCTCGTTGGAGAGAGGACGACTACAAAATATATTCCATCAAAATTAAGATCACACCACCGACCTATCAGAGATAATTCATCAATTTGTTTCAAACAATCCCAGCATATATTCTTCAAACCTCATAGAGTCTCAGAATTATTGCGAACCCTCACCCTCTCCCCACAACCACGATGAGCCACTGTATTCCATGATGGGCCGAACGGCCTAATTCTACTCCTATCACTTATGATCATATGATCTTCAACCGGAGTATCTGCTTGCTGCTTTTGAAATTAAAGACCAATACATCAACTTTATATGAGATTCTGCTCGATTTAGGCACCACTGTGTATGAGAAGCATCAATTAAAAATAATTAATTTTAAATGCCAGATATCCAGTTCTGCGCTCATAATCCAAATAGTCACAGCCTCTTGAACATACAGCAGTAAAATCTCTCCATTGTGAATAGTTGGATCAGATCTCTCTTTAATATTTAGTGATAAAATCAATTTACTCCTCAGTTGCAGAATCGTCATTTTACCAGTTTTAGAATCATCTTCACAATATCAATTCAAACTTTAAATCTCACAGTAGAACAATCAGAAATGTCATTTGTTTATAGTCTCTGTGTAAAATAAATGAGATTACTGTGCTACTCCTGAATCTAACTCGGAAATGTTTATGGGACACAGTAGGATTGGCAGGACCAGGACAATGAAAGTCACTACCACATCTGCTAAGGTAGACAAAAAAGCTGGAGAAACTCAGCGGGTGCGGCAGCATCTATGGAGCGAAGGAAATAGGCAACGTTTCGGGCCGAAACCCTTCTTCAGACACCACATTTGCTAATCTCAGCCAGTACAAGTGAGTCACCAAATAGAGGCTAAAAACTGCTCACCAGAATAGAGGAGAAAGAGGAGAAGGAATGGGTAGAACAGGTTTAGAGGGATATGGGCCAAACGCAGGCAGGTGGGGCTACTGTAGATGGGACGTGTTGACCAGTGTGGGCACGCTGGGCCAAATGGCCTGTCTCCACGCAGTAAGACCCTATGAATCTATGACTCTATGAAAAGAAGGTGATGGTTAAAGGAAGACGTGGACACAAGATTTACTCGTATACACTTCCCAGCATTTGACTGCAAGGCCACATCAATGATTATGTTAGAAGCCACCGAATACCAAGATCAAAAACAAGTGAAATGGTACAGAGATTATCAAAGTGTGGGTAGACAAAAATGCTGGAGAAACTCAGCGGGTGAGGCAGCATCTATGGAGCGAAGGAAGAGGCCGAGGCCCTTCTTCAGACTGGGATCAAAGTCTGGGATATTTTGATCGGCTAATACGATGTGTCAGCAAAAAGGATAAAGTGAAACTCCAATCAGCAGATTTTGTGCACCGGCACTTAAAGTTCTCAAGCCTGATATTCCTAGATGTATGGTAGTTAGGGAAGTATTTTAACAGGTTAGCACTATAGTTAGAGCACGCTTAGAAAAGATAACAAAAATGTTAACCTTACATCTGAAAAATCCATTCCGAACTTCCAATTGATTATCTATTAACAAACAACTCACTGTGCTTCAGCAGTTATATAAGTATCGTCAAAGTTATTGGCCTTTAAGAAAAATAAAGTCAAGTTTATAAGCCCTATACAGATGTTCTAAAAAGATTCTTTAAGCTTTGTAGTCATCTCATGAGACATCTTTTGCATTCCAGTTCAATTACAGGCATCAACTGGCATGCATTCTATATCCAAAAAAAAGTTAAAAGCTGCCATTAAATAGATTTAAGAGTTTAGTTGTAAAAAGATGTTCTTATATAAACTTAAAGCCTCACATTTGCTCATCTGGCAAAAGGTATGTATCTTCCTCCTAAATTAGACTTGAACGAGTTTTAAAATTTTCTTACAACACCTGCAAAGCATAAATCATCATAGTGTTGTGGCTGGCAAGTCACGAATTAAGTAAAGCATCACTCGAGAAAATGCTGTACACATGAAGTACAGCCGTTTACTAAACCACAGCATACCAAGCCTGACCCAAGGATTTTTCTTTTCTCTCCCGTCCCTTCAGACTCGACACAATGTGTCCTGCAGATGTTGCGTTAATTCATCAGTCCCAACTCCTGGAGGAGTTATTACAAAGCTGTACACGAATCACAATTATGCACAGACAAACCCACAAAGGCACAGCAACACAACAGTTTATGTGTAGGCTGACAAACGCACACTCATTTTATTTACCCACAAACATGATTAAAGGTTTATAGCTTACCATGCGTTTAGCAGGAAATAATAACAGCAACAAATTTGATAATGAAAGGGTGGCCTTGTATGGTAGATGGAAAACAAGGAACGGCTTTGGGGACAATTGTAGACTCTGACAGGGCAATCATAACCCCCCCCCCTCCCTCCAAAATGATTCCTATTAGCACACCACAGCAACACAGTACCCCTTGGACAAGCTAAGCCAACAAGTGCCTCAGAAACAACATTGATGTTCTTCCTTGTCTGATCTACTACAAGATTCACTTAACTCTGAGATGTCAGTTCCTGCAATGTACAATTTGAGGCACCAATCAAAGTCATAGTCAATTTTATTCGTCACATACACCCGAAGGTGCAGTGAAATGAATTTGCCAGCAGCGATACAATTAAAAAGAACACACGATACACAATAAGATTTAACATAAACATCCACCACAGCATTCTTCACTGTGGTGGAAGGCACAAAGTTCAGCCAGTCCTCCTCCCTTGTTCACCCGTGGTCGAGGCCATGAACCCCCGTAGTCACCGCTACGGATAGCCCGATGTACAGGCCCTCCCTCTCCTGATCCCGAACCAAGTAATGCTATTAGAGGATCAATGGGCAGTTTTTTATTTTTAAAATGACAATCCTGATACTTCCAATTCACCAAAAAATCTATTTATTTATAAATACTCCACACTCCCAACAACACATCACCCTCTCCCCAAATGTATAATACCATTTGACTGAAACACCAGCTGACTAACTTGTACACCCATAATATTGGGAGCTGACAAGGGCAATAAACAGAGGGAAATATGTATTTTCCTGCCCTTTGGCTCTCCTACTGTTTCCAATAAGGGAACAAAAACCTAGGTCTAATTATAAATCACAGTTAAAAAAAACAATGTAGTTAAATCTCCTGACTTCAGCAACTTAGCAGCTGTTCTTAAATACCTCACTATTTTTAGAAAATGGATTTTTTTCCTTCTTAAACTACAAGCCGCTCAAGAATCATTCAGTTTGGAGGTTGTTTAAAATTAAAATTAAACTTCAGAAGTTTTTTCAAAGCAAAATATTTTTTCAATCTTTATGCAAACTAATGTTCTGTAATATTCCATGACAATGGGAGAGAAGTTTTCAAATCACTTCTTAACATTTATAATAAATCCAAAGATCATTTGACTTATCGACTTACTTCCTCGCTCTCATTGTTATAAACAGATTGCACTCAGTTACGTACCACATTTACACTAGTTCCTCTGTCGGTAAAGTGCAAGGCTGGAGGTAGGTGATTTTCAATCCTGTGAACTCTTCGCGCTCCATAATAAAGGTACAAATCTCCATCAACTGTAACAAATCTCTCAGAATACACAAACTCATAGCTTTCACTGTGGTTGGCAACAATACACCAGCAATGCTTTGGTACGTCCAACATGATGGCCCCCTGCTTTGTTAAGGGATGGTCTCACCACATCAACCTTTTAATCTTGATGGGTTTTGTTTAGCGGCTGAATATTCATTTCAAGGATTTTGTTCTCTTCTTGCTTCTCAGCCCGTTGCTTCGACTAGGCTGTGGACTTTGTGCAATTGCAGTGGGGCTGCTGCTTTGCTGAGCTGTCATTGACAACGAGCCTGGAGTTAAGGGTAGAATTGGTAAGGATTGGGCCGGTGGGAGGGTGATGGTCGCTGGTCACCATTCCTCAACAAGTCCAGGAGTCACAGGCATTGACAACCTGTGACACTCATGCAGGCACTGCATTTAGTGTTCCCCCCCCCCCTCCCCCACCCCCACCCCCCCACACAGCGTAGGAAGGAACTGCAAGATGCTGGTTTAACCCAAAGACTAACAGAGAAGATGGGTGGTGCAGCGGTGAAGTTGCTGCCTTACAGCGCCAGAGACCCAGGTTGGAACCCGACTATGGGTTCTGTCTGGGAGTGTTTGCAGTTTCTACGTTCTCCCTGTGACCCACGTGGATTTTCTCAGAGATCTTCATTTTCCTCCTACTCTACAAAGACGTACAGGTTTGTAGGTTAATTGGCTAGGGATAAATGTAAAATGACTCTGATGTTTGTAGGATAGTGTTAGTGTGGTTGTCGCTTGTCGGTGTGACCTGGGTGGGCCAAAGGGACTGTTTCGGTGCTGTATATCTAAACTACAGACCTCTAAACTAAGTAGACACAAAAAGCTGGGATAACTCAGCAGGACCGTCAGCAACCTGGAAAGCAAGAATGGGTGACGTTTCGGGTCGAGACCATTCTTCAGACTGAGAGTTAAGGGAGAGGGAGACTAGAGATATGGGACGGTGGGGTGTGAAAATGGCAGATCAAAGCAGGCGATGCCCAAGTAGAATGGTTCATTGTTAGCTGAGGGGAAGGTGATAATGAGACATACAATCAGTAAAATTAATCAGGAGGACAGTGAGGACCCTTACTGGAAGTTAAGGGCCTGTGCCACTTGGCGATTTTTTTGGAGACTGCCGGCATCATTGATGATGCATCAGGTCACCGAAAATGTTGCGGTGTGACACGGCGTGGTGTTTTTTCAAGTGGTGCAACATTTCTTTGTCGCCGCTGGATTTTAAATGTTCAAAGTCTTTTGGCGACACTGATATGACGCCGGCAGTGTTCGAAAAAATTCAGCAAGTGGGACAGGCCCTTGAGAGAAATCAAAAGTCATACCATTGGGTTGTGAGCTGCCCAAGCGAAATATGGGGTGCTGTTTCTCCAATTTTCTCCAGTTGGGCCTCACTCTGACACTGGTGGAGGCCCAGGACAGAAAAGTCAGTGTGGGAATGGGAGGGGGAGTTCAAATGTTTAGCAACTGGGAAATCATGTAGGCCTAGGCATCTGAGAGTGACGGATCATCATGCATTATTAGCCCATAGTGACAGGCTGCATGCATTTCAAACCACTGCAGTAGAAACTTGGTGGAAATGACCCATTTAAACAAGGGTTTGCTGACACTCGACAAGTACCGATAAGTTGTTTGATGATGGGAGAGGAAGAATCCAACGAACCCAGTAGCCGCAAGTCACAGATAACTCCAGTGTGTTGGAAGGAACTGCAGATGCTGTTTTATAGTGAAGATAGACATAAAATGCTGGAATAACTCAGAGGGTCACGCAGCATCTCTGGAGAAAAGGAATGGGAGACGTTTCAGGTTGTGACCCGTCTTCAGAACTCCAGGTCAGGAAGGAGCCTTGCTAGAAACCAAACTATATGTCCATTGGCACCTCAGAATGACATCATCAGACCAGCTGATGTTCCCAACTGAAAAGATATACATATTTTAAAAAAATCATATTAGGTCTTTATATTCGATAATGAGATCCAAATTCCAGATACTTGCTTGGGGCAATGGTGAGGATGAAACAGAAATAGGATGGCAGAATAAATGACAAGGTTTTGCACAGCTCTCCCCTATACTCATGACTGTGTAGCCGGACATAGTGCAAACTCAATTTTCAAGTTTGCTGATGACACCACTGTTGTTGGACGAGTTACAGATGGTGATGAATTGGAGTTTAGAATTGAGATTGACCGACTGACCAAATGGTGCCAGGACAACAACCTGGCTCTCAATATCAGCAAAACCAGAGAACTGATTGTGGGCTTTGGAAGAGGAAGGTCGAGGACCCACAATCCTGGTTACATCAATGGGACGATGGTGTTCCTGTTTCGGCAACTTGAACGTCCAGGAGCGGGAAAGACTGGAAAAAGTTGTAAACACTGCCCAGCCCATCACCGGCTCTGACCTCCCCACCATCGAAGGGATCCATTGCAGTTGCTGCCTCAAAAAGGCAGCCAACATCATCAAAGACCCACACCATCCTGGCCACACACTCATCTCAGCACTGCCACTGGTACAGGAGCCTGAGAACTGTAACGTCCAGGTTCAGGAACAGCTTCAGCCCTGCAGCCATCAGGCTATTAAACACTACATCCTCTTAAGCTATGAACTACAATAGACACTGTTATTATTATTATTATTATTGCGCTGTTATTGTTTGTTCTGTTTTTTCTGAGTTTTTGTTTTGCTTATATTATTTACTATGTTTACATATCCTGTTGTGCTGCAGCAAGCACGAATGTCATTGTCCTATCTGGGACACATGACAATAAAGCACTCTTGACTCTTCTCTCTTGAAATAATCCAATGAAACACCTCGAAAATGCCCAAGAAATATCATGACATTTTTCGTAAAATAAAAGGCAAAGAGATGGCTCTTTTGGTGCTTTCAATGTATGAATGAAATGCTGCATTATAGTGGAGTTTTGTCGGAATTATCCAGACAACTGATTGGCATGAAAAAGTCAGTCAGCATAATATAGGTTTAGTCCAGAACAATTATCCTCACAGTTTCTTGCTCTTCTCACGTTTTCCTTGACTCTCCCTGTCGGGGTATGATGTCACAGGGCTTTGCAGCTCTCCCATTCCCACATAACCCTAATTCTTAATTAGTTTAGTTTAGTACAAAGATGCAGCATGGAATCAGGGCCTTTGGCCCACCAGTTCAATGCCGGTCACACTAGTTCTATGTGATCCCACTTTCACATCCACTTTTACCATATTGGGGGCAATTTATAGCAGCCAATTAACCGATAAACCCTCACATCTTGGGAGGAAACTGGAGCATCCAGTGAAAACCCATGTGGTCACAGAGAGAACATGCAAACTCCTCACAGACAGCACCCAAGATCAGGATTGCACCTGGCTCTCTGTTTGAGGCAGCAGTGCCACTGTGCCTCCCCAGTATTCACCACGAGAGCTGGGAGCTAGTAATGGGCATCACAATATGGTCTGATGCTGTCTTCATCCAACATGTCGCATATTGCAGCAGATAGTGTAACTGGAACACGTTTGTGTATCACGACTGATTTTTAATCCTCCTCAGGTTGGCAAATGGGAGAGTAGTTGGCTTTCACTGCTCAGTCATTTCTGCCCAAACTACATGAGAAATCGTCGGAGGTATTGTTTTCAGCAAAGAGACTTTTCCCAGTGAATCTTTATGTAATGAGTCATAATTCAAGAAGGCAGACACTTTCATCGGTAACTCTTCCTGCAGGTGAATGGAGTTTCAATTACACTCGCCATTTAGAAGGGAGAACACTCTGAGAACACTCCTGCCAAACAGGTGCAACAGGATGATAATGAAGTGGCTGATTGCAGGGAGTACGAATGTTGATAAAGCTGTGATAATGACCTGGCACTAATTTTAAAAAGTGACCAGACAGGAAGGCTATAGAGAGAAGTTGGAATTTGAGACTCTGGAATAATGGTGATAATGTATATTGGAATACACGTCTTAAAAATGAGAGATTAGCCATGCCACAATACAGCAGCCTAGTCCTTCACCACACACACCCTGGTTTGCTCACACCAGATGCATAATCGGTTTCATGTCAAGGCTGCTTCTCAATGCATATGGTCAGGTCGCCAATCTCAATGGAGAGCACTTTTGCTTCCTTGGGGAGTACGAACTGGGTGTTGTTAAACAGTGACAGTCGTTATTAACATCACTTGAACCACATTTGCCAATACGTGCCTGATTAGAGGTCTCGCCATTCAGAACCACATGCACGAAAAACAAAATGGGGTTTGACATAAGCAGTAAATAGATAGGGGCTGGCAGCCGGGTTTTGTTTTTGCATTGATTTCTCCCGTTATTCACTGTGCATTGGGAGGTTTTTAAAATAGGTAAAATCATCCCATTAATTCTGATTCCAAACGTTTCCATCTACCCATGTACCTGGCGTCTCCTGGTTAACTTCTGTTTTTATTGACCCCTGGCTCAGACTTTGTGCAATTACTCAATCCTGAAGCACACCATCTCCTTGTCAGGTAACGAATGTACTGGGAGAGTGGGTGAAGTTGTTACATTCCCTCCAAATACGAGAGACGTCAGCACAAAGACCAAGATTGACACTCACAGGCGCAGGGTGTTGGAGATCCTATCTGATTTACTGAGAGGATAAACCGAGGCCTTTCACGTGCTCCCTCATATGGACATTGGAGTCTTTGCTAACAATATCCTATCCAACATTTATCTCTCACTCAACATCACAAAAACAAATAATTTGGTAGTAATCACGTTGCTCTTGACAATAACCTCTAATGCGGGAAATGGTTGTTGCTTATCCGACGCTGCAAAGATTGGCTGAGCATCATTGTCTGAAATATGTTTTACAATTTATTGGCCTGAAACTTTTTGTACAAATGCACGCCTTGCTTTCGCCCCCAGCAACCAACTATGACAGTTGTGTTTCCTTCGCTCCATGGATGCTGCGTCACCCGCTGAGTTTCTCCAGCATTTTTATCTACCTTCGATTTTCCAGCATCTGAAGCTCCTTCTTAAACATGACAGTTATGTTAGTAATTTAATTAATTTTCAGGAGCTGTGCATTGCTGGCAGGACCAGCTTTTATTGACTATCCCCAAATACCCTGATTAAGGTATTGTGGAATCATCTTCTTGAATTCCCACAGTCCTTCCACTGAAGGTGTCCTTCAATGCATTTGGAGTTCCAGGACCGCAACCCCATGATAATGTATTTTCAAGTCAGGATGATGTTCAACCTGGAGGGGGAACCTGTGTGTGGTGGTGTTCCCATGCACCTGAAGCCCCTGTGCTTCCTGGCAGTAGTGGTTGGAAGTTTGGGAGCTGCTGCTTGATTAGCAACCGTGCAGTCTTTTGGTGATACATCCTGCAGCCACTGTGTACTAGCTGTAAAGAGAAAAAATGTTCTGGATGGTGGAAGGGCTACAAATCAGGTAGACACAAAATGCTGGAGTAACTCAGCGGGACAGGCAGCATCTCTGGAGAGAAGGAATAGGGAAGAAAACGTCACCCATTCCTTCTCTCCAGAGATGCTGCCTGCCCCGTTGAGTTAATCCTGTGTAACTTCAGTGTAAACCAACATCTGTAGTTCCTTCCTACACACACCAAACAAGTAAATGCCTTCATCCTGGATGGTGTTGAAGATCTTGGGTGTCGTTGGAGATGCATCCAAATTCATCCAAACAAGTGGAGAATATTCCATCACTTTCCAGATTTGCGCCTTGAAACTTTTAGAAAGGTTTCAAGCTGCCCAGTGGTGGATCACTCTCTATGTCCTGCCCAAACTCTGACTTCTCACAGCCACGGTGCTCATTCCCTTGGCCTGTCATGATTCTGGTTAATGCTCACCCCATTGTGTAGAGGTCAGGGACAATGCAATGTCGTGCATTTGAATGGCAGGAGCGGGTGGTTAGGCTTTTCCTTATTAGAAATTATTATTGGCTGATACTTTTGTAGTACGAATGCTCCTTGTCAGTTTACACCCTCAATGTTGTCCACATCTTGCTCAGAACGTTTCACTTGAAAAGTTGAACATGAAACAAGCATTGGGCATTCATTAGCAAAAAATCCCATTTCTGATCCAGTGCTGGAACTAGGGTCATTGATGAAGCAGCTGAAGATGGTCGAGTCTGGGAGACAGCCGAAAGAACTCCTGCAGTGAGATGGTGCGATTGACCTCCGATGACTACAACCTTGTTCCTTCCTGCGGGATTTGACTCCAGATTGTGTCTTGCAGGTGTTAGAAAGGTTTCGAGGGGTGTTTGCCCTATGACGACTATTGACACAGTTTTACCAGGACTTCTTGATGCCACAGCCTGCTGAATCCTGCCAAGTGATTACAAAGGTAGTCACTCTCTCCTCACCTCTGGAATTCAGTTCTTTGGTCTATGTTTGGTGACACCTTTCATGAGCACTGGAGCAGAAACCCAAACTGCATTGATGAGCAGAAATTTGGAAAGTGCCAACCACTAGCCCCGTCAACATCACCTTTCATTACTTTATTGATCATGAGTAAGGAATGGTCATTAGGAATGTCTTTTAAAGGGATTCTCAAACGCATCTAGATAATTGAGTACAACAGAGTATTTGGAGACATTTTCAATTAACAAATTGTGACTGAATTCTTTAATCGTTAAGGATGTGAAATGCTTGAACTCGTTGCTCCTGAACACACATTGTTCAACATGATTGCAGTGACATAATGAATAAGCTATTGGACTTGTCATCCAAAGCCTTGATCTATTGGTACAAGACATTATCATAACCTGGCATCAAAACTGGGACATATAAATTCAGTCAATTAAGTAAATTAAGAATACCTAATTTGTATCACTATGGAACTATCTGGATGCTAAACGTCCATCCGGGCATGAAGGTACTGAATTAAGCTGGTCTAGCTAAACGATATTTCCAATTTGCAGCTGCTGTTAACTCTGAATTGAAATGGCCCAGGAAACCGCTCAGTTTAGCTATAACTACTGGGGATGCCAGTATTGTCAAGAACGGTAACACTTTCTGATTTTGCGCTGGCAAATAATGCAATGTTTTTGAATGAAGGCCAAGCCAGAGAGGGTTGGAGAGAGAAATGCTTCTGTTCAAGTCCTTGCAGATTCCAATGGCAGATGTTGCGCTGGCTCTGCCCATTTATCACTTGAATGCAAAAAAAAAAAAAAATCACTTTGCGTATATTGAATCGGGGAGAGATAAAATCATCTGCATGCAACCTCTCCCCCAACATCACTGACCTGCTGCCTCAGTCACGAACCAGACAAATCTAAGAAAAAAGTCCTCAATATGCCATCAAGTTCTACTCTTAGACCGAATTAGTTTAAAATTGAGTTTTGCAACCTAAGCATAATATCCTGTCTGCAGACATGCAGGAAATGCATGTGTAAACAGTGACTTCAAATCAATTGCAGAAAGTCACCAACTTTTATCATTGAAATAACAGCAAAATAAATGATGGCAGAATAGACTGAAAAACTGTCAAGCATGCCGGGAGAGTCACAGAGTCATACACTGTAGAAACGGGTCCATCGACCCAACCTGCCCACGCCAACCAACATGCCTCATCAACACTAGTCCCACCTGCCCGCATGTGGCCCAAATCGCTCCAACGTCGTATCCATGTACCTGTCTAAATGCTTCTTAAATGTTGCGATAGTCCCTGCCTCAGCTGCCTGCTCCAGCAGCTTGTTCCATACATACACTTACCACCATTTGCGTAAATAAAGTCTATTGTCTATCAAAGGTGATACTGGGAGTCAAATTAAGCCAACAGATATTCCCTAATGCTTGCTGATTACATTCATGTCAATAATCCAGATTCTTTGCCGGAATCACCATTTTCACGCTCTATCCTTTTGGTCTCTTTCTTTCCAGTTAGTTATGCCTTCCTCTGTTTTAGCTGTGAGATGATTACATTTCTCTCAAGGTACACCACTGGTTGGAAGGCATACCTGAAGAACCTGGGATGATTTTTTCTTCCCTGTGAACATCGCAAACTCTTACGCTGCAAAACAATGTATGAAAAACACAGTTCTCCACCCCGCCACCCACTTAACCAGCACAACTATCTTCACTTTTTGTTGAATGAACCTTGCTTTATTAACAACTCTATACTTTTAATCTCCCATTTGTACTAGGTCTTCAAAGAACTAATTCGGAGGTCTCTATCCAAAACATTCAAAACCAGCGTCCTCCTGTACAACTGGCCAAGTATATACTTGAAAAACTTTTGAGATATAGTTTGTCAATGGCCCTTCAGCCCACTAAGTCTGCACCAACTGGCGATCGCCCTGCACAATAGCACTACCCTACACACTGGGGACCATTTTTACAATTTTACCGAAGGCAAATGACCTGCAAACCTGTACGTATTTGGAATGTGGGAGGAAACCAGAACTCCCAAAGAAACTCCACGCAGTCACAGGGAGAACGTACAAACACCATACAGACAACACCCGAGGTCAGGATCGATCCCAGGACTCTGGCGCTACTTGTATGGTGTAGCGATGCACTGTTGCCCTCTTCATAACTTTCAAAATCCAGTGCCTTCATTCATTGAGACTTGGTCACTCCAACACAGGGGCATGGAAGCATCGGTGAATGCCAGGCTAGCATTCATCGGTGAATGGAAGGCAGGCTCGCCATTCCAGCGCTGCCTGACTGACCGCATTCTTAGCAGTTTTACAGGCGATGTTTAAAATGGTACAGCCTTGACGAAGAATGTGTTGATACAAATGACATAAAGCACCCCAATTCTCTGAACAATGAGGAACAAGTGCACATGTATCAATGAAGAAGGTGAACACATATATACATACACCCAAGCTAGTCTAATTAACTTTTTCAGAAGCTCAATCTTTGCACTTAGTGCTTTTGACTGCTGCCCCAGGCCATCACAACTGCTCCCATGCAATTACCCAGTCTCTCAGCCTCGTAATGCTGCAGAGATTATTAAAGCTTGTATTAAAAGCAGCTTTGCAAAAAAAAAAAAAAAAAATTGCCTCACTCCACAAATGATGTTTGTGACCGATTGATTTTTGTTAAAGTATCTTTCAATCTGCTTTGCACTCAAAAGCCTTCCCGTCAGCCAGCAAGCCTTGCCCGGCCTGTGAACATGGCTTGCTTCTGCTGTAAGAGGTTGCAAAGGATGGGATCCAGTTTGACCTTTACTGACACACTGAAACATTCCCATGTAAACCAAGATAAGGCACTAAGGAGTATAATTAGCTGCAGGCAGTAATTGCAGTTCAAAATTACACTGGACAAATAATGCAAGGATTGCTACTGAGACCTTGAAAGGTTTTAAGCGACTGCCCTAAAGTACACGCTGAAAATGAAACATTTGGCGACTTTCATTTCATTAACCTCCACGAGCTAATCAAGATGCTTTATTCTTCTAATTTATCAAATCAGTGACATTCAAGTTTTTGCATTGTACACATCTGCAGAGGGAAATCCATGGAGACTACAATAAGTCTTCCTGATCCCTAAAGGTAACACCTGTTCTCTTCCATGTGACTATTATTACTTTTAATTAACAGCTTCTCGCAACTCAGCATATTTAGAGCACTGAGGGATTCTATCAGTTCCCCTAACAGCCGAGAAATCACTTCAACTTTTTGGTAAACTGTGAAGTAAAACTCTTCTCACAGCTACTAGTGCATAGAGCATATTCACTCCATAGCTGATCTCTACACACCAAAACGGCCCAGGCTCGGCACTTGGTTAAAACTGAGTTACAGGCTTCAGCTGAAGTTCTAGTCTGAATCTGCGGCGTTCATTGCCACAGAAGGCTGTGGAGGCCGTCAATTGATATTTTTAAGGTGGAGATTGGTAGTTTCTTGATTAGTACAGGTGTCAGGGGTTATGGGGATAAGGCGATCAAATGGGGTTGAGAGAGAAAGATAGATCGGCCATGATTGAATGGCACAGTAGACTCAATGGGCTGAATGGCCTAATTCTACTCCTACATCTTATGAACTTCTAGTAGGGGCATTAGAATTTTCCCTATAGTTCTGTGTTGAAGGAGTCTTTCCCTGCACCAATTTCAGCACAGATTTGTCTGATCTAACAGCTATTAAAAATACATGGTTATAGGTTAACCTGGATTGGGACTCCGATATTCCAGTTATAAATTAAAAGAACAGGCCTTGAGGAAAAAGTAGCGGGGTGGCATTGTTAATCATGGAAGTGCTCAGAGAGGTGTTGCGTCATGGTCTATATGCTGTGACAGTGGATAGATGACAAAGTGGTTTGGATTGAAATCATGACTATCAGGGAAAAGAAGACACAGGTAGATCTAGATCTAGTCAGTGGACCTGCAAAATGGGTTCCTACTTGGTGGAGTATTAATATCTAGGGCATGTTGTCAGGCAAATGTACTTGTCGTGGGAGATTTTAATCTACATGTTGATTGTAGGAAAAAAACTGTCAAGATGAATTTGTAGAGTGCGTGCGAGACTGCTTCTTAGTACGTTTGCATGTTATGGAGCTTACCCAGAAACAGGCTATATTAACTCTGGCGAAGAGCAATGAAGAAGAATTAATGAGATTTTGAGGTTGTATAGCTCCAAGGAGAACGCAACCACAATATGACAGGATTCCAGATGCTGTTTAAGGGTGAACACCACAGGACCAAAACCACTTTCTTCAACTTAAATAAGGGCAGTTATATTGGTATGTAGGTGGAGTTGTTCTAGGTGGACTCGTAAAATATGTTAAAGGGCCTGTCCCACTGTACGAGGTAATTCAAGAGCTGTCCTTAGTTTTCCCCTGATTCGAACTTGGAGAATGTCTGTAGTGGGTCCGTAGGAGTTCGTGGATGTCTCGTAGCGGCTCGTACTAGTAAAAAGTAACAATTTCTTTCATCACGAGTATTTTTTTAACTTATGGACATTTTTCACAGTATTGAAAAAACGTCACAAGTTTACCGGATTTCCCGAGTACCTCCCGTTACTCGAACGAGCCGCTACGTGACATCCACGAACTCCTACGGACCCGCTACGGACATTCTCTGAGTTCGAATCAGGAGAGAACTCGGGAGAACTCTTGAATTACCTCGTACAGTGGGACAGGCCCTTAAGAGACAGCTCTGTAGATGAACAGTGGCAGATATTCAAACAGCTGGCCCATAACTCAGAAAATATTTATTCCAATTAGAAAGAGCATTCCTTGAGAAAGAGGCACAATCTGTGCTTAACAGAGGCTGTCAAGACAAGTGAAATCAATGTGTGTAGGAAGGAAGTGCAGATGCTGATTTACACCAAAGATAGACAAACAATGCTGGATTAACTCAGCGGGACAGGCAGCATCTCTGGAGAGAGGTTAATGGGTGGCATTTCAGGTCGAGACCCTTCGCAGACACTCTGAAATGCCACCCATTAACCTCTCTCCAGAGATGCTGCCTGTCCCGCTGAGTCAATCCAGCATTGTTTGTCTATCTTCAAGTCAAATCAATTTTATTCCAAGATGCACAAATACAGTGAGGTTCAAGTGTAATGAGAAATCTAGGATAATGCAAAATTGAAAATGAGGCATACAATGTTGCAAGGGCTGGTGGGATGTTAGAGGATGGAAATTATTTGGGATCCAGCACCTAAAAGGCTAAAGGGCCTGTCCCACTTTCCCGAGTCTTCTGCTGAGTTGAAAGGACCTTAAACAAAAAAAATCAAGATTTTTGTGATCTCCTCCTCCCGACTATCTTTTTACTCGTGGACTTTTTTGTCATGCTGGAAAAAACGTCCCGGCTTCCCTAATGCCCCGAGTACGTACGGCTGGCATAACGAGCCGCTACGATATATCTACGGACTCCTACGGACATTCTCCGAGTTTGATTCAAGGGGATAACTCGGGAGAATTCGTGAGTACCTCGGGAAAGTGGGACAGGCCCTTAAAACACTCATAAGAAGGGAGAACATTGATTTTGAGTGGACAATATCAAAAGAAACAGCAAGAGTTTGTTGGATATATAAATGGCTACGGTTGGTGAGAGACTTACAGAGAACCATGCTGGTGAATTAATAACAGAAAACTAATAATCGGAAATAATTATTTATTATTTATTTTTTAAATCAGTCTTTTCATCAGCAACGATCAGGATATCAGTAAAAATTCCAATCACAAGGGATAACGAATAAGAGAAACTCACTGGGCTAAAAATGGACAGGTCAACAGAATCTGACAGCCTGCATCCAAGGATTGTAAAGGACGTGGAAATGTTTCAACATTTCTTAATTGTGTGAGGGTGCCAAAAGTTTGGGCCAAAGATACTGTGAATCCCCTGTTCAAACAGGGAGAAAGACAGATAGACCAGTTAGTTTAATAACTAAAGTTGGCAAGATGCTGGAATCAATAATCAAAGTGGAAATAACTAATCATTTTGGGAAGTTGAAGACAATCAAACCAAGTCAGTATGGCTCTGGGAAAGGTAAATCAAGTTTGACAAATGTGCCCAAATTCTTTGACAATGTGAGAGGAATAGTTGATAGGAGGGGGGAGCTGTCGATGTAGTGCATTTAGATTCCCTAAATAAATTTGACAAAGTACCACATAAGAGACTGGCACATAAATTTAGAGCTCATGGTATTAGAGGAAATGTGTTAGCCTGGGTTAAAAACCGGCTTTTGTAGAAAAAAACCTTTGGAATAAACGAGTCCTTTATAGATAGGAGGGATGCAATTAGTGGAGAGCCCCAGGGAACTGTTCAACTGCTTACTATTTACATAAATGTCCTGAGGGAGGAATGAAATGTACGTTTCTAAGTTTGCCGATGATATAAAAATGGGTGGAAGGGCAAATTGTGAAGACGACATTGCAATGGGATATACAGATAAATTGAATTATTTGGTGAAAACCTGGCAACTGGAGTTTAACGTGAGAGAGCATGTGCTAGAGGTATCAGACCATAAGGCGTAATCTAAATGGAGAGACAATGCAAATGAGTGAGATTCAGAGATATCATGGTATTATTCTTGTGCATGAATCACATAAAGTTAGCGCACAGGTTCAAGAAGACTTTCTGCAGGCTGAAGGCATGTTAACCTCTTTTGCAAAGGGATTAGAGATAATAGGGAGATACAAGGAAGTACAGATGTAGGTTTACAAAAAAGATACAAAGTAACTCAGTGGATCAGGCAGCATCACTGAAGAACATGGATAGGCGATGTTTCGGGTCGGGACCTTTCTTCAGGCTGTTTGTGGTGTGGAGGTGAGAAAGGTCGAAGAGAGGTGTGAGCAGAACAAGGTCTTGTGAGTGATACGTGGATACAGGTCAGCAGGTGTTGTTGATAACCAGATGGTTGAAAAACCCCGCAGATGAAATGGCAAAACGTTCGAAGACGTGCAAAATGCTAAGCCAGAGCAAGGAATATAGGTAGAAGGGGAGAGGAAATGGAAGAAATGGCTACAAATTGAGGCGGGGCATGGGGACGAGGGGGGTAAACAAGAGTGAGAGTGAGAGGAAGAGAGGGGAAGAGAGGGGAAGAGTGGGGAAGAGTGGGGAAGAGTGGGGAAACGAGAGGAATTTCAATGCTCATACTAAGTTGTAAGATACCAAAACTGTGCACTAATTCCAGGTGTGGCCTCACCAATGCCCCGCACAAGTGGTATACGAGGTAATTTATTTAACCCCGGAAAATAAATGTTATTTTGTAATAACAAGCATCAAATGTCTGGAATGCAACCAAAGAAAAATATTTGTATCCAGTTTTAACTTGGTAATATAATCAGAAAAGGCTGGAAACCTTTTCCACAGATGCTGCCTGACCAGGTGAGTGTTTCTAGAATGTTCTGCTTTTATTTCAGATTTCCAGCAACTTTTGCAATTTTTCTTACAAATGTTATTTTTATTTTATTTTCACTGGGTATTGACATTTTTGAATTAGTCACAATAAAATCTGATTGCATTCAGGGAGAAAATAGCTTGCATTTATACAGTGCCTTTCATATTCCTTTTAGAAAGTCCAGGATGCATGAGAGCCGTTGAAAGGGCAGTACGGTGGTGCAGTGGCACTGTGGAGCAGCGGTAGAGTTCTGCCTTACAGCACCAGGGATTCGGGTTTGAAACATAGAAACATAGAAATTAGGTGCAGGAGTAGGCCATTCGGCCCTTCGAGCCTGCACCGCCATTCAATATGATCATGGCTGATCATCCAACTCAGTATCCCGTACCTGCCTTCTCTCCATACCCTCTGATCCCCCTAGCCACAAGGGCCACATCTAACTCCCTCTTAAATATAGCCAATGAACTGGCCTCAACTACCCTCTGTGGCAGAGAGTTCCAGAGACCCACCACTCTCTGTGTGAAAAAATTCCTTCTCATCTCGGTCCTAAAGGATTTCCCCCTTATCCTTAAGCTGTGACCCTTGTCCTGGACCTCCCCAACATCGGGAACAATCTTCCTGCATCTAGCCTGTCCAACCCCTTAAGAATCTTGTAAGTTTCTATAAGATCCCCTCTCAATCTCCTAAATTCTAGAGAGTATAAACCGAGTCTATGCAGTCTTTGTTCATAAGACAGTCCTGACATCCCAGGAATCAGTCTGGTGAACCTTCGCTGCACTCCCTCTATGGCAACAATGTCCTTCCTCAGATTTGGTGTCCTTCCTCAGTTTGATACTGACTATGGTTGCTGTCTGTACGGAGTTTGTATATTCTCCCCGTGACTGCGTGGGTTTTCCCTGGTGCTCCGGCTTCCTCCCACACTCCAAAGACGTACAGGTTTGTCGGTTATTTGGCTTTGGTAAAAACTGTAAATTGTCCCTCGTGTGTGTGTGTAGAATAGAGCTAGTGTACGGGGATCATTGGTCGGCGCGGACGCAGTGGGCCGAAGAGCTTGTTTCCGCGCTGTGTCTCTAAACTAAACTAAAAGTACTTCTAGACCTAAGGTCACTGTTGTAGTAAAGGTCTGGTGTTTGGCTTGGTCCAAGCAGATGATAAGAGCTGCACTATGGCAGACAATTCAAATACAAACAGCAGCGGCATTTGTTCGGCTTGGCATTAAATTGGTTGAAATCAGCAGTTACTTAAATTCACGCCAACCAACAACAGTTTTGAGCCGCTTAATTTTTTCCGAGGCTTTTAAAATCAGAAATTAGTGTGGAACCTCAAACAAATCACATCGATTAATTGGATCCTGTAGTTGGCAATATTACAGGAAAATAAGAACTATATGTCGCAAGTCAAACTGCAGTTGTGTATTGTTAGGAATTAGTCATTTAATGAGACTCAAGGTGGACTGCACTCTTGCATACACATTTCTCCAACCTCTGTGTCACATCTATTTATTTGCTCACACTATATGAAGCAATACAATATAACAGCACGGAGTGCACTGGAATCAGCTTCAGAAATGATTAGCGCTGAATTCCCTTGGACGGGAGTACATCTGAGATCCTTGATTATAAAACCTTCTGCAGGATTTGAACACACGGATTAGCACTTTGACACTTAGGCTATTTTCAGCTGCAACATACTTGTAGCTCTCAATGTGCCATGCGGAGTGTTCCCACACAAATTCCTTCTTGTGTGTCCACTTATTAAATGTGTGTGTTGCCACGACACGTATGGAGTGCACCATATTCGGCTGTGGATTGAGAACCATGAGACTTGTGCCATTCAGGTCTTGCATTTTCCTTTTGATTGGGTTAACATATAATGAGTGTTTGAAGGCACTGGGCCAATACTCACTGGAGTTTAGAAGGATGAGGGGGTATGTCATTGAAACTAACAGAATAGTTAAAGGCCTGGATATTGTGAATGTGGAGAGGATGTTTCCACCAGTGGGATTGTCTAGGATAAAAGGACATAACTTTGGAAAGGAGGCGAGGAGGAATTTCTTTAGTCACAGGGTGGTGAATCTATGGAATTCATTGCCACAGAAGGCTGTGGAGGTAGAGATTGACATATATCTGATTAATAAAGGTGTCAGGGGTTATGGGGCCAAGACAGGAGAATGGGGTTGAGAGTGAAAGATAGATCAACCATGATTAAATGGCGTAAACTTGAATGGCCGAATGAACTTACGACCTTATAAACTTTTAAGCCTTGATTGGTAGACGGCTGCTGGCATCACAGTTTTATATCATTAAAGATTACGGGGGCGCTTTTCAAGATCCAAATTGATATCCCTGAAGAACCCTTTAAATCATGTAGATATTACGACTTTCAGCATGAGGTACACCTTGTGGAAACATGAATTAATCACGAAGGTTATGACTTCTTGACAGTTTCTGCTGGTAAATAAATAATGTTGTTGAAATTGTGTTGAAAGGTTAGCTATTGGCGACTTCAGACAGTATGCTGATGACATCATCATGTGTGCAAAATACAGCAGGTAAATGACAACAGGTGGATTGTGACAGGAAGTGACTGCTACTACATCCCAATGGCTGGGACTGCAAGCGACAATCGCTTCATAAAATGCCAAAGATCATTGCACTCGCACATTTTATGCACACATGAAAAACATGCACATACATTTTTTTTTGAAGATAGATGCAAGATGCTGGAGCAACTAAGTGGGACAGGCAGCATCTCTGGCGAAAAAGAATAGGTGACGTTTCGGGTCGGAACCCTTCTTCAGACTGGAGAAGGGTTACAACCTAAAACATCACCTATTCCTTTTCTCCAGAGATGCTGCCTGACCCGCTGAGTTACTCCAGCAGTTTGTGTCTAGCTTTGGTATGAAGCTGCATCTGCAGTTCCTTCCTACACATATTTTTTTTCTATTTAATCCAATTTCTAGTACACAATGACCTTGCCACATACCTGATGTACACTTAGGGAAAATGGAAGGACATTCACTAACATACAGCCACTTCAAACATATTACAGTCGAAGAAGATAGACACAAAATGCAGGAGTAACTCAGTGGGTCAGGCAGCTTCCATGGAGAAATGGAATAGGCAATATTTCGGGCCAAGCCCCTTCTTCAGACCCAACCCGAAGTGTTACCTATTCCTTTTCCAGAGATACTGGCTGAGCCGCTGAGTTACTCCAGCACATTGCGTCTATCTTTGGCGTATGCCAGCATCTGCAGTTCCTTCCTTACAGATGAAGAAGATGGTTGATTTTAATAGCAGCTGATGAATTTGCTTTATGTGCATGAATCACAAAATCCCAGTGATCCACAGAGTTATCTGCTGTTAAATACAGTGGAATTGACTCAATACGATTTCAATGGAAAACAAAACCAAGAACTACAAAACTCCTTCCTGACTGCCAAGGCAAGTTCTATTACTGGAACACAAAACCACAGGTTTATACAATGAAATAATTGTTTATAATGGAAATAATCTGCCTCGGTACCTTTGGGTCCCTCCCATGGTCGTCATGCAATGGCTGTTGCCAAAGAAGAGCATTTTTGGATGGATATGGGTTTTATGGTACCTGGATCAATGTTTAATGGGACACAGTACTAAAAACCAATCAGTGGCTGTAGAACCAATGAGTCATTTCCTTCAGGGAAAGGGAAAAACAAAACAAAATAGTGTCGGGAGCTGTGCAAGAGGAAGCAGCGTTTTACTGTCAGTATTTATTCATGTAGTTAAACAATACAAGTTAATAGGTATCTGGTCTAAATTACAAAACATGTTGCACCACATTAAATAGTGAACTCACCATCTATATTCTAGGATCCAATCTAGATATTTATTCTAGGTTTCTAACCAGAGGCAGCAATATAGCCTCAAGCTGTTCCTTGGTCAGATCTACGCAGCTCTCATGTAAAATGTAAAAGGGCTTCAGCTCATGCCAATGTCAAAATCTGGCTGTGTGCCAATCTAACTTTTTTTCCAGTGTTCCCACGTTGTCATTGCAAAATACTCCAAGCTGGAATCAAGGAAAGCCAGTGTTCTGTTTATTTTTGCTCAGGCTGTTCATGCTGGTTTAGTCACGGCTGGAATGGGGGAGTTTGAGAGAAAGGGACAAGTCAGTGAGGTTGTTTTAGATTTGTGCTGAATTCCGTCAGAAACACCATACATTGCTATTTTCCAGCACATTTTGTATCTCAATATTCTTTTATACTGACATAGATTTTCTCCACAATAGAGTTCCCGGATTGTAGCCGGCACTACAACATAAAATGATTTAGTTTAGTTTA
The DNA here is from genome assembly GCA_963514005.1 of Raja brachyura. The sequence goes on along the minus strand of OY740797.1, from coordinate 43,455,379 downwards.
GTTTGGAGATACAGCGAGGCAACAGGCCCACTGTGTCCGCAGCGACCAGCAATCCCCACACATTAATACTACCCCTACACACACACTGAGGAGGTGGGAGGAAACCAAAGATCTCGGAGAAAACCCACGCGGGTCACAGGGAGACTCCGTACAGATAAGCACCCGTAGTCAGGATCGAACCCGGATCTCTGGCGCTATAAGGCAGTAGCTCTACCATGATGCCACCATGCAGCCCCTCATGATGCTTGATGTCTGATGTTTGAAATGAATCCTGGACTCTTCCTGTTTCTCAAGCAATGATAACAGTCTTTAGGCCATCAATAAAACTTTTCACTGAGTTATACTTCTTTTAAACGACTTTTATTTTATCTGGTCGTACAGCTAACAATCCATTCAACACATTCAAATGAATATAAAGATCAAGCTCCAATGGGTTCTTTCCAATTCATAGAAGTCACCAATCAGCTACCTGGCACAATTTAAACTATAGAACGTTTTGCATTAAAAATTATTCTTTGTGTTCTGTTTTATAATTGGATCGGCATTCATTGAATATGTTCAGAATAGCTTATTACCTGAAAACCTGTTGAGGCTGTAATTTAATCTTATACGTAGAAGCAAAGAACTGCAGATGCTGATTTACAAGAAAAGACACAAGGTGCTTGATTTAAGGGCTTGTCCCACTTGAGCGTCATTTACGCGTCACGCAGATGGCACGCGAAGATTTTGTACATCCCAAAATCCTGGGGCCCCGCACACAACCGCACGTCACTGCTTACCATGTGCACTTCACGTGCGCATCTTGCGTTGTGACGCGTAAATTATATCGCGTAAATGACGCGCAAATGTCGCCCAAGTGGGTCAGGCCCTTCACTCAGCAGGTCAGGCAGTGTCTCTGGAGAACATGGATCGGCAAAGTTTCAGGCCAGGACCCGTTTCTCAGTCTGAAGAAGGGTCTCAACCCAAATCATCACCTATCCATATTCTCCAGAGATGCTGCCTGACCTGTTAGGTTACACCAGCACCTTGTGTCTAATTACATCAGACATCTTTTTTTCTATAATGTCAGCATAATGTTTTAGGATAGTCCAAGACAACTTTCTGAAATATATTTTCCTGGCATCTCTTTCTGTTTTTTGGTGATGATTTTGAACTTGGATTAACAACTCAAGCACTGGAAAAAGATTTTACCAATGTACATTCTAAATTCCTCTTAGTACCAAAACGTAACGCAATACCATTCTGGCATTTTCTTTATCTCTTCTCTTACATTACTTTGTATATTTCCACGTTACTTCTAAGCAGATATGTAACTGTCCAAAGAATAAACCCAACCAAGCCCTCTGCACAGTTTACTCAGCACACATTCTTTAAGATGATGACAAATCTTGACACCCATATCTGAAGCATTTCATTAATAATGAATCACTTTGATATTCAATATGTATTGCTTTGGCAGCAACAAAAATAATCAACTGCACGTAAAAGCCATTCAAACAGCGAAGAAGAAAAAATGAGTAGCTCATCTGGTTTGGACAAGTCTGGCTGATGTGACTGGGGCAGCAGGAAATCATTTCTTTAATGTCTTTCACTCATATCTACATGAGCAGGCAAATCCAGTTCATAACCAGTGGAGTAGGAAGGAACTGCAGATGATGCTTTACACTGAAGATGGACACGAAATGCTGGGGTAACTCAGCGGGTCAGTCAGCATCTCCGTCAAAAAGGAATAGGTAACGTTTCATGTCGAGAACCCTTCATCAGTCTGAAGCAGGTCTCGACCCAAAAGTCACCTATTCCTTTTCTCCAGAGATGCTGCCTGACCCGTTGAGTTACTCATAACCAGTTGAGTTAAGCTGCTGCAAGATGGCTTTTAAAAACCCAGACACTGGCTTCTGCAAAACTGAGCAATGATAGTATCGCCCTTTCCCCAGAGAATGCCTGAGTTCCGAATGATATTATTCCACATGGGATTAAATCAGCAAATCAGCTTCTCTCTTGCTAAAACAAACAAGGCATGGACAGCTGGTAAAGAATTCCCACAATCTGTCAATCTGAGTGGTCAGAGTTAGAAGACATACAAACATTTAACAAGCAGCCAAGCCACAATGCCAATGACATTATGCAATTGATAAAATATAAATGGACAATATCTGATCTTCCCTGGGTGGGATCTATAGCCCACATCTGTTCCTGTTGGTGTGTTTGACTTACTAAAACCTTTCTATAAACCACTTACTAAATGGACTACTGTATCTTGTATAAATATCTACAGAAAACGCACATACCTTGGCTGGTTCACATTTAGAAATTATTACTATTTTCAATATAGTCTGAGTTCTGTAAAAATATGAAAAGCGGCAACGGTTCTTTCTGCATGCATTGAAAGTTAAAGGTTCTCAGTGATTTCATGGTAAATGTAGCAAGGAAGCAGTATAGACTTGATGAGAAAAATGGGCTCCTTTTGGGCTGTAATAAGCCATGATTCTATAAACTTGTGCGTCGGGTGTGTTTCTGAGTGCGTGTGCATGTGTGTGTGTGAGTTTGTGCATGTGGATATGTGGGGTGATTTTAAACCTTTGGGAAAATTAACTCCCTCCACAGCACTCTACCTTTCCCTCATAGTTTCTTTGAACAACTGTAACTCTGACCTCCGTTAGAAAGCACTTGTGCAGGTATTAGAATCATGGCAATCTAGCTCTAGGAGTACCATGCTAAATGCTGAGGGAGAAACACTGACACTGAGATGAGAGTAGGTAATATTCACAAAATTGGTCCAGAGAAGAGTTGGTGCATTTGGAGGTGGGTGAGATCACAGCTGCTGGGTTTTCTTTCGGAACAGAGGTTGAATTCTGGTTTATGTTGACGGAATGAAAGTCCAACTTTAAAAGGTTTTTTGTGTGAATGAGTTTTGTATGAATCGATGACCTGGAAATTCAAACATAAAACATTGTCTTTTTAACAGTCTTTTGAACTCTTGGGAGTATGGGTCTAGTCTGCTTAATCTTTCCTCTGAGCCATCTCTATCTCCTGAAGATTCCTTGCAGTCCCCACATAACCAACACTACCAACTTGCATTGTTATGTGAGCAAACTTGGATTTATTTCCTCTCATCAAAATTGGTGACATGGATTGTTAACAATGTGGGCCCCAGTGTTGATTCCTGTGGTACTCACTAATTACAGATTTCTAACCTAAAAATTACCAGTTTGTTCCCTTTCTGTTTGTTAACCAATACTCAGTCTATGTCAATTTATTAATGTCAAATGCTAATATTTTGTTAAATAATTTTTTATCAAAACGTTTCTGAAAGATCAAGTGCATCAATCTCATCAATGGGATCCTGCTTCTCAAGTTTGCCAATTACAATTTTACAACAAGGTTTTCACAGAAATCTCAAATGTGAGTTATCTCTCATATATCGAGTTTGATTTTGCCCACGCCCGTTAGTATTTTCTAAGCGGCTTGTAATCAATTCCTTACATATAGATTCACGCTTTTTCCTTACTTGTTTATTTCTCTATTTCTTTATTCCTCAATATCATTTCTCTGGACTCAATCTGTAAGGGTCCCACATTAAATGTTGTTAATCTTTTTTAATGCTACCTTTTCATAAACACATTAAAGTCTGTTTGTATGTTTCTCATCAGATTTTCCTAATTTTCCACATTCCCTATGCTTTTTGTTCATTAAATGAATTCTGACATGTTCGTGATCCTCAGTTTACATCTCCTTTCAGCAATATTTAAGCCTTCTCCTCCCACCTAAGCTTCAATTTAACTATACCTGTTGAGTTTTTGTACTTAAAAGAACATAAGAAACAGGAGCAGTAGTAGGCCAGAGGCCCATCGTGCGGTTCTAGCATTCATAAGATCATATCTGATACAACCTTGGTATCAATTGCACCACCTAAAGACTGATTGATACTATATTCTACATCACTAGTATTTGAAGACCTAAGAACACTTCTCACCAATGCTTTAAGTTCCTACCATCTCCAAGAGGCACCTACAGTGTCGCTACTAGTTTCTGAGCTGAGATACTTTCTCTCTACTGCCATTATCTCATTCTTTTTTTGCAAGGTACCCACCTTCCTTCCCATTTGCCTATCTCTTCGAAGAGTCGACTGCTGTGGAATATTTAATTCCTAAAGCAACTGCATCTCCGCAATTGCTATGGCAACCTACCATTTATTTCCAATGTGTCATTAATTCATCCATCTTGTTATGAGTGTTGCATGCTATCAGATACAGATCCTTTAATTTTGCCTTCGTACCATCTTCCCTCCTTTGAATCCATTCTTAAAATAATCTAAACTTATCTTAACTCTTAAGCTGACATTTTTGCTGTGCTAACCTCATTCAGTCTCATTTATTTAGTAGCCTTCAGGTTAAATAGTCTGATTGCAAAAAGTTTGCCTGACAAAACTGATTTAGGTTAATTGGATGCTGCAAACATTTTAAAAAGGAGAAACACAACAAGGGCCAACAAACCTTTTACTTCCAGAACTGTACGATCATCTCAATTCAAATATTAACTAATGTGACCTTTTTATGACTTTTAATAAGACACCGTAGTTGTACCTTTTAAGCCCAAATTATCCATTTTCCCCAAACATTTTTGTTCCAGGTATAATGACAGCAAAATGACTCTTTAACAGGTCTGGTAGTTCAAAGTCAATAAGCAACTAGTATTGTTGGGAATGACTAGTAGGGAATGAAAAGGAGCGTACTCCTTCCACTACTGAATGAGACGACCAGTAAAAGCTACCCATTACTCATTCTGCAAAAGTGACACAACGGGTTTTACTGTTGCCCTTAGATCCCTTGGAATTGATCTGAACTTTGAAGAAACAAAATTATAATATTTCTACCAATTCAAGAAAATTCTTAACACTAGCTTCAGTAAAACGACTATTAGAAATGCGAAGTGCTCTGAACTAAATACTAAACAATATTTTACAAACTATCCCCAATCACCATTTAAAACTAGTTTTTCATACCACTTGATACAAACGGTCTTTACAGCCTTTGTATAAACATTCAAGAAACCCAGCGGATGTAGTTGAGGTAGGTACAATAACATTTAAAAGACATTTGGACAGGTACATGGATAGGAATGATTTGGAGGGATATGGGCCAAACACAGGCAAATGGACTAGCTTCGACAGGCCATTTCAGTCGGCAGGGACGAGTTGGGCCAAAGTGCCTGCTTCTCTGCTGTATAAGCAAGATTAATGGGGGGGGGGGGGGGGGGGGGGGGGGGGGAGTTAAAAATATGCTACTTATTAAAATTTGCTGTAATTGATGGTTGGAATATCCTCCAGAGTTTTACTTATCACCGTTCACTTATCCCATTCTGTCCTATTGCTACCATTTAAAAATGACCAATATTCACACCTTATCACAGATCCATTAAATATACATTTCCTAGTCCGAGTTGAAACCTCTCTGAAAGTAAAGAGAGTAAAAATGGCAAAATGATATGAAATGATGAATGTTGCTTTCCTTATCCAGCAAGGTGCAAGGTACCTCCAAATGTCAAAAGCCAGCAGCCACATTTCCTGGAACAAATGTGCATGATTCAGATGATCAAGTTGAAGGACTGCAGTTCACCAGAGTGAGATTGCCTGAATAGAGCAGGTCTGAGTCCTTTGAAGCCCACTGATTCAGCTTTGTGGCCTCTAACCAGTTTGTCCCTGGGGGCTTAATCCTGATCTGCGAGCTGCCTGCTCTGCCACACTCATCTCAGGTGACCAGGTTTCCTGCATTTTTCCGGCCTTGCCTCTAAAAGCCATTCATTAAAGAGATCCAATTCCATGCACACCGAAGAAAATAATGTCTTGTATCATCTTAATGGGGAATAATTATAAGGTATATATTCACAATAGGGAGACCAGAGGCAAGAAAAAAAAACATACACAAGAGAAGGAACAAAGAGGCCTATAATTATCAGACTATTTTTCCCAATATAATAGATTGCAGCATTTGGTTACCTGCATGGATTAAGAGTCACCATCTTTCTTTATGCTTTTTGTTATACTATATTGTCAGGGTGCTGCATTGGCTTCAGTTACACACAAAGATCTTTCCCCAATAGAAAGAAACAAAGAGGTAACTGAAAGCCAAGGACAGCCAAGATCCTGTAGTTAACGCCTTCACAATACTGCGTTTATCACCTGCTCAACTGTAAATTTGTACAGCAAGGTCTCAACACCCAACTTTGCAGCCAGATATTTCTTGGGATATCTTGTTACATGGTGCTAAAGGTCACAATTGTTGGTTAGTAAAAGCTTAGCTGCTGCAGCTGAAGTAGGAAAGAACAGTCAGTGCAGTGCAGGTTGGCGAGCACTTTCATAAAGGCGATTCTGTCTGTGCTCGTGTTGAGATTCCAGGCTCTTTGTTGTACCTGATTTAGTTAAAATTCATGGCCCAGCAATGATTTATCCAAAGTGTCTTACAATAATAGAATTGTTAAAAAAATGCCAAAAGCCACTTGGAAAAAAAGGCAGATTTTTGGGAGTTGCTTGTGGTCCTATTTGTCTTGTATTGTCTTGTCCTATGTCTATGTGTCTATGTCCATGTCCATTTGTCTTGTATTGTCTTGTACTATGTCTATCTCTTTGTGTACGTTTCTGTCTATGTCTGTGTGTCCATGTCCATGTCTATTTGTATTGTATTGTCTTATACTATGTCTTTCACTTGGTTTACTCTAAAGGACCAGAAGATAGTGATGTGCAGATATTCTGTTAACATTTTGATACAGCTTCCCAAACTGTCTGCATCTTCACGGGACATAATATGTAAAAGGTACTGGCTAAATAGAGTCATAGAGTCACAGAGCACGGAAATAGGACATTCGGCCCAACTTGTCCATGCCGACTCAGATGTTGTACCTTATACCTTCCGAAGAGTCCATCAGGGACTATACTGGAAGTTGGACAATTTTATACTGGACAATGTTTACATTTATCAAGCCAATTAACGTACAAACCTGTATGTCTTTGGAATGTGGGAGGCAACTGAAGATCTCAGAGAAAAACAACGCAGGTCACAGGGAAAACGTACAAACTCCATACAGATAGCGGCTGTAGTCGGGATCGAACCCGGGTCTCCGGCGCTGCATTTTGCTGTAAGGCAGCAACTCTACCGCTGCGCCACCGTGGGCTGCTAATATTCTATCTAAGCTGGACTCATTTGCCTGGATTTGCTCCATCTACCTCTAAATCTTTCCTACCCATGTACCTGTGCAAGTGTCTTTCGACTTCTTTAAGGTGCTGCGGATATTGTTCAGAGGGACTGACGGGTGCAACAATAACATTTGCTGAAGCGGATGGCCACGGTCAAACAAACGTTGGGTCTGTGGAAGCAGTGCTCCCTCTCGATAACTGAGCACAAATTGCTCATCAAGTGTGAGGTGTTCTCGTGGCTGCTATATTTGGTGCAGGTGTGGCCCGTCCCCTGCTCCTATGCCTTGACGATCCCCCGGATTGTCTTCCAGTTCATCTGGGGGTCAAAGATGGAGTGGGCCAATGGGTCACAATGCACAAGTCCACAGGCAAAGGAAGCAAGAAGCATATCCAATGTTGCATCAGGCTATGCCTAGAGCCACAGCACGTGGCCACCAAATTTCATTACCTGCTGAGTTTCTGCCTTTTATTGGTGATGTGAAGGATGGGCCTGGTACAGGGGCCATACAATGTGCCAGTCCGCTTGATATTGCCGCGCCACCTGTCCTTTCATGGAAAAGTTCTTCCAGACCAACATCTTTGACCACAAGTCAAAGTATGTAGGAATGGCCTGCATATGCTGGTTTAAACTGAAGATAGACAGAAAAAGCTGGAGTAATTCAGCAGGTCAGGCAGCATCTCTGGAGAGAATAGGTGATGTTTCCGGTTGAGACACTTCTTCAAACTGAGAGCCAGGAGAATGAGAAGCACAAGTCCATCAGTCAGTGGTCAACATGGGACATCCTGCAGGCCCTGCGCAGATTACCCAGTTTGCCGGTGAAATCGCCTCATTGCCAGAGCTCATCAACAAGTACAAAGGTTTTACTTGGCTGGCGGCGACGGGAGACCTCCATTCAGATCTTTCCTGTCCCTAGGAGCCTTACTGCCGATAAACGCTGCCCTTGCGTGGTGACAGTTGCCTGCTTCTTTGTAGACTATGGATTAGCAAAGAGGGTCTGGAGAATGATGCAAGGCTCTTTGTCATGGTTCACTCTGAACAGCTCACAAGTTCACTTCACATGTTATAATAGAATTAGGCCATTCGGCCCATCGAATCGACACCACCATTCAATCATGGCTGATCTCTGCCTCCTCAACCTATTTTCGTACCCTTCTTCCCATAACCCTTGACAACTGTCCTAATCAAGAATTTGGCTATCTCTGCCTTAAAAATATCCACTGACTTGGCCTCCTCAGCTCTGTAACAGAGGACTCAATGGGGTTGAGAGAGAAAGATAGCTCAGCTCATGATTGAACGGCGGAGACGACTTGATGGGACAAATGGCCTTATTCTGCTCCTAGGACATATGACTTATGACTGTTAGGGATACATCAGGGACATTTTCAGAGATGGACGTTCTGTACTACTGAAAGATTATCAACTGTGAGACACACTCTTTGATCTCCCAGCACAGTAAGATGTCTGTCAGGGAATGTTGCCGGCTGGCCCACTCCAGACTGCAGGAACACGTGCTGAGGGATGCACTGAAGCTTGGTGCAGCCAACGCCAAGGTTCTGTGCTGGAGGACCACAGTCTGGGGTCCATCTTCTGCTGTATATTAAGGGGCCGGTGGGGGATACCCCTCAAACAAGGGAAGGGATATCTCCCCGGGTGTTTTGGTTAAAATAGGTGCAAACACCACTGAGTATGTCAGGACACTGAGAATCTCAAGACACTATTGAAAGTCGAGACACTGAGAATGTATGAAGAGTTCTGCAGTTTTCATTTTATTTTATTTTTTTTTGGGGGGAAGTGTATTTTAAATGCTGTTATAGTACCTGCCTCAACTACCTCCTTTGGCAGCTCATTCCATGTAGCCATCACCCTCTGAGAAAGAAACTTGCCCTTCAGGTCTCTATTCAATCTTGCCCCTCTCACCATAAACCTATGTCCTCTGGCTCTTGGTTCCTGTGCCCTGGGTAACAGACTTTGTGCATTCATCCAGTCTATTTCCATGATTATTTTATGCACCTCTGCATGAAATAAAGACTGCTCCTCTGTCTCCTGCATTCCAAGGAATAGCCTGCCCAACCTTCCCCAATAGCTCAGGCCCTCGAGTCCTGGCAACTCGTAAATCTTCTCTGTACTCCAACGTTGCAATAGAGCTGCCAGTTCGGCCAGAAAGCAATGAAATCCCTGGGGTGGCTGGAAAAATGAAAACTCACTGTGTTGGATGAACATTTTCCTTTGCAAAACAAACCGAATGAGACTGGGATATGAGTAAGAATGAAAACTAATATGAGTAATAGCACTAGAAGTGACTACATTTGGAATGTGGCTTGGCACCTCTCTCTCAGGGAAGGATATGGGAGAGAAGAAATTCAATTAAAAAGTCAGTCATCGCACTTTCCTGGTTGCATTTAAATTAGAATGGTGGATTATTTGCATATTGGACAACACAGATTGTACAGACAGACACCAAATGTTGTAGTAATTCGGTGGGTCAGGCAACATCTCTGGAGAAAAGGAATAGCTGTCGTTTCAGGTCGAGACCTTTCTTCAAATTGTGAGTCAGGGGAAATGGAAACTCGAGATGAGTTACTCCAGCATTTTGTGTCTATCCTTGGTGTAAACTACTATCTGCAGTTCCTTCCAACAAAAATTGTACAGACTTTAACTGAACCTGATGGCAAAGTGCTTTAAAACAATCCCAAGTCAGTTAGATTAGAGGAATGTCACGAGAAAGTATACAGTACTCAGCAGGACGATATGTATAAAACCTTCAAAATTAAAACAAATTAAAACGAAAGTACCTGATACAAGAACCTGGGAAAGGAAGCTCCTGAAACAACTCGTACTGTGAACTTCAGTGATACTCACACTTTAAGGATGAGTTAGATCAAAAATTACCAAGGACATAAATGATTTGAAAATCATGAAACATGCCTAAAACTACTTCAGTAAATTATACCACACCAACTTGTGTTTGTACAGAGGCTTTAGCATATTATGTCTATTAAAACAGAATAGAAAGGGTGCAAGCATGTTGCTGTCAAATGGAAAAATACAACTGTCCAAGAGTTTAAGATGCATAATGAGTTTAATCATTCAAAGTGCATGATTAAAGTGAGTCAATTCACTGCCTAATATAGAAACAATAAACACACATCCCATTGTCAAAACATTTACAGATCTCAACTCTATTTTATTCCATCAGTTAAAGGATGGACATGGAACATTTTAACCTGTTATCTTACACCAATCCTAGCTACAATTTGATTCAGCTAAGGTTTAGTTTAATGGAAAAAGGCCCTTTGGCCACCCGTACACTAGTTGTATGTTATCCCACTTTCCCATCCTACACACTAGGGGCTATTTCCACAAGCCAATTAACCTACAAATGTGCACGTCTTTGGAATGTGGGAGGAAACTGAAGCACCCAGATGCAACCCAGGTGACCACAGGGAGAATGTAGAAACTCTGCACAGATAGCACCCATAGTCAAGATTGAACCCAGATCTGTAGCGCAGTGAGGCAGCAGCTCTACCTCTGCCCCACTGTGCGCTTGAATATCTAGTAGTTGTGAAGGAGATTTCAATTGCAGGCTCTACATTGCAACTCACTATAACAATGCTACAAAAATGTGTTTAGATCAGGAAAAGTCCCAGAATAGATTTTGAACTGATCACACCTTGAAGAGGAGTTTCCAAATTCAACCTATATTTAGTTACAGGTTCAATTTTGCCACGTGTCAAAGAATGTAGCTGCAAACAGGAGGCAGTATTGTCTTAAAGACCATTCAATTAAATACCAGTGTTTAGTTAAATCAGCTGCCACACACTGCACTTATTTACAATGGTGTTTTTTCCACATACTAGGTCCAATGCATAACTATTATTGTCCAATTAAGGCCTTGTGTTTTATCCCTGTTCGCTAGATACACTGATCAGATCAGTTCTCAATCCCTTTCCTCTGTGTCGGGAAGTATTGATTCTACTTAAGGGTGTGTATCCTTTCTTTACTTCAAAGCACAATCATACAATTGAAATGTTATTCTGACAATGCAGTACAGAAACAGGCCCTTCAGCCCACAATGTCTATGCCGACCATGATGCAAATGAACTAACCCCATTTGCATGCACATGGTACATATTCCTCCACTCCCTACATGTTTATGTCTCTGTCTAGATGCTTCTTAAACATTACTATCATGTCTGTGGGCTGCCACGATGGTGCAGCGGTAGAGTTGCTGCCTTACAGCGCCGGAGACCCGGGTTCAATGCCGACTACGGTGCTGTCTATACGGAGTTGGTACGTTCTGCCCGTTGGGTTTTCTCCGGGATCTTCGGTTTCCTCCCACACTCCAAAGACGTACAGGTATGTAGGTTAATTGGTTTGGTGTATGTGTCAATTGTCCCTCATGTGTGTAGGATAGGACCTGTTTCCATGCAGTCCATCTCTAAACTAAACTAAATTAAACTGTTACCAAGCACCCACCATTTTCTGTGTAAAAAACTTACCTCACGCATCTCTTTTAAACACCCCCTTTCACAAAGCTAAACCCTCAAGTGTTAGACATTTCTACGCTGACAGAAAAAAAATCTATGACTGTCTATCGTATCAGTGCTTTGCATAATTTTATAAACTTCTATAAGGTCTCCCCTCAGCTTCTGTCTCTTCAGAGAAAACAATCTAATACCCTCTAATCCAGGCAAATCTCTGGTGAACCTATTCTTCACCCTCTCCAAAGCTTCCGCTACGTAACGATAATGCAGCACCCAGAACTGCACACAATACTCCACACGTACGTCTGCAAGCCTACCAATTATCTCATTTACATTTCCTCCAAGTCATTTATTTATATCACCGTCAGTGAAGGTCCCTGCACTGATCCTTGCAGAACTGGGTGCAAAACACCAGTCAGAAAACAGCCCGCCTCCACTGCCCTCTGATTGCCATGTCCAATGTTGAATGCAATCTATCAACCCATCATGGATCCCATGCAATTCAACCTTTTGGATCAGGCTACCATGGTTAAATGATATGGGATCCATGGCAACCTGATAGATAGCATACACAAATGGACATAGAACTCAGAGGGTAGTGGAGGAGGGGTGTTTTTCTAACCGGAGGTCTGCAACCAGAGGTGTTCCGCAGGGATCCAGATAGGTTTCGTGATTTTAAAAAAACATAGGAAGGAAGGGATGCCAATGAAGGATGAGCAAAAAAGTAGGTGTAATTAGGCAGAGATGATTTAATGTAATACTCAATGAGCTTTAATATTGATCAGTTAATAGAAATTGTTTTGCTGTACTTTCCTTCAAATTTCCCAATTTATTGCAATGGATAGACATTAATTCTTTAATGACTAAGATACCCTAATCAGCCAGCACTGTGCTGGTTATTATACCAAACATTAATCTCTCATTTATTGCAACGTGTGCTAGCTATCTTTCACAGTTTCTTCTCTGCACCTTCTCACCCCTCACCCCAACTATCACAAGGCCAAGGACAGCAGATGCATGGGAACACCGCCATCTACAAGTTCCCCTTCCTAACATAGAATTATAATTGTTGTTGGGTTTGAATATCAGAATCCTGAAAGGCTTTTCAAATAGTACTGTATGTAATAATAATCTTTACTGCAATGACCACTCTTTAGTTAATTTTAGTTTATTATAATTATTGCCATGTGTACCGAGGTACAGTGAAAAGCTTTTGTGTGCATGCTATCTAGTCAGACAAAAGACTACGTGATTACAATCAAGCTATTAACAGTGTACAGATAAAGGATACAGGGTACAACATTCAGTGCAATATAAAGTTTGATTAAGACCAATTAAAGATAGTTCTAAGGGCTCCAATGAGGTAGGTGGGAAGTTGGGACAACACTCTAGCTGATCTACACACCATTCAGTTGCCTGATTACCTGAAATTTTAAACGGAAAATGCTGGAAGCATCGGCTCTCTGGCGCTGTGAGGCAGCAACTCAACCGGCTGTGGCAATGTGCCGCCCATATTGATGGTGGACTCTCCATGAAGCCACATAGGCTTCCATGGTAATTAGGGGAAAAAGAGTGGAGAGGAGAGGGGACCGGGTGTTAGAGGTTATGGGGAGAAGGCAGGAGAATGGGGTTGAGAGGGAAAGATAGATCAGCCATGATTGAATGGCGTGGATTGAATGGGCCAAATGGCCTACTTCTGCTTCTTTGACTTTATGAACTGATGAAAATGATGAGACGTTCTACAAATTGTCTTCACTCTCCTTTGGTTCTTGTGACTGAAGAAGGGTCTCGACCCGAAACGTCACCCATTCCTTCTCTCCAGAGATGCCGCCTGTCCTGCTGAGTTACTCCAGCATTTTGTGTCTAACTTTGGTTTAAACCAGCATCTGCAGTTCCTTCCTACACTGAAACAACAAAGGTTGTGAATGTGCAGACTGAATGACAACAGTCCATTGGTTGTACGAGTTCTGCCCAGAAGACTCTGTAGGCAATTTCTTGAGGCAGAAATGTCTGTTCTCTATAGCTACCCATATTGTATTATACACTTGCCCTAATTCTTTAATTTCATTGAATAATCACCCTAATGCTATCTTTAATTAAACTAATGGAAAATATATTGTATCTAGTCATTAACCAATACCATGAAACATTTTATTATTATTGCTAGCTTGAATATTGCTTAAAAAATGTATGGGAGAATTTCAACAGTCAGATCATTACAAACATTCGACTTTACTGTCGGGAAGTCAGAAGCGCGGGTGTCCAGAATTGATGACATCATCGTGGGCGTGAGACACGACAGGGAAATGACGCAGTTACTGGACGATCGTTTAGCTAAAAACCTTCGCTCAACCCACCTAGACAGATGCGATCTCCCGGTTGCAAAACACTTGAATTCCCCCTTCCATTCCCACACTGACCTTTCCGTCCAGGGTCTCCCCCACTGTCAGAGTGATGCCCAACACAAATTGGAGGAACAGCACCTCATATTTCGCTTGGGTACCTTACTAACTTCAAGTAACCCTTGCTTTTCCTGTCTCTCCGTCCCACCCCACCCTAGTTCTCTGACCATATTCGCTGTCCACCTGATTAACTTCATTGATATTTTATAAATTGTATGCTTCGTTGTCACCTTCCCCTCAGCTACCAATATACCGTTCTACATTTCCCTGATCATCATCTGCTTTGATCTGTCATTATTGCACCTTACCATATATCTAGTCTCCTCCTCCTCCGATTCTCAGTCTGAAGAAGTGTCTCGACCCGAAACGCCATCCATTCCTGCTTTCCAGAGATGCTGCCTGTCCCACTGAGTTACTCCATTGTACTGTGTCTATCTTCAGATTTTCACCTGTGACATTGTGTAACATATGATTGAATGGATTAGCCATGCTTGAATGGCAGAGTAGACTTAATGGGCCGAGTGGCCTAATGCTGCTCCTATCACTTATAACCTTAGATAAAAAACATTCTTTTTGAAAAAGAACAGCTAACTTAATGGATAAAAAATGAAAAATCAATGGTATTTCTTGCTCAACTTTGTAAATGTTAAAGCCTTTATGTACACTTTGCACAAACTGAACACTGAATGCGATAAACTCATGGGAAAAAAATCCAAGACAACATTATCTCTGAATTTCTTTCTGTACCCAATACAAGGTTAACAATGGTTCCATGCCAACAGCTGGGGAAATACCTCCTCTAACACCAATTAGCTCTGCAGGTAAATTAAACTCGTTTGAAGAAAAAATTACTTGCATTCGCACCTAAGTGGTACCTGAAATTGGAGAAGTCAACGTTCATATCGTTGGGATTGCCTCTGATTTAGTGCTAAACTTTAACCAACCGTTTAGGAAAATGAACTTTATTATTTCAGAAGTTCTCAACAATTCACAAAATAATCAACTGATTACTATGTTGTGCTGGAAATGACAGCATGATGCTCAGACAAAATAGAATAAAGATGGCTGCTGAAACAAACCAAATAATGCTTCACTTGAATGCCTGCAGCTGACTGGCTGGGAGATACCTAGCATTACATAGACATAGAAAATAGGTGCAGGAGAAGGCCATTCGGCCCTTCGTGCCTGCACCGCCAGTCAATATGATCATGGCTGATCATCCAACTCAGTATCCTGTACCTGCCTTCTCTCCATACCCCCTGATCCCTTTAGACACAAGGGCCACATCTAACTCCCTCTTAAATATAGCCAATGAACTGGCCTCAACTACTTTCTGTGGCAGAGAATTCCACAGATTCACCACTCTCCGTGTGAATTTTTTTTTCTCATCTCGGTCCTAAAAGACTTCCCTCTTATCCTTAAAATGTGACCCCTTGTTCTGGACTTCCCCAACATCAGGAACAATCTTCTTGCATCTAGCCTGTCCAACCCCTTAAGAATTTTGAAAGTTTATATAAGATCCCCCCTCAATCTTCTAAATTCCAGCGAGTACAAGCCAAGTCTATCCAGTCTTTCTTCATATGGAAGTCCTGCCATCCCAGGAATCAGTCTGGTGAACCTTCTCTGTACTCCCTCTATGGCAAGAATGTCTTTCCTCAGATTAGGAGATCAAAACTGTACGCAATACTCCAGGTGTGGCCTCACCAAGGCCCTGTACAACTGCAGTAGAACCTCCCTGCTCCTATACTCAAATCCTTTTGCTACGAATGCCAACATACCATTTGCTTTCTTAACAGCCTGCTGCACCTGCATGCCTACTTTCAGTGACTGGTGTGCCATGACACCCAGGTCTCGTTGCATCTCCCCTTTTCCTAATCGGCCACCATTCAGATAATAGTCTTGGCATTGTGCCAAGGCCACCAACATAAAATTACATGTATATGATAGTGCGTCTACTAATTTAAAAAATCTACAAAACCTTTCTTTTCCTTGGTGCTAATGCAGTAAAATGCAAAAGCATCACCTTCGATTTTTCTAGCATCTGCAGTTCTTAAAAAAAACTGGAGAAACTCAGCGGGTGAGGCAACATCTATGAAGCGAATAAATAGTCGACGTTTCGGGTCGGGACCCTTCTTCAGACTAATGTCTGGGGGGTGGAGGAAAAAGAAAGGAAGAGGCAGAGACAGTAGACTGTGGGAGAGCAGGGGAGGGGAGGGGAAGGAGAGAGAAAGCAAGGACTACCTGAAATTGGAGAAGTCAACGTTCATATCGTTGGGATTGCCTCTGATTTAGTGGTAAACTTTAACCAACCGTTTATGAAAATGAACTTTATTATTTCAGAAGTTCTCAACAATTCACAAAATAATCAACTGATTACTATGTTGTTTCTACTGTATATGGGACTCATTAAGCCAACATACTTGTTCAATTTACTTTAATAAATGTGTCAGATTGCAAATTATCATTGTGCTTACATAGAAACATAGAAATAGAAAATAGGTGCAGGAGGCGGCTATTTGGCCCTTCGAGCCAGCACCGCCATTCATTGTGATCATGGCTGATCATCCACAATCAGTAATCCGTGCTTGCCTTCTCTCTATATCCCTTGATTCCGCAAGCCTCGAGAGCTCTATCTAACTCTCTTTAAAATTCATCCAGTGATTTGGCCTCCACTGCCTTCTGTGGCAGAGAATTCCACAAATTCACAACTCTCTGGGGTGAAAAAGTTTTTTCTCATCTCAGTTTTAAAGTTATTCTTAGACTGTGGCCCCTGATTCCCCCAACATTGGGAACATTTCTCCTGCATCTAGCTTTTCCAGTCCTTTTATAATGTTATACGTTTCCATAAGATCCCCTCTCATCCTTCTAAATTCTAATGAACACATGCGCAGTCTTTCAAATCTTTCCTCATGTGACAGTCCCGCCATCCCAGGGATTAACCTCGTGATCCTACGCTGCACTGCCTCAATAGCAAGGATGTCCTTCCTCAAATTAGGAGACCAATTAGAGGAAGGACATATTTGCTGTTTAGGCAGTGCAGCGTACATTTTAATGAGCAATGAATATTAATGAATTACAGTTATCCCACAATGGAAAGGAACTCACATACATTCCTGCAGACACTGCATTATTTCCTCAGGATTAGGTCTTAAGGTCATATGTCATAGGAGCAGAATTAGGCCATTTGGCCCATCAAGTCTCCTCTGCCATTCAATCATGGCTGATCTATCTCTTCCTCCTAACCCCATTCTTCTGCCTTCTCTCCATAACCTCTGGCACCTGTACTAATCAAGAGTCCATCTATCTCTGCCTTAAAAATATCCATTGAGTTGGCCTCCACAGCCTTTTGTGGCAAAGTATTCCATAGATTCACTACCGTCTGACTAAATATCAACTCCTTCCTAAAGGGACGTCCTATAATTTTGTGGCTATGACCTCTAGCCCTAGACTCTCTCACTTGTGGAAACATCCTCTCCACATCCACTCTACCTAAGACTTTTGATTCGCATTACAATCAAGAACTGCCAGTGGGGACTACCCAGAAATTGTTTACAACCTCGATCAGTACATTCAATGGGTGCTGTGTTTTAACCTGCGACCATATTAGGAGTTGCAAAAAGAAACAGACAAAATTTGGGGGGGGGGGGGGGGGTTTAAGAGATGCTTTAAGAGATCACTTTTGTGGTTTTCCCCAGCCCGGAGGTGTTGAAAGGTGGCCTGCTCGTACGAAGGCTGCAGCTGTCTGTGGAGATTGTTGCCCGCATGTCATTTGCAAGCTGCCTGCTGAGGTGTGGTTTAACTCAGTTAGAGTTCACAGCATCAACACTGCTGCCAAGGGGAGGTTGGATACAAGGGGGGGGGGGGGGGAGGGGCAAACGTGGGAGGAGGTGAGGGAACAGGAGAGGGGGAAATTCAGGGCAAGGGGGAAACTGGAGAGAGGGGAATGCAGAATGACACACTGGACTCCCGGTAAGACCCCCGCGCCCCAGGCTACAGAGTCGCACAGACGTTCACTGTGCTGATTGTCAAGGCCATATATTGAAGCAACTCGCACTGAAGTTCACCGTAGAATGATGCATTCTTTCTTAATGCTGCTCCATGCTTAAGGGCAGCGCCTGAAAATGAATACATGGGGGTTAAGGAATGTAAAATCAATGTCCCAGTGTGCAAACATACGATGGATAAATCATGCCTCAACTAAGGTGAATTGTGAGCGGACGTGCCAAGTCCAATGTCTCACAGGATGGGAGATCAACAGGAAAGTAACTTTAATATTTCTGACCGTACACAAAACAATTCTCGCCCATTATTTATATACATACAAAACTGGCACAAAGAGGTCCAAATTCTGGACTCTGGACTAGCATAGAAACATCAGAACAAGAAAAGAAAGTTAAATAAATAACCAGGTAAATAGATAGATCAATGATAAATTGATAAATAGACAGGCAGACAGACATTGACACACAGAGACACACACAGATAACCCGGCACTGACACTGAACACGTCGACATGTTAAAGTTTAATTTGCATATTCCATTTATTTGTAGGTTATGGACTGGTTTTCATGTCAAGCTGTCAGATAAGATGAGCCCCAGGCTTATTACATTTACTATTGAGAGCTGAGCAGTTAACTGAATGCAAGTGGCTCACTGCCTATCCTTTGTCTGCCCTAGGCCCAATTCGCTTTGCCAATGTTTGTTGCACCTGAGTACTTGTAACCTGTACCACAAACTAAAATAGGATTTGGCACGGGGCCTACTTCAGTGCAGCACATGACTCAGGAAGTCTTTTCCTGTACCTTTGTACAGAAATAACTCTGAGGAATGTTTAGAAACCCTTTTAGATGTTTTGAAAGTGTGTTCAATGTGTGTAAAAGCATTTTGAGTGGCACTGAGACCTGGACTGGAGTGTAAACCCTACCTCCTCGGCAGCTGACTCAACTCCTCCAACTTACATTGCAAAATATACAGGCATTGTAATTGTACCATTTAATAAGATATATAGCTTACTTTACATTGGACACAGAGATTTAAAACCAAGAAAGGAATATATTCTGAAGCACTTTCATGCCAATGAATGACTAACACTACTTGGGGCAATAGTGACAGAGATAGAGTTGCGTGCAACATTAAAGCAGGGCAGACCTAGACCCACTCTCTCTCCATGAAGTAACTAAGTCACGTTTGACTCAAAAGAACATTTGTTTTGGCAACCGTGTTGCACCATTGAGCCCAGAGATAAAGAAAGTCGTAAAAGGCAGAAGATAGACACAAAATGCTGGAGTAACTCAGCGGGACGGTCAGCATCTCTGGATGGAAGGAATGGGTGATGTTACGGGTTGAGACCCTTCTTCAGACTGAGAGCCAGGAGAGAGGGAGACACAGAGATAAGGAAGGGTAAGGTGTGAAAATGAGAGGGCAGGGCTGACAGTAAGCCACACAAATTTATACAATTTGGGATCCAAAATACGCAACTGCACTGTAAATGACTATTTCACTGGTCAACCTCAACTCAGTGGCCAGTGCAAAAATGGTAGAAATGATATATCTCTGCTCTTCAATACTGTAGCAATGACACTGCAACAATAACGCGTTATATAATTTCTGCTTCATTAGATGGACTTTCACCTATTTGCTCAAGCGTGCAGAATGAATGGTCTTTCACAAGTTAAAAATAGATCTTATTCCACTGAAAAACGAGTTTCCTGTGTAAATACAGAGGTTGGTTAAGGGAAATCATATGAGGGAAACCGGCCAACTTCCTTGCACTTCTAGTTCATAGAATGTTAAATCTCATACGGTGAATGAAAAGGAGAACTTCCAGGCTCCGTCGGGTTGAATGAGCCTGAAGTGAAGGTTTTTCAGAGGGTTGACCATACGGCCATCGGTTGCTTTGTGGACCAGCGTCGGCATTTTTGTTGTGAGTCCAGTTCCACTTCTTTACGATAAGCACAGAATGCTGGAGTAACAAGCGGCATTTCTGGAGAGAAGGAAGACTGAAAAAGGGCCTTGAACCGAAATGTCACCCATTCCTTCGCTCCAGAGATGCTGCCTGTCCCGCTGAGTTACTCCAGCATTTTATGTCCATCTCCCGTTTTAACCAGCATCTGCAGTTCCTTCCTACACATATCCTCTTCCTTCCTTCTTTCTTTTCTCGTTCTGTAGTGCTCTTTGCCACAAACCAAATGCACACTCCTGGAAATGTTCCAGTTCTCAAGAAAGCTGCCGTGATTTTGAAAAAAAAGTTTTACAAATGAATCTCCACGTCTTTATTTAAAGAGAGAAAGATAAAATCAAGAAGATATGCAAAGGGAAATGGGTGGATCCTGGTCAGAAAAAAAAATCAGGTGATCTTTGGTAGATAGCATACAGGTATCTAATGGAACATAATTCATATAAGTTAGCTAAGTAGTTATTGTTTGAGCAACTCAAACTTGGAACTGTACACATTAATTAAGATCCATGTACCTGGTTATTTTCATAGGCCACGTGAAATATTATCTTTCCTCACCTCAACCAACCTCTTCCACTCTGAGTAAGCATTATCCCCTGTGCAAGGGGTATGCTGTCCTTCCAACTGCATTCCAGTCATTTGGAAGCTTCCCCACCCATGTATACAATATGAGACTTGGAAATAAAGCAAATAATGCAGATATATTTCAGTTTAAATTCTTCCAATTTTACAAGCACCAAAGTACTACATTCCACACTGGTGCACCAGCATTTCTGCAATCAGATGAACACCGACTTTGAACGGCTAATCACATACTGTACATATCTTTTTCTTTTTAAGTTAAAAATCAATCAAGATTCCTCCTTCTTCACGACTATGCGTTTGAGAAGCTCCCATCTACAATTAACAATATATTCCATGCCCAAGCCACTTCCCTCTTAGAAGAAAGGTTGCGTTGGTTTCACCTGTGATTAACCAAATAACTAGAATAACACAAGGAGATCGCCTAAATCTCAAAGCAGGAAAGTGCAATTCTGTATTCGGCTTTCGAGAGAATCACCCAGGCATGCTGAAGATGCCTTGTTACATGATCCACCTTATTTTTTACTGTTGGGACCAAACAGTGGTTTACTGGTGGTCTTCCTGAGAAGATCTTTGGAACAGGTTTTACGATACAAATTAGAGCTCTGATAAAGGCAATTCCCATATATCAAACAAAAGTTGACCTTGCCATGGATTTGATGCAATTGAGGGCAAAAATGCTTCAAAGCAATTAGACACAAAATGTGACCCTCCTCTAATTGACGTTCAGTGGGTGTCACTGAAGTGGAATATTGGTTTCAGCAGTCTAAAGATTCGTCACCTGTAAATCTGTCAGTGATTGGAATTCCTCAAGCTGGCATGGATCATAGGCAAATGCTTTCTCATGACATGTAAAGCCAACCGCTCTCACACTAAGACTCTTCCAAAACTTCGATACAATCTTATATTCAAAACAAAACTTGGCATTCTGAAGAAGGGTCTCGACCCAAATTGTCACCAATTCCTTTCCTCAGAGATGCTGCCTGACCTGCTGAGTTACTCCAGTATTTTGTTTCTATCTTTGGTGTAATCCAGCATCTGCAGTTCCTTCTTTGGAGAGGAATGGATGATGTCTCGGGCCGAGACCCTTTTTCAGATTGCATCTGCAGTTCATACCTACACATGCGTGTATTGTATCCTCACAGTAATTCAAAGTTCAGAAAATACTGCTATTTGATCAGAATATAACAGAGAAGTTGTACCAAATACACCCATATCAAAATGAATTCAACATAACATGCCATGCGGTAAGCAGGCCTGTATGCTCACCATGCATATAATGTTGAACAGGGGCAAATTATTGAACTGAAAAATATTTTAAGAAAGGGTTTTACCCTTCTTAAATGGAATTCAAATACAGTTGCATAACATTTGTCTCAAACAATCAAAAGGATGCTTCATGACCAATCAAAACTGGATAAAGTTGGAGATGTCACATGCTTTTAAGATACAGGGACGGGGAAAGGGAGGAAGGAACAAAGGGGAAGGTGTGTATTAGAGCTGACGACATGAGAAATCAAATGACAAAGGGGATGACAGCGCACTGATGGAGCAACCTTGCAACATCTTCTGCTTTCACATTATCCCTTTTGTTATTCAACCTCTCCCACCCTCAACCCTTTTCACCTCCTTTTGCAGTGCCTTAAAAGCCTGGCACCGTGTGTCTCTAACTTTTTCCAGTTCTGATGAAAGGTCGCAGATCTGAAACTGTTACGCTCCTGCCTGAGCTGCTGAGTACTTTCAGTATTCTCAGCAAATTTTAATAATCAGAAAGTTGCCGAGCAGATTAGAAAAAAAATACACTTTTCCCAACGGAACAAGTGATTATGTGTAAGGAGATGCTGAATGCATAGAATACATTCTGGTGTAACATTTGTCAGAAACTTCTATTCACTTGGCAGGGGAGGTATGAATGTCCAGCGTCCATAATCAAACATTAGCTCCCTCTGCATCCTTGCGATAAGACAGCAAGCAGCTGGTCTGGAGGAGAAAGGCTGTGTGGAGTCTGTCTGGGATAAAAAAGACTTAAGGGCCTCCAGGAAGTGTTAAGACTACTCTTTATGGGCTTCATTACTATAGGAATGAGCTTGGGTTGACCATAACTTGAACAACAATTAAAAAGTGACTGTGGTGGAATAGTATGAAGAACTCTTCAAGATATTGCAACTCGGTATGTTGAAGTTTGCACTTCATATGAGGGGGTATTACCGTCCAAATGAAATAAATGTTGGGGATCTTGGATGGTCAGAGCTGTTTTTCACTCCAATCATGTTAGTCGTCAATTGTATTTAATCATAATCTTTGGGTGGATCTGGAAGAACACAAAACCTATCACATGACAAAGGCTGAAGAAGGTAAAATCCACCTGTATGTATCGGAGTAGATTTTATTATCATCAGATTTAGTTAAAGGGCATATTTGACTAGAAGAACAAAAAGGAGTATGGCTGGAGGAAGCCTTACTATGAATTTTACACAGTATCTGACCTAAATGAAATGTGCCTTGTTATATGGGACACAAGATATTTTGGTTTGTATGAAATTGGGAAGACAACTCGTGTACTAATTAGCCTATGATATTCTCCAAGTTTAAAGCAGACAATGTTATTTTAACTGCTGCTCACAAAATGCAAAGACAAATTCCCAAAGCTGATCAAGTGATTGAGAACCTTTCCAGATTCAGGGACAGTTCCTTTTCAGCTGTTATCAGCCAACTGAACCATCCTATCACCAACTAGAGACCGGTCCTATCCTACCATCTACCTCATTGGAGATTCATGGACTATCTTTAATCGGACCTTACTGGACTTTATCTTGCACTAAATGGTATTCCCGTTATCCTAGGTAGACAAAATGCTGGAGAAATTCAGCAGGTGAGGTAGCATCCATGGAGCGAAGGAATAGGCGACGTTTCGGGTCGAGACCCTTCTTCAGACATGTCGGGGGGAGGGGGAGGGTGGAAAATAGAAAGGAAGAAGCGGAAACAGTAGGGTTGAGGGAGAGCTGGGAAGGGGAGAGGAAGGACGGAGAAAGCAAGGACTATCTGAACTTGGAGAAGTCAATGTTCATACCACTGGGGTGTAAGCTACCCAAGCGAAGTATGAGGTGCTGTTCCTCCAATTTGCACTGGGCCTCACTCTGTCAATGGAAGAGGCCCAGGACAGAAAGGTCAGATTCGGAATGGGAGGGGAAGTTGAAGTGCTGTGCCACCAGGAGATCAGGTTGTTTATTGCGAACTGAGCGGAGGTGTTGGGCGAAGTGATTGCCAAGCCTGCGCTTGGTCTCACCTATGTATAGAAGTTGACACCTAGAACAGCGGATACAGTAGATGAGATTGGAGGAGATGCAGGTGAGAGACTGTTTGGGTCCTTGGATGGAGTTGAGGGGGCAGGTAACGCAACAAATGTAGCATTTCCTGCGGTTGCAAGGGAAAGTACCCGGGGAGGGGGTGATTTGGGTGGGAAGGGACGAATTGACCAGGGAGTTACGGAGGGAACAGTCTCTGCGGAAAGCAGAAAGTTAGAGGAGATGGGAAGATGTGGCCAGTTGTGGGATCCCGTTGGAGGACCTTCCCTTTATCCTATATCTGTACACTGTGGACGGCTTGATTGTAATCATGTATGGTCTTTCTACTGACTGGATAGCATGCCACATAAAAGCTAATTACTGTACCTCAGTACAGGGGGCAGTACACTAAACTAAACGCAATTCTGTCTCTCAGTCAGCACAATGCAGAAAAAAGTTAGCAAATTACAGGACAAATTATGAGACTGCAGAGGCCTTCAAACTTCAGCGGATTAAAACACTCAATTTTCATGCAAAACGCAGGTCACCAGTCATTAGCATCAGAATAAAAATTAGACCGGTGCAGTGCTCGGAAAAGACTGCCAAGCTTCATGTAATCTTTTCACTAAATATGAAATTAGTTTCAAGGGCACTATTTGGCAACGCCGAATGAAAGGCTCCATGAGCGTTTAGTAGACAAAAGACCCTGGCATCACAAGCAGCACTTCATTAATTCCGAGGTTATGACTATCGGCTGTGTGGCTTCTATCTAATCTTTCCAAGATCGCCAGTGATATTCCAACTTCCCTAGGGGAGAAGGGTGTTATTGGGGCCTCCTTCCTAGTAATGAGTGGGAGAAATGGCAACTGGGTTAGCTAAATCTGCGACTGCTGATCCTTTTCAACATTGCCACATAATCCGGCAGAGCAGATTCTACGCATGCTTCCTTTCTTTCCGTGGGATTTTCATCTCCCTGAACAGGTACATGAAGCACTGAAAAAAGTAAGTAAATTAATCAGCAGCCACAAATCCATTTGACCCAAATTAAATAGTCACTTGCATTTCCCTGCGGATGTAATGCCCAAGAGGCCTGGGGAGATGCAGCGGAGAAAGTGAAATGAAATGCAATCAGGAAAAGGGCACAAGCTCAGGTCGCCTGTACCCAACCACTGGCATTTAACTCATGGCTTCTGCTGAGACCTGGGATCAAATCACCCTATTGCTCAATTGGTTGAAGTCGAGGGGGGGGGGGGGGGGGGGGAGAACGATGCTTGTGGAATTAAAACAAATAACTTTGTTAAATTAACTGGGGATAAAGGGAAACACTCAAATATGGATTTGAAATAACCAAATAACAATTACAGCGCAGAAACAGGCCATCTCGGCCGTTCTAGTCCGTGCCGAACACTTACTCGCACCTAGTCCCATCTAACTGCACTCAGACCATAACCCTCCATTCCTTTCTCGTCCAAATAAAGACATTTTTAAAAAAAATAAAGAAATAAACATAGAAATAAAGACATGAAGTGGTGGAAAAGCACTGCAGTTCTGGTTTTAATAAAAAGCAAACAAAAAGAATGCCCATCATAGTTTCTAGTGAAGAACTGCCACCAGGGACTAATGCATCTCCTTCTTCCAGATATTGATAAATTGTGGTGTATCTCAATCAGTTTCTGCGCATACTTAAATTGAATAAGGCAACTGCAATAGAGTTAAGATTGAGGCAACATTTATAAATTCTTGCATGTCTGAAGAGTGAAGAAATGGCCTCCTTCAAATATCCTGAACGATATTTTGCATCAAATAGGCTGGAATCAGTGGATGCTCATTTGATCCAAACTGTGAGAATCCAAATTACTATTGGCTTCTCAATAAGAATCTACAATGTACAAAGTATTTACTTGAGCCGTTTGTTTCTACTCAATGGAACATTATTGACATCGCAATAATGCTGTAATCCAACACAACTAATGCTAACTCCTTTTTCTTCAGGAGCACTTACATCTCTTACTGAGTAGGCCATTTTTTTCTCTTAACAATTTACAGTTAAAAGATTGAAGGTTATTTCCCCTCTCCCATGGTCAACTGGCAGCTTTAATTGTTAATTTATCTTCATTTTTATTGGTTAAAAATCAATAGTGTAAAACATAGCCCAAGAATTCAGTACTTTTAATATCTTAATTATACATGCTCAGACAGATTGATAATTTGTAATTTATTTAAAAGACGTAAGAGAACCACATTCTTCACATGTTAGCAAGTGAGCAGAATCTGGTCACTAACACATGAGCATAATAACTGTAACAAAAAGATTAACTATGTTTGCAGAGGAGCAGCTATAGTTCAGCCCTTACACAATTCCGTTAAAAGCTCTGAGAGTTTTGCATTGAACAGAGTTCTGCTTCCCATGTCAAATTTGGTCAGCCTGCAGCTGGGGAACAGAACACATTGTGTCCTCCATTTTAACCGAAGGAACACCATAGAAAAAAGGGGGGAAATAACTGTGGGATTAACACTTTGATCTTATTTAAGAGTCTCATGTTCACTTTCTACTGAATGTGAAGAAGGCCTTACTTTTATTCTTTAAATACTGTGATAAATTGACACGACTAAAGATCGTAATGCATTGGTCTGACTTTGCAAACTCTTTGTGGATGTGCAAAAAGGTCATTTCGGTCAAGATTTTGCACACTAGATGCATGTATTTGTTTTCACGTTATTCCAGGGCCTGCTATCATTCACACCCTGTATGAAGTCAGCAACAGGGTCTTCTCTGTGCTCCCTGACAGATACTAATGGTTGTTGGCCTCTGACTCGGTATCCAAACTGCCTGCTCTGCATTCCTGACATTAATGAAGACTTTTACTGAAGTCTGTACCTCTATTCTGTAAACAAAATGACTTCCATCTCTTCCTATGATGTTACTTAAACATAATACTGCCAAGATGTAAATATCTTTTGTAATGGCCATTTAACTTTGACTACTAAAATATAAGAGACTGATTTAGCTCGCATGTAGCCACAAGATAATAAACAAAGCAGAGTGCCATGGCTATTTTACCACGATCAACATCCCAGCATTTTTTGAATATATTTCGAAAAGTAGAAAATCGCTGATCAATACACAACTTGAAAATAGTTGTCCAACGTTAACCCTGTTGTTCTGTAATAGTCAGTCGGGGAATGTCAATAGGATCATTTAATATGAGTGGGTGCATTCACTTTGTAAAACAAATCTTCAAGAGAACAATGTTGGGAGATACAGTTCAACCTCATTCTTGCTGCATTGTAAACAAGAGCACTTTTCCTTTTCGGGTAGTGATAGGGGTATAAATGCATGAAAGGATGTGTATTACAAGCAGTAGAATTATCCTGCTCATTGATTTTAGCTCTGGGGTATTACAGAGAGCTTACTCCCGACTTTTAAACCTAAACGAGACTTTAAAGGCTTATCCACAAAAGAATCTATTAAATGCAGCACATTTGAACCTTCAGCGTGAGCATTTAAAGATACCATCTTTTGTGATCAAACCGCACATTAACATTACTACTCCCACTTTCACCAGAATGAATCAATGTACACTTACATTTGCTGGAAAATAAGTATAGCCTATACCCCTGTTCCATTAATTATACAATGCCTCCCAACTTGCCAACAGAAACAAAATGTTTGCCACAAACTATATATTTTAAATGGGCACAAGGGTGCAAATGCCATCTTTCTGCAAAATACAAACTCATCAGGACTGTTGATCAAATCTGTACCGTCACGACTGCAATCTTATCTCTACAAACCAGCAGCAGTGACCTTGGAACATTATAAACTGGGTGGATTATCGGTATTTACTGACAATATTTTTGACCTGAAATTCACTGCAATATAATGAAACATTTATGTCACAAAAATTATAGGAAGCTTTTAAACCCCTTTTCTCTCTTTGTCTCCGTCTCGTTTATCAGCAAGAACCTGTTGATATCTAAAATGGCATCCCTTGAGTAAAGCATAGGTAATAATAGAGCGTTATCAGCAAGCATTGGAGTGGTGTTGGCCATCACTCCAGCAGGCTTTCACACAGTTGTGGTCAATATTAATGCTATATGGTTCAGTATGATGGCAAAGTTCAGAAAATATACATTATTCCTTGAAAAGGGAACTTCACCAATATCCAGGGATGGACAGCACAGTGGTACAGCTGATAGAACTGCTATCTCACAGCATCAGACACCCTGGGTGACCTCAAGTGCTGCCTGTGTGGAGCTTGCACGTTCTCCCTGTGACTACCTCCAACAGCTTGAAGATGTGCGGGTTGGTAGGTTAATTGACCACTGCAAATCTGTGTGTAAGGGGTGGATGCAAAAGTGCGACCACAGAGCCAGGGTGAAGCAATGGTCGATGGTCTCGGTAGGACGAAGGGCCTGTTTCCACCAATCAATCAAAAAAAGTTCTCACTTTTACATCACGCAATCCTGCCAAAGTAATAAACATATGTATAAATACGAAGATAGACACAAAAATTTGTAGTAACTCAGCGGGACAGGCAACATCTATGGAGGGAAGGAATAGGTGACGTTTCAGATCGAGACCCTTCTTCAGTCTGAAGGGTCTCGATCCAAAATATCACCCATTCCTTCTCTCGAGAGATGCTGCTTGTCCCTCTGAGTTACTCCAGCTTTTTGTGTCTAGCTTTCGTTTAAACCAGCATCTGCAGTTCCTTCCTACAGATATGTATAAATGCTTTCATTCATCAGCCCCGTGACTTTGCCCTGATCATTTAGCTCCAGATCGCATCACAGTCTAGGTCCGCGTCTGTACCAAAGTTCCGAATACAAGCTCTTGACCAAGAATCAGGCAGCATTGCTGATGAGAGGGTATCAAGAAGCCTTAGCAACACTGAGCTCAATGGACGACCATGGTTGGTGTTGTATCCTAGATGGCGGCGCTGGCTTAACAGCTGCGGCCCGCCCGCAGTCCGTCTGTTATTTTATTTTTCTGTCCTGTTTTTAGTTGGGTTCGTTCGTTTTGTTAGATTGTGTGTGTATGTGGGTGGGGGGGGGGGGGGGGGGAGTAACATGTCCGGGTCTCTTCCTTCTGAGGGGGGGGGGGCGCGACTTTCTGTCGTATTCCCTGTCTCTGTCTGCGCCGAGGCCTAATGGCGGAGCTGGCGGCCTCGGGCCTAGGGGCTGTTCCAGCAGCGGCAGCGGTGGCCCGACTCCCGGAGCGGTTCCAGCAGCAGCGGCGGCCCGACTCCTGGAGCGGTTCCAGCAGCAGCGGCGGCCCGACTCCCGGAGCGGTTCCAGCAGCAGCGGCGGCCCGACTCCCGGAGCGGTTCCAGCAGCGGCGGCGGCCTGACTCCCGGAGCGGTTCCAGCAGCGGCGGCGGCGGTGGCGGCCCGACTCCCGGAGCGGTTCCAGCAGCGGCGGCGGCGGCACGACTCCCGGAGCGGTTCCAGCAGCAGCGGCGGCCCGACTTCCGGAGCGGTTCCAGCAGTGTCGGCGGCGGTGGCCCGACTCCCGGAGCAGTTCCAGCAGCGGCGGCGGCGGCCCAACTCCCGGAGCGGTTCCAGCAGCGGCGGCGGCAGCGGCCCGACTCCCGGAGTGGTTCCAGCAGCGGCGGCGGCGGCAGCAGCAGCCCGACTCCCAGAGCGGTTCCTGCAGCTGCGGCGGCCCGACTCGGTCCCGGACCGGTTCCAGCAGTGGCGGCGGCGACAGCGGCGGCAGAAACCCGACTCGGTCCCGGGGCGGCGACCCGACTTGGTCCCGGAGCGGTTGCAGATTGTGTGTGTATGTGGGTGGGGGAGTAACATGTCCGGGTCTCTTCCTTCTGAGGGGGGGGGGGGGGGGCGCGACTTTCTGTCGTATTCCCCGTCTCTGTCTGCGCCGAGGCCTAATGGCGGAGCTGGCGGCCTCGGGCCGAGGGGCTGTTCCAGCAGCGGCAGCGGCAGCAGCGGCAGCGGTGGCCCGACTCCCGGAGCGGTTCCTGCAGCAGCGGCGGCCCGACTCCTGGAGCGGTTCCAGCAGCAGCGGCGGCCCGACTCCCGGAGCGGTTCCAGCAGCAGCGGCGGCCCGACTCCCGGAGCGGTTCCAGCAGCGGCGGCGGCGGCCTGACTCCCGGAGCGGTTCCAGCAGCGGCGGTGGCGGCCCGACTCCCGGAGCGGTTCCAGCAGCGGCGGCGGCGGCACGACTCCCGGAGAGGTTCCAGCAGCAGCGGCGGCCCGACTTCCGGAGCGGTTCCAGCAGCGTCGGCGGTGGCGGCCCGACTCCCGGAGCAGTTCCAGCAGCGGCGGCGGCGGCCCGACTCCCGGAGCGGTTCCAGCAGCGGCGGCGGCAGCGGCCCGACTCCCGGAGTGGTTCCAGCAGCGGCAGCGGCGGCAGCAGCAGCCCGACTCCCGGAGCGGTTCCTGCAGCTGCGGCGGTGGCGGCGGCCCGACTCGGTCCCGGAGCGGTTCCAGCAGCGGCGGCGGCGATAGCGGCGGCGGAAACCCGCCTCGGTCCCGGGGCGGCGACCCGACTTGGTCCCGGAGCGGTTGCAGCGGCCCGACCACGGGCCCGTGGACCCCCCAGGCCGCGGAGTTGAACCAGCCCGTTTGTGGAGCTCGGTTGAACCACGGGACTGACTTAATTACCATCGCCCAGTGCGGTCGCGGCATCTGAGGCCTGGGATCACCTCGGCGCAGAGGGAAACAAAGAGGGAAGAGACACAGACTTTAAGACTTTGCCTTCCACCACAGTGAGGAGGTGTTTGGTGAACTCACTGTGTGGTGGATGTTAAATTTGTGTTTATTGTGTGTTCTGTCATTTTATTTATTTATTTTTAATTATATGTATGACTGCAGGGGAACAGAGTTTCGTTCAGACCGAAAGGTCTGAATGACAAATAAAGAATCTAATCTAATCTAATCTAAACAAAGGAAGGTGATGGTGGTTATTCCAGCCCCTGGACACCATTACAGGAGCTTCTCAGGGTTTGTGGCCTGAAACAATCCACAATGGTTCTTCAATGGCCTTCCTTCCACTACAAAGTAAGAAGTGGGGATTGTGCAACCATTAATTGAGATTGTATGACACTCAATTCCACTTCATCATAAAATGAATGTGGTGGTACCTCTCCCTTGGTTGAGTGCAACATTCAAAGTTTACCACCATCCTGTAGAAAGCTGCCCAGTCAATTGGCATCAAACTCTCCACTTTAAGTTGTGGCATACTGTCACTTACAGAAGATACCATCTGCAAAATGTACAGCAGTAGCTCATCTCACCTGCCACCAATCCAGCAGGCACGCTGGAACACTCTCACTTCCACCTTATGCATCATCCAAACTTATAAATATATCATTGTTCCTTCACCTTGCTGAATCTAAGGTCAGGAACCACCCTTCCCGACAGCATTGTGCAGACACGCTCACCCAAAGGACTGCAGCAATTCAAAACAACAATTCACTATTATCTCCTTGGAGGCAATAAGGAACAGGAAATAAACATCTCCCATGCCAATGAAATGCACATCCCAAAAAAGAATCAGTAAAAAAAATAATAACTTTAATCTCTTAATCCAGAAACACCCGATGACCCCAGGTCACATCACTGAGGATGCGTCCCATCGCATCTACAAGATGTATATTTTTCACACTGAAGTCTGGCTCAGCCAGTGGCACCTAGGAATAGACTGGGTAACAACCAAGAATAGTTTGGTGACTACTGGAGAGATAGTTGACGGCATGGAAAGACGGCATCCGGGACAGGCTGGGTTAGCACCCCAGTCTGTGTCTTTTTTGAGAAAGACCCCCAATAAAGCTACGGAAAGGCATAATGAACCACCGTGGCCTAAATATCCATAAGGCAAGAATGAAATGCCTAGAGGAGGAGAAAGAGGTGCAGCGCACAGGCCTTGAACCTGGTGAGACGCAGGAGGAGCCCGGCCGGGACTCACCCCACAGAGTCCAGTCCCTCCATGCACTAGAGTCTCCCAACCCCTGCAGAGTAGTTATTAAGATGGCTGATCCGTGGGCGGTTGCTGCTGGGACACAGGTCGGAGCCTGATCAACCCCGGCTGGGTCGCCTGGGCGAGGGTGTCTGATGCTGTGAGACCCGAAACACCCGATGACCCCAGGTCACATCACTGAGGATGCATCCCAGCGCATCTAGAAGATGTATGTTTTTCACACTTTATCCCTTCCCCCATCATAACAGCTGCAACACCTGTGCCCATTAACCTATGTTCAATCTCTGAGACAAATTACATTTTTGCTGTTCAGTTTATTCATTGACTTGATCCACCTTGAACATCTTCTGCCCTACAACTCTGTGAGGACATTGCATTGTCCTAACTCTTGCCTCTTGTCGATTAACAACCATTTCTTCAACAAAATGGTGTTTCCTTCCTAAACTTCTCCATCACTCTCTCCTCAAAGATAACCCCTTTAAACTGCCTCGGATCAAACTTCACATCACTCCCTAACATTATTTTGTTTGGCTCAGTGTCAATTTTCATCCAATTATTCTTCTGCTATGTGCCTTGGGACAAAAATTCCAACTAGATAAATATGAATGTGCTAATATTTTAAAAAAAGTCTTGTCATGTCTTTATGTTGGCGATGCATATTTATTGGTTATTTGCAACTTATCCCATGCTGCAGTAAAAGTTCACAGTCATCCCAATCTTAAGGAAGATTTGTATATCAAGGGAAATGCTATTTCCTTTGATAAATGCTACTTACATAAGGAAAGCTGCATTGAATTAGCAATCAATATCGAATTGGAATGTAGATCTCCACTCAAAGTAGATTCAGACACAACATAGACACACGAAGCCCAAACGTTCATGTGTCTGAGGACATATCGAAGCCAGAGGTGTGATCATGCACATTACTCAGATAAAGGACTGTACACCCCACACATGGAATTACATATTTCAGTGTAGACACAAGAAACAGCAGATGATGGAAAAATGAGTAGAATACAAATGCATGGGTAACTCAGCGGGTCAGGCAACATCTGTGGAGGGAATGCATGGGTAATATTTTGGGCCAGGTCCCCTCTTCAGATTGTAGTAGGTCATAAGGAATAGGAGTAGAATTAAGCCATTCGGCCCATCTAGTCTACTCTGTCATTCAATCATGCCTGATCTATGTCTCCCTCCTAACCCCATTCTCCTGCCTTCTCCCCATAACCCCTGACACCTGTACTAATCAAAAATCTATTTATCTATCTCTGCCTTAAAAATATCCATGGACTTGACCTCCACAGCTTTCGGTAGCAAAGATTTCCACATATTCACCACCCTGAGCGGGGATTGCAGTCGGCTCTTTTCAAGCTCTCTTCCCCCCCCCACCCCCTTCTACAATCAGTCTGAAGAAGGGTCCATTCTCCCCATAGAAGCTGTCTGACCCGCTGAGTTGCTCCAGAACTTTGTGTTTCACTACACATTTTAGGTGTTGTCCCAGACTTCTGGGATCCCTGGATATGTACAATAGCACCACAAGGGTTAAATCATCAATTGTTGACCTATATTCCATATCCAGATGAGTTTTGTAATCATATCAATCTGAAGAAGGGTCTCGACCCGGAACGTCACCCATTCCTTTCTCCATAGATGCTGCCTCACCCGCTGAGTTACTCCAGCATTTTGTGTCTAAGTTCCTAAGTTCTTAGTTCTAAGTTCTAGCACCCTTCCTCAGGCAAAAAACGTTCTTTAGGGATTTGCCCTAAATTTCAGAAAAAAATAAAATTGGGGCCAATATTTACTACCTTCCTGGTAACGTCAGGTGTTGAACCCAGCAAAACAGTTAACATGATGCACAAACACACATCAGCAAATCTACCACCAATACTTTGCCCTGCAATGTACTGACGATGGCACGCATATGCATTTGTAAAACTACCATAGGTGTATCTGAATGAGCTAAAAGCAAGTGATCTATCTTCCTGCTGTCCTCATTCTGTTCTGAGCTTGTTCCACAAGAGGCTTTTCAAATTCCTCTTGATGACAGAAGTCTTGCAAGAAAGAGTAGCTTTTGAAGATTTCTTATACTTACAAGATTTCTTTTCACCCACACAGCCGTGATTTAAAAGGCCCACGGGTATTGCCTTGAAAAGTGGAGGTCAGCTGCTGATTTAGATGCCTGGGTTTGCCATAATTTTAACTGGAAGGTATCCAAAGCCTTGGTGTTCTTAAAAGTCTGACTTAGAAAAATCTGTGTCCAATTCAAAACCCTGATGGAAAAAACTGTTTCAACAGAAAATAGTGATTTAAAAAAAATCTAAAAAGGGAACTTAAACACAGTTTTAACAGGTGCACCATATAACTAAAAGGGGGAGGGGTGGGAGGAAATTAAGTGGGGCTTACTGTAGGTCACAAACTTAGACTGAAATGTAATCACATACAACACTTATAAGACTAGGTTTGTGGATATTAATAACTTAGTATTTCGGGTAGAATTTTTTAGCTTTGCGGAATTGTCCAGCTTTAATTTCCAAAACGCCCACTTTAAAATCTATATATTCAAAAGTAAGCCCTGAGTAAAACAGTGCTTTGCAACTGCAGATTAATCTCATCTGTGCCACAGGATGAAAGAGTCAAGTTAATGAATGTTATAGCAAGTAAAAAAAAAGAGGATATTTACTCTTACAAAATTCAGTCCAGCCCTAACGGTGATATGCAATAAACAAAAGGCTGCCGAGTGTTTTTTTGAAGTTTCACCTTTGCATCTTTCATCGGGAAATTTTCGTTCCAACTGAAGAAACAGAGGGTCTGACCATCTTTGTGAGCTTCAATACCTGAGCTTGGTAGAACATTCTGGATTTCCTCCTCCTAATCATGTGCTTTAATTCTATCCATTCCCATGTTGAGGGAAGGACACAAAATGCTGGAGTAACTCAGCAGGTCAGGCAGCATCCCTGGAGAGCATGGATAGGTAACGTTTTGGATTGAGACCCTGGAAAGGGTCAAGTCCCATAGCAGGTTAGTACATGGAGCGTCGAAGCCTGCTCCAACTAACTACAGTTCCTATGGGTGCAGGAAAAATTAACTCACTTCTCACACAAGACTTTAGGTCTGACAAATTATCTCTTAGATCACCAGTGAATATAGTCAGGCAGCATCTGTGGAGGGAATGGACAGACAACCTTTTGGGTCAGGACCTTTCATCTGTCTGGGACCTGTTCTAAAACTTCGCTGCCTGACCCGCTGGGTTCCTCCAGCACTTTGCTCAAGATTCCAGCATCTGCAGTTTTTTGCGTCTCTAGTGAATACAGTTACCTAGTTCAATAAAGAATGTCCACACTTCCATTTTGAAATTGGGACTTCAGCATCAGAATGATAAACATACAACACGATGCACAAGATTCAAACAACACCCTTTCAAATGATTCGTGTTACTTGCAGCTTCTGAGATGTCACATCACCGCCATGCAACGGAACTCATGACAACTTAATAAGACAAAAGAAGCACCTTCCAATCTAACATATTACATACACATTGTGGGAGTGCAGATAAACTCTTATCATGAAGCCCAATTAAGACATGCAGACAATCAATATGCAATGCACCAAATGTTCCACAATTTACTCACAGCCACTTAGCACTTCAATACTGATGTGTAGATTGTGCACACATCCACACACACACACACACACACACACGCACACGCACACGCACACACACACACACACACACAGACAGTGCCTGATCTCCAACTGCAGTGAATTGTTAATAGTGAAAGGCAGTAGAAATATGATGAACCCTAGACTGTGGTTTCTTACCAAGTGGATGCAGCGTGATAGAACTGAGCACAGTCTAGCTCACTGAACTTCCCTTCTCTCTACACCATCTAGTCCAGGAATGATAACATCATCAGCTAAAGCATAAACTAACAAGCATCACTTCTTAGCAATGTCCTTTTCCATAGATAAAGAGTTTTTTTTTGTCTAATCAGAACTCCAAAATGTGCCTCAGAACAATTAGGATTCTTCCTCCCTTTGCTCTATCGTGGACCATCAGCGATAAACAAGGTCCAGATAGGTGCGGCAGAGGTTTACCTGCACCTCCTCCAACCTCATCTATTGCATCCGCTGCTCTAGTTGTCAGCTGCTCTACATCAGTGAGACCAAGCTTAGGCTTGGCAATCGCATCACCCAACACCTCCACTCGGTGCTCAATAACCAACCTGATCTCCCGGTGGCTCAGCACTTCAACTCCCCCTCCCATTCCGAATCTTCTGTCCCCAACCTCCTCCATGGCCAGATTGAGGACCACCGTAAATTGGAGGAGCAGCACCTCATATTTAACTTGGGCAGTTTGCACCCCAGCGGTATGACCATTGACTTCTCTAATTTCAGGTAGTCCTTACTTTCTCCTCCCCTTCTCAGCTCTCCCTCAGCCCACTGGCTCCTCCTCTTCCTTTCTTCTCTCTCTCCCCCCCCCCCCCCCCCCCCCCACGCACCCTCACATCAGTCTGAAGAAGGGTTTCGGCCCGAAACGCTGCCTATTTCCTTCGCTCCATAGATGCTGCCGCACCCACTGAGCTTTTCCAGCATTTATGTCTACCTTCCAGATAGCAGATATGAATTTGATCTTTTTGACATGAATCCATGTCTGCCTTTTGAATTGCCCTTGTGATAAAATATTAAAATTGTTTGGATTTATATGTGGGATCATGGGGGAGATTTTAACATAATGCTCCATGCACTGTGCCATTTTCTGGGCTGGAGTATTTGCTGATAAAATATGCAAACCTAGAGTGAGTAGCAGCCAGAGCCAAAGGCAGCAGCCCTTCATCTATATCCACCTGTCTCTAGCCATGCTTTGCCCCACCACCGCCACTCTTCCAGCTTTCTCCCCCCACCACAATCAGTCCAAAGAGGATCCCGACTTAACGTCACCTATCCAGGTTCTCCAGAGATGCTGCCTGACCCGCTGAGTTACTCCAGCACTTTGTGTTTCTCTTGGTAAATCAGCGCCTGCTGTTCCTTGCGTTTACCGTCCTTTGTTATTTGTGTGAAAACCAGGAAGAATGTTCTTGCTCCATCAAGACCTATGAGAATATAACGCTGATGGAAACCAGGGAGGGCTAATACTGCACTGCTCTGAGGATTAATAAGTGAAATAAGTGATCCTTGCAGTTGCAATTGGGATTTTAACAATTTAAAAGGGCATGGATTCTATGAAAAGGTGGAATTGACACCTGAAAACAGGCAGGCGCTCTGGATATCCAAGAGAAAATCCCTTTCAAAATGGCAGCAGACAAAGCTGAAGCTTTAATGGGGCTGTAAATCTACCAACCCAATTTTAAGGCCATCACCACCTCGTTAACACCGATTTTGATCAGTCAAAAATCACCTCACACCTCTCAGACACCTCCTTTCAAGTCCCAAGTCACTCCAGCTTTAGCTCATAAACTTGACCTCAACCTGAAAGATCTGATGGTCTCTCCATGTACTGCCCCCAAGGCCTGAATGCCTCCCCTCAGCTCCAAGAATGGTCAAAGGGCTCTAAGTGTGGATTACCTATGTTCTGGCTTGGCACACTTTGATCGTGATTTCTTCTTACTTCTGTTCTACGATTTTGCTTACAACAACTCACAATCCCATTGGCTTTATTGATTGTCTGTCGACGTAAGTTGGAAACATTGAATGCCGATTCCACTAAAATTTATATCAATTGTTCTTCATCTGGATTTAATGAATTTTGCAAACAGAACTTCAACAATACATGTTGTAGTAATACGCGAATTATACAGGCAAAGACATGTGGAATAGTTTTAGCATAAGGCTTCAAGTTACCCAATTTATTTGCATTTGTTGGCTTTGTTGCATGCAAACAAGCTGTCACCTTTGTCTGTAGCTCTGAACCATCACAACATTTTGTAACCAATTCATTTCATTTGCTGGAAAGCATCACAGGATTTCATAAGAACTGCATTTTAAATGAATTCAAGTACCTTTTAAATCAAACAACAGTGAAGCCAGGAAGAAAGAAGGAGCCGCAGATGCTGGTTTACAAAAAAAAGACACAAAGTGCTGGAGTAACTCAGCGGGTCAGGCAGCACCTCTGGAGAACATGGGTAGGTCACGTTATTGAGTCGCGGTCATTCTTCAGACATTGTGATCTGGGGTGTGGGAAAATAAAGTTTGGAGGGGGGTGAGGCAGGACAAAGTGTGACAGGTGATAGGTGAACACAGTCGGGGGGGGGGTTGATAGGCAGACAGTTGGAACAGAGGGCAGACATTAAAACAGAAAGTGTGAGACAAAAAGGTTGAAGAGTTGTAAATTGTGAAGGTGGACATGTTATTGCCACCTCTCTCTGTCTGAATAGGGAAATGACTGAAGATGAGAGTTGTTCACAGCGGAACAATAACGAGCATAAGCTACTGCTGAATTGCCATCTGCCCAATCATTGATTGATTCTGAAGAAGGGTTTCGGCCCGAAACGTTGCCTATTTCCTTCGCTCCATTGATGCTGCTGCACCCGCTGAGTTTCTCCAGCATTTTTGTCTACCTTCGATTTTCCAGCATCTGTAGTTCCTTCTTAAACAGTGATTAGTTTAGTTTAATTTAGTTCAGTTTAGTTTAATTTAAGGGCCTGTCCCACTTGGCGATTTTTTCGATGACTGTCGGCATCATTGACTGATGTATCAGTTCACCGAAAAAGTTGCGGCGTGACGCGGCCTGACGACTTATTGACGCGCGGCATCTCCTCAAGTGTCGCAACATTTTCTTTGTCGCCGCTGGATTTTGAAATGTTCCAAATCTTTTGGTGATCCTGATATGTCAGTCAATGAGGCCAGCAGTTGCCGAAAGAAATCGGCAAGTGGGACAGGCCCTTTAGTTTAGAATTACAGTGCAGAATCAGGCACTTTGGCTCGCCAAGTCTGGGCCGACCAGCGAGCACCGTACGCTAGCACTATCCTGCACACGAAGGACAATTTATCATTTTTACCGAAACCAATTAACCTACAAACCTTTATGTCTTTGGAAAGTGGGAGGAAACGGGAGCTCCCGGAGAAAACCCGCAAGGTCACAGTGAGAACGTACAAGCTCCGTAAAGACAGCACCCGCAGTCAGGATCGAACCCAAGTCTCTCACGCTGCAAGGCAGCAACTCTACTGCTGCGTCACGGTGCCACCCCCAATACTGTTCACAGACTTCAAGAAAATAATCAGGTTTTCTCCCTCGCCATGAACAATTTTGGTCTTTAGCCATATCCTCATTCTGAAAATACCCACCTGTACTCATGTGATCCGTCTCTCTCGTATCTGGAGGCCACACATTACTTAAATGCTGCCACTTCCTTCTGCATTCACACACCTTTCATTTATTTAATATCAGAGTACTTCTGCCTTTGGTGCAACGGACTCTTTCCACAAACAATTCTTGTGAACTGGTTTTTACTCTTCTTTGTCTCTCCGACTGCACTGCTAAGAACATTCGCTAGTTATTTCTGAAGCAAGGCGTTGCAGGTAACAATTGATGTTACATACTTCCAACATTTTCTAATATCATGCAAAAAAAATAAAAAAATGTATTCAGCACCATACAAAATCATGAAGGGAATAGATAGGGTGAATGCACAGAGTAATTTTCCCAGGATAGGGGAATCAAGAACCAGAGAACATTGATTTAAGATTGATTTAAGGTGAGGGGAAAGATTTAATAGGAACCTGAAGGACAACCTTTATCAATTATAGGGTGGTGGGTATATGGGAAGAGCTGCCAGAGGAGGCAGGCAGTGTGACAGCATTTTAAAGACACTTGAACAGGTATATGGATAGGAAACGTTTAGACTGATATGGGGCAAACAAGGGCAAATGGAACTAGCTTTGATGAGGCATCTTGGTTAGCATGCATGCGTTGGGCCTGGTTCCATGCTCTAGGACTTTATGATACTCTTGAAGAAGCGCTAATTAATTATTGAGTGATAGGCCTGTTGCTGCAACGTTCAGTGGTGCTCAAGGTACGATTGGAGCGTGTAGGATAGGGATTGCCTGGAGTTTAAGTTGGGGAGTATGGTTTGAAAATATGGTTGTTCATGGAATGATTAGTAACGGACATTGGAATAATGGGATCGGATCTGCCAGTATTGCTGTGCACAGAGAATGATACCATCCATCCAGTGTATGCCTGGTGCAAGCATTGGCATCATCAGTGTGTGCAATTTGAAATTGGACATGCTTAGTTGAGTTCAGCATGGGACACAATTCAACATTAAATTGGTCTCAATCGAGTCCTCTCCGCAACTACTGCAGTAGGTCCCTCAACCTCCTGTCCAAGCTCATTCTTCCTTTCCTTGCCGTTTACGATCCTGACTGGTTATGATCTTGAAACAAGTGCCCAAATATGTCAGTTATTCTTGTCCCTCCTAACATGTCTGACTGTCATAATTTCATCACCTGACTGCACAGCATTGGCGAAAGCTTGCACAGAGTCAGAGTGCTCTGTGCAATGCTTCAGGTGCATATCTACCTATTCTAAATAAGAATGCCACTTCAAGGATGGAAACTCGTCTTCCTCAAAGAAGTCTTCAGGGACAGGAAGAAATTAATCAAATTCATCTTATACAATTAGATTTTAAAAATCACTTGCCCTAATTCTGAAATCTTCTCAAAATATTGCACAGTAATTAAACGTGTTAACTTGCATTATAATTCACACGGAACTAATGGGCACACAACACTGCAATTTAACACAAAATTATCAGTTCAGCTCTTTAAGGCATTGGTTGTGGGAGATGAAGAGAGGATAAACATAGTCTGGTTGCCCATGGAATCTTAAATAAAACAGAAAATGCTAGAGATACTCAGCAAGTCAGGCAGCATTTGTGCAGAGAAAATCAGCGCTCATATTTCAGGTCAATTGTATTTCATCAGAATAAATGAGAGTTAATTTATCTAAAATGTCAATTCTGTATCTCTTGCTTTCAATACTAGACACATTCCCTTTTTTTTTTAAGTGCCCCCACCGGCCCACTCTCCCTCATCCTTGGTTTCACGTCATCTAAAAGATATATCTCTGATGGTGGACCATTCCTTCAATACTGCACAAGCCTGAATAATCTGCCCAAGTCTCTGATACAGAGCTGAGAGTTTTAGCATTGAGTCATTACCAAAACATAATTTAATATAAGCTGCACTAAGTTTGTTATCAAACACTAGGACAGATGTGTTTCTGCAATAGAGCAGATCAAACTTAAGTTTTAAGTACTGGAGTTTTAGCTCCAGTTATGCCTTAATGACTACAGCATTAATTAAAATTACATGCTTTTATTTTAAATCCAACTACTCATTTTAAATGATTTACAATGATCCATATTTTAAAAAGGGATAAGTGTGTATCACCTAATAGGGACGTTTAAACATGATTACTTTAATATAAGTCTTGATTTGGAGCTTACATTCTGTTAGATTCACATCCAAGTGAAATCTTCGGCTATGAATGTGCCCGAGTCAGAAACAAATGAAAGCAATGTAGAAAGGATTTACAATAATAAAAAATAATGATACTGTAGCTGCAGGCATAGTGTGCAATGCAAAGAGTTGTGTCTGAACCTGTTTCTCACATCACCAATTTGTACTGAAAGTGGGGCAAGGCCTTGATAAGAGAGAGGGGGCAGGATAAGAGATGTCATGGAGTCAGAGTTGTACAGCACGGAAACAGGCCCTTCAGCCCACCTTGACCATGCTGGCCCAGTTGGCAATTTGGTCTAGTCCCATTTGGCTGCACTTAGCCCGTATCCCTCATAAACCCTTCCTATCCATACACCGGTCCAAATATCTTTCAAAAATCATAATTGTATCCACAATCTGACAAGAACAGAGAATACTCAGAATATGACAGGAGTCAAAAAAGTCACAAGTGGAAATGTCATTTAAAATAATCAAAAATACTTAGGAGAATATATAAAAAGAAACAGGGTGGAAACAAATATACCAAGTCCCTCATAAAAACAGTAGCTCAAAGCCATTCACATAGATACATTATTTGAAGTTGCAATGTAGGCAAATATTCAAACATTTGAATTCTGCCATTGAGCATGTGTGCAATTATAAGGATTAATGTGTAAATAAAGCATCTTGATAAATGTGACCTTATTTGGCCAGAGGTTTTTCCTGATAGTTAAAAGAAAATAAAGCAGAGGCTGGTAGCGTCTGATTACAATCCTGACTCTGGACAAACGGGCCAGTTTGCTTCGTCCCAAGCATCATATTTACCATGGAGAAATCAAGAAACACATTTGTTGATCAGTACCTATTTTTGATGGAAAGTTATTAGGTATCCTTTAACCACATGAATGCAAGCAGATTTTAAAAAGTACAAGCGCAGTAGAATAGGTCCACTTTATGGAACAAGATAGAGATCTTTTTGCTTGGATGGGAAAACAGAATAATTAAGTCACATGAGGAACATCTGCCCTTAAGTACAATTGCACAACACATTTACCACCGCACCAGTAATGCTTTAAACCCACAAAGTACAACAAATCCTGTTTGTGCTGTACCACGCATACATTC
The DNA here is from genome assembly GCA_963514005.1 of Raja brachyura. Next base: position 43,412,980 of record OY740797.1, on the reverse strand, counting down.
GCCACTCCCCTTTAATGCTTTTTTTTTAAAGAACGGTTAATTATAACTGATTGGTTCCTGACTTTCCCCAAGCACAAAGGAAGCACAAGAAACTACAGATGCTGCAATTGTGAGCAAACAACAAGTTACTGCCTTTATATTGGTGAGACTAAGCATAGACAAGGCAACCATTTTGCCAAACACTTGCACTCTATCTGACAAGGCACGTTGGATCTCTCAGTTACTAACCATTTTTAACTCACCTTCCCATTCCCACACTAATCTTTTTGTCCTTGGCCTCTTCCATTGCTCGAGTGAGGCTACACGCAAACTGGAGGAACAGCAATCTATATTCCTCGAGTAGCTTACAACCCAACAGGATAAATATTGAATTCCCCCACTTCAAGTAACATGCCCCCTACCCTCTCTCACTTTCCCGTGCTCATTTCCACCCTTGGGCGCTCCCATTTCTCCCACTATCACCCACCTCACCAGTCATCTTCTCCTTTCCCCTCACATATACACTCATCCCCCACTTTAATTTACTCCTCCCCTCCTCTTTCCCCTCCCCATTCCTCTTCGATACACAACCCTTTGTATTTCACTGCTCCCCTAGTTATCTGACACACTTTTGTCTCAGTTTCAGCCCGAGTCTTTGTCACTTACTCCACCCGTCTGCCATTGAACCCCCCTCACCTGTAGCCACATATCATTTACCAGGCTTTGTCTTGCCTCTCTTTTCCAGCTTCCCCCCCTACATCAGTCAGTCTAAAGAATGGTCCCATCCACAAAATGTCATCTGTCCGTTCTCTCCCCAATTGCTGTCTGACCTGTTGTGTTCCTCCAACACTTTGTGTTTTCCCAAAGTACTATATGGTTCGAACATCATCTACCAAGAAGATAAGTAATGCACGTGTTCTTGTTGTTCTGGTGCAGTTCACATTGGGTTAACTTATAGTTTGTCTATTTTTCACCATTATGACCACTTAGTTTTAAGAAGGAGATCAAGTGACAACACGACACTTCTGAGACATGAGCTGAGGAGCTGAGAGGCAAAAGAAAGGAGAACCACGCCCTCATGTCATTCAACATAATCATACTTTCCTGCAGTACTAGCTAACTAGCAATCTGAAGAAATCCTGAGAGATTCTTTCAGTTCATTAGCCCAAGGGTAATGAGATTACATGTTGTGCTTCTACTGCTTAAGCTAATTCGACAAAGACCTTGCATCAAAGTTGGGACTAGTTACTGGTTTGGGTGGGTTGATGCTCCAATCCATATTACAACATCTACTGTAGTGAAAAACTGAACAATTGAGTGGACGGAGGTGAGATATTCATAAAGAATTCATTGATTTACAACACAAAAGTCCAACTTATCTCTCTCTACTTCTCCCACACTATTTGGCATTGCCCACAGTGGAAAATATTGCTTTTACCAGGCACATCTTTTGCAATATATTTGACCACTTTCAAACACTGCAAAAATCAACACTTATTCAACAACACATGGGTGATGATGAAGGTAGTCCAGGATTTTGGCCCAAATGCAATGAAGGGTCAGCAATATATTTCCATGAGATGGTTTTTGAACTGGTTGTTAGTGTTGCTGTGTTGTTAGATTGTTGTGGGGATGGCTGGTTTGGGTGATGGACTGGGCTGTGTTCACAAGTCTTTGCAATTGTTTGCGGTCTTGGCCAGAGCAGTTGCCATATGTAGTAGATGCATCCAGATGGGATCCTTCCTATTTGCATCCAGCTGGGATGCTTTCTGTGCTGCATCTGTACTGGAAAAAAAAACACAACTGGCTTCCACAGCACAAGATGTCTTGCGTGCAAAAATCAATTTCCAGCCAATGGTTACCACCCCACCCCAAGCAATTCAGTATATAAATGTTGCATTGACACCAAGAAAAATATATGTTGCCTTTAAAGATGAAGACTCAGTACTCCAGATGTATTTGCACCATGTTGCAGGACTGACTTGATTCAATGATTGTGGAATCATTTCACTTGGGTCACAGCATGTGGCTGTGTCGTTTTGCCGACATTTATCTCTGTGCTGTGACGTCTCCAAGGCTGAACCCCATTTTTAGCTCATCTTTGTCTGCTCTTGCCATGATCTTTCACACCATTCAATGAATAGCCTTGGTCCGCTGACTAAACACCAATGATAGTGTGTGGTAGGGTGGGACACAAGGTTGCAATACAACTCTCCTGCTACTGCTGCTCTTACTGGCAATCTGTCAGCCTCAGTGTCTTTTTTATTTCCTTGTGCATTGCCAGATCCATGTTAAATTTAATTCTTTTCTTTCAATGATAGTTTCATACAACAAAGAAGATAGACACAAAATGCTGGCGTAGCTCAGCGGGACAGGCAGCATCTCTGAATAGGCGGAATGGGTGAAGTTTTGGGTTGAGACCCTTCTTTAGACTCACCGATTCCTTCTATCCAGATACGCTGCCTGTCCTGCTGAGTTTTACTCTGGCTTTGTGTGTCTATCTTCGGTGTAAACCAGCATCTGCAGTTCCTTTTTGCACAGTCTCATACTACATATGGCTCATTCTACCAGTGCACTGTTGAACAAATATATCTACAACAGGTTTATTGGTAAATGATGGCTTTTCCCAGTATTGGATACCTTGGATACATCTGCTGCATGACAATATATTTTTCAGAAGCCAGGCAGTTGTGATGCATATTCATGTTGATACGTAGTGAAGTTGTCCAACCTTGATATTCCCAATGTGTTTTCCAAGTGGTGTTCAAAAAGTGCTGATTCTCGCATAGGAGGGAAGTCAGGAGGAAGCAAACGGTCCTCTCCACGTTTAGCCTCTTGCCGCAAAACATAATCAGATCCAGAGCTGGTGTTGAGTGTCCAAGCCAATCCTTCCTGACTTGGGTAAACAGTATTGAGTGTATGTATAGCCTCCGAGAATGCCAGACAATTTTTTTGCACGGTTCCTGTATTGTATGTGTTTATTTACTGGAATAAAGTGTACTTTGATTATTTTTAAAAATCCTTCCTGACTGCATTTCACTGTGTCACCACACATAGCGAGTCTGTTACACAGACGGGCAAAGGTATAGAAATAAAGAACTGTAAATGCTGGTTTACACAAAGTACACAAGAGATAGATCAGCCATTATTGAATGGCAGTGTGGACTTGATGGGCCTAATGGCCTAATTCTGCACCTTTCACTTCTGACCTTATGACCCTATGCTGGAGCAACTCAGCGGGTCAGACTGCATCTCTGGAGAACATGGATAGGTGACGTTTCAGATCGGGACCCTGCTTCAGACTCTAAGGAAGGGTTCCGAGCCGAAACGTCACCTATCCATGTCCTCCATAAATTCTGCCTGACCTGCGGAGTTACTCCAGCATTTTGTGTCTTTTCTTTTGGGCAAAGGTATACTCAGGAATGGTTCTGGTGGTACTTGGGACATGAGTGAGAGATATAATTCTTTGTATAAGACAACATCAGGCTGCTGCTGAACTAGCCTGTATGGCAGCTCTCTACATTTTGGCACGGGTTCCCAATTGTCAGTAAAGAGGGTTTATTTAGCAAGGCAAGCTTCAAATGTGCACATTTGTTTTTATCGTGTCCCGTGGTCCAAAGGGTTTTATTCTTGTCGTAATATGTATTTTAGACTTCTTTTTTTTTTAAATCAAGTGCTTTTCCAATCAATCATTTCAGAGGACAGATACAAGTCAACCACAATGCTATGTACCCTGAATCACACTAGAGACAGACCAAATATGGCAACAGATTTTCTCCATTAAACAGCATGAGAGAACCAGATGGATATTTATGACAACCAGTAGCTTCATAGTCATCCTGACTGATATTTTTTGTTGATTACGATAATTAACTGAACTTAAGCTCCCCAGCTGTCTTGCTGCATTTTGTCATCTCATTTCCTGTTTGTCTCCCAGGCCTATGGACAACTGATCCTGCAACATAACCACAACACTATGGTGCACCTCAATCGTAGCCGAGGGAACGTGAAAACAATGAAGGCGTCGCCTACAAAATGTAACACGGATTAAAATATTCACTTGTCATTTTAATTTGCTGCCCCTTTGAAATATTGCTTGTTAATGAAAACTTTCAGAAAATAAATCTTGCGTGGTGTCTCACTCCATATTGGTAACGCAATTCCAAGTTGGAGTTCTCATGGAGCCCAGAAGTGAAGATATGAGCAGTGTGTTTTAATTCAATGGAATATTTTTATGATACAACAACATTCCATATCAACCGTCCCATTGGAATCTTAATTCTCAGGCATTGATACCGTGCTGTCAGAATTTCACTTTGATGATTTTAGTATTTGAACATGTGTATTCCATCGGTGGAAAAGCTTTGGTGTTCCACTGAATTAACTGCAGCTACAAAACCCATCTGCACTTAAAGGACTTGCTGTCCAAACCTACAGGCATGACAACATGGAAATCATCCAGAGTATCCATCCAATGTTAAATACCATAAGGGTACACAAAAGGCTGGAGAAACTCAGCGGGTGCAGCAGCATCTAAGGAGCGAAGGAGATAGGCGACGTTTCGGGTCGAGACCCTTCTTCAGACTGTACCATAAGACTGTGTGAATTACATGTACAGACACTCCCCGACATATGTAAGCGTTAGGTTCAGTGGACCCTTGTGCAAGTCGGATGTTACATACGTCAGAAAGGGAAATGCTACTGCGCACGGGTAAATGTACTATTCAACACGGAGACCATGTTAGCGCTCCGATGTGGAGACCACAGGGGAGCTCCAACATGGAGGGCAAGGGGGAGCTCCAATGCGGAGACCATGTAGGGGCTCCAACGTGGAGACCAAGGGGGAGCTCCAACACAGAGGAGCACTGCTGCGGAGACCATGTGGGAGCTCCAACGTGGAGACCATAGGGAGCTCCGACATGGAGGCTTCAAGGGACATAAAGGATTTCCCCACATTTACGCAAGTGCGAATTTATGTGAATTTATGTATTACATAGGTCGAGAAGTGCCTGTATAATCAATGGCATAAGAAGGATAATGGAATTTCCATAGGAATATAGCAGTTGGTTGAAAACATAAATAAAATAAAGCAAAATACAGAATGCTGGAAGAGGTCAGTGTGTCAATGAGGGAGATGATGCAGGTTCTTGACCTGAAACATTGACGTACATCTTCTGCCTTCACAGATGCAGATCAACCCACTGAGTTTACCAGCCTTTTATGTTTTGTTCCAGATGTTAGCATCTGCGGTCTCTTTTGCCTTCATAAGCAAACCAGATGCTGGAAATCTTAAATAAAAGCAGGAAATTCTGGATATACTCAGCTGGCTGGACAACGTCTTTGGAGAGGGCAAGGGAGAGAGAAAATGTTCCTGTTTCAGATCAATCATTTTTTTCCATCAGAACTGATGGCGGACCAGAGGATTGATGGTTTGACTGACGCAACTAATCTAGATAAGGCAGAAGTAGCCAACAAAGTGCATCACTCTGCTATAGTGGACCACAACAGATTAGAACATTCAGTCAGTGTAAGACACATAATGAAACCTTAGCACATACATCAGGCAACAGTGTAAATGATGCAAGAATGAAGAGGTACATCAAGATTTATAGGAAGGAACTGCAGATGCTGGTTGAAATCAAAGATAGTCACAAAAAGCTGGAGTAACACAGTGGGACAGGCAGCATCTCTGGAGAGAAGGAATGGGTGATGTTTCGGATCGAGAGTCTGAAAAAGGGTCTCGACCCGAAAAGCTTCTCACCAGAGATGCTGCCTGTCCTGCAGAGTTACTCCAGCATTTTGTGTCTATCTTAGGTACATCAAGTTTGTCATCTGTCCGTGAGCATGGAGCGATGACATATGTGGAACAGGAACCCCACCTATGTTTGATGAATGGGGCTTTTATAGAACTCTGTATCTTATTCTACACATGCTTTGCCTGATCAGCTGAGTATTTTGAGTATTTTAATTTCCCCAAATCCATAGATCTCTGCGTACAAGATAGTCACAGTCAATTCAGTGTTGATTCTTGACTGTTAAAATGGCAACTCCACATTTTGAATTGCTCGAGGGCATGCCCTGAATGGTTCCTTTCTCATAAAAATTTGTGTTTGATGCAGACAGATTGTGACTGATGAAATAATTCTGAGTGAGTGAGTGTGTGCCAAGAGTGTGCTTTTCTTTTGAATTTGACCGCAGTTTGGAAGAATTTGCAAACCTTCATTGGTTGAATTTGCGGAGGTAATTTCCTTCTCTCTTTCTCAGTGGTAAATCCAATGCAAATTGTCCAGTATAGATTTTAGGTGACCTGCTTCCCAGTACAAAACACTGGTATAAAGTGAGATAAATTGCGTCTGTTACTGATCACTGGAGGGTTTGATGAAATTCTATGGCCACGCAGCTTTTGCAGGTTTTCGAAAGAAATAAACGGCGCTATATTCACATCGCATATTTGAAAGCACTGCTGGCTTTGCCGATACGCGGTCTAATTAACTGTTTCTAAAATTTCAATTAGGCCGACCCATTGTAACCCCATGAAGGATGGAATGAAATAGATTCTGTGTTGAGAACATTTTAAATACTTGTAGATATTTGATTATTCCGACCATTAAAGTTCCATTTGATGATTGTAAAAATAAGCATCACGTCCCTTATTTCTTTGCAAGCCATTCAGAAGATAGTTACGAAAAGAGCATTAAAAGGACTGCGCATCGTTTTGGATCGTTGTTAGCAAGTGAAAATTGTTATACACATTTGAAGAGTCACCTTAGTGTTGGGGGAGGGTTTTGCTGTGGTGATCGCATACAGTTACACAATAACCAGAATATGTAATCCCATCTTCGATATTCTAATAAACTATTTCCATTAGCGACCCAAATATAGTTCAGTTGTTTCCATTTTATAAGCGTATGAGTCTGCATCGATGCTGCCAATGTAGTGAATAGATGGTTTTTCTAGACTTTGCAGCACACTTCATAAGGTCATAAGTGATAGGAGCAGAATTAAGTAATCAAATCATCTTCACCATTCAATCATGGCTGGTCTATCTCTACACCCTAACCCCATTCTCCAGCCTTCTCCCCGTAACCCCTGACACCCATACTAATCAAGAATTTATCTATCTCTGCCTTAGAAATATCCATGGATATGGCCTCCACAGCCCTCTGTGGCAAAGAATTCCACACATTCACCACCCTCTGACTGAAGTTAGTCAAGTTGAACTTTGAGGAGGGCTAGAGGCTGTACCAGGTAATACTGGAAATTGCTGATATGGGATGCCTAAATTATTATGTATCTATACACTGTGATCATGTATTGTCTTTCTGCTGAATGGTTAGCATGCAACAAAAGCTTTTCACTGCGACACGTGACAATAAACTAAATTAAAAATGTAAATAATTATTTAAAAATAATATTTAAAGACTATTGTTGTACAAAGATGGAGGGGAAATGCATGCAATGAAATCCAGCGCAGAAACAACAGTGGGCGTACCATCAAAGGAAAACCATCACATGCTATGTCCAAGATTGTAGCACTGTATGGCAGACGCACATGATGGCAAAATTATTCTAATCGTTTTAAGCAGTGTGGATCATTTTAATCTCCATAGAGACAACAGCCTACTTACGCAAAATGAAATGATTAAGCATTGCTTTGATAACAATGGCGTGAACCAGTGACCACACCAGTGAAAAAAAATGATGCACTTAGTATTCCCCAGGCTTGTGTTACTCAGAAACACAGTGTAGTATTCACAACCATCCAGCACAGGTTCTCAAACCCACCAGCATGGGTACAATCCAACAACCATAGAGACAATTCATTAAATGCACATTGTCTATTTCCAGTAGATGAAAGTCAGAACTTCGACACAATAAAAAGATAATTTCAATCCGGATGGATTTGGGAGTCCTACAAGGGTGGGGGTTGGATAGGATCATTAGAAACATAGAAAATAGGTGCAGGAGGAGGCCATTCGGCCCTTCTAGCATTATGATCTTAATTGGTGAAATGGTTGACCAAAGCAGAGAAAAATATTCCAAAAAATGAAAGTCGCTGGAGATGTTAAATAAAGATGGAAAATGTTGGAAACATTCAGTGGGACGGCTCCATGCTCGGAGAGGGAAACACAGTTAATGTTTTTAGGGGAAAAAAAAAATGAAGCTGAAACATTGATTCTGTTTCTCTCCTCTCTCCTCCCATAAACTGTCTGACCAGCTGAGTATTCCCAGTATACTGAATGATATTAGAAGGTAGCTGAGAATGTACAAGGCACAGTTCATAAGTTTTCAGGTGAGTGGTATCAAAGATAGTGAAGGTGGTTGTCAGAAATTCCGGCAGGATCTTGATCAGCTGGGCAAGTGGGCTGAGGAATGGCTAATGGAGTTTAATGCAGATAAGTGCAAAGTGTTACATTTTGGGAAGTTAAACCAGGGCAAGACCTTCACAGTCAATGGTCGGGTCCTTGGAAATGTTGTAGAGCAGAGAGATCTAGGAGAGCAGGTACACAATTCTCTGTAAATGGCATCACAGGTAGATCGGGATGCTCAAGAAGGCCTTCAGTATACAGGCCTTCATCAGTCAGGGTATCGAGGACGGGAGTTGGGATGTTTGTTACCATCGTACAACACATTGGTGAGGCTGCATTTGGAGCATTGACTTCAGTTTTGTTAATCCTGCTATAGGAAAGAAGTCATTAAGCTGGAAAGAGGACAGAGAAAATTTAGGAGGATGTTGCCAGAACTGAAGGCCCTGAGTTATAGGGAGAGGTTGGGCAGACTAGGACTTTATTTCTTGGAGCACAGGAGGCTGAATGGTGATCTTATTGAGGTGTATAAAATCATGAGGGGAATATCTATGGTGAATACACTTTTACCCAGAGTATGGGAATTAAGAACCAGAGGGCATAGGTTTAAGGTGTGTAGGGAAAGATACAATAGCAACCTGAGGGACATTTTTTTCATACAAACGGTGGTGGCTGTATGGAACTTGCTGCCAGAGGAAGTAATTGTGGCAGATATTATGACAATGTTTAAAAGGCATTTGGACAGGTCATGGATGGCAAAGTGTGAATCGGCCAAATGCGGGCAGCTGGGACCAGTGTATGTGGAGCACCTTGGTCAGCATGGACAAGTTGAGTTGAGGGGCCTGTTTCTGTGGTGTCTGACTATCTTAGAACAAAAGTTTCTGTGAGTTAGAGTTCCCCGCCCATACACCTATGCCGCTCCATAAGAAGTAAAACATATCCTTCTGTTCTCCTTGATTAATCATCAAATGTCTAAGGCAATGTTTTCTTCCTCAATACCAACAGCATCTTAATTTAATTAGTGGAATCTTACAGAATGGTGCTGTGATTAAATTTAGAGTTGTTCTAATGAACAACCAGCACTACTCTAACATATAGCATTATTGCAACTTTTTAACACAGTCAAAAGATACAATCACCTGGAATGATTGGCCACATGCCTTAAGAACTGTAATTGTTTTATTACTGGAGGGGAATGACTCATGAAAGTGTACAGATTCGATGAACCTGTAATTTTAAATAGCCCTGTAGGCAGGGAAAGGATATAATTTTGTGTGTGTGAAAAAGACGAGAATGTACTTCTGGCACTTTGAACAAATCTTTCTGAGACTTTCTCAACTGTTGGGAGTTATTCAATTGAACAAATTAAGGAATTAGTTCTTATCTCACAAACTTACATAAGGCCCTGTTTTAAATTCATGTCGAGTGGCAATGTAAGTTATAAAAGACGAATGTTTGCTCCAGGTAGAAATGAAATATAGCATCTCCCAAATATAGGTGGAATTTTCTTTGTTGAAACCACTAATATAACTACTTCCTTAGTGGTGGTGGCAGAGCTACTACATTTTGTTTCAGCTTAAAATATCCAAGTTCAGGATCCTAACATTAGTCACTGTGATTAATAACACAAAGAAGAAAACAAAGAAGGAATTATATAAGGCTAATCAACACCAGTCTTTTGTATACACACACATACACAATAAAACAAATAAAAATAGTATATCTGGCTATTATACGTATAAACCACTAGCCATTTGCCTCGCTTGCAAATGGTTTGCAATAGCAGTAGCCAGAAAATCATTGCTTTCTACCCTATTTATAATAGCGAACTGTACTTAACCATGCAGCTGTCAATACCTTTCCCAGACAGACTTGTTTTACATCCATTAAACGGCACAGCAGTTTCTTTACGTACAAATCTGCGCCTGTGACAGAAAAAAACATTTCTGGAGGGAAGGAATGGGTGACGTTTTCGGGTCGAGACCTTTCTTCAGACTTGGCCCGAAACGTCGCCCATTCCTTCTCTCCAGAGATGCTGCCTGTCTCGTTGAGTCACTCCAGCAATAAGTGTCTATCTTCGGTTTAAACCAACATCTGCAGTTCCTTCCCACACATTTCTTCAGGATCTCTGGACTTACTTTAAGTTTGTCAACTATATGCTTGCTTCCATTGACATCATTCGCTCTCCTCCGCATTTGAAGAAGAAGTGAGTTGTGCCCATTCTCCATCTTTCATTTCAATGACGTCAACATTCAGCCAACCTCTCATCAGACGCTAGAATGTCAATTCTCCGTTAAAGTTACAGCCATTTAAGTTCTGCCAAAGGACTTCAAGGCAGACATAATACTTAAATGGTATTTCCAACTGTTTTACCGATTCAGTTACAATGAAAACTCAAGCCTCCTCACTTCCTGTTTGAAATAATAAAAAGCTTCTTTAAACATTCCAAATGGTTAGAGTCACCCCTCCCATCAGACACTCAGCCCTGACTTCCTAAGTTCATAAGTTCATGTAGTAGGAGCAGAATTAGGCCATTCGGTCCATCAACTCAACTCCGCCATTCAATCATAGCTGATCTATCTTTCCCTCTCAACCCCATTCTCATACCTTCCCATTCCCCTTGACAACCATACTAATCAAGAATCCATCTATCACTGCCTTAAAAAAAAATCCATTGACTTGGCCTCCACACCCTTCTGTGGCTATGAATTCCACAGATTCACCACCCTCTGACTAAATAAATTCTTCCTCACCTCCTTCTAAAGGAACCTCCTTTAATTCTGAGGCTATGACCTCTGATCTTAGACTCTCCCACTAGTGGAAACAAGCTCTCCACATTAACTCGATCTAAGCCTTTCACTATTTGGTTCCAAATTAAAACAACTTGATTTATTGATTGCTAGGTGGGGTGGGCGTATGACATCAAGCGCTATAATGTGAAAATAAATAAGCACGGACTGTTTATTTTTGAGCAAGATTGCATTTGCCATTACCATGTAGTAAAAGATGGGGAACAATTAAAAACACTCACCACTATTCTAAGGGATACGAAATGAGTCCTATCTTGATGAATGGGTAACATGTACACCGGATGAGCACGCACAGTGCAAAGATCCCAGTTCCACTGCATCTCCCAACAGGTTCCACAGCACACAAAGGCCACTGAACTTCCAGTCAATGAAGGACGAGATGGTTAAAGTTTGCCTCCGTTAGTTTCAATAAACCCACATTGCAATGCAAGGCCAAGCACAATGTTTGGCAAACAGTCTGCCTGCAACAGCGTGGTGGTGGGGAACTTTTCAGGAAGGTGATGTCTTCCCAACTCATACAACAGGACAGACTTGATTTAGAGGAGAAAAAAAAAACACTTATGGATCTACAGATTAGTTTACCAGCTTTGTTCCAAATTCTTTTTGTAGTTGTGAGCCGAGGAATATCAATGGGAAGATCTTGCTGGCAACTGTGAACAAAGCTGCTGACATTTTGACATTTAAAGTGAGCAGGTCTGTGCATGCACTATCAACTGCAGAGATCCCAGACTTACTACTAACAGATTTGGTGGGCTGAATCTGTCAGTAGTTCACTGGTTCAGTTCTGGCACAGGATCCAAGATCCCAGAGATTTTAGCAGGGTTTTGTAGGCCTGTAAATTAGAAGGCAAAGGAAATAGTAAATTGCTAACTTTAAAAGTGTTTCTGCTCAAGAATATTTAATAATTTATACATAATTAAATGTTTTTAGTCCATTTTAATCTAATTTTAATTTTTGATCGTTTTTAAGTTTTTAATAATTTAACACTTTTTACATGTCTTTGAGACATTCAAGAACTACAGAAACTCATTTACACTGCCGTCAGAGATGCGCTGAGGGTGGGGTGGGGTTGCGGGGCAGTTGTCAATGTTGTCAGGAGTTGTATGCAACATTTTCATACAACATAAATTGTCCCCCCTCCAAGGGGATGGTGAACAAGTTATAATGAAATGTTTTACCGTTATACGGTGGAACGGACTTGACGACAAACAGGGACTTAAATTGTTGAAACTCTTTGCAGCCCAGATTTTGTTTCTCGTTTTTTCTTTATTTTTATTTCATTAGTTTGGGGGGGGGGGGTTTGTTTTTTTGTTTTTTCTCTTTTTTTTTCTTTCATCGTTTTGTTTTTATACATATCAGTTCTCTTTTAAACACTTAACTATATTTACATAGAGACCAAGAGGTCAATATTCAATGTGTATTTTGACACTGGACTCATATTTAGGTTACACAAAAGGCTGGAGAAACTCAGCGGGTGCAGCAGCATCTAAGGAGTGAAGGAGATAGGCGACGTTTCGGGTCGAGACCCTTCTTCAGACCTGCTATTAATGTAATCCTGAGCCCTATGCATCAATATCATTGTTATGTTTATCATTACTTTTTTGTTGTTTTGTTTTTGTTTTTGAGAAAAACGAATTTAAAAAAACTTTAAAAGAAAGAATGAAAGAGTAGTATTGGATGCTGAGCTCCCTCACTGCATTGCCCGAGCTTCTGCCACTGATCAGACAATGCCTTAAGAGCCTGTCCCACTTACGCAATTTTTTCGTACGTAAATCGCAGTCGCAGCAGGTCGCCGAAAATGTTCAAACATATTGAAAATCCAGCGGCGACCGGAAAAAGGTACAGCTCTTGGGGCGACTACTCACGACCATACAGGTGTCACCCCGCGACATATATGGCGACCTGCTGTGACTATGACGGGTGCCGGCAAGTCGCCGAAAAAAATCACGTAAGTGGGACAGGCCCTTTTCGAGACTAACACGGTCCAAGCCAGCAAGACAGGCCGTGTCAGTACCACAGGAGGCCACGCATCATGCAGCAAACACTAGACCAGTTATACTGCAATAAAAATTCAGCCCAGAAAACAATAAACCACAACAACTGTTGAAGTGTTTGAAGTGATCATCGGGCACCCTCTCACTTGCTGTCTGCTGACATAAATATGTAATCCCATGACTACCATAGGTCTCTTTATCATATTCAATACAGAGAAAACTGTCGACTCTAACAACGCATGTTCCTCCTTATGCCAATGATACCATACTGGCCAATGCTATTCATTATTGATCCACATTTCACCCAGAAAACATATTCCATATTGGCAAGTTAGGTAAAAAATGCATTTCATTCTTTTGCATCTAATGTGACTGATACCACCAGCAAATGTTAGCACAAATCTCCAGCTTACACCAACGCAGCAGAATGCATTGGTTCGGTCCCAGTTGGAATACTATGCATATGATTTTGACCCAAAAACAGACATCCTGCTTGTTGAGTTGAGGAGAACATAGAGTGGTTTGAGCTTTTAAAATAAAAATGTAAATGATAGATATAAATAAGATAAATAGCATGTTAACTGGGATGAATTATGATATTGCAAAGCGTAACTTTAAACGAAAGGAAAGTCACATCAAAGCATATGAACTAAGTGAAAGGCATGTTAAATGCTTAAGATAAATGCGCAGAAAAGCTGTTATAATCAAAAGTGGATAAAATTCAGAATAATGTCCGTCATGTTCAATAGAGGAAGCATGTATGCTGCTATGTTCTAAATGAAGACGGATATTATAAAATGAATGTGAATTGACTGCAAGGATAACTCTTTGTGTCTTGAATAGCATTTTTCTCATTATGGATATTCAATGCCGACACCTCCTTTCCCTGCTGCAAGTTAATGTCCTTCTCATTACTTGGCCTTAAACCGTTCGGTGTGTGCTAGCGTGGGCAATGATGCTTCAAGGTTACTGTTTACTTGGAAACATAGCAACACAAAAGGCTATTTCTGCATAGAATCATAGAATCATAGAAAATAGGTGCAGGAGTAGGCCATTCAGCCCTTCAAGCCTGCACCGCCATTCAATATGATCATGGCTGATCATCCAAATCAGTAGCCATGATTCTGAAAAGGAAATTATTTGCAGACATGAAATAAAAACCTTTGTGTGAGGTTATTGGGATGTAGTTGGATCATAATGGAAGTTCTGACAAACTTCCAGATGAATCACAAACTATTTCTCACCAAAGAACATGCCACATTGCCAATGGTTAATTTTAACAATGTTTTCTGTCCTAATTTCCCTGATTTTCTTTGTCTCCTTTTAGGTTTTCATACACCATCCAATTTCATCTCCACTATGTTTTACACATATCAGTGTCACCTTGTGCCCTACAGCAGTTCCTGGACTTTGACTCTGATATCCATTGCATTGTAGGGCAGATCTGACTTGCTCTTAGCATCTCCGTGTCGTGAAATGTCTGAGCAGCAGCTCTTTAGCAAAGAGGAAACAGAATCTGCCATTACTGGAGTTGTGCTCAAAGGTGTTAGGTTACTCCGTTGTTGCATGTCCGAAAACTTGGCAGAAGCCGCAGTAACCCTTAACTTGATACTTACCCCAACAACTTTCCCCTCTAAATAACTGCCTAAACATGTAACACAGTTGAAGAGGTCCAATTGTTCATCATTTCAGCCTGACCATTTTACAACTGGAAAACATCTTATCCTAATAATTTCCTTCACACCACAATAAAGATGCTGACGAAAGGCGCAGATCAGTTTTAGACTTTAGAGACACAGCGCGGAAACAGGCGTTTTGGCCCTCTGAGTCCACGGCAACCAGCGATCACCCCTATACTAGACCTATCCTATACACTAGGGACAATTTACTTTTTTTTTTTAACCGTAGCCAATTAACCTACAAAACTGTACGTCTTTGGAATGTGGGAGGAAAACGGAACACCCGGAGAAAACCCACGTGGTCACAGTGGGAACATACAAACTCGGTGCAGACAGCACCAGTAGTCAGGATCGAACTTGGATCTCTGGCGCTGTGAAGCAGCAACTCTACCGCTGCGCCACTGTGCCGCCCTTCAAAGTTAATTTCTAAAGCACAGCTTTAAGAAACAGTTTTCTGGAAAGAAGAAACAGTGTCTTCCGTATTAAAATGTCACTGTTTGCTTTTATTTTTTTTAGTGAACAATCAAATTGTAGCCAAGTCGAAAACCATGCATGTGTTTTATTGTAAATTATTTAAAAAAGTTTGGTCATTTCCAAAGAGAATTTGCTTTCAGTAATTTAAAAGATTGTTGACCAAGTAGGTAAATCAGATGTGGAAATGCAGCACAGATAATGTTCTGAATAGCCCCAGAATACAAGGACCAGCACAGGTCAAACTTAATACGTCACTAAAGTTAGATATGCTTTATATATATTTTTAAATCTGGATCCTTCCTCTTCAAAACCACAGTTGCCTTAATATACTGAACGTAACGTCGGCCCATTTTACTCTCGAGTCAACAGGATCCGGCAAAAGCAGGCAGCAGACACTTGTGAGACTGACATTTGCACTTTCTGAACTCTTTCCCTCACCCTTTCAGAAATCTGCTTTGGCTTCCAATGAGAAACTACTTTTCATTATGTTAAATAGATGCTAACCCTGTCCTCTGGAGAGAAAAAAAGGGCCGCTGCAGATGTTTAAAGCACTCTCAGCCCATCCTCAGTAGAACAATTACATCAATTTGCATTCCAGTTGAAGCTGGATTAGTAGTGGAATGCCTTTTCCAACTCTGTGCGGGTGAAAAAAAGTTTTTTTTGGGGGGGGGGGGGCTGGTGGGGGTGAAGGGGGAGGTGGGCGTTGCTGGCGAAAGAGCTTATCTTTTTCTACTTCATTCCTAAATCTGAGACGCTATACTTTCACAAAACAAATGCCTATTGGAAACAATTTTCCAGTGCACTAAAGTTAAAAGGGAAAAACATTTCTCAAAAGCCAACAGGACCTCAGGATCATGGGGCTTTACCAAAAGGAGTGACTCCTGTTGCTTTGATCCTTCCTGTTGCTACAGAAACAGAGTCCGCTCCTTTTTTAGTTAATCAAAACCAAATTATTTAGGAATGCAGCAAGACAGGTTGGAGACTCGGACTTCTTTTGTCTTCACAGATTTGGAAAAGTATTAGAGAGAAAAAAATAGAACAAAAAATGCAACAAAGACTTTCCTCCTGGACATGAAATGACAACGAGGGAGAAAAGAATTGAAAACATATTTGTTAAATTTAACCATCTGACAGTACAAATTATGTATATCTAGAAAACAAAGAAGCAGAACTTTAACAGTTATGCAACAGTATTTAAATCATGCCCCAATGTAGAGCCTTCACATTAAAGGCCACATTTGAATAGCTTTAAATCAAACTTCTATTTCGGATAACAGATGTTTCAGATACTCTTCAATGGAGTTAAATTCTCAAATAGCAGCACTGGACAAATCAGCCTTATTAAAAATGAATACAAAACTTTATACTTTTCCGATCCATCAGAAGTACTAATGTCACAGCAAGCATAGCTGGCAGGTCAAGTTAAAGCAGATAAGGAAGGAACATTTGATGCTGAAATTCTGTGGGCGCCAACTCTTTTGCCTTTCTTTTTTATTTAACCCCAAAGAAAACCTTAAAGGGACTGAAGCACTCACGTGGCTTTACTTTTGTGCAACTGAGGGACAGGTTAGCACGAGGAGGGGTGGCGGGCGGGCTGTGGGTGTGAGGTTCTAGTCTCTTAAACTCCTTGAATCAATAAACCTAGACACCTCTAATCTAACGCCTAAGAGGCACCTTAAGTAATAACTTAGGCAAATGCAGGCGGTTATCAGTATTGCTTTAAGTCAAGATCTGTTGCTTCATTGTAAATATGCAGAAACTCTCATGTTTTAGGAGCTGATAGATTTTCCTTTGGCCAAGACGATTCAGAAAAGGGTCAACCTTTACACTTTAACAAAACTAGCATTCTGTGTAGGTCCTGTTTTAGTAGCTTTGGACAACTTTTGACAGCAACTTGACCTCCTACACCTCAATTTATGCTTGTTGGCTTTATTAAGGACAAAGGAGCTGGCTGAAACAGAAATGGTTACCATGCATACAGCAGCCAAACCACCTCCATACATGCTCCCCCTTACATATTTGCCAGACAAAGGTCTATTAATAAATCAATCTAAAAAAAAAGATTGAAATGACCCATAATGTAACAAAACAAAATTTAAGAAAAGGGAAGTCAAAGCCGATACGAGTATGCCAGCCTTCTTTAAGTGAACAGGTAATGTTAAAGTTGAAAATTTCCTGATCTTCAATGCTCGAATAGTAACAGCGCCATTGCCTCTCATTTAAAGAAATTATTTCAACAATTTCACATCTTCCGTTTGCAGGAGTTGAAAAGATCCCCATGTGCAATGAGTGTAGGAAGGAGCCGCAGAAGCTGGTTTACACCGACGATAGACACAAAATGCTGGAATAACTCAGCGTGATAGGCTGCATCCCTGGAGAAAAGGATTTTCCTTTAAAGCAGAGATAGACAGATTCTTGATTGGTACGGGTGTCAGGGGTTATGGGGAGAACGCAGGAGAATGGGGTTAGGAGGGAGAGATAGATAAATCATGATTGAATGACTTGATGGGCCAAATGGCCTAATTTTGCTCCTATTACTTATGACCTTATGACTTATAAATAGCTGGCGTTTTGAGTCAAGACCCTCTAGGTTCCCTCCCCCGACTCTCACTCTGAAGAAGGGTTTCAACCCCAAACGTCTCCAGCGATGCTGCCTGGCCCGCTGAGGTACTCCAGCATTTTGTGTCTATCACATGTGCAATGAGAGTGTCTCCGGGTCGTGCATCCTCAGTGGGCCTTAGCTAGTTATTTTATTATATTCAGAAAATAATCCACGTCTTTTATGTCAAATGCAGTGCTTGGGTGAGACAACATTGCATTCAAGTTAGATTTGATAGCACCATTAGCTACAAACGTGATTATAGACAGATGAATGGCTCGCTTTTGGGACGGCTGACATATTGATGGGCAGCTCTTAATTTTTACCGCAAAAAATTCCTTTCTATGGGACATAAATCAAAAAAAGAATAGGCTTTTAAGTACACAACTCTTTTCTAGCATTTCAATTTATTAATCAGGTCTACAAGCTCTTACCATTTAGGCATCCTATCCACTTAGTTTTCACACGGCAAAGCATGAGGTGAAAAAAAGCGCCTCAGAAAAGGTTTGTACAAATATACGAGTCATACTCTAGTGGCTCTTGGATATTTCTCACGTCGTTCAAGTTTACCTCTGTGCAAAATATAACCCTGTAACAGGGATGGGAGCAGTCGGCTCTTGAGAATGAATGAGGCAGCAGACATGCATGTACACGGAAGATCTGAATCGGTGTGAAATGGACACTCGGGTACTATGGCCAGCAAATGGTGTTGGGGCACGCCAAAGTGGCATGTGTGTAAAATGACAGTGCAGAAGCCAGTCACATGGAATTAAAGGAAGGAAGAGTGATATGTGCATGATGAACACAGAAGGGAATGCATAAATGGGAGCCACAGTGACAGGCTGCCCTGTGGGGACACGCGGTGCCCCAGCATGTTTGCATTGGATGAAATGCCATCAATTTTAACATTCAAATCATGTCGTGAATTAGAATAATTTCATGTGCACAGTGTATGCAAAACATTCACAAAGAGAAGATCCAGCAACACGACATAACCTCATTATTTTCTTACTCTTCTCCCCCAATCCACTTCCTCGATCCACCTTACACTCCAAAAATACCCCAAACCTCACAGATGGGATACACTGGAAAAAGAAAGTACTTCTTGTACTTCTCAGGTTATTCTCTGCTGTTTAGCCAGCTCCACGATGGGGGACAAGTCTTTATTGGCCTGTGGGATGCAAAGTGACCATCAGGGCTGCTCTGCAACAGTCTGGGATGGCTCAAACATCGGGCCTCACAACACCAAGCTTTTTCACAGACACGGAATAATTGTTCTGTCACCTGCACATTTAGTCTGAAGAAGGGTCTTGACACATCAACGTCACCCATTCCTTCTCTCCAGAGATGCTGCCTGTCCCCGCTGAGTTACTCCAGCATTTTGTGTCTATCTTCGGTTTAAACCAGCATCTGCAGTTCCTTCCGACATTGCACATTTAGTTTAGTTTAGTTTGGAGATACGGCGCGGAAACAGGCCCTTCGGCCCACCGAGTCAGCAACTATCCCTGCACATTAACACCTCCCCACATACACTGGGGACAATTTTACAGTTATACCAAGCCAATTAACCTACAAACCTGTACGTCTTTGGAATGTGGGAGGAAACCGAAGATCTCGGAGAAAACCCACGCAGGTCACGGGGAGAACGTACATACTCCGTACTCAGGATCAAACCCAGGTCTCTGGTACCATAAGGCAGTAGCTCTACCGCAACACCACCCTGCCTGCCGCAAGGTGCAATGAGGGTCAACAAAATGAGTTTTGATGAAACTGAAACCAGAGAGTTTTCTGGGCAGAAGGAAGATGGAACTTCAGCTTATCTTCTCAAAACTCTGCCTTGTCAAATGATGTTATTTGTAAAAGCAAATGGCATTCAGCTGACCCTTCCATTTTCTCCTTCCATCAACAAGTAGATGACAGAGAGAGAGAGTAAATAATCAAGCACGCAAATCGTGCACTTCTAATTTTCAACTCCATCCAGAAATATATAACCTAAAGTCACGAAGCAACTTTATTTTGGTCAGCCTGTGCCAGGCAGGAGCTGTTCCACTTCCTCACAGATAGATGGTCAAACATAAGTTAGTTAAGTGCATGAAAGTCAGGTGAAGGAGTTCTTCCATTTACAGGTAAAGAAAGAGGAATTCACGTCAGCAGAATTCATGCCTCTTCGTCCTTTATGTTGCAGGAACTTATATACGACTATATCCCCTTATTCTCCGACGTGGAAGACAGCTGAGATTACTTCAGCTGGATGGCCACTTTACAGGCCTGCCAACAATGGCACCAACAGTTGAGAAATGGATGTGGGATCAATGACAACGGCTGACTGGTGGGGAGATCCCAGGCTGAGAGGGAAGAGCCATGGCATTCGCAGTGATATGATCAAAGTCTAATCTATAAACATGCAACTTATAAGATGGACCGTATTCCACTGACTACACTTCGCAGTAGCAAATCCCAGCACGCTCTTTCAAGCAAGTCAAGTCATTGTCAAGCAGAAATTTCAGGTTCAGGTTTTTTTTTATATAAATACTGCTGGGTTTCTGCAGAGGCCCCAGAGGAAGAAGAATAATTAAAACAAATGCTAATTTATTCAAAATCTGCCAACAAAAATAACCACAGTCTACAAATAAATCCAACAGATCAACCTTGACAATTGTAAGCACGAGGAGATATAAACCGAGAAATCTAAAAGTTATGATATTATGTACGTAGAAAGGAAAATGCAGACGCACACAAAGTAACAGATAAATGGACTATACATGCTAATAGCGTTCAATTGTAAACTATCTAATTTCAGCATAAGCTGACAGTGTCCTTGTTTGTTCTCAGAAACATGGCCAAAGTCAGTGGCAATTGCACTTAGTAACACAGGCCTGATTCTCCCTGCACTGGTCAGCAACTCTCTTGTGCAGAAGCAGACAAAAAAAAAATAGGAAAACAGAAAATGCTGGAAATATTCAGCAGGTTCGGGCGAGGTCTGCAGAGAGAAAGACAGTGTTCACGTTTCGGATCATGACCTTTGGCACATTCGTTGTTCGAGTCTCTATTATGTTTTGCAAACTATAAGCAACCGGACATGAGCTGGAGGAATCCTCCGGCTGACCACACTTGTGAGAGAAGAAAAAGAAAACGCAAGTCCACATCAGAGAAGTGCAAGTTTACAAACTGGCCTCCCTTCACATTAAAGCCCACTTCTCCGAACGGATAAAGGGAAATACAAATACCTTAACCTCCGAGCAGAAGCATCGGCGCTGTTCAACCAGGAAGATGACCACTGCTGGTGCACAACTGGCTACTTTGCAGCTTGATCCTATTATGCCTGCATGCCTGTCGAAAATCCTACAGAACACTCCAGGCTCCGTCCCTCGGCAAGGAGAACCAAAACACCGCTCATTCTTATTTTTAAACAGGGATCGCAGGACCTCGCCACTTTGTTATTCCTGTGGGTGAAATTCCCCAAACATCTAGAGCTTCTGCACATTTCCAGAATCCATCCTTCCCTGCCTTTTCTCACACCCACATTGGGAAATTGATGCATGTTTTAGTGGAATTCCCAAAAATATTTTGCGGGGTGGCCTTTCAGGTGAAACGACCATGTTTAAAAAAACAGGCAACCAGCAAACGCAAAATCAGATTTGTGGCTCTCAAAACACAACTTAAAATGATATTCTGGGATCACAAAGTGCTAAAAGATTATAAATAATGTGAACATACACCATCCAGGAATAGTTGCAGGGTGTGGGAGTAACTAACCCTTCTCGTATCTGAGGTACAAATATGCTCAGCTCACTAACTTGGCAGCATAACAATAGCTTAATGTAATTAAACCAGCTAGCAGTTGTTAGCATTTGCATATAAATGCATGCACAAATCACTGTAAAACAAGCCACAGCAAGTCACTCTATTAGCATACGCAAATGCACCCGGCACAGCCCTGTAGGTAGGTCACAGCATCACTCAGTTTGAGTGAGTGAGCCGACAGCTTCATGCAGGGTCAAAGCTCCATCTGTCAGGAACTTGAAACACAAATATTAATGTTCTACCTGGATACTGGCGCCGGCCATGAATGAAAAAACGCTTCCCCACCCCCACCCCCCCCCCTTCCGCCCCCCCCTCCAATCAAGCAATATCATACTTGAAATAAAAACAGGCAAACACCAGGCAGAGGTGCCAAGCTGTAATGCCCAATCCAGCTCCAATAGTTGTTTGCAACTACAATGTTGCTGCTAATCTTTTTTTTTTAAACGGCAGCTAAACCCCCAGCTTCCCAACAGCAGGGCTCAGGAGGCTGCTTCTATGTTTTCATTTTAAACCTTAAATCATTGTTTTCAGACACTAATGGACTACGTTGAAAGGACGAACACTTTGGCAGCTTATTCATGCCCACTCCTCACCTAAAGCAAGATAAAATTAATCTTTACTTTGCATTGGGAGGTGCCACAAAATGGCATTCAAAATACTGAGCTAAAATTTACATTTAGAGATTATGCACAATTGTAACTAAGGGCTACAAATTAATTTAGCAAAGCCCATTCTTCTCAATGAGGTTACTTGAAAAAGGCCTGGGGAAAGCGGCAGTTGAGTACACCAATTTTAATTAAATGCACGCTTGCATCCATAATTTTCCCAAACAGGCAGTTTCCTATCTTGTGTGAAAATCAGTAAGACAAGCAGAGAAAGGGGAATTTACTTTCTCCTTCAGATGAAATTGGTGAACAAGCCATCTGATCTACCAGCTGATCACAAAACAGGAATCACAAAAGCCTCTGAACAGGCTAGCTACCTACGCCATGCGCAACTGGCTCATTCTATTAGCATGGGCTTAAAATGAAGTAGGGTTAAAAGTAACTGTTACACAGTTAGAATACTATGTCACACAATGACATTTTCCACCTTCTGCGAAGTGCATCAAATTGTACAATTGTTTTCTTTTTAGTGTTTTCCCTCTTTAGTAAAATCTGTTTCTCTTCATTCTAACCAGATTCTGTCTGGTTAAAGTAGTTACAAAATCATTTCCCCACTTTTTAGTTTTACCACATTTAGCGTCTACAAACGACATCTCACCCAAAAATATCCATCCAATCCTCCTTGCATCACAATACAAGTAAAGAAATAAAAACAAATCACAAACTCATCCATATATATATAATTTAAATATACGCATGATACACAATAGTTTGTATTAGGCTCTGGTAACATTCTGGTAACGAACTTACTCCATTCCCACCCGGCCAACAAACTCCACGCTTAAGGAAGCCTGATATAAATAACCAAAATATTCACACACAAGATTCCACTATAATTGCAAAAGGTACGAGCTCCTAGCAGCTGCATTGCTAAAGAAATGACGTGTGCAATAAGAAATAAGCAGGCAATGCCAGTGAGGGGCAGAACAGCTCCATTCCTGGGTTAATTCCTGGCGAAATTCACCAACTCTACTGGAAGCAAAATAAAACAGGTTCAGCTGAGCCCACGAATTCCAGCTCACCAATATGAAACTGGAAACCAACTATCTGGTTGAGTTGTGTCTCCTTCAAGTCAGGCCCTTAAAGTAAAGCCGCACGACATGGTCAGCTTTTTGCTTTAACTGCGGTGGATCGCAGAAAGAAAGAAACAGGAAAAGGGAGGAAGAGAAATAAGGAAAAAGATTCCACGAGCGAAGTGTATCACTTCTTCATTTCATAATGCATTCATACACTTCCAAACTTCGAGTAAACAACTTCACTGGATGATACAAACCAAGGCAACATTTCAAGTCTTGTAGGTGTACGAGGTCGCAAAAGACAACTCCCTGATTATAACGCTTCAAGGCCAGACCATAGATCAAATAATTTTGCATGTGATCATTGTTAGGATGGACTTTGATGATGACTTATTTTATTCTGTTACAGTACATGGATATTAAAATTGTTTCGATATTTACTTGTCATTCCAAGAGATGTACATTGTGAGCTGTACCCAGGTGATTATACCACTATCTTTATTATTTTTCATGCAGATTTTACTGGATCCAGAAATCATTATAATTGTTTCTAAACGTACTAACCAGGATAAATTAGCTGGATTCCTGCAATCTCAATTAAAGCTGTGCCAATACAAAGAGAATGTTAGAGATGAGCTAAAATTCAGCATTAATAGCCCATCACATTTCTTCTGGACATTAAGAACACAAATTGAAAGTGTCACTTAAAACAACACCAGTGGTTTGTGACTATGGATTTCAAATCTCAGTATGTCACTGTTAATTTGTAGGAGTGTTGGGAATATCGCCGTGGCATGTGCCAATCCACTTTAAGCACTCATCATATTTTATGCATAAGCATTTTATTATTTATTTCACGAATGGAGGGGCGATGGAATATTAAGAGTTACACTGTTGTACATTGAACTTTTGCTCCTTCTCCCTCATTTCCCAAGGCTCATTTTTCACTCCATTACTCTTTCACCTCTGCAATCCCCACTGCGCCACAAATCTCAACAGTGCCACCAATCTTGGCTTTCCCCCCTGTGAAATGAACCTCCATCCTGTGTCCCCCACAAAGCAGCGGAGATGGGGATTTCTCCAAGTGGAAAAAAAAAATACGGTGACTGCTCAGACTACGGTCCATTTCAAGCAGCAACGTACCATGTAATCCCCTTATCTGTGCCATTCGCTATTTTGGCCCATTAAAGAAAAGGGGGAAGCTTGTCTGTGCCAGCGGTGATATAAGAACGTTGAACATATGATTGTGCCAGAGTTCAAACCCTGTGTTTGAAACAAGGGAAGTGAGAATAGGAATAAGGAAGCATAATCAGAGTGAAGAGAGAAAAGACAGGAGCCTATACCGCTGCTGCAAACTGGCCACGTGAACCGCTTTAAATGCTGAATAAAGAAGTCCAGGAGTGTGGCGATAGGCCAGTCTGAGACAACATAGGCCCATTTAGACAGCGACAAACGTTTCTGCACCAATGTCAAAGCAAGTACAGACTTGAGCATTTTCTGAAAAATAAATGAATCCTGGGAAAGCTGACTGTTTCATTCCCTGAAGTGTTTCACAGTATCTATAGCTAAACTGATACTAAGTCATTTTTATAGTCGTTAAACAGAAACCCGTGTTTGGAGATTCTGAAAACCATGATAAAAATTTGATACGCAGGGAGTTTATGGAGAAACCGATTACCTGATTCCCCCAACTCCCCCCTTCCCTCCCCCCCCCCCCCCCCCCCGCAAATCCCATTCTCAGAAAAATAAACATTCTACCAGTTACAATTAATTTTGAAAGATATTTTATTATATTTTATGCAAACAAAACGTACATCATTCCCAAAGTGTCAGAGGCTTGCTTAATGTCTACATGGCAGTTGTATTTTTTTAATGCAAATCCAGCTGAAAATGAGCCTTGTCTGAACTGGCTTGAGTTCTGCCCCAGTACCACGTTTGTTTTAGGTATACACGCACAGCTCAAAACCTGTTTAGCATAGTTTTGTCCCCCATTCTAGCTGCTACTCAAATGTCGTCTATCTCGGCAGAAAGTCCACACCAGGCAGATGTAAGCTGTGCTCAAACTAAAGGCCGCTTCAGCCCATGTTTGATCCCACCATTCCTGGCTCCACCACACATTCTTTCGCAGCACATTGCAGGCAAAATGGGTTGTTGCAGGCGAGGCTTTAGTTATTTCTGCACTTTATCTTCCACTGTTTAGATTCTGTTTAGCTCTTTAGTAACTGGCACGGAAAGAGGCAATGAGTGACTTCACTCATCAACAAAGGATTAGTACGACACTGCTTACCTTATTCCCAGCTGCATATTCTCTATCATAATGTTAAACTATTTCTATTGATTCGGTTTCGCAATATATTCATAAGTTATTTATTGCCTGGTGGCATCCCCTTTCACAGAGAAGGAAACAAAATAGTTTCTTTCTATTTGCAAGTGTGAGTGTCTTGTTTTGTGGTGGATTTAGGTTTGCTAAATGGAAGGGAAGACTAAACACTGAACATAATTCCACGCCCCCTAGAGCAATGACCATAGCTACTATACCAAACACAATTATTGTACTAGGCTTGGAAGCTTATGCAAATTTACACAAACATACATAATGTGCCAGCGTGCATTTCATTCAAAGCCCCATGTTAAACAATGTTCAAGCGAAGGTTAATCTGAATCATTCTGCCTTGCTGCTCAAATCGGCTTGCCGTGCAAAGCCTGACATCTACAGTTCTGTCTGGCATCGTCAAGGGCTGCATCATTTCCCACACACCCATTCAGTGAGCAGTCTCTTCACATCACAGGTACCTGAAAGCGTGCTTGGCCCTTTATTCCGGGCTTCAGTAGTATAGTCTTGCTCTCTAGTCCATCAATCAGCCAACCGACCAACAGAGGACCGACCGCTTACTACTTGGATGCTTGTCCAGATTGAAGGGGATTTGCCCAAGGAAGTACAAACAATCACCATTCAGATCAATAGAAGCACTCTTTTCATACACTACAATATTCATTTTCAGTACATGCAAGTCAACATCTTACTTCCATTTTCTGCAAAGTTTGGCTAAAATACTGCATTGATTTCATCAATGCCGAGGAAATTTAAACTACATTTTCGAAACACAGCAAAAGGATGAAATATATTGAATATGAACTGACTTTTCTACACCGGTCGCCGCCAAGCAAATTAAAATCTCCAGCTTCCTGTATTTTCCAATCAAAGGCAAGAATATTAAAGATGTAGACAATGTATATGTACTTCTAAAACTGCAAATGTAGAAACATCACACTTGCAGCTTCGCAGATGCTACGGGCCACGTTTTAAAGCGTTTTATTGCAATAACGAGCATTTGCGGTAAACGATGCAAATGCGAGTTCCAATCGCGCCTGCTTAGAAACTGCAGAGGGTTTTTTTTTGCCAAAACAAAACGAGCTGTTTCCACGAAGATTTAATATTGACAGTCCCCGCACAGGTCCACACTTCACAAAACGTCCCATCAATGATCCACTTAAGACTGCTTTCGCTCGGCGCTTCCCTTTTTTGGGGTGGGAGAAAAGCATCAAGCAAACAGTGACTCGCTCGGTTCTGTCAAAAGACAAGACAGCCTCTGAAGGCATTAAGGGATAGCGCTGGCTTCTGACACCACTGTGTTTTTCAAATACCAAATAGCATGAGCCCCTCCCCAGACACGCGTACATACGCGCATTCACATACACACAGACGCTCAGTCCTTGCCAATTTAGAATTGCCAACAAATGTATTGGTAAACACTATTGTTCGCAATGAATGTAGGCAATAAACTCCTTTGGCATTTTATTCAATGTTGGGAGCAGATGAAAGCTCCACTCTGCGTGCTTCTAATTATTATCTACAGGCATAAATTATCGGGATAAAATGGTTACATCTCGGTATCGACAATGCCAGTCAATTGATGCTTTAAAAATAAAGGGGAAGCCAAAACACGTCCACTTCTTTCCCAGTAGCTGACCCACCGAGGTTGCCCCACACACAATTGCCCGACTGTGGGTGAGTTTACGTCTTTAAAAGCACCAGCTTTGATGCGTAAAAAAGAGATCTGAAGATGAATTAACATATAACACTACCTACACTGAATGGCCAGCGATCTAATCGGCCGGCGCGTACCCCTACACTAAATCACACTCTTCCGAGACACCCAAATGACAAATTGAAACGATCAAGCTTGGTGTGTGGGAGGGGGGGGGGGGGGGGAGGGGGTGGTTCAGAGGGGGGGTGGTGGTGCAAATAAACACCTCACAGTTAAAATTCGTCAATCATTTGTGTGCATTAAAATGAATATCATCCGTCTTTAACGCCGAGTGCCAACACCGCCACAACACACCGTAGCCCCTAACGAAGCAGCATTAACAGCAACTTGTCGTATTTAATTTTTAATGTCAGCTACTTTCCCAAATGAAAGAAAAGCTGAATTATGGACGGGAATGCGTAATTAAATTTGCGCTTTTGCAATGTTTATTTAAGAAAAAAACACTTTCCATTCCGTCCCTTATCATGTAAATGGATATACTGTACGGATCACTTACATTGGCTTGGAGTTGCTTGTGAACAAACTGCACTTAAGAACCATTTGAGTCCACTTTCTAAATATTGTAGCTCCAATTAAAAAGGCATCACAAATAATTCTACCGCGCTGTATTGTCTGGGCCGCCGAGTTTCACTATGGGACCTCCTTCACTTGAGAATTACAGGGTTAGGCACACACAATCAAGGTGCTGGTTTAAAAATAGGTCTGACTAGGTATCTGCAACGGACCAAACTGCGGGCATGTGTGAAGAAGGGGCCACACACACAAAAATGGTACCGCAATTAAAGTACAGCATTACAGTTTGGGGGGAAATGTGAATAAGGAATTGCTGATCATTACCCTGACACCTCCCCTCCGTGACCCTCTCTCACCCCCCTCCCTCCCTCCCTCCCTCCCCCCCCCCCCCCCCCCCCCCCCCCCCCATCTCTCCCCACCTCCCTCCCCGTCATTAGCCGGGGAGAAGTGGCCGACGGCTCTCGCAGGGAAAGCGCATCCCCGGCACCTGGCGGTGGCGGCGGCGGCGGCGGCCGGAGGGGGGTCAGGAGGCCGGCGTGATCTGCTCCTGACCACCGGCTCGGCGCATCCTCGCTCCCCCCCCTCTCCCCTCCCCTCCCTCCCCCCTCCTTCTCGCCGCCTTGCGCGTACCTCTCGCCCGCCGGCGAACTCGGGTTGACCCGGCCGGGACTGGGGAGGAGGGAAGGGGAGGACAGGGGTTGTATCGCGGGGGTCAAATCTCAGCCCGAGATCGCCAAGCGAACCCTCCCGATCCCATTCACACACAGACTCACTCCAGCATCGCGCTGGAGAATCCCAGCTTCCGAGCTGCCACATATTTTACAATCGTGTCGAAAATGTGATGTGTGTGTGTGTGTGTGTGGGTACAATATACAAAATAAATATAAGTTGCACGGGGAACTCGCCAAGTCTTACTATTCAATAAACTTTGCGTTCCCCATTGATTTTTGTCTACAAAAGTAATAAAAACCGTCTTCGATCTAGTATCAGATGAACTGAAATGGTGTTTGCTGTACAAATGATCTCAATGACTGATGTGTCCTCGTTCCCCATTGAGCCTCGATTATCTGGCCATCTCGCCCCCAGATCTCAACACCACTTCACTCCTCCACCCGTTTTATTCTTTTCCCTCTCTCCGCTCCCCCCCCCCCCCCTCCTCCTCCCTTCTCCTCCTCGAACCCATCTCCTTGTGGCATCCTCTTTGAGTTGCCCCGACCTTTTCCTCTCCTGATTAAATCTGCCCGGTGTCCCAGTCTCCCTGATGGGAGTCGATGCGTTCCTTTGATTTTCTCTGCGTTATCTCGTCCCAATCTGGGCTCCCTGTGCTCCCTGCTCCTTCATCCTCCCGTCTCCGCCAACAATACAGCATCTCGCTGGCTCGCTTTCCCCTTTAATTCTCCCCGGTTCCCTTCTCCGTTTGCCCTTGTTTTTCCCCCCCCTTCCTTTCATCTCGCCGTTCTCTCTCTCTCTGTCTCTCTCTCCCTCCTCGCGTCCCCACTTGCCCCCTCTGATCTCTCACTCTCACTCTCAATCTTTCAGCCAATTCTCCCCATTTCGCCACTTCGCCCGGTCTGATCTTATCTCTGTCACTCACTACAAGAGGTGCGTTTTTTCCCCCCTTCTTTCATTCTCTCTCCATCTATCTCTCCCTCCCTCTCCCTCTCTCTCTCCTTCCCTCCCTCTCTCCTTCCCTCTCTCTTCCTCCGGGATTTCTCTTCCGATCTGAGTGGAGCTACGCGAACTCTCCGGCTCTTTTTAAACACATTCTCCAAAACCGATCGATCACATGTGACTGAGAATCCGAAAATAAAGTCAACACGGGATCAAGGCTTTCCTACACCACCGCCCCCCCCCCCCCCCTCCCCATCCCTCCCTCCCACCCCCACCCACCCAACATCTCAGCAACCGAGAAAGAATGGAAACAAAATCCAGAAAAGAGTGATAAAAAAGAGAGAAAGAGGACAAAAAAACCCCCCACTTAACCCCGCCGGCTTGCGATTCTGGGACTCGAAGAGGGAGGAAAACAAAATGAAGAAAACTTGGAAATCCAACCTCTTTGAGCCTACCGCATCCCAACTAACAGAGCCAGAGGCAGAGAGAGAGAGAGAGGGAGACCAAACGGCACGGAGAAAGAGAGCCCGGCCACGGCAGCAAAGCGAACTCTTCCCCCCACCACCCACCCACCCACCCACCCTCTCCCCTCCTCCTCGCACCCTCTCCCTCGGAGAAAGACGGACCCTCACGCCGAGCTGCCGGCTTCATCTGCCGGCTCCGACCCCGAGCAGCTGGCGGCAGCTCACTCCCGCGCCCGCATCGTGGCATTATCCACCAGCCAGCCCTGCTCCCTCTCATCCCTCTCAAGCCCCAACGCAGATAGATATCACATTGACTTCAACAGACCGCTCGCAAGCCCCCCCAAAAAAAAAACAAAAAAAAAAGCCCCACTGCGTTAAAACAATGCTGGTAGCGGGGTCGGGACTATGTTGACGGCTGGTCGAGATCAGGTTGGTGCGGATGTAAACACATGCAGGTAAAAACAAAACAATCATCATAATAAACTTCAGTGGTCAAAGTTCTGCTCGGGTGCGATTGTAAATTTTTGTCACTGACCATTTGCGAATTTATTTTATTTTTTAATTTTTTTGGGGGAAAAAAAAGAAAGTGCAAGAGGGGAGGGAGAGAGAGAGGGAGAGAGAGAGAGAGAGAGAGGGAGGAAGAGAGAGAGAGAGGGAGAAGCTAAAGGCTGTCGGAGAAGAGAGAGAGAGAGAGAGGGAGATAGCGAGGGGCGCTGGCGATTTACTGTCATTAACACATCCACAAAGAAGAAAAACAAAGTGGCAAGAGAGAGCGAGAGCGAGAGGGGAGGAAAAAAAAGTTGAAACTTACGATTTTTTCCACCGTCTGCTGTCTGTGAAAAGGGAATGGTGTAATCCTGATCAGCTCGTAAAGATCCCATACAAAGAGTCTTCGGGGCCGGCGACACTCGCATTAGGACGGGCAGGACATTCCTAGAGCAAAAATTTCAGCGATCGCGGTGGAAAAGAGGGCGAAACTCGCAATGAAAAAAGTCGATGGATCTTTATTCTGCTAATTAGTTTCCGTGCAAAAATGGCTGTGATTAATTCAGTGCGCATGTGCTTCATTACGAAGGCACGACGGGAAGGGCTAATTAAGCGACCTCGGATCAATATTCAAGTGACGCTTTTCGGAGTCAGCCACAAAGTCAGGAATATAGAGATATATATTTATAAAATGAAAAAAAAAATACTGACTGGTACACAAATGCAAGACAGAGGAGGAGGGGGGGGGGGGAGGAGGGAATAAAGAATCTACTGTATATGTATAATAATAAGGAGATCTGCTTAAAAAAAAAACCCAGCCCCTCTACATAGATTCATTAATTCTGCCCCTGATTAACAGCAGCCCCTGCTATCTCTTCCCCTGGCATCGTGGCGGCTTTTCTTTTTTTTTACCCCTGCTAGTATTAAGCGATCGTTTTGTGGGCAGATGATCTTTAATTTCTAATCCCCCCCTTTCCTGTAATGCATTGTTTTAATTGCATTATCCGCAAAACATTAACAGCACGCGAACACCCTAGGAAGATTACAATTATAGGGCTTTTTTTTAAATCCACAGTGGAATGGTGATATTTATGGTGTTTTAGCAGGAAATCCTACTATTCAATATTTTGGGAAGAATTTATTTTTGACAGTGAATTTCGCAAGAATAAGTTGATTTAACTGTTTCTTAAGGAAGTCGAATTACTTCTGGACTGATTATTGAGCTCTCTTTCCTTAAAATTCCCAGAAGTTTACGTTTGGATGGATAAAATTGAGAAACAGACTTATGAAACTTGCGTTCGGCTCGCTAAATATATTTTTCGCAATTTGTAATCCATTTCGCAAAACCTACACAGGATCTTAAGACAATACTTTCGTCTTTTTCTAAAGAAATTAATACTCGTTTCCTTATTTGCTTCTGAAATATTATTTTTACTGGGGGTTTTCTCCTGATGTATATTGCTGGCAATCCACATCACCTGAGGAAAGGATATTTCTGCTAATTCACCTTTCCTGTGTTGTTGGTAACGTTTATACTGGCAAAGAAGATAGCGATATAAAATCGTTTTAAATACAATTTAAACTAAAATGGTACAATATTTTGCCTGGCATGTGCCTCTCCAACTTTTCCGCTGTCCGCATTGCCCTGAGAATTGACGATTTGAGGGGGGAATAATAGAGTGAATTGCATTGCACATAACACATTTCAGAATTAAATCTAGCAGACAAATTTCCTGAAAGAAGTGACGAGGAAATCTAGGAAAAGACACAGTAGTTTGTACAGGTTCCAGTCGGAGTTTTCCTCTTGCCACTTCGCTTGAATTGGATTAGAAGGTGTTTTTATTCACTGTATTGAGCGGATGTAACGGAATTTGCTGCAATCGATCGGCGATCTTTCGAACAGTTTTCATGCTTGTTTGGAAGTTAATAAAAATAAACCAGCCACACAAATAAAAGCCAAGGGCTTGAGCACAGTGTCGAATACCACGCGAAAACCAGTGTCAAGCAACTATTATTTTCTCTGCTCAGCAATTATATAAAGCGCTGGATCTATGGCAACTCTGCATTAAATATACAGCTGGCGTCGTGTCTTTAAATACAGTAATAGAGAGAGACAGCAAGCTATTGTCACTGAAACCCTGGTGAATATACTTTGCATTTTACTTTTTAATATTATGTTTTTTTTTAAACATACCAGCTCTGACAAAGTACTGATAAGTCTTTCTTCGGCGCGTGCTCCGGCTTAAAAATCTGAACATCTAATGATGTGCATTTTCTTCTCGATCACTTAACAGGAATAACGCGTTGAGTTGTACTGTCTTTTTTTATCTGACCTATTTACAATGTGTTGTTAAACCGCTAAGTACTATATCCGAGCTTCTCTTAATTAAGCGGCATAGACCAAGAAAAGCAGGCTTAAATATACGTTAAAATGATCAATTGTTATTTTTTCCCGCAAGCTCCCTATTTTTTTTAAATCTATATGTTTAATACATTTCCACGTATGTATAATGTGGCTTGATGAATAAAACATGAATTGCTCACAGAGGTTGTGGATGGGCAAAAAAAAAAAATCACATATTGTGGGATTGGAAGTTGCTCTTAAAGCGACATGGTGGTGATAGTTACCCAGGGCAATTAAGTGCTGGGATTTCAGGACACCGCTGGGCTTGTACGGGGGTCGCTTAACGGGGCCCGGGCTCTCTCTTCTGATTCTTTTTTGGATGTAATGATAGTGGACTTGAATGAATGAAGGATGGGCCGACGGTGGTTGTGTCTGGCTGGGGTTTTTGCAGGTGTAATGGCAGCGCCCTCTGATGTTCAACGCTGACCGCCCTAAGCAATTCTCATCTCTCCTTCCCAACCTGCTCCACACCCCCAGCTGTAAATATGTACATGCAGGCAACAACAAATCTAACATCTTCTCAGAAGTACGCCGGAGCTATTGCACGGGTTTAGATTAGAGCATAGGAGGAGGGGGGTGAAGACACGTTTGATTACAAAAAAAACCGCAAGAAAATAGAAAATAAAATCTTCTGCGTCGAAATTATTTGAAAAATATTTTAAATGTATACAGCCATAGGTTTCTCCTTTCTAACATTAAAAAAAAACACATCTTTGCACCCTCTTCATACCTAGAAATGCTTGGATCTGTAAATGTTTTCGTAACTTTCTAAAAACACGTTTTTTTAAAAGAAAAAAGCGCTCTTTATTCCCATTCAGGCACATTCATGATGCAATTTTAAAACTATAGTCTACTTTTTAAGCTGAGTTAAATACATTCTCGCTCTATCTAGATTGTTCACTGCAGGTCTAGCGTGTTTTAAGAGGGGAAGAAAGCACCTTAATTAATAATTAATCTTGGTTATATTAATTCGTACAACCTTAAGGTTTGTTATGCATTTATACGGTTTTGAACAAACAAACGAATATTTCAGGGTAATCGGGAAAATTACGTTATTTATCGCGCACCGGCGATCAGACGGGTGGCTCAGGTTTAAATGATCTTCAATAGTTTCAGAAATTTGACTTTGGTGTTCCAGATTAATGACATAGAATCCTTACGCTGAAAATTATCGTTTGCATTTCACACTTGAAGTGTGTGAGTCAGGTGTTAGCTAAAGGGTATCTGTGCGGTGTTGTCAAACGGTTATGTTTTCGTGTATATGTTTGCGTGGAAGGCTTAGAACAATACTAAATATTTCCGAGATAGTCTCCAAAGTCGACTGAGTATCCCCCCTCCCAATACCGATATCTTTTTTCTTTAGGCTTTGATGTCTGTCGTGCAATTTTGGCAATAAGATTTCAATGGGGGGAAAAAAAAATCCCCGGCAGTATACAGCGCTGATTCCCATTACCAACATGATGTATGATGCACATTTTAGCATTTCTGTCAAAAACGACTCTTCATCCCTCAAATGAAAAAGGATACATCTTAAAAAACGTTTACCTCAAAATAATTTATGCAAATCAAATTTAACAATTGTGCCATGGAAATAGCATGCGTCTACTGGCTGTTGCCAAAAAGGTACCACGCGTGAACCAAACTTTGAAGGATAGCAAAGTCCTGTATTTATTTCCTACTTTTAACGCCAGTTATCCACTTTCCTTCAATAGCTAATGCACCGAAATGGTCTTTATTCCGTGATATAACTTTTATATTTTCATTCCAAGACAATGTGTACTTTATAATGGATAAGAAAGAAATCAATTTCTGGGTTTAATAATAAGCAAAAATCGTAACAGATTCCCAAATAAAAAAATAAAATGTATACGAATAAATACCAATTGTACCATTCCACTCCGTTTAAAATTATATGTGTTTATTGCCGGGCGCTGAAACGCATGTTCGTTGCTGGTTTACCTGTTTTAATTGACGTGAATAACAGCGACTGAACTATTTCAATGGGGCTGACCTGCGATATAACGTTTTCTTTAAAAAAAATAATAGTGGACTGGGGACTCCGACAGGAATAACGGAGATTTGATTGGCTACAGGTCCCGAAGGTTGCCCGGAGTTTCCTCAGTGATACAAATACATCGCAGTTTCAAGTCTCACTTGATACCTTTAAGAACACAGCATTTAAGTACAGCATACTCACAGTATGCCTTTTTTTTAAAGGATGGGACGTCCGCATGTTGGATTAAAATAAATGACTAACAGTGTAATAGATGGTCAAAAATAGCTGTTCAGACATAAGGATTAGACATATAAAAAGGATAGGTAGTTGGCCCAGACTACACTCAGAGGCAGGCAACGCGTTATATATGAGACACAGAGCCGTGCACACGGGCGCAGGCACACACACACACACATACACATTGGGAGACCTCAAAAGAACCATATGATACACAGACTAAAACCCGTCAATGCAGTTTACGTATTTAAACATCTTTAAACATAAAACTCCATACACATAAACGCGTACACACAGTATACTGTTTCAAGCATTTGCGTGTCCATACCGCGTGCACAAGTTAACGAACTGATGTAATCATGCAAAATGGGCTGCGTAATTTGTTCATAATGAAAGCAATATACATCCCAAATTTTCTTTATTAGTAGTAGCTTCTTGCATTCAAAAAACTGATGTTACCTACTGAAATATCAAAAAATAAAACCCAGCCTTTCCCCCCCTATTTGTCTTGCTGTCGTGAGCATGCAAGCACACATGGGGAGTTCCTTCAGCAGTGCCTTGAAACACTTCGCTACATACTACGTTCATGTTTTTGGAAACAGGTCATCAGCTGCAAGTTCCCAATAGAATACAGAGTAAAACTTTTATATGGACGCATCTTAACTCATTCAGACTTGAAAACATTGCAGTGCAAGTTTTATTTTGTAATATACACATTTATACTGTTAGTTTTAATATTTCATCTATTAATTATTAACAATATTGCACCGTTTTTTCTCCATTTCATATTATTGAACTAATTCGGAACTCTTGCAATTTTTCCAATTAGCATTTTCGAAGATTACCTACTTGATTACTGTTTGGAAAGCTGAAAGAAAATGTTAGATATAAATATGAATGCCCTACAATTTACGCACATATTTTAATATTGCGCAGTAATCAATATTTTACAGGCAGTGCCTGTTTACTTTTATTAACATTTATTTTCGATGTTCGATATTTATAAAAACTGATGTGCTACAATCTATTTTTCTCACATCAAGTATTAAACGGTGAAAAATATATCTTTCACGCCATTTATTCATCAAATAATATGATGCATATTTGCACATTTAAAGTATGATATGCACGAAATGCAGATTTTCTAATAATATATTCGTTTTTTTGCAATTCCAAGCTACATTAAGCAGCCTTGATATTGCATACTAAATTTCATTCTTATTTATTAAAATCATTATGAGCACAATCAAATTGTTTTTTCCCTTTCAGCCCGCAACACGATATGTGGAATTACAAGATAATTTCAAAAGTAAACGAGTGCAACTTGAGTTTTGATTGCAAAATAATTGAATACAGATAATTGGCAACGGTTTACACATTGCAGTTTGCAAAAGCACTGAGTGGAGTTTGCTGACCTGTTGCCCTAAAGGTCTATGGCGTCGGTGGTTTCATTGCAGCAGCTGAGAGGCTCAGAGCAGGGAATTTCCCTTCGTATCGACCTTCCAGCCAACCAACACCTCACCTGAGCGCCTCACGTGATCTCCCAGGACCAACATTGTGACGGCTGCCGCCGACAGGTGACGCGTTCGATTGCAAAGGTTGTCGAAGGTGCTGCTCGCAAAGGGTTGTGGGCGTTGTAGTCCACAGACAGGCTTCGGTTACATTGGGCTTGCTCGGACCTCGTCCTAAAACGGACTACAATACCCAGAGGAAAAAAAAGGCAAACCTCATGCTTGGCCGGGAAAGTGCTCGCTTGCAGAAGTATCTAAGCTCCATCTGGTAATGTGCAGGAAGGAACTGCAGATGCTGGTTTAAACCGAAGATAGACACAAAAAGCTGGAGTAACTCAGCGGGTCAGACAGCATCTCTGGAGAAAAGGAATTCCTTTTGCGAACTGCAGTTTTTTGTGTCTATCTTCCATCTGCAAATTCATGTATTTGCTCTCTCTTTCAGTTAATGGTCACTGTGCAATGATAGTTTACCCACTGGTCATTTATATACAAGTCTTTGCAGTATTCGTTTTATAAGCTGAGAGATTCACTCTTGCATCTGTGTCCGCTAGCACAGAACGGGGCATTTCAATACATTTCACTCTCCAGCAGTTTATATATTGAAGGCATTCTCAACATTTAACGGTTGGGGATAAATTGTGGATAAAACTAATTTAAAAAAACAGGTCACATTATCATAAACTTCGGGACAATTCAAAGCATGCAATTCTGCAAAGGTATTTTTTTCCCCAATATAATACTTTTATTGTCAAGTCTCGATCTGATTCTGACTTCCTACCATCATGTTGATTTCTCCGATCTTGGGAAGAGCTACCAGCGGAGTTCTGTACACCTGCTGTATATTACAGCCTGCCCCAGTTCATCGCACTTGAAACATTTGAAAGCATCTACGAATACATTTTGTTGGCGATTAACTATCAATAGTAACCACACGACAGTTAACGAAATATATTACACCGCCGACCCTTCGATTGGAATTAGTAACTGATTTATGGAACAGTCAAAGTGTTGGAGAATAGTTTCTCACTGGTTTACTAACTGACATAAACGCTGCAGCCACAGTGTCTAACATCAAAAGGCGTTAGAAACAAAATTCCAAACTGATATCACGAACGAGAAACTATTTATTCCGTCATTGAAATACGTTTTATTATCATGTAACTCGTATATTTATATATGTACACGTGTATATATGCATATACATACACATATGGGAAAATAATGAAACTATAAGTATGACAATTATTATTCTCTGGGACTAATTAATCAAACCGTAATTGTTTTTTAGATTTCTATTCCTTGCGTTACAGAAACTCACAGTTTGGTCTTGCCATTCCTTTCCCCCGTTCTCTCGACAGTAGCCTCTACCGTGAAAGAACTATTCGCTGCTGAAGAAAACAATCCGATTTCCTTCTGTCTACTTAAATTGGAAATATTTTAGCCTTTAAAGTCAGCCTCTGAATGACTGAATTATTTCTCACAGAGACGTGTGTAGTCTAATTCATATTTCAGGTCTTTCAGTTGTTGCTGTGTTGTAAACAACACTGGAAGAAACAACATCAAGGTTTAAAATGCAGTTAGTTGCTGGGCGTGTTGCATATTGTTGTTATGCTGAATTAGTAGACAGTAATTCACATTTCCTTTACAGATAGTAGAGATTGCACCAAAAGCACTTTGCTCTAGTTTATCATGTAATATGTTGTACTCTTTATGAATATTCTATTAAAATTTACACAATCATGTCAGCTTGGCTATGAATCAGAAGGTCAGGGGTTCAGCACATTGGGACATCTTTACATGAGCCATGAAATGAAGGCCATTTCAGTGGCAGAGAGGGATATAGAACATCCGATAATGCTATTTGAAAAGTAAAAGGAATATTCCCAGATTCTAACATGACAAAAGAATAAATGCATTGACTATTGTTCTCACTATCATCTACAGGTTCAATGCCACACTTTTCTGACAAACACGTGTGACTGCACTTCAAAAGTAATTCATTATTTTGAAGGAGCTTTTAGCCTCTTTATGGATACAGTATAAATGCATACTTTTTCATAATTTGCAGCAGTAACTTTAGTTCTTTACACTGAACCAAAATTATACATATAGAACATATATTCACGTGGCACCCTCCACTACCTCCAAGTAGCTTGAGATGCTTCATATCAGTTACATAGTTTATACATTAAATTAGAAAACATTGCTGGATGAACAACTGTCCAGGCGATGCTGTGGATACAACGTAAACACTAATGTGTAGGAAGGAACGGCAGATGCTGGTTAACACCAAAGAAGGTAGGCACAAAAATGCTGGAGTAACTCAGCGGGACAGGCAGCACCTCTGGAGAGAAGGAATGGGTTGATGATTAATGATCCAAATGTATGGATGCATCTTAATGATAAGAGGTTATTACCAATGAAGCTTTATAAAAGAACAGTGCTGGGGGACAATGGACGGATTAACACTGAAGTACCTGTTGAAATGTAGCTATGTGTATGCATAAGGTTATGCAAGGGTGGTGTTTCTGGGGTTTCTCCCAATGTGCTATTTATTGTTTGATGACAGTAGACAGAAATGGCTAATTAAAGTTCACCATTCCTCTGGTGCCTCTCGTGTTGAGATTAAAGTGGGAGATTGGGTGCGTCTCCCAACATTTTAATTTTTCAATACCATCATATTAAGAAACTGAATTAAATTATTTCCTTCGTGATCATAAAACAGCTCCTTGAACAGTTATTTATATGCTTAAAAATGGCCCTTGTCTTCATCAAATATACCATTTCTTCATGCTCACAACACGATCACTTAAAATGCATCACCTTGTCACACGTGAAAGATGTCATTGTCATGAAAATGACAAACAGTATTTCCGCCAACTAACACAAAAAAAACCAAGGAACACAGTTTTCCCGATGTTGCTATACCTTTAAAGTGTTGATTAAAGTTATACATGCCATAAATGAATAGATGTGCTATTAATAGATCCATTACTTGATGTTAAACTGATGTGTTGTAAGTACTGCTTTTTATGTCCATCTGTTACTTGATTGGTTTAGCTTTGCTTTTAAAAATCTTAAATTACATATCTTGCAATAATCAAATGCTTGCAGATAAGCCCATAAATGTTACTGTAGAATATTCAAGTCATTCCCATACACATAGGGTTCATTAAATAACTACAGCATTAAGTGAGGTGTGCTTTCACATTAGAAACAGAAACTCCAAGCTTAATGTCAAACCCAGGCATTTTCTTTCTGCTGAACAAGAGTGATAACAGTAAATGTTATTCTTTCCAAAAAAATACATTGAGTCTCCATTTTCTCGGCATCCTCCGTAGCTTTGAGACAGCGGTGTTCATTTTCCCACAAGAAAGCAGCTGCTGTTGGCTGTATAAAGAGCCTGAATTGGAAAGGGTCTATTAATATAATGGTATGCAGTCCTATGTGCTAACAATCGGATCTACACATCAAGATGAAAAGCAATTTCAGTGATAGTACATTTGCTTACTGGTTTTTAAATTGTTTTTCCACAATGACACAGAAATAAGATTTTTAGCATGCAAAACTGCAGGCCATTATGGTATTAGAAGCTTTTCACTCAAGGATACAGGATCCTCAGAGGCTGCAAGCGGGCTTTCGGTTTTGTCTGTATGGTTTACCGAAGGAATGAAATCCTTTAGGTAGACTGATATCAGCCACAGGCCACCAACAGTCTGATTCTCAGAGTTTCCTATTTTAGGTGAAACTGGTAGAGAAACCCTCCCACTGAATCAGTCTCTGGAAATAGTCAACAAGAATCTGGAATAGCTTGGCAGAGATTCAGCAATGATTACTGAATGTTTGTTTAAATCCTTCTGTTTTCTTCGTTCCGAATAACGTTTGAGGTTTCAGCCTGTACTCTGGAACACACGGCGGAGGCAAGATTGCCAGCTTTCCAGAGCCTTATTAGGAATACAAATTAGATCATTTTCCAATCCAGTGCAGGACTTAAATAGGATCTTAGTCCCGGACAACGTTCATGTATTCCCAGGCTTGCTGGGGCTACTGTAGCATCAAATAATGATGGCAGCTAACAATCAGCTATAGCATTTAGCATTTAGCAACAATCTTACGAATGTTGAAAGTAATATTCAAGCACTTGGAGTCATAGAGTATTACAGTGTGGAAACAGGCACTTCGGCCCAACTCGCCCACACCGGCCAACAATGTCCCAGCTCCCCTAGTCCCACTTGCCTGCGCTTGGTCCATTACCCTCCAAACCTGTCTTATTCATGTACCTGTCCAACTGTTTCTTAAACAATGGGATTGTCCCAGCCTCCACTACCTCCTCTGGCAGCTTGGTCCATACATCCACCACCATCCATTTAGTGTGAAAAAGTTACCCCTCGGATTTCTATTAAATCTTTTCCACTTCACCTTGAACCTATGTCCTCTGGTCCTCGATTCCCCAACTCTGGGTAAAAGACTCTGTGCATCTACCCGATCTATTCCTCTCATGATTTTATATACCTCTATAAGATCTCCCCTCATCCTCCTGCGCTCCATGGAATAGAGACCCAGGCTACTCAACCTCTCTCTATAACTCACACCCTCCCACCCTTACAAACTTCTAATAACCTGTTTGTAATTTCACCAACTGTATTTTGAGAAACAGCCCACTCAATATCATGTGTTTTCAGCAGTTGAAATACCAATGCTGACCTGTTTTTATACTTTTATATTATTTTGTTTTCCTTTCAAAAATACATAATCATATCATAATTGTTTGGATCACCGCTGCAAGCGTCATCACTTTTGCTTCTGCTGCTGAAACACTCTGTCGTTGCCTGAAAATACATATTTAATTTTGCTGGTTGGGAAACTTAGGCTCACGATTGCATCTTATTACTTCAATCAAGACCTGCAGTTGCATAAACCCTAAAATGCCCTAAGGGACACGAATTAGGAATTTAGGCAAGTTTTATACTCCATTGCACCGTCAGCAGTGATGCCCACTAAAACAACAACTTCAATTTCTTGCATTTAACTAGCACATTTACAAATACACTAAGGTACAGAATGGAAACAGACATAGACATTTAACAACTGAAACTTACTCCATTGTTCAGAAAGATCCCAGCTGACCTTTTACCTCAGTAGTGCAACGTAAGTTCACAAGGTTAATTCCCAGGATGGCGGGACTGTCATATGTTGATAGAATGGAACAGCTGGGCTTGTATACACTGTAATTTAGAAGGATGAGAGGGGATCTTATTGGAACATATAAGATTATTAAAGGTTTGGAGACGCCAGAGGCAGGAAACATGTTCCCGACGTTGGGGGAGTCCAGAACCAGTTTACGAATAAGGGGTAAGCCATTTAGAACGGAGATGAGGAAAAACTTTTTCACACAGAGGGTTGTGAATCTGTGGAATTCTCTGCCTCAGAAGGCAGTGGAGGCCAATTCTCTGGATGCTTTCAAGAGAGAATTAGATAGAGCTCTTAAAGAGAGTGGAGTCGGGAGATTTGGGGAGAAGAGGGGAATGGGGTAATGACTGTGGATGATCAGCCATGATTACAGTGAATGGTGGTGCAGGCTCATGTGGCCGAATGGCCTACTCCTGCACCCATTGTCTATTGTCTATTGTCTATTACTTTCCTAAACGTACCATATATCCATGATTCCCTGAATACCTGAACAAAATCTATGCTCTGGATACGCTCAATGATGGAGGTCGTCTGGGAGTTGCGGCAAGTACAGTAATAACACTTGGTCAGGTGCATGGATAGGACAGGTTTAGAGAGACATGGGCCAAATGTGAGCAAATTGAATTAGCTTAGATGGGGCATCTTGGTCATCGTCGACAAGTTGGGCCGAAGGACCTGTTCCTTTGCTCTACCACCCAATGTCTTGAATGGATATTTCAAAGATTCACTGCTCTCTAGGTGAAGAGAGTTCTTCTCATCTCCATCCTGAAGGGCAGACCCCTTACTGTGAGATTGTGATCCTTGGTACTGGACACCCCTAACCAGGAGGAGTTCATTCACCCTGTCAACCCCCCCCCCCCCACAATTATTCTTATGTTTCATTGCAACATGCCCCAAGCCATATAACATTGCAGAGACAAATCAGGAGATAATACCCAAACTACACCTCATTGAGCTGTCAGTGATCCTGTGATTAATGTGTGGATAACTCAATGTACGATGACCCAGAGCTGGAGTTCATCTATTTCCCTGTATGTTTAGCAATATTTTCACTCTTCTTATTTTCTACTCTACTGTTTTGTATTATGCACGTTGTATTATTTTAATTCCCACTGGGTTCATCTCACTCTATAGACCCATGCATGTAGTCTAGTTTAAAAATTCACTGCAGCACTGCGAGAATGATGTGGCGTGGAGGTGCTGCTACTCGGGTAACATTGCTCAGTGATGACACCATTGGTTTTCTCAGGTGATTGTGCGTGATCCCAGGTCTTTATTCAATGAATACCAAGGGGATTCCCCTGATGGCAAAGTCAAAATATAAGACCATAGGAGCAGAATTAAGCCCCTGTCCCACTTAGGAGACCTAAACTGCAACCTCTGGTGACCTTGCCCGCCACCCAAACAAAAATGAAGATCGAGGTGACCTGCAACCTCCTACCACCTCCCATGCATATGTTGAAAACCTTCCTCGACTATGACGAAAACCGGCTTTGACTAGACCTGCGACTAAAAAATTATCGATTTTTCAAACGGCAACCTATTTTTAGTCGAGGTCAGTTTTAATCATGATGAAAAAATAGCAGCAACCTAGATGAAGCCCCAACCACGCGGAAACCACTTTCAACCATTAGGGAGAGTGACCATAACCTCCGGTGACCTCATGGAAACCTTGTGTGGCAGGCACTAGAGGTTGCTGTTTAGGTCTCCTAAGTGGGAGACCTAAGCCCATCAAATCCACTCGGCCATTCAATCATGGCTGATCTAATTTTCCCGCTCAACCCCATTTTCTTGCCTTCTGCCCGTAACCTCTGACACGCATCCTAATCAAGAACCTCTCAATCTCTGCGTAAAATGTATCTTTCAATTCCACGTGCCATCAAACAAAATGATCTGACTATTTATTTATTACATTGCTTTTTTGGCTTAATCTATACTCCATGTGAATTAACTGCAGCATTTACTCTGAGAGCAACAACAACTCAAAAGTACTTCATTTGTTGAGAAGCACTTTGAGATACACTGTATTGAAATACAAATTATTTCTTTTTCAGGTTTAATGAGGGG
This sequence comes from Raja brachyura, assembly GCA_963514005.1. The sequence goes on along the minus strand of OY740797.1, from coordinate 43,369,126 downwards.
GAATATGAGCAAGTTAATGTATTGTTGTTTCCAGAATTGTGCAGGGAATTAGTGTAATGGATATGGGCCCTTTTTTATACAGAACCAGGAGATCAATTGCATTACTGCACGAATGTCTGTACCACTGCCAGCCCACGTGAGTTAGTTATATGGAAAGGAATTTGAAACTCACCATAGCTCGATGAAAAATATTACTTGGGCAGAAAGTTTGAAGAAGATAGGACTATTTGAAGTGGAAAGTGGTGAACCTTTCAAGTGAGGAACAAATCAAAGGTTGAGGCAGAGGAAGTCTGTCGAGCTCTGGGTGGAGTGTGGGGCAGGGGATTAGTTTTGGATTACTCCAACAAAGAGCAGGAGGAGATGGTATAATGGTCTATTTCTGCATTGTACATTTTTTGCAGAAATGCAAATAACCAGTTACCAATTTCAAGCTATTCATTTATGGGGCAGACACCAGCTAGGTCAGTTGATTAATTGAAAGACTCAGGAAAGGAATTCCACCTTTCCTTTGTATGTTATTTTCTCCTTTGTCCCACTCTTATTATGCTCCAGTTAATGAGAAAGTGGGGAAGTGAGCCAGCCATTGTTAAACCTGTAACAATAACTATAACCTAAGTCCAGGGAACAGCCTCTCAGGTGAATTCATTCCCTCACTCCCCGTGCAAGTGTATGCAGCTGCCCCTGAATTGCCTCCGCACATCGATGAGCCTAAAATGACAAATTCACCGGTAGGGCAGAGGGGCCAGATCTAGAAATGTGTATGATTCTATAATATTCTGCCTTGGTTTAAATGCAGTGCATCACCAAGCATGGAAAGAAAGCAGCTACTTGATTTCAAATGGAATGGAATGATTAGTGCCAAGGAATGAGATGGAAGGAAATAGTTTCCTTGGGTTGTCTGAAGTTGACAATGAAATGAGTTCAATGGAATGAACAGGTTCTTCCTAACTAATTCCCTGAAACTCCTCATTTCTCTTCAAATATGAACTCAGTGACCCAGTAACAATTCCAGCCGTGGGCGTGGAAATGTCGTTCAAGCCTCGTACCTGATGACTTGGCCGTTTAATCTCATTTATAACATTCAGTGCGGGTTTGATGGCGCATTTAATTCCTGGCAATTGTTAAGAGAAGCTGATACTTCCTTTACATGGATGTAAACATCCCATCACACTAGAAGTGGAAGAATAGGGTCACACATGTCATGTGCCACCCAACTATCTACCCTCAAATATTTAATTTGCTGATTGTAGCAACAATGTTATTTGAAAAATAGTCCTAAAAATAAGGACGTACTTTAACACTAGCTCCAGAGATTTGAAACGTGAGATGCAATTTGTAAATATGAGTCCTTCGATTTTTTTTTTAAAGCAATAATTATCCCCATGTATCCAGAAAATGTAGATTCATAGTTAGATAACCTTTAAAATATTAACTCTCGGATCTGGGCCGTGCTGATGTCAAGTCCATTCTTCGCTGCTCTTTGGACAATGTTGTGATCCTTTTCATCAATTGCTGCTGTCACATACTTCTAAACTGTTTCTGGTATAACATTGATAACTTAGATGCAGCTGGTAGATTAATTGGCCTGTGAATAATTGCCCTTCATGTATAAGGAGTGGATGCCAAAGTGGGATAACATAGCACTAGAGTGACCGATCGATGGTCAGCCTTGACTTGGTGGGCCGAAGGGACGATTTCTTTACATTCTGAAGATGCCTTACCTTCTGCATGCATCCCATGGGTAAAACATCCCGCACCCTAGCTCACAAATAATGCAAGCCATGAACATTTAAGTCATTGAAATAAACAAACAACACAGCATACCAAATTTATGTTCATAGGTCTGTAAAATTATAGGAGAAGAATTAGGCCATTCGGTCCAACAAGTCTATTGGGCCATTCCATCATAGCTGATCTATCCTTCCCTCTCAGCCCCATTCTCCTGCCTTCTCACCATAACTCCTGACACACATACTAATCAAGAATCTGTCAACCTCTGCCTTAAAAATATCCATTGACTTGGCTTCCATAGCTGTCTGTGGCATTGAGTTCGACCGATTCATCATCCTCTGACTAAAGAAACTCCTCCTCATCTCCTTTCTCAAGGTACATCCTTTTATTCTGAGACCATGGCCTCGGGTCCTTGAATACCCCAGCAGTAGAAACATCCTCTCCACATTTACTCTATCCAGGCCTTTCACTGTTCAAATCGCTGAATATTTGTTGATAGTTGAATATTTGGCAGAAAATGCCAAAAACGCACTGCGTTCTTAGTTTATTTCAGAGAAACAGCGTGGAAACAGGCCCTTCGGCCCACCGAGTCCATGCAGACGGACGATCATCCCGTATATTAATTCCATCCTACACAATAGGGACAATTTTCCTACAATTAACCAACAAATGAACCAACAAAACTGCACGACTTTTGAATGTGGGAGGAAACTGGAGCACCCGGAGAAAACCCACAAGGTCACAGGAATAACATAAAAAACATCGTACATAGAGCTTCCGTAGTCAGGATTGAGCCCGGGTCCCTGGCACTGTAAGGCAGCAACTCTACCACTGCGTCGGGTGAAGATTTATTTTCTTCTCACTTCCAGCTTGAATGGCTGTCCTTTTATTTTAAGATTGTGATCTCTAGTTCCAGGTGCCCCAGCGAATACGAACATAATCTCAATATCTACTCTGTCAAGCCCCGTAGGATTTTTATGCTTATCAATGGGATCGCCTAATATGTTTCCAAGGTCCTACATATGCCAGTCTATTTTTCTTCTCATGGGACAAAACCACTAACCCAATAATCATTCTGATGACCCTTATGCGCCCAATCATGAGTTTAGACTTCCTTGGATGAGGAGACTACACTTTACTCACAATATTCCAGATGCGGTCCCACCATGTCCAAGATGTAGAACAATCCTCCTGCTCCCATGCATTTCTCACCCATACACTCCAATCTCCTAGAACCTAAATGCCCCGGATTTAGGCAAGGCAGTAGATAGGAATGTTCGGTGAACTTTTGTAACTTTGTCGGAACCAAATCGTGGCAACGCTTGTGTACTACCTAGGTCAGGTCTGCTGCATGATTTAACTGGGTTGTATGCAAACAAGACGTTTCATTATAAGTAGGTACATGTGACAATAAAGTATCATCGTCATCAGAACTAATCACCAAAGTTACATGGAATCCTTTAGGTGCACCTCATTGGTGCAATAGGCAGAGGCAAAACCTTTTCTAGTATGAAAACAGTGCTCTAAGCCTGATGTCTTCATCCGCAGCTGCTACCAAATTTCCAAATGACCAAAATGACCTTTGGTGCATTGCTTGGCAACCAACAAACATGCTTCTTGCAGACGTCAAGGACATTCCTGCTAATTATTTCCAAATGGCCAAAATGATCACTGTTGCATCACATGGTGACCAATGAATATACATTTGTAGGCAAGGTGGTGATTCCAGGCAACTATTTCCATTAACAAGTGAGTTGGTAAGCGGAATGCATAATTCTAAGAGAATCACCAAAGGAAGAACAGGAATGATTTGGTTAAGGTTTTTTAAACCAGAACCAAGTGGTGAAAACAGAATCCAGAATGGCTTTTATTGTGCACATACTGTAGTTACTGGAGTTACAAAATAAAGAAGTAAAACATTTGTTGAAAGGAAAATAACGTAGAAATATGCATATTCACTGTTATTCATAAGTTGAGGAATTCGCAAATGCCTTCAGCCAATTGGATACGTTTGAAGTACAATGCCATGATACAGAAATATATGTAATTAGGAAATGGAAAAATGTGAATGAGATCAAGTAGACAGGACTTTCTTTGTGACAAAGCAGTCCTGCTGGATTAGATGGGTTCCTGCCAAGGGGTCTTTTTGTCTTAATAGGATGGATGATGGCAGGTGATCAGCCCCTCCCAGTAACACAATGAAGGAGGGAAATGACAACCGTTATTGAGAATTGGGTTGAAATTTGTTCCCTGAATTGACGTACTAGATTCTGGTCATCCTTCAATCATCTGTATTTATTCATTTTGAGTACTCTTGCAAATGAATGATCTAGAACAGTGTAATCTTTTGCAACAATCAATCTGCTGGAGAAACTGAACAGGTCAGACAACGTCATTTTATCCTAAATTTTTATTATCAATTCTGTTTTTTGAAGTTGCATTGCCTTGCATTTTCTCTATTTTATTTTTATTTTCAATGGACATAACTCCGATGATTTGTGTACAGATACTGCAAATTTTAAGCATTAGTCCACAAAGACGGCATGGGTACAACTGGAAAGGTCCCACTGTTTTGATGGAGAAATTATATTCACAAGTAATAAAGAACATGTTTTAGGCTATAAAATACATTGGAGAAGAAGTACATTTTGCCATCTTAGAGATCATTACTGAAACTTAGCAAGTTCTGTCACTGCACACTGCTCTCTTCAATACTCTCCATGGGGTCTCGAACATCATCATCCGCTGAGCTTGAGGCTGACAATTATCAGCTTCTCATGATCAATGTTACCAGCATCTAAGAGCCACTTCCAAGCTATGTACAGTTCAAAACAGCTATCAGTGTTTGATTAAAACACTGATGCCCGCAACATCACCCTGTCAAAATGCATTACATCATTCAGAGTTCAAGAATTATAACGCACGGAAACAGACCTTCCGTCCAACGTTGGCCCTCTAAACTAATCTCGTTTGTTCAGACCTGGCTCATATCGAGGCTTTGTTCCACCCTCAGCCCTTTCCCAGCTTTCACTCCCCGACGCTCAATCATGTCTGAAGAACATCACCTATCCATGTCCCCCAGAGATGCTGCCTGACCCGCCGAGTTACTCCAGCACTTTGTGTTTTGGTTTGGATATAAAAATGTTTGCTTCTTGCTATGCTTGAACTCTTGGTCAAGGTGTCAACCTGGATCAATGGGCTCATTGTTTGTGCTCTCAATTCCTGAGACCACTATAAAACATAGTAGTGGGGGTACGCCACTCAGCACCTCAGGTCTGCCCCTATTCAATCCCATTATGGTTGACGTCCCAGGTCTCATCTCCTCTTGCTAATCAATGCTAATCCCATTGTCTTGCATTACGCTCATTCTCCCTTTCTATCCAAGAACCTGTCCAAATGTCTTTTAAACATAGTAGTTGTATCGGCCTCTATCTCCTCCTCTTGCATTTGTTCCATTAAAACACGATCCTCAGTGTGAATATTTGTTTTCAGACATAGATCACAAGACCTACAACAACCCCAAACCAATTAGGAGCAGAAGAGGGCATTCGATCCAATTTGTGATCCCAGCCACAAAGACAGATGTGTACAGCAATTCGTTCTTCCCACGCACTATTAAAGCATGGAATAATCTCCACCAAGCCACGGTTGCCCAGCCAGATGCAACTAAATTTAAAGTGGCATTTTCTTCCCAATAACCCTCTCTGGCTAAACCCCTCCCTTCACCACCTCCAGTTTAAATTCCAGTTGGAATAATTTGGAGGACCAAGTAACCAAGAACCAAGAACCAAGAAAAGCTTGTCCCTCAGATTGCTTTCAAATTCTCCTCTCTCAACTCAAAATTAGCCCCCCAGTTTTGGACTCCTCACCCAAGGAAAGGGCCTGATCATCTGCCATGTTTACGCCCCAATAATTTTATAAATCTCTATATGGCTACCCATCAGTCTTTTACTTTCCAGTGGGAACAAACCGTGCCTATCAAATATCTCCAAATTCACTATCCTTTAACTTTCTCCCCTCTTACTCTGAACCTGTACCCTCTAGTTTTTGACACCCCTGCCCTGGAAAAAGATTCTACCTATTCTATCTATGATCCTTATCTGTATTCACCTTTATTAAGGCTATCCCTCAGTCCCTTACATTCTGGTGAGCATAAATCCAGCCTATTTTGTCCCTCCTTATCACTAAAGGGCCTATCCCACTTGGGCGATCTAATCCGTGAGTTCTGGCGAGTTTGCCCTCGACTCATACTCGCAGCATGGTCGACACGAGGTCATAGGAGGTCTTCGTAACTCTCCTTCATGCTCAAGAATGGTCTCCACGTACTCGAGGCCTCAGCTAGATCGCAGTGTTTTTTTCAATATGATAAAAAAATGCCCGCGAATAAAAAAAGGTCGCCATGGAAAAAATCAATACTTTTTTTACTCAGAGGTTTAGTCGTAGTAAGTTGTAGTAAGTCACCATGTTTGTCGTAGGTAATCAAGGGTAGTCGAAGGTAGTCAAAGGTAGTCGTAGATAGTCTTCATCATAGTCAAAGGGAGGTCGAAGGAGATCGAAGGAGATCGAAGGAGGTCGTCTTCACTCTCCACTATTCAGTGTCCAATTTTCGCGGTTAGTCGTAGCTAGTCGAAGCTGGTCTTCAACATGTCATTTTTTCAAACTCTTCTAAACTCGTCAATTAGGTCGCCCAAGTGGGACAGCCCTCTATGCATCCTGATGGATCTCTTATGCAGACATTGCAATGCTACCATACTCTTCCTGGGGTATGGCGACCACAACTGTATGCAAAACCTTTGGCCCAACCATTGCTTTCTACAGCTGCAACAGCATGATATCCTAACTCTATACTTAATGGAGACACAAGAGACTGCAAATGCTGGAATCTTGAGCAAAACTGAAAGTGCTGGAGAAACTGAAGGAAGATCCCGACCCAAAATGTTTCCTGTCCGTTGCCTCTCCAGATGCCGCCTGTCCAGCTGAGTTGCTCCAGCGTTTTGATTTATACTCAATGCCTTGGCTTATGAAGGCAGGTATGCCAAATGCCTTCCACCCTATACCCTATCAACCTATGTTACCATCTTAGGGAACCATGAACTTGCACCCCTGTTTTTTCTGCAAATCAATGTCCCTGGTGCCCCTGCCTGTTACTGGCTATAGACTTCCAGTCAGAAAAACAAACCCCCACCACTACCATCTGCCTTTTATCACCAAGCCAATTTTGGACCCAGTTTACCAACACACCTTGGATCCCATGTGTGCTTGAACCTTCTGCATCAGCCTTGTCAAAAGTCTTGCTAAAGTCCATATAGACATTGGTTGCTGCCTTGCCATCATCAGTTTTCTTCATTACCTCCTCTACAAACCCGGCCAGATTTGTAAATACAAAACCATGCTGACTTCCGCTAATCAGTTCAAGTGAACAAAATTTCTACCACTTGGAATTTTTTCCAATAATTTTGATGCTACTCTTGTGAGGCTCACTGGAGTTTCCTTCCTTATCCCACCTTTTTGAATCAAGGAATAGCTTTGCTATCCTGCAGTCTTCTGGAACATCACGCAAGAAGAATGAAGAACCAAAAATCACTGTGGCCCTTATTATGTCTGTCAGGGCCCCAGTGATCTCCTCCCCTGCTTTCCTTGACAACCTGGAATTGATCCCATCTGATGTAACTCCTCATGTGAAGCTTTCTATTCCTTATTATGTCTGGTCCTATGCTTAATGTTGCTGCCCTGTTCAGAAGAGCTGGAGGAAGAAATTACTTAGCGTTTGATGCTCCCTGGGAAGTCCCTGCCACTAGTATTTTTTTGTCTGTTCGCCTACTAAGATCGCGCTCCCTTATTCAGTCCCAGTTCCAGTGCACATGCTGGACTATGAGAGGGTTCCTGCTTAGAAAGGTTCTTCTGCTCTGCGATGTCTTTTTCTTGAGACCCTGGTGTTGAGAATGAATTAAAGATAAAAGGCCAGAATCTATGATGGCACCAACTCATCAAGTGGTATCAAATAAATGGCATTACGTCGCAGACTGTTGTATGAATGTCATAAAGTCATAACGTCACGTGATAGGAGCAGAATTAGGCCATTCAGCCCATCAAGTCTGCCATTCAATCAAACCTGATCTATCTCTCTCCCCAACCCCATTCTCCTGCCTTCGCCCCATATCCCCTATCACTAGTACCAAACAATAATCTATCTCTGCCTTATCCATTGACTTGGTCTCCACAGCCTTCTGTAGCAAAGAATTCCACAGATTCACCACCCTCTGACTAAAGAAATTCCCCCTCATCTCTTCCCTAAAGGAATGCCCTATAATTCTGAGGCAATGCATTCTAGTCCTAGAGGTAATGTACTTGCTTGTTTCTGGATATTTATAATGGGCTGTAAATCATAGTTGGAGAGCCAGTCTAGAAATATCCTACATTGGCAGTCTGCGTTCCCGCTGTAGGAATATAGTTGGGTTCTGTAAACATATGAAGTAAACGGTGAATGGCAGGGGCCTGAGAAGTGTTATGAAACAGCGAGACCCTGGGGTGTAAGTGTATAATTTCCTGAAAGTGGCAATAGACTTGGACAGAGAGGTGAAGAAGGCTTATGGCATGTTGCCAACTAAAGTTCCCTCCAGCATGAAGCATGAAGCACAGGCAGGAGTGCAAAGGGGGATTGCTGGAAGTGCTCATGGAGTGAATACAAGTTTTTTTCCCAGTTCATACCAGGCGAATCCCAATCAGGTTCATCAGGCGTGACATTGCTCGGCCAACATCCATCGGCCTCAGCGACCAAATCCACTGAGTGCAGAGAAGGTTACCAGACTGATTCCTGGGATGTCAGGACTGTCTTATGAACAAAGACTGCATAGACTCGGTTTATACTCTCTAGAATTTAGGAGATTGAGAGGGGATCTTATAGAAACTTACAAAATTCTTAAGGGGTTGGACAGGCTAGATGCAGGAAGATTGTTCCCGATGTTGGGGAGGTCCAGGACAAGGGGTCACAGCTTAAGGATAAGGGGGAAATCCTTTAGGACTGAGATGAGAAGGAATTTTTTCACACAGAGAGTGGTGGGTCTCTGGAACTCTCTGCCACAGAGGGTAGTTGAGGCCAGTTCATTGGCTATATTTAAGAGGGAGTTAGATGTGGCCCTTGTGGCTAAGGGGATCAGAGGGTATGGAGAGAAGGCAGGTACGGGATACTGAGTTGGATGATCAGCCATGGTCATATTGAATGGCGGTGCAGGCTCGAAGGGCCGAATGGCCTACTCCTGCACCTAATTTCTATGTTTCTATGTTTCTATGAAAAGCCCTCTGTCAACTCATTGGGCAAGGATATGTGAACTCCTTCACCAACCTTCTTAATGGCACGTGACAAAAGCCGTCTTTGCCTCTCCATCTCCTCAGTGAAGATGTGGACCTCTGCTCACGCTGCTGAACAGCACAACGATGTCCCAAAAGCATTTTCTGCCTTTAGGTATCTGATGCGCTGAAATGTGCTCCATGCCCGGATTACAGAAATTTAGGAGTTAAAATGTCCTGGGTCGGTTTTTGGCTGCCGTAGATGCAATTTGAGCTGGCGTTCACAGAAAATGGGCTCTGAATTAAACTTCAGGCATTCCTTTCTCCTTTCCAGATTTCATTTGGAAAATTATATTAGAAGTAAAATGACAGGCACTTCATCACAATTAGTTTAGTTTTTTAGTTTAGAGCTACAGCGTGGAAACAGGCCCTTCGGCACAAAGAGTCCGCACCAACCAGTGTTCCCCATACACTAGCACCATCCTACACACTAGGGACAAATTACAATTTTTACTGAAGCCAATTCACCGACAAATCTGTACGTCCTTGGAGTGTGGGAGAAAACCGGAGTGCCCGGGAAAACACAGGAGAACGCACTAACTCAGGACAGACGGCACCCATAGCCAGGATCGAACCCAGGTCTCTGGCACTGTAAGGCAGAAACTCTACCGCTGCGCCACTGTGCCGCCCTTTATAAGTTTTTAGTTTGTACTTTAGTTTTGGAGACACAGCACGGAAACAGTCCCTTCGGCCCACTGAGTTCACACTGACCAGTGCTCCCCACACATTAAACCTATCCTACACTCAAGATAATTTACATTATACCAAGCCATTTAACCTATAAACCTGTCCATCTTTGGAGTGTGGGAGGAAACCGAAGATCTCGGAGAAAACCCACTTGGTCACGGGGAGAACGTGCAAACTCCGTACAGACAGCACCCGTAGTCGGGATTGAACCTGGGTCTTCTTCTTCTGTCGTATGCCTTTTAGACCTGCAGCTCCGTTGAGGCGAGCCAGGCCAAGGTGTCATCGTCCAGGTCAATCAGACCTCATTGACCATTCGGTGGCCGGTGTTTGGGGCAACTGGTGACCACGTGCTCCACTGTCTGTGTTGGGTCCCCACACTCGCAGGAGGCGCTCGCTGTCCACGAGGCCCCACCTCTTCATCGCTACTCCATAGTGTCCGATACCTGTCCTCAAGCGGTTGAGGGCTGTCCACTGCTTTTGTGGCCAGGAACGTCCATGGGGTCATCTATGTACTGGTGTAGCCTAGATGGTTCCGCTGACTTCCACTGGTCTCTCCATCACGTCTTGACCCAGGCGGCCTTAGAAGCATCAGCCGGTGTTGTGCAGAGCAGCTCTTGGGCTTGCGTGGCAAAGGGGCGCCGTGACTTGAGGCGCACTCATTGTGGTGTCTCTGTGACGATCTGATGGAGGAGGTGGGATTCACTGGTCTGGGTTTCCGGTGCTGGAAGGCAGCAACTCTACCGCTGTGCCACTCTGCTGCCCTTTATAACGATGGGTGAAACAGTTGGGTAATGTTATTATACACATCAACCTAGAACCTCCAACTTAACTGACTAACGCTTGGATGGTGTAATAATCCAGGCCATATACTAACTCCAAAATTAGTATTTAGGTATCTAAAATGTTAGCTCTCAGATCAGCTTCTTTCTGGTGTAGACTGGAGGGCAAGTCACCCTTAAGTGATGAATTCATCACATTTTCATTCTTGAATGCTAATCTGAAACCCTAACACAGCAAATTGATAAATAATACATATCCAGTTAATAAATTGCTAGTTCTATCTGACTAAATGTTGGTGCGGCTTCGTAATTCATAATTAGATTTGCTCTCCAATATTTGAAGCAATTCACCGTTGGAGTACATTTTAGATAAGGTGTTTGCAACTGAATGATAAGCCCCCATTTGCAGGAATCAACAGGACATATTTCCGTCACCTTTAACACTGTATGATTCCATTGCCTGAAATGCCTCTGACCGGTAATAATAGATTTCTTCAACGCATACTTCCAGCAGGTTTTAATTTCCAGTACTTCACCTTTGATCATGTTGGTGATGAATGCAGGTTTTTGTCATTGCATCCTTGTATTCCTGCTTACTGTGGTTAGAGGTGCAACAACCTCATTGTAACTAGCTACAGTTTGACAGAGTTATAATTCAGATATTACTTAAGGAAAAGTGAAATGGAGAAATAATCTTGCGGGTGCTCCAACAAACACTCTGGACCCAAAGACTGCAAGAGCCCCGAACTACAAACTCATTACTGGCCCGCGGCATCTACATTTCAAATACAGTTGCTATGTAATAGGCTCTATAATGCATTAAATCATTGTGCCAGCACCTGTGCAACGACAGTGGGGACATAAATCATCTTTCCTTACTACACCTGAATGGTTAGCTGGTAGTAATCTATGTTAGGTCTGAAGGCAGTTTGTACGCTTATTTTCCATGACAGACAACAATTTAGGAGTGCTGACAAAAGGAATGGTCTGAAGAAGGGCCTCGACCTGAAACGTTCTTGGTTCTTGGTTCTTGGTTTCTTGGTCCTCCAAAATATTCCAAATGGAATTTAAAATGGAGGCGGTGGAGGGAGGACACTCATTCCTTCTCTTCGGAGATGCTGCCTGTCCCGCTGAGTTACTCCAGTACATTGTGTCTTTGTTCTGACAAAAGGAACTGCTGGTTTCTCATGTAGATAGGGTGGTAAAGAAAGCTTTTGGTGTGCTGGCCTTTATAAATCAGCGCATTTAGTATAGAAGTTGGGATGTAATGTTAAAATTGTACAAGGCATTGGTGAGGCCAATTCTGGAATATGGTGTACAATTCTGGTCGCCAAATTATAGGAAAGATGTCAACAAAATAGAGAGAGTACAGAGGAGATTTACTAGAATGTTGCCTGGGTTTCAGCACCTAAGTTACAGAGAAAAGTTGAACAAGTTAGGTCTTTATTCTTTGGAGCGCAGAAGGTTAAGGGGGGACTTGATAGAGGTCTTTAAAATTATGAGAGGGATAGACAGAGTTGACATGGATAAGCTTTTTCCATTGAGAGCAGGGAAGATTCAAACAAGAGGGCATGATTTGAGAATGAAGGGACAAAAGTTTAGGGGTAACATGAGGGGGAACTTCTTTACTCAGAGAGTGGTAGCTGTGTGGAATGAGCTTCCAGTGGAAGTGGTGGAGGCAGGATCGATTTTATCATTGAAAAATAAATTGGAAAGGTATATGGACGGGAAAGGAATGGAGGGTTATGGTCTGAGTGCAGGTAGATGGGACTAGGTGAGAGTAAGTGTTCAGCATGGACTAGAAGGGCCGAGATGGCCTGTTTCCGTGCTGTAATTGTTATATGGTTATGTTATATGGTTATATGGTTTACCAATAAACCCCACATAAAATGCTGGAGTAACTCAGCAGGTCAGGCAGCATCTCTGGAGGACATGGATAGGTGACATTTTAGTTCTTCAGACAAGAATAGCTGAATATATTGTTGAATATGTGGTATGAGACTGAGACTCTGTTCTGCAGGCTTTTGTGGAAAGGAAAACTTGAAGAAAAGGCAATTGAAATATGTAAAAGGCAATTGAAATATGTAAAGGACCAAATAAAATAGTCTCGGTATGAACTGAGCAGTTTCCCTGTACGTGGCTTGATTTGGCTGGCATTGAAAATGGAAGTGATAGTTGCAGGATAGGGTTCAGAATGATGGAGTTTTCAATCTCACAAGGTCGTGCATTCTAAAACCCCTGTCCCACGGTACATTCTAAGACTTCTCCCGAGTTTGCCCTGATTCGAACTCGGAGATTTACGGTAATGGCCACTCGTCTGTACTAGGGGCTCCCGTGGACATTTTTCATCATGTTGAAAAATCTTCACGAGTCTTCCCGTGCTTACCTGCCGTTAGCGAGTTTTCCCGAATACCTGCCGTTACCACTAAGAGACGTCCCCGAGCTCCGACGTACCAGCTACGTTCATTCTCCGTGCTTACCACGAGTTTGATTTTTTTTAAACTAGGGAGAGCTCTTGGAATGAACTCGCACCGTGGAACAGGGCTATTACTCTTTAGTATACACTCAAGACACGTTATTAAAAGACACAAGAGATACTGAGAAAGGGTAGGGAAATGAGGCTCCGTTTGGAAGTCCTTCCAAACAGTTTAACCTGTTTCCTTTATCATCGTTACTTTTTTGCATATCTTTTATTAATTGTTCTTTATCTCTCCACATCACCATCTATTTCTTTTGTTTCCCTTATCCCTAACCAGTCTGAAGAAGTGTCTCGACCCGAAACATCACCCATTTCTTCTCTCCAGAGATGCTGCATGAGTATCAAAAATAGATCAGTTCGCAAGTATCCTTTAAGGTGCGGCTTAATTAACTGTACTCTTGCCTCTGATGTTCTTTTGATTTCTTACTCCAAAAATTTGATTACAAAACCTGATACTGCAGTTCAGTATTGACACAATACACGTATTTACTAGGGTGCTAACTATCTGATGTGACACTAATATTTGGTCCCTGTATGCTCTGTTGGGTGGATATAAAATATCCCATGCCATTATTTTAGAGTTGTAATTTCATTTTTCTTTCCTTTTAAAATCTTTTTTTAAATGTTTTTTTCAAAAACAAAACAACACAGAAAAATAATGATAAACATAACAGTGATATTGATGCATAGGGATCAGGATTACATTAATAATGGGTATAACCTAAATATGAGTCCAGTGTCAAAATACACATTGAATATAGGCCTCCCGGTCTCTATGTAAATATAGGTAAGTGTTTAAAGGAGAACGTATATGTATAAAAACAAAAAGATAAAATGAAAAAAAAGAAAAAAAGGGAAAAAAGGTAAAAGCAAAAAACTAAACCCCCCTAAACTAGAAAAAAAAACCAGAATCTGCGCTGCGAAGAATTTCAACAATTTAAGTCCGTTTGTCGTCCAGTTCGTTCCACTGTATAAAGGTAAAAGAATTATTATAACAGTTGGAGAGGGGACAATTTAGGTTGTATAAAACTGTTGAAAATATTTCCTAAGTCCTGCACAATATGTACCTCTCAGCCAAAATCACTGAATGATACCATCATTGTCCCAATGCTGTTTGTAGGAACTCCCAAGCATAAGTTGGCTGCTGTATTTCTAACAATATCAAATGGCTAAACTTCAAAGGTATTTGAAAAGCAAAAACAAAACTGCCAATGCTGAAAATGTTAATTTTATATTTTATATATTTTATATTTTACATAAATTTATAAAATGTTGTATAGTAGTGAATAATGCATAGACCGAGCAGTATGCATGGGGGGAGATACTAAAACATTCCAAAGTGTACCATTTGGTTATAAAGTCCTTTGAGATGTTGTGAAAGGTGCAAGTCTTTATATTGCCTCTTTCCAAATTAAAAATACTGTGCGATTTGGTTCCCGTTCTCAAAACAAATTTATTTTTATCCCATCTTGGTTTAATTTAATTGCAGCTAAGTATGCTGACATGTTCTGAGGAAAGGGAACCGTACATTTCACTGAGCTCTTTGCCACCCTCATCCACACACAGCAGTCTACTGAGAATAAAGTTGAATTGTTTGGGGCATCTCGAGATAATTGACATCAATTGGAGAAACACTTATGGTGACAGAAATAATCTCAGTGCCTTTAGTCTTTGGAGAGGAAAGAGATTACATAGGAGTCCTGCTGGAAATAGCTAACACAGTCATTCTTTGAAAAAAGAAAGACACAAAATCCTGGAGTAGCTCAACGGGTCAGGCAGCATTTCTGAAGAACGTGAATTGGTGATGTTTCAAGTCGGGAAAGGTCTAAAAAGTCCTGACTCGAAACATCACCAAGCCATATTCTCCAGAGATGCTACCTGACATGCTGAGTTAAGGCCCTGTCCCACTTTCCCGAGTTACTCACCAACTCTCCCGAGTTTTTCCCTTGATTCGAACTCGGAGAATTACGGTAATAGCCGTTCGTAGGTACTCGGGGCTATTTGTTTAACTCGTGAACATTTTTCAACATGTTGAAAAAAACGTCCCGACTTACCTGATGCCTCGAGTTCCTACCGCTGGCATTACGAGCCGCTATGAAACATCTACAGACTCATACAAGCTCGCTACCGACAATCCCCGACATTCCCCCGAGTTTGAATCAAGGGGAAAACGCGGGAGAGTTTGTGAGTAACTCGGGAAAGTGGGACAGGCCCTTAACTCCAGCACTTTGTGTCCTTTTTTTGTAAACCAGCATCTGCTGTTCCTTGTATCTATAGTAATTCTTTGTTTAATTTCCTTTTGTTATAGGCTTGTTGATACAGTGGGGAACGTATCATTTCATTGTCGATATGTTCATTCTTCCATTGAATGAGGTTTTAAGGCAGCTAGAGATATGGTGAGGTGAAGTGGAGATGAACCATATGCTCGAGAGTTGACAAAACAGTTGAAAGAAAGCCTTTCAACAATGAAAAAGGAGTGCAAATCTCAATTTGAGGATGATCTGAGCAAAGATCGTAACTCCAAAATGAAAGAGAAAATCAACGATTACAGGACGTAATACAAGAACTTTTATCAACAAAAGCTCACAAAAGACGGTTCATTGCTCATTGGATTTCTTTTAAGGTTGTGGAGAAAAGGCGGGAAGACAGATTATACGAAGCTACAATTTCATCCTTGGGTGAAGCGGCTGCTGATCCATTCTATTAAGTTCAGCACTTGACCCAGCTCTGCCAGTCCACAGCCATAACTGGTGAGTGTTATGTTATTTCAATGTATATTATTCTAAATCATATTTAAAAATATATTTTAAAATTGATTTCATTTAAGAATATGCATTGTGTTGCTCTGATGAGAACCCAACTGCAACCTATGTACTGTGCACTTCATGAGAAAATAGGGATTGCTTTGTGTTATTTTGTTCCATAAATCAATGATGATATTAGGCGAAGATTTAGGAACAGGGAACTGCAGATGCTGGTTTACACAAAAGGACACCGAGTGCTAGAGTAACTCAGCGGGTCAAACAGCATCCCAGAGAACATGGGTAGATGACATTTCAGGTCAGGACCCTTCATCAGTCTGAAGAAGGGTCCTGACCCGAAGCATCATCTATCCATGTTAGCGAGAGATGCTGCTTGACCGATTGGGTTACTCTGGCACTTTGTGTCCTTTTAAGTGAAGAGTTGCAGTGCAGTCATGTTTCCTAACCTTTACAAGATAATTGCCCTTGTGAAATGGTGACACAGGTTAAGGCAACTTGTTTTGTTATGTGAAGATGGTGCTGGGTTCCCATTGCAGCACTATGAAACCCGTGTTAAACCTTCTCCCGCAGGGCTAGACCACTGTGGGAACTGGCCCAGTAAAGATGAAAAGAAAATATTTGTGTGACTGGAAAGTACACTCATGGCTGATGGTGATCCCACAACATTGCTGCTTTTAAAGCAAACTGATGGTACCGGGTTGGAATGAATCGACCCAACAACATAACAAAACTGTTCCATCAAGTTCAGAAATATATTGCACTATCTTCATTATTTCTGGGTCTTCATTCACACTGCATCAAAAATCTTGGAGCTATCTGCCTCACCTCAGTCTTACATTAGAAGTACTGCAGTTGTTCAAGAAGGCAGCCCACCGTTGCCTCCTCAGCAAGTTATCTGGATGCTTTCAAGAGAGAGCTAGATAGGGCTCTTAAAAATAGTGGAGTCAGGGGATATGGGGAGAAGGCTGGAACGGAGTACTGATTGGGGATGATCAGCCGTGATCACGTTGAATGGCGGTGCTGGCTCGAAGGGCCGAATGGCCTATTCCTTGCACCTATTGTCTATTGTCTAATGAGACATTAAAATAAATACTGGCCTTACCAGGCAAGCCCCTTTCTTACAAAATACAACCACGTAGTCCTGGGAGAAGGTTGTTAAGGTGCTTCCTTCTTCCTGTTAAGGTTTACGAGGATGATCCCAGGAATGATAGGGTTCACATATGTTGAGCGTTTGATGGCACTGGGCCTGTACTCGCCGGAGTTTAGAAGGATGAGGAGGGACCTCTTGAAACTTGCCGAATAGTGAAAGGCTTGGACAGAGTGGATGTGGAGAGGATGTTTCCACTGGTGGGAGATTCAAGGACCAGGAGTCATAGCCTCAGAATAAAAGGATGTGCCTTTAGAAAGGAGATGAGGAGGAATTTCTTTAGTCAGAGGGTGGTGAATCTGTGGAATTCATTGCCACAGAAGACTGTGGAGGCCAAGTTAATGGATATTTTTAAGGCAGAGATGGACAGATTCTTGTTTAGTATGGGTGTTAAGGTTTTATGGGGAGAAGGTAGGAGTCTTAAGAGGGCAAGATAGATCAGTCATGATGGAATGGCGGAGTAGACTTCATGGGCCATCTGGCCTAATTCTGTCCTATAACCTATGAACTTATGACCTTATGAATTTTGAAAGCAGTCAACCAAGACTGATAATGATTTGTCTCTAGTGTGTTCTGTGGGTTTTGAAGTGGCTGATGAGGCCAATGTACGAGCCCACACACTCTTCCACAGATGGGACAGGAAGTGTTTGATGGGGCAGGTCATCAGGTAGTGAGATAATCGGTGTTTTCTCTGCCATTGACATGAGATCCCTGGGTGCTCCTGATCCTTCTCAATACCATCCTCACTGCTCCTTCTCCATTTTGCGTGGGTACGGACAAGAGATTCCTTGGAATCTGCATGGAGTTCTTTTTTAAGGAAGCCTTGAGCGCACCCTTGAAGCTTTTTCTCTATCCACCATCTATCTCCCAAGCCAGAGCTTGGAATAAAGAAATAGGTACGATTTGATACGATAGAATGTTATTTACCCCAGGAGGGAAATAGATCTGCCAACAGTTATAAAAACACAAAATACATTAAACTTGAAATTAAAATGACTGCAAGGGCATGTCAGGGAAGAGTTGCCTTTTGTGGGGTCCTGATAATTTCAACATTGAACTTCTTGTGACAATACTTCTGTTAGTGATCCTGGTTTGTGTGCGAGGGGCAGCATAAGAATGCATGCAATACTGGCAAATCCCCATGGTCTTGCTGAGTGTGGTCAACAGGAAAAGTAGATGAAGCTTTCTCCACTTGAGAACAAGGTTTGGGTGATTTCCCAAACATGGCTCGAAACATAAAACGGTGACATTGGCAGAGATCAATAGCAGTAGCCTGCGGCAAGCAAGCTCGATGATCTCGCCATTCAACACAGCCCAGGCATATTTGGGAGGCTGCTTTTAAACATTACAGGAGGTCAGAGATCTCAGTGTGAACAATGAATGCAGTTTGTGTGTTGTCTCTTTAGCCAGCATGGTTTAAAGGGAAGTGGCATAGCAGATCAGGTTATTCTCTAAATTGGTACAAAATTATGTTTTCAGACCATAGAAGCAAAATGCTGGAGTAAAGGGCCTGTCCCACTTGGGCGTCATTTGCGCATCATTTACGCGGCATCATTTACCCGTCACGACGCGCAATGCATGCGTGGTGACGCGCCCGTGATGCGTGCATGGTGCGCATTACGCGCGCATGGTGCGTGGTGACGTAGGCAGTGATGCGCGGTCGCTGTGGGACAGGTCCTTAACTCAGTGGGACAGGCAGCATCTCTGGAGAGAAGGAATGGGTGATGTTTCAGTCTGTAGAAGGGTGTTGACCCGAAACGTC
This sequence comes from Raja brachyura, assembly GCA_963514005.1. The sequence goes on along the minus strand of OY740797.1, from coordinate 43,350,432 downwards.
TCCCATTCCTTCTCTCCAGAGATGCTGCCTAACCCACTGAGTTATTCCAGTATTATGTGTCTATCCTCGGTTTAAACCAGCATCTGCAGTTCCTTCCTACACATGCTTTCAGACCGGCCAGGTTGTAAATCATGCTGGGATTGGGTTTTGCACATTGCCCTACCACTGAAAGGCAAAGACATGAGGGTGCAGGAAAATGCAGTGGAGAACTTTGGAGTAGAATTGCCTGACGGTGCTGGGGCTTCCAGAGATGGGTGAAATATTACTTTGCTGGGTTATTGCAATTTTCAACTTGACAGCATTCATTTTTGGAGTTGTACAAAGGAAATGTTAAACTGAAGTCGTCAGATGAGGTGGGAAAAATGAGGTATGCAGATGCAAGGTTGAAATACAAATGCAAGCCAGACCGATAATAGAAAGATAGCCGGGGAAGTGGAAATGGAAATGAGCAGATAATATTTAAAACGTGAGTCCAAAGGTTTAGCACAAGATTATAAATTGTAGGTTACACAAAAAGCTGGAGAAACTCAGCGGGTGCAGCAGCATCTAAGGAGCGAAGGAGATACGCGACGTTTCGGTTCGAGACCCTTCTTCAGACTGGTCAGGGATCAGGGAAACGAAAGATATAGACAGTGATGTGGAGAGATAAAGAACAATGAATGAAAGATATGCAAAAAAGTATTGATGATCAAGGAAACAGGCCATTGTAAGCTGTTTGTAGTGTGAAAATGAGAAGCTAGTGCGACTTGGGTGGGGGGGGGGAGATAGAGAGAGAAGGAATGACAGGACCCGAGGGCTGAGGGAGAGGTGGGAAGGGGAGGAGGCAGCAAGGGTTAACAGAATTGAGAAAATTCAATGTTTAAGCCCAGAGGATGCAGACTCCCCAAGCGGAATATGAGGTGCTGTTCCTCCAACTTGCGGTGTTGCTCACTCTGGCCGTGGAGGAGGCCCAGGACCGAGAGGTCGGATACGGAATGGGAGGGGGAGTTGAAGTGCTGAGCCACTGGGAGGTCGGGTTGGTTATTGCGGACCGAGCGGAGGTACAATTATAAATTGTAAACAGGCGATAGTTTGAGGGGTGTTGGCAATAATTGAAGTTGAGTAATTATATCTACCTTTATAAAGGAAGAATATGCTTTCAAAGTCAGCGTAAAAGGGGATGCAATTGGGAAAAACAAGTTAACAATAGAAAAAAGGGAGGAGCAGAACAGTAGATGTAAATGGATATTGCCTGCCACAGAAGGCTGTGGACGCAAAGTCAGTGGATATATTTGAGAGGGATAGATAGATTCTTAATTAGTACAGGTGTCAGAGATTATGGGGAGAAGGCAGGAAATTGGAGTTAGGAGGGAGAGGTAGATCAGCCATGGTTCAATGGCAGAGTAGACGATGGGCCGAATGGCCTAATTCTACTCCTATAACATGATCTTATGGGATATGCACCTGGACAAGATATATTCTAGCTTACTGAGAGAACAAAGGAGGACGTCTTGCAGAACTGAAAGTTATCTTCCAACCATCATTGGATGCAAAGATTTGAGCATTATAAATGTTGCACGCAGCTGTTTAAAAATGGATACACGGATATGTATCTGCCGGCCAGTTACTTTAATCTTGATGGTGGTAGCGATAACCTTGAACAAAATTAATAGTTTGATAAATGTGAATTAATAAAGGAGAGCAAACACAGGTTATCTAAAAGCAATTCAGGTTTACTTAACTTGAATGAGTTTTTAAATGGGGGAACAGGAAAGATCAAGGAGACCCACTGGCTTGGACTGGGGAGTGCAGGGCAGAGTCTCAAAAACATTGGGAATGTAGTAAACAATGAGAAAAGTAATCATAGAATATGAGAAACCAGGCAGTTGATGGAATGGGTAGGCACACAAAAGGTGAAATGTAATACTGAGAAGTGCAAAGTGATACATTTTGGTGGAGGAAGCCAATGTAATCTGCAGGGTACGCTTCTGAAAAGGGGATCAGAAACATTGAAACTTGAGGGATATAAGTGCAGAAATCTCTGAAGGTGGTAACATAGGTTGAGGAAGCAGTTAAAAAGCAAATGGGATTCTGGGCTTTATAAATAGTTTATCAGATCCAAAAAGTTCTATTGAAGTTCTTTCAAATACTAGTTCAGTGCCAACTAAAATATTGAGCCCACTTCTTAGAATAAAGGGGAGGTCATTTAAGACTGAGCTGAGAAAAAACGTTTTTACCCAGAGAGTTGTGAATTTGTGGAATTCCCTGCCACAGAGGGCAGTGGAGGCCAAATCACTGGATGGATTTAAGAGAGAGTTGGATAGAGCTCTAGGGGCTAGTGGAGTCAAGGGATATGGGGGAGAAGGCAGGCACGGGTTATTGATAGCGGACGATCAGCCATGATCATATTGAATGGCGGTGTTGGCTCGAAGGGCCGAATGGCCTCCTCCTGCACCTATTTTTTATGTTTCTATGTTTCTATGTTTCTGGGCACTGCCCTTTAGAAAGGATGTGAGGGCTAGTGAGAGAGCAGAAAAGATCAGCAGGACTAGATATGTTCAGAGTTTAGAGAGAGGGTGATACAGTGTGGAAACAGGCCCTTCGGCCCACTAAGTCCATACCGACCAGTCATTTCCCGTACACTAGTTCTATCTTACACATTAGGAACAATTTACAGAAGCCAATTAACCTCAAAAGCTGCGCATCTTTTGAATGTGGGAAGAAACTGGAGCACCTGGAGAAAACTCACGTGGTCACAGGGAGAACGTACAAACTCTGGACAGATAGCACCCGGAGTCAGGATCGAACCACTGTAAAACCCCTGTCTCACGGTGCGAGTTGGCCCACGAGTGACCCCGAGTTTTCACTCGTGGTGATCACGTACAGCCAACGTAGTGGGAACGTCGGAACTCGCGCGATCAACTTGTCCACTCGTGGCGCTAACGGCAGGTACCTGTGAAACTTGTGAACTCGTGAAAAAAGTCAAACATGTTTGACTTTTTCCACGAGTCAAATTTCGTGGTCAAGTTTAAAATTGAAACATTTAAACTCAGAGTTATATCGTAGTGGCCCGTGCGTTAAGTTTAGTGATTCGTGCGTCTACCGTGGGAACTCTTTAATAGACACAAAATGCTGGAGTAACTCAGCGGACCAGGCAGCATCTCTGGAGAGAAGGAATGGAGTCGAGACCCTTCTTCAGACTTACCCAAAACGCCACCCATTCCTTCTCTCCAGATATGCGGCCTGTCCCGCCGAGTTACTCAAGCATTTTGTGTCTATTTATACTTTAGTTTCGGATATGATCAAGTGTAAGAAACACAAACCAGACTACCTTCACATCAGAGAATCCTAATGTTCCTAATTTGGCTGAGGCACTTCACTGTCCGCGTGTAGGAAGGAGCTGCAGATGCTGGTTTACACCGACGATAGACACAAACATGCTGGAGTAACTCAGCGGGACAGGCATCGCCTCTGGAGATAAGGAATGGGTGATGTTTCGGGTCGGGGCCCTTCTTCAGACTCCCCGCTCATTCTTCCATCGTCGATGTGAACTTGTGGGGGTGCGAGGAATCGGGCGTCGCTGGGTAAGGGGAAGAGAGGTTTTACTGCTGAATTATGCGCAACAGAAGCATGAAGTGGGGGTAAGATCCGTTTAAACTATCTTGTCGTCGTTCCCCCCCCCCCTCCCCCAATGTTGGGAGAGAGAGGGAAGAGAGTTGTGCAAAGAAACCACGGGAGACTGCATCTTTGGAGGGAAATCATAAAATGTATAGGGATGTTTCGGGCCGGGACCCTAAAGGTTGACTACCCGTTTCGCAGATGCCGTTCCTAGCCCCCCTCTCACTCCTCCCCACCCATAGTCTTTGCCTTCTCCCAATTCCACCATGCCTCGCTTCCCCCCCCCTCCCCCCCCAAACCTGTCCTCGCCTGAACTGCTGAAGATAACCGAGTGCTTTAAATGCGAATCCCGGACTGCAGCAACAACACACGCCCTGAGCGGGAGAGGAACTTGGTAACTCAAGAGCAAACGGGAGGGGAACTTGGTAACTCTGGAGACGATCTCGGAACATCGCAGATTACCATACCCGTGTGAACTCGCCACAAACACTTGCTCATCAACTTGGAATATCGTACACAACCACGAGTCACTCTGGGTCACTCGTGTGTCAACTCGCACCGTGAGACAGGGCCTTTAGGCAGCAACTCTACCCTTGCGTCACTGTGCCGCCCTGTTATACAGATATAGAGCTATATGAATAGATTCAGATTCACATTCACATTCAGATTCACATTTATTGTCTCATGCACCAATTTAAGGTACAGTGATATTTGAGTTACCATGCAGCCATGCAATTAAAAGGACACAACATAATTAAAAAAGATCGATAGAACTTAACATAAACATCCACCACAGTGATCACTGTGATGGAAGGCAATAAAGTTCAGTCAGTCTTCCTCCTTTTGTTCACCCGTGTTTGGGGCCTTGACCCTCTGTAGTCGCCACTACCGACGGCCCGATGTACAGGGCCCCTCGTAAGGATGATCGAAGCTCCGACTTTGGGACGGATGGAACACACACCGCAACTTGGAGGGCCCGAATCAGCCACTTTCTTACCGGAGACATTCTTCTCGATGTTATCGGCTGCAGGCAGGCCAGCGGTCGGAGCTCTTCTCTGGTGATCCCTGGCAAGGGATCCCTGGTTCGGGGATGGTAAAGTCCGCTCCACGCCTGCTGCTAGAAGCTCCGCAGACCGTGGCTTCATAGAAACATAACATAGAAAATAGGTGCAGGAGTAGGCCATTTGGCCCTTCGAGCCTGCACCGCCATTCAATATGATCATGGCTGATCATCCAACTCAGTATCCCTTACCTGCCTACTCTCCATACCCCCTGATCCCTTAAAGCCACAAGGGCCACATCTAACTCCCTCTTAAATATAGCCAACGAACTGGCCTCAACTACCATCTGTGGCAGAGAATTCCAGAGATTCACCACTCTGTGTGTGAATTTAATGCACAAAAGGACACAAAGTGCTGGGGTAACTCAGCAGGGTCAAGCAGCATCTCTGGAGAACTTGGATAGTTGATGTTTGGGGTGGTGATGCTTTGTCAGACTGAAGGCAACACACATGCCATTAAATCTGAGGATAGACACAAAATGCTGGAGTACCTCAGCGGGTCAGGCAGCATCTCTGGAGAAAAGGAATGGGTGACATTTCGAGTCGAGACCCTTCCTCAGATTGAGAGTCAGGGAGGGGGACACTAGACGTCCCCATGATGTTAAACTCAGCAGGCCGGCGGTTGGAGAGGCTGGAGAGGCTGGGATTGCCCTCCTTCAAGCAAGGACAGACGAGAAGATATTTGAGAGAATTGTTCAAGATCATAAAGGCGAGAGACAAGATAAACAAAGAGGAACATCTATGATTGAACGATCAAGAGCCAGAAAACACAGATTTAGACGATTGAAGGAAGAACTAGAGGAGAAATGATGAGAATCGTTATTCTGCAATAAGTAGTTATATTCTGGAATGTAATGAATATAAAGCACAGTGGAAGTAGATTGATTTATATATTCTGGATAAATTTAACAGCTACTTGAAGGATATATAAATTGCAGAGTTATACAGAACGGACTAAATAAAGGAACTAACTGAATGCTTTTTGAAAATAACAAGCATAGGTTTGATGGACAGAATGGCCTTTCCATACTGTAACAATTCTATGACTCAATGGATGGTTGTTGAGAGAATACGCCACGCAGGTACATGGAATCCTGCAATGAGAGAGAGGTTTTTGTTGCCATTTATTGATATTTATTGATTGGCAATTCTTGTTCACTTGCAGCTGAAGTCTTGATTATATATGATTAAGGTCATTCCTCCTTATGGTGGTGCCTCTGGTAGAAAGTGTGATGCAGCTGGGCTTTTGCTGAGAAATGTTAAAGCCAGACCTTAGAGTCTAATTCCCAACTCAATCAGCTTATGCCCAATCTGAACTTCAATTCCATCTCCCTGCTTTTGGTGCTATCCTTTCATTACCCTGACAGAATAAAACTGCATTTATTTCAGCACTGCAGATTTCAATGAAAGGGCCCGCCCCACTTCCACGACCTCTGCCGAGTTTGCCCTCGACTCATACTCGCAGCATGGTCTTCACAAGGTTGTAGGAGGTTGTAGGTAGGTCGTCGCAGGCCATGATGCTAGCCGTAGGTAGTTGTGGCATCAAGTAGGTCGGGGCGTTTTTCTAGCATGATGAAAAACGTCCACGAGTAAAAAAAGGTCGTGAAGGTGGGACAGGCAGTTTGTCTCAGTGTTGCATGGGCGAAAGCTTCAGATTTGATGGATCGCTTGTGTGAAATACACTTCTTGATTTGAATCCTGCAGGGCTTGGCTCTTTCCCTAAGTATGTGCCTTAATATAAGCAAGAACTGTACACAATATTTCAATAGCTTCGGCCAATATTCTGTGCAAATCAATCAGAATCAATCGAGGTGGCACGGTGGCCTGGCGGTAGAGCTGCTGCCTTACAGTGCTTGCAGCACTGGAGACCCATGTTCAATCCTGACTACTGGTGCTGCCTGCATGGAGTATGTGTGTTCTTCCTGTGACCATGTGGGTTTTCTCTGAGATCTTCGGTTCCCTCCCACACTCCAAAGACGTACAGGTATGTAGGTCAATTGGCTTGGTATATGTGGAAATTGTCCCTGGTGTATGTAGGATAGTGTTAACGTGTGGGGATCGCCGGTCAGCGCAGACTAGGTGAGCCAAAGGGCCTGTTTTCGCATTGTTTCTCTTAAATTAAAAACACAAACTTATTTCCCTTTACATTTTAGCTCCATTGTCACAAAGGCCAACATTCCACTAGTCTCTTTGATTTAAAATAAATATTTACACTAATTTGTGCATTTGCATACCCAAATACCCCTTCACATTTATTGTTCCTGGTCTTGTGGCATGCAGAAAATAGTCTGATTTTGTACCCAAGCACCTCATACCTCATACCCCAAGCACCTCATAGTTCCTTATACTGAATTCCACCTGGCAAAGATTTACCAGTGCACTTAATCCTCGTGTTTACTTGACACTGCTTCTAAACTCCACTTTGACCCAAAGGTTTCCAGGTCTGATGGTGATCAAGGAGTGAAGGATGTGCTGGACCACGAGGTTACAGATTTCAGCGAGATACAGCTTTGCTGCAGCTGCTGTTAGCTTGCAATTCCTCGCAGATATCCAGCTCTGATCTGCTGGCTTGATCCTCTTTTAGGAAGGCAGCAGGTTAACCGATGTGAAGATGACACTGTGAGAAGATCACTTTTGCCAAAGGCGTCATAGACCGATGTGCTGGCAGTGGATAAGTTAGTGAGGCTGAGATTTAAGACACTAACACTTCATCAAGTGATCCAGGTCCTGTTTGGTGGCTAGATCCTTCAGGGCTCTGCTGGTTAGGTCAGTTGTGCAATCACTGAGGTACTTACAGGTGAACAGTGAAACCAATGACATCCGAAGACATTCTGTGTATTTGTTACCCTTAGAACCTCCTTGCACTAATAACCAAGATGGAGGCCTAGTAAATTGAGGGGTAGGTGATGATCAACAGGAGGGGTTACTTGACCTAAAATCAAGAAACTCATAGAGTAAAGGACTTCCCGGACCACGTCAACCTAACAGCATACGATCGAGTTCCACCATACAGTATGTTACTGGCAGGAACAGGATAAATTAGTTGATGGATGCCATGATTTTATAAGATAGTTATCATTCTGGGAGTATGAGTATATTAATGTTTTACTTTGGTGAAACAGTGCGTTAAACGTTGCCTGAGTGAGAGGGGAGGGAGAGAGGGAGAGACAGAGTGGGATAGTCTTCCCCTGATATATTGTGACAGTCATTGTTGAGTTTTATAATGGAATCAGAGCCAGCGAAGGTGATTTGATTTAACTCTACAACTATTAAGCTTGCACATTAAGAAAAATGTTTGGTGCCTGTGCATTGATAGAGTCCTCACTGTGCCTTGAAAACATTAGATCAAATCGTGAGAAAAGTAGCAACTGTGATACAGTTTGATCAGTATTTATAAGTCACCATTTCGGAGCGCACGTTTGGTTTTGATAAAACTCACAGAAGAGCAGATTAATGAGGAAGGCATCTATGTAAAGCCTGTCGATTTATCACACAGAGTGAAGAGAATTTTAAAGGATTTCCAGTTCTCTGCCAACTGCACGATGTAATTGAATGCTGAATGCAACAGGTTGATATTCTCCAGCATTTGGCAGCTCTTCAAACAGCCCAGCTGAGACTGGGAGTGCATAGTGTAAGAAACATTGTGTGACACAGCATGTTAGAACATCAACACACACAGCCATCGGCCCAGTGCCCTGCTGGAAGATTAATATTAAAACATGCCACTTAACAAATATCTCATTTCAAATGCAACATCCCTGGGACCAGCTGGTTGCTAGTGATGATCAGAGTCCTCTGGTGTATATTTTACCGATACAATTCTCCACTCTGCCAATCACTAAGGCTGCAAGCATGACTGGACACCATTAGGACCATTCCTGAGCAAATCTGACAGGCCCAGAGTTCATTCGCTGTCGTTGAGGAGGAACTTTAAACTGAGGGAAGATGGACACACAATGCTGGATGGGCAGTATCTCTGGAGAGAAGGAATGGGTGATGTTTCAGGTTGAGACCCTTCTTCAGACTTGACCTCTGCAGAGATGCTGCCTGTCCCACTGAGTTACTCCAGCATTTTGTGCTTATTTTTGGTTTAAACCAGCATCTGTAGTTCCTTCCCTATGCATTTAAATAGAAGGACTTTCAACAGTGCTTGTCTGTGTCTGTTTCATTAAACTTAAAAAAAAACATGGTCCTACGTAGCCTTAATTTGCAACGTATTGGCCATGATTCTGTGTCTGAATATGATGCTTATTCATAGTGCAAGTGAGCACAGGAGATAAGGTCTCTTCTGACCACAGCCCAGAATACTTTAAGAAGAAAATTATACATGGGGTTCTGTAATTTGCTGATGAACTTTCTTTTTCATTTAAATCTTTAAATAAAATTATTTCTGAGACATCTTGGTTGGCATGGGCAAATTGGGCGAAGAGTCTGTTTTTATGATGTATGAATCTATGACTCTGTGAATGTTCTCAAATATCTATTAGAAACTAGATTAATTAGAAACTAGCCGTTAGCAGTTGACTCACGGCTATTCCTTGAAATTCCATTTCAAGCAGGGTGCAAGGCAACCAAATTCAAATGCAGTTTCCTACCATTTCAAGCAGGGTGCAAGGCCACCAAATTCAAGTGCAGTTTCTTACCACTTCAAGCAGGGTGCAAGGCCACCAAATTCAATTGCAGTTTAATACCACTTCAAGCAGGGTGCAAGGCCACCAAATTCAGGTGCAGTTTATAACCACTTCAAGCAGGGTGCAAGGCCACCAAATTCAGGTGCAGTTTCCAACCACTTCAAGCAGGGTCAAGGCCACAGAATTCAAGTGCCTATTAGAAATATTTCTAAACTTTGTTTGGAAGAAACTCTTTGTAAAGAAGATAACTGGGAGGGATTACAAAGCAGTAATTTAATCATGAGGTTTAGATGATAGCCGTAAACCACTTGAGCTATAATCCTAGAGTTTATGGTATAGTTTGAACCTCCCCATCAGAATACGGCCTCGTAATTATTGCCTGTTATCCCAGTTCTTCATTCAGCTTGGATGCATTTTGGCCCATTAACCCTTTCACCCCCGGGTATGTCCTGAAACAGTTCATAGCTAAATCTATTGTACAAGTTGTGTGGAAATTTTTCGTGAATCAGAAGTGAACAAAAATGGTGCGTGGGAGAGCTTCACTGTGATGGGAGAGTGAACAGACACAGGAAGAGTGGCTGCCATTTAGCTTCACTGACTCAATGAGTGAGCAAGTGAGTTCTGCCCAGTGCTCCCAGCTCTGCTTAGCTCGGCTAACCCCCCAGTTATCGCAGCTTATTCAGTTTCAGTTCAGTTTAGTTTATTGTCATGTGTGCCGAGGTATAGTGAAAAGCTTTTTTTGCGTGCTAACCAGTCAGCAGAAAGACAATATATGATTACAATTGAGCCATTCACGGTGCATCGATAGATACATGACATGGGAATAACGTTTAGTGCCAGGTAAAGTCAGCAAAGTGCGATCGAGGATAGTCTGAGGGCCACCAAAGAGGTAGATAGTAGTTCAGCACTGCTCTCTGGTTATAGTAGGATGATTCAGTTGCCTGATAACAGCAGAATTGTGTCAGGAACAGAAGAGGCCAAGGGAAGATTTCATTAGGATGTATAAAACTATACAAAGGCGATGTAAAGCAAATAGGAACGATATATTTCTCCAAGCAGATGGATCAAAAACCAAAGGCTAAGGTTTAAATTAACCAATGGAAAGAGTCGAAGGGAAAAGAGGATTTTGTAATAAACAAACAGTGATGAGATCACGAACTCGTTGCCTGAAAGGATGGTGGAGACAGACGTCCTCACCGCATTTGAAACAGGTGCGTATTTGGAGACCTACAAGCTACAGGTTTGTGTACTGTGTTGAAGGTGGGACTAGATTGAGGGATTTGCTTTCAGCTGGCACAGATATAATGGGCCAAGTGACTTCCTTCTGTGTCACAGAGTTTCTGTAAAGAAGTAACCTAGAGCATAGATGGGGGCAGGCCCACAGACATAGTCCACATGATAGACACAAAAGCTGGAGTGACTCAACAGGACAGGCAGCATCTCTGGAGAGAAGGAATGGGTGACATTTCAGGTCTTCTTCAGACTACATGATCTTCAGCAAGGCCTTTGATAAACATAGAAACATAGAAATTAGGTGTAGGAGTAGGCCATTCGGCCCTTCGAGCCTGCACCGCCATTCAATATGATCATGGCTGATCATCCAACTCAGTATCCCGTACCTGCCTTCTCTCCATACCCTCTGATCCCCTTAGCCACAAGGGCCACATCTAACTCCCTCTTAAGTATAGCCAATGAACTGGCCTCAACTACCCTCTGTGGCAGAGAGTTCCAGAGACCCACCACTCTCTGTGTGAAAAAATTCCTTCTCATCTCGGTCCTAAAGGATTCCCCCCTTATCCTTAAGCTGTGACCCCTTGTCCTGGACCTCCCCAACATCGGGAACAATCTTCCTGCATCTATCCTGTCCAACCCCTTAAGAGTTTTGTAAGTTTCTATAAGATCCCCTCTCAATCTCCTAAATTCTAGAGAGTATAAACTGAGTCAATGCAGTCTTTGTTCATAAGACAGTCCTGACATCCCAGGAATCAGTCTGGTGAACCTTCTCTGCACTCCCTCTATGGCAATGATGTCCTTCCTCAGATTTGGAGACCAGAACTGCACGCAATACTCCAGGTGTGGTCTCACCAAGACCCTATACAACTGAAGTTCTGCATGGTCGGCTGCTCTGGAAGTTTTAGATCACATTGGGATGTGTAGGAAGGAACTACAGTTTTTGTATAAATTGAAGATAGACACAAAAAGCTGGAGCTGGAGTGGGGCTGTCCGCTAATCCGCGAGTTCAGAAGACAGTCTTCGACCTTCAAGCTCGAGGGCACTTGCCTGAAAAACCTCGCTGGATCGACCGTCAGCGATGAACCCGCAAGCTGGATCGACCGACCGCACACGCACAAACACATCGCAAAGGCGGGGGCCAGGGAAAGCGGGGGAGCACTGTCTGAAATTCACACCCGCGATGAAGAGGAAGGTCAAAGACGGCTGCACAGCAACGGTAAGTCCTTTGGGGGGGGGGAGGAGGGAAGGGGAGAAAAGAGGAGAGAGGGGGAGAGAATGAGAGAGAAGCGGAGAGAAGGGGGGGGAGAAGGGGAGAAGAATGAGTAGAGAGACTTTTAAGAAGTATAATAAAGTTTAGCGGGCATTTTACCTACCGGTCGGTTTTCCCTGGTTCTGAAAACTCCAATGAGCCAATTAAAATGCCCGGTCAGCGAAGGAGATTGCCTACAGCTGCCCTCGACTGCCTGTAACTAAATAGCAACCCCGCTCCACTGCACTACGAGTTCAAAAGAACCATGCCGACCAATTTTTACTTGTGGAAAATCTTTCAACGTGCTGAAAAACTTGCCGTGACCTAGTTGAGGCCGCGAGTATGCGGGAACTTCCCTCGAGCATGAAGGAGAGTTCCAGTGACCTCATAGGACCACGTGTCGACCATGCTGCGAGTTTGAGTCGAGGGCAATCTCTTCTAAACTCGCAGATTATGTCGCCGCAGTGGGACAGCCTGTTAACTCAGCGGGACAGGCAGCAGTGTTAAAGAAGGAACTGCAGATGCTGGAAAGTCGAGGGTACACAAAAGGCTGGAGAAACTCAGCGGGTGCAGCAGCATCTATGGAGCGAAGGAGATAGGTAACGTTTCAGGCCGAAACCCTTCTTCAGACTGATGGGGGGGGTGGGGGGAGCGGGGGGAAGAAAGGAAAAAGGAGGAGGAGGGAATGGGTGGAGACAGCAAGGGTTAACAGAATTGAGAAAATTCAATGTTTAAGCCCAGAGGATGCAGACTCCCCAAGCGGAATATGAGGTGCTGTTCCTCCAACTTGCGGTGTTGCTCACTCTGGCCGTGGAGGAGGCCCAGGACCGAGAGGTCGGTTATGGAATGGGAGGGGGAGTGGAAGTGCTGAGCCACCGTGAGGTCGGGTTGGTTATTGCGGACCGAGCGGAGGTGTTCGGCGAAATGATCACCAAGCCTCCGCTTGGTCTCACCGATATAGATCAGCTGGCATCTGGAGCAGCGGATGCAATAGATAAGGTTGGAGGAGGTGCAGGTGAACCTCTGTCAGACCTGGAAGGACTGCTTGGGTCCTTGAAAGGAGTGGAGGAGGGAGGTAAAGGAACAAGTGTAGCATCTCTTGCGGTTGCAAGAGAAAGTGCCCGGGGAAGGGGTGGAGCGGGAGGGAAGGGAAGAATTGACAAGGGAGTTGCGGAGGGAGCGGTCTTTGCAGAAGGCAGACGGGGGGGGGAAGATGGGAAGATGTGGCGAGTGGTGGGGTCACGTTGGAGGTGGCGAAACTGGCGGAGGACTATGTGTTGTATGTGCCGGCTGGTGGGGTGAAAGGTGAGGACCAAGGGGACTCTGCCCTTGTTGCGAGTGGTGGGATGGGGAGAGGGGGCAGTGTTGCGGGGTACGGAGGAGACCCTGGTGCGAGCCTCAACTATAGTGGGGGAGGGGAATCCCCGTTCTCTGAAGAATGAGGACATTTGTGATACCCTGGTGTGGAACACCTCATCCTGGGAGCAGATGCGGCGTTTTCGGAGGAATTGGGAATAGGGGATGGAGTCCTTACAGGAAGCAGGGTGGGAGGAAGAGTAGTCCAGGTAGCTGTGGGAGTCAGTGGATTTGTAGTGGATGTCGGTCAGGAGTGTATCCCCTGTGATGGAGATGGTGAGGTCAAGGAATGGTAGGGAAGTGTCGGAAATGGTCCAGGTGTATTTGAGTGCCGGATGGAAGTTGGTGGTGAAATGGATGAAGTCAGTCAGTTGTGTGTGGGTGCAGGAGGTGACACCAAAGCAGTCGTCGATGTAACGGAGGTAAAGGTCGGGGGTGGGGCCCTGGTACGCCGCGAACAAGGATTGTTCGACGTGCCCGACAAAGAGGTAGGCGTAGCTAGGGCCCATGCGTGTGCCCATAGCTACGCCTTGTGTTTGGAGGAAATGGGAGGAGTCAAAAGAGAAGTTATTGAGGGGAGGGACCAGTGTCAGTGGACGGGTATAGGTTGGTTTTCCGGTCGAGGAAGAACCGGAGGGCTTTGAGACCATCCTGGAGGGGGATGGAGGTGTAGAGTGACTGGACGTCCATGGTGAATAGGATGGAGTCAAGGTATGTGGAAATGTGTTCAGTGGGGCACGAACAGGCAGAGACAATGGGTCTGCCGGGGCAGTCAGGTTTGTGGATTTTGGGGAGAAGGTAAAATCGGGCCGTGCAGGGCTGGGGAACGATGAGGTCGGAGGATTGGAGGGGCAGGGAGCGGTAGTCGATGAAGTCGCATCTCTGGAGAGAAGGAATGGGTAGGGTCTCGACCCCAAACGTCATCCATTCCTTCTCTCCAGAGATGCTGCCTGTCCCGCTGAGTTTCTCGAGCTTTTTCTGTCTAACTTAGATCACATGAGATGCGGGTAGAACTGGCTAACTGGATGCAGAATTGGCTTCACGGTATCAAGCAGAGGATAGCAGTGGAAGGTTATAAGATCTGGCCACCTGTGACTGGTAGAGTGTCTCAGTGATCAGTGCTGAGCCCATTGCTGTTTGCCATCTACTTTAATGATTTGGATGAGAATAGTGAGATTGAACGAGAAGTTACCAAGTTTGAAGGTTGATCTTTATTTCATGAGGAGTTGCGGTGAGGGATTTCGTGAAGAGCCCGCCGGCACGCATGCGCGACATTCTTCAAAGCAGCGGTGTGGAATCACAGAAACAACAACAGAAATGACTTGGCATAGTAAGATTTAAAGAGACTCTGATTACCAGCTGAAGATGATCGAGGGTTGGGAGCGGAGGGCACGAAATCCCTCACCGCAACTCCTCATGAAATAAAGATCAACCTTCAAACTTGGTAAGTTCTCGTTCAATCTTACTATTTCATTTCGGAGTCACGTGAGTGACTTCGTGAAGACTTCAAAGCTTCTGTGATTACACGCCCTGGACAACGTCCATGCGGACACACCACTAGCAAGGATGGATTGGAGTAAACAAGTTGATGAAACGAGGTTATACTGAAACAAAAAGAAGATTTATTAATAACACAACAAATAACGCCCTTTTAATCAGGGACATCCCCACGTTCACACCCGGCGTTCAGCACGGCCTCTGCGAACTGAAGGGGAGCAGCAACAGGCTTATTATAGAATCGCTGGAACACAGCTTCATTCGCCCATCCTGCTGTGGCGAGGATATGGTCCATGGGTACCTCCATGACTCTCGCCGCCGACGTAGATGCAGCCCTGGTGGAGTGGGATGTAAACACATTAGTGTCAATACCTGCCTTATTCAGGACGATCCGGAGCCACCTGGATATCGTCTGGACTGTCACTCGATGGTGAGGTCTTTTGTGAGTGACAAGCAGGTACAACTCCATTCCTCTGATGCTCCTCGTCACCTTGATGTAGTAACGGATGTGAGTGGCTTAACATAGCCGAGCATCTGCAGGGTATGCCGGGAACTTCAGCTGCAGCCCTGTGCACCCAGGTCTATGCTGCTTAAGTAGCTCATCGATAAAAAAGACTACTTCTCCAGGGGTCGACGTCATCCTGTCAATACGTAGTTTGTGGAGCGTCTGAACCCGCTGTGCCGAAGTCAGCGCTAGTAACATCACCAATTTCATAGTGAGTTGGTCCAGCTGTAACCCTTCCATGGGTGACCACGACCTGAGCAGGGTAAGTACATCCCTGACATCCCAGGTGATGTTGTAGCGTGGTGTAGGCGGATTCAGATTGAATATTCCCCGCATAAGCCTGGACACTAGCCTGTTCGATCCTACCTCGATGTTGAGGTAGAATGATAGCGCACTCCTGGCGCTGTTGATGGCACTATAACTCAAGTGCTCATCATGGTGCAACCCCGCGAGGAATTCCAGGACGTCGGCTATGGAGACAACATCATAGGTGATGTGAGAGCGACTGCAGTAGGCTTCCCACTTGGTGATGTGGGAGAGATATCTCCGCCTGGTTGACTCTCGACATGATGCTCCAATGGTGTTCATGGTCCGGGTGGTAAGGCCATACTGCATCCATGGCCTGGTCAGAACCTGCAAGCCAGTAATTTTAGATAGGCATGGCAGGGGTGTAACTCCCCTGAGACAGGGTGAGAAACCAAATGTGGGCAACCCTCTAGAGGGACCCAAGGTTGACTAATCATGTCAGAGACCACCGGATACCAAGGCTGTGTAGGCCAGTCGGGTATGACAAGAATGCCTCTGGCAGAATCCATCCTGATTTTTTGTAATACCTGACTGATGAGGCAAAACGGGGGGAATGCATAGAAAAACCACTTCCCCCAGTCTAGCGAGAATGCATCAAGCGCTAATGCCCCAGGGTCTGGTTCCCATGAAACATATGTCGGTACCTGATGGTTCAACCGGGACGCAAAAAGGTCGATATCCGGTTGGCCAAATTTGGCTGTAATTTGGGCAAATATTTGAGGATGCAGCATCCACTCAAAACTATCATTGAATTTGCGTGACCTGGTGTCTGCCACAGTATTAAGCCTACCTGGCAAATAGGTGGCTGAAATCCAAATATCTCGATCAATACACCAGCACCAAATAGGATTAGCCAATTTGTCACAAGAGACTGACCTGGTATCGCCCATATGGTTAAAATATGCCACCGCTGTGGTGTTGTCTATTTGGAGACGGACATGAGTACCACTAAGATTAGCACAATATGCCCGCAGTCCGTGAAATGCTGCAAGCAGCTCCAAATAGTTAATCCCTTGTATTGGCAACATGCTAGCTTCAAGGGGATCCCACCTGCCTCCACAACTAGAAGAGCTGTCCGCAGCTCCCCAGCCTAGAGAGCTTGCGTCAGTTTGCAAATATACCACCGGATTGGGCACAACAATGGGTTTGAATGCCTTGCCAATATTGGACACCCACCATTGTAGCTCAACCTTAGCATCGGAAGGCAGCCCCATAGGTCTGTCAAAATGACCAGCGTTCTTTTTTAACGCAGCAATCTTGGCCCTTTGCAGATTTTGATAATGCAAAGGTCCAAACCGGGCTGCCGGAAATAAAGCTACGATTTTCCCAATCATCTTAGCTGTATGCCGAATAGATGGTATACTGGCGGATGCGAGATCCTGACATGCAAGGGAGACATCCTCCACCTTGTGAAATGGAATGGTGGCCCTCATTTGAATAGAGTCCACCGTGAAACACAAATAATCCATAACCTGGGATGGGTAAAAATTCGATTTTTCTGGATGGACTATAAACCCCAGCTGCTGAAATATAGTAACAGTTGCTGAAACAGCGCTTTCAGCTGCTTCCAGAGTGTTGCCAATAATCAGAATATCATCTAAATAAGCCATTACAATATGATGTTGTATACGTAATTTGACCATAATAGGTTTGAGTAATTTAGTAAAGAGCCTAGGGCGGTAGTAAGCCCATTTGGTAAGGCCCGATATTGCCAGAGCTGATCCATCCAGACAAATTTCAAAAATTTCCGGTGATGTTTCCGGATGGACACTGAATAGCATGCATCTTTCAAATCAATACATGCCATAAAGCAACCATGCGAAAGCAGTGATTTGGCTGTCTCAAAAGGTGTCCATTTTGAAATGTGTATATGTTACAAAGGTATTCAACTGGTCAAGTCAATAATCACCCGACAACCTCCATCCTTTTTTGGCCTAGTAAAAATATTGGAGACGAATTCAATGGGCTCGTGAATAGTTTTCTCTGTCACGCCTTTTTGTTCCAAACGAAAAATTTCAGCCGTGCCTGCTGCCTGCTCAACGGCAGACAGCGTAAACTTCCGTTGAGGCATATGCTGGGATGGAGGAATGTTCCCGTGAATAAATTCAATAGAATGACCCCGAATATCCTTCCCTCTTGGAGAAGTCTTCCCCAAAATTTTTTGATTCTGCTGCAGGAGGGGCTCCAATATCCGCTCCATCCTGGCCAATACGCCCCTTGAGCTAAAAACTCGGGCGGCCGAAGTCCTCATGTTCTGCTGAACTGCTGGGGCTTCGTCCATCGGCCCGCACCTCATCGAGGTGAACCTGGTGCCGGAAAGTTGTCGCCGGTAGCCGCTGCAGCGAAGCTGAGCGATTCCCGCGCGGGAGGTACACTCAAACGCCTCCTCGGCGGAGCTTGGTCTCGCTGCCTCGGAGGGCAAATGCGATGGGAAATCGGCACCTGACTTAGCATGGAGATCCGACGCCCGCGCGGGCTTGCCGGCTGCCCATATCATGGACCTAGCCGACGCATAGTCTCGTCCTCCCATCCATGGGGGACTCGGCGACCGTGGCGCATGGGCTCGTTGAAGGGAGGAGCAGTTCGCTGGCCTTAGTTTCTGCTGACGATGGTTAACCTCCCTGTGCCTACTGGAGCTGGATGGCTCCTCTCCAGTAGCCGCGTCATGCGGCCATACGCCCTTCACCCTGAACACTGGGGTGGTCGGAGACCTCCGGCTCAGAAAGATTGCCGGGGCTCCTTTCATCGGCCCGCACCTCTGAGAAGTGATCTCGGTGCCGGCAGTTGTCGCTATCGGCCGCCGCAGCGAAACCGCGCGATTTCCCGCGCGGGAAGGTGTTCAACCGTCTCCCTTTAACGGGAGCGGAAACCGTTGCCACAAAGGGCCCTGACGGCTTGGGGTCGACTCCAGCAGAAGCATGGAGCGACGCCCGCGCGGGCTTGCCGGCTGTCCACATCGTGGACCTTGCCGACGCACGGTCTCATCCCCCCCATCGACAGGGGACTCGGCGACCGAGGCGGGACCGTACCCAAGCCCCCCGTCCCAGCGGCGGGGTTTGGGAGTTGGGTAGCAGACCTCACAGACCCAGGTCCCGCCGTTGCACCAGACCGCACCATGGCGGCTGGTGGAGCCTTGGCCCGAACCGGGTTTAGGCTTACGGGCTCCTCCCCTGCCCTTCAACGAAGGGCTAGCGGAGGGGGGTCGGGCCGCAGCATGACCCCTTCCCCGTGGTCGCCAATGGCGAACTTGTGGCAGGGTCCACCCTTTCGAGAGGCACCCCGTTCTCGGCTCCTGGAATCAGCATTGGAGCTGCTGCTCCTCGAATCAGCACAGGAGCTCCTGCTCCTTGAATCAGCACTGGAGCTCCTGCTCCTGGAACCAGCCTGCTCCTTGAACCTGCACTGGAGCTCCTGCTCCTCAAATCAACACTGGAGCACCTGCTCCTTGAATCGGCACTGGAGCTCCCGCATAGCGGCGGGTCGGGCCCGGTAACAACAGGGCTCCCCGACATCCACGCCTATTTCCCCACGTACCTGCAGGGAGAGAACATAACATACACCCGCCACAACAAGACACCAACTCACACTGGAGCTCCGGTGTATCGGCGGGTCGGGCCCTGTACCAACAGGGCTCCCCGACTACCACGCCTGTTTCCCGGCCCGACTCGCAGGTGAGCCGCTGAGAAAGGCTCCGGGATAAGTGGCCGGCGACTCCAAATCCACGTTCCTGTAGGGAGAGAACACACTGCTCCCCCCCCCCCCCCAACAGGAAACACCAACTCTAGGGGGCTTAGCCTTACCTGAGTCGGCCTTCTGAAGGGCTGGTCAGGAGCCGCGCTCCCCACCAGCCGTCGGCAGCAATGCGATGCGACGATATGTCGCGCATGCGTGCCGGCGGGCTCTTCACGAAGTCACTCACGTGACTCCGAAATGAAATGTACAAGGCATGACTAGTCCATTCGCATTTGACGCTGAAATAAGTGGTTTCGGAGAGAGTGAAGAAAGTTATCAAGAATTTCAGCGGGATCGTGACCAGCTGGGTAAGTGGGCCAAGGAACGGAGTTTCATTCAGATAATTGTGAGGTGTTGCATTTTGGGAAGTCGAGCCTTTGGGAACTGTGAACAGAGAGCAGTGTGGAGCAGAAAGGTCTTGGAGTACAAGTACATAGCTCCCTGAAAGTGGCGCACAGGTAGATAGAGTGGTGAAGAAGCCTTTTGGCACATTGGCCTTCATCAGTTGGGGGGGTATAGAAGTTGGGATCTTATGTTGCAATGGTACAGGACATAAGTGAGGCCACACTTGGAGTATTGTGTTAAGGTTTGGTGACCCAGCTATAGGAAAGATGCCATCGAGCTGGAATGAGCACAAAGACGATGTACGAAGTTGCTGCAGGCCCTGACTATAGAGAGAGACTTTATTTCTTGGAGGGCAGAGTGGTCTTATCAAGGCGTTAAAATCACGAGCGGTCTAGATTGAATGAACATGGTATTTTTTCCAAGGATAGCAGAATCAGTGAGAGGGGAAATATTTAATAGGGACCTGAGGGCCAACCGTGTCACACAATGGATGGTGAGTATGTGGAACGAGCTGGTAAAGTAGTTGAGGCAGGTACAATAACAACATTTAAAAGACATTTGTGCTGGAGCATGGAAAAGAATGATTTATTGGGAATGGGCCAAACGTGGGTAAATGGAACAAACGCAGTTGGGGCATCTTGGTTGGTCATGGACAAATTGGGCCGAGGTGCCTGTTTTTATGATGTACGACTCTAGAACTTTGTGATTTCAAGTCTCGTCTCTGCTTCTCTCTGTCACGAACAATGTTTGAAATTAATTCATTTCAAATTGTTAGAATTTGATGTAAATTTGATACCAGTTGGAAAACAGACCAACTCCACAAAGAGCAAATTTAAAAAAAAAATATGTCCCGTCACACCTGATGCCATTTGGGCTTCAATACATTTAAAAGTCAAACTCTGCACTGCGCATTGAATTTAAAAATGGTTAAGGGCCTGTCGCACTCTACGAGCTAATTCAAGAGCTCTCCCGAGTTTAAAAAAAAAATCAAATTCGTGGTAAGCACGTAGAATGTATGTTGCGGGTACGTCGGAGCTCGGGACGTCTCTTAGCAGCTCGTAACGCTAACGGCAGGTACTCGGGAAGCGCGGTAAGCTCGTGAAGATTCGTGACGATTTTTCAACATGTTTAATGTCAATTTGATACCAGTTGGAAAACATGTTGAAAAATGTCCACGAGAGCCCCGAGTACCTACGAGCGGTTATTACCGTAATTCTCCGAGTTCGAATCAGGGGAAACTCGGGAGAACTCTTGAATGAGCTCGTACAGTGGGACAGCCTCTTTAATTATAACTTCTATGTTCCTAAATTGCAAAGGTTCCTTTATATCTATGTCGGTGCAGGCTGGGTTGGGGGTGGGGGTTGGGGTTGGGATGTTGGTGGTGTGGAAGGTAGTGAGGGTTGGATTAATTGTCTGCTAATGTACTTAGGGCACTGTACCATACCCCATTTGCATTCAGTATTTGTATGAATATAGATCCCAGCTGCAAGTTTTCACCTGAGTATTAACAAGGGGGTGATGGGATGGTCATTAAAGTGCTCGACCGATGGAAAATAAGGATTCCCTTGATGACTACATGCCAGGTATCCACAGTGCAACACACTGTGATGCTGTGCTTGTGTCCATGTTACCCTGATTCTCAGCTCAGCCTGCAGCACTTTGCACAATGATTAAACAACACAAATGTAATTATTATTAAACACACGAATGAGAGCTTGCATTTCATACAGAAATAGAAACATAGAAACATAGAAAAATATGTGCAGGAGTAGGCCATTCGGCCCTTCGAGCCTGCACCGCCATTCAATGTGATCATGGCTGATCATCCAACTCAGTATCCCGTACCTGCCTTCTCTCCATACCCCCTGATCCCTTTAGCCACAAGTGCCACATCTAACGCCCTCTTAAATATAGCCAATGAACTGGCCTCAACTACCTTCTGTGGCAGAGAATTCCAGAGACTCACCACTCTCTGTGTAAAGAATGTTTTCCTCATCTCGGTCCTAAAGGAATTCCCCCTTATCCTTAGACTGTGACCCCTTGTTCTGGACTCCCCCAACATCGGGAACAATCTTCCAGCATCTAGCTTGTCCAACCCCTTAAGAATTTTGTAAGTTTCTATAAGATCCCCCCTCAATCTTCTAAATTCCAGCGAGTACAAGCCGAGTCTATCCAATCTTTCCTCATATGAAAGTCCTGACATCCCAGGAATCAGTATGGTGAATCTTCTCTGTACCCCCTCTATGGCAAGGATGTCTTTCCTCAGATTTGGAGACCAAAACTGTACGCAATACTCCAGGTGTGGTCTCACCAAAACCCTGTACAATTGCAGTAGAACCTCCCTGCTCCTATACTCAAATCCTTTCGCTATGAATGCTAACATACCACTTGCTTTCTTCACTGCCTGCTGCACCTGTATGTATCTGATACACTTCAAATGTATCTGAATTTAAACAGTAGAGCGGGTGGCACGGGGGCAAAGTGGTAGAGTTGCTGCCTTATATTGCCAGAAACACGGGTTTGATCCTGACTGCGGGTGCTGTCTGTATGGAGTTTGTACGTTCTCCCTGTGACTGCGTGGGTTTTCTCCAGGTGCTCCGTTTTCTTCCCACACTCCAAAGACGTACAGGTTTGTAAGTTAAATGGCCTCCGTAAAAATTGTAAATTGTCCCTAGTGTGTAGGATAGTGCTAGTGTACAGAGATCGCTGGTCGGCACGGACTCGGCACGGACCCGGTGGGCTTCTTCCTCTTCTGTCGTATGTCTTTTAGACCTGCAGCTCCGTTGAGGCGAGCCAGGCCAACGTGTCAATCAGACCTCGTTGACCATTCGGTGGCTGGTGTTTGGGGCAACTGGTGATTATGTGCCAGTGGGCTGAAGGGGCTGTTTCTATGCTTTATCTCTAATCTAAAAAAAAACGAATTGCCTAATTGCAGGACTATTTATGGCAACATTTGTCGGTTCAGTTGCACCATTTTAGTGCCGACCAAAACAAGCATGTTAGTTTGGGGTCATTGTTCAGAATAGCATTACAAACTGCAACGGGCTTGTTTTACACAAATGAAGTTGTTAAGCAAGCCAGAAGCAATATTTTTTATAGGGTTATCTTTTCCTTAAATGTTTCACACATCAAAAACATGTCTATGCAGGATCAATTGGCTCAATATTTCTGAAAGGGAAAAATCCCGAGGGATAAGACACACAATATTGAAGTGAGAATTCCTGACTCCCACCTGATGTTGCCTTCCAACAGTGGGAGAGAGCAGAGTATTTCCTCTGTTAACCGACTCTTTTGATAAGGAAAGTGAAAAGGTCTGGGCTTCAAAGCGTGGAGGTCAGACCTGCGTGGAGCAGCAGGATGGGGCTTGGGGTGGCTTCTCTTTATTTCCTTTCTTTCCTTTCAGCAAACACCCTCGGTGTTTTGTACTTTAGTGCAGGGCGATACTACTGCTTCACAGGCTGCACCCTTGTGGAGGCAGCGAAGGGGATCAAAATATGTCAGTTCAGCGGCCGCTCTCAAACTTCTCTTGCTCAGAGCAAGATATCCATACCCAAAAATAGCAAACGCGCAAGTTTTGTTTTTATCCATTTCAGACGTAAACAAATATCTATTCACGCATGAGTATTAATATTCTAGCACAGCACATGCAGATGGAAACTAAACAATGGCATCAGTGCTGTTACTTTGCATTCAGTATTTGTGTGAAGCACATATTCCCCCCCCCCACAATGTGACATAGTCCTCTACTCACATGTGTAGGAGAGAACTGCAGATGCTGGTTTAAATTGAAGGTAGACATAAAATGCTGGAGTAACTCAGCGGGACAGGCAGCATCTCTGGAGAGAAGGAATGGGTGACGTTTCGGGTCGAGACTGAAGAAATCGGAATCAGTCTGAAGAAGGGTCTCAACACAAAACATCACCAATTCCTTGTCTCCAGAGAGTCTGAAGAAGGGTCTCGACCCGAAACGTCGCCTATCTCCTTTGCTCCTTAGATGCTGCTGCTCCCGCTGAGTTTCTCCAGCTTTTTGTGTCTATACTCGACTCACATGCAATCTCTTGCCAAACAGGGGGATGTGTGGAGTCACAGTTATCTCACTGGCTTCTAATGTACATTTGTCCTTTCAGGAATGAACAGGAAAATAAGGCTTCCTACATGGAAAGCACTTGGGCAACTGATCCAGTGTACATCTCCGCTGCAGAGGGAAACGGAAAGGGGTTTGTGTACTTATTGAGGATCAACATAGTCATATAGTCATCGGGTCATACAGCACGGCAACAGGCCCTTTGGCTGCCTGCGATTGGCCCATATCCCTCTAAACTTTTCCTATCCATGTACCTGTCCAAATGCCTTTGAAATCTTTAAGTGTAAGAAAGAACTGCAGATGCTGGTTTTTAAATCTTGTTATAGTACCTGCCGCATCTACCTGGTCTGGTAGTCCGTTCCATGTACCCACCACCCACTGTGTGAAAGTTGCTCCTGTGGATCGATCCTATTATATCGTTCCTCTCTCACTTTATACCTATGACCTCTGGTTCTTGATTTCCCTATTCTGGGTAAAGGGCTCGGTGCATTCATCTTATCTATTCTGCTCATGGTCTTATACACCTCTATAAGATCACCCCTCAAATTCCTGCGCTCCAAGGAATACAGTCCTAGCCTACACAGCCTTTCCCTGTAGCTCAAGGCCTCAAGTCCTGAATCTTCTCTGCTCGGTTGCCACCTTAACACCATTCTTCCTCTGGCAAGACTAAAACTACAAATGAGGCCCCACCAACATCTTCAGGACATTAACCTTCACATAGTAGGAACATAAGTGGAAACCTGATGATTCTGTCTTGCTTATTCCTTCCCTGTGAATGCAGTCACAGAGCCATACACCCTGGAAGCAGGCCCTTCGGCCCATCAAGTCCGCACTGACCATCAACCACCAAAAATCAATTCATTTTTTATTCAGCCCCCTATTCTCATCAACCCCTCTGAATTCTACACTCACCTACATACTCTGGACAGCTTACAACAGCCAATTACCCTATCGACCCACATACCACAAAAGAAACCAGAGCACCTAAAGGGAAATAACATGGAGAACATGCAAAATCCACCCAGTTGTCTATTTTCTGGTGTCTAACACACATTGTATTGAGGCCGCAAAAATGTTATTCCTTCCAAAATTCCCACAGTTCCATTGCCTTCAACCATCTGCCATCTGATGTCTTTGGCAAGAAACCTCAATGTAAAATTAGAAATGCAAATAAAAGTGTGGCATAGTGACACAGCTAGTGAAGCTGCTGCCTCACAGCTCCAGAGACCCGGGTTCAATCTTGACCCCTGGTGCTGTCTGTGTGTGCAGTTTACACATTCTCCGTGGGACGGCATGGGCTCGCTCTGTTCTCAGGTTTCCTCCCATGTTCCGAAATTGTCAAGAGAGTCAAGCCCGTTTATTTGTTGTACACACTAGCTATGAACCGAAACAATGGGATTCTTACTTGCTGCAACATGTGGACTTTGGTAGGTTAACCGATCTTGGTGCGTGGGTGAGTGTTAGAGTGAGTGCGGAGCTGGCAAGGATGTGGGGAGAATAAAACGGATTACGGTGGGATTAGTGTAAAAATGTGGGCTTGATGTTTGGCACCAACCAGTTTGCATCCATAACTCTACAATAACTCCTCAATAACTGAAACTGTAACTGAATAACTGAAATCATGGTATTATTGATATGTATTTCTTCTCATTTTTCTAAATACAGAGCAAGGGTTACTATACTTTATTGATGGATTTCACAGGTGGCCCTGTGGATGAAAAATATTTATACTCAGCGCTAACATTTTCTTCATCGAATTCTCACCGTGGTTGACAGATGCTACATTTTGATGGCTGCACACATTGTTACAATTAGAAAGTGGAGAAGATTAAACAGCGAAGATCTAATCATCTTACAACCATTACCCAATGTTCATTACAACAGCATGCAGTGTATATTTCTCCCCACTATATCAGCAGGGATAAAGGCTGGCCCAAATATTGGGAATGTACAGTCTCACAATGCAACGATTTTCACAGCATGACTAAACCACCTTCATTCCTCGCAAAATATTGGCAGATGTACTGCATTCCTAGCTATTTCCAACAATATAGGAATCATATTTTTTAACCAACATCAGGTTTATTGCCGTGCTCTTTTCCATTTATAAATTCTGACGATGTACCCAATTGTGTCATTATAGGTTCCTATTAAAAGCACAGAAATATTCCCACAATAATTTTGGTTGCAAGGTCCAGATCTCAAGCTGGGCTCAGCAGGGAAGTTGGCTGGAGCTAAGCATCGCTCCGTGGGGAAGGATAAACATCTGACACAGTCTGACCAGGCTGGGCAGCATCTTGCACCTCCAAATGTCGGATTCAAGGATGACACGAGCAGAGAGGTCTGTCGGCAGGTAGCAGTCCGTTTTCATTTGAAAGATTTTAATTATGCTGTATATTGGACAGGAATGAATATAAAATCCAAAGCTTAGAGAGATTTACTTCTATCCTGAAATCATTTCACGGAAAGACATGCAATTATATAGTATCTTCACATTCCCAGGATGGTCCAAGTGAATTCGCAAAATGAATCAGCATCAAACTGCATAGTAACGTAGGAAATGCTGCAGATAACTGCAGACAATTTGCACCAACAGTTGACTTTACTGTAGAGATACAGTGCGGAAACAGGCCCTTTGGCCCACCGAGTCTGCCTGCTATCACCCACTATGCGAACACTATGCTACGCACTAGGGACAACTTACAATTTTTACCGAAGCCAATTAAGCTACAAACTTGTACGTCTTTGGAGTGCGGGAGGAAACCGGAGCGCCCGGAGAAAACTCATGCAGGTCACGGGGAGAACGTACAAACTCCGTACATTCAGCACCGCCATAGTCTGGCTTGAACCCGGGTGTCTGGCGCTGTAAGGCAGCAACTCGAGCGCTGTGCCTCCCAATAGCGTGATGATAACATGGTAACCTGAATGAGTAACTGAGGGAATAAATATTGCCCAGGATTTCATGGCCACAGTGTTGTGGAATCTCTGGGAGAGTAGAATAGAACTTTGTTTAACATCCCATCTGAAAGTTGCACTTCCCACATACCAGCGCTCGTTTCAGAACTGCACCGATGTGTTGGCTTAACATTGTACGCAATAGTCCGAGGGAGGTCCGAACCCCACATCTACAGGACATGGAGGCAAGGCTGTGGCCCATCCCTATCTAGCATGGAAACACTGGACCGCAAGTGGGGCGGGGCATTGAAAGTGAGAGCTAACTTTGACCTTGTGTGGTAGTACAAAATGTACCATACCAACTTTATTGCTTTACGACTCCAGTTTTACTAACTGCTCATTTTCATTCCTACAGAATTTAGGGATACAAAAACAAAAGGACTTCTACGAGTAGCCGAGCCAATAGAAGGCGCTTTGCATCATCAACCAGTCAACATCACTCCAGGGGCCCCTTTGCTTTTTTTTCCCCTTTATAATTTTTTTCTCTCTGGAAACACCTGTGACCAAGAGGGCAGAATACCAGATGCTGGGTCACCACCAACATCTGCTACGTGTCCATCAGACGGCACAATTGTGATCCAGAGGTGGGTCTTCCCCTTAGAAGACATCCGGCTTCCTCCCACTAATGTACATCAATCTTAGCAAGGGTGAGTGGGGATTCAATAGTATGCTGCATGTTAATGCAGCAAAGCAAAGCAATTCTACCAGCTTCAGCCAATGCATCAGCACGAGATCAGTTTGTGCTGGAAAGTTTCAATGGGAGAAATTCAACATCGGGACTAAAGCGATACAAGACTATTTCCCTTGGCCAACTCACAACCCAGCTGCGTGAATATTGATTTCTCTAGCTTCAAGCAACTCTTGCTTTCTCTCTCTCTCAATCCCTGCCCCACCCTAGTTCTCCTGAAGAAGGGTCTCGACCCGAAACGTCGCCTATCTCCTTCGCTCCTTAGATGCTGCTGCACCCGCTGAGTTTCTCCAGCTTTTTGTGTAACCCTCGATTCTCCAGCATCTGCAGTTCCTTCTTTAACACTAGTTCTCCGACTAGTTTCACTGTCCTCCTGTTTAATTTTACCGTGTGCATGCCTCGCTGTCACCTTCCCCTCAGCTAACAACGAACCATTCTACATTTCCCTGATCATCGTCTGCTTGGATCAGTCATTTTCACACCTTACCCTTCCATTTCTCTTGTCTCTCTCTCCCTTGACTTTCAGTCTGAAGAAGGGTCTCAGCCCGAAACGTCATTCATTCCTTCTCTCCAGAGATGCTGCCTGTCCTGCTGAGTTATTCCAGCATTTTGTGTCGATCTTTGAATAAACCAGCATCTGCAGTTCCTTCCCACACAAGAATAATAGCAGCTGGGTGTGAAATACAGGTGAGTAAATGAGATACAAATTAATTGTCTCTATGCACATGCCGGCACCGTGCGTACATTGAAATTTGCATGTGAAATTCAGTTAGATTAGAATCAAGTGGACCAAATGTCTGAAGCAGAGTTCGACAATATTATTTCTACATCGACTGGAGATGACAGAGGATGAAATTCAAGCCCAAAATGCTTCAACCATATTCATGCAAATACTTGTGAGCACTTTTACAAGTGAGGAACACTGGCTCAGATCAGGTTGTTTTAAGTCACCTTAAGAATACTGAATTATCGATAGAAAAAAAGGGGCAACTGTTTTGAAAAAGACTTGCATATAATTGGTGTTTTAGCACTGGATCATTTGAAGAAGCTGACAAATGGTGAGGATGTATCGGAAGGCTGCAGAATGTATTTGATTTCATTCCTTTCCAGGACAGAATAGCCTCATTAAACTGTAATATCATTCGGCCCTATGCCACAAATGAGAACGTACCCTATAGGGTGATCACGTCATAACAGCTTTAAAAGGGCCATTAGGATATTTTATCAAAGTGGATGACCTGTTAGGAGGAACAATAGAAGCAATTTTCGAATGCGGTACCTACGAGCGCAGTGAATGCAACGCTTGCATGAATTGTCTGCAAGCACTCATGAGGGGGTCTGAGCCATTTTCATGGTTCGGCGCCCATTTGAATGGAACAAAAACAGCAGATGCTGCAAACACTCAGCAGCGCAGGCAGTAGCCGTGGAGAGAGAAACAGAGAGCTAACAATTCCAGCTGATAATCATTAATCAGAAGGGGGGGGGGGGCTGACGTGGGGGGAAGGGGGGGGACGAGTAGCAACCCACCGTGGGGGGGGGGGGGCATCAAACATAGAAACATAGAAACATAGAAATTAGGTGCAGGAGTGGCCATTCGGCCCTTCGAGCCTGCACCGCCATTCAATATGATCATGGCTGATCATCCAACTCAGTATCCCGTACCTGCCTTCTCTCCATACCCCCTGATCCCCTTAGCCACAAGGGCCACATCTAACTCCCTCTTAAATATAGCCAATGAACTGGCCTCAACTACCCTCTGTGGCAGAGAGTTCCAGAGACCCACCACTCTCTGTGTGAAAAAATTCCTTCTCATCTCGGTCCTAAAGGATTTCCCCCTTATCCTTAAGCTGTGACCCCTTGTCCTGGACCTCCCCAACATCGGGAACAATCTTCCTGCATCCAGCCTGTCCAACCCCTTAAGAATTTTGTAAGTTTCTATAAGATCCCCTCTCAATCTCCTAAATTCTAGAGAGTATAAACCGAGTCTATGCAGTCTTTGTTCATAAGACAGTCCTGACATCCCAGGAATCAGTCTGGTGAACCTTCTCTGCACTCCCTCTATGGCAATAATGTCCTTCCTCAGATTTCCTCAGATCAAGAGAACAAAGAACGACCATTGAGGACTACACTTTGTGACATTGCCGGCACCCAACACGTGGCGATTCGTTGCATACTTTGTGAATGGAATCCAAAACAAATAATTTAATTGTCACATGTTACAATAAAGTATCATTGATTTGTTCATTATGATGAAAGGTCACTCACCTGCTCCCTTCACTACAGATGCAACCTGAACTGATGAACATTTCGATCATTTTTTTGGGCTTTTGTACTTTGTGTCCATCATCTGCCATTTTTCTGCATAAGATTGTTGAGCAATCAGGCAGCTTGATAGTTGGGGGGCGGGGGGGAGTGGGGAGTGGGGAGTTTGCACTGGAATTTGCGCGGGACAGGCATTCTGAAGAAGGGTCTCAACCCGAAACCCCACCTGTCCCTTCTCTCCAGAGATGCTGCCTGGCCCGCTGAGTTACCCCAGCATTTTGTGTCTATGGGGGGGGAATGGATATCCCCGGTGAAGAATTTCTCGCAGGGTCCTGTCTTCAATCTTGAACCAAGGCTCTCGCTTATTTTGAGTGAAAGGTGAGCCGTAAAACTGCCAACATGGCCCTGGGCTCACCTGGAATGAGAGACCAAGCTTCAGGTGTGTAGCAGGCCAAAACAAATCGATGTTTTCTGTGGCCTTCTTGTGGATATAATGGGCACGGAACTGTTTGATTGGTTACGAGTCATCTGACCAGGAAACTGTTTTGGCCAAGACGCTGGTATAAAGTAGACAACCAAGAGTGGGCGAAGGGGCAGTAATTGGTGCAATAAGGTCAACTGGTGTAACTTCCAGGAGTACGTCCAGCCAGGTACGGGAGTTCTGCCCACCCATTCTGAAGTCTCTTCAACTATCCTTCAGAAGAGATTTGTACTGTTTGGTGGGCAGTGCATTGAGAAATATTTATATCTGCCCAGTCTTACTTCTCAATGTGAACGGATTAACAGGTGGACACACATCGACATGACCAAAGAAATTCTCTCAGTACGTGTCCTCCTCGCAACGAGTACTTCTGAATCAATTTCCATGATTTGTGCCCACAAATTGTTCAGGTCCTTTAGTTAAACGATAATTTGTCTGTGAATGCAATTGTTAGAGTGTCAAAGTTCATCTCACTAGGAAAGTAATCTTTATTTACTTTCCAGATGCAATTGATGAAAGTGAAGTTGCAGAGCACCTTACCTGATAAGCTGGTCAATGAATCAAACAATACTATTGGTGAAATCTGCCATGTTCTAATTGTTGAAAAGAATATTATTAATTACATCGCACTACAATGATATTCACAGGTAAAATATGTTATCCCACCACAGGTACAGTGTTATGGTTTAGTTTATGTTTATTATCATCTGCACCGAGGTACAGTTAAAAGCTTTTGTTGCGTGCTAACCAGCCAGCGGAAAGACAATACATGATTACAATTGAGCCGTTTACAGTGTACAGGTACATGATAGCGGAATAAAGTTTAGTGTAAGATAAAGCCAGTGACGTCCGCTCAAAGGTTGTCGGAGGGTCTCCAAATGAGGTGGATAGTAGTTCAGGACTGCTCTCTGGGGTAAAGTAGATTAAAGTACTCAATGTTCACCTACGTACAGTGCATTCAGAAAGTATTCATACCCCTTCACTTTTCCACCTTTTGTTACATTACAGCCTTATTCTAAAATTGATTACATTCATTTTTTTAATCATCAATCTATACACAATACCCCATAATAAAAATGGGAAAACAGGTGTTTAGAAATTTTTTCAAAGTAATTAAAAAAAAACTGAAATATCACATTCACATAAGTATTTACTCACTCAGTACTTTGTTGAGGCATCTTTGGCAGCGATTACAGCCTCAAGTCTTCTTGGGTATGACGCTACAAGCTTGACACACCTATATTTGGGTAAGTTCTCCCATTCTTCTCTGCAGATCCTCTCAAGCTCTGTCAGGTTGGATGGGGAGCGTCGATGCACAGCTATTTTCAGGTCCCTCCAGAGATGTTTGATCGGGTTCAAGTCCAGGCTCTGGCTGGGCCACTCAAGGACATCCACAGTCTTGTCACGCAGCCTCTCCTGCGTTGTCTTGGCTGTGTGCTGTTTCCGTCTGGCCATTCTACCATAACGGCCTGATTGGTGGAGTGCTGCAGATATAGTTGTCCTTCTGGAAGTTTCCCCCATCTCCACAGAGGAACTCTGTCAGAGTGACCATCGGGTTCCTGGTCACCTCCCTGACCAAGGCCCTTCTCCCCTGATTGCTCAGTTTGGCTGGGCGGCCAGTTCTATAAAGAGCCCTGGTGGTTTCAATGTTCTTCCATTTAAGAATGACAGAGGCCACTGTGCTCTTCGGGACCTGCAATGCTGCAGAAATTGTTTTATACCCTTCCCCAGATCTGTGTCTCAGCACAATCCTGTCTTGGAGGTCTACGGACAATTCCTTCGTCCTCATGGCTTGGTTTTTGCTCTGACATACACTGTCAACTGCGGGACCTTATATCGACAAGTGTGTGCCTTTCCAAATCATGTACAATCAATTTAATTTACCACTTGTGGACTTCAATCAGGTTGTTGAAACATCGCAAGGATAATCAATGGAAACAGGATGAACCTAAGCTCAATTTTGAGTGTCATAGCAAAGGGTCTGAATACTTATGTAAATGTGATATTTCAGTTATTTATTTTTAATTACTTTGCAAACATTTCTAAACGCCTGTTTTCGCTTTTTTATTATGAGGTATTGTGTGTAGGTTGATGCTAAATAAATGAATTTAATCCATTTTAGAATAAGGCTGTAACGTAACAAGCTAGATGCAGGAAAAATGTTCCCAATGTTGGGCGAGTCCAGAACCAGGGGCCACAGTCTTAGAATAAAGGGGAAGCCATTTAAGACTGAGGTGAGAAAAAACGTTTTCACCCAGAGAGTTGTGAATTTGTGGAATTCCCTGCCACAGAGGGCAGTGGAGGCCAAGTCACTGGATGGATTTAAGAGAGAGTTAGATAGAGCTCTAGGGGGCTAGTGCAATCAAGGGATAAGGGGAGAAGGCAGGCACGGGTTATTAACCATATAACCATATAACAATTACAGCACGGAAACAGGCCTGCTCAGCCCTTCCAGTCCGTGCCGACTATTGATTGGGGACGATCAGCCATGATCACAATGAATGGCGGTGCTGGCTCGATGGGCCGAATGGCCTACTCCTGCACCTATTTTCTATGTTTCTATGTAACAAAATGTGGAAAAAGTGAAGTGGTCTGAATACTTTCTGAATGCACTGTAAGGCTTCATGAGTTTATTTTATAATATTTTATTTTATAATATTTATTTTACAATTGGGCCATTTATTTTATAATATTTCTGATTGAGCAGATGTTCAGTGAAGATGGGGATGGTTTGGAAATATATTTTATATTTAGAGGGTAAATGCTGGCTTCACGGATCATCTTGCAATGATGCGTATGTAAGAAGACACACCAAGCTGGAGCTGGTCCACCATTAATGCTGTACCTGCTTATCTGCTTGACGGGGCTGTCCTACTGTATGAGTTAATTCAAGAGTTCTCCCGAGTTCCCCCTGTTTCGAACTCGGAGAATTACAGTAATAGCCGCTCGACGGTACTCGGGGCTCTCGTGGACATTTTTCAACATGTTGAAAAGTCTTCACGAGTCTTCCCGAGCTTACCGCGTTTCCCGAGTCCTGCCATTAGCGTTACGAGCCGCTAAGAGACGTCCAGTGCTCCGACGTACCCGCTACGTACATTCCACGTGCTTTCCACGAGTTTGATTTTCTTTAATCTCGGGAGAGCTCTTGAATTACCTCGTACAGTGGGACAGCCCCTTTAGTTTCTGACCAAACACCTCATCCACTCCAACACATTTTTAGTTTCAAGTTGTTCCGTGACTTTCTCACTTCTGTCTCTGTTATCTTTTCCACCAATTCCTCTCCATATCACCACTTCTTCAATTCTGCCCACGTGACCAGCCCTAATTTAAGTGTCCCACCTCCAAAAGCTGCCAAGTCCTAAGTTCTTAAATTCCTTCCATAAAAATATTTGCTTTTCATTCCATCTTTTATGCTTCTATACCTCCCTTATCTTTGATCAAACTTTTGGCCATCAGCCCTTGTGTCTCCTTATCTGGCACAGCTTCAAATTTCATTTGATAATACTCCTTGTCTTGTTGACATTAAGGAACTATATAAATACAAATGGTTGTAGGAGCTATAAATGTGATTACAACACAGCCCCGAACCATTTTCACACAGAGGGATATTTCTGTGTGCAAAGTGAAAAAATATAATCAAAATTCCAATCACTAAACATGATAGGGTTATCAATCAACATGTATCTGGTTTTCTGTGTGTTTGGTGCACTCAGGGTAGGTGCTGGGATTAGCACAAAATAATGTTAAATAGCCTGTAACACACCTTTTGCTGCCATTTGTGCAAAATTAATGTCTTTGAGCTTGGCCTGTCAACTGCATGGACCATGGGTACAGAGTCAAGCCTTCACCAGATAAGCATGTGACCACCTACATCAATTGGAAATGTTTGGAGTCGGATGGTCCAGATACAAGCAAGTGGGATTAGCAAAGTTAGGCAACTGGGTTGGCATGGTCAAGTTGGGCTGAAGAGCCTGTTTCTATTCTCAGTATCTCTATAACCCCATGATCCTGTTGGTGCCATAGGATCATGTCCATAAACCTTTCCATTCACTGGTTCCCTTTAAGAATTTTAATTGGTGCATTTTCTTAGTCCTCCTCACAGCAGATGTACTTTCAGTCCCTCAGTTACATCCTCGCCATCCCATCCCACAATGATTGCGGGATTCCCAATTCCCAAGCTATCTAAACGGTTCCTGTTCCCTTCGACGCCACAGCTCAGACATTAATTCCCTCATTCACCCACTCCCAGTATTGAAGATCTGACCTTCCATGCCAACAGTCCTGGACCTCTCTCAATCAAGTCCTCATCCCACTACCCTAGTCACTACAATGATAAATACTGGAAAGGAAAGGCATGTATGCATATAAAGTCTAATCAATTGTACACAAAACCACTGGACAAATGAGCAGAAAAAAAAGTTGGCTTGTGTGTTTGTTTATAAAAATCAGTCAGTTCTGTGAACATTGTCTACAAAATAATTTTTGGCCCATTTTTGTGTGTTTACTTTGGATTCATAATGACATTATTTTTTATTCTGTCATGTTTGTTACAATTAGGATACCCCAAACTAGGAGAAAACCCTTGAAAATTCAACCAATGTTTTTATTTTACTAACCCACTCCCCATGGCAAAGTTGAATTCATTAAGGGAGAACATACCATAATTAACATTATTTACAGTTAAATATGTGCTTAAATAGAGAATGCTGCAAAGACAATGATTGAGCTGAATCATGGCGGTGTAACGGTGGAGCTACTGCCGTACGGCGCCAAGAGACCCGGGTTTGATCCTGACTACGGGTGCTTGTTTGTACGTTCTCCTCATGACCTGCATGGGTTTCCTCCGAGATCTTCGATTTCCTCTCACACTCTAAAGACGTGCAGGTTTGTGGTTAATTGGCTCAGTGTGAATGTAAATCGTCCCTATTGTGTGTAGGATAGTGTTAGTGTGCGGGGATCGCTGGTTGGTGTGGACTCGGTGGGCCGAAGGGTCTGTTTCCGTGCTGTATCTCTAAACTAAACTAAACCTAACAACTTTCCAAAATGTACTAATTTTGGTGGTGTGTACACTTGTATGTACAGGGACTGGCTAATGAGCTCCCAGCTGCAAGAAATTGAACCAAAGCCTTTTGGAAGCAGCAACTCTTTTTGAGCCTGTGCTACATTTTGTGAAGGAACTTGGGAACACCATTTAAAACAAAATAATATGTTTGAACTTCAGGCCATTATTTGTGCTCTGTTGGGCAAAGACGCAACACTGTTGTAACGCAGGAAAATAAGATTCCTCAGAATACATTCTAATCCTTCATATTTACACCTGGACTTGTTTGTTAATCGACCAGCTTCACTGAAGAACAGTCCACTAGAGAATGAATGTCAGGCATAGACTGACCTCATTAATCTCTTTATCATGTTCAATTACCAGAATGCTGAAAGCACTTTGCAATAGAGGAGAGAGACAAAAGGAGATGGACATTTCATGACAAACAAATCCATCACATAACAGAGTGCATGCCCAACTTCTAACTGGTAGTTTGCAGTGCAGAAGTGGGAAAGAGTTACATAACTTTTCCTGTGGATGTATTTCAGTAAGGCACATTCCTATTCTTTAAAGACATTTGTAAGTTTGTACCATAATTCAGTAAAATATTCCCAGTGATTCCCACTACCCATGATCCTATGATATCCTCTGGAACAAATCTCAGAAATCAAAGTTTTTTAAAAAAAGTAGCAATGAACGACAAGTAGCAAGTTTCCATGAACCACTAAGCGAGTTTTGGACAAAGCACAAAGTGCTGGAGGAACTCAGCATGCTAGGCAGCATCTGGGGAGGGAAGATGATGTTTTGGACATGGCCAGAAGATAATAACAGCAAGAAAGGTAGTGTGGGTGGGTGGATGATGTGCCTTTGGTGCTGCAAGATGGATCCTGCAGATTGCTAGTCAAGCAGATGGAAGAGTTCCTTTGTTTGGTAAACATTTTGTTTAGAACTTGGAAATTGCTTTTTAGAAATGACATTTTGGTCACTTCAAAAATGTTCTAAAAATGCTGACTGTTATTACGTTCAGTTTTTAACAAAAGGTGTTGAAGAAATGACTTTTTTTATTGTAGCAACGATCAAACTGTTCTAAATTTAAGATATGATTTCAGGAAAATTATGGAATGGTAAAATTGAAAGGTAGTACCTTAATCAACGTAATAGAAGATCACTGTCTCTTCAGAATGCAGTCGTGCTCGGTTTGAAATTCCTTTGGTTGATGTTAACAGTAAAAATGATATAGTAAATATCTTTATATTGTAAATATCTGTGCCATATAAACTGAGAGGCTGCTAATGTTTCAACAGTTTATGCTCGTTAACACACGCTACTGACATAACACGACATCTTTGGGTAATATTGATTTTAAATGTTTTCCTGGCATTACCGTCTGTCACCACAGAGTAGTTAGTGGTCCACCGAGTAAACTTTTGGCATACAATTTTAGTACTAACAAACCTGTGATTATGTTTGGCTGCTTCTGCCTGCAGTGTAGTTACGAGAGCCATCAGGGCACATGAAGAATCTGGCTGTTAGTCACTTGTTTTACCATTTTAGGAGATAATATTTGATTAAAGTCTAATGTAGTTAGACTATGAAGAATATGGATATCTGATCTGCATACTTCCTGACCCCCTTTCCCAACCTAGTGGTTAAATAGTCTACTTACTTAATTGAGGAGAAAAACATTTGTTTTATAAACTGCCTCACATCTCTCTCTCTGACTGCCTTTCTGTCTGTTTGTCTGCCTCCCTTTCTCTCCCCCACTTTCTCCCCTCTCTCTCTTTCTCTCCATCTCTCTCACACACACATTCTCTCTCTCTCACATTATTTCTCTCTCTGTCTCATTCTCTCTCTCACACACACATTCTCTCTCTCTCACATTATTTCTCTCTCTGTCTCATTCTCTCTCTCACACACACATTCTCTCCCTCTCACATTCTTTCTCTCTCTCACTCTCTCTCTCAAACTCTCTCCCTTTCTCTCTCTCTCTCTCTCTCTCTCTCTCTCTTTTTCTCTCTCCCCCACATTATTTCTCTCTCTTTCTTGCACTCTCTCTCTCTATCTATCTATCTCTCTATCACACATGGACACTCACAAAACTGCGCTTTGTTTAGTTCTGAATTACTGTGCCATTTCCTAGCCTGAAACTGTGTTTTCAAAGCAAATGGGTTAAAACACACCCCCTGTACTTGATGCTTGCTTAATTAAGTTCCTTTGGGAACAGTGCTTGAAAAATTACAGTTCTAATAAACACTTTACTCTTTCTTTTAAACACAAATAAAATTAAACCGTGTATTATCCTGGTGAGCATGGAAAGCTTTATTGCCAAGAACATATTTTTGCTATCCAATATCTGTTAACAATGTTTGCATCTGTAACTTATGGGTTGCAATTATTTCAGAGAACACTTTTATTTCAAATTTCCCGAAACCTGTATGGGGGGGGGGGGTTAAGAATATTTCTGTTATTTTAATTCTAACCCAGTGGGATTGGAATCTTCCAGACACTTTGCTACTATACAAGTGGTCTTTTAAACTAAACCACTAAATCACGTTTAATGGGGTAGAAATTGGTTATAAGCTGTCCACGGGCACAACCAGAAGAAGTATGCCATTACATTAGTTGGGCAAGCTGCCAGTACCTATTCTGCTTCCATTGGCAGCTTGCCCAGTCAAAGCAGATAAATAATAGTCCAGCTTGCCTTGCTGCCAGAACAGGGTTGGGGAATTAAGGATGCTGGAAGTGGATGGAGGGAAATATTTATTGCTAAAGCTGTGGAGTCATAGGAAAGCATGGCTGTTCTGCCTTCTGCTCCTACTGGGGAAAGTTTAAAGGAGATGTGCGGGCTGGGTTTTTTACGTATGCGTGGGCCGGGGGCGGTGGTAAGGCAGGTGTGGTAGTGCATTGAAGAGACTTTTGGACAGGCACACGGATGTACATTCAATGGAGGGACAAGGATTATCTGCAGACAGTTAAGAGTTGGTCTAGGCATTATGTTTGGCACGGACATTGTGGGCCGAAGGGCCTGCTCCTATGCTGTACTGTTCCAAGTTCCATGTACGCATGAACATTCTGTACAGGAACTCACTACCTTTGAGCGATGATGTGGTCTGTTCATTGCATTTCAAATTAGCAGTAGAGTTAAACTTCTCATTTACAACTTAAAACACTTTAGGCGATTCCCAGGGATAGCTCAAGCCAGCACTGACCATTCCCCAGTGCACTTGAGAGATAATGGTGATGATGTGCCTTCTGGAGCCACAGCGGTCCCAATGATTGTGATTTCCATAGATCTTATCTGATGACATTAGATGGCAGCCATTCTGCCCAATGGGTCTATGCCGACTCGCAAAGCAATCCCAGAGCAACGAACAAAGGAAACAGGCCATTGTTAGCTGTTTGCTGGGTGAGAGCGGGAACCTGGTGTGACTTGGGTGGGAGAGGGATGGAGAGAGAGGGAGTTCCGGGGTTACTTGAAGTTAGAGATATCAATAATTACACCACTGGGTTGTAAGCTGCCTAAGCGAAATATGAGATGCTGTTCCTCCAATTTGTGATTAGCCTCACTCTGACAATGGAGGAGGCCTAGGACAGAAAGGTCTGTGTGGGAGTGGGACGGGGAATTAAAATGTTTGGCAACTGGGATATCAGGTAGGTTCAGGTAGACTAAGCAAAGTTGTTCAGCGAAAAAATCGCCCAGTCTACGTTTCAATCTCGCCGAAGAATAAGAGTCCACATCTTAAACCACGGACACAGTAGATGAGGTTGGAGGAGGTGCGAGTGGACCTCTGCCTAACCTGAAAGGACTGTCAGGGTCCCTGTACAAAGTCAAGAGGGGAGGTATAGGGACAGGTGTTGTATCATCTGCGGTTGCTGCGGAAGGTACCTGGGGAGGGGGTGGTTTGGGTGGGAAGGGATGTGTTGACCAGGAACAGTCTCAGCAGTCGGTGGAAAGGAGTAGAGCTGGGAAGATGTGACACATGGTGGGAACCCGTTGGAGGTGGTGAAAATGTCAGAGGATTATGTGTTGTAAGCAGCAGCTGATAGGGTGAAAGGTAAGGACTAGGGGAAGTCTGACCCTGTTGCGACTGGGGGAGGGGGAGCAAGGGCAGAGTTGCGAGTTACCGAGGAGACATGTGTGAGGGCCTCATCTATGGAAGAGGTGAACCCCCATTCCCTAAAGAATGAGGACCTCTGATGTCCTGGTATAGAAGACCTCATCTGGGGCACAATCCGGCGTAGACGGAGGAGTTGGGAGTAAGGGATAGAGTCTTTGCAGGAAGCAGGAAGGGAAGAAGTGTAGTCAAGATAGTTGTGGGAGTCAGTAATAAACGTCAGTCGATAGTCAATCTCCCGTGATGGGGACTGAGAGATCAAGAAAGGGGAGGAAGGTGGCGGAAATGGTCCAAGTGAATTTGAGTTCTGGATGGAAATTGGTGGTGAAGTTAATAAAGTCAATGTCCGTCGATAGTCTCCTGTGATGGAGACGGTGAGATCAAGAAAGGGGAGGGAGGTTTCATAGGGGAGGGAGGGAGGGTGATGGGGTCTGAGGAAGAGTCACGACCCGAAACACCACCCATTCTTTTTCTCCAGAGATGCTACCTGACCCACTGAGTCACTCCAGCACTTTGTGTCTACCTCCTAGGACCTTCTGCAGCTCCTCGACTGTAAAACGGATTGCCCTCAAGACACTTTGCATCGACTGCCCCAAATTCCCTCGTCCTTTCTCTACGGCAAAGACAGAGGAGAAAGGTTCATAAAGGCTCATAAAAGGAGAAATGCTCCTTTATCCCCAGAGATGCTGCCTGACTCCGCTGAATTACTCCAGCACTTTTTATCTATCCCAGGTAAATACCAGCATCTGCAGTTCCATTTTTCACATGCTAATGGTCCTAACCCATATCAAGGTATAGAAATCTCCCAGGCCTGACCAGATATATCCAAAAACACTGTGGGAAGCTGGACAAGAAATTGCTGGTGCCTTGGCTGAGATATATGAGTCATCATTAAATACCATGAGGTGCCAGAAGAATGGAGGGTGGCAATGTTGTGCCTCTATTAAAGAAGGGTTGCAAGGAAAAGCCTGGGGACTACAGACCAGTGAACCTAACATCTGCATTTGGAAAGTTACTAGAGTATTCTGAGGTAGACAAAAATGCTGGAGAAACTCAGCGGGTCTTTAGGTCTTTATTCTTTGGAGCGCAGAAGGTTAAGGGGGGGACTTGATTGAGGTCTTTAAAATGATGAAAGGGATAGACAGAGTTGACGTGGATAAGCTTTTCCCATTGAGGGTAGGGAAGATTCAAACAAGAGGGCATGACATGAGAATTATGGGACAGAAGTTTAGGGGTAACATGAGGGTGAACTTATTTACTCAGAGAGTGGTGGCTGTGTGGAATGATCTTTCTGCAGAGGTGGTGGAGGCAGGATCGATTTTAAAATTTAAAAGTAAAGTGGATAGGTATATGGACGGGAAGGGAATGGAGGGTTATGGTCTGAGTGCAAGTAGATGGGACTAGGGGAAAATGAATGGTCGACACGGACTGGAAGGGCCGAGAAGGCCTGTTTCCGTGCTGTAATTGTTATATGGTTATATGGTGAGGCAACATCTATGGAGCGAAAGAAATGGGCAACGTTTCGGGGGTAAAAACCCTTCTTCAGACTTCTTCAGAGTATTCTGAGGGATAAGATATACATGCATTTAGATAGACGAGGGCTGACGGTTTTGTAAATGGGAGTTTGTGCTGCATAATCCAATTGAGTTTTTTTGAAGATGTGACCAAAAAGACAGAGGCAGATGATGAAGGCAGAGTGGTAGATGTTGCAACATGGATTTCAGCAAGGCATTTGACAACGATCCGCATGGTAGGCTGCTCTGTGTATGAAGGAACTGCAGACGCTGATTTAAACCAAAGATAGACACAAAATGGTGGAGTAACTCAGCGGGACAGGCAGCATCTCTGGAGAGAAGGAATGGGTGACGTTTTGGGTCGAGAACCTTTTTCAGACTCTAGGATGGTAGACTGCTCTGGAAGGTCATATTGCATGGGAACCAAGTAGAACTAGTCGTCTGGATTGAAAATTGGCTTAATGGGAGCAAACAGAGGGGGATGGTGGATGGTTGCTTTTCAGACTGGAGGCCTGTGACTAGTAGTGTGGCTCAGTGTTCCGTGCTGGGCCCATTGCTGTTTGTCATCCATATCAATGATTTGGATGAGAATATACATGTCATGATACGGAAGTTTGCAGATTTCACTAAAGTGAGTGATATTGTAGATAGTGAAGATGGTTGTCAAAGTTGTAGCAGGATCTTGATCAGTAGCGCATAGAGTACTGAGGACTCGAAGGCTTAAGCTAAAGGGAGGTTGATCATGCTAGGCCTTTATTCCTTGGAGCGCAGGATGATGAGGGGTGATCTTACAGAGGTGTGCAAGATCACGAGAGGAATAGATAGGGTAAATGCACAAAGTCTTTCACACAGAGTAAAGGGCCTGTCCTACCAGCATCCGACTCCATGTGGTGAGCGCGATCAAACTAGAAGCGGGGGCCGCGCGGAGGGCGGGTGATCCCTGTACAGGGCCGTTCCCAACAGCATGCGCCTGCATGCGGCAAGCGCGACCAAACCGGCAGCGAGGGCCGCGCGGAGGTCGGGTGAGTGGCGCAATGCGGCGCAAAGTGAGGCGAACTTGGAACGAAGTCTTAAAGGTAAGTTCGCCAGGACAGAGAGCGGCACACAGAGAGGAGCACAGAGGCACACACAGAGAGGGCCACGGAGCCACACACATAGAGGGTCACGGAGGCACCTACAGAGAGGGTCACGGAGGCACGACGTCAGGGCGGTGTGTAATGCGCCGAGGCGATTGCGAGCTGACAAGCCGTTGCCGCGCGGAATTTTTGAACATGGTCAGTTTTTCAGAACCCCGCGCAATGTCGGGACGAACCCCGCACAATTCCGGCGATCGAAGTGGGACCGGCCCCGCAACGCCAGACGGCTCAAGCGACCACGTTAGGTTGCGTTCATCGCATAGAGTTGCATGCTGGTGGGACAGGCCCCTAAGTGAATCGGAGGACATAGGTTTAAGGTGATGAGGGAAAGGAACCCGAGAGGCAACATTTTTACACAAAAGGGTGGTGGGTATATGGAATGAGTTGCCAGAGGAGGTGGTTGACGCAGTTACTATCACAATTTTTAAAAGACGTTTGAACAGGGACATGGATAGGATAGGTTTAGGAATATTTGGGCCAAACCAATTTGGTCCAGGCAGGTGGGACGAGTGTAGATGGGGCATGTTGGTCGGCATGGACAAGTTGGGCTGAAGGGCCTGCTTTCCTGCTGCATAACTCTGTGGTTCTACGACTCTATGATATCTACATAATGGCAGGGCTCGAGAGCCTGATCAATACGGAAAGCTTGGGCAGGCTAGGACTTTATTCCATCAGCCCAACTTGCCCATGCCGACCAACATGCCCCATCTCCACTCGTCCCACCTGCCTGTGTCCGAAGAAGAGTCTCGACCCGAAACGTCGCCTATCTCCTTCGCTCCTTAGATGCTGCTGCACCCGCTGAGTTTCTCCAGCTCTTTGTGTAACCCTAGGACTTTATTCGTTGGAGCACAGGAGGTTGAGGGATGATCTTATGGAGGTGTAGAAAATCACATGGGGATTAGCTAGGGTGAATGTACAGAGTATTTTACACATGCCCAGATGCTGATGGGTATGTGAACCGAGCTGTCAGTTGAGGCAGGTACCATAACAGCATTTTAAAGGCACTTGGACAGGTACATGTGGGGGTGGGGGGAGGTTTAGAGGGATTTGTGCCAATGGCCAAAATGGGATTAGCCGCATCAACGAGTGGCTGCATGACCATGACTCCATTGCAATGTTGTCCCAGTAGAAGTTGGCTTGGCCGGTGACCATGCAAGAATGATGGGATGCGGATGCACTGGAGCAGCAGTGGAGGTGACGGCGCTCCCATGCATCAGCAGTCCTTGCCCCAAGCCGCAGCTGCTGGGCAGGCGAGCGGCCGGAGTGCATCCTGCAAGTACATTTCATTTCAAATCAGAGCTGCGTGCATTTACAAAAACACCCTGATGTGTTGAACTAAAAATGCTGCCAAATTTTTGGAACAATTTGCTTAAATTGAATCGTGAATCAACAGAGTCCATCGGCAGAATAAAACTAGGTCTGTGATGAATATGGAGTTACTTTTTGGGGGGAAATATACTGCAACTGTTACAGTATTAGAAAAAAAAAATGTGCTTGCATGTTTGGAATCCACAGTAATTAAATTTTACACGGAAATTTAATCTATTGTTTTTATGTGACTAGCAAAGAAGGGAATCTTGCTCAGTATGTGGAACAGGTGCAATTCAATAAGAACTTGGACAAAATGTTCACTATTTACAAGTCAAATAAACAAATGTCATATTCACGTATACGTTCTAACTGATTATAGTCTGCCACGGTATTAACATCTTTTGAGTAAATAACGTGGGTTTAACTGCAAAGTTTAGACGAGAAGATGACGAGCAGTCATCACGCCGTAAAAAAAAGTCATTAATACCTCACGGCATGCATTTGTTTAAAAAACAAAGTGCTTTCGTTCTCAGCAGGTGCTGCTGTTTCTTTGTTCAGAGTGAATTATACTTAAATTGCATGCAAGTTCTAACACTACATTGAACACGTGTAGAGCAGGGCTTGTCGAGGATGAGTAAATCTATCGGGATAGAAGGTCTGGTCTGCTCCCCTCCCCTGCCTGTATCTCTGCACTCGTGTGAGCAAACATCAGCAGTGCGCTTGTGGGCAGTTTGCCGTCTAAACCATCTGCAATAAATTAGCCACAAATAAAGCGGGTGTTATCTCGATTCATTGCCTCAAATGCTTTCCTACCTGTTGGGACAATGGGTTGATCAATAACAAGTAGCGCAGCTGTGCATGAGATTGTGGGGCTTTACAGAGTATTTAGTATCGATTAGGTTGCCCTCTGCCAATAGAAATGTGGTGTGAATGACAAGTAATGGAAGCAAAGAAATCAGTTGCCAATGGCAGCCTCCGAGCACCTTGGAGATATTGAATGGCTGCACAGAACCACGTAAAACAGTAATTCCCATACATTATAGGACTGTAATCTGCTTATAAAACTGAGTTTAGCCATGGCTGTCATAACATTTAGGTTTGCCATTGATGTTTTTGACCTTCATTTGATATTATTAAAGCAGCTGCTGTTAAAAATGTGAAATTGCATTGAAAAATCCCACAAGTTGTGGACTCTGAGTAAGTGCTTTGTAAAAGGAAAATCCTTCTTGACGTTAATTTTAACTGTGTAGTAACCACATGTCTCTATTGGATATTGTCCAGCTGAATAAGTTAAATGTTTGCTTCCAGTGACTAACTTTGTGACTTGGATAGATTCAGATCTTTTCTATGATTCTTCCTCTGAGAGCTAAGTACATTGCAAGTT
Source organism: Raja brachyura (assembly GCA_963514005.1). Next base: position 43,305,950 of record OY740797.1, on the reverse strand, counting down.
TCTTTACTTCTAATAACTGCTTTCTGAGTTATTCAGCAGCATATTCACTGGATGGAGCCTTGCTCCTATAGTGCAGCTTCTAATGTAACTTGGATTAGTTTAGCTTAGAGATGCAGCGCGGAAACTGGCCCTTCGACCCACCGGGTCCGTGCCGACCAGCGATGCCCACACACTAACACTATTCTAGACACTTGGGACAATTTACAATTTTAACTAAGACAATTAGCCTACATACCTATACGTATTTGGCGTGTGGGAGGAAACCGGAGCACCCGGAGAAAACCCGTGCAGGTCACGGGGAGAACGAATAAACTCCGTACAGGCAGGAACAACCCTGGGTCTCTGGCGCTGTACGGCAGCAACTGTCCCACTGTGCCACCCTGCCGCCCCCTGCCATCATGCCTATCTTGAATAAAACAATGTGCAAACATTTTTATTCCACATTTGCAGTGTAGCTGATTGCCAGTTGCAAAACCCTATCTTCAGTTCCTCCAGTACTCCTCAAAGTACTGGAGGAACTCAACGGGTCAGTCAGCATCTGGGGACGGAAATAGATAGACAATGTTTTAGGTCAGAATCTTTCCACAGACCCAAGGCGATGTCTGAAGAAGGGACCCGTCCTGAAATGTCACCTGTTCCTTCCCCTCCACCGATGCAGACTGACCGGGTGAGTTCCTCCAGGGGGTGGAAGATTGCAACCTTCACGTGGTCCGTCCTGTTTCGACTAATGCAATCAACTCGCCGTGCACAAGCGGAAGATCAAATAGAACAAGTTGTCCAACAACTTTAGGCTGTGCACGCCACACGGAAGAAGAAGAAGTTCCTCCAGCAGTTTGTTGTTTGCTCAAGTTTCCAGAATCTGCAGTATCTTGTGCCTCCAAATCTCAAGAGTGCTCTGTTAGTTACTATTCATCTTAAGGTGGTCACTGCTTTTAGAACAGATGGCGGTCCACTGTATATTTTGTAAAATAATATTAAAACTGCATTCCTCTGTGACTATCATAAGAATTTATATTAATATGGGGGCATTATATGTTAATTATCTGTGCAGTTTAAGGTGTACAATTAAATACTCATTTTTTCTCTTGTGGTTTTTACTTAAGATAATGGGCTTACAATTTGTCAGAAAGTTAGTGCATCAGCCAATTCAAAAGATCAATATAAATTAAAATTCACAGACATTATTAATTCATTGTAACACATCTGTGTTATATTCCTATGTTGTAACAACAGCATTCTGAAATTAAAAATGGTAAGAGTTTGCTTTCGATTTTAGAGTGGTAAAAAAATGATTGCGGCATTTTCAAATAATGGTTATCTTAAATGATCTAAATATTAATAAAATGAAACTCTTCATTACATTGACCATTCATACACACATTATCCCCATAGTAGAGACCCATTTTACCCGTTGATGCTGTAATTTAAGGAACGAGCCTCTTGTGTTTGATGATCTACATACACTGTAAAGAGCTTTAACAATTCGACATTTTATCGATTGTTTGCTTACGGTTCAGAAGCAGCGATGTTGTGTTGGACATATTTCACTGTCAAGCTTTGACAGCATACTGCACAAACTCAGAGATGACATGTTTCAGTCAATACATCTGCAAGGCCTCAGGAGAAGAGTTTAAAAAAACCCCTTCAACTTTTAAAATTTATAGGCACCTTCTATAATGTAACATCTGCCCAAATTATCTTGTGTAATGTTCTTAATTAAGGATTAAGGGATGGCTTGCTTATTCGGCTAGGCAGAAGCTAAGTACAGGACGGCCTCTGTCAGTTGAATCTTTCAACCTGCCTGCTTTCTGCAGTCGCCGATAATATACAGCTGGAATCCTTTACACTATTCAATCAGCCTTGACTACTGCTGGCTAAAATTGTTGTTCGTCTAGTCCGTTACAGCTAACAGAAACAATTGAGTGGGCCCAGTCATTAGCTGAAAACTCTCTATTGCCGACCAGTTACAGACCAGTATTTCACAGGGACTTTCACAATGGGCGCTCACTGGTCAGCTGGATCTAAACAAAGCAGCCAATGCTCAGAATGAATTTTTATGCAGAGAAAAGCCCGAGCCATCAAGCGCAACAACTCCTTTCACTTATTTGTGACTTCAATGTCATAAAAATTTGCACGGCACAAGTAAATGAGTTGTCAATGGTGTAGGTGATCCAAAGCTCGGACGACGAGTTACGTTTTAAGTGACATTGTAAAGCAGGTTGAGGAAGGAAGGTTTTGTGGGGTATGCGTTGCAGAACTTAGGGCCCAGACAGCAGAAGGCAGACATGGCTCCTGCTGGTCATGTGAAGGGTGAAACAATCAAGGCCTCTTTCGCTTTAACTGATATCTTGTTAAGCCTTGATATGTAAGCTTTACTTTAGAAATACAGCGTGGAAACAGGCCCTTCAGCCCACAGAGTCCGTGCCAACCAGCAATCCCCATACACTAGCACTATCCTACACACTAGGGCCAATTAACTTACAAACTTCTACGTATTTGGGGTGTGCGGGGAACCAGGTGAACCCAGAAAAAACCTGAACGGTCACAGGGGTAACGTACAAACTCTGTACAGACAGCACCCGTAGTCAGGATTGAACCTGGGCCTGTTGCGCTGTGAGGCAGCAACTCTAGTGCCGCACCACCATGCCGCCCTGATAAAAAGATCTTCCAAAAAGATCTCTCTGGATGTTTTGGTGGATGAGCCTTTAACTGGGCCTCCCTTGAGCATCAGCTGAAGGTCAGCAGAGCGCTGGGTCTAGGACTCTGCACTGCCCCAGTTGAGTCTTCACTGCCAACCCGGCACCCAAGGAAATGAACACGAGAGATCTGTCGAGACTCAACAGTGTGCAGATGCTGGTTTATAAAGAGAAAGCAGTGCTGGAGTAACTCAGCTGGTCAGGCAGCATCTGTGGGGGACAGGGGTAGGTGACGTTTCACAGAGTGCTGGAGTAACTCAGCTGGTCAGGCAGCATCTGTGGGGGACAGGGGTAGGTGACGTTTCACAGAGTGCTGGAGTAACTCAGCTGGTCAGGCAGCATCTGTGGGGGACAGGGGTAGGTGACGTTTCACAGAGTGCTGTAGTAACTCAGCTGGTCAGGCAGCATCTGTGGGGGACAGGGGACAGGGGTAGGCGCCGTTTCTGGTCGGGACGCAATGTGTGAAGTCTGAAGAAGGATCCCGACCCTCAGCGTCACCTACCCCTGTCCTCCACAGATGCTGCCTGACCCACTCCAGCACTTTGAGTTTTTTTTAGAAGAAATCTGAAACCAAGGGAAAGGCAAGTAGAGGTTTTCAATTGCTTTCACTTCAATTTAAACTTGAAATTATGCATGTTGCTTTCGTTATTTGGCTTTCTAAAATGTATATAATTTAAACTTTTTAACCAATCCTGAGTGATTTCAAATGTTTGTGCATGTTTCACGTTTACAAATCTTTAATATCTGTGACTGCTGCTCACTCTGGGAGCAAGCTAGCACTGAACATTCTGAATTTAACTACTGTTCACTTACATTATGAGATGTCCTCTCCCCCCCTCCCTCCTCGTGCCCCTCTTCTCTTCCCCCTCTTGCCCCACCTCTCCCCCCCCCAGCTCGCCTCCCCTCTCCCGCCCTTATCCCCCCTCCCCCTCCCCTCTCCCCCTCCTCCCCCACTTCCCCCTCCCTCTCTCCCTCTCTCCCCACCTTTCCCCTATCTCCCCCTCAACCCCTTCCCCCTCTCTCCTCTCTCCCTCCACTCTCCCCCCCCTCTCTTCCCCTTCTCTCCCCTCTCTCCCTCCACTCTCCCCCCCTCTCTACCCCCTCTCTCGCCCCCCTCTCCCTCTCCCTCTGTCAGGTTTAAATTCCTATTCTATACATTCCATAACCGAAAACAATCTGGAAAAATATAGCTTAAAATTATATCAAAACTTATTATCCAAAACCAGTTTACAATGACTGTTGTCCATAAACTGTTGTCAGTTTGCAATGACAAGTTTCCATGTACAGTCTGCAGTGTGATCACTTTCTCTCTAAAAGGCAACATTAAAGGGCTTTAAGAGATGAGTAATATTTATAACATCGCAACAGCAATATACAACCTTCACTTGTCATTTAAAACTGGTGTTCATTCTCTACAGTGGGTATCATTCCCATACTTCAACTTGCAAAAGGACATCTGTACTGCAGCCAAATACAACAAGTCGTCTACCTGTCAGTGACTCGGAAGTAGTAGATTTGTCAAGTTAAAAATCTGCCCCTGATCAATTCCACTACAAATCAGTATTGGAAAACTAGTCCCCAAAGGGTTAATCCTGATAGGGCCAATAAAATAAGTCATTGCTTAGGTGTTAATGTTTTTCCTCGGCATATGGCATTATCATACGCATTTTAGATTTACTGTGGAGGTTTCTAGCCAGAGGTGGTGCATTGGTAAATTAGACTTACAGCCAAATCATTGACCACTGTATCAGTGGCACATTTAGGTCAGCATCAGGGTTAAAGGTCACAGAGGAGCAGACTGATAATGGAGTGCTTGTGGACATTGTCAGATTGCTCTAGTGAAGTACGCTGGAGCGGCTTGGGCCTCAGGGTATTTATTTTTTATTGGAAGACTGCCTATCTCATAGGTGATGCAAGTCTGATAGAACTAAATACCGTTTGATTGTAACTGTGAAATCAGTTCAATGGTCACTAACAAATTGAAAGGCAGTTTATTGACTGGCTCAACAGAGGCAGTTATTGACTGCTGCGTTCCCCAGCTGAGGAAGAACATGGTGTATACCAGTTGATAAAGTAGGGCTAAACGTAACAAAGCTTCCTTGAAAGAGAAACGTACACATGAGCTTCATGTCACGGCATTATTGCAACTGCCCCCACACGTATCAATTAAACAGAGCGGGAACAGTGTGCTTACCTTGTATGCAGAGATTTTTAATGATTTCAAATCACGCTGTAAGCAGGCTTGCACAATCAGAACACAAGTCCAAATACACGGTCAAACTCTGCTTCCCAGCAGGGGACGATAAGAATCAGTTATTACGGTGAAAGAATTACAAATCTAAATGGATTAGACTTTTTCAAATGAGCTCAAAGCAAGCAAATTCCTTTTTGATAAACGTGTTATCTGGTGCATAATGGGGAGCAGTAGTTTACCAGGATATAATTCTCTGGCTATCAGAAGTCAAATCCATTTTGTTTGTGGAAGAGTTAGTGTGTGACTTGGAAGGCGGTTTCTCCCACGAAACCTCTGCATTTCATAGTGCTGAGTAATTATATGATTTTGCTTATCCTTCGTTTTAGCCAAAGTGCGTAGTTTAAATGTAGAAACCAGGAAATGCAAATGTGGGTTACAAAGAAAGACACAAAGTTCTGGTGTAATTTAGCGGGTCAGGGAGCATCCCGGGAGAACATGGATAGGTGAGGTTTTGAATCGGGACCCTTCTTTAGACTGATTCTTGCAGTGGAGCAGTCTAAATGTAGGAACATGGAACTGCAGCTGCTGGTTTACAAAAAAAGACACAAAGCGCTGGAATTGTGTGCAGTTTTGGTCCCCTAATTTGAGGAAGGACATTCTTGCTATTGAGGGAGTGCAGCGTAGGTTTACATGGTTAATTCCCGGGCTGGCGGGACTGTCATTTGCTGAGAGAATGGAGCAGCTGGGCTTGTACACTCTGGAGTTTAGAAGGATGACAGGGGATCTCATTGAAACATATAAGATTGTTAAGGGCTTGGACACGCTGGAGGCAGGAAACATGTTCCCGATGTTGGGGGAGTCCAGAACCAGGGGCCAAAGTTTAAGAATTAGGAGTAAGCCATTTAGAACGGAGATGAGGAAACAGTTTTTCTCACAGAGAGTGGTGAGTCTGTGGAATTCTCTGCCTCAGAGGGCGGTGGAGGCAGGTTCTCTGGATCCGAGTCCGCACCGGTGTGGGAATGGGAGGGCGAGTTAAAGTGTTGAACAACCGGGAGATCAGGTAGGTTTCATCGGACATTTTAACTCCCCCTCCCATTCCCACACTGACCTGAGAGTGAGGCTAAATGCAAATTGGAGGAACAGCAATTCATATTTCACTTGGGCAGCTTATGAACATGGACTTCTCTAACTTCAAGTAGCCCTTGCTATCCCTCCCTCTCCATCCCCTCCCCCTTCCAAGTTCTCCCACCAGTCTTACTGTCTCCGACTACATTTATCTGTGTACCGCCCACTCTCTTGACATCCACCCGAAACGTCACCGAAACATGCTGAATTTTGTGTCGACCTTCGAATTAAACCAGCATCTGCAGTTCTTTCCTACACTTCCTGTACATACGTAGGCTTCATTCACCTCCCGTGCATGTCCAGTGTTATTGGAGCAAGCGGCCTGCTTTTACAGCAAGATGATCATTCACTAAGTGCAAACCAACGCAGCAGGGGCAAGTTACTTGAGTAAAGTGAGTGCCACACTCAAAACTGATCCTGTTATCTGCTGACTGCACTATAACGTCACGTTCAATTAATATTAATAATGGGAAGCCCATTCTACTTTATATTTTCATAGCACAAATTTGGATTGGAGTTCCTAATGCTATTCAGGCTGCACCACCAAATGGAGAACAAACGGAGAAATAAGTGTGACTGTTTCTTATCTCCATGCTCCCATACCAATGCATGGAAGGATAAAGACCTAACAATGGGGGGGGTGAAATGGGATTAGAGTTGATGAGGTGTGAAGGTCAGTATGTATAGGATGGACTGAGGAGTCTATAACTGGGGGGGGGGGGGGTGGGGGGTGGGCCACCCCCTCTGTTTTGAGAGGTTTGGGACATCCCCGCCAAGTTTTTGTAAAAACCCGGTGAAATCTCCGCTTTCCCCGAGAGTGGGGGTGGGACTGCTGATCAGGGCGCCGATTGGTCGAGAGAGATGTCGGTCAGCAGGCAATGGAGGCGGGACATGATGATTCAGCGAGATCATTGGAGGAGGGAGGTGTGGGGGGGTGGGACTGAGGATAGAGTGCGGTGATTGGAGGAGGGAGATGTGCCAAAACACTCTCGGCACAGACCTGCGCCTCATCCGCAGCCAGGATCGATCCCGGTTCTTCGGCGCTGTCCTGCCACCAACGGAGTGCCCGGGGGGGCACGCCCGGGGGTGGCCAGAGACTACGGGAGTCAGACGGGAGCGGTGCCCCCAGGCCCACAGCCAGCACAGAGAAGCAGCGCTAAACCCAGCTCAACTCTGCCTGTCCCGCCAGGTTAACCTACAGCACTGCCTGTGCTTGTGGGAAATATGTCCCAGGTTTACAGACAGCGTGGAGAAGCAGCGCTGGTGTCCCGTCAGTCCAGGCAGGGCTGTAGGTTAACCCAGCGAGACAGGCAGAGTTAAGCTGCATTTAGCGCTGGAAAGCCTCCAAAGCCTCGTGCGCGTGTGAGTGTGTGTGCACATGCGCGCGCAGTCGCCAAAAAATGGTTTCCCCCCTGTCCCCCGGTCACCTCCATATTTTGATAGTGATTTCTGTGCCTGTATTGACTTATGTGTAGGATGTGTAGGAACTCCAGATGCTGGTTTAATCCGAAGACAGACACAAAATGCTGGAGTAACTCAGCGGGACAGGCAACATCTCTGGAGAGAAGGAATGGGTGACGTTTCGGGTCAAGACCCTTCTTTAGACTGACGTTTCGGGTCGAGACCCTTCTTATCTGTCTATGTATTCACTTGTGCAGAATGTACTGTTGATCATGTGGTGCATGGAGCTTGTCAAAATCCTTCTCCAACATTTGCAAAGGACAGTCAATGTGTGTGCACAATTCTCTGCACCATTAATGCAGGGAACCGCCATCATTTGACGAAGACTTGTGCAATCTGCATCATCTCTGAATCCCAAGTATTGCCTGCAGAATCTATTTCTTCATATTCCTTGCAAATAATATTCACGTTAGATCATCTAATGTCCCCGCACACCACAGATTTGGTTTTAATCTAAAAAAGCTAAAAGCATTTCTTATCTTGAACCAAACATGAACTTATTATTTTTTAAACATCCTTTGATTAAAAATATAAAAATCATTTGTGTTTATAAAGCTGTCCAGAAGATTTAAACTTGTTTTTCTGACATGTTCTATTCTCAGTTTAATCTATTTTTCTCTTCCTCTGCTCTCCCTCCACACCCCAGATTAATTTTAGCATCACTGGATTAATTTTAACATCAATTATTTTTCATTGTAAGTATTTTAATCCAAATTAAACCTACGTTATCATGTTGGCAGTCCAGATGGTTTCTGCCATTCATTCTTAAGACAAATAATTAAAAACAAAATCAGATCATAAAAATGGAAAATAACGTCTTATAATTCGTAAAAAGAAATAAAATCAAATGTTTTATTAACTTGCACTATACTATGAACCTGGTAGATATTATAGTAAGTCTTCAAGATCTTATCTATATTAATGTTGCATTATAAGCATATTAATCCTAACTAAATCTGGATTAGTTTTACCCTGCTCCATCCAGATGCAGTGTGGTACTGCAAATGTTCTTATATCCTACTTTATATTTCTGTTTGAAATTATTAGTAAAGGCAATGTTTTAAGTAATTTGATCAAGCTCTGAGATAGGAAATGGTCACTGAACTTGTGCACTGGCCCAAAACCTCCACCATATTAATGGCCCACACAAAATGCAAACCACTATCCTTGTGTGGATGATCCAAGGGGTTTGTGTTGGTTTTTGTTCCATGCTCAGATATGTGTTTAGCTGGCCTGCTACCTGCACAGTGAAACCAACTCACAACTGCAGAGCTGAGGAGGACCATCTCTCAGAGGTTTGGAGAATATGGCTGAACAATGCACTTACTTATTGACAAGTGACACAGATAACACTTTCATCGCAAATGTTCAACCAAAGTCATCTGAATGTATTTCTTTTAATCCCATTTGAAAATGTGAGGGCATCTTTCACCATCATAAATCCAAGAACTTAAGAAGCATGAGCATGAGGTAAGCCATGCAATTCCTTGAAAATGCTTTGCCCTTCAGTACAATCCTGCCCTCAACTCCACTTTCCCACAACACTCAGTTTGCTACTGACCAAAAATGTGGTTGTTTTAACCTTGAACATGCTCCACAGCTCCCAGGGATAGAGAAATCCAAAGATTCACCACCCTTTGGGAGATGTTGCTCCTCATCGCTGTGTTAGATACAGTAGGTGCCCCTTTATTTTGAAGCCAAATTTCCCCAGAATGTGTCTGTCAAAATCAAGGAGACCTGACAAAGAAAAGGTGCTTTTATATAAGATTAAAAATCAAAGAATCGGGGCAGTCCATACTTAAGATGCTGAAAGAAGGGAATGTCTCAGGAGCTAAATTGAAGGGTGCATTATTTGTATTTGTTGGCACTCCAGTCTGTCTATTGTAAATGTATTTTAAGGACAGAGTCAAGAGAATTTGAGTTCTTGTCCATAAACTGAGCACTTATCACTTGTTGGAGAATTCTTCTCTAAAATGTGACTAAGTGGTTTTGCCAAGAAGTTCAAACATTTCGTAGCTCTGTTTTGTGTCTGTTAATTCCAATGTTTCATTACCAATGTTGACAGCGATTTCAAAAAGTAAGATGCGAGGGAATGTGGCTTTAAATATTTACGTTAATTCCTGAAGTGCTGAATTTCCTTTGAACTTTGTAAAACAGATATGATTGCCAGTGAATTACATTCAAACACATCGCTTCAAAGAAAATATCAATACAAAAGCTGTTTTATTTTTCCTTAGAGCTACTTTCTCATTTCATTTTTGGTATTGAGTCTACACAATAGAATATTAATTTCGACAAGCTAGAAGAATCACAATTGCACACTTTTTAAGAAATGGAAATAACCAGTTTTGCAAGAATTCATTGTTTATTCAGCCAAGTACCAATCACTTTAAGAAAAAAGGAAATGATTCAATATTCCAATCTCACTGCACAAACCTGTCACCTTCAAGGTTGGCACTCTCTCAATTTACCTAAATACACTGAGGAGACAATATCTGAGGAGAGGTGGGATGGGCATAAAGGGGGTGAAGAGGAACCTCTTTAGTCAAGAGCTAGGTAATCTGTGGAACTCATTGCCACAGAGGGCTGTGGAGGCCCAGTCTGTGGATATTTATAAGGCAGAGATAGACAAATTCTTGATTAGAACGGGTGTCAAGGGTTATGGGGAGAAGGCAGGGAAATGGGATTAGGAGGCAGAAATCAGCCATGATTGAATAGGCTCGTTGGGCCGAATGGCCTGATTCTACTCCTATAACTTGTGAACCTGTGAAAAGGGGAAACACTAATGTAAGGAAAGATAGACACATAATGCTGGAGCAACTCAGCGGGTCAGTCAGCATCTCTGGAGGAAAGGAATAGGTGACGTTTCGGGTTGAGACCTCTCATCAATCAGACTGGTGAAGTCTGATGAAGGGTCTCGACCTGAAATGTCACCTATTCCTTTTCTACAGAGATGCTGCTTGACCCGCTGAGTTACTCCAGCATTTTGTGCCTCTCTTTGGTGTCAGCCAGCATCTGCAGTTCCTTCTTAAACACTAATGTAAGGACTTCATTGTCGACTTATTTTCATTACCTGTGAAAATTCTAGATCATTTAAAACGTTGAGATTTCCAAGGTGCTGGTGAATGGAAAATCTTGGATGACATGGGCACAATCTGTGGAGGGGACAAGGTACTGGTCTGTCTCAATGGGTGAGAACCTCACCTGCATAATGAAGGTGGACTGAAAGTGCAGTTGACAGGGTCCCAACCATGGCACAGGATGTAATAAGCTGAACAACAGTTATACCAATTTTCAGCAGTAAGAATTGCGGTTTCAGGAGGTGTAACATACCTGAATATAAGCCTTAATGTAAAGTGGTAAGGCTTTTATTGTTACCAATCTCTACCAAATAGGAAATTAAGGTGTAGCTGAAGATTATGAAGCTGCTTTTAGAATTTTTGTGAATACATTAGAGCGTAATCGTAGCCACCTTGCCATAGAACATGACTTGGGTAAATATCTGGTCTGGAATCACCAATATTCCAGTACCAGAATCATTGTGCAATGGCACTTTGTGAAATAAGGCACCATCTCGCAACATCTTGAAACACTCGGCTGATGATCATAACAAAATAGGCTTTGCAAAACAAGTATATTTCACGCTTTAGCTAAAACATATATGTTGATGCAAAGAACAGCAGTTCGTATATTCAAATATTCTCAATAACTACTCAAAACTGAGTTTGAATAGTCAAAAAATGTTCCCTGTGATGCATATTAAAGCACTGTTTTAAATACAGAACAATTATGTCAGCTTTTACAATGTGTCTGTTTTTTTAACTCAACTTTGCAAATATAATTTCCAATAAAATTGGACTGTTCTGATGGTCTGAAGTCGTCTCTTTCAGCCTAAATGAACAGAGACCTTGTAGAAATATGTTATTTATTTTTAATATCTTTGACATAGAAATAAAATATAATGATAATTTTAATGAAACTTTCATGCTCATGCCAAGAATTACTTCAATGTGCAGAAGTTCACCCCAAGGTCTATGCTATCCAATATACTTTGTTATCACAGCACAATGGAAATGAGCTTTTCAGACAGACAGTTCCTTAATTTGACAAGACATTAGTCTTTTGCAGTAGGATTGTGTGCACAGAATGCAGAAATGCCCTTCAAAATTAACAGCAGACTGAGAGTGTTTTCACGAAGTATGAAAGGACTTTCCTCACTGTCCATAACTAAATGGGCTGCTTGGGCATTGTGCTTTGTTTAAGTGCCCTACCATGCAGATATTTGTGTCACACATAACTGCACACTGGGAAGCCATGTTAAGCCAAATCATTGGGCAGTGATCCTGGTTTTCATCGATCTCAAATACGCTGTATAATTGACATGAGTATGAACCTCTCAGCCTAACTCCAGCGAAGTTCTTTAGTAAAATAATTTTATTTTGTAATCCACTGTATGTAAGTACCACTGACACTATTTTTTATTTGTGGCCAATGCATAAAGTCATTAAATAGAAACAATGACATTTGACAGGGAGCCAGTTGTACCATGGTTACAAGGCAATGTAAGAACAGGATTAGGCCATCCAATCTTTTGAGGCTCAGTGACTATTTAACTAGTTACCAAAGGAAAATCTTGCATTCAGGCACAAAAGTATCAACTTTTGTAACATCCACAGCTTTTGACAAAGATATTTCCTCTATTCTAACCTTGGTGTGAAAAAAACCTCCTTCCAAATTTCCCCCTAAAATAATTCTAAATTTCAGATGTAATCCCCTTGTTCATTACTTCCCCGTCGGAGGAAATAATTAGTCTCTGTCTGTCTCATTGCATCTTTCAAACTTTCAAGTTAATAAAATCTTAATTAGCTAATCCTTCAATCTTTTTCCACTCTTGAGTGTTGAAGATTGAAGGCTGCTCTAGTTGATGTGTTGTTTGAAAACTGATATTTCAGTGTTCGGTGAGAGAATACATATAATTACGGAGAATAAAGGGAATCGCTTTATCTGGTTCACATTCTCCGTGAAATAATTGCGTTGCCACATAACACATGTAATGCTTCAAGTTTTCTACAGTGTCGACGACTCCTTATTGCAAGAACCGGGGTGACTGGAAAAAGATCTTCTCAAAATGGGTGGTGGTGCAAGGGAAATATCAGGCTCATGTAAAGGAATTCACCAGAGCTAAGAAAGGTCATATCTTAATGCAATTCTGAGTGGCTCCCATTGATACACAACAGCATCTAAAATATACTTTGCCTGAGGGCAAGTTGACTTGGAGCATAGATTCATAGTCTCTGACAGGAGACGAAAGTGCTGATGGGAGTTGTTCCGCTGTCACTTCACTTTACAGGGAAACTTATCCAGCTTGTTCTTGTGAGGAAAATGCTAATTTCATACTGAGTTTATGCAAAATTGTAAGCAACAAGCACGGGAATGAGGCGTTCTCTGCACAATCATATGACTATTGAAACGAGCGGCCTAGAAATTCCACCAGAATAACACACAGTGGCGCAGAGGTAGAGCTGCTGCCTTATAGCGCCATAAGCCTGCTCCAATCCGGACTATGCGTGCTCTCTGAACAGAGTTTGTGTGTTCTCCCTGTGACCGTATGCGTTTTCTCCGGTTTCTTCCCACATTTCATTGTAGGATAATTGACTTCCGTAAATTGTCCCTGATATGAGGATAGTGTCAGCACATGGGGTGATTGTTGGTCGGCATGGACTCGATGGGCTGAAGGGCCTGCTTCCTCACTGTATCTTTAAAACTGAACTAAACTAAAAATCCGGAATTTTGTGCATCGCGGTTCATTTTATTGCTTCCCAAATAGGTTCAAAAATCTATTAAGGGACCATGTAATGTTCTAGTATTGATTGGAAAACAAAGTAGATAGCGCCCTGCAACAGGAACAGTGGTTGAATTCCTCACTGCATCTACTCCTTGGACACACAGCTGAGAAAGTATCAGCTGCTCCTCACATGCGCAAATTCATAAAACCATCACCACTCTCGCAGTGACTGAAGATTGTTGATCACTTCACCGTGACTATTACAGTGACTACTGAGAGTAGGCATTGTCACATTTACTGATGGAGATCTCCAAAGGCTGGTAGATCACATCGCCTGCAGGAAGGATGTTCTCAAGTCCAGCTACTTGAGTTACCCAACATTATGTTTCAAAAATAAGGGATAAAGTAATAGTTGAGGACAAGGGCAGGAGATTTGGAATGGAGAATGGGGCGGTTCGGGCAGGAAGCGTCTGAGAAGTCTGACAGTGGACGTGAGTACCATCTCTTAATTCTTGCACTTTGATGATGCCTGGGCTGCAGGGACTTGCCTGTCGGCCTGCAGCTGTTGGCTGAAGGAAAAGTAGGTGAAATTAGATCTAATTAGCATCAAGTGGTAACTCTAATTTCACTGTACCTTAGTTGGTACATGTGACAATTAAATTGAATCTTGAATCACTGTTACCCCACATGAATTAGCTTCAGCAAGTATCAGAGGGTCTGGTCTGGAATACTCTTGAGGTTGGGAAGATGTGAGTGAGGGTGAGCTTACCCCATTGATGCCTGTAAGCTTTCCTCAGGTTATGTGTTGCATGCCACTTTCTCCCATGAAGATGAGTATGCCTGGGAAAGTGGCCATTGGAAGGCATTTGGTTGTTGAAATGTGTTTGAAGATGCGAGGGAGGTTCTGTCTTCAGTGTGAACAAAATTTGAAATAAAGTGTGAGCCTGTCGAGTGATATATGTTATGGCGAGGGACTGGATAGGTGAGCCTTATGTTCGCTGGAGTCACTCCTTCCCCTCCACTCTCCCATCTGGCAAGAGGTACACTAGTTTGAAAATGCACAACTCCAGATTCAGGGACAGTTTCTTCCCACACTGTTTTTCAAATTTTGTTCACACTGAAGACAGAATGTCGCTTGCACCTTCAAACACATTCTACAACCACATGCCTTTCAATGGCCACTTTCCTGGACCTTATACTATAGCTTTTCACTGTACCTCGGTACACGTGACTATAATAAACTACACTAAACTAAACTAAACTCAACTAAACTAAACTGAACTGAACTAAAGAAAGATGAAAGGGTGCCGCGATAGAAGTTAAGATTATGAGAAGCATAGATATTGTCATTAGTCAAACTTGTTTGCCTTTGATAAGACTATTAAAACCAAGAGGGCATAGGTTTATGGTGAAAAGGAGGAGTTCTTAGGGTATTTTTGTTAACACAGAGAGTGGTTGTTGTCTGGAATGCGCTGAAAGAGGATGTGGTGGAATCAGATACGATATATGTGTTTAAGGGGAATTTAGACAGACACTTAAATAGGCACATGATAGAAGGATACAGATTAATGCTGACAAACGGGATTAGTGTAGATGGGGGAAAAAAGGTCAGCATGGACATAGTCATAGAGTGATACTGTGTAGAAACAGGCTCTTTGACCCAACTCGCCCACACCGGCCAACAATGTCCCAGCTACACTAGTCCCACTTGCCTTCTCTTGGTCCATATCCCTCCAAACCTGTCCTATCCATGTTCCTGTCTAACTGTTTATTAGACGTTGGGGATAGTCCCTGCCTCAACTACCTTCTCTGGCAGCTTGTTCCATACACAGACCACCCATTGTGTCAGGGTGATGCCTGTTTGGTCGTGAGTAGTTGCCTAAAGAGTTGTACCTTTTTCTGGTCGCCGCTGGAATTTCAACATTTTGAACATTTTTGCCGGCCTGCTGTGACTATGACGGGTGTCGGCAAGTCGCCGAGAAAATCGCGTAAGGGGGACAGGCCCTTAACGCCAATTCACAATTTTACCAAAGCCAATTAACCTACAAACCTGCACGTCTCTGGAGTGTGGGAGGAAACCAGAGCGCCCGGGGAAAACCCATGCAGGTCACGGCGAGAACGTACAAACTCCATACAGACGACACCCGTAGTCAGGATCGAACCCGGGTCTCTGGTGCTGGAAGGCAGCAACTCTACCGCTGCGCCACTGTGCTGCCCAATATCTTCCTACTGATTTTACACTCATCCCAAATTTTGCACTGTACAAGCAGGTCGAATATCAGCACCAAAGCAACACCAAAGCACCAATGTAAATAAACAAAAATGTAAATCTATACATGAGCACATATCCACAGGTATCCTACATTCATTTAAAGATAAGGGTTATAATATCTCAAATTTTGCTTGGGCAGCTTACAGCCCAGTGGTATGAGTATAGATTTCTCTAACTTCAGGTAACCCTGGCATTCCCTCTCTCTCTATCCCTCCCCCACCCAATTCGCACCAGCTTCTCGTTTTCACCCAACAAACAGCTAACAATGGCCTGTTTCCTTTATCATCGCTACTTTTTGGCATATCTTTTATTCATTGTTCTATATCTCTCCACATCACCGTCTATATCTCTCATTTCCCTTTTCCCTAACTAGTCTGAAGAAGGGTCTCGACCCCGAAACGTCACCCATTCCTTCTCTCCAGTGATGCTGCCTGTACCGCTGTGTTACTCCAGCGTTTTGTGCCCAATTGATCAGGTCACCTGCAAAACACAACCCTTTTTATTATGGAAGCATTCAACAGTCTTCATTTTATTGGGTTTGTCATTTGTTCTGCAGTTCAGGCATAATTCCTGGCGAGATGACAAAAGGAGGTCAGGCTATATTTCACGACAAAAGGTCACTCACCTGCCTTGAGTGATTGCTGTCCCTATTTGGCAAGACTGGATTAATAAGGATGAAGATCTAATATCTAGAATATCCAGCATTTGCTATAAACATTCTCAAGCATGAACGAAAAAAAAACTAACATTATTACATCAAAATTAGTTTTTGCAATGAATAAAAAAGTTAAAAAGGGGAACACAAAATGCTGGTTATCTTCAGTGTAAACACGCATCTGCAGTTCCTTCCTACTTTAAGGGGAATACTTTGAAAGAAGTAAACTTTCCTTGTTCTGTTGGATGTTCTTGCCAAATAAATGCAATTTAATTCAAAAGGTCCTTCCTTAGACTAATGGGATCTGTTGTGAGGCAAATGAAACTTTTACGCTACTCGTAATTTGCTCAAACTTTATTTAAGCTTTAAGCAACTAATTTCAGTAAAACATAACTTCAAAGTGTCTGGAAAATATCGCTGATTCCGCAGGCCTCGCCGGCCCGAGACCCCGCACATGCGCCCACTTCATTCTCCCCTCCTATTTGTAAGTTGAGACGGTCAGGAGGTTTAGTATGTCTTGATGACCATCGCAGCACTGGAGCATCAGGAGATAATGGTGCATCAATAGCTGGTGGTACATATATTGCTTGGTCATCAACTTCACTCATTGTTATTTACATTTTCAATTTTAGAATTACTTATAGAAGTTTTCATAGGGATGATGGGAGTGTTGAAGGAAGTTCTTGATTAGTGTTATCAAGGAGTGATGGAGCTGATGGAGTAGACGGACATGGTGCAAGGTCAGGAAGTGAGACAGTTGACTGGCGTCCATCCTGGTACTTGATAGTTGCATAAGAAGGATTGACATCAGTCAGTTCAATTTCATCAACAAAAGGCTCGTTCTTATTTGATCAGACATACCGACGAAGCAACACGGTCCCAGGGCTAGTCAACCATGATGGCAGAGAAGTACCACTAGAAGAACGCTGTTTGAAGTTAAAGAACCGCTCGTGTGGAGTAGCATTGGTAGCAGTTGACAGTAGAGATCTGATGGAGTGTAATGCATCTGGTAGAACACATTCCCACTGCTGATCTGGTTTGTCATTTGACTTTAAAGCCAGTTTCACTGCTTTCCAAATGATTCCATTATACCTCTCAACCTGACCATTTCCAATAGGATGATATGGTGTTGTTTTACTTGTTGCAATTCCTCGATTAGAAAGGTAGTCTTTTAAATCTTTTGACATGAATGAGATGCCCCTATCAGAATGTATGTAACTTGGAAATCCACAGAATGATAACAGTTGATCTAAACATTTGATAACCGTAGCAGCTGACATATTTGGACAAGGAAAGGCAAATGGAAACCTTGAATATTCGTCAACTAAGGTAAGTATATAAACATTTCAGAGGAGGATGGTAAAGGCCCTTTGAAGTCAATACTCAAACGTCCCATAGGTTGAGTAGCTTTGATCAATCTTCCTTCTTCAGGACGGAAGAGCCTTGGTTTTAATTCAGCACAGATTCTACATGAAGCACACGTCATCTTCACATCTTCTGTAGAGAAAGGTAAGTTTTTGGAACGAACATAGAGTAGCAAACAAGTGACTCCAGGATGACACAGCCCATTGTGAAGATCAGAAGAATGAACAGAGGCACAAAATGCTCGAGTTTATGTATCCGGAGCAACATTTTCCTTACCAGGGCGATACTCAATTGGATAGCTATATGCAGATAATTCAATCCTCCATTCATGAATTTTACTGTTTTTAATCTTCGTTCGTTTCCGATTATCCAGCATAAAAGCTATTGAATGACGATCTGTTATCAAAGTGAAGTGCTGGCGAGCAATTTTCTCACTGCTTCAATAATTGCTGCAGCTTCCTTTTTGACGGGTGGGTAGTGCAATTCACTACCATAGAGAGTACGAGACATGAAAGCCACTGGTCGTCCTCCTTGATTTAATGTTGCTGATACTGCTAAATCAGAGGCATCATATTCAACAACAAAGGGGAGATCCTCGTTGATGGCGTGTAATGCCGCAGATTCCAATTGTTTCTTTAAAGAAGTAAAGGCACCAATTGCTGTAGAGTCAAGGGGGAAAGATTTTGCTCTACTCAAAGGCTGAATTTAGTTAGAAAAATTTGGTATCCATTTAGCATAATATGCAAATATCCCAAGGACTCTTCGTAGAGAGTTTAATGTAGCTGGGATAGGTATCTCTTGGAGTGGGTGGAGTCTACCTGGATAAGGCTTGATTATATAATTTCCTACCCAATAACCAACAATATTAATTGTTGACACTGATATTATTGACTTAGCCTCATTTAATGTTAGATTTTTAGAATGTACAACTTCTAAAAACTGTTGTACATTTTCGTCATGTTCAGCTTGGTCTTTTCCTGCAATAGTTATATTATCAAGTTAAGGGAAAGTATCTTTAAGGTTTTCCTGTTCAACAGTTTGTCCATCTCTCTCTGAAAAACTGCCACACCATTAGTTACACCAAATGGAACTCTGCAGTAGTGGTATAATTTCCCATTTGCTTCAAACACAGTGTATTTATTCTCTGATTCTTTCAAAGGAATTTGGTAGTAAGCATTTTTTTGGTTAAAAGTAGAGAATATCTTATACTTAGCTAATGTATTGATAATCTCTTCTATAGGAGGTCATGGATATGCATCAAGCTCCGTGAACTGGTTTATAGTTTGAGAGTAATCAATGCAGAGTCTCTTTCTATGTCTCTCCAAGGGGTTCTTAACCACGACAACTTGTGCCCTCCAAGGGGAAGAGCTGGGTTCTATAATACCTTCTTGTAAAAGATTAGTTACTTCTGTGTTGATAACGTTTCTGTCATCCTTACTAAAATGTCTTGATTTTGTAGCAAATGGCTTGCACTTAGAGGATAAATTAGTGAATAATGAAGGCCATTCAACAGATGCAGCAGAGAAACCACACAATACTGGTGGCTTTAACAATACTAGATCAGGCATAGTTCCTTCATACATTATTTGAAGTGATCTGTGCGGTTTCTGACAATACTAACCTAGAATTATATCGCTACACAAATTTTTCAAAATAGCAAGACATACAGATTTATAGTTAGTTTTGTTCAGAATAAAGTCTACAATACAAGATCCAAAAATTTGAGTATTGAGAGTTGTCAGAGCCATCGAGATTTCTCTATTTGAAGGAATTATAGTTAGATTTAGTCGAGACACAACCTGTTCACTTATAAAACTTTCTGAACTGCCAGAATCAAGTAGTACATTAAGTTTATGGCCATTGATGGATACCGTTGTAGCTGCATGTGACAAGCTCTGAGGAAATGCAGCTGTAATTGCACATAAAGAAGGTATATACATGGCAGCAGTCACACTTTTAGTAGTTGCTTTGGACTTGCATACTCTAGAATAATGTCCCTTCTTGCCACAACTATTACAAGGTGCCTCTCGAGCAGGACATATCTCTCTATTATGAATATTACCCTCACAAAAGTAACACTTCCTTTTTGAATTAAGGGCCTGTCCTACAAGCATGCAACTCTATGCGATGAACGCGATCAATCTAGAAGCGGGGGCCGCGCGGAGGTTGGGTGATCCCCTGTAAAGGGCCGTTCCCACCAGCATGCGCCTGCATGCGGCAAGCGCGACCAAACCGGCAGCGGGGGCCGCGTGGAGGTCGGGTGAGTGGCGCAACGCGGCGCAAAGTGAGGCGAACTTGGAGCGAAGTCTAAGGTAAGTTCGCCAGGACAGAGAGGGACACACAGAGAGGGGCACAGAGGCACACACACACACAGGGCCATGGAGCCACACACATAGAGGGTCACAGAGGCACCTACAGATAGGTTCACGGAGGCACGATGTCGGGGCGGTGTGTAATGCGTCGAGGCGACTGCGAGCCGACAAGCCGTTGCTGCGCGGAATTTTTGAACATAGTCAGTTTTTCGGAGCCCCGCGCGATGTCGGGACAAACTCCGCACAATTCCGCACAGCTCCGGTGATCTAAGTGGGACCGGCCCTGCGACACCGGACAGCTCAAGCGACCACGTTAGGTCGCGCTAATCGCATAGAGTTGCATGCGTGTAGGACAGGCCCTTAAGTATAGGCTGCAGCAAGGACACCTTTATCAGTAGAAATTGTTTCAGTTTGCTCCATATTTGTACTTGGGTGAAATTCTTTTGTAGTACTTGGAGCAGAATACACATTAGATGGGCCATAAGCATCTGAATTATTCTGAGCCAAGTCAAAAGAGTAAGCTTGATTGTAAGCTGACTGTAAATCCAAGGTTTTGTTTTCTAATAGTCTCTGTCGTATTAAAGGCGATGCCAAACCATTGATAAAAGAGTCTCGAATAAGTTCCTGTCGATATTGATCAGCTGTAACAGCTTTGAAGGCTCAGTCTTTGAAGTTCTTGTAAAAATTCATCAAGTGACTCACCAGGTTTTTGTTTACGAGTAGCAAGGAGGTGTGGAGCAAATATTACATTGGGTGTCTTAACGATGAGTCTGCTTAGTACATCAATAGCAGAATCATAAGTTGCACATTCCTCTATGTAATCAAATACATCATTAGAGACAGAGCTTATTATTGTCCTGAGTTTGTCTGGTGCATTGTTGCCCACTCATCAAAGAAGTTATTTAGTGTATGAAGCCAGTGCTTCCATTCCTTTGCAGCAGCAGGTGAGTTGGGATGCAGATCCAAGCGTTGTGGTTTCAATAGTTTCTCCATCTCGATGTCACACACTGCTTAACTTCTGAGAATGAGTTGCTTAAACTGTTGTGAGGCAAATGAAGCTTTTACGCTGCTCGTTATTTACTTAAACTTTATTTAAGCTTTCAGCAACTCCTCATTTCTGTAATACACAACTTCAAAGCGTCTGGAAAGTATCGCTGGTTCCGCAGGCCTCGCCGGCCCGAGACCCCGCACATGCGCACACTTCAGGATCTATATTTAGTTTTCTTCTTCATGGGCGAAGAAAACTTAACAGGTAAGCGCCATGCCATTGGCTTTCCTGAGCTGCTGTACTTGCCCTTCAGTTTGTTCTTGTGTTCCCGTAGTTGTTGTGGGCCTGTGCAGTCAGTGTTTCGGTCAATTGTGCAGGGAATTAAATGCGTTCTGAGGGATATCCTCTGTATATTAAACAAAGTGTCAGCATCTGCTTCCCTTACACTAGAATAGAGCTTCCTGTACAATGTAAGATCAATCAACTAGGCAAGGGTACTGTTGCTTAGCGATGTATCGGAACCATTCCTAACTTGCAGCTTTGAAAATGAAATCAAGAAGAAAAAGTTATTTCCAAAAGTTATGAAGCAAATTTATCCATGCTGTTGCGTTTGTGCTTGGTTTTCATTGGGTTAAAAAGAATCTGTGATATATTCATTTCTAAGTTATATCAGCTTGTAATATGTTCCTGTTTAGCTCCTCTTTATTTATGGAAGGTGAGTTTAAGGTAGTCCGAGGCACAGCTTGAATCTTACCTCGACAATTTGGATACATTCAGATGGGAGGGAAGAGATTGTATTCACACCTGCAGGGTGGAAGATTGCCTTGATAGGGTTTCTCTGTTGCTGACCAAAGAATGGTCAAACCATGGCTGAGTTAACGGTGGGTTAAAGGTTTAAGGTGCAAACGGCCAGCAGTAATCACGACTCCACTGGCACCCCATGAGGAGATGTATCTGAAAATGGCTGGACGAATGATGGGGGCAGGTGGTGGGTTT
This sequence comes from Raja brachyura, assembly GCA_963514005.1. The sequence continues at coordinate 43,284,101 of OY740797.1, read as the reverse complement.
CTTGGTATGAGGAGGAATGAAAATCAATCATGGTGAAATGCCTGGCATATGGCACTGTTCCCCCACAAAACTGAGAGTATGGTTCCTTGCAGAAATCCTGAGCCAGCCACTAGTGATACGGAGAACTTCCTCATGACGCATACATGGAAGCCTTCTCCAGCGCAGTCAAAGGTCATAAGCTGAACTGGCATAGATTTCACTTACTTATGATGGCTCAACTTAACTGCTGTTGCCAAGGTTATCAGGCTGTTGGGCAAAGGTAGACACAGAATGCTGGAGTAACTCAGCGGGACAGGCAGCATCTCTGGAGAGAAGGAATGGGTGATGTTTCGGGTCGAGATCCCTCTTCAGACCCCAAACGTCACCCATTCCTTCGCTTCAGAGATGCTGCATGACTCGCTGAATTACTCCAGCATTTTGTGTTCACCTTCGATTAAAACCAGCATCTGCAGTTCTTTCCTGCACAGGCTGTTGGGCAAAGTACTTTGAGAAGCCTAACATCAACACTGGCACCCCCTCCTCCTTCTTCTTCCCCCTGTACCTTGACCACTGAATACCACACCATTGTATCCCAGACTGTCACTGATATCATCTCCAGATAAATCGTCCTGCCCACAACCAAGTCATACACTGCTACAACAGCTGGAGCAAAGAGAAACATAGAAACATAGAAATTAGGTGCAGGAGTAGGCCATTCGGCCCTTCGAGCCTGCACCGCCATTCAATATGATCATGGCTGATCATCCAACTCTGTATCCCATACCTGCCTTCTCTCCATATCCTCTGATCCCCTTAGCCACAAGGGCCACATCTAACTCCCTCTTAAATATAGCCAATGAACTGGCCTCAACTACCCTCTGTGGCAGAGAGTTCCAGAGACCCACCACTCTCTGTGTGAAAAAAGTCCTTCTCATCTCGGTCCTAAAGGATTTCCCCCTTATCCTTAAGCTGTGACCCCTTGTCCTGGACCTCCCCCAACATCGGGAACAATCTTCCTGCATCTAGCCTGTCCAACCCCTTAAGAATTTTGTAAGTTTCTATAAGATCCCCTCTCAATCTCCTAAATTCTAGAGAGTATAAACCGAGTCTATGCAGTCTTTGTTCATAAGACAATTTTGTTCATAAGAAAATTACTAGAGTGCAGAATATATTGTTGCAGCATTATAGCATTACAGCTACAGAGAAAGGGCAGATTAAAAAGTGCGAAGAGGTAGGTTGGGAGATGAGGACTACTCCCCTCGTTTATCAGAGGTTCTTTAACATAAGCTTATGTTAGGTGTCTAATAACAATGAGGAAGAAGCTGTCCTTAAATCGGGCGTTACAAGCTTTTGCATCCTCTGCCTGATGGGAGAGCCTCTCACAATGGTCCTTGATTACGTTGGCAGTTAGCACTGTTTTCCACTAATTGGAAATCATCTTTTTGCCTTAGGGTTCACCATGAGAATTATTTAATATGATTGGTTGCTGGACTAGTTTGATGACATCCCATCTGTTGGATCACAGGAGACCCATTGCACATACAATATCTATATGAGAGGTATTTGTAGGGAACTTTCTCCAGCCGGGGTGTATTGTTGAGGCTCCATAAGGTGCCGGTAAGACCGAAGTTGGAATATTGTGAGCAGCTTTCGGCACTATATCTGAGGAGGGATGTGCTGGCTCTGGGGAGGGTCCAGAGGAGGTTTACAAGAACAATGCCAGGAATGAGTAGGTTAACCTAGGATGAGCGTTTGTCGGCACTGGGCCCGTGCTTGCTGGAGTTTAGAAGAATGAGGGTGAACTCATTGAAACATATAGAATAATGAAAGGCTTGGATAGAGTGTGGAGTGAATGTTTCCATTAGTGGGAGATTCTAGAACTAGAGGTCATAGACTCAGAATTAAAGGACACTATTTTAGTGGGAAGATGAAGAGAAATTTATTTAGTCAGAGGGTGATGAATCTGTGGAATTCCTTGCCACAGAAAGCTGTGCAGGCCAAATCAGTGGATATTTTTAAGGCAGAGATAGATAGATTCTTGATTAGCACAGCTGTCAGAAGTTATGGGAGAAGGCAGGAAAATGGGGTTAGGAGGGAGAGATAGATCAGCCATGATTGAATGGCAGAGAAGATTTGTTGGGCTGAATGGTCTAATTCTACTTCTATTTGTTGTGACCTCATGTATTAGTGCAGAGCACCGTTGCTTCATTGGCAATTAGAATTTTTTAGTTATTGCACAATCACTACCCGGTGGTGTTTTTTGCCAGGTTTATTTCCGAATCTTCAGCTGGGTAGACTTAATGCTCAACTTCTAAATTGGAATCAAATTGGAGACCAGCAATGGACCTCATGCCTGATGGAGAAAGTGGAAAAGAATATGCCTGATCAACGTGGAGGTATTTCAAGTATCCTTGGGAAGTGTACATTGGGTTCTGAAATTGGACTGCTTTGTGCGCATTTCATGACTATCAAAAATAAGGACAAGAAAGTCAATTTGTTTTACATAAGTTTCTGCTCAGCATATGGCGATTTTCTGCAGAACTGAGTCAAGAGTCAAAATTGGTTTTATTGTCGCATGTCCCAGATGGAACAATGACATTCTTACTTGCAGCAGCACAAAAGAGTATGTAAACACAGCACACTGCAAATATAATAAACGAGAAAACAACGTTCAATGTGTGTAAATATACACATACTCACATATACATATTCTATATAAAATATATATATGCAGGGTATACGTGAGTATATGTGTATATGAGTATATGTGTCTGTGTGTGTATATTTATATATGCGTGTCTTACAGTATGTATATATGTGTGTGTGTGCGTGTATATATGTATATATATATATACATATACCTATATATATATATATATATATATATACATATATATATATATGTGTGTGTGTGTGTGCGTGTATATATGTATATGTTTGTGTGTGTGTGTGTGTATATACATATATATATATATATATATATATACCTATATATATATGTGTGTGTGTGTGTGTATATATATATATATATATATATGGGTGTGTGGATATACACACACACACACACAAACACACAAACACACATAAAAAGTTTTCATTGTTACATCATTTATATATAAATGATGTAACAATGTTTTCATTAGTAAATTTGAATTCAATGTTATTTACTTGGACAGGTAATCTGAACTAAAATAAAGAGAAAAACAGATTTCAGTATTTAGTGAAGTTAATCCTCATTTTAATGAGTCCAACTGGATGCACGGAATATGTTTCCAATTACCCCACTGACCCTGAGAAGGAGTTGCCAACCCTAATATTTATTTCCAGGGTCTGCATTTTGTGCTCTGTCAGTCAAAGGTTGCCGAATACAAATGCTGGAAATGCCAATAAAAACGAGCTTGTGTTTGATGATACAGTGTAAACAGTCCATTGCAATAACAATGTTTGTCTTGACCAAAGTAGATCTTTTATGATGATCCCAATCAGGTCTGGCCTTCCTAACTCTTACCATCAGATTTCTTACGTACTACATTAATGTTAGTTGATAGAATAACCTTTCCTTCAGTGTCTATTTCAAGCCACATTTCCGACTGTTTATTTTTAGCAATTTAACATTGGTGTCCTTCCAGTCCAGGTGTGGACTCTGAATCATTCTATCCAATTGCTTGTAACACGGACAGAGATTCAAAATGTGAATCAGCAGGAACAGAAAGGAAGCAGATTGCAGAAAGACCCAGAAGATGGAAGTCATAAAGAATAGCACTATAGGAAAATAGGCTTGAGTTACAACTAAAGTACATTCAAGCCAAGCACGACTGAGAGAAGAAACAATTGACCAAAACGACCAAACACAAATTGGAGGAACAGCATCTCATATTTCGTTTTGGCAATTTACAACCCAGGGTATGAACGTTGATTTCTCTAACTTCATGTAACCCCTACATTCCTCTCTCTCCATCCCTCCCCCACCCAAGTTTTGTGTCTATTTTAAATTTAAACCAGCATCTGCAGATGCTTCCTACAGAAAACAAGTAACAATACTGGAAACCAAGAATAACACAACAAACATATATGTTAGATATATAAAGTTGCAAATCCACAATTTGAAAGCTAGCCTTTATCGTTACCGGTGTTTTATCCATGGGAAGAATACACCTTAAGGGCCTGTCCCTCTTGGGCGACCTAATCCACGAGTTTGCCCTCGACTCATACTCGCAGCATGGTCGACACAAGGTCATAGGGGGTCTTTAGAACTCTCCTTCATGCTCGAGAGTGGTCTCCGCGTACTCGAGGCCTCAGCTAGGTTACGGCGGTTTTTTCAATATGTTGAAAAATGCCCGTGAGTAAAAAAAGGTCACCATGGAAAAAATCGATACTTTTTTTACTCGTAGGTTTAGCCATAGTAGGTCGTAGTAGGTCGGCATGTTAGTCGTAGGTAATCGAGGGTAGCCAAAGGTAGTCGAAGGTAGTCGTAGATAGTCTTCATCAGAGTCGAAGGGAGGTCGATGGAGATTGAAGGAGGTCGTCTTCACTCTCCACTATTCGGTGTCCAATTTTCCCGAAGTTAGTCGTAGCTAGTCGAAGCTGGTCTTCAACATAGTCGAAGGAGGTGGAAGGAGGTCTTCTACATAGTTGAAGGAGGTCTTCAACATATCATTTTTTCTAACTCTCCTAAACTCTTCTAAACTCGCCAATTAGGTCGTCGCAGTGGGACAGCCCCTTTACTTCTATCTCCAAGTGGAGCAAAGAATTGTTAGGGCCATTATTTTCAAGATGTGTTGATGGAAAATTATTCATAAATAGTAATTTGGAAGAAAAATATATTTCCAGCTAGTTTATATCATTCAAGTCAGTTGGTGAGTAGGCTGTGAGGATCGAAGCTTGAACCAAACAGCATGAGGAATCTGTTGGAGAAACTCAGCGGGTGAGGCAGCATCTATGGAGCAAAGGAAATAGGCAACATTTTGGGCTGAAACCCAGGCCTGAAACGTTGCCTATTTCCTTTGTGCCATACATGCTGCCTCACCCACTGAGTTTCTCCAGCATTTTTGTCCACCTTCGATTTTCCAGCATCTGCAGTTCCTTCTTAAGCATGAGGAATCTGTTTGGCTACTAGGCTATTCATATGGCTCAAAATAATTTAGAGAATGAATACAAAGAAATTGTATAGAAAAGATGGGGAAAAAAAATGTGACATTCTTTTGCACCTGCCTCATAAGCAGCATCTAATTGAAATCGGTTGGATGATTACTGCATAGACAGAATAACCCAACCAGGTGCTCAGGGACAAAATATCAACTCTTCAACGGTGAAATAAATTCTGTAATAATGACAATATTGTGGGAAAAAATGGTTACATTGTCCAGCTGGAGCAATGAATAAAATCAATTAAATAATATATATCTGTAAATGTAAGAGACGCGATCACGAAGTGAGCTCTCGAAACAAGCTTTCTCTTTAGCCTGACCATGAAACATGCCTGAAAAGAATTTGAAAAATCTGAATGCCATACAATATTTTTCTCTTCTATTCCAAACCATTTCTGCAAGTTCATGTTGAAGTAAATTTCTATTATTGAAATGCCTGTTTCCCTCTAAGAAGCTGTTCCCTCTAGGTTTTTGTAAAGTCTGAACAATGCTGCTTTAGTTTCTCAAACAAAGATAAGACCTTGAAGCTAGTGTTCATTAAAAGTCATTCAAATCAATAAATTCCTTAAAAAAACATATTTTATAATGATTTATTAACCATTTCCCTTTACCAGAATATATTCCAAAAGTATCCCACGTGTACTTTTATCATAAATGTTTGCTTGTAGATATTAAAAAATAGATTTTGAAATCTTATAACATTAATTTAAATTGTTATTTACAATTTTGGAAGATATAATGACATCTTCTCTGACTATCACTAAGGGCCATTACTGATGCATAATCCCTTAGACCTTTCTGTAGCCTTTGACACAGATGACTGCACCATCTCCCCCACTGTCCAGCTGAGTGGAATGGTCCCATGTGGTTATAATCTCATTAAACAGGTTGTAGCTGAAGCCTCTCCAGCAATGGCTTATTCCCTTTAACTCACACCATTACATGTGGGAATACTCAAGGGTCCACCTTGACCACTCCTCTTCTCCGTCTGCATCTTGTGCCATGGTCGCATCTGAAAATGCGGTGTGTCACCTTACCTTCCTCCCACCTCTCTCTATTGAACCCTTTACAGTATTTCAGTTGCTTTTGCAACATCCAGTCTTGCCACTTCTTCTGCTGAAACATTAGGAACACAATCATCAGAATGCAATGACTCTTGGAACCAATGATGAATCCTTCCCTAACCATTGTGTAAGATTGAACCATGTTGTCTGCCACATCAGTGGTTTATCAGATGTTTAGATGAGTTTCCAACCCTACGTTCTTACAATCACCCATGGAGCCAATGAGAAAGTCTAACTGTGCCAGCATAATGCTACCTTTCCTATCCCTGACATATTCCATGTAATAATGAAGCCCTCAATCTTACGTGCCAACTTCCAGAATGTCTATTGTCAATTGTCCATTGTCCATTGTCTATTGTCTATAGGATGGGCAAAAATAAGCTTTGTGGCTTTAGCCTATTCCTTTTTTGGTCATTAATTATGTGAATTTTGTGTGAAATTGATACAGTGTTGGTTCCTATTCACACAGATTGTAAAGTTTTGTTCTTTTCAATGTATGACTGAAATAAACCATTCATTGTCTATCTTCTATTTCAGGGCACGCCACAAGTGTAAACCTATCTGAAGATCTGAAGCTGGAGGGTGCCAAATGTTGTGCCTCTATTTACGAAGGGAAAATGCTGGGAACTATAGGCTTAACATCTGTAGCTGGACAGTTACTAGAGAGTATTCTGAGGGAAAGGATGCACAGGCATTTAGACGAACAAGGACTGATTAAGGATAGTCAGCATGGGTTTGTGCGTGGGCAGTCACGTTTCACAAATCTGATTGAGCTTTTTGAAGACGTGACCAAAATGGTTGATGACGGCAGAGCTGTAGATGTTGTATCCAGTATATGGACTTCAGCAAAGCATTCAACAAGGTTCCGCATAGTAGGCTGGTCTGGAAGGTTAGATGAAATAGGATCCAAGGAGAGATAGCTGAATGGATAGAAAATTGGCTTCATGGAAGGACACATAGAGTGATGGTGGAAGGCTGCTTCTCAGACTGGAGGCCTGTAACTAGTGGTGTGCCTCAGGGTTCGGTGCTGGGCCCATTACTGTTTATCAGCTATATCAATAATTTGGATAAGAACATACATGGCACGATTAGCAAGTTTGCTGATGGTACAAAAGTGGGTGGTTGTGCAGATAGTGAAGATGGCTGAAGATGGAAGATCGATTGGCCAGGTGGGCTGAGGAATGGTTGATGGAATTTAATGCAGAGAAATGAGGTGTTACATTTTGGCAAGACTAACAAGGGCAGGACCTGCACAATGAATGGCAGGGCTCTGCGGAGTGTTGTAGAGCAGAGGGATCTAGGAGTGCAGGTGCATGGTTCCTTGAAGGAGATGTCGCAGGTAGATAGGCGTTTGGCACATTGGTCTGCATCAGTCAGAGTATTGAGTAGAGAAGTTGGGAGGTCATGTTGCAGTTGTATCAAGGGCCTATCCCACTTTGGTGTTATTTGCGCGTCATTTACGTGACATCATTTATGCATTACGATGCACGACGCGACATAATTTACGCATCACGCACGCATTGTGACGCGCAAGTGATGCGCGCATGGCATGCATTACGCGTGCATGGCGTGTGGTGGGACGTGGCGGCATAGGCAGTGACGCACGATCGCACACGGCGCCCCAGGAGCTTGCTGACCAGTTGCATCGTGGCTTGGTTCGGCAACTTAAGCGCCCTGGAGAGGAAAAGACTACAAAAAGTAGTAAACACTGCCCAGTCCATCATCGGCTCTAACCTTCCTTCCATCGAGGCGATCTACCACAGTCGCTGCCTCCAAAAGGCTGGCAGCATCATCAAGGACCCACACCACCCTGGCCACACACTCATCTCCCTGCTACCTTCGGGTAGAAGGTACAGGAGACTGAGGACTGCAACGACCCGGTTCAGGAATAGCTACTTCCCCATAGCCATCAGGCTATTAAACTTGGCTTGGACAAAACTCTGAACATTAATATCCCTCCATCTGTTATTTGCACTTTATTAATTTATTCATTCATGTGTGTATTTACGTATATAATTGTAGTCAATGCCTACTGTGTTCTGTGGTGCTATGCAAAGAAAGAATTTCATTGTCCTGTCAGGGACACATGACAATAAACTCCTTTGACTTTGACTTTGGAAAGGTACAGAGAAGATTTACAAGGATGTTGCCAGGGCTAGAGGGTCTGAGCTATAGGGAGAGGTTGAGTAGGCTGGGGCTCTATTCCTTGGAGCACAGGAGGATGAGGGGCGATCTTATTGAGGTGTATAAGATCATGAGAGGAATAGATTGGGTAGATGCACAGTCCCTTCCCCAGAGTAGGCGAATCAAGGACCTGAGGACATAGGTTTAAGGTGAAGGGGAAAAGAGTTAATAGAAATCTGAGGGGTGACTTTTTCACACAAAGGGTGGTGGGTGTATGGAACAAGCTGCTAGAGGAGGTAGTTGCGGCTGGGACATTCCCAGCATTTAAGGAACAAGTTAGACAGGTCTGAAGAAGGGTCTCGACCCGAAACGTCGCCTATCTCCTTCGCTCCTTAGATGCTGCTGCACCCGCTGAGTTTCTCCAGCTTTTTGTGTAACCCTCGATTCTCCAGCATCTGCAGTTCATTCTTTAACACAAAAGTTAGACAGGTACATGGATTGGACAGGTTTGTGGGGACATGGACCAAATGTGGGCAGGTAAGACTAGTGTAGTTGGGACATGTTGGCCAGTGTGGGCAAGAAAGACCGAAGGGCCTGTTTCCACAGTTTCACTCGATGACTCTGTCCTACTATGTTCATCATCCTTACTGATCTTCTGACTTACACTGGCTGCTGACACAACAGTGGCATTTAAGAGGCTTTTAGGCAGGCACATGTGTATGCAGGGAATTCAGAGATATTATTCATGAGCAGACAGAAGGGATTAGTTTAATTTGGCATCATTGAAGATTATCATGGAGGTGACACATGCAGTTAGGAAGGCGAATGATAGATTGGCTTCAATTGCAATTTGCCTACAAGATGTTATGCTAAAAGTAAATGGGGCTTTAGGAAGACTACATCTAAAGTGTTGTGTACAACTTTGGCCTCCTTAAGGATGATATACAGTATTTGTTCTTAACAGAGTACAACAAAGATTCACTGCATTGGTTCCTGGCATGGTGGGTCTGTTATGACAGGGGAGTTTGGGAAATCTAGGCTCCTTTTCTCTGGGTTACCAGAATGATTGGTGGCCTCATTGAAATTATTCGAAGACTCAGCCAGGTAGATAAAGGGAAGATGTTTCTTCTTGCCCATTGTTCCAGAGCTGAGGGTCACCATCTCAACATTAGGAACAGGCCATTTTGGGTGATTTTGAAACATTTCATGAAGATTGGAAGGAATCCAATGCACTCCCCTCCAATATACAGCAGAAACTTGAAATATTGTCTTCATGAAGGGGAGGTTAATTCAGAAGATAGTATAGAAATTATTTACACATTATGCCGCTCAGCTGGTGGTGTACGTTGAACATTTGTGACAGGGTTAACATATGACTAACCAAAGTTTGCATTCCAAGCTTCCATCTCTTCAGGCTGTTCTGCATTGATCCATCAGCTTTCACATGAGGCGCTGCACTGCTTTCTCCAACTCTTTACCATATTCCTCCCTCTTCCATTTTCCAGCACTCTGGTGTCTTGCTGCAAGGAGTCTAGATTTGCAGTCAGTGAGTGCAGATGAGTGGCTCCTTGGGTAGAAGTTGCATTCATGGCTGGGGGCACCTTGGAAATCACAATTTTTCAATTCTGACAATAGGTTTTTAATCTGGAATACAAACTCTGTTTCCATCTGCAAATATGCTGCTGGTTCTCTAAATTGTGCTTTGTACTAATATCACGTTTATCGCACAAGTTTCTTTACACCGTCTTGGAGTGTAATTTATGTATAATTTATGTTTTAGTGTGTTTGTTTGAGTCTATGTGCCTGTGATGCTGCTGCAAGCAAGATTTTCATTGTAACTTTACCCAGGGGCAGCCTTAAGCCAATTGGACCAATTGCTCCCAATTGGGCCCCGCGCCTCGCTAGAGTAATCTACTCTTGGCTCGGGTAGATTTATCCCGAGTGGAGGGGGGAGAGATGGGTGGAGAGGGATAGAGGGATGGAGGTGGAAGAAAGGGGTAGATGGGGAGGGGGTGTGAGGGGTGAATGGAGAAGGGGGAGAGGGGGAGGTTGGTCGTCCCTCACGGTCCCAGGGCAGCGCTCCCGCCCCTCCAGTCGCCGTGCTTCACGCACACAGCCCCGGCTCCACCCCTCTCTCTCCCTGGGGAGACACGGGAGGGCTGGGCCGGGGATTGGAGCAACGTTTAAAAAACCTCGGCCTCAGCTCACACCCGTCCGCCCGGACCCCGGCATCCGCTCCTGTCACCGGCCCTCTCCCTCCCTTTTCTCCTTCTCTTCCCTCCCTCCCTTCCCTTCTTCCCTCCCTCCCTTCTCTCAACCCTCCACCCTTCCTCTCTCTCTTTTCCCTTCTCTCCTTCCCTCCCTCCCATCTTTCTCTACTTCCCTCCCTCCCTTCTCTCCTTCCTCCCTTCCTCCCTTCCTCCCTCCTTTCTCTCCTTCCCTCCCACACACATCACACACAGACAACTAACACACACACATATAACTAAGTTAGGATGGGGTAGAAGCCCAAAATGGAATGCCTGGACTAGTTTTTCGCCAACAGTTATTGGTTTTCCAGGATCTAGTTAATTAAATTACATTTTCTTGTCATTTCACAGTCACTAAAACAAGTGGTATGGTAACTATGCCTTTTTTTGAGGTGATGTACACATTTTGTTTGTTACTTGTAGGCTTACATGTAGCAATTTTACATTAAAATGTAGCTTAGATCTGTTTGGTCCATTAACTCGCAGGCACTTTTTAAGCACACATTTTGATTACTTTCCATTCTACCATCGAGATATAAAGTCTATAATAGACTTTATTTGTATTTACACGATTCTACAGAGCTTGGCTGGGAACCTGGGGCTCACCACAATTGTTCCCAATTGGGCCCCGCACCTCCTAAGGCCGGCCCTGCCTTTACCTGACCAAACCCGTGCATCTGACAATAAACTCAACTCAATTTGACTTGATCTCCTGAGCATTTCCAACATTTACCTTTCCTATATTTGTCCAGTAAGCCTTCTTTGAATTACTTCCAACCTATTCATATTTTTCTTTAAATAAGGAGAGTAACACTGAATATAATACTCCAGATATGGTCCCTCTAATGCCTTACATAATTGAAGCATATCCTTCCTACCTTTATAGTCTTAGAGTCACAGGATCATTGGGTCATACAGCATGGAGCCAGAACCTTCAGCCCAGCTTGCCCGTGCTGACCATCTATACTAGTCCCTCTGCATGTGTTAGGCCCATATCCCACAAAACCTTTCCTATCCACGCACCTGTCCAAATGCCCTTTAAATGTTATTATAGTTTCTGCCTCACAAGCTCCCCCAACAAATCCAGATGCCCACAACCCTCTTTGTAGTCTGCCCCTCAGATCACTACTAAATCTTTTCCCTCTCACCTTAAACCTGTGTCCTCTGTTTCTTGATTCCCCAACTCTGGGTAAAAGACTCTGTGCATCTACCTTATCTATTCCCCTGATGATCTTATACACCTCGATAAGATCACCAAGGAATACCGTCCCAGCCTTCCCATCCTCTCCCTATATCTCATGCCCTCAGATCCTGGCAACATTATATTTACTTCCTTCCACAATAGACAATGACGTTCTATGAACGTTGCTCATTATTTCTTGGATCTGCAAACTAACCTTTGGTGAATCATATACTAGGACTCACAGATTGTTCAATGTCCTTGAATCGGATGGTAATAGATCCTTCTCTGGGAAGGGCAGGCACAGAGTTGCCAAATTCTCGCACCATCTTGCAAGCCATTGCAAGAATCTACAATTTCGTAACATTTAGACCATATTCTCTGTTTTAATTTTTTTCCTGGCAAAATGGATAATATCACAATTCCCAATATTATATTCCATTTGTCAGAACTTTGCACAATTATGCTGCAGGGTCCCATTGACCACATTTGCCTCTCTTTGCACATCAGCTCTCTGATGTTCCCCGAGATTCTGCAGCATCTTTGTTGTCATCCATGCTGCTGTGAACTGATGGGCATTTCAAGAGCAGTGTACATGCAGAAGAGATAATTTTTCATGCCAATGAACCGGCCAAATGCATCTCTATACATATCGTCCAAGTGTATGGAGATTACTTTCCATAATGTAATGCCCTGCCGTCCATGCAGAACCCTTGAACCTCAAGAACCCTCGGCTTTGCTCGAACTGCTCAGGTTGAGGGTTAAGCTATCATCTGCCACCAGGTCATTGGGAGTTGACTTGTGTTGGTCATATAGTGGCTGATCGGATGGTAGTAGATCCCTCTCTAACAATTAACCAAGGGGGCGAATCCCCCTGGATCATGGCATATGGACAAAGTGATGTGCATATGGACAATGGGACCTTGCACTGGGCCAAGAAGAGATATCTCCCAAAGCTGCACTCAGCTCACTTTAAATAGAGAGAGAGGATCAGTCAATGACAAACTGTGAGTTGCTGCAGTTCCATTCAGCTCGAAGACAGCCAAATGCACAACTGGTAATGGCCATGATTACCTTGAAAGCACTGGCCCTTTTGGAGTTGAACTGGTACTCAATAATGTAATGCAGAACCAGTTAAAGATTTCAATCAGCAGCGATTTACACCAGGGTGGAGAAGCTGTATAATTTAAAGTGCTTGTGCTATGATCTGTGGTACTATCTCCTACAGGTGGCCTTGTGCTATTGCCTGAATTGATTGCACCATCAGGTCTCTGGTCCTGCATATTGTAATCTTTGCATTGATACAAATACTGAACGATAAAATACTGAAACATAAACATCAATAACAGGATCTATGGAAAGAGATATGGCTGTTTATTTCCCTGAACAAAATTGGCTGTGGGTCAGTGCGAAGTCCTGTTTAGCATACAGTGTTGGATCAAACTGTAAGTCCAGCACAAACAAGTAAATGGAATACAGAAGCTACAATAAGAATCAATACATAATTTTCACATAATACTTGGCTCGAATGCAGCCAGCCTGTTCATATTGCCTCTACATTTATGACTCACTGAAACTGTGCCTTAAAAAAGCAGACACAACAGGCAGAGTTTAATTTATTTGTTACAGACAAATTGAAAGAGGAAGATACAGAGAGCTCGGACGGTTAACTCTGACTGCCTTTTAGTTCTGGAAGATCAGGCGTCTTTAGTTCTGGAAGATCGGAGAACTTAAGGTTGTGCTTCAGAAATTACTTTCACTTAAACATAGAAACATAGAAAATAGGTGCAGGAGGAGGCCATTTGGCCCTTCAAGCCAGCACCGCCATTCATTGTGATCATGGCTGATCGTCCCTAATCAATAACCCGTGCCTGCCTTCTCCCCATATCCCTTGATTCTAATAGTCCCTAGAGCTCTATCTAACTCTCTCTTAAATCCATCCAGTGATTTGGCCTCCACTGCCCTCTGTGGCAGGGAATTCCACAAATTCACAACTCTCTGAGTGAAAACGTTTTTTCTCACCTCGGTCTTAAATGGCCTCCCCTTTATTCTAAGACTGTGGCCCCCGGTTCTGGAGTCGCCCAACATTGGGAACATTTTTCCTGCTTCTAGCTTGTCCGGTCCTTTTATAATTTTATATGTTTCTATAAGATCTCCCCCTCATCCTTCTGTAATCAACCGTCTCATAATATTAGCTGTGCACAGTAGCATTTCTAACGTAGCAATATAGTAAAACTAGCAACTAGCCCCATTAAACTTACAAGACAGACTTGAATTTAGTTCTTCATCCCACTCCTCGTCAGACCTCGTGAGTGTGGACTGTTTCAACAATGCAACACCAGATCAGCAAACAGCACCTCATGTTCCATTGAGGCATAGTACACCTCCCCAGGACACAACCATTATTTCAACCCTTCCTGTTTACATCTGAATTGCTGTAATATGAATTTGTTCTCTCTCCGCAGATGCTGCTGAGCTGCTGAAAATTTTCACATTGCTCCTTTATTTCTCCCAGTAACTGTTGTGTTCTGTGCCTCACAGTTCCCACATTGCTCTTTTGTTCTCTTTGCTCTGTTCTCACCAGTGCTCTTCGCATCACAACCCCCTCCACACAGATCAGCGATGATTAATATATTTCCCTCAGCTCAATCCAGCAAAACTTGTGCCATTCAGTTTCTCTTGGCCTTCCCCCTATCATGTGCACTACCCTGCAATCTCTCTACTCCCCTCCCTTCTCCGTAATTTAAAACTTAAGGGCCTGCCCCACGTGGGCGTCATTTGCGCGTCATTTACGCAACATCATTTACGCGTCACGACGCACGAGCATCACGCGCGAATAGCACGTGGTGAGGCGTGGTGGCGTAGGCAGTGACGCACGGACGCACACGACGCTCCAGGATTTTGGGATTCACAAAATCTTCGCGCGCCACGTGCGTGCCATGCAAATAACGCCCAAGTAGGACAGGCCTTTTACTTCCCCTCTATCTTTCCTCAGTTCTGACGAAGGATCCGCAGCATGAAACATTAACTTTGGTTTTCTCACCACGCAGATGATGCCTGATCTGCTGAGTATTTCCAACATCTTCTGCTTTTGTTGCTGAACGTCTTCAGACACATTACCCTGGCCATGCAGTGAGGTAAATAAATGCACAGCATTCCGTTAGTCGTTTGGAAGATTGCGTTGAAATGTCATGTTCCCTTCCTCAGGCCTTGCAGTAACATCATGGGTTGGGGGTTTATTTTTCTATGTGATGCTACCAACCAACCCCTTTGCTCCTCCTTTTCCTGCCACTAATGCACCCCTATTTTAATTACTCTGGTACCGGTGATCCTAATTCCCTCCTTGAACCACACACTAGACTCAAAAAAGCTGGAGCAACTCAGCGGGTCAGCCATTATCTCTGGAGAAAAGGAATGGGTGGCGTTTCGGGTCAAGACCCTTCTACAGACTCCAGTCTGGAACAGTCTGAAGAAGGGGGTCAGCCCGAAACGTCACACATTCCGTTTCTCCAAAGATGCTGTCTGACCCGCTGAGTTACTCCAGCTTTTTGTGTCTATGTTCAGTTTAAACCTGCAGTTTCTTCCTACACTTAAACCATGCTACTTTAACATATAACCATATAACAATTACAGCATGGAAACAGGCCCTCTCGGCCCTTCCAGTCCATGCCGACCATTTATTTTCCCCTAGTCCCATCTACCTGCACTCAGACCATAACCCTCCATTCCCTTCCCGTCCATATACCTATCCACTTTACTTTTAAATGCTAAAATCGATCCTGCCTCCACCACTTCTGCTGGAAGCTCATTCCACACAGTCACCACTCTCTGAGTAAAGAAGTTCCCCCTCATGTTACCCCTAAACTTCTGTCCCTTAATTCTCGTGTCATGCCCTCTTGTTTGAATCTTCCCTACCCTCAATGGGAAAAGCTTATTCACGTCAACTCTGTCTATCCCTTTCATCATTTTAAAGACCTCAATCAAGTCCCTTGCCATCTCTCTCGACTCCTTTAACTCTACTTAAAACCATACTCCCAGATAAAGCATTTGCTCATATCATTTGGTAGACAAAAATGCTGGAGAAACTCAGCGGGTGAGGCAACATCTGTGGAGAGAAGGAATAGGTGACGTTTCGGGTCGAGACCCTTCTTCAGACTGATGTCGGGGGGGTTGGGCGGGAAAAAGAAAGGAAGAGGCGGAGACAGTGGGCTTGTGGGAGAGCTGGGAAGGGGTGAGGAAGGATGGAGAAAGCAAGGACTACCTGAAATTGGAGAAGTCAATGTAAACTACCCAAACAAAATATGAGGTGCCGTTCCTCCAATTTGCGCTGGGCCTCACTCTGGCAATGGAGGAGGCCTAGGGCAGAAAGGTCAGATTCGGAATGGGAGGGGGAGTTGAAGAGCTGAGCCACCGGGAGATCAGGTTGGTTAGTGCAAACTGAGCGGAGGTGTTAGGCGAAGTGATCGGCAAGCCTGCGTTTGGTCTTGCCGATGTGGAGAAGTTGACACCTGGAACAGTGGATGCAATAGATGAGGTTGGAGGAGGTGCAGGTGAACCTCTGCCTCACCTGGAAAGATTGCTTGGGTCCTTGGATGGAGTCGAGGGGGGAGGTAAAGCGACAAGTGTAGCATTTCCTGCGGTTGCAAGGAAAGTACCCTGTGAGGGATTGATTTGGGTGGGAAGGGACAAATTGACCAGGGAGTTACGGAGGGAATGGTCTCTGTAGATGTGGCCAATGGTTGGATCCCGTTGGAGTTGGCGAAAATGTCGGAGGATTATATGTTGTATGCGACGGCTGATAGGGTGGTAGGTGAGGACCAGGGGGACTCTGTCCTTGTTACGATTAGGGGGATGGGGAGTGAGAGTGGAGCTGCGGGATATAGAGGAGACCCTGGTTAGAGCCTCTTCTATAATAGAAGAGGGGAACCCCCGTTCTCTAAAGAATGAGCACATCTCCCATGCCCTGGTTTGGAACACCTCATCCTGGGTGCAGATGGAGGAATTGGGAACAGGGGATAGAGTTCTTACAGGAAGCAGGGTGGGAAGAAGTGTAGTCCAGATAGCCATGGGAGTCAGTGGGTTTGTAGTAGATGTTGGTCAGTCGTCTGTTACCTGCGATGGAGATAGTGAGGTCTAGAAACAGTAGGGAGATGTCGGAAATGGTCCAGGTGAGTTTGAGTGCCGGATGGAAATCTGTGGTGAAATGGATGTAGTCAGTGAGTTCTGCATGGTTGCAGGAGGTAGCACCAATGCATTTGTCAATGTAGCGGAGGTAGAGTTTGGTGATAAGACCACGTTACGCCTCAAACAAGGATTGTTCGACGTACCCAACAAAGAGGCAGGCATAGCTGGGGCCCATGCGCGTGCCCATAGCTACGCCTTGGATTTGGTGGAAATGGAAGGAATCAGAGGAAAAGTTGTTGAGGGTAAGGACCAGCTCTTCTAGGCAGAGGAGAGTATTACTAGATGGGGATTGATTAGTTCATCAGTCGAGGAAGAAACGGAGGGCTTTAAGACCCTCCTGGTGGGGGATGGAGGTGTAGAGTGACTGGACATCCATAGTGAAGATGAGGGAGTGGTGGCCTGGAAAACGGAAGTCCTGGAGTAGACGGAGAGCGTGTGAAGTGTCTTGGACATGGGTAGGGAGGGATTTAGCCAGGGGGGATAGGATGGAGTCGAGGTATGTGGAAATAAGTTTGGTGGGACACGAACAGGCAGAAACAATGGGTCTGCCAGGACAGTCAGCTTTGTGGATTTTGGGGAGAAGATAAAATCAGGCCGTGCGGGGCTTGGGGAACGATGAAGTTGGAGGCTTGGGAGGGCAGGGAGCCGGAAGCGGTGAAGCCAGTGATGGTGCTTGAGAGAATGACCTGGTGTACGTCTGTGGGGGTCAAGATCCAAGGATAAGTAGGAGGAGGTGTCTGAGAGTTACCGCCTGGCCTCAGCACGGTACTAAAATTCTGTAACATTCCTGGGAGGATCTTCCGGGAGATTTAAGTTAAGAGTGCTATATAAATGCAAGTAGCTATTTGTGTGAAATCAACTTGTTATATTGTATGGTTGTTTTATCACAGTGATTTCTCTCCTGATCACACCCTTTCATATACACTTCACTTTGGCATGCCTGTCTAATCTCCACAGTTCGTAGAAGCGTTCTTGCCTGAGTTCACCTGCACACTTTGTTCATGTGGCCAGTCTTTCCCGATATTCGCATATGCTTCTAATTTCCCTCCATTTCATGGCATCATGTTTTACCAATATTAACCCCCCCCCATCATGTCGGGCCAAAAATTATGAAGTGACTGTGACCCATACCTTGGTACGGACAATGCTTGCTTGGAACAAATGCTGTTCCTACACATGAATCACCGGACCTCATAGCTGGAAACCGAGACTAAGTGATTAAGGAAATTAGTAGGAAGGAACTGCAGATTCTGGTTTAAACCAATGGTATACACAAAAAAGCTGGAGTCTATTGAGGTGGTCAGCGGTTCCTCTGCAAAAACCACGGTTTTAATCACCCTGAATGTGTAACATCCTTTGGTCCTTTAAATAACTGAAGATAACTCAGGGCAAATGTTACAGCGATGTTGATGGGAATTCCAACAGTTTGAGCAATCGCAGCCATGAAATAATTTTCCAAACGGATGGCATGCCTTCACTTTCACATTGATCTGCAGGTGGCTCTGCGGCTGCTGTGAACTTCTGACAAAACACGTGCTCTCTTCAATTGGCATTTGTGTTTCTTGACACTGAGGCGGCTCAATCTGACACTGGATGATCTTCCTTTTACACTCAGACTAGCCAGACAGGCGATTGTATTTGGCTTCCAATTCTTTCACCGGATATCCAAATCTAATCTGATCAATCTGACTATTCACACATCCACTGCCAATGCGAAAGATCTGATTATGCACACACTCAGGACCTGGTTGAGTTATTGAAGGGCATAAAGACTGTTTGGCTTAGGGTTAGCAGCTGTCAGTGCATTTTCCATGGGATCAGCAGCTGATTAGCTTCACCAGCATTAGGTTTATCCTGCACTGCAGTCAGAGAAGCAGTGGTGGCTTTTGATGCTCTCACAAGTAAGATTTTAGTTTGCCAATTTTGGGGGCAATTAGGCCTCATGTTTTGCCAGCATGCTTTAAATCTCCCTCAATTGATCGCTGCCACCAAAATTGTCCAACTGGGTGCTGAAAGAAAGGGATTATGTGTGGTCTTTGCCTGCCATGTTGGTCCCTCTGGGTTACAAATGCCATACACTCAATGGAAACAAAACTAAAGGCTAGTTTTAAAACATGGATTGCCGTCTCAATTATTTTTATATTTCATTAACAAACCTGGGATGGGGGGTTGAAATTGGCCCTGATTGCACCCCAGTGAGGAAGACTAATATTGGGGATGGGGTGCGGAGGTTTATGCAGGGTTTTGGTGTAATGAGTCGAGTCGGGCACACATCAAGATACAACACATGTTTATTTAAGTCCACTTACAGCATCGGTCTGCAGGACATTACAGTAACTAGCAGCTACACAGACTGAAATACGTAGGCAAGCTCTTGGCAATATAGCAACTACTAACGAACACTGCAATTGGTTAGTAGGAAATAACCAATCTACATCATTCCTTGTAGAAACAAAATAAAGCATAGATACCTGGGAACATGGCGGCTAAATAAAATGGTAGCCCATTGGAATCTACAACCAATCTACAGTTGGTAAGCAACATCTACAAGAACTCTTGAAAAAGTTGAATTGGTTCTTTTAAGTCCCTCAGGGTAGCCACCTAAAGCAGGCATTAGGTCGCCTCTACTCAGTAACACCTGGAATTGAAGATTTGCAGAAAGTGGGCTGCCTCAAATGTAATTGTTTCATTTTCTGGAAGTGGATAAGGCTGACATTGAAAAGGTAGGTACATTATTTTTAAACTGGACCAGATTTCCGCAGCCAGGTCCACACATTCCTGATAGATGCAATCAGACATCTCCCCAGACCTTCTAGGGTTAAACCCAACGAACTACGCCAGAGAGGAATTCAGCTCCAAGCCTAAGTGTTCCCTCGGCTGATGAAGACCTAACTCGCGCTAGCATCTCAGCCAAATAGGTTAACCTATGATGAGCGTTTGTCGGCACTGGGCCTGCACTCACTGGAGCTCAGAAGAATGAGGGGGGACCTCATTATCAAGAATAGTGAAAGGCTTGGTTAGAGTGGATGTGGACGGGGTGTTTCCACTAGTAGGAGAGTCTAGGACTAGAGGCATCGCCTCAGAATTAAAGGACGTTCTTTTCGGAAGGAGATAGTCTTTTTAGTTAAAGGGTGATGAATCTGTGGAATCCTTTGGAGGCCAAGTCAGTGGATATTTTTAAGGCAAATATAGATAGATTCTTTATTAGAACACGTGTCAGAGGTTATGGGGAGAAGGCAGGAGAATGGGGTTAGGAGGTAGAGATAGATCAGACATGATTGAATGGTGGAGTAGACTTGATGGGCCGAATGGCCTAATTCAACACTTATCACTTACGACCGTATGACCAAATAGGTAACCGAAGCAAGAAAATTTCTAAGCTTCATCTTTGAGTGCCAGGTCTATTCTCAACAGTCTTGGCATAAAAGTGGACCCAGAATAAATAATTCCTTGTGAAAAATGGAGGGGTTTATCTTTAAAAAAATATTGTAATAATAAAGTGAATAAAAGAAAACACAAGTTGTTCCACCCAGCTCCACTTGCCTTTGCTTTGAGTACATCCACCTGTCCTCTTTCCCTAACCTGGTTTCAAATGCCCGACATCCTTCCCCCTCACTGATTTGACCATCATTTACTGGCCCCAGTCTGACCGCTCTCCCTCCCCTTTGTTCACTGCCTATCTTCCCTCCCCATCCCTCAGTCATGAGGCAGGATTTGACCTGAACTGTTGACAATTCCCTGCGTGTCATGGGTTTTCTCCGGGTGCTCCGATTTCCAAAGACATGCAGTTTGGGAGGTTATCTGGCCTCTGTAAATTGCCCCTAGTGTGTAGGATGCTAATCTGGGACAATATTGAAATAGTCGTATGGGTGATTGTTGGTCAGCGAGGACTTTTTGGGCTGTTTCCATGCGGTATCTCGAAACATAAAGATAACAGTTTAATTTGACTAGTCACTTTAAGAAGTGGATCATAGAATCATACAGTATAAATAGGCCCTTATGGCCCACCTCCTCCCAGCTGACCATGATGCCTATTGACACTAATCCCATTTGCCTGCAATTGACAGGCACTTATTCCTCCATACCACTCTTATCCATGTATCTGTCCAAATGCATTTTAAGTGTTGTAATTCAATACACTTCCACCATCTCCTACAGCAGATCGTTCCAGCTACTCATCACTCTCTGGGTGGGTAACGCACCCCTCCCACTGCCCAATTACTCTTTAAATATCTCTCCACTAAATCTGTACCTAGTAGTTCTAGATTCCTCTGCCTTGGAAAAGATTCTATCTATCCCACCCATGACCCATAATGTTATAAACCTCTATAAGGTCATCCCTCAGTCACGTGCATTCCAGTTTGGGAGGTAGAGATAGATCAGACAAGGTAGATATCCCAGCCTATCCAGGCTCTCTCCTCCAGTCTTGCCACCATCCAGGTGAATCTCATCCGCACTCTCGCTGCAGCTGCCACATTCTTCCTGTTGTACGGTGACCAGAACACTAACACTATACTCCAAGTATTGTGTGGCTGCAACAAGACGTCCAATCACTCATGCTCAATGCCTTGACCTCGGAGGCAAGCATGCAAATGCCTTTCCCTGTGAAGCAAGAGGCAAATGCCTCTATCTGTGAAGCTGTGGACTTGCATCCCTAGCTCTCTCTTTACATCATTACTCCTCAGTACCCAGCCACTGACTCCATTTGTCCATAGATGCACACAGTCTCTTGCCCAGAGTAAGGGAATCGAAGACCAGATGACATAGGTTTAATGCGAAGGGGAAAAGCTTTAATAGGAATCTGAGGGATAACTTTTTCACACAAAGGGTGATGGGTGTATGGAACAAGATGCAAGTGGGGGCAGTTGAGGCTGGGATTACCCCAACATTTAAGAAGCAGTTAGACAGGTACATGGATAGGACAGGTTTGGAGGGATATGGACCAAATGCAGGCAGGTGGGACAAGTGCAGATGGGATATGTTGGCCAATGTGGGCAAGTTGGGTCGAAGGGCCTGTTTCCACACTGTATAACTCTACGACTATGACCAGAATTTGACTTTCCTAAGTGCATTACCTCACACTGTAAGTATGTAAGTAAATTAGTTAAATGTTATATTTTGATTCTAACTCATTGCAAAGTAATCTTGTTTGAAAGTTATTTCTGACCTCTTAATTACTGTTGTCTAACAGTGTGATTTTTTTCCCTATAAATCAGAGATTAAAACAACACTAAATTTTGGTTAGGCTTCGGTTTAATGAATGATATTCTACATGTAAAATTGATCTCTCTTACTGAGAATTGTTTGCACCCTGGCATATTATCATCATTGTGCCCTCACCCTAACTGGGCACCCAGACAGGCTGTGGTCTTGTCTCAATGCGATCAGATAAAACTTGTTAATTCAGCCTGGGTTTAACTCATCTAAAACGGCACGGGAAGTTCAAATTTCATCACGACTGTTGCAGCTTTTCCATGTTCCTTGGCCTCGGCTCTGCTCGGCAAGGTGAGGACAGTGGAGCGAAGGTGATTTATTACAGTACAGGCTTTCCCTGATATTGCCCTGAAAATACTCCCTGACCCTGACCTAAGCAAAGCCCCTCTTCTAATCTCACCCGTGCAAAATACTCACATCTCACAAGCACCATAGGCGCCAATGAATTACACAGCTCTTTCAGGGGATCAGAGGGACAGCCTTAACTCAGCCATCCAGTCTGAAGTGCTCTGATTAGCACGCAGTAATTTTTCTTTTACTTTCAGGGAGCAATGTGCATGTTACAGAATTATTTCCAGTGCCACATATGCCAATGATCACATTCTGCTTTCGAGAACATAAAACTTGCTTTGAGCATTGTGTTTATGCCTCCAAAATAACCGAGTACATTGTCCTGGGTGTATTCTTCTGGTTGTGCATGTTCCTAATTAGAAGGTGCTTACTTTCCGCTGTATTTTCTAAATAATAAACTCTCCCCACAGCTCCGCACCTGAGCAAAAGCAAGAATTCCTTCCAGGTGTTCGCAGCAGCAAGTGGAGGCAAGGTGGCAGCATTTGCAATAAAAATACAAGTTAGCTATTTCTTTTGTGGGACTATTTCTTTTCTTATTTCTCCTTAAGGAACGGGGCAATCCAAGTGTTTGACAATATCGCAGAATCCAGATACATAAACTGCCTGTAATCAGATAGCAGATGCCTTTTGATAAAGAGGAACTCGATAATTCGAGTGCAAAGGCCTTTAATAAATACTGCACCACCAACAGCACCACAGTCAATTTCCAAGTCACGTTAACTTGGTGAATGTAGTTCTTAATTTCAGGCCCGCTGAAGGTCAAGTCAAGCGCAAAGCATTAAACCTGCTTTCTTTCACTACAGCAAACAAAGAACACACCTAAAACCACAGACTTAAATGTAATTCATCGAGTATAATGGGACACGTTTAAACTCACTAGTCAGTCCACGTGTGTGGCATTTGGAGATTTCATAAGATATTCAGTACCTCCCAGCACTAGTGTGGGTGCCCAGGTGGAAAACCTTAGTGAGTGCAGGCTCTCCCACTTGCTCGATGTAACTGTGATAGAAAAGGTGTAGAGGTCTTCACAAGTTCCCAAGTTATACTAGAGTAGACAATAGACAATAGACAATAGGTGCAGGAGTAGGTCATTCGGCCCTTCGGGCCAGCCTTGCCATTCAATGTGATCATGGCTGATCATCCACAATCAGTACCCCGTTCCTGCCTTCTCCCCATATCCCTTGACTCCGTTAAGAGCCCTATCTAGCTCTCTCTTGAAAGTATCCAGAGAATCGGCATCCACCGCCGTCTGAGGCAGAGAATTCCACAGACTCACAACTCTCTGTGAGAAAAAGTGTTTCGTCATCTCCATTCTAAATGGCTTACTCCTTATTCTTAAACTGTGGCCCCTGGTTCTGGACTCCCCCAACATCGGGAGCATGTTTCCTGCCTCTAGCGTGTCCAAACCCTTAATAATCTTATAAGTTTCAATAAGATCCCCTCTCATCTTTCTAAACTCCAGAGTATACAAGCCCAGCCGCTCCATTCTCTCAGCATACGACAGTCCCGCCATCCCGGGAATTAACCTCGTAAACCTACGCTGCACTCCCTCAATAGCAAGAATGTCCGTCCTCAAATTAAGGGACCAAAACTGCACACAATACTACAGGTGTGGTCTCACTACAACTGCAGAAGGACCTCTTTGCTCCTATACTCAACTCCTCTTGTTATGAAGGCCAACATGCCATTCACTTTCTTCACTGCCTGCTGTACCTGCATGCTTACTTTCATTGACTGATGAACAAGGACCCCCAGATCCCGTTGTACTTCCCCTTTTCCCAACTTGACACCATTTATTTAATAATCTGCCTTCCTGTTTTTGCTACCAAAGTGGATAGCCTCACATTTATCCACATTAAACTGCATGTGCCACGCATCTGCCCACTCACTCAACCTGTCCAAGACTCATAGCATCCTCCTCCCAGTTCACACTGCTACCCAGCTTTGTGTCATCTGCAAATTAGCTAATGTTATTTTGAATCCCATCATCTAATTCATTGATGTATATTGTAAATAGCTGCGGTCCCAGCACCGAGCCTTGTGGTACCCCACTAGTCACTGCCTGCCATTCTGAAAGGGACCCGTTAATCCCTACTCTTTGTTTCCTGTCTGCCAACCAATTTTCTATCCATGTCAGCACTCTACCCCCAATACCATGTGCCCTAATTTTGCCCACTAATCTCCGATGTGGGAACTTATCAAATGCTTTCTGGAAGTCCAGGTACACTACATCCACTGGTTCTCCCTTGTCCATTTTCCTAGTTACATCCTTAAAAAATTCCAGAAGATTAGTCGAGCGTGATTTCCCCTTCGTAAATCCATGCTGACTCGGGCCGATCCTGTTACTGCTATCCAAATGCGCCACTATTTCATCTTTCATGATTGACTCCAGCATCTTCCCCACCACTGATGTCAGGCTAACTGGTCTATAATTCCTTGTTTTCTCTCTCCGGCCTTTCTTAAAAAGTGGGATAACATTAGCTACCCTCCAATCCACAGGAACTGATCCTGAATCTATAGAAAATTGGAAAATGGTCACCAATGCGTCCACAATTTCTAGAGCCACTTCCTAAAGTACCCTGGGATGCAGACCATCAGGCCCTGGGGATTTAAGGCCATTCAGCCCATCAGGTCTACTCCGTCATTCAATCATGGCTGATCTCTTGCCTCCTATTCCCATTTCCTGCCTTCTCCCCATAACCCTTGATACCCGTTCTAATCAAGAATTTGTCTATAAAAAATATCCACTGACGGCCTCCACAGCCCTCTGTGGCAATAAATTTCACAGATTAACTACCCTCTGACTAAAGAGGGTCTTAAATGAACAGTAGATATGGCAGTTCTACCATAGTGGGACAGTTCCTTGGCAGTGCATGTCTTAGACTGGATTACCTATACAGAGATGAGAATACTACCAAATGAGCCAATCCGACATTTGAAATCTTAATGCAGGTTCTCTCTCCGCAGGTACCGCCTACTCTGATGAGAATTTCCAGTATTTTCTGTTTCATATCAGGTATCCTCAGTACATTGTTACTGAACTAGAGATGCATAATGAAGATAGACACAAAATGCTGGAGAAACTCAGCGGAACGGGCAGCATCTCTGGGTAGAAGGAATGGGTGACGTTTCGGGTCCAGACCCTTATTCAGACCAAAAGTCAGGGGAGAGGGAGACACAGAGATATGGAAGGGGTACATTACCTTATCCTTATCCTTCCAATGGGACATTAGTTGGGACAGTGTAGTTGGGACATGTTAGCCGTTGTGGGTAAGTTGGGCCGAAGTGGTCTGTTTCCACACTGTATCACTCTAAGAATCCATGGCATATTTTCCAGAAGATAAAAAAACACATCATTACTATTTATTTCTTAGATTAAGATAACAGTAAATACAAGACTTTATAGTATTTTGGGCCAAACGTGCTAATATATAATGGGTTTAAGCTACTTTAAGTCAATTAGTAGGTAGATGCTGGAGAAACTCAGCGGGCGAGGCAGAAGCTATGGAGCAAAGCAATAGGTAACATTTCGTGTCGAGACCCTTCTTCGGAAATACGTAATAAATTAAGTTGGGGGTTACACAAAAAGCTGGAGAAACTCAGCGGGTGCAGCAGCATCTAAGGAGCGAAGGAGATAGGCGACGTTTCGGGTCGAGACCCTTCTTCAGAAGAAGTAATGATGTGTTTTTTTATCTTCTGGAAAATATGCCATGGATTCTTAGAGTCTGAAGAAGGGTCTCGACCCGAAACGTCGCCTATCTCCTTCGCTCCTTAGATGCTGCTGCACCCGCTGAGTTTCTCCAGCTTTTTGTGTAACCCTTGATTCTCCAGCATCTGCAGTTCCTTCTTTAATAATAAATTAAGTTGTTGCCTCGAGATCCTCAAATGAGTCGAACACAAAATGAGTCAATAAGTGTTAACAGGACCATGGGTTTATTTATTTTTCTTGTGCAGAGCTATGGGTACTTCTTTCCAATGAAGCATAATGAGCGATCCCTTCGGATGACATGGTCATAATGTAGATCTTCCACAGGTGATCTCAGTCTGGTGGGTGGCGTTGGTGAGTGTGATGTGCCTCATGTCGATGGGAGGTGACATTCAGTGGGCTGGAGAGAGGGCAGCTGTGGGGGAAATCTTCCTCAAGAGAAAACATGACAGGGTAAGCTTCTAGTGAATGTCAGGTGCTTCATTTGTCTCTTTCTCCATCCTCAAGAGTAATGGCTTATTCTGAATGGACAAATTATTTTGTGGATTGACAGACATGCAATGCTGGCGTAACTCAGCGGGAGAGGCAGCATCTCTGGAGAGTAGGAATGGGTGATGTTTTGGATCGAGATACTGCGGTGCTGCTTCTTCCTGCCTACAGGCAGCAATTGAAGAGCGCATTCCTCAGAGGTGAGGACTGTACAGAGCTCATCGGGGGAGGCAGAGGAACAACTACAGGACTGTTTGGAGTATGTAGACTGGGCAATGTTCAGGGATTCGGCAACGGACCTGAATGAATACGCCACAGTCGCTACAGACTTCATGAAGAAAAGTGTGGAGGACTGCATCCCCACAATAACCTTCCAAGTGTTTCCTAACCAGAAGCCTTGGATTAACTTTGAGATTCACATTCTTCTGAGGACCAGATCCCGGGCATTCAGGTCTGGAGATACAGAGGTCTCCAATAAGTCCAGATACGACCTTGGTAAGGCCATCAAAAAGGCGAAAAGGGACTTGTGCTCCAAGCTGGAGGATGAGACGGATGTTCGGCAACTGTGGCGGGGCCTGAATGCAATCACCTCCTACAAGGCGAAATTAGGAGGCAGCTCAAATGCCAGCGAAGCATCTCTCCCTGATAAGCTAAATGCGTTTTATGCACGCTTTGATAGGGAGAACACTGATGTGCCTTCCCGAGCCCCCATTCGCCGTGATGGTATTTCAGTCTAAGTCACAGAGGCCGACGTCAGAAGATCCTTCAGGGGGATAAACCCTCGGAAAGCGCCTGGACCTGATGGTGTAGCCGGGCGTGTTCTAAAAACTTGTGCGGACCAACTGGTTGGAGTTTTTACGGACATTTTCAACCTCTCACTTCTGAGGTCTGAGGTCTCCACCTGCTTTAAAAGTGCATCAATAATACTGGTGCTCAAGAAGAGCAAGATGACATGCCTCAATGACTATCGACCAGTGGCATTAATGTCTGTGGTGATGAAGTGCTTTAAGAGGTTGATTATGGCGCGTATTAACTCCTACCTCGACAAGAACCTGAACCCACTGCAGTTCGCTTCCCGCCACAACAGATCAACGGTGGATGCAATCTCACTGGCTCTCCATTCCGCCCTGGACGACTTGGACAACAAAAACTCATATGTCAGGCTGTTATTTATTGACTACAGCTCGGCGTTTAATACCATCATCCTTTCCAAGCTGGTTACAAACCTCTCAGATCTGTGTCTCTGCGCATCCCTCTGCAATTGGATCCTCGACTTCCTCATTCACAGACCACAGTCTGTCCGTATTGGTGGAAATGTGTCAGACTCGATAACAATCAGCACGGGAGCACCTCAAGACTGCGTGTTCAGCCCCCTGCTGTACTCACTCTATACTCATGACTGCTTAGCCGGACATAGTGCAAACTCCATCATCAAGTTCGCCGACGACACCACTGTTGTGGAACGTATCACTGATGGGGAAGTGAGATTGACCAATTGACCAAATGGTGCCAGCACAATAACCTGGCTCTCAACACTAGCAAAACTAAGGAACTGATTGTGGACTTTGGAAGGGGTAGGATAGGAACCCACAATCCCGTTTATATAAGCGGGATGATGGTGGAAAGGGTCATGAACTTCAAATTCCTGGGCGTGCATATTTCCGAAGATCTTTCCTGATCCCAGCACACTGATGCAAGCATAAAGAAAGCACATCAGTGCCTCTACTTCCTGAGATGATTATGGAGAGTTGGTAGGTCAAGGAGCTCTCAAACTTCTGCAGGTGCACAGTGGAGAGCATGCTGACCGGTTGCATCGTGGCTTGGTTCGGTAACTTGAGCGTCCAGGAGCGGAAAAGGCTGCAAAAAGTTGTAACCACTGCCCAGTCCATCATCGGCTCTGACCTCCCTACCATTGAGGGGATCTATCACAGTCGCTGCCTCAAAAAGGCTGGCAGCATCATCAAGTACCCACACCATCCTGGCCACACACTCATCTCTCCGCTGCCATCAGGTAGAAGGTACAGGAGCCTGAAATCTGCAACATCCAGGTTCAGGAATAGCTGCTTCCCCACAGCCATCAGACGATTAAACACAACTTCAAACAAACTCTGAACTATAACAACCTATTGCAATTTATCTGTTTATTTATGTGTGTATATATATATTCTATGGTATATGGACACACTGATCTGTTCTGTATTTATGCCTGCAATATCCTGTTGTGCTGCAGCAAGCAAGAATTTCATTATCCTATCAGGGACACATGACAATAAACTCTCTTGACTTGACTTCTTCAGCCTGAAGTCTGAAGAAGGGTCTTGACCTGAAATGTCACCCATTTAGTCTCTCCAGAGATGCTGCCCGTCCCGCTGAGCTAGTGCGGCATTTTGTGTTTATCTTCGCTGTAAACCAGCATCTGCAGTTTCTTGCTACACAAATGATTCTGTGGACTGGCTCTGTGAACACCTGTGGTGGAATCCTGCGACTAAACGTAACAGGTAGCATTGCTGTTCACAACCTGTCCCAGACAAGACATGCTATCACTCCACAATTGGTTACAGAACAGACATGCATTATTAATATGATTTGTTATGTGGGCAACCATTACCACACACACCACTCACTTCTTGATTAAGAAATCAAGGTGAAAGTTTGACAGAGGACATTTGTACACAAACACACAGCATGTTGAATGAAGATTTCCCTCTCCAGGCATTGAACTGTTTAAAAAGAAACGTGTTGTTATTTTTGTTAATCTGGCAGAGAAAGGTACACCAGCCGACGCATTAAACATTTGTACGCCAGAATCCCACAGAGTCACTTCAGGGCTGTTCTTTTAATAAAATGATGGAACTCTGGAGGGACTGATGCAATGACAAACCAGGAAAAAAAAAACATACTCAAACAAATAAAATAATCTAATTCAAACAAAAATCCACCAGTACGTGATGCAGGCCAAACATTTTTATTGTCATCGGTACGTTCACCGCCAGCCATATAGGGCGACCCCTCTTGAAAGTGAAGGGGAGGCACTTATTGCTGCAGTTGGTTTGTTTGCCTACACAGCTGCCTCGCAGGGGACGATGAACTATGACCTGCATTTGTGTGCTACTCTGAACCGACTTATCTCGTGGAATGGAGATCAATGGATTATTAACAGGACAGTGGTGCCCCCATCTACAGGAAGTGAAAACATGTTGTGTTTGTACCCAAAGTCCTTATCCTACGTATCCTGCCCCCTCACCACCAGTCCCCCCCCCCCCCCTCGGGTGAAAGTGTCTGCATTACTTGGCACATGGACCATCTTGATTTAGTCTGAACGCACTAAGATCACATGGCTGTAAAGTTTACAGCAAGAACTGAATAAGAAACATTTGATAAAAGCTTGCCAGACACATACCAAAAATAAAAGTTATACAGAGCAGAGGCTGTGTTATGACGGTTCTAAATCTACCATAATCCCCAGAGGAACTTGCCAAATTAAATGCCCCAGTATCCTTCTTCCTTGTGTCAGTTGTTCCTTCCCATGCTTTATAAGGAGCTGTTTCATCGGATGGATCAAGAACGCTGGGCAAAACTTTCCCATGCCACTATCCCTCAGAATATGTTCACATCGCACTGTTTACAATGGACGGCACTAATGGCAGATTTGTTTTAATTTCCACTGC
This sequence comes from Raja brachyura, assembly GCA_963514005.1. The sequence goes on along the minus strand of OY740797.1, from coordinate 43,253,746 downwards.
TTTGTGTTTAAAGTTAACTATCACCCACAGGCAGTCTTTTCATGCCTTATTGTCTGGGTGTGTCGGACCCATTCACACGAAGACGCGAACACGCAGATTCACAAAGCATCTTAAATGTTTACTATTCTATAAAGCAGCCCTAAAGAGAGCTACAGTAAGTAGACTGAACAATGAGAAACAAGGCAGGCAGCGTGCCAGCATGGGCCTCCTGCCAAGCCACATATCATTAGCCTAGGCTCGCTATAAGCAAGGAAATGAGAAACACATGTTGGGGAGCTGGGGTGAGCCATACGGGACTCCGGGTCACCGACAGTCATCCTAAAGCTTTCCCTTCCTCTGCCTCTGCCCATTGATGTCAAATGTCAATGCGATTGTCTAAAGTTCTCAGGGATTTTTTTTTAAAGTGACTCTTGAGTTATGATTTTCACAGTTATGGGAAAATAACAACCTTGTTCTCTGTTATGCTTTATAAATTCCTCGCCACTCCTTCAAATAACATGTGTAAGTGAGGCTGGAATGCTTGAGAGGGACTTGGATTCTTATGTGAGGCGTTCTGTACTTTTTAAATATAATCAGCTCTGCCTCATCATTAAGTTACACAGTAGGCTCTTTTTCCCCGCACTGTGTTTTGTACAGGCCACAACATGCAGTTTTGCTATTTTTTTCTGTGTGTTAATTTTGGCCTGCCTGAATACAGTCAGCAAAGATGTATCTAATAACAGTGCTTGCTTTATTTCCTTCTAAAGCTGGATTCTATTGACATTTGACCTTTCAAGCATTCCATAGATAGTGCAAGAACATGATAATTACTGACTGGTGGTGAGAAAAATCAAACGGAAAGGGCCCAGCTTTCCACTAACTGTTCTAAATATCCCATTAAGCGCGGTGATATAAATCACTGAACATATTTAACAATAACACGGATTTTGCATTGAGCAGTCTTCCCTTCATGTGTGTGTCCATGATCAGAATATTAATATTGTCCTGACCAAAAAACATTACTTTGAAGTCGGAGCCATTTTTGGCATGACTAAATCATCACTAGGAATGTGCAAGAAAAAAGATTCACCTAGCACAACCAAGGAGTGAAAATGCTATTTGTGTTCCCCCCCCCTCCCCCCCCCCACCCCCACCCTCCCCTCATCATTTTTGTTGTGATCAATTAACGTTTTGAATAAATTCCAGTTCAAAATGAGAAGACAAATTTTAATTTCAATCTGAAAGAAAAGTGGATTAATTTATGCTTAACACTGATCAGGGCCATATTTCCCCAACCTTCAATGGTTGAAGCAATTATACTCGGTCGGAATATCCTGGTAAAGTCAATATTACTTTCGCAAACATTCATTAACACAATAGAAACTTAATTCCCTGTCTATACAGTTCGTGTTCAGTCCTGCCAAGTTGTACTTAGGGCACGGTGTCCATGTTTCTCCTCTCTATCCACCAAAAAACAATTCATTATTCAATATGTAGCTGGTGGGTAGGGACTGAACACCTGTCCGTGCTGACACACAGTGTAGAAAGTAAACACCATTTAGCAAAATGCCCCTCTCCTGCAGTCTTTAAGCGCCAGGCTTCAGATAATTGGTCACACATCATGAAATGGATGCCCTGATGGCAAAGTGTGAAGATACCAAGCTTCATGCAGAAATTACAAATAGACTATTGTCCTTCCACTTTTGATCATTTTCCCTTTCTCTGTCAAGTTGAAACACTGATAGTACAGTCATTACAAATTTCTGACAAGAATGCTGGGTAAAGCAATGATCTATGATGATTTTGTAACTAAGTGTATAAAGATGACTCTATTTGTCAGGTTGACGAGTTTAGTGCACCATCTAGCCTGAATCAAATTGATTCAGTTAAACACGGTAGTCTATGGGGACTGGGTGGTGCAGTGGGTTAGTTTGCAGCATGCTCAGCTCTGGTACTTGGTTTCAAATCCAGCACAGACTCATCGGATACAAGTGCCTTTCCCCTGACGACTTTAGAGGATCAATGCCAGGTACGTTTGGACAGACCCTGCTTCTTATAAACGGTGGCTTGTGGAACCGAGTCTCCAGATCCGCCTGTGTGGGAAATGGAAGGAAAGAGGGTCATTGGTCAACAATTAGCTACCCATGCAGCAAAGAGTGTACATGTTAGGTTAAGTTTGGGGTCAGCTTAGTTAAAAAGGGCTTCTCCTAAAGTCAAACAGTTGTTGGCAGTCATTGTATTAATGCATTCATGAAGGGCTTCACTTGGATGGCAGGAGATAGTGTTTAAGGACACATTCTCACCTATAAGTCACTTACTTTGGAATAGAAAACAAATGGCAGCAAAAATCCGCTTTGCACCGGAATACAATGTGACAGGATTCACAATCTGGAGGTTTGAAATCATGGACTTACCGTCAGACCTAACAAATGGAAGAGGTCTTTGTCAGCAGTACAGGATGCACAAACGTTTGCATGATTATTATTTGCATTTGAATAGTGCTTGTCACCTCCTGAGGATTTCCCATAAGGTTTCAAATAACTAATAAATCATTTTGAAGTCAAGTTGCTGCTGCTGCTGGCTGTTGAATGTTGAATGTTCTTCGCTGTTTCTATTGTCTCAATAATTTACAGCCCCTTCCCTCAATGCTATCACCGAGTAAGCCTCCATCCTTATTCAGACCATCGCTACTGATCAGCAACTCAACCGAACCAACCACATCCACACTGTGGCATCAAGAGCAGGTCAGAAGCTGGACGTTCTGAAATGGTTAATTCACCTGCTAATTTTTTTTCCCAAACCTCCTCTGCCAAATGCAATGCCCGAGGCAGCAGTCTGATGAAAAATACTTCCCACTTGCCTGGCTTGGTGCCACAGGGAACAAACCCACAAAATGTAACATCATTCAACTCAAAGCACCTGAATAGTCGGCACCTAAGAATTCATTCCAGGTAAAGGTTCACGTTGCGGCTGCAGTGCGTACAAACTGAGTGGCGTTGACTCACCAAGGCTACTTTGGCAGCATTTCCCAATTCCACCACCTCAACCACGAAGAAAGACAAAGTCAGTTGTTCCACACCACCACTTGCTGGTTCCCCTTCACTTCACACACTTACACTGTTTTCTTTTATAGTTGGGTTGAGATGCTTGACCACCCCCCACCCAACCGCACTGAGAGATTCTTCCCCACATGGAACACAGCAGTTGAAGAGGTGGCTCACCAGCGCCTCCTCAAGGACAATCAGGGATGGACAATATGTGTCAGCCATGGAGGTGATGCTGGCACCCCACGTATGAACAAGTAATAAAAGCCTCGTGATTGAGCAGGTGTCTGCCAATGTTATACTACCATTTACCACAAGGTGGTGCAGGAAAGTGACCAATGGTGTCTCGATTCTTGGCTACGTTGCCTGATTGGGCTGGTATGTTGACTTGATTGAATGTCATTGAATGGATAGGTTGAATTCACAGTCACACTGCATGGTGAATTAAAGATTTCTATTGAGCCAATTTATTTCACCAGATAATTGCCAGTTACACTATCACACGGTGTCCTCTTAAAACAAAATTAATTGCAGCATGGTTCGTTTTATAATATGAAACATTTAACCATGACATATTAAAAAGAAAACAAGCCATTTGGTTATCTTAGCAATTAAGAGGTCTTCTACTTAAATGCCACATTGAAAAATTGTGAGTCAGGACAAGAAAATTACAATCAGCTAGTTATAAAAGCCCAACTAATGTCTCTTAAAGGAAGGATCTTCCATTACTTCCAGATCTGATCGAAATATGAACCGAGTATATGGTTGGCTCCTGTTACTAAAGGGTCTTTATTAATCATTGTAATAAAGATGGCCGTATACATTGTCCATCCCTGATTCAATGTCTTTTTTTAAAAATCTCAATAATTTCAGAGATCCAGTTGGGCCAGGGACCACATTTGCTGGTTTGGGCCAATTGTTTACCACCAAAAAAACAAAATTGATACAATATCAAATACAAAAGCCTATGTGCGACTTGCTTGCAAAGGCAAACCTGCTGCAACGTATACACAAAATGACATGAAAAATACCTATTCCTTAACATTCACTCTCCACCCCACCCCACCCCACAGCAGCAGAGAGTCATGTAGCATCTATAGTTCTTTGTGGGCCTCCAGTTGACCAATTGTACAGATACAATACAGATTTAATTCCTTCCCCTGTTCTCACCATCACAGAGAATATTGGTGTCACCAACATTCGCTTTTCAGGTAAGGCAGACTGAAGGACCATTATGAAATGGTAGCTTGATAAATATGGAATTCACAAAGCACTTGGTCGGCTGCATTTGGAATATTGTGCGCCATTTTGGTTACCACGCAATGGGAAGGATATCATTGAGCTGAAGAAGAGTGGAAAGGAGATTCAAACGGATGATGCTTGGATTGGAGGACTTTAGATATGGGGAACGAACGGCTGGGGGGGGGGGGGGGGTTGATATACCGGAGCGACAGATGCTGATAGAGGTATCGTACAGAGAGGGAAAGAGGCCCATTGGCCCAACTTGTCCATGCTGACCCAATGGTCTAAGCTAGTCCCATTTGCCTGCATTTGGGCCATATCCCTCTAACTCTATTCTATCCATGACCTTTCCAAGTGTCTTTGAAATGTTGTTATTGTATCTGCCTCAACTATCTTCTCTGCCACCTCATTCCATATACCCACCATTCTCTGAGTGAAAAAATCCCCCCCCAGGATCTTATTCTTTAATTCTTTGGAGCACAGAAGGTTAAGGGGGCACTTGATTGAGGTCTTTAAAATGATGAAAGGGATAGACAGAGTTGACGTGGATAAGCTTTTCCCATTGAGGGTAGGGAAGATTCAAACAAGAGGGCATGACATGAGAATTAAGGGACAGAAGTTTAGGGGTAACATGAGGGGGAACTTCTTTACTCAGAGAGTGGTGGCTGTGTGGAATGATCTTCCTGCAGAAGTGGTGGAGGCAGGATCGATTTTAACATTTAAAAGTAAAGTCGATAGGTATATGGACGGGAAGGGAATGGAGGGGTATGGTCTGAGTGCAGGTAGATGGGACTAGGGGAAAATAAATGGTCGGCACGGACTGGAAGGGCCGAGGCCTGTTTCCGTGCTGTAATTGTTATATGGTTATATGGTTATATGGTTATTAATATTATCCTCTCTTACCTTAAACCTATGTTCTTGATTCCCCTACAGTTGGTAAAAGACTGTTCATTCATCCTATCAATTTCCCTCCATGGATGTATACACCTCTGCAAGGTCACCCTTTTAGTCTCCTGCGCTCCAAGGAATAAAGTCCTAATTTGCCCATCCTCTCTCTATAGCTCATACCCGCTAGTCTTTGTAACATCCTCATAAATCTTCCCTCCACTCTTTCCAGCTTAATGACATTCTTCCTACAACAGGGAGCCCAAAACTGAACCCAATACTCCAAATGCGGCCTTAGCAACATCTGGAGCAACTTTACTTTAGACTTTAAAGATACAGTGTGGAAACAGGCCCTTCGGCACACCAAATCTGCTCCGACCAGCGATTACCCTAGCACTATCCTGCATACTAGGAACAATTTATGATTTTTGGAAACCAATCATCCTACAAAACTGCACGGATTTGGAGTGTGGGAGAAAATTGGGGCACCCAGAGAAACCCACACGGTCACAGAGAGAATGTACACACTCTGTACAGACTGTTGTCAGTCGCTGTAAGGCAGCAACTGTACCGCTGCACCACTGTGCCATCTATATAAATGCTATATAACATTTTCAGAGGCATTGATAAGGTAGATAAAATTGTATCCCATGGTAGAGGTATCAAAGGCAAGGTGAATAGGTTTATTGTAATAATAACAAGGGTCTGCAAATGCTGGTTAATACCAAATATATAGCAACGTTATTATGGAATAGTTTTAAGGTGAGTTTTAAAGGGGATCTGAGGGGTATGTTTTTTTAACAGAGAGTGTTTGATATCCGGAATGCGCTGCCAGAGGGGGATAGTGGAATCAAATACAGTTACGATGAAGAGACATTTAGACAGACACCGAAAAAGGCAAGGCAAAGGATACAGTATTAATGCAGGCAAATTAGTGGGGATGGGCAAAAAGGTCAGTGTGGACGTGATGGGCCGAAGGGCCCATATCGTTACTATTAAACACAATGACTCTTTGCTGGCGTGAAAACTCCCGTGAAGAACTTAATCCAGCTGCCATGTAAATAGTCCGTGCCTGGACTGTCGCATGTTCAATGCCGGTTTAGAATGCGAGTTGCTGGTTCATGAATACACATCATCACAGGTGTTGCAAGCACGTAATTCTTTCAATATTGGAGATAAAGCTTGAGTAGAGTATCATTCAGAAGATTGAGTCTGGAAGCTCTCACACCAGGTGTATTATGGAAGCAGGGCTGAGAATCATCAACAATTGAGCACAAATTTGAGGCAGAAATCGTTAAGGGGCTGTCCCACTTGGGCGACCTAATCCTCGCCTAAATCTGGCGAGTTTGCCCTCGACTCATACTCGCAGCATGGTCGACACAAGGTCATAGATGGTCTTCGTAACTCTCCTTCATGCTCGAGAGTGGTCTCCGCGTACCCGAGTCCTAAGCTAGGTTGCGGCGTTTTTTAAAATTATTGCCCACGAGTGAAAAAAGGTCGCCATGGAAAAAATCTATACTTTTTTTACTCGTAGGTTTAATCGTAGTAGGTCATAGCAGGTCGTACTAGGTCGGCATGTTAGTCATTGGTAATCGAGGGTAGTCGAAGGTAGTCATAGATAGTCTTCATCATAGTCGAAGGGAGGTCGAAGGAGATCGAAGGAGGTCGTCTTCACTCTCCACTATTCGGTGTCCAATTTTCCCAAAGTTAGTCGTAGCTAGTCGTAGCTAGTCGAAGCTGGTCTTCAACATAGTCGAAGGAGGTTGAAGGAGGTCTTCTACATAGTCGAAGGACTATGAAGTGTTTTTTCAAACAATTCTAAATTCGCCAATTAGGTTGCCCAAGTGGGACAACCCCTTTAAAATGAGGTGTGGCGGCAGGAACTGCAGATGCTGGTTTAAACCGAAGAAAGACACAAAATGCTGGGACGGGCAGCATATCTGGAGAGAAGGAATGGGTGACGTTTCGGGTCGAGACCCTTCCAATGGTCTTTAAAGTGAGGTATTGGGCTCGAGATAATTCACCAAATTTGGGTGAGACCATTGTGGTTGATTGCCAAAGAAATTATATAAACATCAGCTTCAAAGAAAAAAAAAATTTCTTCGATAGGAACTTTGTGGAATTTGTCTGACTGCTGCCTTTTAGGAGGGTTTATTTCCTTCAATAGTAGTGTAGGCTGCTATTTTGAGAATAGGTGGGTGTTTCTTTGTGTGAGTGCATAAATTGCCTTTATTTGACAATTTCTGTCACAGTATTTATGGTGTTGGCAAACCTTAGAGTTTAGAAAAAGGACGGCTCGATGTCCTTTATGTAATTATACAAAATACTGAGATTAGGACCCAGAATTACAGCAGGCTGCAAAATGCCAATAAATGGAGCAAATTAGAGCCAGAAATTAAAATGTTCTGAAGGAACTTGGCTGCATGGAAAATAGATTTAATTCCTTCAGTCTCTATCTACTTCAGTGACTTTTGAACAATAAGGCTATTGATTGTGGTTCTGTGTTCTGCAATAAAAACAATTAAATACTGGATGTTTCCAGAGCTTGCTTGACAACAAGTGCACGTACCATTAAAGGTTCATGGTTCACTTGTCTGCACAAGTCATCATAACATCGGTGGGATGTACAATGCAGGCTGGTGCCTCTATAGGAGCGATCAGCTGCTTCTCCACGTTGTTCAGTTTTGTTTGGTGCGAAACTTTGCCACCGAACCCGTCTCTGTAGAGAGACAGCCACAGTAAGAAGCCTTGACACTTAAGGCTTTTCATTATTTAATAGAGCATCCAGCTTGTTAGTTTGAATCAACAATTGTCGGGGAGCGGGAAAGGATGCTGAGAGGTAGTGTCAGAGATGCAGGTTGATGGAACTATGGAATTTTGATGCTGTGCCTGAATTGGAATAACGAATTATAGGTGTGATCCTCCCAAAACTGTGACAACATGCAGATGCGCAGGGACCACACGGAGCTGTGTGATTCAGTTGAAACGATACATGCTGGAGTGAGTAACACTGCCTGAGCTGTTAGATTTCCAGGTATATAATTGTCTAGAGACCAGCGACAGCGGAAGAATGATTTTGCGCCACATATTGTCAAGAGTAAATAAAACAGAGCAGACTAAATGAATCCTTGGAGAATGCATTAGATGCACGACAAAGACACTGCAATACACCAAGGAGCGAAAAAGTTGACAGTTACTGGTTCTTTACGCAGATGTAGGAGCAGGGAAAAAAAAAAAACTTTTGATACTTCCCTGACAGAGCTTTTAGCCAATAATCACCGTTTTGCAAGTTTGAAAGACTCACTCATTAGAGGTAAGGTTATTTGTGAAATCCAGGAGACCAACCTGTGGAGGCAGCCACTGAGAGAGTTAGAGTTAACCCTGCAAGAGTGTATATGCACTTGCAGGGCTTCCGAGCCATTCGGTACCGACAGAAATGTGGGGCAGACATTGTAGCGGGTGAAAATGACCAAAAGTGAATGCTCACGAGATATATCTCCTTCAAGACATTAAAGCCTGGACATCTAGTGTTATTTCTTTTGGCCCTGGGAGCAAAATGTGATGTTCTACTGCAGCCAGCCATCAATCTCCTTGTGAAACTGTTAAAACCTTTGTCATATTTTTGTCAATGTGCAAGGCACGGGAGGAGAGTGGCGCGAGAGGGGTAGAGTTGCGACCTCACAGCGCCAGGGATCCAGGTTCGATCCTGACTATGGGTGCTGTCTGTACGGAGTTTGTAGGTTCTCCCTGTGACCACATTGGCTTTCCCTGGGTGCTCCAATTTCCTCCCACATTCCAAAGACGTTAACGTTTGTAGGTTAATTTGCCTCTGTAGATTGCCATTAGTGTGTAGGATAGAACTAGTGCGAATGGGTGACCACTGTTCAGCATGGACTTAGTGGGCTGAAGGTCCTGTTTCCACCATGTGTCTCTAAGGTCAACTAAACTAGTTAGACTAAAGGGCGTTTGTTTGGATGTCGTCATGTAGACATTGATGAGGAGAGACATCTACATTGGAGAACACCACCATTTGCAATCTAGACCAAAGATCATGTGCAGAAAATTTTGCAGTTCTGTAAAAAGGAACCATCCATTAGAAATACTTCATTCTCATTGAGTCCCAGATGAACTCTGGGCAAAGGTGAGATCTAGAGGAGAAACATATCTGGTGATAGCTTATTATCCTTCAAATTGTTCCAAGATAGACCGTGTAGAGAGCAATCACTCACTGGTGGGCATTTGCAAGTCCAAAGGATATGGCTTTGCTCATCAGTATTTCGTCTATCTTCATGGTGTGTTCTGCCTTTCTATTGTCCTATGGAAAGTTACCTGAATTAGCCAGTGATCGAAGTCCCAACCCATTATCTGAAATCATCACCTCAAAGGAATCCATATCTAGCCAAAGGTTGCTTCCAACAACAGGAAGGCTTGTGGGAATAAAAGCAAAAAAACAATGTAAGAAAAACGGGCAAACTCCACAGATGCCACCCAAAGTCAGAATGCAACATGAGTCTCTGGCGCTGTGAGGCAGCAGCTCTACCAACGACACCATGGTGTTCCCTTACCATAGGGTCATGGGTTTGTCTCAAACTGCCTATTTGAGCACACAATCCAGCTGACCCTGTAGTACAAGCCCTGAGGAGTGCTGCACTTTCAGAAGTGCTGGCCTTTCGTAAGATAGCATAGTGGCATTCTGAGTGTGTTCCAGTTCGTAGTAAAAGATCATATGAAGGAGCACAGGAAGGAAATCTTCTGGTGTTTAATCAACCATTAAAATATCAGTCAAGTGCACCTCCAGAAGATGCTGAGAAGTGAGGTAGTTGGATTAGTTAAGTACGAGTAGGTCATTAATTAGATTGAGCTTCAGCAAGGAAGGACATCTTGTGCTCAGTTCCTCCAGCGAATATCAAGTTTGCTCCCATATATGTTGGCATCTCTCGCTAGGAAAGGCAGGATATTTCTACTGGGTCACTGGGACTGCAGGAGAGTCAGGGCTGTACAAAAGCCATGGCTGTCGTCCCACTCAATTACTATGGGTGTAAGTTTTTAATCCAATTTTAGAATGTAGACCAAATCTGTGATCCAGAAACTTGAACTCTACACAGTCAAATCTGTTGCTTGAGATCATAGAGGGAACATTCATGGGATTGTGGTGGTGGTCCATGATGATTTCTGTTATCTCACTGGTTTTTCAAATGTTACGGTTTTGTATAATTTATTGGGTTTTGTTTTCTAGTGTTATTTTCATTAAGTCCAGACCAAATGGACAGTGTGAGTCAGCCCGCTGTAAGTCTACCTAGGTTGGTCAATGGGAGGGCAATGGTGTGGTGTGGTGCATTTTGGTTGAGTTTTTGAAAATATAACTAATCAGTATTACTGTTCCAGGTGCGGCACGGTGGCACAGCAGTAGAGTTGATACCTTACAGCGCTGAATGCCCAGGTTGAATCCTGACTATGGGTGCTGTCTGCACGGAGTTTGCACGTTCTCTGGGAGCTCCCACATTCCAAAGACATTCAAGCTTGTAGGCTAATTGGCTTGATAAAATTGTAAATTGTCGCTAGTGTGTGTAGGATAGCGTCAGTGTGCTGGTCGGCGCGGACTCGGTGGGATGAATAGTCTATTACCGCGCTGTATCTCTGAACTAATGTAAACTGAAATGAAGACTGGCAGGTGATAAATTCCAGCATAAGGACAAACATGGGGCATAATTCACCAAAGGAGCCATTAAATCCTTAAAATTCACCAAACCACAGTCCACCTACTGTATAATCTGGGAAATTTAGCTGGCAAGTGATTTGTCTACAAACAACTTACCATTTTTCTCAGATGTGGAGTAGAAAGTATTGGGGAATTGTGCAATAACTTTGCAGTTCCCTTTCAATGCTGCCAGGTGCTCAGGTGGGCACGCGGACTTAGTGGCTTCTAAAAAAAACCTATTGCCAATGCCATCAGTTTGTTTGTTCAATGTAATATTTCCACCATGAGTTTACAAGCAGAGTGCAGATGAGGAAGTTTGCTGGCTAATTGAGATTCATAACATATGCCTTTCGTCGGCAAGAGTTGTTACTGTATGTGTTTAATGAGACCCAATCCCATTCGCCACTTGATAAAAATGAATGGGGTGAAAATTGCACTCTTCATCCTTTTGTGATTGAACTTTGTAATGGCATGGGAGCTCGATTTGTATAAAGCAGCGGTTGTCGACGGCAGCACAAATATCCGTTGAATTGATCAAACCTCTTGCATAATCTATTGAGACAGCCTCGCACAAGTATCAACAATAGTGTCATCACCACCCCTTCATCTCCAATCTGCATCGACGTCCCTACTTTGATCAAATTATCCCTATGGGGGTTTTTAAATAATTAGAATTGAAACTTGATTTGCCTTGAAATTGCCAGTTGGTCCCGTAAAGTGCGCTATTTAGTATTCTGCAGGTGAACAATACGCATTTGGAAATGTCAAGGATTGTAAGGCATCGTGTTAAGGTGAGGGGCAAAGTTTTTTTCCATCTGATAGTGGTGGGTGCCTGGAACATGCAGCCAGAGGAAGTGGTGGAGGCAGATATGATAGTCGTGCAGCGGCACCTGCTGGTGCTCGCAGGCAGTCGAACCCTGCGGACGGGTGCCTCGGACATGTGACTCTGGGGAGGGGTTGTGTATCGCGCGCTTTCTGGGCGATGCCCCTTCAGTCGCTCTGGACCACCGTTGTGGCTGGATCTGTTTATTGGTTGTGTTGTGATACTTTGTCAGTTTACCTGTTTTGCCAATAAACTCATTTGAACAATCGACTCTCGTCTCATCCGCCAAATTGGTGACCCCGACGCGTCCATCTGGAGATTGGACGACAACATGCGGGATAATTACCTTCCGACCGCCGCTCCCAACGCCCATCAAAACGCAGTCAGCCTCAAACTGCCCGTGTTTTGGCCCGATCAGCCTCAGGTGTGGTTCGCCCACATTGAGGCACAGTTTCATCTGCACCACATCGTTGTGGACGAGACAAGATACTTTCATGTGGTGAGCACCCTGACGCATGAGTCAGCCTCCCGTCTATTGCCTTATCTTCGGGACCCACACGCAACCGCTAAGTACGACGGCATAAGGCCCTCCTTTTGCACATCTTTGGACTCAGCCGCCGGGACCGTGCCACCCGCATCCTTCACATGGACGGTTTGGGAGATCAGCGGCCGTCTGGCCTCATGGCCAGGATGCTTGCGCTCATGTACGGCCATCGCCCGTGCCTGTTGTTCGAGCAGGCGTTCCTGGAGCAGTTGCCCGACAATATCCGTCTAATGCTCGCCAGCGCGGACCTCAATGATCCCCAGCAACTCGCGGAGCGGGCTGATGAGCTCTAGATGACTAGGCATCAGGATATCTGCGCCCTTGACCGCGTGCCTGCACCAGTGAGCCTTTCGCCTCAGCGGCTCCGCAAGAAGGGCATGCCCTCGTCATCCACTGAAGAGCCACAGCAGCGTCCCGAGACTCGCGGTAGGCACCGTTGCTGTTACTACCACTTATGCTTTGGCGCGGAGGCTTGATGCTGCCGCCACCCCCGCATGTTTCAGGGGAATGTCTCGGCCGATTGACTGTAAAGGCGATCGCGATCGGCCAAAACGACCGCCTCTACGTCCGCGACCGCCATTCCGGCCGCCTTTTCCTGGTGGACTCCGGCGTGGTCAGCAGCAAACTTCCCCCGATCGGCCACGACACTCATGCTGCTAAGAAGGGCCCCGTCCTTTCGGCCATTAATGGGAGCGACATACAAACGTACGGTACGCGGACCCTTACCCTCACTTTCGACTCCCGCCCGTACAAGTGGAAATTTATCGTCGCAACGTTGCCCAGCCGCTCTTGGGAGCCGATTTTCCCCTCGTCGTCGATTTACGGGGCGGTCGCATGACCCCGCGGTCGGAAATCGGCCTCCGCTGTGCCACGCAGCCCGTCCCCGCCCGTCCCGCAGTATGATGCCATCTCTGGGGTCGAAGGCCTGTTTGCCGCCTTGCTCTCTGATTTTCCCAAGCTCCTTATGCCCCGTTTCAGCGGGGCTGCTCCCCGACACGGGGTTGTGCATCACATCCCCACTGAGGGCCCCCCGGAGCATGCCCGGGCGTGCCGCCTCCCACCGGACAAGCCGCGCATCGCCCGTGTCTGACAGCCCGTGGACCTCCCCGCTACATATTGTTCCCAAAGCATCTGGAGGGTGGAGACCGTGCTGTGATTACAGCTGCTTCAACGCGGTAACCACGTTACCCGGTGCCTCATGTCCAGGATTTCTCCGGGTACCTCGAGGGCGCCGCGTTCTTCTCTAAGGTAGGCCTAGTCCGGGGTCACAATCAAATCACTGTCCAACGCGCTGACATTCCCAAGACTGCCACCATCACCCCGTTCGGCCTGTTCGAATGGCTTCGAATGCCTTTCGGCCTGATGAGCGCCGTGCAGGCATTCCAACGGCTCATGGACCAGGTCGGTCGGGGCCTGCCTTTTGTTTTCATTTATCTGGATGACATTCTGGTCTCCAGTGCTTCCCAGACGCAGGAGCACGCAGCCCACCTCCGTCTTTTGTTCCAGCGCCTCCGCGAACACGGCCTGGTAATTAACCCCGCGAAGTGTCAGTTTGGCCTGAATTCCATTTCGTTCCTGGGACACCGGGTTACCCCGCGGGGTGCTACCCCGAAAGTGGAGGTTTCCCCGGCTGCTCACCGTCAAGAGGCTACAGGAGTTCGTCGGCATGGTGGATTTTTATCACCGTTTCGTGCCGGCGACTGCTGCTGTTATGCGCCCCTTGTTCCAGTGCCGCGCGGGCGTTCACGGACCACAAACCCCTTATTTTCGCCCTCAGTAAGATTGCGGATCGGTGGTCCGCCCGACAGCAGTGGCACCTTGCACACGTCTCTGAATTCACATCAGATATCCATCACGTAGCTGGGAAGCTTAACGCTGTGGTGGACGCCTTGTCCCGCCCCGCCATTCCCTCCGTTTCGGCTCTCGACCACAATGTCGACTACGGCGAGCTGGCAGCAGCTCAGCAGGCTGATGCCAATATAGCAGACTACCACACCGCCAGCTGATCCTAATCAGAGATTTTTATCCTTTTATCCTTTTTTCCATTTTACCCTTCTGTTAATTATCGTGTTGCACGGGGAGCCAAATGCAACGGAATTTCGTTTTGAATTGCATACATCGATGTATTTCTAAATGACAATAAAGTTTGTTTGACTTTGACTTGACTTGACAGCACTGGCCTTCGGCTAGCCGAAGTTCCTTGTGGCGCGGCAGGTGTCATTGTCCTGTGCGACGTCTCCACAGGACGCGCCCGCCCAGTCATCCCCGTTAGTTGGAGACGGTGGGTTTTTGACACGGTCCATGGTTTGGCCCACCCGTCCATACGTGCAACGTCCGCCATGTTGGCGATTCCACTTTCAGATACCTCCGCCAAGGCTTGCGCCCGGGCTATGGCGGCCCACTGGATCGCCCGTTCGGGGTGCCCTCTGACATCACCACGGACCGAGCGGTCCAGTTCACCTCTTCCTTGTGGTTGGCCCTGGCACAGTTCAACGGCGCCCAACTGCCTGTCACCCGCAGGCAAACGGGCTGGTCGAAAGGTTCCATCGGCACGTTAAGTCGGCGCTGAAGGCCTGGCTTACGGGTCCGGACTGGGTGGACCAGCTGCCCTGCATCCTCCTGGGTATCCGTACCACACCTAAGGAGGATTTGGCTGCTTCCTCGGCTGAGCTCGCATATGGCTCGGTCTTGCGGGTGCCTGGAGATTTCCTGCCTGCCACCCGCGGAGAGAAGGTTTGAGCCCTTTCGTGAACGGGTGCGCACGTTGGCTTCCGTTCCCACTTCCAGGCATGGGTCGTCGGCGGTGCATGTGCCCGCGGTTTTTATCCGCAGGGACGCTCGCCACTGCAGCGGGTCTATGAAGGGTGGTCGTTGCTCCACCGTGACGTAGGGGTCATTCCCCAGCCATTTCGCCTGTACTGAGTACGCCTGTTTCCAGACTTGTCCCGTCGGCCCCAATTGTTACGACTGTCCCACTTTCACGACCCTCGCGCCCTCCCGGCCCTGTTTTGCCGGCCCCTACTCTTACGCCTGCCCCACCTTCGAGAACCACGCGTTCCGGAAGTATCATCCGGGTCCCTGCTCGGTTCCGTACCTCGGGTTCTGGGGGGGGGGGGGGGGGGGACCCCTGTAGTAGCAATGTTACAAAATTTTGAGATTTTAAAAATCAAGTCTGCAATTTATCCCATCAGATAAAGCATAAAAAGAAGTTTAATTTGACACCTAATTTACTTTCATATCTTCAGTATTAAGAAAGTTATGGCCATTTTCATACTCGGAAATTAGCATCTTGCTCCCCATTCCTTTCAATTGACTTAACTCAAAAGCTGTGATCTGGAAAAGTTAAAAGCCCATAACCTTCTTAAAAATTAAGAGAACTCAATGAAATTTTCAGTTATTATAGATTGAAGCATTCTGAAACAAATATGAAACAATCTTACTTGGATGACCTGAAATTAAAGCATATAATTAGTTAGTTATCTAATTGTAGCTAATTACAAAATTCAATGAGTAGATCTAAACATCTATCCATTTCTTTAGAAAAGATAAACTTTTTAAAAATTGCCTAAGTGTCCAAATAACATTCACACAATAATCCACAATATAACATAATTTTTAAATCTCATTTTCATGAATTTCTGGGCCAAATGGAAGGAATTTAGTGTTTTATCCCCGTAAATTAATGGCCATTTAAATCAACTAGCAAGTGGGTTTTAGTGGAATGCGGTGGATTGGAACGTTGCGGTTAGAGGTGAAGTCGGGAGGAAAAATATTGTTTGTTCATACATTTTTTGGGACCCCATTTTGCAACATAAAAATATTATTAAAGCCTCCCGAAAAACCAACTTTTAATATAAAAATAAACTATTTACCTTTTTTTCTCCCCTATGCAAAATCCTTCCGGTTGTCAGTGCTCACGGCTTTTGAAGGTAATTTTTAAATTACTCTAGTTAATAAATAATTTAGAGTAATTTAAAAATACCTTCATTCATGAAATGTCGGAGCGATTTTTCTTCCGCAACGAAATCGCCCGACATTGATCGATTTTCCAGGCCTGTTGAAAAACGGCACTTTAAGCCCGCCCACCTATGAAAGGCGCCAAAGTCGCGTACCCGGTCAGTGGCAGAACTGCAGCGATGCTCAAGGTAAGTTTTGCAACATACCTACCTGTAGCGGCACCTGCTGGGGCTCGCAGGTAGTCGAACCCTGCGGTTGGGTGCCTCGGACATGTGACTCTGGGGAGGGGTTGTGTTTCGTGCCCTTTCTGGGCGATGCCCCTTCAGTCGCTCTGGACCACCGTTGTGGCTGGGTCTGCTTATTTGTTGTGTTAAGATACTTTGTCAGTTTACTTGTTTTGCTAATAAACTCGTTTGAACAATCGACTCTCGTCTCATCCGCCAAAGTAGCATTTAAAAGGCTTTTGGACAGGCATATGGGCGTGCAGGGAGTTGAGTGATATGGACCATGTGCATGCAGAGGAGATGAGCTTAATTTGCCATCTTGTTCGGCAAGAATATTGTGTGATGTGGAGTGTGTTCCTGAGCTGTATTGCTCTGGGTTCTATGTTCTATTTCCACCAACATGTCATGTTTAAAGTTTTTGACTGCAGGCAAATTTCTTGGCAGACGTTGCCATGATAAACGTAGCAATAGAGAGAGACGCAAAAAGCTGGAGTATCTCAGCGGGACAGGCAGCATCTCTGGAGAGAAGGAACGGGGTGATGTTTCGGGTCGGGACCCTTCTTAGGGTCTGAAGAAGGGGCGCGACCCGAAATGGGGTCTGAAGAAAGGTCTCGAACCGAAATGTCACCCATTCCTTCTCTCCAGAGATGCTGTGTGTCCCGCTGAGTTAGTCCAGGTTTTTGTGCCTATCTTCCGTTTAAACCAGCATCTGCAGTTCCTTCCTACACCTAAACGTAGCAATATTGACAATGCAGAACTAGGCATACTAATGTTGGGGGACTTATGTATTTATTTCAAAGTGCTGGGTGGCACAGTGGTGCAGCAGTAAAGTTGCTCTTACAGCCCCCAGATCCTGGCATCTGTATGGAATTTCCCCGTGACCCAAGTGGGTTTAATTTGATCGATTTATATAAGGCAGCAGTTGTCCGTGGCCACACAACTATCCATTGAATTGATCCACACTCCAAAGACGTAAAGGTTTGTGGGCTAATTGGCATGGTATAAATGTAAATTGTCCCCAGTGTGTGTCGGATAACGTCAGTGTTCGGGGATCGCTGGTCAGCGCGGGCTCGGTGGGCCGAAGGGCCTGTTTCCGCACCGTATCTCTGAACAAAACTAAACTGAATTTAACCTCAAAATCGCTGTCTAAGTAAAGCTCATCAGCTGCCTGTGTGCCAGGGGTCACACAGGTTTATATCTGCACTCCAGGGAGGAGGTGATGACTGCAGCAAGAAGCAGCCTTCTGCTGTTTCATTCAGTGAACAGACAACCTTCTGACTCAAGCCTCAACCCAGAGACCAGGTCCAACATTTAAACTGACATTTGAGGTGGCGCTGCACATCATAAGCTTTGAACCTTTGAAATAGTCCCATCGGCCTTCCTTGGTACAGGTGTGGATCTCTTGTAGTATTTAAAGAAAAGCAAAGATTGCTTCCTTGATGTCCTGGTCAATACTTATCTCCCAACTGATAGTGAAAGAAACATGTGTCAATGGCATGATACTTTTTTCGGCGTTATGCAATTGAAATTTTTTCAGAAACATCATGAAATAATTATCATTTCCAGGTGATATTTTGCTTCTCTGGAAAATTGATCACACAGTTTTCTTGATGCATATTGCTTGTGCTGTCCCTGGCGTAATTTCAGTTTTGATCTGCAAAGGATGGTGTTACTTTCTATGCAAACTCCCTTCTGGAATAGAGTGGAGTAGGTTGGAGCATGTTGCCCTGTTGCTACATGTCATTGTGTAGTCATGCTACTATAAGTGTAGCATAGCGCTGGATTTTTATGCCAGGCAGGTATGAAAATCACATACAAAGGCTTCACATCTCTCATCCCAGAGCCTCTCTTCACATCCTCTAATCTTCAAAGCACTGGAGGAACTCAGTTGCTCAGGAAGCATCTGGAGAGGGAATGTGCAGGCAACATTTTGGGGTCGGTACCCTTCTTCAGACCCATGCTGTCATATGAACATTCCTTCTGCCGTTGTACAGGGCACTAGTGAGACCACACCTTGGGTATTGTGTGCAGTTTTGGGAAAGTCTCCAAATTTGGGGAAGGACATTCTTGCTATTGAGGGAGTGCAGTGTAGGTTCACCTGGTTAATTCCCAGGATGGCGGAACTGACATAGAATGAAAGAATGGAGCAACTGGGCTTATATTCACTGGAATTTAGAAGGATGAGAGGAGATCTTATAGAAACATATAAAATTCTTAAGGGATTGGACAGGCTAGATGCAGGAAAATGTTCCCAATTTGGGGAGACTCCAATTTAAGAATAAGGGGTAGACCATTTAGGACTGAGATGAGGAAAAACATTTTCACCCAGAGAGTTGTGAATCTGTGGAATTCTCCACCACAGAAGGCAGTGGAGGCAAATTCACTGGATATAGGTATTCAAGCGAGAGTTAGATCTAGCTCCTAGGGCTGATGGAATCAAGGGATATGGGGAGAAAGCTGGAACAGGGTAGAGATTTTGGATGATCAGCCATGATCATACTGAATGGCGGTGCTGGCTTGAAGGGCCGAATGGCCTACTCCTGCACCTATTTTCGATGTTTCTGTTTCTCTAATTGCTGCCTGACCTGCTGAGTTCCTCCAGCATTTTGTGTTTTGCTCACGATTCCAGCATCTTCAGTTTCTTCTGTCTCTAATCTTGTTTCCTGTCCATCTATCGATCTTATTTTAAAGATTTCCCCTCATTCACCCCAGCCACCCCCGCCTTTGCACGTCCTCATCGCTGATCTTCCTGACTCAACTCAACAAATATTGCTTCCATTTGTTATCCTCCCAGCCCACATGCTGGTTCTGATCTCCAAGCAGCACTGTCCCCACACTCCCAATGCCGACTCCCCCTACAGGTCATCCTGAACCTGAACCTGACCAGAGTGGTTCACTGGTCAATACGTTCTCAATGCTGAAACATGTTCGGTCTATCAACATCCATGGTCGTTGATGCACAACGACTCCACCCACATCTCCGAGGGTGGTCATGGTGGAGAAGCTTGCCACGTGTCTAAGATCCTGGGAGCCAAGCCGCCTGGAGCCCACAATGGGTGCTGTCTGCACAGAGTTTGTACAACTCCCCGTGACCATGTGGATTTTCTTTGGGTGCTCTGGTTTCCTCCCACTCTCCAAAGATGTACAGGGTTGGTGGTTAATTTGGCTTCGGCACAAATAGTAATTTGTCCCTAGTGTGCAGGATAGTTTTAGTGTATGGGGTGATCACTGGTCGGCGTGCATTTCTGAATTAAACTAAACTATAACAAAACTACCTGGAGCTAAACTCCAGGCAGGGTCACCATGGTGGGTGGTTCAGAGAGGGGGATTACTGACAAAGCATGACCCAAGTAGAAGACGTCTATGGTGAAACAGGGGGGGGGGGGGGGGGTGGTGGCTGGCCCATCAGTGGATCTTCACGATGGCTGAGAAGGTGGGCGAAGACTGCAATGGGGTGAGAATAGACCAAGCATTTTTCCTTTAAACCAAAAATAGATTTATTCAAGTATTTAGAAAACTATTTACAATACGTAATTATTCAAAACAAACCCACCACCATAGGACAAATGGTACAAATATTCTTAAATAATTCTTTCACAATTCTTATTGAGGATTCATTCCACCATCCGTGGTGTCCAGTGGTCCCTGAAATCCCCACACGATGCCCCTGTACAGCGCAAAGTCTCTCTCTAAAACCACCCGGAACCCCGGAAAAGGGGAAGGCAGCCGGCTCGGGCAGGGCCATGGACGGCAACCATTGTGAAGCCCACTCCATTGGACCTGTGCCCTTTGCTTTGGGCACCAGTCTCCTCACACTAAGAGATGCAATGCACAGGAGTCCACCTGGAGGAACACAGCACAGCCAGGCCCACCAGGAGGACAATCATACTTGTGGTCATCGATGAATCTGCCCATCTACTATACCCACCAGAGTCCACCGGAAGTTCTGCGCCATTATTTGGGCATAAGTACTTTACCATTGTGGAAGCTCTTTTGTTCAAAAGGCTGGTGTTTTCCCCATATTAACAATTCAAAGCATTCTTGGGGATATTTTAAGATCTCAAAAGGATGCCATATACGGGAATTTAACATTTTTTATTTTCACAGATGAGTCATTTCAAAAAGCAGGAAAATATTAAATATAACATTCAGGGGAGAAAGGATCCATTTCCATACAGTGTATGAAACTCAGTCAGAAATCTTCTTCAAAGTGATCCAAAGTGTTAACTTTCCGTCTTAAAAGAAACATGCATGACAGTGGTTAATTTTTAATCGAGTTTCACATATCATATATGTTACTGAGTGAGTTTTCACATTAGAACCCACAAACAGCTTTGGGGTGAAAGGTTGTCCACTCAGTTGAGTTGGATAAATTCTGCTTTTCACAGATGCTATCATGAACCCTTTATTTACACATTTCGTGAACTTTTGCACTAGGATTTTGGCTTGATGTATCTGTTGCCAAGATTCAGCCCTTTACTGGCTCATTGTGTTTCTTCGCGAAGTCTCAGCACAGATTAGGGAAGAATGAGTGAACACTTTGGATGTGACGTTCCTTTAATCAGGAAGTCGTTTTATTTGTACTTTGAAATATTTTGGGCCCGTACAATTTTTGTTGTTGCATCGCTTCTACTCTTCGGCTGTGGAAAGCATCTTGTCCGGAAACATCACAATTTGGTTTGGGAACTGCTCTGCCCAGGGCAAGAAGGCTCTGCAGAGAGTAGTGCGTTCGGCCGAACGCACTATGGGGACTTCTCTCGCCCCTCTGCAGAATCAGAAGGTGCAACTCCAGAGCCAATAAGATAATGGGAGACATCTTCCACCCCTGCAACGGACTGTTCCAGCTCTTACGGTCAGGCAAACGCCTCCGTTGCCACGCTGTGAGAACGGAGAGGATGAGAAGGAGTTCCTTCCCAGAGGCCATTCGGCCTGTAAACTCCTATCTCACCAGGGACTAACTCTACTAACGTACTGTACCACAATACCGCCCACAATACTTTATTATGGAAAAGAACATGTGATTCTGTTTGAAGTATGTTGGTTGTTTGTTTGTTTGTTTGTTTGGTTGTTTTTTGCACAAAGTCCGCAGGCACGGCCACTTTTCATTTCACTGCACATCCCGTATGTGTATGTGACGAATAAACTTAACTTGACTTGACTTGACTCAACATTTTTCGTGTGAAATGTGCACGGAATTAATCAAAGACCTGATCACAATGTAAATCCAGTTGCCAATAATGGTTGCTCCCAGCATAACTCCAACACGGCCTGTCGTACAGGGCAGGACAACACTTGTGCTGTGTGTGAAGTGGAAAGCACATGTGTGATTCCAGCAGAGGAGGGTTCTGGAGTTCAGACTGACATGAAATGATGTGGAAATGTTTCAAGTCATGGTGAGTGCATTTTCAATCGAGTAGAGCCGAAATAAATAGAACCAAGCAACTAAGTTTCTAAGCTTATGAATGACGTCCCATGCTGTTATGTTCAGTTGGACTTCTGTCTTGCCACCACAGGGACAGGTCTTACTCTCTTTCTGCCTCTTTATAAATACCAGAACTAAAAGCAATTGTCTGGCAATTGTGTGGAATAAGTGATTTCGGCTGCTTAGCAGCTCAGGCCGGAGTTTGGTCAGGTTTGGCTGCAGACAGGGGTACCTGCTTCAACATCTAAAGAGGTTGGAAATGCAAAGATCTCCTCAGATAGACACAAAATGCTGGAGTAACACAACGGGACAGGCAACATCTCTGGAGAGAAGGAACTTGTGACGTTTTGGGTCGAGACCCTTCTTCAGACTTCTCCAGAGATGCTGCCTGTCCCGCTGAGTAACTCCAGCATTTTGTGCTATCTGAGGAGATCTAATGTCGTGATAGCAGGATGCCAGACCTTTAAAATAGCAATCGATATTTTCCAAACAGATCCTTTAATTTAGGAAAATGTGCCAAAACATGAGGGTTATTGGATAAATTCTGACACCATCCCATTGAAAGCAGATGACAAAATGTCAAGCCAAAGAGGCACGTTAAAGTAGCATCTTTAACAAGGAGAGATAGAGGTCTGGAGAGGTTAGGGAAGGAATTCCAGAGGCATTGGCCCTGAAAGTGGAAATCACAGCTGTGAATGATGGAATAGATGAATAACTCAAATTTGGAGGAATACAGAAAAGTTTGCTTGGAAGTATTAGATTTCTAAAGCATTTAATTCAGATTTCTTCTAAGGAGAGACTTATTGCTTCTATACTCGCATAAAAAATTATTTTAGGTTTGTTTTTTTAGTTTAGTTTAGTGATAGTGGGGAAACAGACCCTTTGGCCAGCTGAGTCTGCACCGACCAGCGATCTTCGCTCTTTTTTTTCTTATCAATTATTTTTTCTTTGTTTATCTTTTCTTTGGTGAGCAAGTGTATACTTTTATTTGAATGAAGTGTTTTAGCATGATGCTGAAATTAATGAATGGTTCCATTCTACACCAGAAATGAAGCTAAGTACTACCACTGATCACAAAATCGATGGGTTAGACTAACGTGGTCAAAAGCACCAGGTCGTTTGGAAATGTACAAATCACATAATTAACTTGACAATTTGGATTTTGCCATCTTCATGACAATACTATTGGGAAAAGAGACTTATCTTTTGGGAAGAACGCGAGGAAAAAGATGAATGCTCGCTTAAAGGGCCTGTCCCACTGTACGAGGTAATTCAAGAGCTCTCCCGAGTTAAAAAAATAATCAAACTTGTGGTAAGCACGTAGAATGTACGTGGCAGGTATGTCGGAGCTCAGGACATCTCTTAGCGGCTCATAAGGCTAACGGAAGATACTCGGGAAATGCAGTAAGCTCGTGAAGACTCGTGAAGATTTTGTCAACATGTTGAAAAATGTCCACAAGGGCCCCGAGTACCTACGAGCGGCTATTACCGTAATTCTCCGAGTTCGAATCAGGGGAAACTCGGGAGAACTCTTGAATTAGCTCGTACAGTGGGACAGGCCCTTAAGAAAGGCCACAGAGGAGCAACATTCAGTTTAATGAAGAGCTTATCTAAAAGCAAGCCACGCTTGCTCCAGCATGGCTCTAAAGCTCAGTGCTGTATCGTTTTGGCCTCATGCCAGTTTATAACCTGCAGATAGGCTCTCTCCTGAAGACCGGTTATGAAGTGGAACATCCTCTACTATAGAGGAATGATGGCTGGTATGGGTGTTACGGAAAGAACAGCCATGTTGGAGGAAAGAAAATCAATAACAATAGAGTGTGCTACTTATACTGTGTGGCTCAATAACAGAAGGTTGAAGGTTCAGTAATGTGATTCTCCTCATAGGTGTTATTTTGATCTTTTGCATTTCCAGTGCATTCTGTTGCTTTGGCTTTGCGGATAATGCCATTAAACACCTCTGTCGCTGTGTGGAGATGTAAAATTTGCCTGAAACTACATCTCACATTGGATGAATTAAAACTGAGTTTAGAAGTTATCTACAAAACATTAATGATAATTTTAGAGGCAAAAGACACAATTGATTTGAACTCCAATTTTCAGGTCATTGTGGAATCCATTTGCAAAGTGACAACATTAAACTTATTTTTTTAATGAATTTACTGTTTCTTCCAAGTTGTTTTCAACTAATAAACACACAGTGCCAAGTCCATTAGTGATATGCATCCAGAATTAAATAATGGATTTCAGCAACGGCATTTAAATATTAGTTTCAGTTAATGAAATAATTATTATCAAAGGAAGATTTGACATTTAACCCATTGATAGCTTATATGCTGCTTCCTTATATTTTGCCAATTTTATAGCTGGAAAAGGTGTCGAAATTATTCTTATTTTATTAATGGAAACACTTAGGTTTGAAAGCTCCAAAGGGCATTTAATATTCAGAATAACTGGCAAAACTACAAAAAGATGGTTGATATTCCTAAGCTTTTGATTCCATTTTGTGTGTTCTTATGATTGTCAGATTCTTACTGCATGTTTTGCATTTATTTCTCTGAAGTTTACTGAGACAGTCTGGATAAATGTTTCCGCTTTTCCTCTTGATTTGCTGTAAGATCACTTAATAATTGACCTTTTAAAAGAGCTCTTTACATGCTAACAGCTAACTATCAGAGATTTCAGCTAAGCTACTGTGTTGCATCGGCCTCTCAATGATTTTTTTTCTGTGCTTCTTATGTACAAAGTATGCCCAAAACTATTGTCCACTCCCCATTTCTGCTGATTTGATGCGAAGATTACATTGTTGTCAGCAGGGGGAATGTCCACCAGTCTGGCCTCAGAGACACAACTGGCTACAGGAGGTCACCGGAAGCTTGCTAGTGAGTGCACCAATTATCTCCAAGCCGCTTTGAAGAGTCTGTCAGTTTCTCATATTACTGCAAACTTAAAAAGGGCATCATTATCGATCAGAGCTGGGAATCAAGTGGGTTCAAATAATCCTAAAACTGAGTAAACCCTTTTTTTTTTCCTACTTGCCTTGGTGCTTAAGAAGAACAAGCCACAGCAGTAAGCTACAGTAGAAGGGGAACTGACTGAACGTTGTTAATAGATGCACACTGTGCGGCATGCTGAACAATTGTTTAATATATGAAAAGGTCTTTGCAGGCTTCACAAAGGTGTTTTATTCCAACTGCATTGAAGCACAGTCTGCTATGACGTTACTAAATGTCTGACTTTGAATATCAAACAGAGAATCTAAACCATACTTTCAGCACTGAAGTATGACTTGGGTTGATAAGAGCTTTGCGAGATGAATCTAAACACTTTGCTTATCTGGTATAATGTCTTTGACATATTTCTGCCAACCTCGGCTTTGGAAATCTATGTGTTCATTTTGTACAATTACTTCAGTCGTATTTACATGAGGCTCCCTTTGTTTGATTTCTAACTCAACCCTGGCTAAGGGTACTTGTTAAAAAATTCTGCTATGTTAACTGCTGTATAAATTGAATCCATTGAATGATTCAATTCCCAAGGGACACCAAAACCAAAAAAAAAAATGGAGGTATGTTAACTGCTGCAAAATTGAATCCATATAGTGAGTTCAGTTCCCAAAAGACATCACAGCCTGCAGTCTAGGGCTAACAGAAAACAGCTCAGATATGATAAAGATTATATTTGTCATAAGATGATTC
Source organism: Raja brachyura (assembly GCA_963514005.1). The sequence goes on along the minus strand of OY740797.1, from coordinate 43,228,230 downwards.
TTTCACAGAATAGAGTGACCCCAAAATTTGTACCCGCTGCTCTGCTTTAATTTTGGCCACAGCTGTAGTCTGTGGGGGTCAGTGGAAGGGCATTTCATTTGTATGGGACTTGCCAAGTCTTGAAACCAATACTGGGATCCTTGGTCAGGCTAGCACATGTTATCCTGCCTCTTGTTCATAGGATTAGTTCCATTCTATGAGAAAGAGGTTTGAATCATGCAGCTGTCAAGTGTCCCTGACGACTATATCTGCAAATAGATACAAAAAGCTGGAGTAACTCAGCAAGACAGGTAGTATCTCTGGAGAGAAGGAATGGGTGATGTTTCGGGCCGAGACCCTTCTTTAGGCTGCGGGACATGTGTCCAGCTGCAGCTCCTCTCAGACCCAATACATCGGATAGAACAGCAGTTGGACACAGGAGCATACAGGAAGCAGAATGGGTTATAGACAGAAGTTACAGGGAGGTGGCCACCCCAAAGAATCAGCCAGATCGAAGTGTGACGACCAGGGTTGTGATAGTCATAGTCATACACCATGGAAACAGGCACTTCCGCCCAACTTGCCCACACCAACTAACATGCCCCATCTACTCTAGTTCCACCTGCCTGCATTTGGCCCATACCCTGCTAAACCCATCCTATCCATGTACCTATCTAAATGTTGCTTAAACGTCGCGAAGGTACTTGTGGTAGATAGAATGGATAGTTATGGCAGGTGGTGCAGGGGCATCTGTAGCCATCTCCCTCTCAAGCAAGGGAACCATTGTGCAAACAATTGGCTTTTCAGGGGTTAATAGCAGCAGAAATGGCACTTCATCTGGGTCTGTTGAACAGAGGTTGGGACTAAGTCTAGGTGAACAGTAATGACAGGGGACAGGGGAAGTATAGATAAAGACAGGCATTTCTGTGGCCACTAGCGAGAATCCAGGATGAGGGGTGGTGGGGCGGGAGGGGGGGGGGGTCTTCCTTTCCAGGTGGAACAGGCAAGGATGTCTCTAGGCAGACGCCCAACAGTCTGAGAAGAGGGGGTGAGCAGCACGTGGTAATGGTCCACACTGGTACCAATTATATAGGTAGGAATGGAGATGAGATTCTCCTATGAAAATTTAGGGGGGTTAAAAAAACAGGAATTCTAGGGTTGTAATCTTTGGATGATTCCCCATGCCTTGAGCCAGTGAGGCAAGAAATGAACAGATAATGCAGTTTAAGGAGCTAATGCAGGACGGAGGGCATCATATATAAGGGCCACATTGGACACATCCAGCATGAGAATAACCGGTACAAGAGGGACAGGTTCTACTTGAAGTGGAAGGGAACCAATATTCAAGTAGAGAGGCTGGTCAGTGTTATTTGAGAGGGTTTAAACGGGAGTGGCAGGGGGGTGGAAACAAGAGCAGCAGGTCAGCAAGTGAGGGACTGATGGGTCAGTGCATTCCCTTTGTCCTCTTTTCACACCTTACACTTCCTTACCTATTTATCTCCCTCTCCCCTGACATCAGTCTGAAGAAGGGTCTCGACCCAAAATGTCACCCATTCCTTCTCTCCAAAGATGCCGCCTGTCAAATAGACAATAGACAATAGGTGCCCTTCGAGCCAGCATCGCCATTCAATGTGATCATGTCCAACTGAGTTACTCCAGCATTTTGTGTCTATCATGGAATGATGATGTTGCGGTCATTAAAAGAGACTTGGTCATGAGAGGGACAGGACTGGCACCTCAACAATCCAGGATTTCAATGCTTCAGAGATGACAGAGAGGGAGGTACAAGAGATGGAGGAGTCGCATTTCTAATATGGGAGAATGTCACAGCTCAACTCAGAGAAGACACACTGGAAGGCTTGTCCACTGAGCCGATATGTGTAGATCTTAAAAATAGGAAAAATGCCATCACTCTGATGAAATTATACTAGGGGGTATCCAGTAGGCAGCAGGAGATTGAGGAATGGACATGTTATGGAACAATGTAAATGGGCGAATAGTCAAATTAGAGCGGGGACTGGGCCTTGTATTGGAAAACGAGCCTGGCCAGGTGACCAGTGTTTCAGTGGGAGAGTATTTCAGGAACAGTGGTCACAACTCCTGACATTTGAAGATAATTATGATGAAGGATATTATTAGGACTGATGTGGAGGCCTGGTGGCAGTGCAGAAAAGGTTTACAAGAATGTTGCCTGGATTGTGGGATATGAACGACAAGGGGAGCTTTGACAAACGGTGATTGTTTTCTCTGGAATGCCAGATGTTGAGGGGAGATCCAATAGAAGAACATAAAATCAGAAGAGGCATTGATAAGGTATTCAGTCAGAACGTTTATTCCTGGGCTGCAAGTATCAAATATTGCAGGGCATGGTTTAAAGTGGCATTTTTAAAGGAGTTGGCTGGGGCAGGATTTTTTTACACAGGAACGCACTACCAAGGGTTGAGGCGAAAGCCAATATGCTTAAGAGGCTTTTAGATGGACACATAGATATGCAGGGAATGAAGGGATATGGATCATGCATAGGCAGATGAGATTAATTTGTGTTTGTCCTTATGTTGAGCATGGACTTTGTAGGCCAAAGAGCCGGTTCTTGTGTTGTACTGTTCTATGTTCTATGATAAGTCTGGATCTTGGGGGAAACACTGTTTGAGTTGGACAAATGACAACATTATTCAGCAGAAGCTAGGGAGAATAAATTGGGAGCAGCTGTTATTGGGTAAGTCCACAGCTAACATGTGGGAGATAATTAAAGGTCAGTCGATCAGAGTTCAGTCCAAGCATCTTCCAGTAAGGAGGAGAGACAATGTTGGCAAGGTAAGGGGACTTTGGAAGATGGGAGAGGTTGTAATTTTTGGTCAAAATAGAAAGGGGAGCTTATGTAAGATTTAGGAAGTTGAAATCAGACAGGACTTTTGAGGAATATAAAGCAAGCATGGACTGAAGAGGTCCATAAACAATGATGAAATGTAACTGGCAAGTAGGATTAAAGAGAATACCAAGATGTACATTACAACAAGAGGGCATCTAGAGAAAGAGCAGGAACATTCAAGGGTAAATGAGGGAATTTATACAAAAGATGTAGATGAGATATAAAACAAATACTTTGTGTCAGTATTGACCTAGGAGAAGGACATGGAGGAGTGTGAGATCAATATGGGGGTGTATGAATATGCCAGGGCCAATGTGAAATCAAGAAGGAAGTGATGTTGGTCTCTTTAAGAGCATTAAGGTGGAATAGTCCGCAGGGCCTGATATGATCTATCCCAGGTTATTAAGAGATGGAAGAGAGGAGAATGCTGTGGCCCTGGCACAGGCCTTTATATGGTTTCCAAACAAGTGCGGTCTGGAATATTGGAGAGTAGCAATGTTGTTCCTTGATTAAAAGGGAAAAAGGGATATTCCAGAAAATGATAGGCTGTGATAGGGAAGCTATTGTAGTGGATACATATCAATATGGTTTAAATATACTTTTGGAAGAGATTAATTAACAACAGCCAGCGTGGTTCTGTTGTGACAGGTCATGCCTTAGAAACTTGATTGAGTTTTCACTTGAGGTGACAAAGATGACTGAAGAGGCAGTGAATGGTGGCTACATGGACGCAAGGCATTTGACAATACCCCTCATGGTTGCCTGATTCATGGGATCTATGCTGACTTAGGGGTTTGGATTCAGAAATGGTTTACTCATGCAAGACAGAGGATAGTGGTCGAAGAGGGCTGGGTCTGTGGGTGACCCCAGTTTGGTCCTGACGGAGTTTTACCTTTTCCCTGAGAGTTTTCTCCGGGTGCTCCAGCTTCTTCCCACACTCCAAAGACATACAGATTTGAAGGTTAATTGGCTTAAATACATTGCAAATTGTACCTAATCTGCAGGATAGTGCAAGTGTACGGGGTGATGGCTGGTTGGCGTGGATGCAATGGGCCAAATGGCCTGTTTCCACTGTATCTCTAAAGTCTAAAGAGATGTGTGGCCGATATTTTATTTTACACAGAGTGTGGGTGGTGCCTGGAATGCACTACAAGTGGTGGTAGTGGAGGAAGCAGGTACATTAATGGTATTGAAGAGGCTTTTAGATCCGCACATGGAAATGCAGGAAATGAAGGGATTAGTTTGCTTTGGCATCATGTACAACACAGAAATTGTGGCCTAAAGGGCCTGTTCCTGTGCTGCACTGTTTGGTGTTCTCTGTTCAATCTCAGGAATTTTAGCTCCTGGGCAATTATTTGCTCATCTCCTTAATCACACTGTCTTATTTATTTATTCGCAGAAGATTAGGCTTTAGTCTGCTCAAGACTCTTGATGCAGATGAGATTTGTAGTATATTAGAAAACAAGCCAAAGGCTCAATTCAATCAAGCTGATGCTAGATGACCATGGCAGAGCCTGAATATCATCATGGGCTACAAGCTGAAATCGGGAGCAATCCCTGGCAATTACACATTTCCACCAAATAAGCTTGCTGCAATTTCCCCTAGTTTTGACCAGGCAAACAAAGGTTCGCCAAGACACTGCCCTATCTTCCCTCGCTGGCTCTCTGCCGTGCATCTTGGTGGCAAATGCCAGATCCACTTCCGCGTTGGTAATCTCTCGGAAAGACTGGGCTGGATCTGAAATCCTGCATCATTCAACTGGCCCCAGCATTCCCTAAGATGTAGATTCAAGCAACTCCAGATGCTGGTTTTCAAAAAAAGACACAAAGTGCTGGAGTAATTCAACGGGTCAGGCAGGATCTCTAGAGAACATGGATAGGGGACGTTTCGGGTTAAGGACCATCTCCGGACTGAAGTTCTGAACAGTTTTCGCAAGCATCTTCATTCTCTCACTTCCAACAATTTACAGTCTCCTTCTACTTCAGGGACCACCATCATTCCAGCCCTGAGTAAAATGAACTGCCTCAATGACTACTGACCAGTAGCTCCATGACCTCATGGCTCGACCATCGAACCTAAGTAGATGCTTTGAACGGTTGGTAATGGCCCATATGTTCGCCAGTCTTCCTGGCAAGAGAGACCACTTGCAATTTGAATATAAGAAAAATAGGTCTACAGAAGCCACCATCTCCCATGCGCTAGATTCAGCTCGACATTACCCTGACAATAACATCTATGTCAGGACGCTACTCCTTGACCACAGCATGAGACTAAATAAACTTATTTCTAAACTTATGGTCCTTCCCTTGGAGCCCCCATCTGCAACTGGCTTTAGTACTTCCTGACCGGTAGACCTCAGTCAGTTAGAATGGTTATAACCATTATCGACAAAATAGAGTACAGTGGAGATTTACTAGAATGTTGCCTGGGTTCCAGCAACTAAGTTACAGAGAAAGGTTGAACAAGTTAGGTCTTTATTCTTTGGAGCGCAGAAGGTTAAGGGGGGACTTGATTGAGGTCTTTAAGATGATGAAAGGGATAGACAGAGTTGACGTGGATAAGCTTTTCCCATTGAGGGTAGGGAAGATTCAAACAAGAGGGCATGACATGAGAATTAAGGGACAGAAGTTTAGGGGTAACATGAGGGGGAACTTCTTTACTCAGAGAGTGGTGGCTGTGTGGAATGATCTTCCTGCAGAAGTGGTGGAGGCAGGATCGATTTTAACATTTAAAAGTAAAGTCGATAGGTATATGGAAGGGAAGGGAATGGAGGGGTATGGTCTGAGTGCAGGTAGATGGGACTAGGGGAAAATAAATGGTCGGCACGGACTGGAAGGGCCGAGAAGGCCTGTTTCCATATAATTGTTATATGGTTATAACATTCCTTCCAGCCTGATCCTCAATGCTGGTGATCCTCAGGATTGTGGGCTCAGTTCCATGCAGTATTCCTTGATCATTTATGACCGTTTGGCTAAGTACAGCACCAACTTGATCTTTAAATTCACCAACAAATCCACTGTTGGTGGGCAGGTTAGCAACAACAGTCAGACGGAGCGCCGGAAAGAGATAAAGGACCTCGTGTCATGGTATCTGAACAATAATCCAGCACCTTAACCACCTGAACACAACCCAGTCCATCATTGGCTCTTCACTTCCTGTCGTCTAGCCCAGCTTCATGGTGTTTTGTATCAGGAAGGCTGGAAATATCATCAGGGATGCTTCCCACTGTGGTCATTCCCATTTTGCTCTTCCGCTTTCTGGGAGAAGATACAGAAGACTGGATGTCCAGACTTAGTAACAGCTTTTGCCCCACTGCTATCAGACACCTGAACCAATCATCTCTCTCACACTCTCCTCCTGGAGGGGCTAATGTACTCTTACCTCGACCTCGTTTGGTTATTCCGGTATTGCACTTTTGTATTTTGATACTACCTTTGATTGCACTCTAATCTTTGCACCCCTCTGCCATTTTGAACTTGCTGTGTATTTATTGTGAACTTATGACATTTATTCTGTACTCTATGGGCTTCATGAGAACTAGGAATTTCATTGCACCCTGGTGTATAAGAAAATAAGCTAATCTGACCCTTGATGGAGATGTGATTTAGAGTATAAAATAGCTAATGGAATAATGGTCATCTTCAGGGTTTGCAACACTAAAGTGGGCATGTGCTGCCTCATTTGTTTTTAATCTTGTCCCGTGCCATACACAGTTCAGATTTCTGTGGTCTAATTGAGGAAGGATATGTTGATTGAGAAGGTTAAGCACTGTATTGTTTGACAAATTTCACTACTTTAAGGGATAAATTATGAGGACAAATTGTGTAAATGTAGCTTGCATAATTGAATTTAATTTAAGGGGTGTGATGGGCAAGCCCACATTGTACTTGCACAAGTCTTGAACTGGATTGGTGGTGTTTGAAAGCCAACGAGTCCCTTCAATGCGTGAGGTTCCTGGACTTCCCTCCACGGTTCTGTCATACTACTCCCCCATACTCTGCCAACCATGCGGATATAGTTTGAATCAGATTAGTCTTGGGCTGACGTTTACACTACTCACTGGCCAGCTTCTCTTCCACCACAAAATAGTGCCCAAGCAGTGAGTAATTCTGACCATGATTACAATATGTAGGTCAGAAACCTGAAACTGGATGAGGGTAGGAAAGGGCTAGGGACTCACACTGGGGGTTTTAATATGTTTACATTCAGATGGCAGGAGGCAAGATGCCTGGCACATTTGGGTTAGAGAGTTGAGTGGGAAGTAGTCAAAGAACTGGGATGGGAAGATTCCAACGCATGGGATGATGGGCTCCAGAGATTCAGACAAACAAGTTCCTGAAACTGTATTTTAGGGAAGTATCAAATAACTTGGAGCTGGAATGAGGATGCAGGAAGCCAGAATCCTGGTCATACTAATACATGGAGGGGACTGTTTATGCATGTTTGTAGTCCTGAAGGTGAAGGTGAGATGAGGACAACATTCTCTCTCAATTCTTTAGTGGTCAGCAGTTCCTTCAAGAATTGTTTAGAATCTGATCAAGCTGGAAGAATTAGTTGAAGCTTGCAAAATGTAAGCTTCACCAGACTCTTCACAGTATTCAGTATTCAGTATGGCCCTGGAATAGAAACGTCTCCTCTTTGCAATGTTAAATTGGTGCCTTTCAGCACCTCAAAATCTGGTTAAAAGAAGTGACAGCCAAGATAACTCCGAAATATATCATGCAAAAACGAAAATTACCACGTAGTCCTCCCCAAAAAAACAGGTGAAATGCAAAGGAATCTCTATGTCGGTGGCCCCAATAACTTTTGTTAAATGTGGCCTTTGTTAAATGCCAGAAACCACTAGTCAAATTGTATCCAGCACCTCTAGTTGAAGTTTATTAACCAAGCTGTTTAAAGTGACAGCAAAATTCAATCAGATGATAGTATTGATTGGTTTATAGTAATAATCAAGGCCAGCTAGTATTGATACCAGGAACCATTATTTTCACATGAAGGAAGGGGAACTCTTGAATTTCTTCATCAGAAAGTCTTCAGGGTTGAGCTTCCAGAACCAGGGGCCACGGTTTAAGAATAAGGGGTAAGCCATTTAGAACGGAGACGAGGAAACACTTTTTCTCACAGAGAGTTGTGAGTGTGGAATTCTCTGCCTCAGAGGGCGGTGGAGGCAAGTTTTCTGGATACTTTCAAGAGAGAGCTAGATAGGGCTCATAAAGATAGCGGAGTCAGGGGATATGGGGAGAAGGCAGGAACGGGATACTGATTGGAGATGATCAGCCATGATCACATTGAATGGCGGTGCTGGCTCGAGGGGCCGAATGGCCTACTCCTGCACCTATTGTCTGTTGCCTATAGATTTTAATTATGACCAATTAATAGAGTTGGATTGGTTGAGATCTAATGCAAAGATGTAACAGCCTAATTCATTCCAAGATTCCTACAGACGAAGACTGAGTATAGAGCTGAACCTAAAACCTTAAATGCTGCTGTGAGTTGTGGAACTGTCTGCTTTGCACTCATGGTGCAGTTTTTGGTTTAGTTTAGAGATATAGCATGGAAACAGGCCCTTCGGCCCACTGTCTGTGCCAACCAGCGATCACGCCGTATACTAGCACCATCCTGCACATTAGGGGCACGCGGTCACGGGGAGAATCCACAAACTCCGTACAGGCAGCATCCGTAGTCAGGATAGAACCCCAGGTCTCTGGCGCTGTAAGGCAGGAAGTCTACCACTGTGCCACCCTAAAGTCAGGTTATTTTTGAAGAATCGCTGCTTGTTTATCCAGAGATAAAATATGCATATGCAACGTGATATGTTTTTTTTTTTTGCCTTGCACAACATTTGAAACTCTATTGACAATTGTCAACCGATAAAATTGCAGTGAAATATTTTGTTTCATTTTTAAGCACAAAAAAAATCTTACCTTATGGTTGTGGGAACTGTGGCTGGTAGATTTTGTAACTGAATACAAATCCAATTCCTTAAAAGAAAGAAACACCTTTATACTCAATGTTCATTTATTTTCCATCTTCAGCGCAACAATACAGCAGGTAACATTCAGTCCGTGGTGTGTTCTTATCCCCTTTACACTTTGAGAAACTAAAGGCATGAGCCTCTGTAACCTAGAAGAGGGTGATATATATGTCATATTCCATGGAGTAGTCTATTACGAATAAATGTTTCACATTTGGCATCCAGTAAATGGTCTCACGTTCATTTCATGAATTAATAATTACTTTGAAGTTCACCTGACTTTGAGTCCCCGAGCCTGAAATGTTATCCCTAATTGCTTACTTAAGAATGATTCAGCATCGCAGAAGTCAACAAACATATTCCCTGTCCCAGAAATTTTAGATTTCAAAGCAGTGAGACCTTTTTTCTCAATCTTGAGGGAAGGAGGTGACTGGAGTAGGACTTGCTGAAAGCGTTTATTAGTTCAGAGCTGATCTGCAACAGAGGGCCGTGTAAGTGATGATTATGGCTAATCTGTTTTAGTCTTGGGGCCACAGGAGTAGGCAGATGCTGATGAAAACTGGAGCAGCAATCTGCTGCAGGAACTCAGCGGGTCGAGCGGCGTCTGGGTGGGAAAGGAATCGACAATTCCTTTACTCCAACAGAACTGGGATCCTGCAGCACATTGTTTGCTGATCCGAGTTCAGTCTTCATGTCTTGTCAGCCGCGGCAGTCAAAACTGTGCGTGGCTTGTGTTGTGTGTGGCATATGACAAAGGAGCTTGTGAATGTATGCCAGGGCACAGGTAGAATGAGGTTAAGTGGGAGGGAATGATCAAAGAGGGAGCAAGAGAGAAGGATGAAAGAAAAGAGTCATACAGCATGGAAACAGAGTGGGAGGAAACCGGAGCTCCCGGCGAATATCCACGCAGTCACGGGGAGAACGTACAAACTCCATACAGACTGCACCCATAGTCAGGAAACAGACCCTTTGGCACGACTTGCCCATGTTGACCAAGATGCCCCATCTACACTGGTCCCACCTGGCCGCATTGAGCCCATATCCCTCTATACACGGATAGGAAAGGTTTAATGTTGTATAGTACCTGCCCAAAGTGTCACAAGCCTTTAAAACAATGTGTCATGTTTGACAATTATAATTCCACTGTTCATCCGCCAATTTCCCAATTCAGGGATGAAACTCTAATGATTCTGTCTCGAGTCTGAGGGAATGTGGAGGTGTTTTTGGTGTACCACACAATGTAACTCCACAATTCAATAAATCTTCCAATGAGAAAAATAGTGTATTACATTTCAAAGGGAATGTAAAGGCAACAGATCAGGTGCCTCTATGCATCATTTCTAGAAGGATTAATCCATTTATGTGAAGGTTTAATAGATGTAAAAATCATCTTACAATAAAGTGGTATAAAGCAATTTCATATAACTTACAAAAGCACTTTTGCACCAAGGCAACATGCCAGTGTTCATGCTACACCCAACCATTTCCTAAGAGTATTATTTGAGAATTGTATTATGAAGGTGCTTAAAAATCTTTACAAATTGCTGAAGGAAACCTTTGCAGCTGTGCTCATGGGGTTAAATATGAAATTTATATTTTCGAGAAGACCTATCTTATCTTGTTACTGTCAGCTCAAAAATGACATTTTCCTGATCTGATTCTGAAGAGATAGCTCTGGGATTTTATTAGCTGTGCAGATACAGACTGCTGATCAACCTATGGAGACCCATCAAGGACTGTTTTCAATCATAATCCTGACCCTCAGCAACTTCCTCTTACCATCTATTGACATTGACCTTAAACATGCAGCAAGATAACAGATCCTGTTGTGTTTAAGATATGTGCAGTCTCATGGAGTTTGAACAACGAACAGCTCATTGTCCAAAACATAGTCATTAATAGTATATTTTAGTCAATTTACAAAAATAATGGGGAAATGCCAAACTCGGGCTGCTATATTTCCACTACCAAAAGTACATTTTAGGGTATTTTTTAAATGTTTTTGAGGTAGGGTTAAGGAGAACGTCACTGTCGTGTTCTCTACTGCAATTTCCAAATTCCAATTCCCTTGCAGATTACAGATAATCTTCTGAGAAGGTGCAAAGGCTTTGGAACATTTTCACACGCTTATTGCCGCACTGCTGAGTTTCCAGGGATGGTGTGGCAATGACATTAGCTCAGCATCACATTGAAAGAAATGACAAAGGTGGAGTCAGACATCATCCCACACCCTGTTTGCCAAGTCTCAGGTAACACACTTGCTGTTTTCTGTATCAACTGGAAGGAACGTGTAAAGGACAGAACTAATGGATAGACTAACTCCCATGAAAGCTTCTCCTTGAAGAAGTGGAATTTCTCATTTCAATTTTCTCGAAGGGGCTATTTTTAAGAGCCACTTTCCTTGACCGAAGATGTCTTCTAAGCCCTATCATGAATAGCAACTCATTTGACTCCCATTAACTCAAAAGTCTTTTTTTTTTCCGCGTAGTTGAGTTTTGATTATGCCATTTGATTATACCTTGCTTAATATTTCCCACTTCCCTTTTATTTTCCAGGATTAAATGAATGTAAGTATCTCAGGTTCAAAGGACGTCAGTTTTTTCTAAAATTGAATCACGTGATGGCTCTCTTTCTGTTGTGACTTGGGATATGGATCGTTTGTGATGCAGCTTCAAAATCAACAATTGGCATGTACAATACAATAAATCCTGTGCTCAGTTTACAACCAGGAACTTCCCCATCCCCTTTAACCGTCTCAATAATCAGAGCACTCTACTGACAGCAGTCAGTTTAATACAATCAACATATTGCTATGGCCTGCATTTAAAGTGACAGCATTGACACAGAACTTCCGATAAGAGGAGCTTTCTAATGTTGAAAGCTTTTTGAAAATGGAGGGAACTGAATACAGCTCCATGGACTTTGCTCGCTTATCATGATGATGATATATCAGTTTAAGTAAAATACAATGCACTTCCTACATTCATCACTTAGAAGCTATATTTTCATGTGTTTACTTGCTGTGAATGAAAAGCAGCAGTGTGATGACAACATGTATCGATATGGCAGAATGTTGGCACAACTTCATCCCTGAACGAACGGCACCAAAACAGATTGATTGCTTGGGTACCTCATATGTGGAGTCACAATAATGCACACATTGACTGCCATATATTCAACAAAACAACAGTGTTTATACTGATAAAAATTACTCATGGACAATGGACTGATGGACTTGGGGATGTTTATTCCTAGAAACACAAAATACAGATTTGGTGAAAATTCTCTCATGAAATCTTCATGTGCTTATTGAAACCCCTGTCCCATGGTATGAGTTCATTCCAAGAGCTCTCCCGAGTTTGCCCTGATTCGAACTCGGAGATTTACGGTAATGGCCGCTCGTTGGTACTCGGCGCTCTCGTGGACATTTTTCATCATGTTGAAAAATCTTCACGAGTCTTCCCGTGCTTACCTGCCGTTAGCGAATCTTCCCGAGTACCTGCCGTTAGCGCTAAGAGACGTCCCCGAGCTCCGACGTACCCGCTACACGCATTCTCCATGCTTAATACGAGTTTGATTTTTTTTAAACTCGGGAGAGCTCTTGGAATAAACTCATACCGTGGGACAGGGCTTTTACTCTTGTTGGGTCACTTAACCTGTTCTCTAACATGTTAAGTATAACAGAGATTTCTTTGACTGATAGTTCTGATGAGAATGCAAACTTATTTCAAACAATAAAAACATTGAAAATATCAGTCAGAAGAAATCTTTCTTAAATATCTTCATGATAATACTACTGCCATAACAGTCAGAAGAAACTCCCCTGCCCTGAGTGAACTAAATGAATGTGAACTAAATGGAATCTGGCCATGTTATTGAAACACCTAAAGAATCTTGAAGAGCTTTAGCCATAGAAAATGGATTTCATACCCATCATTGGATATCTCAGATTGGTCAACGTGACGTTTTGTTCCTTACGGAGCTGGATGGGGTCTTGGCCTTTACATCACTTATAACAATAAGAGCGGAATGAATCCAAGGTTGTATATGCAATGTTGGTGGTGACTTGGGACTAAGTTTGGAGGGCACTATGGGTTATATGGAGAGGAGTTGTAAAGGGCGACTGAGAAATCAAGTATGAAGCCAAGGCAATGACAAATGGAGATTTGTGTATGAAAGCTGAAGAAGGGTCTCGACCTGAAATGTCACCTATTTCCTTTCTCCAGAAATGCTGTCTGACCCGCTGAGTTACTTCAGCTTTTTGTGTCTATCTGCGGTATAAACAAGCATCTGCAATTTCATTTCGGAGTCACGTGAGTGACTTCGTGAAGAGCCCGCCGGCGCGCATGCTCGACATATCGTCGTAACGCGTTGCTGCGACGGCTGGCGGTGGAGCGCGCTCCTCGCCAGCCCTTCATAAGGGGCCACGGAGGTGAGTATTCCACCTTTAGTTGGTGGTCCTTGTTGTCTGATTATGTCTTGCAGCAAGGACATGGATGGGAGTTCGAAGGGCCGGAGGACGTCAGGACGAGTTCGCCGGTCAACAGTTCCGGGGCCTTTACCATCGGCAGTACCTGCAGCGCAGGCCGGGACTCAGGCGGAGATGTGGGTAAGCCCTGTGTTCACAGGTCCAGATCCGCCAGCACACCACAGCTCGGAGGAGTTCGGTGAGGAGGAGTGTGGTGTGCCGCCAGAGCAGGGGGACCCTGCCATGGCAGTCAGGTTGTCAGCGGGCTCGCTGGCGACCTCGAGCAGGGCATGTGCTGTTGCACGGCCTGTTCCACTCAGCCCTCCGAGAAGGGGGAGGGGAGGAGCCCAGAAGCCTAACCCTGTTAGGGCTAAGGCATTGCCTGTCGCGGAGGAGCGGTCAGGTTCCAGGGCGAGACCCGGGGCGGCTGTGAGGTCCAGCCGGCACACCCCGACTCTCGACGCCGGGACGGGTCGGTTGAGTCGGGTCTCGTCGCGGTCGCCGAGCCCCCCATGGATGGGTGGGCGGCACCATGCGTCGGCAACGTCCACGATGTGGGCACCCGGCAAGACTGCGCGGGCCCCAGGCAGCCATGCTTCGGCTGGTGCCGACACCTCGCCGCATGTGCCCTTAGGGGCAGCGGCTTCAGCTCTCGCTAAACGGAGGCGATTGAACACGCCCGCGCAGGAATCGCGCAGTTTCGCCTCGGCGGCTGTTAGCGACAACTACCGGCACCGGCAGGGCCTCGACGAGGTGCGGGCCGATGACAGGAGCCCGGTTTTCTTTTCAGAGCCGGAGGACTCCGACCACCTGAGTGTTCAGGGTGAAGGGCGTATTGACCGTATGGAGCGGCTGCTGGAGCTCCTGCTTCAATGACGAGCTACTAAAGCGTCAACAACAGCAGGGCAGCAACAGGCACAGGGCGTCTTCACCAACATCTACTATCAGCCTGGAGCAGCACGAGGAGGAGGTTCTGGTGGATCCCGTACCACCTCCGGTGGAGGTGCCAGCGGAGGAACTTTTGGATGTGGCGACCAAATTCGCGGCCCCACATACGGCTGGTCTTCCTCTCAATTCAAAGCTGGCAGCCACAGTGGACTTTCTTAATAATCAGGTGCTGCAGGAAGAAGTCCTCATCCAGGCTATGAGCCGTCACAAGGCTCCATCAAACTGCAACTCCCTCAACGTGCCTGTGGTCAATACGCCAATATGGGGCAACATCAGTGCGGCTATCCGTCAACAAGAGCTACAATTGCAGCGGATCCTGAAACTCCTCACGGCCGGTATTACCGCCTTTGCGCGGTCGGTGGACGAGGACGAGCTGAATTTGGACCAGGAAGATGCTCTGGCCTTATTGTGCGCGACCCAGCACGAAATCAACGGGTTTCGCAAAAACAGCATCCGCCCAGCACTCAACCCGAAGTTTGCAGGATTGTGCAAACCACCGCCGCCGCCGCCGCCCCGTCAGCTCTTTGGTGAGGACCTCTCGAAGAGAGTCAAAGAGCTTGACGAACAAGCCAAAACGGTGGGGATCATGCGCTCTAAGAGTGCCCCCACACCGTCCGGCTCAAAAGCTCCATACATTCGCTCACGAGGGTCGGCCAGTGCCTCGACGAGGACTCACCCTCTAGCTCCACAACGACAACAACACCAGAACCAGCACCAAGGGTCTTTTTTAGGACAGGGTCGGCAGAGACCTTTTTGGAAATCGAAGACGCCGCGCCCTCAAGCCAACCCAGCACCTCCACGGCCACCCACACGTGTCAAGGACCGCCGGTAACCACGGAGGTGAGGGGGTCTGGTTCTCTCTTTTCTCTCTGTTTAACTTCCCATGTTGGTGGTCGTTTACGGTTGTTTTTGGATGCATGGGGTAATTTTACTGGTGATGAGTATGTGTTGCGGAATATTCAGGGGCATAAAATTGAGTTTATTAATGGCGACATTCCTCCATCCCAGCACATGCCTGGTCGTACGTTCAAATTGTCTGCTACAGAACAGGCAGCAGGTTACAAGGAAATTTTAAGTTTGGAACAGAAGGGTGTGATTGAGAAAACAGTGCATGAGCCAATTGAATTTGTTTCGAACATATTTACTAGACCTAAGAAGGATGGAGGCTGTCGTGTCATTATTGATCTAACCCGTTTGAATACGTTTGTAACATATACTCATTTTAAAATGGATACGTTTGAAACAGCCAAATCATTGATTTCTCATGGCTGCTTTATGGCATGCATTGATTTGAGGGATGCATATTATTCAGTATCCATCCAGAAAGATGATAGAAGGTTTTTGAAATTTATCTGGATGGGGCAACTTTGGCAGTATAAGGCTTTGCCTAATGGGCTTACTACAGCCCCTAGATTGTTCACTAAATTGGTGAAGCCAATCATGGCTTATTTGAGACAACGACATCATATAGTTATGGCCTATTTAGATGATGTCTTTATTGTGGGCCACACCCTGCAATTGGCTGAACAGGGTGTTGCAGCTGCTGTCAATATATTTCAACAATTAGGATTCATTGTCCATCCAGAGAAATCAAAGTTCTGCCCTGCCCAGGTAATTAATTACCTAGGGTTCACGGTGAACTCAATGAGCATGAGGATAACTATACCAATTAACAAAATTGAGGAAGTCACTAAGGTGTGCAGAGATTTAATTGGCACCAATATACCATCGATTCGGCATACAGCCACAGTAATTGGCAAGTTAGTGGCTTTGTTTCCGGCAGCACGATATGGACCTTTGCATTATCAGAATTTGCAAAGAGCTAAAATTACTGCGTTAAAATGGAACGCTGGTCATTACGATCGATCTATGCAGCTGCCGTCCGAAGCGATAACTGAGTTGCAATGGTGGGTGTGTCACATTAGCAACTCATTTAAGCCTGTCAGGGAGGCTAATCCGGTGGTATATTTACAGACTGATGCAAGCTCCAATGGCTGGGGAGCTACTGATAATTGCTCTAGTTGTGGGGGTAGATGGGACACCCTTGAGGCATCGATGTTGTTGACTCAAGGGATTAACTATTTGGAGTTGCTGGCAGCATTCCACGGACTTCGTGCATATTGTTCCAAGCTTGTTGGAGCACACGTCCGTCTCCAAATAGACAACACCACAGCTGTGGCATATTTAAACCATATGGGTGGTACCAGGTCAGTTTCGTGTGACAAATTGGCTAACTCAATTTGGCTCTGGTGTATTCAAAGAGACATTTGGATTTCAGCTACCTATTTGCCAGGTGAGCTTAATACTGTGGCGGACACCAGGTCACGCAAATTTAATGACAACATTGAATGGATGTTGCATCCTGAGATTTTTGCTAAAGTCACAGCCAAATTTGGTAAACCGGACATTGACCTTTTTGCGTCACGGTTGAACCATCAGGTACCAGCCTACGTTTCATGGGAACCAGATCCTGGGGCAATAGCGCTAGATGCATTCTCGCTGGACTGGGGGAATTGGGTTTTCTATGCCTTCCCTCCGTTTTGCCTCATCAGTCGGGTATTGCGAAAGATTCAGGCAGATGCTGCCAAGGGCATCCTTATTATACCCGACTGGCCCACACAGCCTTGGTATCCGGTGGTCTTTGACATGCTCAACGAACCTTGGGTCCTTTTGAAGGGTTGCCCACAATTGGTTACTCACCCTGTGTCAGGGGAGCCACATCCCTGCCATGGCTATTTAAATTTGTTGGCTTGCAGGTTCTGAACAGGCCGTTAGTCCAATACGGCCTCTCAGCTCGGACCATGGATACCATCGGGGCGTCGTGTCGAGAGTCCACAAGGCGAAGATACCGCTCGCATATTAAGAAGTGGGAAGCCTACTGCAGCCGCTCTCGCATCACGTACGATGACGTGACAATAACCGACGTCCTGGAATTCCTCGCGGGGTTTGCACCATGATGAACACGTAAGTTACAGTGCCATCAACAGCGCCAGAAGTGCGCTATCATTCTACCTCAAGATTGGGGTAGGATCCAACAGGCTAGTGTCCAGACTCATGCGGGGTATATTCAATATGAATCCGCCTACACCACGCTATAATATCACCTGGGATGTCAGGGACGTATTAACCCTGCTCAGGACGTGGTCTCCCATGGAAGGGCTCCAACTGGACCAACTCACCATGAAGCTGGTGATGTTACTAGCGCTGACTTCAGCTCAGAGGGTACAGACACGACACAAACTGCGTGTCGACAGAATGACATCTACCCCTACAGAAGTAGTCTTTTTCGTTGACGAGCTACTAAAGCAGCATAGACCTGGGTGCACAGGGCTGCAGCTGAAGTTCCCGGCATACCCCGCAGATGCTAGGCTATGTTTAGCCTCACATATCCGCCACTATGTCAAGGTGACGGCACGCATCAGAGGAATGGAGAGATACCTGCTTGTCACTCATAAGAGACCTCATCATCGAGTGACAGTCCAGACGATATCCAGGTGGCTTCGAGTCGTCTTGGGTAAGTCAGGTATCGACACTAATGTGTTCAAGTCTCATTCCACCAGGGCTGCATCGACGTCAGCGGCGAGGGTCATGGAGGTGCCCATGGACCAAATTCTCGCCACAGCAGGATGGGCGAATGAAGCTGTGTTCCAGCGTTTTTATAACAAGCCTGTTGCTGCTCCTCTACAGTTCGCAGAAGCCGTGCTGAATGCAGGTCAAGAACGTGGAGATGTCCCCACATGAGGGGTTTTGATTTGTTATTAATAAATATGCTTTTGTTTTGCAGTATGAGCTATTGAGCCAGTTTGTTCCTCCCATCCATCCCTGGTAGTGGTGTGTCAGCATGGACGTGGTCCAGGGCGTGTAATCACAGAAGCTTTGAAGTCTTCACGAAGTCACTCACGTGACTCCGAAATGAAATAGTAAGATTGAACGAGAACTTACCAGTTCGAAGGTTGATCTTTATTTCATGAGGAGTCGAAGTGAGGGATTTCGTGCCCTCCTCGCCCAACCCTCAATCACCTTCATCTGGTAATCTTAGTCAATTCAATCATACTATGCGAAGTCATTTCTATTGTTGGTTCTGTGATTCCACGCCGCTACTTTGAAGTATGTCGAGCATGCGCGCCGGCGGGCTCTTCACGAAATCCCTCACTTCGACTCCTCATGAAATAAAGATCAACCTTCGAACTGGTAAGTTCTCGTTCAATCTTACTATTACTTCCTATATTTTAAGTTTCGATAAACTGAAATTTATTTTTCATGGCGACTGAAGAAGCAAAATCTTCAAGAGTCTAATTGCAAAGGTCTACGTCATTGTTACAAAAGAGTAAGCATTAAAGCTAATGGTATGTTGATCTTAATCTGAGGAGAGATGAGATGTAAAGAATGATGTTAGTCTTATCACATCCCATCTGAGATGTTTTTTCAGTTTTGAACTCCAAACCTTAGGATACCATACAGATCCCTTGGAAGGGTTACAAAGAGGATTGTTCAGAATGACATTGGGACAATGTCAAAATGAAAAGATTTGTTTACCAACGCTGATTAAATTCCTTTATACAGTGGACTAATCTAACTGAAGTAATTAGAATGATTCAGGGAACCGATGGGATAGGCACAGAGAAGGTATTTCCTCATATGGGATAGGATAGGAATCAGAATAGGAATACTTTATTGTGGCATGTGACTGGACACAGTGATATTATTTGCGTGCATGCACAATGTATATAAATAGCAGCCACCTACGGCGCTGACAACGTTACAAAGCACACCGGCTCCCACTTTTGCCCCCCCCTCCCCCGCCCCCAGCGGTTCCCCCACGCCTGGTCCCCATTGTCCTTTGTCCCCCCTCACGGTGGTCCTCCACGCTCTGATTGACCGCAGGTCAACCTGCGAGGCATCGCCACTGCCACGAGGCATCACCACCGCCGAGAGCCCATCGTCGTGAAGCTTCACGCTGCCGCCGCCCCATTTCACGCCTCCATGATGCCAACCCTGGCCTCAGCCATGGGCTCCGCCGTCCGCTCCACCGACAAGGACTCCGACTCGCGAGGCCTTGACCCGGGCTTCTACGTGGCGATCCGGGAGGCACCGAGACCGTGGCGCCTCGATAGAGGCCTCTAGATGCGTTCCCAGTCCACAACCGTGGCCTGCCAGGAAGGTTTCTGGTCAATCCATAATTTTAGCTCATGAATGTAAGCAAAACAAGAAGGCAGTATCTTAAAAATGAGAAGTTCAATGCCAAATTGGACAGGTTTTTGTCAGGTGATGGTATCAAGCATTCTGAAACAAAAGTGATTAATATAGTTGGGATCGGATCAGTGAATATCAAAATAGCAGATTGATTTGAGGAGATGAATTATCTAGTTACGTTTTTTATTCCAGTATTCCTACGAGAAAACTGTACTTATGCTCTTGTTGACTTATATTGCATTGATTTTCTAAGATAGCATTCTGTTCTCGTAATTGATTGGTACGCTATAATTGCTCAAATGTTAATTAATGCTTGTTGCAAGTGCTGTGCCATAATCCCTGATGAGAGTAAATCTTCATGATTGACCCGAACGGAATGAATATCTTGCATTTGACTTGCCTGCTCATTCCAAGTTTTAATGACTATGGTGAGGAGCCATTGAGTTTGAAAGTAAATGATTCATAGATTTTAGGAGCGACTTTCTGCTCATAGGCACTAGGGCGGAAAACAATTCCTGGTTCTTCAGTGCTCCTGGACATTTCTAAGGGAAGCATAAACAGTGATGCACATACTAAATGGTCACACCATTTTTAATTGCAGTGATTCACTTTTAGAAGTCCTGGTCACCATTGATCAATGGATTGGAATAACCATTCTTCATGACTGCAACTAGACATAGTTCAGATAATTTTACTTTGATGTTCAATAAGGTTTCATACAGAATCTCAAGCCATCTTCAATGAATAATAAAGTGTCTTCAGGGTTGGGTTCACATCTCGCTAACTGCTGAGACTGTGGTTGCAAAAAAATAAAAGAACTGTATTTATATAGCAGTTAATGCAATCATGGCATTATACACCTAACCTGTGGATTTCAATTTCATACCAGTAAGAAAATGTTTATTTCTGGGCAAAGGTTGATGTTGTTATGAGATAGATTTTGCTGAATGGGACTAACGTTTACAATCTCCATACATCTTCAACCTTAACCCAGGTTTGTACTCACAGGTAATTGGTACGTTTTGTTTATCTCTGACCAATTTTTTCACATAAAATTGGGAAGAGGCTATTTTAGCAACATGATTGATGCAAGCTTCTGTACTCCACTGTGAAAATCTAGACTGAAGGAGAATTGATGAGCGCTTCCTGGAAGAGCTCCCTCTGTGGGAAGAGTTTTACAATGGAGTTTCACCAATTGGTATCCAAAGTCCAATTCTTTCTCTCCAGAGATGCTGCCTGTCCCGCTGAGTTACTCCTGCATTTTGTTTATATCGAATTCAGATTTCAATTATGAAACACAGTTCTCAAAATATGTAGAACAGGACCAAAGGGAGCAGAACCAGGGGCCATAGTCTTAGAATAAAGGGGAGGCCATTTAAGACTGAGGTGAGAAAAAACGTTTTCACCCAGAGAGTTATGAATTTGTGGAATTCCCTGCCACAGAGGGCAGTGGAGGCCAAATCACTGGATGGATTTAAGAGAGAGTTAGATAGAGCTCTAGGGGCTAGTGGAATCAAGGGATATGGGGAGAGGCAGGCACGGGTTATTGATTTGGGATGATCAGCCATGATCATATTGAATGGCGGTGCTGGCTGGAAGGGCCGAATGGCCTCCACCTGCACCTATTTTCTATGTTTCGTGTACAAATAGGACATGGAAGATTTAGCATTGAGGATGTGAGTTGCTGATTCTCATGTGAGTTGCTATTGCAATTGTATTGGAGCATTATTGGCAAACACCGAGATTATACTGAATCCTCAAGAAACAAGGCATGAATAGGTGGAAGTTTCTGTGTCAGACCCACCACACCATTATGTCAGATATTGACATTAATTTGAAAGTCATATAATGCTGGAATTTGAGCCATTGAGCAGAGCAGTTAACTTATTGCAGAATAATGCATGACATAAGGAGTCTACAGAGCACATTAATTTGTGCTTTCTCATTCAGCAAGAAGATGAGCTGGTCTTATTTCCAGCCCTTTTTATTTGTCCAAAGGGTGCTACTGAATCTGTACCAACCATCCTATTAAGCTTTCCATGGCAAATCTCTATCACTTGCTCTATGTTACGTCTTGCCTCAGCACAAGGTGTCCCAAATACCAAGCCTCTGTAAAACAGTGCACCGTAAGCAGCACAAAGGAAAGACATCCCTTGAACTGTGTCACGGTCATAGCAGAACAATGGGACTATTCAGAACCGCAGATGTTGCTTTAAACCGAGGATAGACTCAAAATGCTGGAGTAACTCAGCGGGAGAGGCAGCATCTCTGGATAGAAGGAATGGGTGACGTTTCGGGTCGAGACCCTTCTTCAAAGATTGTTCGTGAGGATTTATGGCCATTGATAATTGCCCTTGAGTTGATGGTGGACCACTATTTTGATTTTTTTCATTTCTCCCGGTGAACATGGTCCCACAGTACAGGTGTGGAGGGAGTTCCAGGGTTTGGACTTAGTGATGTAGAATGGCCACGCGTATATTTCCAAATTAGGATCTGGAATCACGTATGACGCGGAAGGAAATCTATAATTGGTTGTTTTTCTGTGGACCTCGTGGTGATGGAGAGTCATGGGTTTGGGAAGTGTTGTTGAGCAGCTGACGTAAGTACGTTTAGATGATGCACACTGCAGCCACATTACTCTGGCATGGGGGGAATGAATGCCCATGGGTGCAGTGTCCTGAATGGTGCTGGGTCTCTTCAATGTTAACACAAGTAACTGCAGATGCTGGAATTTGGGGATGTGTTGGAGGGAATTAGTGGTGGAGGGAATACACTGATGGGTTGGATCCTTCTTCAGACTGGTGGAGTACAGTGGAGAAAAATGCAAATAAGAACTGGGGGGGGGGGGGGTGCGGGGGTGGTGCAAAACCTTTCAAGAGATACTTGAACAGCAGAGGGAAGGGAGGGTTGATGATTGGCAGATTGGTGAAGATAGTGACAGAGGTGAAAAGGAGACAAAAGGCTGTCGCATAATGAAAGAAAAGGAGTGAACTGTAAATTCGGAGGGGGAGATGCGGGTGGAAGGGCTCCGAAAGGAAGGGAAGGAGGAAAGAGCAAATGGAACCAGGGGACTCGGTGATGGAGATGATTGTACGGAGGGAGGTAAAGAAGCAGAGTAATGGATGAAGAAGATGGTGACAGAAATTTGTGCACTCCAGGATGGAGAGCTATTTGTTCAATTTGGAGAATTCAGTGTTCATACCATTGGGTTTTATGGTCCCAATGTTGAATGTGAGGCACGGTTCTTCCAGTTGACATGAGGCTTCATTCAGGCAGTGGAGGAAGCTGAGGACAGAAGGGTTGGTATGGAAATGGGAAGGGGAGTTAAAAAGGCTTACAACTGGAATTGGCAGACAGGCCTAGGCAGACAGAACATGTATTCAGCAAAATGGTTGCCCAGTCTACCCACGATCGCACCAATGCAGAGAACATTGGAAGCACCAAATGCGATAGACCAGGTTTAATGGTTGGAAGAGGAGCAAGTGAATCTGGAAAGGCTGCTGTGGTCTCAGGATGGATGTGAGATTGAAGATGTAGGATTAGCTATTGTATCTCCCGAGAATGCAGAGGAAAGTAACTGGGGTGGTGGTGGGTTGGACGGGAAGGGATGAGCAAACCAAGGAGTTCAAGGAGTTGCAGAGAGAGTGGTCTCTGGTGGAAGCGAAAAGGAGGGGACAGGACAATATGACAAGAGGTTGGATCACTAGAGATGGCAGAAATGTCAGAGAATAATGTGTTGGATGTGGAGATTGGTAGGGTTAAAGGACCAGGGGATCTGGATCCTAGTTTCATCTGCGGGTGGGGGGAGGAGGGAGGGTGGGGGGGGGGGAGTGGGATCAGAACTGTAGGAAACAGAGGAGGCATGTGTGAGAAATCCATGCACAACAGCAAGGGGGAATCATCTTCTTCAAAAAGAAGACCTCTCGGATGTTGGAGGGCGGAGAGCCTTATCTTCAGAGCAGATGTGGTGGAGAGGGAGACATTGAGAAGAGGAAAGGTATCCTTGCAAGAGAAAGTCATTGATATGGGTCAGCTGAAAGTGGTAGGTTATATTGCCTGGGTAGCATTGGTGGAAATTGAGATAGCAGTTATCTACCAGAGCTAGTTATGGTCACAAAAGCTGAACAACAGACATAAGCATGTTTCATACATCAGTTCTATTAACATGCACCTTAATAAACTCCAGAGAAACAGCCAAGTGCCCTTTGAAAATAGAATGGCTGCACTGCAGAAAGTTGGCAGCTGCATAAAGGGAGGCTCATGTAACTTAAATTAGATCATTCTTAAATGGCAAGCATAGGTATTATGATATATTTACTTTATAAATAGCCATTAATCTTCTTCAAAATATTCCTTAGTACGTATAATTGCAAGTTAAAGTCAATATCAGTGAGAATGTGGACATTATTCACAAACTTTTCACCACAGCAGATAGTAATTACAAACCTAAGAACCAAAACAATGCATATTTGTTCCAGTCAACCCCTGCTGCATCTGTAGTAGTCAGTAATCTCCATGGGGATAAGCTTTCACTTTGATGTCTATGTTGTACTTTTTTTTTGCTGGATTCCAATAACCAGTAAAGGCCAAAAGACAGACTACAGGCAGTGAAAGCCTCGCTGGTAACAACTGGGCTGTAGGTAGCCCGAGGCAGTGCTTTAAGACCACAAACCTCTTCATTGATTTTTGTTCTGATCTTTCCATCTCTTTCAATGCAGGCACTGCTATTTCTATTAACATTTGCTGGTTACATAGTCTCTCCTCATCTGGATGGAATAATCCTTGAACACCATATTTCCAGTGACAAGAACACGGGTTTCTTTAAAAAATATATATACCCAATAGACTGTGGCAAATATAGAGCTTGTTGTTTCGGATTTTGCACGTGAGACTGTTCTATAATTTTGTTTTTACTTTTACCAGTTTTCAACAGCAGTCCATTAACCCAAATGGCTGTGGGCACATCCCATGGATTCCACAAATTGGCCAGACAATTTCAGGCGTTCAAGATCACGAGAATGGGAAATCAAACTGCGGAATTGGCGCGTTGCGTTGTGACTTCTAAGCAAGAAAAAGTTACAAAAGCTTCACTTTGCCCCGAGTTATATCCTTTCTTTCACCCTTTAATATCTTTCTATCCTCTGAATTTAATTTGACTTCTGATTACAAATCATGCCTTTTCAATAACTTTCAATGCCTTTTCAATAAGAATGCCTCCTTGTTTTTTATTATTCTCCTTTCTTCCCCATTGTTGGGATTAAAAGTAATAACACATGAGAGAAATTTTACTAATGACACTGATTAGTTACTCTGCAATGCAAACGGTGAATTAAAGATAAAATGGGTTGAGTTGCATTTGGTTGCAAAATGCTCTCTTTTCCTTCTTCCAGGTCCAACCGGTTTCTTCGTGTCATCTTATTCAGTACAAAGTAGAGGACCCTGAGCAAAATTAAGTCAATGTACATCTTCATGCATGTGGTTAGTACTTAGCATTTACATAGAAAATTATATTCTTTGCTCCAGTCCACTGCAGAGCGTTTTAATGAAGCTAAATGCTGGGCAATCACATTCTTCATGCAGTGAACATATTTAACATGCTAAATTACATGCTAATGATGCATAGACTTATTTGAATTTTCATTCGATTAAATTGCTGCAAAAAGTCCTAACAAAAATGGTACCAGGAATAGAGCAAAAGACTGGCAAATTGCATGAAGCTCGGTTTCATATGGAAAAAGTTGCTACGTCGCAGATTAAGGTTCACTTATTAGACCAAAGTTTGTTCATAAGTGCTCTTCACTCTCACATGCATACAGCTAAGATTAGGAAATATGTTTGGGTGTCATTTATAGTGGTAATGACGAGGGGCTCACTTCAGGTGAAGGGTCTCGCGGGAGATGAGGGATTAATCAGCCTGCCATAATTTGACCCTGATGCTTCTCATAACAGTACGACATCTATTCCTCTCACTGTCGTACCCTCTGGGACACGGAGATGCAGCAGTGGTCACCACGAAAGAGGTGGATATCATATTACTCATGTTTTACATTAACGCCAGTCGCTAATTGTTCTCAAACAGATGTGATCTAATCTATGAATGTACAAAAAGGAAAATGTGCAAAAAAACCTGTTCTATACAGGGCACAATGTAATCAGTTATGCTTTCACTAATGCAATTAATGACACAACTAAGATTGGAGTTATATTAAAATGTGGAAAAAGGAAATGTAATCAAAAGCAATGAAGACAACAATAGACACCAAACAAATACTGGTAACCTCATCATCAGAGGTAATTAGATACTATTGATGCTTTCATTGTCTATGACCTCAGGCAATTCTGAATTAAAAATAACCAAGGCACAAATACCAGCATGAAAAGATTTTACAGGAACAAAACTGCCTCAAATCACATGTGATTTCTGTGCACTAACTGAAGTCTTCTATTTAACTAAAATTTAATCAATTTCCATCCCAAGTGTGAAATAAATAATTTGGTAACTTAAATTTCTTCAGATAATGGGTATCAACAGTAAATACACAATATTCAGATAGGTATGCAGTGTTATTCTAGCCACTCAACCAGCTGAACCATTGCAAAAGGCAATGAAATAGCTGTGACACTTTGAGAACTCAGCACTTCATAAGCCTTGAGTGCAATATGTCACATATTTCTCTGCCAATGTGTGTGCTATCTTCAGGCAGGCGTTTCCTACTACATCATTTGTGTTGTCTTCAAGAATTTCCCAAATAACGGCATCACCATATTGTGATCAGTCTTCCACTAGGATTTCATAGTCACGTGGAATTATTGTTGCCTCTGCTAATTATTTGAGAAACACATCCAGAAGTTGACACCTAATTAGGACGTTGTTTGTAACGTGCTCATATGTGAACTATAAGTGTGAATTTGACCATATACTGTGTAGATCATGCCTTCATTTGTCTATCTTGGCAATCCACCACAACATTTGCTTGGTAAAACCACCAAGTTGTTTTTATAGATTAACGCTGATAAGCTCCGGAGACTTGTAAATTTGTTTTGTGGCATTATAAAAGGCTGCTTTAAACACACCTCCGCTGCTGCAGATTTGATCTTGGGTAAAACCCGACATTCCAACATTCCTGCCAGTCACATAAGTAATACATTTCATCCGTTCCCAGCAAGCGAGAATTGCTGAAAACATAGAAGGCAGTTCCCAGCCGGGAGTCCAGCTCACCCAAAGCCACCTTTAGGCACACTCAGCTCCCTTGGAGATTGGCATTCATACCGACAGATCAACTAGATCAGCTGTGAGGCAAGGGATGAAAGGCCGAGGAGGGAGGGATCCAGAAACAGGGTTAAAAAAACAAGGAAACTCTCTTGTTTAAACAGTTTAACATTAGAAGGCCAGCAGAATGTAGCCTGGAGTATAAAGGAAAGAGCACTGGAACCTTCAATTCTCTGTATTATTAAACTTTCACCTTCTGATAGAGGTCAAGAGAATGCTTTCTTGGCTGTTTCCTACTTGGAATGTGTTTGTGTGTCATACCAAATGACAGTGAGCATTTTCAATACACAGGAAACAATAAGCTTCAGCCACCAAGCATTCATCTAGTTCCAGTTTTTTCATGTGGACACACATAACTGAAAAAGCTACAAGAGCTTTCGATATATCCAAGTAAATATAAAACCATTGTTTTCATTGTTATACGAATATGCTATCCTTCAGTTTCCAATGTCATTGTTGAGATTACCAGGTGTAAATTAACTCTGATCAGCTTTTTATTATAACTTGAACAAAATAAATAGCAAATAGTCAAGACATTTCTGATTTAAGTAAAAAATTATGGAAATAAATGTTTTAATGTTCGTTATGATTGGAACATGTGATATCTCATGAAAGTCAATTTATATTTATGCTTTTCTATTATTTCTCTCGATCTCTTCATGCCTACCCAAACCCCCCCAATTTATTTGGAATTAATCAAGTGATGGATATTTCTAGATATTTCTGAAGATATTTATCAGTTCTGATGATGGTTTATCAAGTCGGTGTTTATCAAGTCAGCAATTTTCTTCATTCGAGTTTAGTTTTGAGTTTAGAGACACAGTGTGGAAGCAGGCCCTTCGGCCCACCGAGTCTGCTCCGACCAGCGATCCCCGCACATAACAGTATCCTACACACACTGGGGCCAATTTTATATTTATTCCAAGCCAATTAAAACTACAAACCTGTACGTCTTTGGAGTGTGGGAGGAAACTGAAGAATTCAGAAAAAACCCACGCTGTCACGGGGCGAAAGTACAAACCCGGCACAGACGACAACCATAGTCTCTGGCACTAAGGTAGCAATTCTACCGCTGCGCCACAGTGCTGCCCCTTTTATACAATAGAATTCCAGTATTCAATGTCACAATAAAATATTCCACCTTAATATCGGTTTATTTTTTTAATTCTAAGCATGAAGGTCTGATAGAAGACAGATCGATCCCCAAAAGAGTTGAACAGCATTAACATATACTAATGTCCATGTGCAATCACAGTACCATTGAGAGAAATTGTCACAGCAGCCAATTTGTAAACCATTTTAAAATATGTTGGCTGTGGTTTCATTGGTTGCACTCTTGAGTCTGAAAGGGTTGGTTGTGGTTTTATGTCCCACTCCAGAGAATTATGTGTAAATTTTTTTTGTCTGAGCTGCAGTGAGCATATTAAGGGAATGTTTAACTCTTGAAGGTCTTCTTGAGGATAATAAACTAAGGCCCCATCTACTTTCTAAAGGGTGCATTAAAATCTCAAGATGTTCTTTTAAGGTTGATTTATCTGATGTCCTGTCAGTATTATCTTTCACTAAATATTACAGAAAGAGAAAGTCTAGAATTTTATGGGGAAATCATACTAGCTCCCTGCACACTCTTGTTATTTATGCTTGTAACTGCAAATTTGGTATTTCCCTACATATTTCAAACAAAAGAGAAGTGGACAGTGGTAATAGGACCACTACCTTCATAAATTGCATATCTGCAGATGGCAGAAACTTTGGAAGTATTGTTATTGGAATAGACTTCAAAAGGATCTAGATAAGCTAATAGGGTGGTAGGATACATGGGAGGATAGTTGCAGATGAAAAGTGTTAGAAAAATAGAGAAATCTGGAGGTATATGTAGAAACTTTCACTGGGATAATGTAACGAAATAAAAGCCTACCTTTTTTGGCATTGTGGTCAAATTGTGAGCCATTATCTGTTTGTTTTTTGCATTGGCATTTGTTGGAATTTGCTTTCTTTATATTGGCTGTTGTGTTTTTTACACTCCAATAGTGGGAGTGAAGTGGCTGGAAGGCGGTGTGGGGGATACCAAAATTAAAGTGAAGTTGCTTTATACAGTTGCAAGTTTTTCCTATAAATTCTGCAATTATTGCAGATTGTAATAACGTGGATATAGAAGACAATAGACAATAGACAATAGGTGCAGGAGTAGGCCAGCACCGCCATTCAATGTGATCATGGCTGATCATCCCCAATCAGTACCCCGTTCCTGCCTTCTCCCCATATACCCTGACTCCGCCATCTTTAAGAGCTATCTAGCTCTCTCTTGAAAGAGACTGCATATACTGGAATCTGGAGAAAAAACAAATTTCTGGTGAGACTTAGTGGGTCAGGCAGTATCTGCAGAGGGAAATGGACTGACAACATTTTGGGCTGAGACCCTTCATCTGGACTGGATCTCTGCGTTACTAAATGCATTTAAGCCTAGTTTTGGTTGTTACATTGAAAAGCTGTGACAAAATATTTATATAGAAGATAATGTAACAGGCTAGTCAGTTCAATATCTTAAAGGTGAATAATCAGTGTTTGGTTGAAAAACATTTACCAATGTTTGAATATTTTTATTTTATAGCCTCATTTTTAATGTACAGAAGGCAAATTTACCCGATCTTTACTTTCTTTGCCTGATTTTCTGAAATGCCTTCCCCATTTAGTTTTGTCATGATTTATTAGGGTTACGGAGATAGTGGCTAACTCCGGCTTTTCCAAATGTTACTCTCTGACTCAAAGGTTGTGGGTACTACTGTCAGTCCAGACAACCGAGCATAATATTTACCCTGGCTTCTAGAGCAACGCAGAGGGATGACAGTGGCATTTAAAATTCCATCTTTGAATGAGATAATAAACCTAGGTCTTGTCTTCTCTCTAAGGAAGACGTGAACGATCCTATGACTTTAGTTTGAGCAGCGACTGGGAAATGTTCTCTGCTGTGTTGATTATCTCACCATCAACATCATGAGGTCACTATCATAATGGCATATACCGCTGCAAACTAGCTGCCATACTTCAGTAAAACACAAAGTGCTGGAGTAACTCAACAGGTTAGGGAGCATCTGCGGAAGGAATAGATCAGCAACACTTCTGGTCGGGATCCTTCCTCAGATGTCCTGCTGAGTTACTCCATATCTTTGTGTTTTACTCAGGATTCCAGCATCTGTGATTCCTTGTGTTTCCAGACGCCACACTTTCTTTATGACATCAGGGCTTTGGCACGGTGGTGCAGCGGTAGAGCTGCTGCCTTATAGCGTCAGAGACCCGCGTTCGATCCCGACTATGGGTGCATGCCGGCATGGAGTTTATACGTTCTACCCGTGACCTGCTTGGGTTTTCTCCAAGATCTTCGGTTTCCTCCCACAATCTAACGACGTATAGGTCTGTAGGTTAATTGGCTTGGCATGAATGTAAGTTGTCCCTAGTGTGTGTGGGATGGTGGTCGTGTGCAGGGATCGCTGGTCGGTGTGAATGCAGTGGGCTGAAGGGTCGCTTTTCACGCTGTATGTCCAAACTAAACTCAACTGCATCTTAATAATAATTCAATCACTAGAGTGCTTTGGGCCAAGCTCAGTTTTTAGCAGGTTTTGTGTATATTCGAGTACTGACCACGGCTACAAGCAGGAAAGTAACAAATGAGGGAATAGATTAGAGATCTCACCCAAACCAATTCAACTACTCCACCTATGAAAGGGCAAGCAGTTCAAACAGAGGAACGACAACAACAAATCTGCAGATGCTGGTAGTAGGGAATAAAATCAGAAAATGCAGAAAGTGCAGGAAATGCTCAGCAGGTCAGGTAGTAGTTGTGGAAAGAGGAAAAGCTAACATTTCAATTCTGTCAGTTCTGGGTCAATTCATCAGAAAACTCGTCAAGCCTTGAGTGTTCCCAGAATGTTTTTATTTGAAATAAAGGAAGCAACAGGCACGAGTGATTGTGGGGCTCAATCTCAGACGGCACAGTTCAGCATTAGACATAATGCAATGTGGCATTCAAAGCAGTTCTTTGCATTTGCCGACATTAAATTAAATCAACATTGTTAATGGAAAACCTTCTCTATTCAATAAGATTCATCCACCATTCTGTTTGAATGGTGCTGAAGAAGGTGAATCTTGTTTGAAGAAGATGATCTTGCCCCCATCTTGTGCGTTGCTCCCTGGAGATAGGTGGCACGTTGGCCTAGCGGTAGAGTTGCTGCCTTCCAGTGCCAGAGACCCGGGTTTGATCCTCACTACGGGTGCTTATCTGTACGTTCTCCACGTGATCTGTGTGGGTTTTCTCTGCTTTACCCCTCACAATCCAATGCCCCATCATCAATTAATGTATTTGGTTAGATGTGGTGAAGTTGCCAAATTTAGATTGGTTCTACCTGTCAATGGAATGGTCGACATAAAGGACATAGTACATGGGAAATGCAGAGTTCTATCATTCTGTGACGCACATATGAGGAATCAATGTCCTACCTGCACTGCCCCATCACCCGAATTAACAGATTCAGATTCAGATTCAGATTCAATTTTAATTGTCATTGTCAGTGTACAGTACAGAGACAACGAAATGCATTTAGCATCTCCCTGGAAGAGCGACACAGCAAATGATTTGAATAAATAACAATAAGTGTCCGGGGGGGGGTGATTGGCAGTCACCGAGGTACGTTGTTGAGTAGCGTGACAGCCGCCAGAAAGAAGCTGTTCCTGGACCTGCTGGTTCGGCAACGGAGAGACCTGTAGCGCCTCCCGGATGGTAGGAGGGTAAACAGTCCATGGTTGGGGTGAGAGAGGTCCTTGGCGATGCTGAGCGCCCTCCGCAGACAACGCTTGCCATCTCTGTGGCTCTTCACACTGTCCTGACCCACCTGGAAAGACAGGGCACCTACGTGAGGATGCTCTTCATTGACTATAGCTCTGCCTTCAATACGGTCATCCCCACCAAGCTCACCACCAAACTCCACCAGCTAGGCCTCAGCTCACTGATATGCAATTGGATCCTGAATTTTCTGACGGAGCGACCGCAGGCAGTGAGACTGGGGCCGCACCTGTCCTCCACTATCACACTGAGCACCGGCACACCACAGGGCTGTGTACTGAGCCCCATGCTCTACTCCCTCTTCGCTCACGACTGTGTTCCTGCATTCGACCAACAACACCATTGTCAAGTTTGCAGACGACACAACGGTGATCGGGCTGATCACCAACAGTGATGAAACGACCTACAGAGCGGAGGTGCAGAACCTGGCGGACTGGTGCTCATGGAACAACTTGTCACTAAACACCTCCAAGACCAAGGAGCTGATTATCGACTTCAGGAGGTCACAGAATGGGGAATACGCCCCAATCACCATCTACGGGGACAGTGTGGAGAGAGTGTCCAGCTTTAAACTCTGGGCACTCACATCTCAGAGGGCCTCACATGGTCCACCAACACCGCTGTGCTGGTCAAAAAGGCACAGCAACGACTGTTCTTCCAAAGAACATTGAAACGGAGTGGTCTGCCCCAACAGCTGCTGACGACCTTCTACCGCTGCATCACAGAGAGAATACTAACGTATAGCATCTCTGTGTGGTATCTCAGCTGCACGGAGGCGGAGAGGAGAGCTCTTCAGCGCGTCGTCCACAGAGCGCAACAGATTATTGGGACACGGCGAACCAGCCTTGGAGGGCATCTACCACGCACGGTGCCTCAGGAAGGCCGTCAGCATCCATAAAGACTCCTCTCACCCTTGTAATGGACTGTTTGAACTACTCCCTTCCGGCAGACGTTACAAGGCCTTCTACGCCCGCACCTCCAGACTCAGGAACAGCTTCGTTCCCAGAGCTATAGCGGCTCTGAACCGGCCCTGCTGAGTGCCCCCCACCCCCATGGACTGTCTCCCTCGGATGGTCACGTCGCACAGACACATCTGCACTTTAGTCTGTTTTGACTTTACTGGTCTAATGTTCGTTTTACAAACCTTGTCCTCGGGGTATGTAAACCTAAATTTTATTTGTCGATTAAGTTATGACATCGGATGGAAGTTGCAAACCAAATCTCATTGCACTTATGTGTGATGACAATAAAAGATATTATTATTATTATTATTATTATTATTATCTCCAGAATGCACTAAGAAGCAGGTTTTTAAATAATGTGGCCCATCACATGAAATTTGAAAATATTAAGAAAACCTTTCTTAATATTCTATCGTCTCCTGAAATGTTCTACATGAATAATTTCCTCTTTGAAGCACAAAATTATTTAGTAAAATGCTGGGTGCTGGAGTAACTCAGCGGGATAGGCAGCATCTCTGGAGAGAAGGAATGGATGATGTTTCGGGACGAGACCCTTCTTCAGACCAGGGCTGATATATACGAGTAGAAACCAAGCAAGGAGTTACTTTTCTAACAAATTCTTTGGTGAAGTTTCATCTTATTATCTGTAGACCCATAGAAGTGTTCCAACCCAAAACGTCACCCATATGTTTTCTCCGGGGATGTTGGGTCGTGCTGAGTTATTCTAACACTTTGCGTCTATGTTTGGTATAAACCAGTATCTGCAGTTTTTTTGCTACTACATTATACCATCAGTATTTGTTCAATGACATTCAGGTCTCTGCTCAGAATTGTACAAGATAAAGGGCTTACATGAAATTTTCAATGGGAGATATTTGAGAGGGGATTAGTTATGTAGCAGGAAAGTTCTTCATGCTGATGTTCAGACCATTGGTCAGGTCCATGTTGCAAATTACAAGGCTCTCTAAACGCAAAAGGACTGTAAATTCTGAAGATTTAACTGTTCCAGTATGTCGATGATTTAACACACATATTACTGCCCATTAAAATGGAAACATGAAAGTTACCTCTTTATTGCCTAATGCTAGCTGTCCCCATGTACAAAATTACACATAGTTCTATTGTCTGATTGATGGATGCACAATGGAAAAAGGCCCTTCGGTTAACTGAGTTCATGCCGCCCATCGATCACCTGTTCTATGTTATCCCACCTTCAAATCCACTGCCTACACACTTGGGCCAACTTACGGAGGCCGATTAACCTACTAACTCACACACCGTTGGGATGTGCGAGGAAACCAGGGCACCCGGAGGAAATCACAGGGAGAATGTACAATCTCCAAACAGACAGCACCCTGGGTCAGGATCGAACCTGGGTCCCTGGCGTTGTGAAGCAGCAGCTCCACCATCTGTGCCACTGTGCCACCTGTTTTCTTAAAAGGATAACAGAAATATTGTTCTCAACGTAAATATAGTGATTTACACGCAGGTCTGAGATTTCACGGAGACTTGCGAGAAGATGATATTAGGAAACAATAATTTGGAAGAAATTCTACAAAGAAATGACATTGGTGAGAGTAACGTTTGTACGTTTTATTTACAGGTTGTCTTGAGGATCGTCATAAACTCAAGAACAAACATTTTAGAAACAATGGATAGTCTCAAGGTACCAGAGAGGGTGGCATAGATAGTACTATACATATCACTGATTATATCAGATGTAGTGATTCTCTAGTGTGGCTCTATGGCAGAGATTCTTGCCATAGAGGGGGTACAGAGAAGATTCACCAGACTGATTCCTGGGATGTCAGGACTTTCATATGAGGAAAGACTGGATAGACTCAGCTTGTACTCGCTGGAATTTAGAAGATTGAGGGGGGATCTTATAGAAACTTACAAAATTCTTAAGGGGTTGGGCAGGCTAGATGCTGGAAGATTGTTCCCGATGTTGGGGGAGTCCAGAACAAGGGGTCACAGTCTAAGGATAAGGGGGAATTCCTTTGGGACCGAGATGAGGAAAACATTCTTTACACAGAGAGTGGTGAGTGTCTGGAATTCTCTGCCACAGAAGGTAGTTGAGGCCAGTTCATTGGCTATATTTAAGAGGGCGTTAGATGTGGCCCTTGTGGCTAAAGGGATCAGGGGGTATGGAGAGAAGGCAGGTACGGGATACTGAGTTGGATGATCAGCCATGATCACATTGAATGGTGGTGCAGGCTCGAAGGGCCGAATGGCCTACTCCTGCACCTATTTTTCTATGTTTCTATGTTTCTATGTTAGTGCTATAATCCTATTACCATTTTGCTCTAATATTTTATTTAATTCACATGTTTAATCAATAATGTTTTATTATTAATGTTTAATGTTTTATGTGTCATTCCTAAATGTCACTGTATGTCATGTTGTTACTTGCGGGTGGAGCACCAAGGCAAATTATTTGTATGTGAATACTTGGCCAATAAACTTATTCATTCATTCATTCATTCATTCATTCATTCAAAATTGCAAATAGCCCAATATTCCCTCCTAAGTAAATGGCATTGCCCTGGACACAGAATAAATCTGTAAATTAAGATAACAAAATGTTAGAAGATTAAACAATCCCAAAAACAAATAATCCAGTGACTAAAGAATGTATTTAGTCAGGTGGTGATTCTGTGGAATTTATTGCCACAGAAGGCGGTGGAGGCCAAGCCAATGGATATTTTTAAGGCAGAGATAGATAGATTCTTGATTAGTACATATGTCAGGGGTTATGGGGAAAAGGCAAGAGAATGGGATTGAGAGGAAAAGATAGATCAGCCATGATTGAATGTCGTAGACTTGATGGGCCGAATGGCCTAATTCTTCTCCTATCTCTTATGAACACATGAAAGCCCAATGACAAGCAGATTGAAAAGCAAATATTGGTAGTTAAAACAGTGCTGATAAATTTAATCACACCAGGTGGCTAAAAGAGAATTAAAAAAATTAAAATGCACAACAAAAATATTATATATCATTGAAGCTAATGCTGGAAAAACTCAGAGAGAGATAGACATCCCAGCAAACGCTTTTCAATCCTCTCTATTCATGATAGACACAAAATACTGGAGTAACTCAGCGGGACAGGCAGCATCTCTGATGAGAAGGAATGGGTGACGTTTTGGGTTGAGACCCTTCTTTGGAGTCTGAAGAAAGGTCTCGACCCGAAACGTCACCTGTTCTTTCTCTCCAGAGATGCTGCCTGTCCCGCTGAGTTACTCCAGCACTTTGTAAATCTTTGGTTTAAACCAGCATCTGCGCTTCCTTCCTACACCTCTCTATTAATGAGCAGATCTACCATCCACTAACATCATCAATTTGTGTACAAAGGATGCTTCGAGTGGTGCATGTGTGTGGACGCTATCAGCTTCCTATCAACTTAGGGTACTTTCTAAGATTAAGTGTCAAATATTTATTTTCTACTGGAGTGAGTGACTGGAGTAACGTTCCTAGGAGCTGAAGGTAAATAATGATGGCCACATTTTTTTGGGCCTGCTACAAATCAGATCCACAATTATATTTGTTAATTATTTCTATCAAGGGGGACAGCTTCTAATGCCAGGTCATCCTTCTCCACATACTGAACACAACATTTCTCACAATATTTAACCAGTGTCTAGATAAGCATTCGAAAAGCAATGCAAACAAGCTACAAACCAAGTTCATTGGGTCCAAGACCTGTAACGTCACCAATCCATGTTCTCCCAAGATGCTGCCTGACCTGCAGAGTTACTCCAGCACTTTGCCTTATTTTTGTAAACCAGCATTTGCAGTTACTCATTTGGATCAGAATGGATGGGCTCCAGATGGTCAACAATGGAGTATTGTGAACCAAAGGGCTTGTTCTGTGTGGTATTACCATATGAATCCGTGAAATGGGATCCTATACCTTTGATTCTGAAGCATCGTTCATAGCTCAATAAAGAAAATGGGCACCTCAGGTGGAATCTGTGCATTCTCTCCCGGACAGATACTTGGGAAGCACTTAATTGTTTTAAAGAAACGCTAACTAATTTTGGCAGCATAAATTCCCATGTAGAGTGTGTTCAATTATCTCACTCAGAGTGGAGGATTGGCCCAGAGTTGAAAAGAAAGTCTGGAAACACTTGGGTCTTCAAACTCATAATTGAATGTGTACATGGTGCGCTTGTGGAAGAAAAGGCATTGACCAGGATATTCCGAAAGATAAGCCGGACTATTACTTCAAATTAAACTGTGGGAAAGTAGAACCAGGTGATGAATGTAGTGGGTGGCTGGGGCTCATCCATTCACAGAGCAACCACCCAGATAGTGCAGCAAAGTCCCTGAACTCATTTACAAAGGACAGTCCTGAGCTACAAGATCTTTATGACCATCCTTGCTGCATGAATTAAATACAATATGCCAATGGCTTTCTCCGTTCATGATTATGTTGCGAAGCCCGCCTTTAAGAGAGAGTTAGATAGAGCTCTATGGGCTAGTGGAATCAAGGGATATGGGGAGAAGGCAGGCACGGGTTATTGATTGGGGACGATCAGCCATGATCATAATGAATGGCGGTGCTGGCTCGAAGGGCCAAAGGGCCGAATGGCCTCCTCCTGCACCTACTTTCTATGTTTCCAGTGTGCGATCCTAAGCATCACAGATGCATACCTCCTCCTGCAGAAAATCAGTTCATGTAGCTTGCTTGAGGCAGGCCGTTAGCACTGTATACTGTAAATATGCTATCTCCGGATTCATTCTGCTGATCGACTAATAATTATGATTAACTGCATCTCAGATATTAGCATTGTATCAATATATCGTGAAATGAAATCAAAGGTTAAATAATAACAGAAAATATGTCACTATGGCTTACTTAGTGCAACAATAAAAACCAATATAACAACAATCACAAAACTGAAACCCATCCCAAAACTTGGAATGTACACCTCTGAGGTACAAAATACTCTGGTGAAATCAGATATTCATGGAATTCTGAATCATTCCAACTTGGCAAGGCAGAGATGCACCGGATAAAGCTTGATACAAAGCATCTGAATATCTATTCTCATGCCTGAGACTTGGCAAGTAGAAGCGTACGAAAAAATTAGTTTCAGCATTGTAAAGGACGGGTCAGATCAGCCTAGAAGCAGCCCATTGCCTGGACTCGACACAAGTGGTGCCTGGCCACCCACACCTCCCCGTTTCAGATCCGGAGCAGTGAACGAGCCGACGCTCCCTATCCCAGTGCCAAGGAGGAGTCCCGAGAGGCAGAGCCAGGCATGCCTCAGGCAGTGGAAAAGTGTGGAACAGCCTGACAACCTTTGACAGCTCCCCACCCTCAAAGGTTTCTGCGCCACTTTTAAATGAGAGAGAAGTAATATTATTCAAGTAGTTACAAAATTTTATAAGAAAAAATCAAAATTAATTTTAACCTCCAATGAGACAGTTTCTCCAGCTTTTTGTGTAACCCCAGGTAAATACATTTAATTGAAATATTAAATTGAAAAATAATAATCTAAAAGTTTAGGGTTACACAAAAAGCTGGAGAAACTCAGCGGGAGCAGCAGCATCTAAGGAGCGAAGGAGATAGGCGACGTTTCGGGCCGAGACCCTTCTTCAGACATCTAAAAGTTTACTTGCACTTAGCCTTTTTAACAACCCCGTTTAAATGAAGGTTACCATTTATATGGGGGTTACACAAAAAGCTGGAGAAACTCAGCGGGTGCAGCAGCATCTAAGGAGCGAAGGAGATAGGCGGTGTTTCGGGTCGAGACCCTTCTTCAGACTGGTCAGGGATCAGGGAAACGAGAGATATAGACGGTGATGTGGAGAGATAAAGAACAATGAATTAAAGATATTCAAAAAAGTATCGATGATAAAGGAAACAGGCCATTGTAAGCAGTTTGTAGTGTGAAAATGAGAAGCTAGTGCGACTTGGGTGGGGGCGAGATAGAGAGAGAAGGAATGCCAGGGCCCGAGGGCTGAGGGAGAGGTGGGAAGGGGAGGAGGCAGCCAGGGTTAACAGAATTGAGAAAATTCCATTTATATGTTGCTCTCCCTGGGGTAAAGCTGAGGTTGGAAGCAAAACCCATCCGGACTCTCTCTAGTCTACACCGAGTCTACAGGAGGTTATACCAGCTGATGTCTGACCTCCACATCATTTCACAGTGAGTTTGGCGATGGATGGAGAGCCTAACCCCCTTCCCAGTTCTCCGACCAATCTGACTGTCCACGATTACATTTTATATCTGTTTGCTGTGTTGCTACCTTCTCCTAGCTAACAATGGTCTAGTCTACAATTTCCTCTACGATTTCCTTTGTCCCATTTTCACACCTTACACTTCCTTATCTCTGTATCCCCCTCTCCCCTGACTCTGTCTGAAGAAGGGCCTCGACCCGAAACGTCACCCATTTCTTCTCTCCAGAGATGCTGCCTGTCCCACCGAGTTATCCAGCATTTTGTGTCAATCCTCGGTTTAAAGCAACATCTGCAGTTCCTTCCCACACATTTTGTAGTGCGTTTGGCAAGCGGGCGATCAAATCTGAGCCGAGATGAACTGTTGGTGGCTGACTAATTGAACAATCACTTAGTTCCCACTGAAGGCTTACGTCACTTGAAACCCCCCCTCAGTCTGAAGTTTTGTCATCTATGCCCACTCTTGAGGGAATCTAGCACTGCCAATTTCCTCATCACATTGGTTACAGTCTGATTTGCTCTGATGGACAATGTATTGAAATGCTTTGAGACCTGATGAAGTGTACAGCCCAAACCCCACTGCACCCCCCCCCCCTCCTTCTCCCAGCTTAACAGGCTGTCAAAGCTCCCCCCCCCCACCCACTTTTCCCAGCTTAACAGGCTGTCAAAGCTGCACATGAACTTATAATGCTTGTGAACTTCTCAACACAAATATTCAAAAACGTTGATAACTAATGGTCTGGATCAAGCACAATCTGACCTGCTCCTCACACTCTCTGCCTGAATTAGTCCCACAGTGGCACTTACGTGTTGTGGTTCAGTGAGTGTGCGTGAGCTCCAGCCCTTGCTGTCCACGCAACTCCGTGAAGCAAAGCAGGGTGCAAGTGGCAAGCAGGTCTCAGATAGTGGAAGCCGCCACTCCTTCCTTCATACTGCCCTGTCCCGAGGGCCTTTTGACAGCTCTATGCTCAAAGTCAATGGAACTATTTTTAGTTTAGAGGTGCAGCTTGGAAACAGGCCCTTCAGCCCACTGAGTCCATGCTAACCATCAATCACCTGTTCACACTAATTCTATGTTAATTCACTTTCTCATCCACTCCACACGTGCAATGAGCAATTTCACAACATCCAATTAACCTACACACCTGCATGTCTTTGGGATGTGGGAGGAATCTGGAGCACCTGGTAGGAAACCCACGCAGTCACAGGGAGAACGTGCAAATTCCACACAGACAGCAATGGATATCAGCATCAAACTCTCTGGTGCTGCCAGGCAGCAGCTCTACCGGCTGTGTCACTCTGCTGCCCAAATCAGCCACATTCAGAATTCTGAATAATTGAAAATTGCTAAAATTTAAAACAATCCAAATTTTAGAATGACATAAATTATTGAAAACATTATGATGAAGTAGTGTAAAGGAAAGGAGTCATATCACCTGCCTGAGATTATCAGCAGTTCAGTTTACTGTCAGGTGTACCGAGGTACAGTGAAAAGCTTTTGTTGCGTGCTAACCAGTCAGCAGACACATGATTACAATCGATCCATTTACAGTGTATAGATACACAATAAGGGAATAACGTTTAGTGCAAGGTAAAGCCAGCAAAGTCCAAACAAGGATACTCCAAGGGTCACCAAATGGGTAGATAGTAGCTCAACTCTGCTCTCTGGTTGAGGTAGGATGATTCAATTGCCTGATAACACCTGGGAAGAAACTGTCCCTGAATCCGGTGGTGTGCATTTTCACACTTCTATACCTTTTGCCTGATGGGAGAGGGTGCGGGGAATGTGGCCAGGGTACGACTCGTGTTTGATTGTGATGCTGGCCTTGCCGAGGCAGCCAGAGGTATAAATGGAGTCAATAAAGAGAGGTTGGTTTGTGCGATTCTCATGCTTTTCATGGTGATTGTGACCCCAGTCAAATGAATGGGACAGTGCTGCCTTCTGTATCTGACCTGAAGCACCTGGCCCCTGAGCTCAGGAGGTTTGTACTCCACCGCTGTGCTGGCTCAATATCTGAGCCACACGGAGATCACCTCGCTGGTGGTTCTCCAACACAGACAGCAAAAGGTAAGTATGTTTCAGGCCATTAACATTACGTTCCGCCAGGAATCTGCCAGCTTTATTTGCTGACAATTCCGACCACTGTCATGTTGATTTTAAACAGGGCTGTCAAGCAATTAAAAAAATTAATCATGATTAATCACACTGGGGGATTCGCACAAGATAAATGTAGACTTAACATGTAGATCTGCACTGAGTCTGAGCAGCTGGTCACTGATAGGGAAATTCAAATGGATATTTTTCTTTGTGAGTGATAAACGCATCAAAAAATTTAACCCTTTAACTTGCGTTAACTGTGGGCATTAACTATGAACAATGGACGACTTTAGTTTCAACTGTTTGGCGAGGACTGAGCCTTGCAGTCCTTTGGTCGACCCAGATGCAGCTCGACGAGTGCTGACCAGAGTCTTGTTAACGGGGCACTGATGATCATCTCCACTGGAAAGAAAATGCATAATGCAGCTGCTTGAGCATGAAACATCAGGTGGATAAAGAAGGATCTGTGTCCATTGTTGCACCGAACAGTCTGCGGGAAATTCTAAAGAGAATTGTGAAAGTGAAGCCTGATGGCATAAAACCAGGCTGGCTACAATGGGGAGCAAATCTTTTGGGTAAGAAGGGCACAGAGAAAACCTCTGCTCTATCTGGCCTTTAATATGGTGGCAATTAGAAACAACTCACTTTGTGTATTGCTTCCCAATAGATCCAACCTTGCTTTGGCATTATATACAATATACGATTATACAATGTATTTATTGTCAATTGAACCTCAAATGAAGTTCAAACGAAATTTGGTTTCTGCAGTCATACAACAAGAAAAGCGCCAAGATGCACAACCAACACAATTCACGCCAACATCCATCCCAGTGAATCTCCTCCTCACTGTGATGGAAGGCAAAGTCGTGTCTCTCCCCTGTGTGCCATTCTTCTCCAAATGTTAAAGCCCCCGGCGGGTGATGGCAAGTCCCGCGGCCGTTAAGCTGCGCCGGGCGATGTACGGCCCCATCAACGATGGGTTACATTTGCTTACGGATCCCGTTGTTACCACTGGATCCTTGCTACCTTAAAGATGGCTTCCAGTCTCCCCCCAATCTCTCAACCACTCGATGGGGGGGCTGACATGGGAGACCGCCATGGGGATGGGGGAGAACAAAAGAGGAGCTTGCGGGGGGTACATTGTCAGTGTCATTTATGTGGCAGCTATTTGCATACCTTATGTATGCAAGCAAAGGATTTCACTGTGCCTTGTCACATGTGACAATAAAGTATTCCAAAGTAAAGTAAAAGTAATTTGGGCAGAACAGTATGGAATGTCAGCCAAGGACTGACTCATATTAACTGCTGCCTTGGGATATGGGGATACTGATTTTGGATGATCGTCAGATTGAATGGCGATGCTGGCTCAAAGGGCTGAACGGCCTACTCCTGCACCTATTTTCTATGTCTTCTGGATTTCAACAGATGAAGGGAAGACTTAAGAATACTATCCAGAAATCAAAAGGCGAGATTTAGAGGCCACCCACCCTCACTGTCTATCACCCCTCTTGTGGACAGACAATCTTCAAATATTTCTGTCTCCTTCTTATTGCTGGGCTGTAATATTTTGCATTTCTGTCAACCATGTGCCTTATATGAATGAGCTAACTCATTCATATTTGGAGCAGTATTAATGCGCGAGACAAATAAAACATGCTGCAGTTGCGTGCTTGGATTCTGCATTTCCTGCAAGGAGTAAATAAATGAAAGTGGCCGCCAGCAAGGCAGCAAACAAAAATTCCAATACGTTGCGTTTCGTGATTAAAAAAGACATCTCATCCATCAATTTCCTATCATTTGTCAGCTCACTTCAATGATGCCAAACTTGACAAAAAATATGTTGTTCAACTGGGGCAGTCTCCATTCCAAAAGGATTTGAGTACATTGTGGGATTTCACGACCGTGGGCTTTGCCTCTGACCTGTGAAGCCTCTGATGGGTGGACTGGTTGAGCTGTCTGCAAGGGTTAGACTGTCTTAGGACATAGAACAGCACAGAACAGGAACAGGCCCTTCGGCCCATAATGTCTGTGCCAAACATGATGCCAAGACCAACTCCCATGTCGCTGCACATAACCCATATCCCTCCCTCCATTCCCTGCATATCCATGTACCTATCCAAAAATCTCTTAAAGACCACTATTGTATCTGCATCCACGGCCCTGGCAGTGCGTTTCAGGTACTCGCCACCCTCTGTGCAAAACGTTTGCCCTGCACATGTCCTTTAAACCTTGCCCATCTCACCTTGAAGCAATGCCCTCTAGCTTTTGATCATTTCATCCTGGGTAAAGGTTTCTGACGGTCTCCCAGTCTCTGTGCCTCATACTTCCATCAGTTCTCCCCTCAATCTCTGGCTTAATGAAGAAAACAATTCATGCCTGTCTAAACTCTCCCGGTACGCCCCCTAATCCAGGCATCATTCTTGTAAACCTCCTCTGCACCCTTTCCAAAGACTCCGCATCCTTCCCGTATTATAGATAATAGACAATAGACAACAGGTGCAGGAGTGGGCCATTTGGTCCTTTGAGTCAGGACCGC
The DNA here is from genome assembly GCA_963514005.1 of Raja brachyura. Next base: position 43,184,911 of record OY740797.1, on the reverse strand, counting down.
CATTCAATGCGATCATGGCTGATCATCCCCAATCAGTACCCCGTTCCTGCCTTCTCCCCATATCTCCTGACTCCACTATTTTTAAGTGCCCTATCTAGCTCTCTCTTGAAAGCATCCAGAGAACCGGCCTCCACCGCCCTCTGAGGCAGAGAATTCCGCAGACTCACCACTCTCTCTGAGAAAAAGGGTTTCCTCGTCTCCGTTCGAAATGGCTTACTCCTTATTCATAAAAAGGCGACTTGAACTGTGCACAATGCTTCAAATGCAGCCTCAGCTAATTTTTCTGGGTAAAAGAGTCACTGGCTGCCCATGCAAACAAAAGTGACCTTGGTTCAGATTACAGTTCCTTTTACTCATGCCTTTCGCTTTGTATCACATATAGTGACAAGGAATCATGTCATGGGGGGCTTTTAGCGCACCATGGCTCTGATAATCGTCCACCAAGTTTGGGCCATTCTTTGCGCTAAACTACTAATTTAATGTAGCAATGATAATGGGCCGTGCAAAACCAGGGGTGTAATGAGGAGACACCCTCATGTACATCGCCCATATATTCTATTTAATGCAGCTACTACCTCAACAGATGCAAATATGGCCAAGATCTATACTTCCTATTGTGCTCTGACTTTGGGTAATTTGTACCCAAGTGCGATGCTCCACAGAACAAGGTTCTGTCATGTCTGCATTCAAGTCTTTCTGATGGGAGAAGGTCATGCCTTTCCTGTTGAAACACTCTCTTATCAAAGGATTGAACACAGACGAAAACAACAGTATTGAATCTACTTGATCATAAATCAATAGGGTCATTTACTGCCTTGATACATGTTGGTTTAAACACATTTGGGTGTCACAACAAGCACTTCCTTCATTGCCACAATGGAGAAAGCTGCAGGATGCAATAATTAAAGATATGCAGAGCAACAAATTACTACAAACACTACTGCAGAAACCTTTGCTGCTCTCAATATAAAAGGATTAGGCACAAGGCAGCAGCAAGGTACTTCGATCCATTTGAAGGCCCCTGTCGTCCCCAGGGTGGCATGGTGGCACAGCGAGAGAGTCGCTGCCTTAAGGGCCTGTCCTACAAGCATGCAACTCTATGCGATGAATGCGATCAAACTAGAAGCGGGGGCCGCGCGGAGGGCGGGTGATCCCCTGTACAGGGCCGTTCCCACCAGCATGCGCCTGCATGCGGCAAGCGCGACCAAACCGGCAGCAGGGGCCGCGCGGAGGTCGGGTGAGTGGCGCAACGCGGCGCAAAGTGAGGCGAACTTGGAGCGAAGTCTTAAGGTAAGTTCGCCAGGACAGAGAGGGGCACACAGAGAGGGGCTCAGAGGCACACACGCACACAGGGCCACGGAGCCACACACATAGAGGGTCACGGAGGCACCTACAGATAGGTTCACGGAGGCACGATGTCGGGGCGGTGTGTAATGCGTCGAGGCGACTGCGAGCCGACAAGCCGTTGCCGCGCGGAATTTTTGAACATAGTCAGTTTTTCGGAGCCCCGCGTGATGTCGGGATGAACTCCGCACAATTCCGCACGGCTCCGGCGATCGAAGTGGGACGGGCCCCGCGACGCCGGACGGCTCAAGCGACCACGTTAGGTCGCGCTAATCGCATAGAGTTGCATGCTGGTGGGACAGGCCCTTTACAGAGCTGGAGACCCGTGATTGATCGCCACTACGGATGCTGTCTGTTCGGAGTTTGTACGTTGTTCCCGTGACCCTGTGAGTTTTCTCCGAGATCTTTGGTTTCCTCCCACATGCAGGTTTGTAGGTTAATTGGCTTGGCATGTGTAAATTGTCCCTAGTGTGTGCAGGATGGGAGTTAGTGTGCGGGACTCGCTGGTCGGTGCAGACTGGGTGGGCCTGTTTCCGCGCTGCATCTCCAAACTAAACTCAGCACTGAAACCATAATTGAAATATCCATCAATTCCTTTGTGAAGTGTGGAAGAAAGTTCTAAACCAACTACCAAAGTATGAGACTTGGTCAGAGAAATTCAATGAATTATCTATTTCAATAAATAAAGAAAATTAGCTACTTGTTTTAACTAATAGGTTCCAAATGAGTTCGCTTTGTAAATTATGCAGAAGGGGATACTCTTAAATTACATGTTGAATGGTAGAAGTGAACTTAAAGAGGATATTGATTGCAGAAAATACTTAGATGTTGTGGCAGTCCAGTGTACATGCATGTATGAGTAGCACTGAGAAGATATTGCTTGTAACAGATAAACTATGGAGCTACAAGAATTTTGATTTCATTTTGAAAATATGTTCGGGGGGTAAATCAAATATTTGCCCCCCAAAAAATTGGCCTGTGGACCATGATCTATATTTAGGTCTTGATTACAATTAGATGGCATGACTTTGTGCTGCTTGCACTTTATATGCAACTACTCCTGTTTGCAACCAGTGCCAAAAGGATCACATGAAGCGATGTTCAATGTGCTTTACGGCAGCCTGGCTGTTCCTAATGTGGAAGTGGATTATAGAAATTATGCAGGAAGTTAATTAAACCTAGAAATCATTGAAGAATATAATGTGGGATATTCAGCCTACTGAGTCTGCGCTGACCAGCGATCCCCATATACTGACACTATTTTACACACCAGGGACAATTTACAATGTTTACTAAAGCCAATTTACTTGCAAACCTGTGCATCATTGGAGCATGAGAGGAAACCGGAGCACCCGGAGAAAGAGCGCACAATCACGGGGAGAATGTACAATATATAGACAGCACCCGTAGTCAGGATCGAACCCGGGTCTCTGGCGCTGTAAGGCAGCAACTCTAACTCTAAGACCCTGTGCATTTACACTCCTGGTCCAGAATTTAGATCTCGTTGCTTTACCACTGTGTGCGTGCGCTGTGTGACACGATTTCACCAAAGAATCAGTCAAAGGAAAATTAGAAAATCACATTGAGTTGCTCAAAGTCTACAATTTCTCTCCTGGCCTTCTGTGTCCCTGACACAGGGAATTCCACCAAGAGCAATGGTGCCTGCCAAGTCTGTGTCATTTAGCAAATGATCAGACGCCATTTCTAAACAAACTAACAGTTTTGGCACCATCTTTGCCAAAGACGAGGTTATTAATTGAATTTAAATTTGACAGCGATTGCAGAGAGATTTGATCGCCGAACTCCGGTCATAGAGTGACACAGTGTGGAAAAAGGGCCTTTGACCCAACTTGCCTACACCGGCCAACAATGTCCCAGCTGCACTAGTCTCAGCTCTCTGCGCTTGGTCCATATCCCTCCAAACCTGTCCTATCCATGTACCTGTCAAATCTGTTTCTTAAACGTTGGGATAGTCCCAGCCTCAACTACTTCATCTGGCAGCTTGTTCCATACACCCACCACCCTTCGTGTGAAAAAGTTACTCCTCAGATACCTATTAAATCTTTTCCCCTTCACCTTGAACCTATGTCCTCTGGTCCCTGGATGTTTTAGTCGTGCTCTCTAGAGCTACTGATCTAATTTACTTTAATGGGGTCTGTGTTCTGGAAAGAATGTGCATTCAGCACATTTACATGCATTTTTGTCCCCTGGCATAATTTATTGTGTGTTATTTCTTTATGATTCGTCAATGGTCACGAAATGTATTATGTTTCAAAGTAAGAGTTTCCTGTCTGTAAAATGGACATTCCAGAACCACTTTGAGAATATGTTGATGGCTTTTCAGAGCAGATTTGATTTGTTCCTTCTGTAATGTTGTAAAATATTTTTTGATGCGATTTCTTGAAAAATATTGTGATACTCGATCTGGTGAAGACCAATTAACATAAACATCACCATCGCTGCTTGACCCACTCAACGATCCCAACATTCTTTCTTTTATGTCAGGTATTATTTTAACAATTCCAACTTCGTTTTTAACAAAGATACTCTGGGATCTTTGGTTTTTAATGTCAGGCACGAGATGCAAGGAGTGCGCAGTGGGTCTGTGTCTTCGTTATTGTTCATTTTGAAGAACTTCAAAGAAAGCAAGCATCTCCCCTGCCCACTAAAAGACAACTTCAACCGTGAAGGCTAGGCAGAGTTGCAGAAAGAGGAAGATTGATTTGTGGAGTAATTTTCCTTTCACCTCTACATCCAGACCAGAAAATCTGGGTAACAGATCAAACTTTTCAAAGGTGCGTGTTCACCATCCCCCCTGACCTCCCCCTCTCTGATACCAAACGGTCTGTCCTCAGCAGTGGCCTCACCTTTGTTCCCCTCCGTCCCCACCTCAATGAGTTCCGTGACCGCAACGATGTGGAGCTCTTCTTCCGTCGCCTCCGCATCCAAGCGTTCTTCCATAGGAAGGAGTGCTCGCCCCCAGTGATGACCCCTTCTCCTCTCTCCAACGGACCCCCTCCTCTTGGACCCCCCCCTCATGGCCATCTACCTGCTGTAGTCCTTTTTATTTTAAACTGCCGACGAGACATCAACCGCCTCAACTTCTCCACTCCCCCGTCTCACTCTAACCTCTCCCCCCCTGAACGTACAGCCCTCCACTCACTCTGCAACAGCCCAGACCGGGTGATCAAGCCTGCCGACAAGGGAGGTACCGTTGTAGTCTGGCGCGCTAATCTCTACTGGTCTGAGGCCAGGCGCCAACTCTCAGACACCTCCTCCTACTTATCCTTGGATCTTGACCCCACAGACGAGCACCAGGCCATGATCTCTAACATTATCACTAACTTCATCACTTCCAGCTCCCTGCCATCACAAGCCTCCAACATCATCGTTCTCCTGCCCTGCACTGCCCGATTTTACCCTCTCCCCAAAATCCACAAACCTGACTGTCCTGGCAGACCAATTGTTTCTGCTTGTTTTTGTCCCACCAAACCTATTTCCACATACCTAGACTCCATCCTATCCCCCCTGGTCAAATCCCTCCCCATCTATGTCCAAGACACCTCACACACTCTTCGTCTCTTCCATGACTTCCTTTTCCCAGGCCCCCATTCCCTCATCTTCACCATGGATGTCCAGTCACTCTACACCTCCACCCCCCACCAGGAGGGTCTTAAAGCCCTCTGTTTCTTCCTCGACCGCAGAACCAACCTCTCCCGGTCTACCGATACTCTCCTCCGCCTAGCGGAGCTGGTCCTTACCCTCAACAACTTTTCCTCTGACTCCTCCCATTTCCTCCAAATCCAAGGCATAGCTTTGGGCATGTGCATGGGCCCCAGTGCATGCGCATCTTTGCCTCTTTGTAGGGTACCTCGAACAATCCTTGTTCCAGGCGTACTGCGGCCCTATCCCCGAACTCTATCTCTGCTACATTGACAACTGCATTGGTGCTACCTCCTGCACCCATACACAACTCACTGACTTCATCCATTTCACCACTAACGTCCATCCGGCACGCAAACTCACCTGGACCATTCCCAACATCTCCCTATCGTTTCTAGACCTCACTATCTCCAATCGCAGGTAACAGTCTACTGACCGACATCTACTACAAACTGACTGACACCCATGTCTATCTAGACTACACTTCTTCCCACCCTGCTTCCTGTAAGGATTCTATCCCTTACTCCCAATTCCTCCGTCTTTGCCGCATCTGCACCCAGGATGAGGTGTTCCAAACCTGGGCATCAGAGATGTCCCCATTCTTTAGGGAACGGGGGTTCCCCTCTTTGACTATAGATGAGGCTCTCACAAGGGTCTCTTCTATATCCTGCAGTTCCGATCTCACTCCCCATCCCCCCACTCGTAACAAGGACAGAGTACCCCTTGTTCTCACCTTCCACTACCAACCGTCACATACAACAGATAATCCTCCAACATTTTTGCCAGCTCCAATGGGATCCCAACACTGACCACTTCTTCCCATCTCCTCCCCTTTCGGCTTTCCACAGAGACTGTTCCCTCCATAACTCCCTGGTTAATTCGTCCCTTCCCACCCAAACCACCCCCTGCCCGGTACTTTCCTTTGCAACTGCAGGAAATGCTACACTTGTCACTTTACCTCCCTACTTGACTCCATCCTAAGCAGTGTTTCCAGGTGCGGCAGAGGTTCACCTGCACCTCCTCCAACCTCATCTATTGCATCTGCTGCTCTCGGTGTCAACTGCTCTACATCGGTGAGACCAAGCGCAGGCTTGGCGATCGCTTCGCCGAACACCTCCACCAACCTGATCTCCCGGTGGCTCAGCACTTCAACTCCCCCTCCCATTCCGAATCTGACCTTTCTGTCCTGAGCCTTCTCCATGGCCAGAGTGAGTCCAACCACAAATCGGAGGAGCAGCACTTCATATTTTGCTTGGGTAGTTTACACCCCAGCGGTATGAACATTGACTTCTCCAATTTCAGGTAGTCCTTTCCCTCCCCTTCCCAGCTCTCCCACAGCCTACTGTCTCCGCCTCTTCCTTTCTTTCTCCTGACCCCCACCCCCTCACCCCCACATCATTCTGAAGTAGGGTCTCAACCCAAAACGCTACCTTTTCCTTCGCTCCATTGATGCTGCCTCACCCGCTGAGTTTCTCCAGCATTTTTGTCTACCAAACTTTTCAAAGGTGTAGCTTTCTAGCTAAACTAATAAAAACATATACAGTGTGGTCTTCAATCCAGTGAAAGGCTCTTTAGTTTGAATCTGAAAAGCCTCTAGTATCTGTTTCAGCCATGGACCTTTCATGGCCAGCCATTCTAATGCTGTTCAACAACAAGTTATGGTGCACACTCACACATGTTGACCATATTGAGGCTTACTGTACCAGTTTGTGGCTAATAAATGCATGCTTTTATCTCTATTCTGTTTCTACAACTTGCATTTATGCATCATCTAATTATACAGCAGAGAAATAGGCTCATGTTGCCCATGTCAACCCTGACACCTATCTAAACTAATCCCATAATGTCTGCATTAGCCCATATCCCTCTATGCCTTTCTTAATTCAAGTACCTGTTTAAATGCCTTTTAAATGCATCTGTAATGCCTTTAATGTAGTTAAACATTCCAGCCAATTGGAAATTTCATGCCCAGGTACGCAGGTGTTGCTAAGACGTGGAACCAATGTTTCAGTTTGGTTTAGTTTCGAGATACAGCAAGGAAACAGCCCCTACGGCCCACCGAATCTGAGCCATCCTGCGACCACCAACACACTGTTGTAGTGAATTAGTCAAGAGTATTTTATTGTCATATGTCCCAGATAGGACAATGAAATTCTTACTTGCTGCAGCACAACAGAATATGTAAATACAGTATGCTATAACAAAGAGAGAAAAGAAAAAAATACTAACAACATATATAAGTATATATATAAGCCGTTCCCCTTATTCTAGCACTCACCCATAGCCGACAACTGCGCAGGGGTTGCTCATTTCGCCTTATTCAGCCTCCCTCAATTTTAAACTTAAAAATAAATGCATTTGCACTTGCTAGGGCGAGCAGAACTCGGTGTACTTGGAAAGCAACAATGTTGCGAGCACAGGGCTGAGCAGTTATTTTTTCCAAGTTTCTGCACATTTGTGAACATTTTCATAAATAACTCAGGAAACAATGCATCAAATTTTCAGATGAGGCAATTTTTGACATCATGGCATAAATCTCTATCGGGATATGTAAAAATTTCACCGTTAGTGCATCATATTTTCGAGGAGATGTGAAACGCAGACGAACAAATACACACACAAATAAATACACACACATCCAAGATCAGACACACACATACTCAAAAAACAAAACAGTGCAATGATAATAATAATAGTCTATTGTAGTTCAGAGCCTATACGAGGTTGTAGTGTTAATAGCCTGATGGCTGGAGAGAAGAAGCTGTTTCTGAACCTGGATGTTACAGTTCTCAGGCTCCTGTACCTTCTTCCCGATGGCAGTGGTGAGATGAGTGCAAGGTCAGGATGGGGTGGGTCTCTGATGATGTTGGCTGCCTTTTTGAGGCAGCGACTCCGATAAATCGCTTTGATGGTGCGGAGGTGAGTGTTGGTGATGGACTGGGCAGTGTTCACAACTTTTTGCAGTCTTTTCTGCTCCCGGACGTTCAAGTTGCCGAACCAGACAATGATGCAACCAGTCAATATGCTCTCTACTGTGCACCTGTAGAAGTTGAAGAGAATCCTTTTTGACATATTGAATCTCTGTAATTTTCTCAGGAAGTAGAGGCGCTGATGAGCTTTCCTTGCTGTTAATTGCTGTTTACAATGAACGTTTCATTATCCAGCTCTGTCGAGCTTTTCTGCTTGGCTCCCATTTTATTCTGGACACATCCCAAGGCTATTTGCAATGGACAAAGAATTTCATGTTTTCTTCAGGTATGATTTGAAGAACATGGCTCTCCAAGTTGCATGCAGCACGTTTCCTTAGGTCCACTGTTATGCCACCATCACAGAGCACTCTACAGCTGGCTTTGGGCACTGCTGGCAAAGGCAACATCAATTTACTTCAGAACATTGCAGCTCAGACCATGTGGACGCATGAAGTCAATGGAACCACAAAACGCTGGACCCAACAACGATCGGAATCTGCTCAGATCACAAGAAAAAATGATTGGACTAGCACATTGAGTGTGTAAATTAGGTTTAGGCAGCAAGGGGCAACAAAGAGGGTAAGAACAATAATTAGAGGTTGCTCATATGAGACTTGGACTCACTGCAAAGAGGTCTTGAGTACAGAAGTCTCACTGTTCAACATAGACCGGTACAGCACAGGAACAGGCCCTTCAGCCCACAATGTTTGTGCTTAAATGATGCCAAAAGCTAAACTGATCTCATCTGCCTGCACACGATCCATATCCCTCTAGTCACTGGACTTCCATGTGCTTACCTAAAAGCCTCTTAAACTTCACTATCATATCTGGCTCCACCACCACCCCTGGCAATGTGGGAAAGAGAATGGCAATGGCCTCTCAAGGAGAGATGGGATACAATGGTGGCATCTGGCCGTGCAATCAAATTACGAGTCCTTCACAAAATAGTTGGAGGGGATATTTGTCTTGTCAAATATCATTATATAGACATGTAGTTCATATAGGCAATTCAGAAGTACAGAATACTGCCACTGGAGAACATAAGAATGTTATATTTCTGGCAGAGATTGCCTGCACGGTCATGAATCCAATAGCATCACAGAAATCCTTTGATTATGCATTCTTGGAGATAATGCAGACATTGGAAGATTATTCCAATCCACAATTTGAAATTCCATCGTTACAAGTTTGGCAAATGGAAGTGAGGAGTTGCGGAAACTCTCAGTGACTTTTGTTGCCTTAAAGGATTTATTGAGTCATTGCAAAAACTTTGGTGAATTCCTAAATCGTGCACTCAAGGATAGCTTTGTGTGTGGCCAAGATTTGTTCTTAGTTGTAAAGCCTGGTCCCACAGTGAAGATGTGGATCACAGAAATGACCGAGACACAACATCTAGAAAAAATACGGCTTGTCTTGACTGACAAAGCAGATCAATTTTCAAAAATATGGTCTCCTTTTATTGAGTTTCTTCAACAACATAATGGTTGAACACAAACTCAAAACCGACGCTAGGGTCGGGTGTGCGGGCGTAGGGAAGGGTAGTGGGATATATCTCCGCTTCTTTCACTCCTTCGTTAGTTCTGGCGTTTTCCTTTTTCCTTTTTCGTGTTTTTCTTGACATTTTTTCCTTTCTTTTCTTCTTTATTTCCCTTTTTCTTTTTTCCGATCTAGTTATTAGTTCATAAAATGTTAAAAATGGTATAAATGTCATGTCGATCATTTTCTTTTTGTACAATTGCTTCTAATAAAAATAAATATTTCTTAAAAAAAGCCTGTAAAGTCTTATGTTTGACCTGGCTTGCAAAATCGCAAATTCCATGGAGATGACATTGAAAATTACAAAGGAAATTCAGCCAGCGTCAGGCATAAGCATGGCTGTGGTTACAGTCAGTGGGCAACAGTCAGCGTACCATTCACCAAATAAGCATTGTACCTTGTGCAAGTGCCACATTTGTTTGCTAATGATGCAATGGCAGCCGTTCATCACAGTCCTGTGTCTTTGAGGCAGCAAGGTGCAATGCATGTCAAATGATGGGCCATATAGTATGCAAGTCTAAAGGGCCTGTCCTGCAAGCATGCAACTCTATGCGATTAGCGCAACCTAACGTGGTCGCTTGAGCCGTCCGGCGTCGCGGGGCTGGTCCCACTTCGATCGCCGGAGCCGTGCAGAATTGTGCGGAGTTCGTCCCGATACCGCGCGGGGCTCCGAAAAACTGACTATGTCCAAAAATTCCGTGCGGCAACGGCTTGTCGGCTCGCAGTTGCCTCGACGCATGACACACCGCCCCGACATCGTGCCTCCGTGAACCTATCTGTAGGTGCCTCCGTGACCCTCTATGTGTGTGGCTCCGTGGCCCTCTGTGTGTGTGTACCTCTGTGCCCCTCTCTGTGTGCCCCTCTCTGTCCTGGCAAACTTACCTTAGACTTCGCTCCAAGTTCGTCTCACTTTGCGCCGCGTTGCGCCACTCACCCGACCTCCGCGTGGCCCCTACTGCCGGTTTGGTTGCGCTTGCCGCATGCAGGCGCATGCTGGTGGGAACAGGGGATCACCCGACCTCCGCGCGGCCCCCGCTTCTAGTTTGATCGCGTTCATCGCATAGAGTTGCATGCTGGTGGGACAGGCCCTTAAGCCTGTAAGAGTTAAGCGGAGCAAAGTGATTTATGCAATTCATTCATACAGAGTGGTGTCCACTAAGAAGATAAGGGGAGGGAATCTGTATAACTTGAAGTAGAGGACTACAGAGTTAATGCTACACTCTGTAACATGTACACTGTGAATGCAAAGAATGGGAAGCAATGAGATATTAAAATCATGTTGCAGATTTTATGATCAATGCAAAGAAAAGTAGATCGTGGGAAGAGGCCTCTACAGATGAGATTCCACCTTTGACCAGGAGCATAATTAGAATCACAAATTATTCTAATGAAGCACTCAACATAATAAGTCAAATGAATTGTAAGCAGTCAGTGATTAAAACTGCCAGAGGTTGCATCCAACTATGTAAAGGAAGCAACACTATTAGACAGATTTGGACTAAATTTAAAAATCATGAAGCCATGTGTTTCATGTCCTTGCACATTCTCTGAAATCAGTTGTCATTATACAATAATGATGACATTTTCAAAGATGTTGACACTGTCCTTATTGCGTCCGTCGGACATCTGCATCGAAGCCCAATGCCAAGCTTGTGCAAATGCACTGTAAATCACAGCCAGTGCCATATTTACTACAAAGCCAAATTGGAAAACAAACGAGAAAAACAGAAGAATGGAACCCAAGGAAAACACACAAATAAACGCAACAGTAATGTAGTAACAAGGCTGCCAAGTAGACTATAAAGTGGCCCTCAACTACACAATAAATGATGAATAATATATTTACAGATGCCATAATTATTGGTCCAAGATTGGAGGGAAGCAAGTTCTTCAGGATGTTGACTTGTCACATGTGTGCACTCAATCTGAAGCACCAAACTTTCCTCACCATAAATATGATTAAGGGTCTGCACCCTTAAACAAAATGCCAAAATGTCAACAGTAATCTTCCAGTTCAGTGGAGAAAATCTTATAAAGTCCATTCCATTGCCTATGCAACCCAAAATCTCCTCATTTGAACTAATAATGAAGAAGATAACCTTCTAGACGTCCTTGAATGGCTAAATTGCCATGACGTGAAGGGCAAATTAAGAAAATGCTCCTTTGTTCGACCTGGACTTGTCCATTTGGGGCAGAAAATGGATGTCAATGATTTACAACCTGTCAAAAACAAAGCTAAAGTTTTATTGCAAAAGTTAAGAGACCAGAAAATGTGGCAGAGCTCTGATGCTTTTTGGGTTTGATCCAATATTACTTGAGATGCGTTCCAGATTTGGCAATGTCGTTGACAATCATATTGTGCTGGCACTGTAAACAGGGTAGATCTTGCCAGAAGTTTTCAATAGTGGCCAGGTACTGAAATGAAGGTAGTTTTCACAACAGCGTCAGAAAATGTAATGTGATCAACTTTCCAGCCCTGATGGTACACACTCAAAATAGACTAAAGCTTGGCGTGTGTGACCATGAGGTACAACAACTTGTTTAAATGGAGCGCTTGGATCAATTCTTCCGACATCAGCACTACTGTAAGAAGTAATGTCAGAAACTGACCTCAGATTACCACTTATCTGTTTAATTGCTCTTGGTGAAGATCGATATTAAACACACCTGAAATCCCCATACCATTCAGCCTTTCATAGTGCAGCTGAGAGGTCTGCAGAATTCTGAAAGAAGTTTTGATGAGATGATTTTTCCAAGGATTTTCAAATTTAACAATGAATCATCAGTAAAATTTTGCTCGGCTATTGTACAATGTCACAATCCACCAGGCTTCACAGAGTTCAAACACGCACGTGTCCAGAACAGCCTTGAGAGAGTGGAGAATTAGCAGGTGAAATAAAAGCAAGCTCGATTCAAATCATAACAACTGCTGGAGAAGAGGCAAAGAGAAGCACTTCTGTATACATTACGCATCATGAGTACTTAGACTATCAAACCAATCTAATATAGACAAAAATGCTGGAGAAACTCAGCGGTGAGGCAGGATCTATGGAGCGAAGGAAATAGGCGATGTTTCGGGCCGAAACCCTTCCTCAGATCAATCTAATACTTAGGATAGGGGGACACTGGTGAAACATTATATTTATTGCCTGAAATAATAGATAGTATGTATTGGAGGGAAGGTCAGAAGAGACCATTTGAACTAATGGTTGCATTGAGAGAATGTGTACAAGGTATGAAGAAATGTTCAAGAATAGTAAGATTGAACGAGAACTTACCAGTTCGAAGGTTGATCTTTATTTCATGAGGAGTTGCGGTGAGGGATTTCGTGAAGAGCCCGCCGGCACGCATGCGCGACATTCTTCAAAGTAGCGGTGTGGAATCACAGAAACAACCACAGAAATGACTTGGCATAGTAAGATTGAGGAGACTCTAATTACCAGTTGAGTATGATCGAGGGTTGGGAGCGGAGGGCACGAAATCCCTCACCGCAACTCCTCATGAAATAAAGATCAACCTTCGAACTGGTAAGTTCTCGTTCAATCTTACTATTTCATTTCGGAGTCACGTGAGTGACTTCGTGAAGACTTCAAAGCTCTGTGATTCCACGCCCTGGACCACGTCCATGCTGTCACACACCACTTATGAGGATGGATAGGAGTAATCAACTTTCCAGACTGCTTGTACTGAAAGACAAGAGCAACATTGGTTAACAACAAAAGAAAACCCCTTATGCGGGGACATCTCCACGTTCTTGACCTGCATTCAGCACGGCCTCTGCGAACTGTAGAGGAGCGGCAACAGATGTATTGTAGAACCGCTGGAAGGTGGCTTCGTTCGCCATCCTACTGTGGCAAGAATATGGTCCATGGGCACCTCCATGACCCTTGCCTCCGACGTTGATGCATGCCCTGGTGGAATGGGATTTGGAGATATTAGTGTCAACACGTGACTTACCCAAGACGATCCTGAGCCACCTGGATATCGTCTGGACCGTCACTCTATGGTGAGGGTTCTCCATTCCTTCAGTTTTCTCGTCACTTTCACAAAGTGACGGATATGGGCGGCTAAACATAGCCGTGCATCAGCGGGGTATGCCCGGAACTTCAGCTGCAGCCCTGTGTACCCAGGTCTATGCTGCTTGAGTAGCTCGTCTATGACGAAGACTACTTCCGCAGGGGTAGAGATCATCCTGTCGATCTGGACTTTGCGGAGTGTCTGTACCCTCTGTGCTGAAGTCAGTGCCAGTAACATCACCAGCTTCAGGGTGAGTTAGTCCAGTTCCAGGCCCTCCATGGGCGACCACGTCCTGAGCAGGGTGAGTATTTCCCCGATATCCCAGGTGATATTATAGCGTGGTCTGGGCGGATTCGAATTGAATATTTCCCGCATGAGTCTGGACACCAGCCTGTTGGATCCTACCTTAACAGTGAGGTAGAATGACAGCGCACTTGAGGCGCTGTAGATGGCACTGTAGCTCAGGTGCTCATTATGATGCAACCCCGTCAGAATTCCAACACGTCGGTTATGGTTACAGCGTCGTAGGTAATATGGGAGCGGCTGCAGTAGGCTTCCCCTTTCCGAACGTGAGAGAGATATTGCCGCCTGGTGAACTCCCAGCATGACGCTCCGATGGTATCCAAGGTTCTAGATGATATGCCATACCGCAGTAATGGCCTGTGCAGAACCTCCAAGCCAACAAGTTTAGATGACTGTGGCAGGGATGTGGTCCCCCTGAGACAGGGTTTGTACCAATTATGGGCAACCCTCGAAGAGGACCCAAGGTTGACTGATCATATCAAGGACCACCGGATACCATGGCTGCGTAGGCCAGTCGGGTATGATAAGAAAGCCCTTAGCAGCATTGGTCTGGATTACCCGCAACACCCGACTGACGAGGCAAAATGGAGGAAAGGCATAGAACCCATTTCCCTCAGTCCAGCGAGACGCATCCATCGCCATTGCCCCAGGATCGGGTCCCACAACGTATGTTGGTACCTGATGGTTCAACCGTGACGCACCTGACGGATCAAAGCTCTGTAGAACCAGAGCTGATCCATCCAGATAAATGGCAAGAACGTCCTGTGGCATTTCTGAATGGATACTGAATAGCATGCATCTTTAATCAATGCATGCCACAAAGCAGCCCCCAGAACCCAAGAACTTAGATGTCTGGAACGTTCCCAGTTGGAAATGGGTATATTCTACAAAAGTATTCAAATGGTGCAAAGCAAAAAATAAGTCGACATCCTCCATCCCTCCTTGTGACTGTAAATTATTCAGCCTAGCCTACTGCCGCTTTTTGCTGGACAGTGTAAATTTCGGATCTGCATATGCTGGGATGGAGGGATGTCACCATTGATGAAATTCAATCGCATGGCCTTGAATACTTTGTAAGATAAACTCATCAGACATGATGGGACTGCATGCCCCCGGAAAGAGCCATAGTTCCCCACCAACATGTGAAGTTCAACATGCAGGGGCATGAAATCCAGACCACCTTACCGTCATGGTTATCGGCGGCCCTTGAGATGCATGGCCGTATGTGGAGGTGCTGAATACTGAAATTTGAGGCGGAGCTGGAGCGGAGGCCATTGCTGGCCTAATGGCAGGGCCTTCCTGGTCGAGAGATGGGACCACATGAGTCCCACCATCATAGCGTGGTCATCCCGCTCCTGGACCCTCTTGGGGAGGTCTTCCCCGAAAATTGTTGATTCTGTTGCAGGAGGAGCTCCAACATCCGCTCCATCCTGGCCAATACGCCCCTCGGCCTTAGAACTCGGGCGGACGGAGTCCTCATGTTCTGTTGACCTGCTGGGGCTTCGTCCATCGGCCCGCACCTCGTCGAGGTGAACCCAGTGCCGGAAGTTGTCGCCGTCAGCCGCTGCAGCGAAGCTGAGCGATTCCCGCGCGGGAGGTACACTCAAACGCCTCCTCGGCGGAGCTTGATCCCGCTGCCCCGGAGGGCAAATGCGGCGGGGAGTCGGCACCTGACTTAGCATGGAGACCCGACGCCCGCGCGGGCTTGCCGGCTGCCCACATCATGGACCTAGCCGACGCATAGTCTCGTCCTCCCATCCATGGGGGACTCGGCGACCGTGGCGTATGGGCTCGTTGAAGGGCGGAGCAGTTCGCTGGGCTTTGTGTCTGCTGACGGTTCTCAGCTTCTGCTGACGATGGTGAACCTCCCTGTGCCTACTGGAGCTGGATGGCTCCTCTCCAGTAGCCGCGTCATGCGGCCATACGCCCTTCACCCTGAACACTCGGGTGGTCGGAGACCTCCGGCTCAGAAAGATTGCCGGGGCTCCTTTCATCGGCCCGCACCTCGTCGAGGTGATCTCGGTGCCGGAAGTTGTTGCTATCGGCCGCCGCAGCAAAACCGCGCGATTCCCGCGCGGGAGAGGTGTTCAACCGCCTCCGTTTAACGGGAGCGGAAGCCGTTGCCACAAAGGGCCCTGACGGCTTGGGGTCGGCTCCAGCAGAAGCATGGAGCGACGCCCGCGCGGGCTTGCCGGCTGCCCACATCGTGGACCTTGCCGACGCATGGTCTCGTCCCCCCCATCCATGGGGGACTCGGCGACCGAGGCGGGACCGTACCCAAGCCCCCCCGTCCCGGCGGCGGGGTTTGGGAGTTGGGTAGCAGACCTCACAGACCCAGGTCCCGCCGTTGCACCAGACCGCAACTTGGCGGCAGGTGAAGCCTTAGCCCGAACCGGGTTAGGCTTACGGGCTCCTCCCCTGCACTTCTTCGAAGGGCTAGCGGAGGGGGGCCGTGCAGTCGCACAAGACCCCTTCCCCGTGGTCGCCACTGGCGACAATGTGGCAGGGTCCACCTTTTCGGGTGGCACCCCGTTCTCGGCTCCTGGACTCAGCACTGGAGCTCCTGCTCCTCGAATCAGCACTGGAGCTCCTGCTCCTTGAATCAGCACTGGAGCTCCTGCTCCTTGAATCGGCACTGGAGCTCCTGCTCCTCGAATCAGCACTGGAGCTCCTGCTCCTTGAATCGACACTGGAGCTCCTGCATAGCGGCGGGTCGGGCCCGGTAACAACAGGGCTCCCCGACATCCACGCCTATTTCCCGGCCACGTACCTGTAGGGAGAGAATATACACCCGCCACAACAGAACACCAACTCGCACTGGAGCTCCGGTGTATCGACGGGTCGGGCCCTGTACCAACAGGGCTTCCCGACTACCACGCCTATTTCCCGGCCCGACTCGCAGGTGAGCCGCTGAGGAGGGCTCCGGGATAAGTGGCCGGCGACTCCAATCCACGTTCCTGTAGGGAGAGAACACACTGCTCCCCCCCCCCAACAGGAAACACCAACTCTAGGGGGCTTAGCCTTACCTGAGTCGGCCCTCTGAAGGGCTGGTCGGGAGCCGCGCTCCCCACCAGCCGTCAGCAGCAATGCGTTGCGACGATATGTCGCGCATGCGTGCCGGCGGGCTCTTCACGAAGTCACTCACGTGACTCCGAAATGAAATTTAGTACAGAAGTGGATGAAGAACATGGAGAGGATATATCATGCAACGGCAAACAGCTTTAAGTCAGTATCTGCCTTCTGATCATAAAACAACCGCACATCAGAGACCGCACTGCAGTTCAAGCACTTTTAAGAGGAAGAGCGCTGTAGAATATTTATGTGTACATATGTAAAGAGGTCTGCCATGTATGACCTAATAATGTAATTTGGAGTGTGATGTAATCACATATGTTTGTTGTTAGCTGGTCAGTTCAGGAGTCGAAACATATTCTGAAGAGTTTCATGTCCCTTGGAGCTGCTTGCAGCGGTTCTCATTAGTTTTCCCGTTAGAAACATAAAAACATAGAAAATACGTGCAGGAGGAGGCCATTCGGCCCTTCGAGCCAGCACCGCCATTCATTGTGATCATGGCTGGTCGTCCGCTATCAATAACCCGTGCCTGTCTTCTCCCCATATCCCTTGACTCCAGTAGCCCCTAGAGCTCTATCCAACTCTCTCTTAAATCCATCCAGTGATTTGGCCTCCACTGCCCTCTGTGGCAGGGAATTCCATAAATTCTCAACTCTCTGCATAAAAAAAATTGTTCTCACCTCAGTCTTAAATGACCTCCCCTTTATTCTAACACTGTGGGCCCTGGTTCTGGACTCACCCAACATTGGGAACATTTTTCCTGCATCTGGCTTGTCCAGTCCTTTTATAATGTTATATGTTTCTATAAGATCCCCCCTCATCCTTCTAAACTCCAGTGAATACAAGCCTAGTCTTTTCAATCTTTCCTCATATGACTGTCCCGCCATCCCAGGGATCAATGTCGTGAACCTACGCTGCACTGCCTCAATCACAAGGATGTCCTTCCTCAAATTCGGAGACCAAAACTGTACACAATACTCCAGATGTGGTCTCACCAGAGCCCAATACAACTGCAGAAGAACTTCTTTATTCCTGTACTGAAATCCTCTTGTTATGAAGGCCAACATTCCATTAGCTTTCTTCACTGCCTGCTGTACCTGCACGCCAACTTTCAGTGACTGGTGTACAAGGACACCCAGGTCTCGGTGTACCTCCCCCTTACCTAACCTGACCCCATTGAGATAATAATCTGCCCCCTTGTTTTTGCCACCAAAGTGGATAACCTCACATTTATCTATATTATACTGCATCTGCCACGCATCTGCCCTCTCACTCAACCCGTCCGGGTCCCCCTGCAACCTCCTAACATCCTCTTCACAGTTCACACTGCCACCCAGCTTTGTGTCATCCACAAACTTGCTAGTGTTGCTCCTAATTCCCTCTTCCAAATCATTAATATATATGGTAAACAATTGCGGCCCCAACACCGAGCCTTGCGGCACTCCACTCGCCACTGCCTGCCATTCTGAAAAGGACCCGTTCACTCCTACTCTTTGCTTCCAGTCTGCCAACCAATTTTCTATTATGTCAACACCCTACTCCTAATACCATGTGCTCTAATTTTAGTCACCAGTCTCCCGTGCGGGACCTGAAAGGCTTTCTGAAAGTCTAGATACACTACATCCACTGGCACCCCTTCATCCATTTTACTTGTCACGTCCTCAAAAAATTCCAGAAGATTAGTCAAGCATGATTTTCCTTTCATAAATCCATGTTGACTTGGACTAATCCTTTTACTGCTATCCAAATGCTCCATTATTACCTCTTTAATAATTGACTCCAGCATCTTTCCCACCACCGATGTCAGGCTAACTGGTCTGTAATTCCCCGTTTTCTCTCTCGCTCCTTTCTTGAAAAGTGGGATAACATTAGCTATCCTCAATCCACAGGAACTGATCCTGAATCTATTGAACATTGGAAAATGATCACCAATGCATCCACTATTTCTAGAGCCACCTCTCTGAGGACCCTGGGATGCAGACCATCAGGCCCAGGGGATTTATAATCCTTCAGTCCCATTAGCCTAACCAACATTATTTCTCGCCTAATGAAAATTTATTTCAGTTCCTCTACCCCCTTAGATCCTCTGTCCTCCAGTACATCTGGGAGATTGTTTGTGTCCTCCTTAGTGAAGACAGATCTGAAGTACCTATTCAACTCTTCTGCCATTTCCTTGGTGCCCATAATTATTTCACCCGTGTCTGCCTTCAAGGGACCCGCATTTGACTTTGTTACTCTTTTTCCCTTAACAAATTTAAAGAAGCTTTTACTGTCCTTCTTTATATTCCTGGCCAGCTTCCCCTCATACTTCATCTTTTCAGCCCGTATTGCCCGTTTTGTTTCCTTCTGTTGGCCTATGAACGTTTCCCAATCTTCTGGCTTCCGGCTACTCTTTGCTGTGTTACACATCTTTTCTTTTAGTTTAATTCTATCCCTAACTTCTCTTGTCAGCCACGGTCGCCTCCTACTCCCCTTAGAATCTTTCTTCCTTTCCTTCCTTTGTTGTGCCCGCAGACCAACTCGTAATACACTGCAATGAATGAGTGACAGAGGTGGGTCGGGAGTTAGAGGAGAATGTGCCATGAGATGGAGGTAAAAGTGAAGGATGGAAGTAGAGCGTTTGGATTTAACTCTTTCTAACTGCTGGGGACAGATTACTCAGCAGAGTAAAATCGAACACGTTTACTTGCCACGTCGTTCGTGCTCTACTGCCATTTGCAATGAAGCATTGCACTGGGTGGCCAAGATCACAAATTGATTCAAGCAGTCTGAAATGTATGTCGTACACAGAACCCCACTTCTACTCTGAGTGTGGTTTGGACACAGTGGACATTGTCAATGTTCTGGAACATGTGCCAGACCACTAGACGGATGAGGTTTAGTACTGGCATTGTTAGCCAAAGTAAAGTTCAAATTTACCCCAACAGTCACATCAAGACTACAGCATTCCACATTATCCTGTTGACCACGGGACCTAAAGATTCGCCATGCGGAAGATGAAAACCTTTGCTTTCAAATTTGGCCTTTTAGAACCTCATGTTCTAAATCGTGTCACTTTGGTAATAAATGAACAGCAATATCTACACACAGGAAGCTGCCACAAATAACAATGTGAATATTATCGGATAACCATTTTGTGACGGGTATGACCATTGGGTGGAATACTGCAAATAACTTTCCTGTTCTACCTCAGCAGTAGTGTTTGGGGATATTTAACATTCTTAAAATCAGAGGTTCTTTCGTCGTCTGGCACACGAGTGTTCTGCCATCGCTCTGCCACAGCCAGTGCCACATCTGTGCCTCTGCGGGGATCATCCGCAGTGCATGCATCTTTGCGGCAAGCCAGTAGGTGGGTCATTGTCTGTACCTCTCCGCAGTTGCACTTGTCAGAGTTCGAGAGGCCCCACTTGTTCAGGTTGTGTCCGCAACGCCCCACTCCAGTGCGGAGGCGGTTTAGGGCTTTCCAGGTAGGCAGGTGTAAGGCAGGTGTAAGGCAGGTGTTGTCCTGGTGCCATCTGTTGTTTGGTTTTGGTGCCTGGTACGGTTGGCTCTAGTTCCATGAAGCTGTTCCGACTCTTCAGGCTTTTCTTGGCATGTTGGTGATTGTGCAAGGGGTGGTGGGGGTCTGTGTCCGCATTGAAGCGTTCTACTGCAGCTGCCCAATGGTTCGTCGTGAGAGGTGAAAGATTTAAAAGGAACTCGAGTGGACAACTTTTTAACAGAGAGGATGTTGTGCATATAGAACGAGCTG
Source organism: Raja brachyura (assembly GCA_963514005.1). Next base: position 43,164,256 of record OY740797.1, on the reverse strand, counting down.
CCAGAGGAGGTAATTGAGACAGGTACTATAACAACAATTTATTAGACAGTGGGACAGGTACATGGAGAGGAAAGATTTAGAGGGATATGGGCCAAACGTGGGGAGGTGGGACTAGTATGGATGGGCTATCTTGGTCAACATGGGCAAGTTGCGCCAAAGAACTGATTTCCACGCTGTATGACTCTATCCACCTCAGAAAATACACAAAACATTTGCTTAATTTTTCAGCAGAAGAAAACACGTCACAACAAGATTGTTTAAGAAGGAACTGCAGATGCTGGAAAAATCGAAGGTAGATAAAAATGCTGGAGAAACTCAGCGGATGAGGCAGCATCTGTGGAGAGAAGGAAAAGGTGACGTTTCGGGTCGAGGCCCTCCTTCAGACTCAAGAGTTTTTCACAACAAGAGTAGCTCATCCTGAGTTATGTTAGTCTGGATTATTATATTTCAATTCTTTTGAACTATGACATTCCCTCTCAAATATAAAGGTGCTTCCAAATTAGCCTGCACTGCTTCACCCCTTCTAGACTGCAACAAACATCAAGCACCTTGGGGTAATAACAGTACGTTGAAGCACTGAAGAAGTCTCTATTTATTTATTTTATTTGAGCAATTACAAATTCTAAAATTATTGAAGGTGAGATTTGCACTCCTTTGATCAAAGGATTTAGTACTTGGAGCTTGTACATTGAAACTCACAAAAATTTGATCTGGACTACACTTCTTCCCACCCTGCTTCCTGTAAGGACTCTATCCCCTATTCCCAATTCCTCCGCCTGCGCCACATCTGCACCCAGGAAGAGGTGTTCCAAACCAGGGCATCAGAGATGTCCTCATTCTTTAGGGAACGGGGGTTCCCCTCTTCGATTACAGGCGAGGTTCTCACCAGGGTCTCTTCTATATCCCGTAGCTCCACTCTCACTCCCCGTTCCCCCGCTCGTAACAAGGACAGAGTTCCCCCTTGTTCTCAACTTGACCCTACCAGCCGTCACATACAACAGATAGTCCTCCGACAATTATGCCACCTCCAACGGGATCACAACCAATGGCCACATCTTCCCATCTCCTCCCCTTTCGGCTTTCCGCGGCTCCCTCCGTCACTCCTTGGTCAATTTGTCCCTTCCCACCCTCCCCTCCCCTGGTACTTTCCCTTGCAACTGCAGGAAATGCTACACTTGTCACTTAACACCCCCCTCGACTCCATCCCACTGTCTCTGCATTTTCCTTTCTTCTTCCCGCCCCACCCCCTTCAGTCTGAAGAAGGGTCTCGACCCGAAATGTCACCTATTCCATCGCTCCATAGATGCTGCCTCACCCGCTTAGTTTCTCCAGCAGTTTTGTCTACCTTCGAAATTCTTGCAATGTTCATTCCAGTTTGGAAGCAAAAGTGGAGAAAGGGAGTAACCACAGATGAGAATCTTAAATTCTGAAGACATCATTTTTTTTTTTTTAATGTGTTCTTAGTTTTCATTACTATGTATCTAAAAATTATCTTCTTGCTACTAATCCAACTATGGCATCATGTTCTGCAAATATATTCTGAGCCAAAGGGGCTGTTTCTCTGGAGTACAGTTATATGTCTGTATAAAAATCTTACACTAATGTACCATGCCGGATGTGGTTTAGTTTAGAGATATAGAATGGAAACATTCCACCGAGTCCACACCGACCAGCAATCCCCACACATTAACACTATCCAACACAAGCGTGGGACAATATTTACATTCATATCAAGCCAATTTACCTACATTCCTGTATGTCTTTGGAGTGTGGGAGGAAATCGGTAATCCCAGGGATGACCCACGCAGGTCATGGGGAGAACGTACAAACTCTGTACAGACAGCACCCATAATCGGGATTGAACCCGCGTCTTCATTGTAGCAAACTCTGTAAAGGGCCTGTCCCACCAGCATGCAACTCCATGCGATGAGCGCGACCTAATGTGGTCGCTTGAGCCGTCCGGCGTTGCGGGGCTGGTTCCACTTCGATTGCCGGAGCCGTGCGGAATTGTGCGGAGTTCGTTCCGACATCGCGCGGGGCTCCGAAAAACTGACCGTGTTCAAAAATTCCGTGCGGAAACGGCTTGTCGGCTCGCTGTCGCCTCGACGCGTTATACACCGTCTCGAAGTCGTGCCTCCGTGAACCTATATGTAGGTGCCTCCGTGGCCCTCTGTGTGTGTGTCTCTGTGCCCCACTCTGTGTGTCCCTCTCTGTCCTGGCGAACTTACCTTTAAGACTTCGCTCCAAGTTCGCCTCACTTTGCGCCACGTTGCGCCACTCACCCGACCTGCGCACGGCTCCCGCTGCCGGTTTGGTCGTGCTTGCCGCATGCAGGCGCATGCTGGTGGGAACGGCCCTGTACAGGGGATTACCCGACCTCTGCGCGGCCCCCGCTGCCGGTTTGGTTGCGCTCATCGCATGGAGTCGGATGCTGGTGGGACAGGCCCTTAAGGCATCAACTCTACCACTGCGCCACCACGTTACTTCACACTTAAGGGCCTGTCCCACTGTACGAGGTAATTCAAGAGTCTCCCGAGTTTCCCCTGATTCAAACTCGGAGAATTACGGTAATAGCTGCTCGTAGGTACTTGGGGCTCTCATGGGCATTTTTCAACATGTTGAAAAATCTTGTACCTAAAGAATTGTTGTTCGTACTTACCGCGAATTTGATTTTTTTTTAAAACTTGGGAGAGCTCTTGGGTAAACTCGTATGGTGGGACAAGTCGTTTGGTTCGAGGCAGCTTTCTTTCTTTCTTACTTTGCTGTCTGTCTGGAAGTGTGATTCAATACATTGCGTTACTTGGATTTTTATTTGCTCATTAGGTCCATCACACACTATCTTAGCTCGCAGTGTGCAATTTAAGAATGCACTGAAATCCCACAGATGACTTTTAAAACAACTAAGTCATCACTAATCATCTTTCCTTTCCTCTGATTAGAGGTCCCAAATTGAAGGCATTGAATTGAAGCGGTCCTGCTGCTTTTCCATCACTTAGTTAAATTGGGCATCAATTGGGAAATTAATTTGTCAAGGATACATGGTTAACAGTCCCTATCTCCTCCATGGGGATCACCTTCACATATGGCTTCATTTTCACCTTCACCCTATTTTGTGGTAAAATAATTCGCCATAAAAAAAACATGTACTTCCATTCAATGTATGAATGCAAGGGTTCACATGCTTCATTTTAACTGCTGGGATTTCCAACATAATTAGTCCAAAAAATTGTATGGTCCATTCAGGGATTTTTCACAGACTAGACTTATAGAAGGCTTTGTAAAAGCTCCAAAAGCAGTTAAATGCGTGACGAGTAACAGCCTTGAACAATTATTGTTTACAACCTGCGTTATGTATACTGCAATCCCAATCCCTATAATGGCAGGAGGGAGCTGTGAATAGACTTGGCACTAAATTCTGTGTGTCTTTTTTTTTCTCTCTTTCATTCCGTCTCTCACGATTGGGGATGACTTACTTCCACTCCAATTCTTTGGAATCTAAGATGGCTGAATAATCCTACATGGTTTCTATTTGCTGCCTTGGACAAATGGATAGTTTATGTAAACACTAATCATTTCTCACTGTTGTGCGTGGCCTCTTTCATAGAATCACAGCATCACACAGCATGGAAAAAGGCCCTTCATCCCAACCTGTTAATGACAACCAAGATGCCTCATCTAATCAACTCCCAATTGCCTGTGTTTAGTCCATAATCCCTTTAAACCTTTCCCATTAAATTACTTGTCCAAATCTAATTAAATGTTGTTATTGAACTTGTCTCAACTACTTCCTCTGGCAACTCATTCCATATAACCACCGCCCTCAATGTGAAAATGTTTTAACTTCAGGTTCCTAGTAGATCTTTCCACTCTCACCTTAAATTTAATTTCTCTCGTTCTTGATTTGTCTACTCTGGGAAAATGTATGCATTCACACCATCTATTCCCCTCATGATTTTATACACCACTATAACATATAAGGTCACCCCTCAGTGTCCTACGCTCCAAGGAAAAAGTCCTAGCCTGTCCAACCTCTCCCTGCAGCTCCTAAAATCCTGGCAACATCCACGCAAATCTTCTCCACACGCATTCCAGCATGGTGACATCTTTTCTGCACTGCCTTGTACAACTGTAACATAACATTCCCACTTCTATACTTAATTCACTGACTGATGAAGTGCCAGTGGCCCAAAAGTGTTCTTCACCAGCCTATCTACCTGTGAAACCATCTTCAGGTAACTGTGTATGTGTCCTCCTGTCGTGAAGAATTGAGGTGCTTATTCCTGATGTTCCTTCTTCATCAGAGTGGTCGTGAGAGAGATTCCCATGAGTCCGAGAGGATGTCCCACTCTCTCCAGGCAATCTCAAGTTTCTGGAAATATTTTTTTGCGCAATTCTGTCATTACCGAACTTGGCAAATATTGTTAAAGAAGGAACTGCAGATGCTGGAGAATCGAGGGTTACACAAAAAGCTGGAGAAACTCAGCGGGTGCAGCAGCATCTAAGGAGTGAAGGAGATAGGCGACGTTTCGGGTCGAGACCCTTCTTCAGACTGCAAATATTGTGTTTATTTTGGAGGCTGTTTCCTGACACAAATGATGTAGCAACCTGGTAGAGCTAGCTGAATGTCATTAGAGCCTCATTTCTGGGGATGTTGAACTGGGAGAGGACACTACCCAATCATGCGAGGGAGTCTCTCGCCCAGATTAGGTGTGGGGCCAGTTCTATGTAAGAGTAAACAGACAGGGAGCTCAGCTTCGGAACATGTACAAAGTCAAAGTCAAAACAATTTATTGTCATGTGTCCCTGACAGGACAATGAAAATCTTTCTTTGCTTAGCACAACAGAACACAGTAGGCATTGACTACAATTATATACGTAAATACACACATGAATTAATAAATTAATAAAGTAATGAAGTGCAAATAACAGATGGACGGATATTAATGTTCAGAGTTCTGAGCCAAGTTTAATAGCCTGATGGCTGTGGGGAAGTAGCTATTCCTAAACCGGGTGTAGTGCATACAGTACAGACATCTGTCAACAGTAATAGGCCTGTCCCACTTGGGCGTCATTTGCACGTCATTCACGCGGCATAATTTATGCGTCACAATGCACGACGCGCACGTCGTGACGCGCACACGGCGTGCGTTACGCGTGCATGGTGCGTGGTGACGTAGGCAGTGAAGCAGTCGCGCGCGGTGCCTCAAGATTTAGGGATTCACAAAAGCTTTGCTCGCCACCTGCGAGATGTGCAAATGATGCCCAAGTGGGGCAGGCCTTAACTCTGTGGAAAATGGCTGTGCTATTCTTGGTTTTAGAGTGGAGGCAACAGGTTGAATGGTTTCCTGTGGATATTCAATCCAGTAGAAAGTTTGTTGCAAGTGAGGTGTGCAGCAAGGAAGATTAAGGAATGCTTGACTCCCATCTGCACTGCATTTGAAACCAAGGTGGATCCACTGTTTAAGATCATGTCATCATGTAGTAGTTATTAAATTATAACAAATATGCTGGAGTAACTCAGCGGGACAGGCAGCATCTCTGGAGAGGAGGAATGGGTGACGTTTCGGGTTGAGACCCTTCTTGATAACGAGTGTGTGAGAATTACAGTGTTTGATACAAATTCTCTAGATTCCCTTCAGCTGACTTTACTTTAGAGTTCAAAGATACAGCACTGAAGTAGTCTTTGCTGCTCACCGAGTCTGCACCGACTAGCGGTCACCCCGTGCACTAAACTATCTACATACTAAGGGCAGCTTTATAATTTTACCAATTAACCAACAAACCTGTACGTCTTTGGCGTGTGAGAGGAACCGGACCACCCAGAGAAAGCCCACACGGTACCAGGCAGAACGTGCAAACTCATTACAGATAGCACTGGTGGTCAGGATCGAACCCGGGTCCTTGGCGCTGAAAGGCCGCTACTCCACCCCTGTTCTACTGCGCCACCCACGAAGATGGAGTCAAGGCTTTGTGAGGTTGGCAAACATAGGAAGCTGGAGCAGGAGTGAGCTATTTGGCCTTCGCCTTTTCATTTGCCACGCAATAAAAACCATGGCTGACCTAGCTCAAAACCATTTTCCTATCTTCTCCCCACATCCCATGTTTCCTTAATATCCAGAAATGCACTGTCTGCCGTTTTACGATACGATACGATAGAACTTGATTCACCCCTGGAGGGAAATTGGTTTGCCTCCATTCATAACTCACAACAAGGTACACAAAAAACTTGAAATTTATATTAAATTTACAGTGAAAAAAAAGAAAAAGACAAACGACTGCTGGCTGGCTGCTGTGTGCACAGCGCCTTGGCCAGAACGGACGAACAAACAAACAAACGCAGGCTTATCCCCTGGGCAGAGGATTCTAAACTAGTGCCCTCTCTTCCCCACGCCAGGTTCCCATTGTTCTTCATGGCGTTTTGAAAACAACCGTGATGCAGCATCCATATTCCTCTAGAATAGGAAATTCCAAAGATTCCTCTCGATTGATTAGATCAATTTTCTTGATTAGAACGGATGTCAAGGGTTATGGGGCGAAGGCAGGGAAAATAGGATCAGGAGCCATGATTGAATGGCATAAACTCGATGGGCCGAATGGCCGAATTCTACTCTTATCAGTTATGAATTTATGAAGACATTTTTCATCATCACTGTCCAAATTGGCTCACCCCTTATTTTGAGATTACAAGACCTTACTCTAGACTCCTCAAACATTTCCCCTGCATTTACCCTGTTGAACCCTCTGCAACAAAGAGGTCAAGTCCAGTGATTATGGGCTGCTCCCCATAATGTTAGATTTGTTACACAGTGATGGTTAGGTCTTTGTATCTCCTGATGAACAGGGTCTATATTGTGACTTTGGGAAAAGCTGTTCAGCAGATGGGAGACTATATTTGGACAGCTTTCCCTGTGGCACATGGCAAGGGGACCTCTCGGTAACCATCGCGCCCTGACATGGATCCTTTATTGAAAGGTGATTGTGATTATTTTGTATTTGAAATTCCCTCCTCTTACGGGGAAGAATTTGCAGTAGAAATATTGCTATTCCTTGATTTTGCTCTTCAACAGGGATTTTGTTTGTTCAGTTGGTTCAACATACTTGGCTGGGTTAGGTCTAATTTGCCCCACACAGCACTGACCTCGCACTTTCTCTACCATTCCAACCCATCCCACTCCCATATCATTACAAACTGCTCCAATTTGTTTTGCTGATACTAGCAAGAGTTTTCTGTGGTTCTATTGTACGATCCCCCTTGAAGATTTGGAATTTTATTTCTAGATTTTAGGACAGCACAGTGGTAGAGCTGCTGCCTTACACTGCTTGCAGCGCCGGAGACCCGGGTTCGATCCTGACTACGGGTACGGAGCTTGTCCGTTCTCCCCGTGACCTGTGTGGGTTTTTGACAGAGATCTTCCGTTTCCTCACACACTCCAAAGACGCTCAGGCCTGTAGGTTAATCGGCTTGGTATAAATGTAAAATTGTCCCTAGTGTGTGTAGGGCATCGTTAATGTGCGGGGATCGCTGGTTGGTGTGGACTCGGTGGGCCTGTTTCCGCGCTGTATCGAAACTTGTAACTCACTTAAATCATCAGATTGAAGCTGTGCTTTTACAGCAGAAAGAAAACAGAACAAAAATCAGCTGTGCTGAAGTGTTCGGAGTGAAAAGTAATTAATTTACGTCGTCAAAAATCCACAAAACCCAGAAGTCTCACCTTGGCAGTGCGTATTTTTTTTTTTTCGGTTTAGAGTTTCTTTGTCACCTTGTTAACTTTGAAACTGTACGTGTTAGAAAAATAAGTATGAAAGGCTGTTTTGAAAGGATAAGTGTCCTGAAGTGACCAGAACTGAAATCGAAGATTTAAGCTGGGTTACTCAAACAGAACTAATGACAAGGTGATTGTAACAATATAATCAACACGCGATCAGCACACATACCTGGAAAGAGATGGAATATCAGCTCCAAGCTTCTGCCAGCGCTGCGCTAATGAGCTGAAGTTATAAACAAATCAGCAGAACATTAGCACAAAAGGCTCTTTGCCGGCAAAGCTTTCACACTGCTTCACTTCTGCACTGTAAAACACTTCTTACTACAATGTTCAGAGAACAGGTTCTGCTTTCTTCTTGCTCCTGAGCAGGGACTGAAATGCCTTTCTGTTTTTTTAAAGAAAGAAAAGCAAAATACCGTTCTAAGACAAGAGGAAAAGAAATGGAGATGGTCTTGGGTAGTAGATTATGGGCAATTTCCTATTTCCTATTGACAAGCCTGAGGGAGAATCTGACTTCATTGAAAACATTTAGCAACATATTTTCTGTTTTAACAACTGTGCCAAATAGTCTGCATTAAATGATTGTGGAGGCATGAGTAGCAATTTAAATCTGACCGCTTTAGAAGGGACATCCTAAGCAGGGATATATTCCAGAGATGCATGCATTGATGCGTGCCCTTACTGATTAGTGGTGGGGGTGGGATGATGGTGTGGACCATGCTGTTGGCATACACCCTTGGTGAAGATATGCAGTATATTGGCGCATGAAGCTTGACATGTTGCCCGGATGTATGTTCTTCTCAGATTGGTCTTGCCTTGAGCTGTGCCAAACTGTCGGGTATTTTACAGGTTTCATAAATGAATGCCTGGCCCCTGAGATAGTTTGATCCCATGCCACTGAAACTTGAAGACATGAGCAATAGGAGTATGAGTTGTCTTATTTGAGCCAGCTCATGGATCTCACCGGAGCAGTACCCTGAGTCCTTGCTACAGTATGCTCCCACAATGGCAAGAATATTCTTATATTTAAAGAGATAAAAAGTCTCCCCAAGATCATTCACAATTATGATACAATGATGATACAAAAGTGAGTGGTTTTGCAGATAGTGAAGATGGTTGTGAAAGATTGCAGCAGGATCTGGATCGATTGGCCAGGTGGGCTGCGGAACGGTTGATGGAATTTAATACAGAGAAGTGTGATGTGTTGCAGTTTGTGACGTCTAACAAGGGCAGGACCTACACAGTAAATGGTAGGCATCTGGGGAGTAGAGCAGAGGGATCTAGGAGTGCAGGTGAAGGTCGAGTCGCAGGTAGATAATGTGGTCAAAAGGGCTTTTGGAACTTTGGCCTTCATCACCAGAGTATTGAGTATAAAAGTTGGGAGTTCATGTTGCAGTTGTGTAAGACGTTGGTGAGACTGGATTTAGAATGTGGAACAGCATCCTCCTCCCCATTAGAACTGCCCCCTCCATCGACTCATAAAGTCTAGTCTAAAAACGTATCTGTTCTCCCAAGCCTTTGCTTACGTTCTCTGAGCGAGGGCTATTTGTATATATGTATGTAGCCTGCTTGTGTATACTACTCTTATAACAAATGTAAAGCACTTTGGTCAACGAGAGTTGTTTTTTAAATGTTCTATAGATATAAATGTGACTTGACTTGACTTGAGAATATTGTGTTCAGTTCTGGGCACCATGTTATAGGAAAGATATTGTCAAGCTAGAAAGGGTTCATAAAAGAGCTAGCGGGTGTGAGCTATAGGGAGAGGTTGAGTAGGCTGTGTCTCTGTTCCTTGGAGTGTGGGAGGATGAGAGGTGATCTTATGAAGGTATACAAAATCATGAAAGGAATAGATCTGGTAGATACACAGTGTCTGACAGTATGGGAATCGAGGACCAGAGGACTTAGGTACAAGGTGAAGGGGAAAAGATTTAATAGGAATCTGAGGGGTAATGTTTTCACACAAAGGGTGGTGGGTGCATGGATCAAGCTGCCAGAGGAGGTAGTTGAGCCTGGGACTATCCCATCATTTAAGAAACAGTTAGACAGGTACATGGATAGGACAGGTTTGGAGGGATACTGGGCAGGCAAGTGGGACTAGTGCATCTGGGACATTGTTGGCCAGTGTGGGCAAGTTGGGCTGAAGGGCCTGTTTCCATACTGTATCACTCTATGACTCTGACTCTAATTGCAGTAAAATACGTTTATTCAAATACCCTTGTAATACATTTCAAAGCACCAATGTCTTCCTCATCACTTGCCACACCTGCATATTGGCTTTCATTGTACAAGGCCGCTTGGGCCATTGAATATCAACATTACTCAGTCTCTCATCATACAAAATGACTTTTTTTTCTATTTGAAATTGAATAACATGTAACATTGCTGCCACAATACATTCATCTGTCATGTTCTACTCAGCTTGTCCAAATACTCTTGAAGCTTTTTTAACATCCTCCTTCCTGCCAGTATCCAACCTATTTTTGATGTAGGTTGTAAATAGCTGGGGCCCTAAGTACCAAACTTGATTGGATTCTCACTAGTCGCTCATTGCCACTCCTTGCCATCCGACAACCAATTCTCAAATAGCTATTCGCTATAGAGGTCAAACATGATTTTCCTTTCACATATCCATGCTGACTCTGGTCAATCCTATTACTCATTTCAAGGTGCTTTGAAACCCCATATTTTATTACAGATTCCAGATTAAATTTTCCATATTACTGATGTGAAGCCAACAGTTTGGTAGTTTCCTGTTATTCCTCCTGAAAAAATGCAAATGTTTTTATTTTCTAGAGCAGACCAGACTGCTCTAGACCACTAGATCAGAGCAGCACGGTGGCGCAGCGGTAGAGTTTCTGTCTTACAGTGTTTACAGCGCCAGAGACCTGGGTTAAATCCCGACTTCAGGTGCAGTCTGTACGGAGTTTGTACATTCTCCCCATGACCGTGTGGGTTTTCTCTGAGATCTTCGGTTTCCTTCCACACTCCAAAGACGAACGGGTTTGTAGGTTAATTGGATTGGCTTAGATGTAAATTGTTTCTGGTGTGTGTAGGACCGTATTAATGTGCGGGGATTGCTGGTCGGTGCGGACTCGGTGGGCCAAAGGGCCTGTTCCTACTCTGTATCTGTAAACTAAACTAAACTTTAGTTTGGGCCAATAGTCAAATGGAAATTCCATCACCTGGAGTCCAGAATGGATAATCCGAGCTTCCTTGGATATCTTTGCTTGAAGTTGGCACTGCCTGGATAATCAATCCAGCATGTTGTGGCTCAGATTTCCAACCCACTCACAGTCATGCCCTCGTCACTAGTACACCCTGCCAAGAGTGCGGCAGCATGGATTTTAGCTTCACCAGGACATGTGGTAGTGATGTATTTGTTGGTAAGTGTAAAGGCCCTTCTGTCTGCTGTGGAAGTCCCAAACAATTCAAATGAAACACACTATGTTGACATCAGTATGCTTGGGATAGATCTCGACAGTGAAACTGAATAGTTGCCTATTTTACAACCCATATTTTATTGAAATCAACAGACAGGAAAAGCGGCATAGATGGAACTGGATATTGTTCTTGGGGATTTCACAATACTGTGCAAAGCTAAAGTTTGCAATCTGATATTGAGAAAGAGGAGAATCGCACTTCAAATGCCGTCTGTCCATGGATTCCTTACAAATATTGACATTGACGTCATAATTTCGGAAAGACCTTGTGAAATGGGGAGGAGGGAATGTGTTTTCATGAATAGACGGTAAATACAATGTTGTGTGGTGAGTAAATCAGCAATTGCAGAAAACGTTGCAACATACCGAATGTTAGAGGCAATGTGCTTGCAATACGTGATCCATCATTGAATGAAGCCACAATTCCCAAAAGGATGCTGGGCCCCAATTTAAAAATGGATGCTCTGAGGTGACTTGGTCTGTGATCAATAGCTCACCTCACCACTGGGATTAAAATCAACTTTTTAAAATTTGGAACATTCACATTTTCCTATTAATGACAAAATATCATGACTTGAATTTTCTCTTCAGCAACGAGAGTTATGGGTGAACCAAACATCACACAACTGTGCTCTTATGCTGGATACGTGCGCTTGGCATAGTGAACTTTATCAGAGAGTAAGAAAAGGGGAAATGGGCACTTTCTGCGGTGGATGTTGAACCTATCTGAAAAGGGAACTCCAACTATTTACCTTTAGGTTTATTGTCGTGTGTACTGAGATAATGAAGAGCTTCATTTTGCATGTTATCCAATCAAATCATATAAATACCATGCATGAATGCAATCAAGCCAAGCTCAAATACAATAGGCAGAGCAAAGGGAAAGACTACAGAATATAGTTCTCAGCTTTGGAGGGCACCGGTTCCAGAGGCAAAGTCCAATGTACCCAATGGGGTGGAGGAGAATTGGGACTGAACCTTAGTTTCTGGATGGATTGTTCAGAAGCCTTATCATACAGAGGAAGAAACTGTTCCTGGGTGTGGTGGTCTTTCAAGCTTCTGTGGGTACAGAAAAGGCTGGAGAAACTCAGCGGGTGCAGCAGCATCTAAGGAGCGAAGGAGATAGGCGACGTTTCGGGTCGAGACCCTTCTTCAGACTGGTTAGGGATCAGGGAAACGAGAGATGTAGACGGTGATGTGGAGAGATAAAGAACAATGAATGAAAGATATGCAAAAAAGTATCGATGATAAAGGAAACAGGCCATTGTAAGCTGTTTGTAGTGTGAAAATGAGAAGCTAGTGCGACTTGGGTGGGGGAGAGATAGAGAGAGCGGGAATGCCAGGGCCTGAGGGCTGAGGGAGAGGTGGGAAGGGGAGGAGACAGCAAGGGTTAACAGAATTGAGAACATTCAATGTTGAAGCTTTTGTATTGTCTGCCCCGACAGGAACGGGAAAAAGGAGGATTGATCAGTGTAGACTGTGCCTTTGATTATGTTGACTGCTATTTTGAAGCGTAGAGGGAGTCAATGGTGGGGAAACATAGAAACATAGAAAATAGTTGCAGGAGTAGGCCATTCGGACCTTCGAGCCAGCACCGCCATTCAATGTGATCATGGCTGATCATCCACAATCAGTACCCCGTTCCTGCCTTCTCCCCATATCCCTCGATTATGCTAGCCCTCTATCTAACTCTCTTTTGAATGCATCCAGTGAATCGGCCTCCACTGCCTTCTGAGGCAGAGAATTCCACAAATTCACAACTCACTGTGTGAAAAAGTTTTTCCACACCTCAGTTCTTAAACTGTAGCCCCTGGTTCTGGACTCCCCGAACATCGGGAACATGTTTCCTGCATCTAGCTTGTCCAAACCTTAATAATTTTATATCTTAATATTGTATCTTAATATCTTAATTTTCTATATTAATAAGATATTCTCTCATCCTTGTAAATTCCAGAATACAAGCCCAGCCTTTCCATTCTTTCATTATATGACAGTCCCACCATCCCGGGAATTAACCTTGTGAACCTAAGCTGCACTCCCTCAATAGCAAGCATGTCCTTCCTCAAATTAGGAGACCAAAACTGCACCCGAAACTCCAGGTATGGTCTCACCATGGCCCTATACAACTGCAGAAGGACCTCTTTGCTCCTATACTTAAATCCTCTTGTTATGAAGGCCAACATGCCATTGGCTTTCTTCACTGCCTGCTGTACCTGCATGCTTACTTTCAGGGAGTCAGGTCTGTAATTTCTCATAGTCTTGTGCAAAACTCTTCCCAAACCAAGCAATGAAGCAACAGTTTGCTTTTTCATTCTTTAAGTCTGAACGGAAGCATATGCACATATCTAAAGAATACTTGTTTGCACCACTAGCATGGGTTTTGCAGTGCTGAAGATGTAATACACAGTTAAATGTTCTCCTGCAATTGAATAAACATACCTCATCTTTTTCTCATGTGGTTAGTAGCTACCCAGCAGGTAAATATTGCAACTTCACACTTTTCCTGCAATTTGGTGATGCACCGACCCTGTACCTTCTGGACGAGTCTGGAACGTTAGACTGCATCTCTCTCATGTTCTGGTTGTGCATGTAGGCTAAATGATTTTTCTCATCAGAACACTGATTACTGAACTATTGTTGTAACCCCCAAAATCTGGGCCTTAATCCAATGCCTGTGCGTTAGTTTATGTTAACAACATAATTTGCTAAAGTCCTACTGAGGTCTGTGTTAATATTGGGTGGGCCTTCAAAACCTGTCACTGGATTGTTATATATTGTGGTCACAAGGAAGAGGTGAAAGCAGTGAAGGATATCAACATACTTGAGGAAGGACTCACCAGCAAATAAATTGTCACTATTTTAATCATCTGCAAATTGACATATTTATAGTTCTTTTATCCTTGGAATGTTTATGTTTTTTTGCACCTCCAGTGAAATGTATCAGACATTGACCTTGAAGCAGAATCTGCCCCGAAACGTGAGACTTCAAACTAGAAACAAATTAGTTTGCTTCCTTTTAGCACCACAAAGGTAATCACCAAAACCCGACTCCGAATCTATTGTCAACTGGTAAAAAAAAAAAAATTGCTGTGAGAATTTATGTGAATTCTTGCACCTTGGCGTGACCTTTTGTAAGCTGCTTTGATTATCATTTATTGTCGCTGGTAGGATGATTGCAACTTGCTATGAGTACATTCTATTGAACACTGCTAAATGTGCACTCAAAGGTTATCAGACAGCCTTAGAATAAAGCTGATGATGCGCATTTGTTTTTACATATTTGAGGAGGAAGAAAATAATTGATATCACACGAGCTGATGCGTAGCATAGTGTACATATACCTTCAAATTACAACAACATCTGCAGATGAAATAAGCACCAAGAAATTGGATTTAACTCTTTTTCGATGTACTGAACACACGTTGTGTATAGTGCTGGCATCCAATTATATTTGTGAAATTGGCAACAAATTATTTCAAAAACTCCATTAGATTGCCACACTAATCATGTGTGTTTACAGGATTTGCACACTTAGGTCTGGGGGTCTCATGTGCTATGGCAGTGTCAGCAGTTACACACACAATGGCTGCTATAGTAGAGAAAGAGTCTTCAGGACAGATGGAGGGAACTGCAGTTTTCCCTTTCCCCTGACTCAGTGTCAAGAAAGGTCTTAACCCGAACTGTCACCTATTCCTTTTCTCCAGAGATGCTGCCTGACCTGCTCAGTTACTCCAGCTTCTTGTTTCTATCATCCATAGTTTTCCTTGATGGTAAAGAAAGTTAAGTGGGTACAAGAAATATTCTTCCTGGGGAAATGGTGGAGGTGTGTGTACAATTACAACATTTAAAAGACAATTGGACAGGTCAGTGGATTAAAAGAAAATGTTTCAACGTGATAGCGATACGGGCCAAATGCAGGCAAATAGGACTTGTTCAGGAAGGCACCTTGGTCAACGTGGAAGAGTTTGGCAGAAGGACCTGTGTCAGTGCCCTTTCACTCTATGACTCTGCCATGGACAGGTTCTAAACAAAACTAAGTTTCTTCAATGCAGTTTGACCGTTGGTTTTTGCCATGTGGTAGCAGTCTTAATTCTAAAAGAACACTGATAAACCATCAACAAAGGTCGGTTAGGCGAGTGAAAGGGCAGTTTGATGTCATTGAGTTGTGAGATGCCATCGGGGGTGGGATGTAATTCTCTGTGGACAAAGAAATGCAACTCGTGAGCAGTTCAGGAATTTATGGAGCAAAGTGATGCAGCGTGTGATCCGCCTGCAGTCCTCCATGGACAAGGAGATTTCCCATGTCAAAGGATGGCATGGTCAGGGAGATGCAAGTGCAACTGGCCTCTGCCTGGAGGAAGATAAATGCCCCACGTGATCAGATTGGAGCAGGGATATGGAACCCTGTTGTCTTCTGCGTGAGCCTTCCTTCATTACCATTCTCCCAACCCCATTCACACCGTTCCTCATCAGCATGCAGTCCTGCCCACAGCATGCAGAGCACTGTCTCTAAAGAGAAGGATGAAACAAAGCAGGGCAGATACCTGTCATTTGGGCTGCATCGGCTCTAAGTCTGGAGGCTGAAGTAATGCTGGAGCAATCCAGGTGTAAAATCTTTGCACAACCCCCTCAGTGGGTCTGCAGAAACCCCTGAGAGATTGCCTGGTTTGCTATTTCAGAACATAGGTGGCTCTCCTCAGAAGCCTCTCACGGAGAGAACTTCTGTCCACTGCAACACCACCTCTGCTCTTTCAATTGGCCCTGGGTAGATGTCTGCTGTCAAACAATCAAGGATAAAAGCTTTTGCATCATCAAGGACATCTGTGTAGACTCAAAATGAAAGGGACCCGCCTTCCAGCAAGTAGACAGTAAAACTATAGGGAGCATTGTGATGTTGTACCAGGACTTTGATACCAATACATTAGATTCTGAAAAGGGAAAAGTGGTAGGGTGTGTAAATTGATTAAAAAGATGTTGCAAAGTTAAAATGAGTCCCCATTTAGGAGAAATGATATTTCAACGTGCATTGATAGCAAGTTTAATGTGGTAACTCCTTTTTCTTCAGGCTCTTCCATGTGAGGAATAGATCGGGTGTTCAAGAGAAAGTTCGATTTAGCTCTTAGGGGTAAGGGAAACAAGGGATATGGGGGAAAAAGTCGGAACGGGGTACTAATTTTGGTTATCAGACATGATCATATTGGATGACGGTGCTGGCTCGAAGGGCCAAATGGCCTACTCCTGCACCTACTTTCTATGTCTATGTTTCCAGATGCACAGTTTCTTGCTCAGAGCAGAGGAATCGAGCACCAGAGGACATGGACATAGGTGAAGGGGAAATGATTTAACAGGAATCTGAGGGGTAACCTTTTCACACAAAGGGCAGTGGGTGCATGGAACAAGCTTCTAGAGGAAGTAGTTGAGGCAGGGACCATCCCAACATTAGATAACCAGTTAGACAGATACATGGATAGAACAGGTTTGGAGGGATATGGACCAAATGCAGGCAGGTGGGACCAGTGTAGCTGGGACATGTTGGCCGGTGAGGGCAAGGGAAGGGCCTATTTCCACACTGTATCACTATCTCAGGTGAAGAAATTATCAATTGATTCTTGCCAGTATTATCACCGTACAGGCATGGATTATCGCAGGTAAATGCCGAATGAAAACTATTGTTTGTCACATTAACTACACCCACAGCAACAGAGTAACGTGCTCTGTTCATGGCCGTACTGCAAATGTCCATTGAAGGCTGAAGTTGTCTCCACAGGCCTCATTTTATGCTGGCAAGGGGGAAATTGTGCAGAGCTGTGGCATTAATAGGTATTTGACTGGCATCAAGAAATGTCAGATGCACTAAAGCGAACAGCTAAAGTGAACTGATACAGAAGTCCTCAAATGAAGGGTCTTGACCCGAAATGTCACCTGTTCCTTCTCTCCAGAGATGCTGCCTGTCCCGCTGAGTTTATCGGAAGCACTCAGGCCAATTTCCCAGTGGACATGATTTCATCCAGAAATGGTCACCGGCAAAATCTCCTCTGGGCAATATTATTTTTATGCATGATCTGCACATTACAAATAGGTGTGAATTCATCTAGTCATTAGGCTACAGACCTTTAATTGATTCCTACACATACATTTAAAATATCAGTCTAAATGTAAATCTCTTATTGTCTTCCTTAACTACAAATATCAAATGTTCATTAAAATCACTTGAATATAAAAGGCTCTGGGGTAGTTTAACTTTGCTTGATAGCATGAACCAGAAGGAAGCACCTCTTGATTTTTATTTCCATTGACTTCCCTATCAGACAAACTGTGCCTTCTGTCATCAGATAACTTCTACCACAGTAATAATATATCAGAGAATTGCTATGGTACAGAAGGTGGCCATTTGTCATAATGAGTCTATACAGGCTCTTTATAGAGGAATCCAAGGAATTCCACCCTTTCTCCCCCCCCCCGCCATCCCCCCCCAAAAGGCTTGCAAATTTTTTTCCCTCAAGTCCAATTCCCAATGGAACCAATGATTTCACTCACTGTACAAGAGTGTTTCCAAATCCGAATTACTGTCTTCATAGAAGATTTATTTTTGTTTGTTGCATTAACAGGCCCTTCGACCCACTGAGTCTGCACTGACCAGCAATCCCCGCACATTAATACTGTCCTACACACACTAGGGACAAATTACACTTATACCAAACCAATTAACCTACAAACGGGTACGTCTTTGGAGTGTGGGAGGAAACCAAAGATCTCGGAGAAAACCCACGTGGTCATGGCGAGAACGTACAAATTCTGTACAGACAGCACCCCAAGTTGGGATCGAACCCGGGTCTCTGGCGCTGTAAGGCCACAACTCTAAAGCTGCACCATTGTGCCGCCCAACATTTCCTCCGATTCTTCCTCTATAATCCTTCGAAACTTTTGCCACCTCCAACGGGATCCCACTGCTAGCCACGTCTTCCCATCTCCAGCCTTCCGCAGAGACCATTCCCTCTGCAACTCCCTGGCTAATTCTTCCCTTCCCACCCTTCCCACCCCCTCCCCAGGTACCTTCCTCTGCAACCGCAGGGAATGCAACACCTGTCCCTATACCTCCTCCCTCAACTCTGTCCAGGGACCCAGACAGTTCTTTTAGGTTAGGCAGAGGTTCACTTGCAACTCCTCCAAACTCATCTACTGTGTCCTTTGTTCAAGATGTGGACTCTTATACATTGGCGAGACCAAACGTAGACTGGGCAATCGTTACGCTGAACACCTTTGCTAATCTGTCTAGACCTACCTGATCTTACAGTTGCTGAACACTGTAATTCTCCTTCCTATTCCCACACTGACCTGTCTGTCCTAGGCCTCCTCCATTGTCAGAGTGAGGCTGAATGCAAATTGGAGGAACAGCAGCTCACATTTTGCTTGGCCAGCTTTCAGCCCAGTGGTATGAATAATGATATCTCTGACTTCAAGTAACCCCGGCATTCCCTCTCTGTCTCCATCCCTCCCCCACCTAAGCGGCAACAGCTTCCCGTTTTCACCCAACAAACAGCTACCCATGGCTGTTTCCTTTGTCATCGTTACTTTTTTGCATAACTTTCATTCATAGTTCTATATCTTTGTACACCATCGTCTATATCTCTCGTTTCCCTCACCTCTACCGCTTCTCTGCCATGTCGGCTGCATCCTGCCTAGCATTTTAAATATGTGCCCCCTGGCCCTGGAAACATTTGCTGAGAGGAACACAAATAAAACTTGTCGTGATCATATATACTCTGTATTATAGATCTTATATGTTTCTTTGCTCCGAGGGAAAAAAAATCACTTTGTAGCTGAAACCCTTTTATCCTTGAAATCAGTCAGCAAATCATTCAAGAGTCAAGAGCCAAGAGTGTTTCATTTTCAGATGTCCCGGATGGGACGATGAAACGCCTACTTGGTGCAGCAAAACAGAATATCTGAATATGTAAACTTAGTACATAATGGGGGAAGAGAAAAACGGTCAATAAATAACAAATATAGTGCAATAATAATATAGTCTTTTGCAGTTCAGAGCTCAGAGCTTATTCGCTGTCGTGTTTAATAGCCTGATGGCTGTGGGGAAGAAGCTGTTCCGGAACCTGGACGTTACAGTTTTCAGGCTCCTGTACCTTCCTCCTGATGTCAATGGTGAAATGAGTGGGTGGCCAGGATGGTGTGGGTCTTTGATGATTTGGGCTGCCTTTTTGAGGCAGCGACTATGGTAGATCCCTTCAAAGGTGGGGAGGTCAAAGCCAGTGATGGGCACTGGTCACAACTTTTTGTTGTCTTTTCTGCTCCTGGATGTTCAAGTTGCCAAACCAGGCCATGATGAAACCAGTCAGAATGCTCTCCACCATGGACCTGTAAAGGTTTAGGAGAATTCTCTTTGACATGCTGAATCTCCGTTATCTTCTTAGTCACTAAAGTATCTTCTTTATAATTGCATCGGGTCCAGGAAAGATCTTCGGAAATATGCACGCCCAGGAATTTGAAGTTTTTGTCCCTCTCCATCATTGTCCCATTGATGTGAACAAGATTGTGGATCCTCATCCCTCCCCTACTAAAGTCCCCAATCAGTTCCTTGTCCTTACCGATGTTGAGAGCCAGGTTGTTGTGCTGGCACCATTTGGTCAGTCAGTCAATCTCACTTCTATACTCTGACTCATCCCCATCTGTGATTCATCCAACAACAGTGGTGTCATCTGCTAACGTGATGATGGAGTTCGCATTATGTCCGGCTACCCAGTCATGGGTATAGAGTGAGTAAAGCAGGGAGCTGAGCATGCAGCCTTGAAGTGCTCCTGTACTGATTGTTACTGCGGATGAAGTGTTTCCGCCAATTCAAACAGACTGTGGTCTGTGGATGAGGAAGTCGAGGATCCAATTGCAGAGGGATGCGTGGAGGCCCAGTTCCGTGAGCTTGGTAACCAGCTTGGAAGGGATGAAGGTACTGAACGCCGAGCTATAGTCTATAAACACCAGCCTGACATAAGTGTTTTTATTGTCCAAGTGGTCCAATGCGGTGTTCCAGCTCCCCTCTTGAATGCATTCACATCTTTCCTTAGGTGTGGTCCGACAAATAGGGTTGCCAACTGTCCTGTAAAAGCCGGGACATCCCGTATATTGGGCTAAATTGGTTTGTCCCATACCAGACCGCCCATGTGAACTATGTCCCAACTGTCCCGTATTTGACCTCTACTACTCGGGCGGAGAGAACTGTTGGGTCGGAGCACCACGTCCGGCCCCGCCTCACCCGTGCCGACGCAGTGCAGCAGCAGCGCCTCGCCCATGGCCCTGTTGGTCGGCAGCCCGGCAGCTGTCTGACCTTCGAACCTTCGCTTCATGAATTGGATGGAGTGCCAGACTTGGTGGGCGACATCCCTCGCAAAGTCCGGCGCCCCGGGCCAAAACTCCTCAGTTGGGCCACTGGCTGGGATTTAAGTGCAGTCCAGCACCCGAGCCAACTCATCATTCACACAGCCATGGCCAAGTCGGTCAACGAATTGCCGTCAGGAATTTGTCCCTTACTTGGGAGTGAGAAAGTTGGCAACCCTACTGACAAGCGTTTTATACAAGTTTAACACAACCACTTTTCTTTTGTACTTGATGTCTTGCTTTGTTTAAAGATGAATGCATGAATTTTTTATGTTAGAATTTCATATGGACCGTTCAGCTCATGAAATCCACGCTAGCTCTCAGTACATTCCCATTGTTTGAAAGCTACTCTCTCCCACGTATGCACCATCAATAACCTGATTATCCCATCCCCCACCAACATTATCACATAAGGTGATCCCACCACTAGTCACATCTTCCTGTTTCCATCTCTGTCCGCAGATGCCATTCCCTCAGTAACTCTTTACTTCACTCATCCCTCAGCCCCAAACCTCCCCGTCTCTCAGTAGTTCTGGTGCATCCACATGAGATTTAACACCTGTCCCGACACCTCCTCTCCATCCGGAGCCCCCTGTGGCCATTTCAGGTGAGACAAAGGTTCACATGCTTCTCTTCTAACCTCATCTACTGCATTCAGTGCTCCCAATATGGCCCCCATTACATTGGTGGGGACAAGCGACAGTTTCACCAAAAACACTTGTGCTCAGCCTGTCAATGCCTCTGGATCTCCCATTTGCTAACCATTTTAACTTCCCATCCTGACCTTTCTGTACTGAGGCTCCTCCATTGCCGCGGTGAGGAACAGCACCTCATATTTGGCTTGGGTACCTTGCAACCCAACATTAAGAACATTGAATTCTCCAACTTTAGGTAGCACCCCCACCCATCCAATCTCTTTCCTGTGCACCATCGCAGTGTGCACCCATTTCTCTGAATATACTGCTCCACCCTTTCCCCCCACATGTCGCCTTCCATCTAGCTGTCCATTTCAGTCAGCCTCTCTTTATCTGACATCCTTTCGCCTCCATCATTGGGCTTCGTCCACCCATCTGCAATTAATCCCCCCCTCCCCCACTCCACACCCCCCCCCCCACCCCCACTCCGCCCCACCTTTACCTGTATTCCTTTAACTCACCTCCAAACTCTTTTCAAGCTATCTTCCCACTACTCCAATCAGTCTGAAGAAGGGTCTCAACCCCACAACCAAGTTCTCTTCCTGCCCTGCTGAGTTACTCCAGCATTTTGGATTCTACACGACCATTTCAAGTCTGAACTCACGTCCCGAGTTACTGAGGGAATGGCATCTGTGGACAGAGATGGAAACAGGAAGATGTGACTAGTGGTGGGATCGCCTGATGTTATAATGTTGGTGGGGGACAGGATAATCAGGTTATTGATGGTGCATATGTGGGAGAGAGTAGCTTTCAAACAATGGGTATGTACTGAGAGCCAGCGCGGACTTGATGACCTGAATGATCCATGTGAAATTCTAACGTGATGAATACATGCTTCCAACAACACAGCTTCAACCTTAATGAAGCTGGAATGCAAAACAGGTTTCCCCAAGTTACACCTCAGTGCATCTCTTCTGCAATCTCCCAATAGTCTAGATGTCCTTTTGAAAGCAATTTGTTCAATGCATTCAACACAAGTCATCTGTGACTAATTGGGAATCCAAATATAACTAATTGCATCCCTGATTAGCAAATTAAATATTAGTGATGTACATTGTTTCGACACTTGTAGACCCAAAACCCATATAGACACGGTGCACGTGTGTCCTTATACATTTCAATGAAATAGTTAGATAAAAATCTGTTTGTGTTTTTTGAACATTATATACTCTCCTTTGGCTACTGAATTGAAGTAGTTGTGGGGAAATCTATTAAGGTCATATGGAATAGTAGGATTAGGCCATTTGGCCCATCAAGTCTACTCTGCTATTCAATCATGGCTGATCTATCTCTCCCTCATAACCCCATTTTCCTGCCTTCTCCCCATAACCTCTGACACCCGTTCATCTGAAACATTGTGCAATTGGAGATGGGCTGCTGTCCATTAGAACTTGTTCATGTAGTTAAAGCAGTTTTGCTGTAGCCACAACAGTCCATAGCCAATTATTTCCAGTGGGCAATACTAACCAAACTTTGTGAATACGTCAGTTGTCGAGCCACATTATAACAAATGGACTCCAACCAAACCCAAGTTTAGATTTCAAACCAATGACATTTAGCCACAACAGCTGTTTGTACACTTATGGTATTAATTAGATTTGGTGCTCATCTATTAAATTATGCATCTTCATATATTTTCTTAAGCAATAATCCATTTTCCTTATCTCATCTCTGTTAGCCCAGATGACACAAACGGTGACAATTGTTTTTACTTTGACTATCCTGAGTTACACATGCAGTGTGTTCATTCTAACCACACCACCAGCAACGTGGGTTAATACCAAACATCAGCCCACACGTCAATGAACAACTCCCCAAATGACACATAAACATTTGAAAGGTATTATACTGCTATGGGAGTGCTGACCTGAAAGAAATTACAAATGGTAATTTGATGACCAGCACCTTTTCCTTCAGAGACAATGATGTGAGACAATGACTACTTTCTTTCTAAATATTTGAATTCATGATAAACGGTGCAAACTCCCCAGAAATGATAGCAGTTAAAATGGGGAAATAAGATCATGTGGATCTCTTTCCGATAACAGTATCAATATAAATTTGAATTTAGCAGGATTCAAAACACTAGTCCGACAGAAAGAAAGAAATGGTAGAATATTAACTTGAAGATTCGATGATTTCATCCAAAAGCTAGTGAACTTGCTCCAATTTAATGGTCACCTCTCCTGGGGAATAACTTTGTAATTGCTTGAGTTATTTTGAGTTGATTGTTTAAATACTGCTTTTTCCTTGGTAACATGGTCCTTGTTGTATCAACTATCCAGATTGGGTGGATCTAGTTTCTTGGTTATTTTATACTTCAATATGAAACATAGGTTTTCCTTCATTGAATTATTAAAGGGTGGAGTGCTGTCCACAATTAAAAATGTATTTATCACATTGTATCTCATCTCATGTCTCAGGAATGTTCCAAATTGCCTCACATACAATGAATCAATGTGAATTACAGCAACAATATTGACAAAGATTTTCCACATAAAATCCTGCGGATATCTTTTTGGTGGCTATGGTTGTCTGGTGAAAAGTTCTCTTCCTGTTGAACAGGCAGTGTAATGTTTGCTTTGACAAGGTAGCACTCTCAGGCCCAAGGGCCAAACTGAGATATGCATTTGAGCTTTATGACTGCAACCCTCTGACACAAAAATTAAACAAAACCATAGACACAAAAAGCTGGAGTAACTCAGCGGGACAGGCAGCATCTCTGGAGAGAAGGAATGGGTAACGTTTTGGGTCGAGACCCTTCTTCAGATGATGGTACCATAACAAATTATCTTTAAAAAGACAACATTTCTTCTTTAAAATATGATATTATTCCACCTTGACCAACCAACATTTCTTCAAGCGAATCGCCATTTGCAACGTTTCTGCAACTGAACATTTTTTGCCTCTTTGATGTCCTCAAGTCTTTCAAGTCTGATGCCATTAAGCTTATGAGTTCTGGATAAATCTTTGATGTTGTCCGAACTAGGTGTTAGCCACATGAGTCAACGCAATGCGTGTCAGCAGTTTATGAAACCCTCAAAAGAGAACACAGGACAGTCGAGCACAGCACAAGAACAGTGGCGAACATCATGCCTGTCTATCTATATATGTATCTATGCCTCTCTTAATTTTATACACTTCCCTCAGGTCTCCCATCAAACTCCAGTATTCCAGAGAAAATAATCCAAGCCTCTCGGTGCTGGCTTGAAGGGCCGGATGGCGTCCTCCTGCATCTATTTTCTATGTTCCTCCAAGCGCTCCCTGTAGCTAATGGACGCTAGTCCAGGCAACATTTTGATAAATCTCCTCCTCCGCTTTTCCAAAGCCTCCACACCCTTCCTGTAATGGGGCATCCAGAACTGCATGCAGTATTCCAAATGTGGCCAAATCAAAGTCCCATAAAGTTGCATTGTGAAGTCCTGACTATTATACTCAATGCTCCGACCATTGAAGACAAGCATTCCATATGCATTCTTATGCCAACATTCACAACTTATACCAGCTAGGTCCTTATCAAGAGGAGGTTGATGGACAGTGATCAAGACCATGCCTCCCAGCCAATACAACAAACACCTGAGCTAACACAATCGTGGAGTTCAACACTGGCTTCAATGCACCTTTATCCATTGTGGAAAAGACTTTGCACGTGACACGAGACTCGTGGTCTATTGAATGGCAGCAATTCCTGACTTCTTAAATCTGTGCTTCTTAAAGCTGAACAACCTAGAGTAGGCACCTCAAGGAGCATAGAACCGTACAGCACAGGCACAGGCCTTTTAGCCCAGAATGTCCATGCTGAACTTGATGACACGTTAAATGAATCTCCTCTGCCTGCACAAAATCCATATTCCTCCAATCTCTGCATATCCATGTGATTATCTAAAAGCCTCCTAAATGCCACTATCGTATCTGCGTCCACCACCAGCCCTGGCAGCACGTTACAGGCACCCACCACCTTCTGCAGCACAGTGGCCTTGTGGTAGAGCTGCTGCCTTACAACGCCAGAGACCTGGATTTGATCCCGTGTCCGGGTGCTGTCTGTATGGAGTTTGCACGTGCTCCCTGTGACCTTGTGGGTTTTCTCTGGGGTCTCCGCTTTCCTCCCACACTCCGCAGACATACAAGTTTGTAGGTTGACTAGCTTCGGTAAACAAATTGTAAAATTGTCCCTAGTTAGTAGGATAGTGTTAGAGTAATGAGGTGATCGCTGGCTGGTGCAGACTCGGTGGGCCGAAGGACATGGTTCCGTGCTGTATCTGTATCTCTAAAGTCTCTGTGTAAAATACTTGGCCAGTAAATCTGTACTTAATGCTATGGCCTCTAATATTTTCCACCATGGGGGAAAAAGGTCCTGAATGTCTACCCTATGATAATGAAGTATAATTTTGTTCGAATACCACTCAATCCCTCATGTTCCAAAGAAAACATTCCATATTTGTCCAACCTGTAAAAATACCATCAATGCTGTCTTTCAAAATCCCGCAGATTTACTGTAAACCAATTTCAAAGTCATCTCTCAGAGAGGATCCTTAAGGGCCTGTCCCACCAGCATGCAACTCTATGCGATCAACGCGATCGAACTAGAAGCGGGGGCCGCGCGGAGGTCGGGTGATCCCCTGTACAGGGCCGTTCCCACCAGCATGCGCCTGCATGCGGCAAGCGCAACCAAACCGGCAGTAGGGGCCGCGCGGAGGTCGGATGAGTGGCGCAACGCGGCGCAAAGTGAGGCGAACTTGGAGCGAAGTCCAAGGTAAGTTCGCCAGGACAGAGAGGGGCACACAGGGAGGGGCACAGAGGCACACACACACAGAGGGCCACGGAGCCACACACATAGAGGGTCACGGGGGCACCTACAGATAGATTCATGGAGGCACGATGCCGGGGCGGTGTGTAATGCGTTGAGGCGACTGCGAGCCGACAAGCCGTTGCCGCGCGGAATTTTTGGACATAGTCAGTTTTTCGGAGCCCCGCGCGATGTCGGGACGAACTCGGGACGAACTCCGCACAATTCCGCATGACTCCGGCGATCGAAGTGGGACCGGCCCCGCGACGCCAGACGGCTCAAGCGACCACATTAGGTCGCGCTAATCGCATAGAGTTGCATGCTTGTAGGACAGGCCCTTTAGGATTAAGGCCCTAATTACACTCATTTGATAACATTGGGCAGGCCATGTAATTTGCATGCTGGATGGCTGTCTACTGAAAGAGACATTCTGGTTTGAGTTCTGTCATGGGGAGGGTGTACATGGCAGACGGAGGAAGAGATTCAGGGATATGCTCAAAGCTTCCTTGAAGAAATGCAGCACTGACTCCTGTGAATTCTTCGACCATGACCGATCAAAGAGAAGAAGAAGCAGTTGAGCTGATGTGGAGAACTTCACGACCATGCCTTTGGAGCACCCAGAAGCATTGCTGGAGAGGTAGACCACCTCACAAACTAACTGTTCAATCTCAGGTACCTCCTGCTCCATCTATAGATGTGCCAGGTCATAGAACCACAGAGACATACAGTGTGGAAACTTGCCCACACTGGCCAACGTGTCCCAGCTACACTAGTCCCACCTGCCTGCGTTTGGCCCATATCTCTCTAAACCTGTCCAGTTCTTTCCTTTCCCACTTTGGAACCCAGAAAACAGTGTGAGCTGGTAATCCTCGATCCCAAGCAACTGTTGAAGAAGAAGAATTTAGAGGAAAAAGGAAAACATCTAAGTTACATCATGAGACAGAACACACACTAAAGATTGAACCTTGGATGCTCCAGATTCTTTAAATCCAGCTAATTTCTTTAGTAAACTTGTTTATGCTTCTTTGGGGCATTTTGTTAATGTTGGATAAAGTGAAGCTGATTTTTTTTTTATGATCGGAAGCTACTGTATGCCGGGAAGTCCCGCAGCACACAGTTGCTCAACCGTCTGAAGACGCCAAAATGAGTTTGCACTAGCTCAGAAAACAACTTTTGTTGCCAGATAGGAAGAAGAAGGATTAATAACTTCAAAGAGCTGTTCCTGCTCAGCCAGAATTAAAGCCTTTGGAATGATGAATTTTAATTGTAGGCATATTTATATATTTCCTGTATGCTGCACATATCTTTTGACTTTATTGTTTTTGAATAAAATCCATCCAGTAGCACAAAAGAAATTAGTTTCTTACATACTTGCAGAATTTCAAAGGGTAACTATAGTTTCAATATGACCACATTGACTAAAAATGATTACAGTTACATAGTGGTGATCCAGAGGAGTAACATGTACGGGATTCGTGGTGAGCGGAGAGATTGGATTCAGAACTGACTCGCCCGTAGAAGACGGAGAGTAGCATTGAAGGGATGTTGCGTGTAGGGAGGAACTGCAGGCGCTGGTTTGCACCAAAGATAGACACAAAATGCTGGAGTAACTCAGTGGGCCAGGCAGCATCTCTGGATAGAAGGAATGAGTGATGTTTTGGGTTGAGACCCTTCTTCAGACAGAGTCAGGGAGACACAGAGATAAGGAAGGGTAAGATGTGAAAACGTGACATGAAAGGAGATGAAGTTCAAGGAAGATGTAGAACAGATCATTGTCAGCTAGAAGAAGGTGACAATGAAACATACAGAGATAAAATGTAATCAGGGGGACAGTCAGACTGGTCGGAGAACTAGGAAGGGGGAATGATGGAGAGAGAGGGAAAGCAAGGGCTATTTGAGGTTAGAGAAGTCAATGTTCATGTCGCTGGGGTGTAAGCTGCCCAAGCAAAATATGAGGTGCTGTTCCTCCAATTTGCGCTGGGCCTCACTCTGACAGTGGAGAAGGCCCAGGACACAAATGTCAGTGTGGGAATGGGAGGGAGAGTTAAAGTGTTTTGCAACCGGGAGATCAGGTGGGTTAAGGCAGACTGAGTGACGGTGTTCAGCCAAACGATCGCCGAGCCTGCACTTGGTCTCATCGATATATAGGAGTCCACACCTAGAACAGCGGATACATTGGAAGAGATTGAAGGAGGGTGTTACCCTGGCTGGAGTTCTGTGATTAGTGGCGTTTCATGGGCATCAGTCCTGTGTCCTCTATGTTTGTGACATAGGTCAATGATCAGGATGAAGATGTAGGTGGGTTGGTTTGTAAGTTCGAAGATGAAGCAACAATTAGTGGAGTTGTAGATAATGTGGAATGCTGTTAAAGGATACAGCAGGATATGGATCAGTTGCAGTACATACATGGGTGGAGAAATGGCATCTAGCCAAATGTGAGGGGGATTTGGGAGGTGAAATGGAAGTGGAATGTATGCAATTAATGGCAGTATCCTTAACAGCAATGGCATACATAGGGATCTTGGTGTCTAATTCCATAGCCCCCTAAAAATAGCAGCACAAACACAGCATAAAGAAGGCGTATGCTTTGCTTGCCTTCATTAATCAGGGCATTGAGGACCTTGGTTCTTGGTATATATATCCAATGATCTCTCCGATTCAGGATGTCGTATTGCAGCTTCATAAAAGTTTGTTTAGACCAGATTTGGAGGATTATAGATAATAGACAATAGACAATAGACAATAGATGCAGGAGTAGGCCATTCGGCCCTTCGAGCCAGCACCGTTATTCTATGTGATCATGGCTGATCCTCCCCATTCAGTACCCCGTTCCTGCCTTCTCCCCATATCCCCTGACTCCGCTATTTTTAAGAGCCCTATCTAGCTCTCTCTTGAAAGCATCCAGAGAAGCTGCCTTCACCAGAGAACCAGAACCCGAGGCAGAGAATTCCACACACTCACCACTCTCTGTGAGAAAAAGTGTTTCCTCGTCTCCGTTCTAAATGGCCTACTCCTTATTCTTAAAATTGGGTGCAATTCTGGTCACTCTTTACAGGAAAAATAGGGAGGCTTTTGCGAGGGTGCTGAAGAGAATTACCAGGATGCTGCTCAACCTAGATATTAGCCATAAGGAGAGATTGGAGACACTTGGATTGTTTTCTCTGGAGTGTTGGAGGTTGGGGGTAGACCTTTTAGCTTATAAAATGATAAGAGGCCGAGATGGATTAAACAGTCAAAACCTTTTATCCCAGGCTGGAACTGTCAAATATTGGAAGCCCTAGCCTCCACCTTGAGCTGCAACTTACAGATATGTCCACATTGTATGAATGGAAATCATTCAGATGTAAAATTATGCAAGTTCAGAACCAACATGTTACTCTGAGTGTAAAGGGCATGAACAGCAAATCCATGGAATCTAGGTTATCAAGGAATATTGCGGACTGGTTGAAGAGATAAAGAGCAGAATATGGCCATGTATAGGGAAGTGGGAAAAGGAATGCCATTCAGTGTTATAGTAAGTGTAGGGGGGAGAGGTACATCCAAAAAAAAGACTAGTAATGCAAGGAGGTGGCGGGGAATATCACTGGTGGACAAGATTAAGGAAAATCTCTAAGTGTTTTACAGTATATTACGATCAAGAAGGAAACCAGGGAAAGAGTGGATGCACACTCTTTCCAAAGATGAAAATCTGTGCTTGCGGCTGGAGAAAGTGTGTGAGGCGTAGAATGAAAATTTCCCACCTGCACGCACTCAGGAGAAGAACACTGTGGCAGTAGAATTCAAGGAATGACATGGTGAGATTCTCGACCATGTTCTCTTCAAACTCAAGCACGGAAGATAAAGGAAGATGAGACACCCAAGAATTCAATCAATGGATTGGAAGTACTTACTGATTGAAACTTTGAGAGTTGGTTGGAAAATTAGTGTTAAAATGTTCTATCCCAAATGATTGCTTGCAATAAATCTAGTACCGTTATGAACTCTCTCAGACTATATTGGAGCCACCAGGAATTAAAGACTAATTTCCTGGACACTATTGTGAGTAATATCCAAGAGAGATTGCCAGTAGACTTGGCACCACTAACTTAAGCAGCCTATCATTTGTCCAACTCTATTCTGAGAATTTCCTTGGCCCAGCCCTATAATAGCATCCACATCCTATCCAGCTTACCACTGTTCACTGCAGCCATCAGAGCTTCACAGGCAACATCCATGGCTCAAAACCTCAGTTAATGACACACATCCTCCATCTTCCATCTTTCCTCCAACATAATGGGCCAACCTTTCCTGCCCCACACTCAATAGGAATTAGAAGATGTTGGCATTCGAACAGAACATCCAGGTTCAGCTGTAACAATGTTGGGCACACCATCGATGCTTCATTCATTAGTTTCCACTTCCACTGATAAATGCAGAAAAGTGCTTATTAATGGCTGAGAATAATTGGATTACAAATGTACCATTTATCCAGCAATATCAAGATTTCTCTTATGTAATGGGAGAAATTAATTCTTTGATCATTTACATTGGAAATACAGTTTTGCAATACATTCGTGGTTAGTTAGTTTGGCTGAATGTTGATTTCTGTATTTTATTTCTGCATAACAGTACAGAATGACAAAGCAAACAAATTGATATTGCCTGGTTCAAAGTTAAATTACCACTATTACTCATGGCCAAGTGTGAAATATGTTTACCTGTGTGGCTATCTTTAACTTCCACAGCTGCTAGGTTCACTGTATTGCATGTAAAAGCACTGTTAGCACAAGCATAGAGTATGCAGCTCACTGAGGTTCTTCACCCACAATGGAGTCCCACAGTTCGGCGGCACTGTGGCGCAGTGGTAGAGTTGCTGCCTTACAGCGCCAGAGACTTGGGTTCGATCCTAACTACAGGTCCTGTCTGTTCGTTCTCCTCGTGACTGTGTGGGTTTTCTCCGAGTGCTCCGGTTTCCTCCCACTCTCCAAAGACGTAGAGGTTTGTTAATTAATTGGCTTTTGTAAAAATAATAACTTGTCCGTAGTGTGTTGGATACTGTTAGTGTACGGGGTGATCGCTGGTCGGCACGGATTCGTTGAGCCAAAGGGCCTGTTTCCACACTAAAGTCTGAAGCCCAGTCGGGCTGGCAATTTCAAAAGTGAGCTGGAAAATGATCAATGAACTCAACAACTGCAGTTCCTTCTCCACAACAACACTGAACGTCAGCTGAGATTCCGCTGGCAGATATAATTGAGCAGAGAATGCAGAGCAACTCTACAGCATAGTACCAACCTCAGGATACATGTATTGAGTGTGTCGATCCCTCACTCAGTACAGTTGGCACATTAAAACGAAAGGGAGGAGCTGACGACTGGGAGAAATGGTAAACATAACAATACTTAAATAAAATGTTTTAAAATCGTTTATGTGGACGCGGGTGAGCTTTAATTGTTCAATTTCATTTTTTTTAGAATTTGTAGTTTTGTTCGTTTTTAGCAATAGTTTGCATGTGATTTTTAAACTTTGTATTTAAATGTCAGCTTTGATAAGCGGGATGAATGGGGCAGTGCAGCTAGCCATGTGTTTTAGAGGGGCCCTTGCTGTCTTGTAGCCCACCAATGGGCTGCCATGCACTCCTACTGTATTTGAAATGTGCTGTTTCGGTACACAAATCATGACATTGCAATTACATGTTCATTATACAACCTAACACGTTCAAACTGAAAGGCTAACCACTGTTAAGAGCAAGTTAAAATCTGTGATCACTTTGGGTGTATTTGCATGAACTAAAGCTGTGGCAGAGTATTGCTTCACTCACTCCTGGGAATTGTAAGCCACTTGCAGGGCAATTATCTTCCATTATGATTCATCCGTGTGTTCTTTCTTATTGATAGGAATAGGCTCAAAGCAGAGTAAATTTTGCATGCAAAAAAAATTGGCATCTAGCCTCGTGTAGAATGAAGAGCGAAAGATTAAAATATGCATTGATTAAGCAAAAAAACACACAAACTATTAACATACTCTCATCCAAAATGGAAGATTGTTAATTTTATGAAAAAGAGATAGAAATTCATAATTCTTTTGGTTTAAAAAAGGGTTAGAAATACAACACATTGCAATACCATCATAGTATCAAAGGCAATAAGGGGTTGAGAAGCTTACTCATTGCCAGAGAGTGTAGTATGTCTGTTGTGAGTATGTCTGTATGTCTGTCTGTTCACCAGTTGTGACTTAGCTGCTGACACTCCTGTACTGAGTCAAGAGGCTATGCATTTCAGATCTGCTCCCGCAACATAAACTGGGAAACTGTTCCTGAGCGAGACCAAGGAAGAATTGCAACAAAGGAAATGCCATTTAATCAGATGCGACATTACAATGAGTCTCATTTGCTGTTTCAGGTGGATGTAAAAGATCCATTTAAGGAGAGGCGAGGGGTCATGGCTGAAATTTAGTTTAGTTTAGAGATATAGTATAGAAACAGGCCATTTAGCCCACCGAATCCACGCCGACCAGTGATCACCTGTACACTAGTTCTACACACCAGGGGCAATTTACAGTAGCCAGTTAACTTACAGACCTAAGATGGACACAGAAAGCTGGAGTAACTCAGCGGATCAGACAGCATCTCTGGAGAGAAGGAATAAATGACGTTTCAGGTCGAGACCCTTCTTCAGACCAGACCCGAAACATCACCTATTCCTTTTCTCCAGAGATGCTGTCTGACCCACTGAGTTACTCCAGCTTTTTGTGTCTATCTTTGGTTTATACCAGTAACTGCAGTTCCTTCCTGCACACAACTTACAAATCCACACCTCCTTGGAATGTGGGATGGGTGATGTCTTTAGGATGTGGGAGGAAACTGGAGCACCCAGAGAAAACCCACGCAGTCACAAAGAGAATGACCAGACAGCACCCATAGTCAGGATCAGATGCAGGTCTCTGATGCTGAAAGGCCACAACTCTACCGTTGCATCATTGTGCTACCCTTAATTTACCTCTCATCGACCTTCAGATAAAAAGATTATCCAGCTGTGGGTAAACTGCTGGCTGGAAAACCTTGAGGGCCTGTCCCACTGTATGACGTAATTCAAGAGCTCTCCCGAGTTTAAAAAAAAAATCAAACTCATGGTAAGCACGTAGAATGTACGTTGCGGGTACGCCGGAGCTCGGGACACCTCTTAGCGGCTCGTAACACTAACGGCAGGAACTCGGGAAACGCGGTAAGCTCGTGAAGATTTTTCAACATGTTGAAAAATGTCCACGAGAGCCCCGAGTACCTACGAGCGGCTATTATCGTAATTCTCCAAGTTCAAATCAGGGGAAACTCGGGAGAACTCTTGAATTAGCTCGTACAGTGGGACAGCCCCTGTACTGTATTGCCAATGGGATTCAACCTTTACAACAGTGGCAATACTTTACTGTGAATGGGAATCGCATGGAGCCATGTAATTAAACCTTATGCTTGTATAAGTGGGATGTATCTGCTTGTACAATTTGTATGTACTGTAAGTCTATTTGTTAAAACACAATATCATTTTTTGTTTACTTAATATACTTGTTTGATATTTTCTATTTGTTAACTAATTTGTAAAATAATTATCAGTTTTACTGAGCAAGAAATCTTAAATATAATTGCAGTTAGTGTATTGCAGTAACAAAATTACAGCTAACTTTACGTTAAGCAAAGCCACAAAGTATCACAGAATAAATCCAGGTAGAGGAATCCAGTTGCCGTGTGACCATTAAATGGTGGTTATATATTTTGCGATTGTACAGTCCCTATACCTTTTAAAATTGCAATGTTATTGTCTAATCCTACATTTTGGAATACAAAATTGGAATGAAAAGAAAATCAGTGAATCTTCATATTTGCCAGACATCACTAACAGCAATTTTCTTCCAGTTACAGCAAATGTGGCCTTAGTTCTATATCCAGAAATTAATTTGCCTATATAATAGTTACCCTATATCTTTTCAAGGTAGAGGTGCTGGTAATGTATCAATTATAAAGCATGTGCTCTGGATACAGACTCTGGTTTTATAACGAGCATTGCTCTCACTGCTACTGGACACAACTGACCCTTTGTCTATTGCTCGTCTGTGGGACAGTCCTCAGGACAAATTGCCTTAGCATCCAGAGATGAAAAGTGGCCCTATCATTTAGCATAATTATTGCTATTCAATCTTTCTTTTCATAATAGAGACACAGGGGCTGGTACATTGTGCCTGGCGTTGCTCTGTCCTCGCATTTGCTGCAAACAGGCTTGTTGTCTGAGAATTTCCAAGTCAAGTGCATGAGATAATTGAACTGGGACCAACTTGACCCTAAGAAGAAATAGACTATGAATAAAATCTCAGGTGAAATGGCAAATGTTGGTGTCGCCGCACTTAAGCTTCAGTCCATTTAAATTTAATGCTAAAATACAAAGACAAGAATAGTGCGAGCTGCAATGCAATTTTTAAGATGTAGTTAAGTGCAGTTATTTCTAGAAAACAATGCACTCATTAGAAATACAATCTATAGCAGCAAACACAAATATTAAATTCTCTCAGATGCAGATTGTAGAAAGGCATCAAAATTACTCAAGGCTGCAATCACAAGCTGGTCCAAATGGTAATGAGAACTGATTGAACTTCAATATTAAAGGGGAAAAATATTGATGAATAACATAGGATTAGGAGTAAAGGTTATGACTCCTGAAACAAAGAGGAGTGTCATTGGCATATAAAGTAATCATATGAAAGATGGCAAGTTATAAAAAGGTCACAGTGTCACAGTGTGAATAAGGTCCAATGTGTAAAGACCCGATAGCTTTTATTAAATTAAAATGGATGATGGACGTGTTGTTTTGCACCTTTGGGGTTGCAAGAAAATATTTATTGTGTTAATAATCTGTGAAATCTTACTGATCTTTGTTCCATGATATTGACAACAGCCACAATGCATAAGCACCAATAAAATCATTAAACAAAAGGCAGTAGTTGACCACTCAATCTCATTATGGCAGAGTCCCATTGATGGCAGTAAGCATTCAGAGTTTCAAACTACGGGCAATTCTTCATTCCAGTTTCAGTCTGAGGGCTAAATTAATAGCTTTAAAATCCAACTAAACCAATATGTATTTGTCTGGAAACTGAAGCGACAATCTGCTGGAGGACCTCGACAGCATCTGTGCTGGGGTTGGGGGAACGAATTGTTGATATTTTGAGTCAAAATTGTGCATTGAGGCTAAGAGTGGAGATGGATATAGTCTATTGTCTATTGTCTATTAATCTGGCCACCCGCAGCAGAGGCTGTGGAGGGTTGAGGTCCCGACCGCCGGGGAAAATGGAGGAGGACTGGCCAAATGTTGTGCCTTCCACCACAGTGATGAATGCTCTGGTGGATGTTTGAGTTACATTTTTATTGTGTTTTTGTGTGTTCTTTTCTCATTGTGCCGCTGCTGGCAAATTCACTTCACTTGCACTTTATGTGCAAGTGACGAATAAAACTGATATTGATATTGATATTGATATTGATTGGAAGGAAGCGTGTATAAAGAGGAGAGTGTGAGTGGTAGGATAGGGACCAGTAGATAATTGGTGGACTAAGCAGTGGTGAAGGAGGATAAAGGCAGGTTGAGGAGGGGGAGGGGGAGGGGGACGGGTGGTGTTGGCCCCCACTGTCCTCCACATACCGGCTATCTTCACCAACCTCAGTCGTCACGCAGTGTTCCTTTAGTATTCGTCATCTCAGAGGGCACAGTATTGACATTCACATTGTCACATTCCACTTTTCATTTGTGTTCCTCTCTTTCTTAGCTGTGCTAAAATCATATCCATCCCACAACCTGCCTAAAGCTCAGTAGATCTGTATGGAGTTCGTAAGTTCTTCATGTGACCGCATGAGGTTTTCTCCGTGATTTTTGGTTTCCTTCCACTCTCCAAAGACGTTGAAGGTTTGAAGGTTAATTGGCTTTGTATAAATGTAAATTGTCCCTAGTGTGTGTGTAGGATAGTGTTAGTGTGTGGGGATCACTGGTCGGTACGGACTCAGTAGCCGAAGGGCCTGTTTACATGCTACATCTCCAGAAAAATACAAGGCCCCAATGACGAATGTGGAAGAGTAGAAAATTATCTTGTCAATGCCAAATTGGTATTTTAGAATGATTGAGTAGAGTAGCTCAGTAGATCTCTGATTTTAACACAGCAATTGAACACCAGGAATGAGAGTTATTTGGATTCTATAGTGATCAGGCCATGTGTTGCAGGGTTCATTTATGATGTAATTCAGTGGTGTATAATATTTTTGTGAGACGGCCGGAATGATAATCTGACTTATGTGTCTGAGGGTTTGAACACAACTTCCTGAGAGATCCTTGGTGGTGTCAGTTTGGTTCTTCATTATTCCTCATGGAAAGTCTGCCCACTGAACCTGCCACAGGTTAGACCTTGCACATTCAGGGTCTCCGCTGATTCCAATGGAGAGGAGCCGCTCTGTGGGAAATCTGCATTTTCTGTCTATTGTATTAACTTAAATGTAGTTAATTTAATTATTTGTAGGAATTTTATGGTATTAGGATCTACTATTTTTTCAGGACGCTTTAATTGTTAAACATTTTTCGATAGCCTCAGAGTGAATTGTAATAAAAGCAAAGCCCTTGGGCGACTGGGCTGACTGACCCTTGGGTCTTCCTGCTGTCAGGTTTGATTAGTTTAGTTTAGAGATCACAGTGCAGAAACAGGCCCTTTGGGCCATCGAATCCGCGCCGACCAGCGATCCCCGCATTATAACACTATCCTACACACTAGGGACAATTTACAATTATATCAAAGCCAATTAACGTACAAAACTGTCGTCTTTGGAATGTGGGAGGAAACCGGAGCACCAGGAGATAACCCACGCAGGTCACAGGGAGAGCGTACAAACTCCGTACAGACAGCACCCATAGTCAGGATGGAACTCGGGTCTCTGGCGATGTAAACTAGCAACTCTACCTCTGTCCCACCGTGTTGCCCTGTGTAAAGGTGATTACGTGAGGCTGCTGGTAATATGTTTTGGAGAAGCTGAGGCATGTGCCTAAGCCCTGTGTAGTACAGAGTCAGGGTGAAGCTAAAACTGGGATACAGGGACAATGCTCCCTCTCAGTAACGCAGAGGAGATTCCATTGTCATCAGGTGCGATGTATAGTCCATGTTGCTGTACATGATGGAGGTATGTCAAACAAGTTTCTAAATGGCTTGTGGTCACAGACACATTTTGTATCATTTTCCAGAGAAAAGCAGGAAAATGCATTCAATGTGACCCCACCCCAATGGCAACCTTAGAGTGTGACTGTAACAATCTACACTGAAATTCCACGAGGCAGGCAACAAGTGTCCTGATCTGCTGAGGTTCCATCGTCTCTCTGTGACAAAGAATGGGCCAAGCCATGTATCTGCAGAACGTCCCAATTACTGTGGAGTGTCCCTTGCCACAAACTAGATGCAGAAGAACAACCTTGACCTCAGGCAGTGGTCTGCAAGGAATGTCCTTGAGAGGCTGTGGGAACAGGAGATGGTGGAATCTAATGGAAGGTTTTTCCAATGAAACCGTTTAAGTCATTTGATAAAATGCTTCACATACAAAACTCACAAATAATCACCAAGGCCTCGTGTGTCTCACAGTGAGAAGGACTCTTCCATGCGAGATCTTCATACACTCTTGTAGTGTCAGCACCAACATTACATTTTAGATTAGATTAGATTTTATTATTTGTCATTCGAACCTCAGAGAGGTTCAAGCGAAACTCGGTTTCTACAGCCATACAAACAAAACAACTCCTACAAAACATACAAACAATTCAATTTACACAAACATATGCAACATATGCTGCCCTTGAGAAGGCTGTAGTTGGGTAGATCCTCCTGCTTTCATAAGTTCATTAGTCATAGGAGCAGAAGTTGTCCATTTGGCCTATCGCGTCTACTCCACCAATTAATCATAACTGATCTATCTTTCCCTCTCAGACCTATTCTGCCCTAATTTGACAAAAGGAAGCAACTGGCAATTTGGTCAAAATTGGGTTATTGCTGGTTTTAGGGTATTTGAGATATGCTCTACACAATGCTGAACAAAATAAGTCTTCTCTGAGTACAATTTGAAAATATTTATACCAGAGAAGTAAGAAATTCCATCACAGAGAGCTGAAAGAAAAACACATATTCCTCATTTACAAGAAAATGCCTTTCTGTCAGTTGCTTCCTTTTGTCAAAGTAGGGCAGTATTATCCCACCTGCTCCCCAAGACACCCTTACCAATCAAGTATCTGTCAATCTCCCCTTTAAAAAATACCCAATGACTTGGCCTCCATAACCGCCTTTGTGTATGTCAGGAAAAGGTTGCAGTGATCTACAATTAGATCAATATTCTTTTGAGTTGAGAAGATTGAGGAATGATCATATTGCAAGATAAAGGGGCATGACAGAGTAAATATCCAGCGTTTCCACCAGTGTGAAAATCTTAAACGAGCAGGTCATAATTACAAGATTCAGGGTGGTCATTGAAAAACAAAGGTACATTCGAACTCCTACTCAGAAAGTGTGGCAAATGTGTGAGATGTTCAATCCCGGATGTTTTTAGAGGCTAGATCAGTGGGGCTATTTAAAGAGGAAAAATATACATTTTGGAGAGGACAGGGAACTGTCACTGAAAGCAAAATGTGGTCTGAGGCAGATTGAATGGCAGAGCAGGCTTGAAGGGCCTGCTCCAATACCTATTTTCTTGCGATCTTATAGTCATCCCAAACAGCTGTATTTCAACACAGGAATTTGTACTCTACAGCAGGGGATTGACAACCATTATGTCCCGTTTACCCCTGGCAAAGTTACTAGCACATAACAATGTTATTTCACTTATTTATGTTCCCGATGTTGGGGGAGTCCAGAACCAGGGGCCACAGTTTAAGAATAAGGAGTAAGCCATTTAAAAGGGAGACGAGGAAACACTTTTTCTCACAGAGAGTGGTGAGTCTGTGGAATTCTCTGCCTCAGATGGCGGGTTCTCTGGATGCTTTTAAGAGAGAGCTGGATAGGGCTCTTAAAAATAGCGGAGTCAGGGGATATGGGGAGAAGGTAGGAATGGGGTACTGATTGGGGATGATCAGCCATGATCACATTGAATGGCAGTGCTGGCTTGAAGGGCCAAATGGCCTACTCCTGCACCTATTGTCTATTGTGGGGTACGATCCCGAAATCAAAGCGAGAAGCCAGGTGTAGTGGGAAGTACCTTTATTTTGTCCTTTCGTGTCGCAAGGAAGTGCACGAGAGAAAGATGGCCCCCAAAACCCTTGTCTTTAAACACTCTGGTCAAGGGCCGCCTCTGGACTGAACCATTCCCGTGCCGAGTGGTTTGACCCTTAGGATGGCCCGACCCTTGGGAGCCGCCACAGGACCCCCTCCCCCCCAGAACCCGAGGCACCGGCGGGCGTACAACACGGCTGGGCCGCGTGCGGAAGTTAGCCGACCGAGGGGCTGGCGGGGGGACAGATGTAGGGACAGGTGGAGGGAGTGGCGGGAGGACAGGTGGAGTGACAGGCGGAGGGAGCCGTGAAGGGGGGCGCCCTCGAGGTCGAGGACGGGTAACCAACACCAGCTGGTCAATGTCCAGATGTGCCGGCTTCAGCCGGTCAATTGACACGGCCTCCGGCCGGCCTCCCATGCCCGTGTTCCAGCACTTAGAATGGGCCCTCGTACGGCCTCTGGAGTGGTGTCCGGTGGGCATCACGGCGCAGGAAAACGTAGGGGCAGTCCCGGAGGGCTGATGGCACGTGCGTGCGAAATGTCCCATGGCGGGACGTCGGGAAGGGTGCGAGCCTGCCAACTCGCTCGCGAAGGCGCTTTAGGGTGGATGAGGGCGTTCCCTGCTGCCCCGGTGCCGACGCCACGAACTCCCCGGGCACCGTGAGTGGCGACCCGTATACGAGCTCCGCCAATGATGAGGCCAAATCCTCTTTGGGGGCAGTCCGGATGCCCAGCAAGACTCACGGCAACTCGTCCATCCAGTCCGGGCCGGAGAGTCGTGCCTTCAGCGCTGACTTGAGCTGCCGGTGGAACCTCTCCACCATGATGACAGCGTCAGGGGTTCCCAATGTGGGGTACGATCCCGAAATCAAAGCGAGAAGCCAGGTGTAGTGGGAAGTACCTTTATTTTGTCCTTTCGTGTCGCAAGGAAGTCCACGAGAGAAAGATGGCCCCCAAAACCCTTGCCTTTAAACCCTCTGGTCAAGGGCCGCCTCCGGACTGAACCATTCCCGTGCCGAGGGGTTTGACCCTTAGGATGGCCCGACCCTTGGGAGCCGCCACACTATTGTCTATTATGAACAACTTATGATGAACCGGTATACCGGAACCAAACACAGTCAGTCATTTGCACAGAGAAAATATGTACAAGTCCAGAATCAACAAATTTACCCCCTGGGTAGGCAAAATCTAGATAGACATTTGATAAAATGCTTCATCAGCAAAACTCTCAAATACCAAGGTTTCATATGTCTGTTGATGCGAAGGATTCTGGTGTGATCAAATCTGAGTGATTTTTTACTGCAAAGAGATGTTTGTTGTGGACAGCCACACTGTCATTCAGGACAATGTGCTGAGGAATGCACTGAGGTCTGGTGCAACCACTGCAAAGGCTTGGTGGAGAAAGACCACAAGTAAAGATCTTGCTGCCATTGCACAATGTGGACTATGAACCATGTAAAATACTACCATACTCGTTTTTCAAGGAATGCAAGTAAAGGAAAATTAAGGTATGGATTCAAATATATGAAAATCAAAATAAATGGAAAGCACGAACTACTGAACACTGCGGGTCAGGCAGCATCCCTGGAAAACATAGATAGATGACTTTGCATGTCGGGACCCTTCTTCAGACTGATTGCAGTGGAATAAAGCTGGACAAGAGAAGGGGCAGGCCAGAGCATGGCCACTTATAGGTAAACACAGACGAGGGAGGTTTTTAATAGATAGCTTGTTGGACAAAGTCTAGAGACGAAGAAACAGGTGGGAGCCATAAGGATAAATAGTTGCAGATTGTGAAACTCAAGGGTAGCCGGTGGAAGGAATGTAGGTGGATGGGATGGGGAGGGGGTAAACCCGGTGCGAGGTCAGCCTGGGTTCGGGGGGGGGGGGGGGGAGTTGGGGTGACGGTGGGAAGGGTCTTGTTACTTGGCAAGTTGCTGGAGAGAATTCTGAGCAAGAGGAACAATCTGCATTTGGAAAGACACGGACTAATTTGGAATATTCAGCACGACGGGATATTGTGTTTCATAAATTTAATGAAGTGTTTTGTAGAGGTGACCACAAAGTTGTTGCCTACGTGGACTTCAGCAGGATGGTAGCTATTGTCTCCATGGATTTTAGTGGGGCCGTAGATATAGTCCACATGGACTTTAGTGGGGAAGTATACATGGTCAAGATGGAAATTAAAAATGAATGTGACCAGGTCCTCCATGGTAGATCTCCATCCGAATGGTGAGATCATATGGGATTCAAAGTGAGTCAGCTGATTAATACAAAATTGGTTTGGTGAACGGGATCAAGGGGGGGTAGTGGAGGGATGTTTCTTAGATTAGATGCCTGTGACAAGTGGTGCGTGGCAGGGATCGGTGCTGGGTCCCCTGTTGTTTGTCAGGTATATTAACGATTTGGATTGGAATGAAGGTGTCATCATTAGTGAGTTTAAAGATGGCACCAAAATTGGTGGTCTGGTGGACAGTGAAGAAGGATGTCTACGGATACAACAGAATCTAGATCAGCTGAAAAAGTGGGCAAAGAATTGGCATATGGAATTGATCTCGGTCAACTCCAAAGTGATGCAATTTGGGGAGTTAAACCAGGGAAGGACTTAAACAGTGAATGACCGGACCCTGGAGTTGTACAGAGAGAGCTGGACAAGTCAACTTTATTCGTCACATACGCATACGAGGTGCGCAGTGAAATGAAAAGTGGCAATGCTTGTGGATTGTGCAAAATAACTACAAAACAGAATGGAACACAATCAGTAATTATATATTTGTGGGAGAAAAAAAAGAAGAAAAAAAACAGCAATTTTAAAAAATGGTACGCTGTTCCTTGAAGGTGGTGGCACAGAGAGACAAAGTGGTGAATAAGGCAAATGGCACACTTGCCTTCATCTGAGGGGGAATTGAGTACTAGAGTTGGGATGGCGTGTTCCTGTTGTGCGGGATATTGGTGAGACTGTGAATTATCTGAACATCTGATCATGTTGGTGGGTGCCGCACTTTAAGGGTTGTGTGCCACTGAGTTATAATACCACAGAAGGAGGCCACTCAGCTTATCAAATCCATGTTCGCTTCCTATAGCCGAATCCCATCAGTCCCATCAATCTCCTCGACTCTATCCTCTTTGGTCCTGCCAGTTTATTTCCAGCAAGTGTGGATTTGCAGGTAAATGTGGATTTGTTTTTCTCTCACATGCGACCGACAGGACATCTGTTGCAGCTCGCCAGTTTTGAGCCTGAACAGTGACAGGTGGCTTAGATGTCTACCTGAATGCCAAGTAGCCTAGAGAGGTAGCAGCTACCACGAAGAGTTGGTGGGGGATTCCACTCATGTACCCGTGAAGACCGGGATGGCATCTTTGCACCTCCCACCTCCACAACAATTACACGCACGTATGTTTCTAAGCATCCCTGCCTCACATCTGACACATCCTTTAAAACAATTTTCCAGCACTACCCTGTAGATCAGAGGCGGCACGGTGGCGCAGTGGTAGAGTTGCTGCCTTACAGCGCTTGTAGTTCTGGAAACCCGGGTTCGATCTCGACTACGGGTGCTGTCTGTACGGAGTTTGGACATTCTCCCCGTG
Organism: Raja brachyura; assembly: GCA_963514005.1. The sequence goes on along the minus strand of OY740797.1, from coordinate 43,121,355 downwards.
ACTGCGTGGGCTTTTTCCGAGATCTTCGGTTTCTTCGCACACTCCAAATACGCTGGTCGGCCCGAACCCGGAGGGCCGAAGGGCCTGTTTCTGCGCTGGATCTCTAAATTCTAAACTCAATCACGCCACTAAATTGTATTTGTGCTTTAATGGTATGAAAGGACTGTAGTTTGCACACAACAATGAGGTGTGGAATTAAGTGAGTGGCTTGGCTTCCAGTGTAAAAAAGACCGTAAACAGTGAGAACTGGAGGATACGTTCACCACAGCTATTTTAACACTGCTACACTTGTTGTTCCATGAGGTGACATAATTAGAATCAGTGGTTTGCTGTCTTATGATTGGAAGGGAAATAAAGGTTCAAGTGTACATCTGCATTGAGAAGTATGGCTTTAAAACAACTAAGGCTCACCATCGCAATGCCTCCTTGACTATTAACCCATTGGTCTAATGTTTTATTTTAACAAAGCCTTTCCTTGACCCAACCTGAAACACAAGTACAGTCATCATAAGCGCTCAATACTTGCCCACATGTCTCTGATGGTAATTAAATCATCATTAATTTGAGTACCTTACTTTAAAAACATATTATAAATGCAATGTTGTACAGGAGAGTGTGTGTGGGGTTTGTGCAAAATGGTGGCGCGTTTGGCAAACAGTTTGCAGTATTGCCAATGTTCACTCAAGTGCTATGGCACATGTTTTTCCTTTGAAGTCTTGCACCAGCATGTTGAGAAGTTTTCAGGACAAGTTGTTCTTGGCTGACCCAGGAAGTGCAATTGTTCAAAAGAATCTCTAACAAGGTGATGACAGAGCCTTGTATTAATATCAATGACATAGCTGATATATTTATGGAATATAGGGGGGAGAGAATCATCCAAGAACTGAGGCAAATAGATCAGGTAATTCATGTCAACTGAACATTGAGACGTTAGTGCATTCGACCCACTACCACATACACATGTTACAAAAGAGCTGTCAAAATTCAATCAATGCACATATTTTAAAATGTTGTAACTATGCAAGTGTAGTTTTCACCCGTGGTGCCAGCGAAGTAAATAAACTATCAGATGAAAAACACACCAATGATTTCAAAATTGGTGTGTAATTTAAATCGGCAAGCTGCAGTTCTTTTGCAGTCGTAATAAAAACAGCTATTTCTTTATTATTTAAACAATCCATGCTCAATGTAGGCAAGCAGCCACTAGCTACAATCCCAGCTGCATCTGGTTTGTGCTAAATGACCACATGTTGAAACTAACCCAGTGTTGACTGTTCGTAAGACTTTATGACTCTGATTTACACTGAGAGCAATGTGACCACAATGACTGATGTGCAGATGCTGCCAAGAAAGATCCAGAATATTCTGTGTAACAAATATTGATGAATCTTACAGACTTAATTAAAATCAAGCTACAACTGGTTTTCCCTTCTTGCTGTTTGCTCGAAGCTTGAGCGGCAGGTTATAAAGGCCATTATGGGTCTGTATCTTATTTTCTTTGTCTAGCCACATTGTTCATTAATGATAGATACTTTTGTGCTTGCTTTAATGGAAAGAATCTGAACCTGTGACCAAGACAGCATCATCTCTTTTCATTATGGTTTCCATCAATAACATGCATAATTAATGAATTGCAGGTTCAGACTTGGCAGAATTAAGTTTATTCATGGCTCTTAATCAATATTATCTGACCATATGTGTTTCATTATTGATAGTACAAAGCCAATTTTTGTCCCTTTGGTTAAGTTAGTGAAAATCAGTTGACTATCCCTTGTACCAACAAAGGCTTTGCTAACAGCTCTTTGGCTAAGCTGTTTTGGTGTCATATGTCCGGTACTGACTCATATTGCAATGGCTTTCTTTACTGAAGTATTAATAACATCTTTAAGCTATATGATGTAGAATGGCGAATAATTAATATGGTCTGTTATAAACAGCTGCACTCCTTTATATAAACCCAGAAAAAAGAAACTTGGAAAGTCAAGGAAGACTACCTTAAACCCCATGGGAACTTTTTATGCAGTTCACTGACTATTCCATTACTTGTCAAGATTTAGCTTTTTTTTTTCATACAGAACACATGCTTTGTTATTAGATTATTAAGAGACATAAACCTAAATGATTTATGTTCTATTGTTTAATTTAGTCCCAAACTCAGATTTTCATGGCAGTCTGGAGGAATTACAGAATGTATCGGTTGGGGATTTTTCAGGTCCAATCCATTCATCACACAATTGCTGAGGCCCCAATGAATGAGGAACTTATGAAAGCATGGAGTCAGTTTAACTCCTCTAAAGTAGCCTTCCTTTACATGGGCACCAAACCACAGGGGCACATTTATGCTGTACCGCATGTGTTGGGAGTTGACTCAATAGTAATGGCAGAAATACAGTGTCCAAAAACTGAAGCAAAAAAAGGGGGAAGAGAGAGAATTAGAGGCAGGAGAATTATTTTGGTCTATTGAATCTACCCATATGTATGTAAATATACCTGGAGAAAGTCACAAGATACTGGGATTACTCAGTGGGTCAGGCAGCATCTCTGGAGAAAAGGAATAGGAGATAGGTCAAGTTGCTTCCTGTTGCATATGCCTGCTTACATTCAGTGCACTTCTAATACCTCTGAATGTATACTGGCCTGTCTATTCCTTCGTATTCTACAAGCTGATAAAAAAAAATTAACTGGGTGGTTGACGGTAAAGGGGAAAGCTGTAGATTGCTGGAGGATATCACAGGCTGATCAGTTGGGCAGATGAGGGCAAATGCAATTCAATGCACAGAAGTGAGAGGTCATGCACTGAGGAAAGGCAAATGAGGCAGGGGAATACACACTAAATGGTAGCATACTGAGAAACATAGTGGTGCCAAGGAATCTCGAGCTGTATGCTCACGGATTATCTGAAGGCAGCAGGGGTTGTAAATGAGATGGCTACGATGGCTAAACATTTAGGACAAAAATTGGCTTTGTGCTAATGTACTGTGTAAAGAAATATTTCATCATAGGAAATATGTGGCAGCAACAGAAATGGAATAAAGGAGATTCAGCAGGATGTTGTCAGGACTGGATGTGAGAAAGGATTGGTTTTATTTTAGTCAAGATATGTAAAACTACGTGTGTCCTTTAAAAAGGTGAATAGGAAGCATACAATCCCTTTAAATAAATTAAAAACTTGGGGACATAGATTTTAAGGTCATCGGTAGAGTGATTGAAGGGAATGTGAGCAAAGATCTTTTTTAATTTTATGTCTTGGGGCTTAGAACCTGTTACCTGAAAGGAGGTGGTGGGGACACATTACATTGCAAGGTTCCTGGAAGGGCACTATATCTGCAGTGGATCAAAAGGCGGGATGGGGATTAGCCTCAATAGTTCCTTTCCAGTGGCACGGACTTGATGGGCCAAGTGGCCACCTGGTGAGCTGTGAAGTTGTATACTTTTTATGATTCACCTCTGCTGTTAATATCCTCACACAACGTCCCATACAATGGTGGACTGCATCACTCTCAACACCTGCAGGGTCTCCATGTAATTTGTATTCATCATTTTGAATGACTTCTCAGCAGTAGACATAAAGCATCTATATTTTGATGATTCTTTGATGTCTTTGGTTAGGCCCAGGACGTCAGATGGGGGAAGGATATTTTGGAGGTTTCTAAGAGTAGAAGAGAAACAACAGTCTCTGAAATCTGGGGCTGAATTTGTACTGTGGGAAAGAAAAAAGGGACTAAGTGGCGAAAACAAAACGAAGGGGCCAGCACGGATATGATGGGGTGAATGGCAGTTTTCTGAATGACTGGGGGAAGGGAAAAACACAAAGAGCGGCTTCATGTTGCAAGCGCCCACATGTGCTGAATGAGATCACCACGGACTGAAGAGATCTGATCAGGGAGTATTTTGATGGTAAAGGCAGGAAAATGGGAATCAAATTACAGGGAGAGCCGGCAGACCGAGTGGATGCTGGAAGTGATGACAGTGCAGGATGAATCTTAAGCATTTTAAGCAGGTGGAGATTTTAGATGTGAGGGCTTCATCATGGGAAAAGGAGCCTCCAGGAACAGAGCGCATTGACCAGCAGTGGAAGAGGAATGGGATGGAAACATTTGCCTCAATTAAAAATATCAGACTTGAGGGAGGAAGTTGAGCTTCGTGTGGTATGCCAAACTAACTTGGAACTTTTAGGAACTTTTACAATGGTCGTCTCTCGTTCGTGCCCAGACTCCAGAGGGAGTGGCAGTCATGTTTGCAATCCCTGCTGAGCCTACCTCAAGACGTGGATGGCCAAGATCCCTGTTTCCTTATTATGGCTGACTTTAATTTACTTTAGTTTAATTTAGTTCAAACTAGTCTCAACTAGAGATATAGCATGGAAACAGGCCCTTCAGCCCATCGAGTCCGTGCCGACCTGTGCACTAACACTATCCTGCACACACTAGGAACAATTTCCAATTTTACCAAAGCCAATTAACCTACAAACATGTATGTCTTTGGTGCGTTGGAAGATACCGGACCACCTGGAGAAAGCCTACACGGTCACAGGGAGAATGTACAAGCTCTGCACAAATAGCACCCACAGCCAGGATCAAACCTAGGCCTCTGGTGCAACTCTACTGCTGCACCACTGTGCTGCCCCCCTGTCAAAGTTACAACTAATTTCTGGATGGTGGGGATTTAGGATCTAAGATCAAAGCCAGTTGCAACAGAAAACAATTTCAACATAAATAGTTATTGCAATTGTTTGTCAGTTCCTGGGCCACTGATTATTTATTTGCTGGGTGCACATTGAATAGCGGAATGGAATTGTTTGGGGCTGGCACTGTACTGTACTTACAGGTAGACTGGGCTTTGCTAATTCTGACTGCTTGGAATTCTCTCAGATGAAGCAAAGCAAGGAACTGTAAATGCAAACATGCATGCGCAGGTCTTAAAACGGGCTTACCAGTTCTAGTGAAAAATGTCAACAGTCAGCTATGTAGTGACAATGGTTGCAGAGGGACCAGCGTGAAGGTGAAATGGGGTGAGACTTCTTCCTCCAGGCAGTCTTACGTCGCCTCAGAAAGTGAATTACTTGCAGTTCATTAACTGGAATTTTGCCGCGCTTGTTACATCTATATTGCCTGACACAGGTCATGCAGTCGAACTATCCCTAAAGATGTATGGCACCATTTAATTATTGGACTGTAAGACCACACAGCATCTTCTCACCAGTGCTTGATTTTTGCACTGCAGCCAAATGCCTCCTTGAGGTGAACATAATTTCTACCACCCCCCCCCCCGTGTGTTGCACACCTTGCTCTGAACCTGGTTTGGGATGATGTGGGTGGGCTTGGAGGCAGCCCTTCCCTGACTCAGCGCTCTCACTCCGAGATGCCCCTTGAGATGAGTCTATCCCTCAGGGGCAGCAGGAATGAGTCCATGCCGGCGCGGGATCCGACGGGTGTTAGTGGCAGACTTCCTGACAATCAGGGCCCAGTGGGTCGGCGATGTGGGAGCTGCGGAAACCGAAGTGGAGAATCCGGGGATCGTTGTAGGTGAAGCTCCAGGGTGTCCTTCGCCAGCTTAACGCTACACCGTTGCCCCACCTGCTCTCTTTACAATTCAGCCTTCTCAGAGTCTATCGGCAATGTCGGCGGCTGGCAGCAAATGTTCCTTCTTGCAGCTTTGATGCGCTGAGGGTCCGTGGTGACTCTCAGCCGAAAATGTGCCTTGCCGCCGTGTCAGTGATGTCACTTGACCGTGACTTCCCCATTTTAATCAGGCCTCCACCTCTCCGCGGCCCCCAGTGCCCACGCTGTCACACGTCTTGCAGTTAAAATGTCAGCGTGAACACACAATTCCCCCCCCCCCCACTGTCATTTTAACCCCTGTTTGGTGCAAACAGGCAAGGTTAAAATCAGATCTCCTGTGCCCAGAGGTATTGCATTTTAGCATTCCCAGTCGTTGGCTGCAAACCGCTGTCGGAGGAATGGAAGTTTGCTAGCTGTGACAGCAGGAGGTAAGGACAAGGACACCCTATATGTACCATCGCACCATGTCTGATCTCCAGACTTTATAATCCCCTGGCCTCCCAATAGAGCAGCAGTATTAAGTTAGTGTAAATTGCTGCAGAATTCAGGGCAAATGTTATGCAGTGGACTTGCCTACTGGGAACTGGATTGAGACTGCCAGAACTCATTTTACTCTGACCCTTGCCAGCCACCAGTGAGAAAATAATTTCTTCTCTGCTTTCTGGGCTTGAGTCATACCCAAATCCCTGAAGTACCGAATCTACTTTTTAATTTTAAAAAATATGTATGGTTTCTATTAAATGTGACAAACAAAAACTACTGTTTCATTTGACTCGGAATGTTTCAGGAAAGCCTAGGAGAACATTGTTTGAAAGATGCGTTATTCCAGAGCAGAGGGGTAGAAAACTGATGCATGTGGTTTGAAGCAGCATTATAATTCTACTGCCAAACTTGAAGCATGAGCGATTCTGATACTCCACATTTTCCAAGGGAAAAACAGACATAACATACCTTCGGCAGTATGAATAATGAACGTGGTTGAGCCGACATGGACCCAGTTTGGCGATCTTAGTCTAATTATACATGTAGCTGAGATATATTAGTAGCGTTCATACCATGGTGAGCTGAAGTGCAACCAACCGATAGTTGCGGAAGTGTGATTCATCGCAGAAGACACTGGAGGCTGCAGATGCAGGAATCTTGAGCAAAACAACTAAGTGCTGAAGGAACTCAGTGGACCAGGCAGCATATGTAGAGAGAAATAGACTGACGACATTTCAGGTCAGAATCTTTCTTCATTCCAGACTGAGGAATGGTCCTGTTCTGAAATGTTGTCTCTCCATTTCCCTCCATAGATGCTGCCTGACTGCTAGGCTCCTCTAGCAGTTTGGTTGTTGCTCAAAAATTGTTCACAGGTTACTGACAATAACCATCACGAGTGTTCCTAATTGGAAATATGTATATTTGTTTAATCCATGATTTAATGAATGCAAGGTAGACTCAAAATGCTGGAGTAACTCAGCGGGACAGGCAGCATCTCTTGAGAGAAGGAATGGGAGATGTTTCGGGACGAGACCCTTCTTCAGTCTGAGTTACTCCAGCATTCAGTGACTATCTTCGGTTTAAACCAACATCTGCAGTTCCTTCCTACATGGGTGGATTTAAAATAAAAAGTGGGGGGGGGTCAAAAACGCGGACTCATATCCCTGCAGCTAATGGGAACGTGAGTGTAGGAAAGGTCACGTTTAAACTAACAGGGCAGGGGGGTGGAAGGAGCCCAATGGAAGGAGGCAGAGGGCCAAAATAGGATGACAGAAGCAAAAGGTAGAAGGGAGATAGGAAAAATTAACCTGAAAGCTTTGTGTCTTAATGCGAGGAGCATTCGAAGCAAGGTGGATGAATTGAATGCATTATCACATTAAGAGATATGATATAGTTGGAATTAGGTAGACATGGCTCCAGGGTGACCAAGGCTGGGAGCTAAACATGTAGAGGTATTCGATATTCAGGAAGGATAGACAGAAAGGAAGAGGAGGTGTGGTGTAAAGAGGAGATTAATGCAATAGCAAAGAGACACATTAGCTTGGATGCTGTAGAATCGGTGTGGGTAGAACTGTGAAATAGCCAAGGGCAGGAAATGCTTGTTGGAGTTGTCTACAGCCCACCAAACAGCAGTAGGGAGGTTGGAGATAGTATCAAGCAGGAAATTAGGGATGTGTGTAGGAAAGGTACAGCGGTGACTTTAATCTACATGTAGATTGGGCCAAACAAATAGGTAAGGAGGATTTTCTGAAATGTAGGAGGAAGATTTCCTGGAATTTATGTATGCATAGTATACAGGATGGGTTTTTAAACCAATATGTCGAGGAACTGACTGGATGGCAGGCCATCCTAGACTGGCTATTGTGTAATGGGGAAGGATTAGTAAGTGATCTTGTTGTGCAAGGCCCCTTGGGCAACAGTGACCATAATATGGTGGAAGTCTGCATTAGGATGGAGAACGACACGGTTAAATCCGAGACTAAGGTCCTGAACTTGAATGAAGGAGACTTTGAAGGTATGAGACGGGAATTGGCTAGGATACACTGGCAAATTATACTTAAAGGGTTGACAGTGGGGATGCAATGGCAAAGATTTAAAGACCGCATGGATGAAGTCCAGAAATTGTTCATCCCTGTCTGACGAAAAAATAAAACTGGGAAGGTGGCTCAAACGTGGTTGATGAGGGAAGGCAAGGATAGTGTTAAATCCAAGGAAGAGACATATAAATTGGCCAGAAGAAGCGGCAAACCAGAGGACTGGGAGAAATTTAGAACTCAACAGAGGAGGACAAAGGGGTTAATTAAGAGGGGGAAAAAAGAGCATGAAAGTACCATTGATTAAACTATTAATGTTCATACAGATCATGGTACATGCCTGGAGATATCTGGTGGTTTTCTGTGACTCCATGGCAAAAGCTCCTTCAAGGCAATTGTTTCTGATTTTGGAATATTGAAAGGAAATCAATGATTCACGCACCATGCTAGTGGCTTAGGGTAGAAACTTGTGACGTGTTGAGGAGCTGGATGTAGTGACATGTGGGGAGGAGCTCACCTTTTGAAATTCATGGCATCAAATTTGAAATACAGATATCCATGAAGTTTACTATATGGAACGTTTAGCGTATACGAGACTAAGTGGGACCCGTTGAATCCCAGCTTCACACGGGAGGGCTGGTCCTCCAATGCAATTTTCCACCTCTCCACCAATTCCAATATGGCTGGCCAGTGGGGGGGGGAGGGGGGAGTTTCTGGAGCACTAGTATGTGTGTTGTGGGTCAAAGGGATTGGTTTCCAGAGGGCTAGTATGGACATTGTGGGCCAAATGGATTCTTGGGCTGGGAGCTCAGGCCTGGCAGCACAGTCACTTTGGCTAGGCAGCATTTTAGAACCAATAGAAACACTTTTTGCAAGCATTTTAGAACCAATAGAGGCACTTTCTGCAAGCATTTTAGAACCAATAGAGACACTCTTTTTGCAACCATTTTAGAACCAATAGAGACACTTTTTGCAACCATTTTAGAACCAATAGAGACACTTTTTGCAACCATTTTAGAACCAATAGAGACACTTTTTGCAACCATTTTAGAACCAATAGAGACACTTTTTGCAACCATTTTAGAACCAATAGAGACACTTTTTGCAACCATTTTAGAACCAATAGAGACACTTTTTGCAACCATTTTAGAACCATTAGAAACACTTTTTGCAACCATTTTAGAACCAATAGAGACACTTTTTGCAAGCATTTCAGAACCAATAGAGACACTTTTTGCAAGCATTTATAGAACCACATTAAGGGCACTCGGAGTTAAGTAGACATGTGCTCAGTGCTATTCAGAGCTCAGAGAGATGTGACCCTCTGGCTTCCTCCATCTTGCAGAGACTGAGGGAGACACACCATTTCCTGGTTTTATAGTCCCTCCTCCTCCCTCCAGCAGGGGCAGCAGAGAGAATGGTGAATTAAAAACAAAATTAATATCTCTCTGATTTTTCATCGATGGGAAAAATCCTCTGGTCCAGGAAGGCGGAGGGGGGCTCTGAGTGAGCTGGCCAAAAATGATGGCCGTAGGTGGCAGCGTTCTCACGGAAAAAACACCACAGTGAGCCAAAAGCGGTCAAGGTCAGACTTTTAGTAACATAAGATACCAGAAGATATATCACATATGTAATGCTGAAGTTCTATAAGGCACTGGTCAGGCGACATTTGGAGTTCTGTGAGCAAATCTGGGTCCTATATGTGAGGAAGGATGTGCTGGCTCTGGAGAGGGTCCAGAGGAGGTTTACTAGAATGATTCCATAAATAAGTGGGTTAGCATATGATGTGCACTTGACAGCACTGTGCCTCTACTCGGTAGAGTTTAGAAGGTTGAGGGGGACCTCATTGAAACTGACAGAATAATGAAAGGCACAGATAGAGTGGATGTGGAAAGGATGTTTCCACTGGTGGGGGAGTCTTGGACCAGAGGTCACAGCCTCAGAATTAAAGGGCGCTCTTTTAAAAAGGAGGTGAGGAGGAACTGCTTTAGTCAGAGGGTAGTTAATCTGTGGAACTCATTGCCACGGAGGGCAGTGGAGGCCATTGGTGGATATTGTTAAGGTGGCGATGGACATATTCTCGATTAGAATGGGTGTCAAGGGTTATGGGGAGAAGACAGGAAAATTGGATGAGGTGACAGAGATCAGACATGATTGAATAGCGGAGTAGACTCAATGGGCCGAATGCCCTAATTCCATTCCTATAACTTGTGAACTTGTGAAGGATGAGTTTCTGCTTCATTATTTTCAGCCCTATTCTTCTTTGACGAATTATATTGCTTACTGTTTAAAGGTATTGGCAGAGTTGGCTGGAATGTGTCACCTGCAGCATCCTTTTGCTTCTCCACAGCTCAGAATAAATTGTCTCAAGATGCATCTCAGCGGTATAATCAGGAAAGTGGACCAGATACTTGGTTAAAGAGATGAGTTTGAAGCTACTTCTTAAAGAAGGGTGAAGTGGAGAGGAGAGAGGATACTATGGGCATGCAGAGCTTTGGGACCGGGTAGTGGAGGCTCAGCTGTTAATGCATTAATAACTTCCCCAAACTATACCCAGAGCCACTTTATACCTCGCTAGCAGCTTTGCATGGCTCTATGCACTTTCTTTATACCCTAAATGGAGGCTTCCCATTTCCACACGTCCCGTGCTTGGCTGAGAGATGATAAGCCATGGCACAACTTTGTCTCCAGCTACTCTTAATCATACACGTTTGAGAGGTTCTTTGGTTTAATCTATTCCACCTGTCCACAACATTACGCACACAGGCCAGATTTGCCGACTATCTTTCCACCGCAATGAAACGTGGTGCTGTTTTTCAGAAAACCCAACCATTCACACGTTTCGTGCAAAGCATTCGACCTTCTTATATTGGGAATTGAAGGCCCAGACTGGATCATTCATTTTTGCCCTCGCTGTGATGCTGACAAATCATCCTATCATGGTATCATCTTGCAGTCCAGACCACTGATGAGAGAGCTCGTCAAGCAATGGGGCTCCTTTATTTGTCACGTCCACTGCTTGAGATTTGACATGGTTTCATCAAGTAGAGAACAAATTCACTTGATTAATGGCAGCGTGCGATTAAAGAACAGAAACTTAAGAGTGAAACTCAGGCTGGAATCTCATGCTGGGGTTCAAATGGCAGTTATGAACTTCCATAATTTACAATGACATCTGAATTCCTGCAAAGAGGTGACTGCTTTGAATTTCTCTCAAGTACTTTATATTCTGCATATAATGCGTACAAGATGTCGAATAATAATAATGACATTCTGTGTGATCCTAACCAATCAGTGAAATGGAGGAATGGGAAACGATGCAAAAAATCATCATGAATTGGGAAGTGGCAGGTCTGAGACAAATCCTGGTTTAGTTTAGTTTACCATCAAATCCGGGGTTAGTTTAGTGTAGTTCAGAGATACAGTGGGGAAATTGGACATATGGCCCAACAAGTTTACGCCGACCAGTGATCCCTGTACACTCGCACTGCCCTACACGCTAGGGATAGTTTACTATCTTTACACAGCCAATTAATCCACAAACCAGAACATATTTGGAATGTGGGAGGAAACCCGAGCATCCCGGGGAAAACCCAAGTGGTCACGGGGAGAACGTACAAACTCCGTACAGACAGCAGTAGTCAGGATCGAACCCGGGTCTCTGCCGCTGTAAGGCAGCAACTCTACCGCTGCGCCACTGTGCAACCCTATCATTTTAAAAATCTTTTTTTTCACAAATTTTTCATAAAACAACAGTTTCATGAAACCAAGTGTCTAATAGTTTTCAATAGATAATAGGTGCAGTAGGCCATTTGGCCCTTCGAGCCAGGACCGCCATTCAATGTGATCATGGCTGATCATCCCCAATCAGTACCCCGTTCCTGCTTTTCCCCATATCCCCTGACTCCACTATTTTTAAGAGCCCTATCAAGCTCGCTCTTGAAAGCATGCAGAGAACCTGCCTCCATCGCCCTCTGAGGCAGAGAATTCCACAGATTCACCACTCTCTGTGAGAAAAGGTGTTTCCTCATCTCCATTCTAAATGGCTTACTCCTTATTCCTAAACTGTGGCCCCTGGTTCTGGACTCCCCCAACATCGGGAACATGTTTCCTGCCTCTAGCGTGTCCAAGCCCTTAACAATCTTACATGTTTCAATGAGATCCCCTCTCAGCCTTCTAAACTCCAGAGTGTACAAGCCCAGCTGCTCCATTCTCTCAGCATATGACAGTCCCGCCATCCCGGGAATTAACCTTGTAAATGTACACTGCACTCCCTCAATAGCAAGAATGTCCTTCCTCAAATTAAGGGACCAAAACTGCACACAATGCTCCAGGTGTGGTCTCACTAGGGCTCTGTACAACTGCAGTAGGACCTCCTTGCTCCTATATTCGATTCCTCTTGTTATAAAGGCCAACATGCCACTCGCTTTCTTCACTGCCTGCTATACCTGCATGCTTACTTTCATAGACTGATGTACAAGGAACCCCAGATCCCGTTGTACTTCCCCTTTTCCCAACTTGATGCCATTTAGATGGTAATCTGCCTTCCTGTTTTTGCTGCCAACGTGGATAACCTCACATTTATCCGCATTAAATTTCATCTACCATGCATCTGCCCACTCCCCCAACCTGTCCAAGCCACCCTGCATTCTCATAGCATCCTCCTCACAGTTCACACTGCCACCCAGCTTTGTGTCATCTGCAAATTTGCTAATGTTACTTTGAATTCCTTCAGTCTTTACATTTTGTAACCAAGGCTAAAACTTACTGTGTAGGAAGAAACTCAGATACTGGTTCACACCGAAGATAGACACAAGATGCTGGAGTAACACAGCGGGACAGGCAGCAATTCTGGGTGGGTGATGTTTCGGCTCGAAACCCTTCTTCACACAAAACCTGCTGGCTGTGGCTGTTGGTTCTGCGGGTAACAGTGAATGTTCAACCATGCAGACAGGTGCACATGTGCTTACATGCATCTCAGCTTACATACAACGCTCCTACTGATGAATCAGGCCACTCCTGTCTCGACTGGAGTGCAGCTTGAATGGGAAGATATTCAAAATCCATCAGCTCCCCTCCAGAACCTTGTTGACTCTAACCTTGGTGAAGTAACCAGATGGTAGATGAGGTACATCTGTGTACATCCCGACGCCATTTTCCAAATCTTCATCGATTCCTTCACTGAAGTATTAAACTTCAGCTGCACAAAGGCACTCACCCACATCGACTTAGATGTGCATCAGCACTTCAAAAATAAAGGTCCACAACGAGACCCTGGGGAATAACGACGCCTATCTCCAGCTTCAGGTTTACTATTGACACTGTTGTGTAAAGAGGTATGGTGAAAAGCTTTGTTATCCAATCAAGCCAAACTCAAGTACAATACGCAGTGCTGATGGAAAGATGCAGAGCGCAGAATATAGTTCTCAGCCCAAGAGTATTTTCTCAGCAAAGGCTGGCACTCACAATGAAATTCACCAGTGCCTTCATCGCACTAGCACAGCCTTTACTCAACAGATGAATACTCCTTGAGGAATAGATCTTCAAATCTGAAACAAACTTCATAGTCTACGGAGCAATAAACCCTGTCCTCTTCTGAAAAATGGATCCCACACACCATCACCTCAAAGCACGAGATTGATTAGCGCCATAAAAACACTGTCTCCACAAAATCTTCCAAATCCTCTGGTAAGATATGGATTAATAAGTATTATCATCCTTACCTGGGCCACAATCCCCAACAATGGACCTTCCAATTCTCCCAGCCACTCTATGACAGTCAAACTATTCTCTCACTTGCTTAACAACAGGGACCAGAAGCGGGCACTTGCCTCAATGATAGCAAATTATTACCAGGTGGACAGTAAAAATGCTTCATGGGCGTTTTCAAAGGCAACATCGGCACTGACCTGTGGCCTGCAACCACTCAACATGGGGGAAAAACATTAGAGATGGCTCTTAGTAGCATGCAGAAGCCCAACACATGACACCAGCTCTCAAATCACTTGCCCATCCACCCTGGACACATCTCTTGCTTCAGCCTTTGCATAGTTTGGGGAAACTCACATTGGCCTCATCAGCCAGACCAGAGTGGAGATAAATAATGCTCAAAAAAAGTGTACATTGTGCTGGAGTAACTCAGTGGGTCAGGCAACAACTCTGGAGAAGATGGAAGAGAAAAGATGCTGAGTTACCCGGGCACTTTGTGTCATTATTTGTAAACCAGCATTTGCAGTTCTTTATGTCTTAATAATGCATAATCCTAAGAGACCATCTAAACAAATTACATACAAATTACATAAAAACTTTGACAGCAGACAGAGCTCTGTTCCAATCTTTCTTTTTTGTCAATACTTGTCGAGGGTGTTCTGGGTGGGGAGGGGAGGAAGGGTTTGCCTTGCACCAAACGTTATTCCCTTATCATGATCACTGTGAATGGCTCGATTGTAATCATGTAATGTCTTTCCGCTGACTGGTTAGCACGCAACCAAAACACTGTACCTCGGTACACGTGACAGGCAACTAAACTGATCCGAACTGAACTGAACTGAGAGGGGAGTGGCACTTTATATTATATACCGCTTGAGGCCTACTCTGCCTCTCCACCTTGCAGCCTAACTCCAGGATGCTGAGGGCAAGAGAGATCAGACTTGATCCATCTATGTGAGTGAGGAAAGCTGAGGGAAGTGATCCTGAATGGTAGCTGTGTGCTACCAGTAAGCGAATGGGGGATCCTTTTGTCGACTTTGATCCAGCCAAGATATGGATCTTTTATGAATGGGAAATGTTTAAAATGGCCACACTTTGCTGCTGAAAGACGGATTGAATTAGACACGTCAAACTGATTTTATTTTCATACATTCTTACATATATTCGAGAGTGGGAGCTTTAAAGACCTTCAGTGGTTATGCCGTCTTGCAAAATAGTCCTGTCAAACACTACTTCAGATTTACTTTCATGTTTGTAGAACAGAGGTAGAAAGCTAAAAGCATTTGTGATTTTAACTCAGTACAAAATTCATAGCAAATGTATGTGACTGCCATAAATACCCAGTATTGTGTACGCTACAACAAAAATCAGTCCGAATATCGCTGCCAAAACGTACACCTTGTCCAAGTGTATTTGCAGGGTCAGGGTTTATAAGATTGTATCAGATTGGGTGGTTTGTCATCAGCTATTTTCCTTGAACAAAACTCTTATCTTTTCTCTAAATTATTAATGTTTTCACAACATTTATGTCATTTTGCTATCTCTGTTTAAATATCTGCGGTATGCGCTGCTTTGTAGGAGACACCATGGCCAGGGAAAGGGTAGGAAGGAAATTATTCTGGGCTGACCAAAACATTAACTCATACTTCAGGGAGAAATATCAGCAATTCTGCTGTTATGATAATCTGTAAAATAAAATGAATAACCGTGACAATGAAATATGTCACTGATCATGGCATTCTACTCTGGTGGGCAAAGTGAGCTGCACAAATTCATCAACAAAAATTAACGCTATTTGCAGGGAATTGCAAGCAGCATGGTGGTGCAGCAAGTAGAGCTGCCGTCTCGCAAATCCTGCAACCTGAGTTCGATCCTGACCTCCAGTGCTATCTGTGTGGAGTTTGCATGCTTTCATATGACTGCGTGAGTCTCCAATGAGGTCTCCGGTGTCCCAACATGTCAGATTGAT
The DNA here is from genome assembly GCA_963514005.1 of Raja brachyura. The sequence continues at coordinate 43,105,600 of OY740797.1, read as the reverse complement.
TTAGTTAAGTTTAGTTTTGAGATACAATGTGGAAATTCATCTCAGTGCTTGAGGGGACATCGCCTCGTGAGGACATCCCGGAGTCTAGTGCGAATGTGGACGGCTTTCTGACTGTTCGGGCGGACAGGGACTGTAGAGAGAGTGACAGCGGTTGCTACAACTCTGGTCACACCATGGTGAAGGAGTGTGTGTGTGGCCCGGACATTGAACTGATGGCTGTGGGTCTCCGCTTATGCTGTGTGCCCTGGGGATTCTCACACGCCGCTGTGGTGGCTGTTTAAGTTTATATTTAAGCTTTATATGGCTATGCATCTTGGTGTTTTTTTAAAATGTATGACTGTATGGCAAAATCAAATTTCACTGTACCTCGGTACACGTGACAATTAAGGACCATTGAACCATTGAAACAGGCTCTTCGGCCCACCGAGTCCACTTTGACCTTCGATCATCCGTTCACACTAGTTCTATATTGTCCCACTTTCTCATCCGCTTCCTACACACTAGGGGCAATTAACCTACAAACCTGCGCATCTTTGGAATGTGGGAGGCAACAGGAGCACTCAGAGGAAACCCATGCGATCACAGAGAGAACGTGCAAACTCCACATAGACAGTATCTGAGATCAGGATCAAGCCTGGGTCTCTGGCACTGTGATGCAGCAGCTCTACTGTGCCACCCTTGACAACTGTATTTCCTGAATTTACATCGCTTTAGGCTTTTAAAATTGTTGTCACCTTTCGCGTCCTGAATTTTCATCGCTTTTTGTGTGCTGAATTTTTTATGCTTTTCGAGTGTTGAAATTTCGTCAGTTTTTACCTCCTGAAATTTAGTTGCATTTCTCGTCCTGAATTTTTGTCGCATTTCACGACCTGAATTTTCATAGCTTTTAGCGTCCTGAATTTTTGTCGCTTTTCGCATCCTGAAAGTGCAGAATTTTCGTCTCTTTTCCTGCGCTGAAATTTCGTTGGTTTATGCCTCCTGAAATTTCGTCACTTTTCTCATCCTGAATTTACGTCGCTTTTGGCATTTTGAATTTTCGCCGCCTTTCGCATCCTGAATTTTTGTTGCTATTCATGTGCTGAAATTTTGTTGATTTTCATGTGCTGAAATTTTCACCTTGTCAAGCTTTTCACTTCCTGAAATTTCATCGCTTTCTCCATCCTGAAGTTTTGTCGCTTTTCGTGTCCTGTAATTATGTAGATATATGCATCCTGAAATGTCGTCACTTTTTGCATCCTAAATTTACATTGCTTTTGGCGTTTTGAATTTTCGCCGCCTTTCGCGTCCTGAATTTTCCTCGCTTTTCACGTGCTGAAATTCCTTTGCATTTAGCGTCCTGAATTTTCATCACTTTTTGCATCATGAAGGTTCGTCGCTTTGCATATGCAGAATTTTCATCTCTTTTCACGCTGAATTTTCATCACTTTTCCTGTGCTGAAATTTCGTCGTGTATCGCGTGCTGATAATTGATAGGTGTGCAGGCAAATAAATTGGATTAGTGGGGAATTAAGGGCCTGTCCCACTTGGGCATCATTTGCACGTCACGCAGATGGCATGCAAAGATTTTGTACATCCCAAAATCCTGGGGTGTGAGCGCCGTCACTGCCTACATTTCCACACACCATGCGCGCATCACGTGCGCGTCACGACGCATAGATTATGTCGCGTAAATGACGCGCAAATGACGCCCAAGTGGGACAGGCCCTTTAGTATTTACTCTGTAGGTGCTTGATGATCAGCTCGGACCTAGAGGGCTGAAAGGCTGTCTGTTCTCTGTCTTCTACCACTATAAGGATGATAGACACAACATTCTGGAGTAACTCAGCAGGACAGGCAGCATCTCTGGGTGGCGTTTTGGGTCAAGACCCTTCTTCAGTCCGAAGAACACATTCTTACTCTCCTGAGTAGCTGCCTGTCCCGCTGAGTTGCTCCAGCATTTTGTGTCTATCTTTGCTTTCAACCAGCATCTGCAGTTTCTTCCTACACATTAAACAAAAATCACAATTTTTTACATTCATTTTATGTTGCTTTACAAATTGAGAGTTTTAATTGTTGAGATTAATTTCAAACTGAGGGCTGGTCGTAATATAGTGGGCACATTCTGGTGGTGAGATGGGATCTATTTACTCCTTACCTCTTCATCCCATTCATCCACACACCCTAGTTTCCCGCAAACTCACAAAGCCCTGGAGCTGTGGACGTTCCCTCCCCCCTCTTTAAATGGGAATTTTTCATTTATCATCAGAAACAATATCATACGATGGCTGATACTGAAAAATCTCCCGGACTCGGCATGATTTAAAAGTTGAACAATAACAACTTTTAAGGGGAACAAAAAAACACCATTTAAGGTGTAGAGGGGACAGTCTTTGATAAAGGCATTTCTGGTTGCAATAATGAAGAGGGCATCATGACTAAATAAACTTGTCATTTGTATCTGATCTCTAAACTTAAAAAACTGCCATTTGCAGATAAAATTAGATAAGTTCTCATAGGTTTCCTTTGAAACTCGTTCTTTGTTTTTAACCTCAGATGAGAACCCTCTGTTGTACCGATGTGACGTTTCCATTTTTCCTAACAGATGTTCCTGTGACCTCTCGCTGTGAGACTGTTGCATCAGTACTAATTAATGTCAAAGTACTGTGGACTTAAACACACAAAGAACTACTGGCCAAACTCAATTCATTCACAATCAAAGGGCCCTCAAGGAATGCACTACTGCAGTTTGTGCTGCCTTCAAACCAAAGTCTTTTGAGATAAAAGGACAGTTTCCTACCCTCTGGAACCCTCATTTTACTGGTATTTGCTGTGTTGCTGTTCTCAGTGCTTTTGCCAATAGCCAGCAAATAGAGTGCTCCAGTCTTGAATTTTTTTTCAAAATTGATATTACTCTGAACCTCCAGAAATTCACAGTGGTAATTTTGACATTAGATCATATTAGAGGAAATGAAAATTAGAAGAGATATATAATGGGAAGCAGAGGACAATGAATGAGCTTGTTCCCCCAGTGTTTTTGTAAAGGTGTATAGCTCGGGCATGAGTCAGGCCCAAACCTTGATAATTTGTGATCATACAGCGTATGTTGAAGTGAGTTGGAGATGGGTCCCTGGAAAACCGTTCAGACCATCGGGCTCTTGATGGACACAAAAAGCTGGAGTAACTCAGCGGGTTATAAAGCTCTTGAGTTCATCCTCTTATGTGCGAGTATTGATCTTCATGAAGGCTCTAGATCCAGAATCTTGAGCTCACATGACATGAGGCCAATGGCCTCCAGCACTATTCACCACCAGCATTATCGTCTGAGCAGGTGGCTGCGGGACCTATTGCATTGTATTAATGGAAAACCTTTTCTCTTTTCCACCCCATGCACTAACAGGCATGAAGCCACAAATGCCTTGGTGGTACTTCAACTTTTGAATCATAATCTCGTGACGTCCCACCAAGTTCCAAGAGATGTAAGCACACAATTGAGGCTGGCATTCTCATCATTCACAATCACTCGAACTCGAGTATGAATGTCCTCCGAGTGGGTCCTTTCTGCGGGTCTTGAGGTGGCTGAAGTGGCCGATCCTGGAGCCACAGACTTTAATGCAGTGTGGGCACAGATGAGTGGCATTGGTGGTGGTATGTGGTTGGGTCTGCTTGGTGGTGAGTCTCTCCATTCATTGCAGGCACTTGTGTTCTTCAGCCAGTTTGAGGATTCCGTGGGGTTCAGCTCCCTTGTGAACAAAGCCCCTGTCCCACTTTGGAGACCTAAACAGCAACCTCTGGTGACCTTGCCCGCCACCCAAAAAAAAATCAAGGTCGAAGTGACCTGCAACCTCCTACCACCACCCACGCTTATGTTGAAAACCTTCCTCAACTGTGAAGAAAACCGGCTTCGACTAGACCTGCGACTAAAAATGTATCGATTTTTTAAATGGCAACCTAATTTTAGTCAAGGTTGGTTTTAATCATGATGAAAATATAGCAGCAACCTAGATGAAGCCTCGACCACGCGGGAACCACTTTCGACCATTAGGGAGAGTGACCAAAACCTCCGGAGACCTCATGGAAACCTTGGGTGGCGGGCAAGGTCACTAGAGGTTGCTGTTTAGGTCTCCTAAGTGGGACAGGGGCTTTATTCTCCATGTTGGTCTGTTCTCCCATTTGGTGGGGATGATGTGGCACTGTTGGAGATTGATGCTGATGTCACCCTTGTAGCTCTTCATCTGTCCTCTAGGGTTCACTGTCCTGCCAGTGGTTGGGAGTAGAGGATTTGTGTTGAGGGATGGAAGTTGGGCATCGTAACAACATGGCTAGTCCATCTGAGTTGGTGTCTGATCCTTGTGGTGGTGACATAGTCGACGTTAGCCTCTCCCAGCGCACTGATGTTAGTGCGTCTGTCTTCATAGTTGATTCACATCAAGGGTCTTACAGAGGCATTACTGGTGGTAGCTTTCGAAGGCTCTGAGATGTCCATTAGTAGGTGGTCCAAGTCTCCTCCTTTTAGCAGGGTGGGAATAAAATGGCTTTGTAGATCAATAGCTTGGTCCTCATTTGAATGTCACAGAATTTAAAGACCCTATTTCTAAGCCGGGCAAAAGCCCCATTTGCAAGGCAGTGCCAGTGATGTGTTCCGTTGTTGAGGTCTGCTTTGAATAAGAGATGGCACTCACGATATGGCAATTCTCCAGGCTGCTGCTGTTGACGTGCATTGTAGGAAGCGATGGCAAGCGATGTGTATGTGGTTACTGGTGGAGGATTTTGGTCTTTTTAATGTTCAGGGCCAAACCAAAGTGCTTGCATGTGTTGTGTTGGAAGGAACTGCAGATGCTGGTTTTAACCGAAGATAGACAGAAAATGCTGGAGTAACTCAACGGGACAGGTGGTATCTCTGGAGAGGTGGAATGAGTGATGTTTCGGGTCAAGATCCTTCTTCAGACTGAGCATCAGTGGTGGGGTAGATACTGAGATATGGAAGTATAAGATGTGAGAACCGTGGTGGAGTATGTGTTTGCAGACGCATCAAGGCTGCATTGTAGATCATCTTGCATGTGGGGAAAAATTGCATTGAACCCCCATGATGGAAGTTGCGGAGACCTTTTTCTCTTGGCCTTGAATTTGTTCACGTTGAAGAGCCTGATGTAATTAATCTGTACGCCTGGCGGCAGGTTTTGGCTGGTGAGATGGAGGATGGCTACAATGAAGATGGCAAACAGGGTGGGAGATACAATGCATCCTTGCTTGACAATTCTAATGCAGCATTCACCAAGTACTGGCTTGGCAGTGGTTCCAGCTTTTGGTCAAGAGATAAGAGAAGCTCTCTCAGGAAGATTTAAAAGATTTCAGCATTATTTCAAACAAGATTAGGACAGTTATCTGGCAACTTGTGTTATTTCCCTCTCTAAAATCTCTCTCTCGGGCAACAATGCTAAATCTAGCCATTATCACATTGTCCTTTGTGGCTGCGTGGTAACTGTTGCTCCGTGCTAACAGGTAACTACACTTTGAAATCAGTTCACTGGTTGTAAAATGTTTTGGTTTGTGCTCGGGTTGTCAGGAACTGAAGATAAATTAAGAAGTTGCCTTTTCTTTCAAATTCATCTCCTCTCCAGCTACCCTCCGTGCTCCCCCTTTACTCAACTCCTCATAAAATGCCCCATCTGTGGAGGAGTCTTCGGAGCTCAAATTGGCCTCATCAATTATGACCGAGCCCATGGAACTGATGAGGAAGCAAGTCATCTTGAAGCCTAAGGGACTGCCTGGGAAGAAAGCAATAAATGGGAATCAAAAACAAGCAAAGAAGTCAGAATCCAGATACAAGGAAAATAAGTTTGTGTTTCCAAAGTGATACTTCGTCTTTTGCCATAACTTTTCCATTGGAGCCAGCAGGCATTGCAGTAAAGTGGTGGCATTCCAGATACTTGTACTGACTTAAAGCTACAAAACCCTGACGGAGAATTAATCAAGACAAGGCGATGGTAAATGACAGTCGGTCTTCATCCAGGTACGTTTTCAATATCTGGCACAATGATGAAGATGGGATAAGACTCCCATGGGATAGTCAAAGCGTGAGTAGGAATCATCTGCAACTTCAGTCGATAATTTTACTTTGGCAACTTCAAATAAAGAAATAGAATCCAATGTAAACTAACTTCTGTTTATAAGCCATGACTTAGTTCTGACTGACATATTTTACAAGAACCTAGAGACTGCAGAATTTAAACATAGTGAACTCTATTCTAAAAGATTGTTCAGTGAGATTATGAATACTTTGTGACAAAAAATTGTGGAAGAATATTACTGAAGGTAAATTTAAAATCCATCAAATGATCGGCACGGTGTCGCAGCGGTAGAGCTGATGCATTACAGCGCTAGCAGTGCTGAAGACCCCGGTTCAATCCCGACTACGGGTGCTGTCTGTACGGAGTTAGTGCGTCTCCCCGTGACCAAGTGGGTTTTCTCCGAGATCTTCGGTTTTGCCCCACACTCAAAAGACGTACATGTTTGTAGGTTAATTGGCTTGGTGCATGTATAAATTGTCCCGTGGCTGTGAGGGATAGTATTAATGTGCGGGGATCGCTGGTCAGTGCGGACTCGGTGGGCCGATGGGCCTGTTTCCGCGCAGTACCTCTAAACTAAACTAAACTAAACTAATCTATTCAAAAGGTCTCAACGTATCTCCTACAATGGAAGCAAGGCTGTTGAAGTTGACAGGCTCACGTAGACTATTTATTTAGGCTTAAAAAATAAATGTCTCCTGCAATAAATCACTGAATCAGTGCAGACTGTTGCCCGCTACAGACCACTATTTTTCCCCTTTACTTCTTTCTTCCCCACAAATTTAGGGTAATCAGAAATCCTCTCTGTGTTTAAAAAAACCCTAAACTTTCAATGTTGAAATTTAAAGATTTAAAAATCCTTCTGTGCCAAGTAGACTGAACATGACTCTTAAAACATTTCAAATTTCACACTAGGTTGCTGGACATTTTTTAGATGAGACGTTAAACTCATAGTGTCAGAGTCGTGGAGCTGTATAGCGCAGAAACAGGCCCTTTGGTGCAACCTGTCTATGCCAACCAATTCACCCAATAGAGCAATTCCCACTTGCCTGCACACGGCCCATATCCCTCCAAACCTTACCTCTCCGTGTACCTGTCCAATGTTTTGTTAAACTTTGTACTTGTCCCCTCCTCTACCAATTTCACTTGCAATTCATTCTGTCATTGAAGCTGTGTCTGCTCTCTGAAGTAAATGCTGACAAACCAGTTGTGTAGTTGTCCTCATCAAGCACATCAAGTAAACCTTCTGCCTGTTATTGCTTTGGTGTTTGGTGGATCCTACTGTTTATGTTTTGGCTGCTATATCGTTTGCAGCTATTACATGTCCAAAGTTCTCCATTGATAATAACCCACTGTGGAATGTTCTGAAGTTATGGATGATGCTAAATAAATGCAATTTCTTTATTTTGCCTATAAAACCCTTTTTTTTCCCGTGATGGCACAATTGTTATCTTTGACAGATTTAATTTTCTTTGTTCATGTCTCCCTCAAGAATACAATTGATGTGAGAGTAATTTTAAATAATTTCATCTCAAGATTCATTTGACTGTGATTTACTCCTGTGCTTTCTGCTTTCATCTAAATCTCTCAACAAGATTATTTTCTTACTATTACTGGTATCCAATATTCTCTGCATGATGCTTAATGAGATTCATTTTCCAGTGATAAACTCTGGATTATCACTCAATAAAGGTTTTTGTTGTGAATATAAGCATGCCTTAACTATATGAAAGATTTCCAAAATGTTCATTTTTTTAGTGTTTATGGCTCCTGTTTTTTTAGTGTTTATGGCTCCTGTGAAATGTGGGTGGCTTTGAAGTCTCTTCAAGCCCTAAATACCTTGGCTACATTTTTGCTACTTGGATGTTGGAGTGTTTAGTTTTGTTTAGCTTACAGATACAGCATGGAAACAGGCCCTTCGGCCCACCGAATCTGTGCCAACTAGCGATCCCCATGCACTCGCACTATCCTGCACACTAGGGACAATTGACAATTATACCAAGCCAATTATCCCACAAACCTGTATCTATTTGGAGTGTGGGAGGAAACCGGAGCGCCCGGAGAAAACCCACGCAGGTCACGGGGAGAACGTACAAACTCCATAGAATCAGCACCCATAGTCAGGATCAAAGCTGAATATCTGGAGCTGCAAGGCAGCAACTTTACCATTGCGCCGCCATGCCACACAAACGGGAAGCCCTTAAAGAATGGTGAGTCGTGTTAGCCGCATGTGATCATCCTTTGTAAGTAAAACAAACTAAATCTTGAAAGAAAAAAGAAAAAAAATAGGATTCAACCTAATGCTGGAGTTAAAATTTGGAGAAGATCCCTCAATTTAGATTTAAATCCGTTTCGGCCACAGTGCCTAATCTATTACAAGGTTTTAGAGTTGACGTGGACCCAAAACTCAAACCATTGTCTTAGATGCTAAACACACTGGATAATTTAATTGTTTAAGAAGGAACTGCAGATGCTGGAAAATCGAAGGTAGACAAAAGTGCTGGAGAAACTCAGCGGGTGCAGCAGCATAATTTAATTGGCCTGCTTTATTGAAACCTGAAATGATGCAATTGTTCTCAATAGTTCTCATGAGATAGAAAGTTAATCATCTCATCAAGTCCATGGTGGATCTCAGAGCAATCCGATCCATTTTATTCCCCAACTCATTTCCTTTGGAATAAATCCGTATTTCTCATGTTGATCAACTGCACGCAGATTCTCTTACCACCTACCTTCACAAGGGGTAACTTCATAACCAATTATCCTGGTGACCTGCATGGTCTTTGGATGGCAGGACACTGGCATAGGTCGTAGAGCTGCTGCCTCACAACTCTTGCCACCCAGGTTCATTTCTGACCATCAATGCTGCCGCTGTGGAGTTTGCACGTTTTCTCTGTGACTATGTGGGTTTCCTTCAAGTACCCCAGTTTCCTTCCACATCCCAAAGATGTGCAGGTTAGTAGGTTAATTGACCATTGTAAATTGCCGCTTGTGTTCCAGCAAATGTGGACTCTGGAGATAAGCAGAGAATAGAAATGGGATAAAAGTACAAATGGATATTTGATGGCTGGCATATAGTCAAGAGCTTCTTTCAATGGTTTATGATTCTGTGGCTCTATGGCATAGTTTTGGTTTTGCAGCACAGACATGCAAACTCCCGTTGTAGCATAAATGCATTTGTTGATGTCACGCCAATTTGTATCTTTATGCTAAATATGTGTGATAGCACAATCTTTTGATAGTTCCGGATTACAAATTGCAAAGGCCCTATCGAACAATATTTGGGACCTCACCTCAATCACGCTAAACCCCCCCCCCCCCACCCCACCCTCCCCTTCCCACGGTTTTATTGGTCCACGATGCAAATAAGGATGGGAAACTGTATATGTATCAGATTGCAGGACACGGGCCCTCTCTGCCTTCACCCCTCCAAGAACTTACTTAGTGCAATGACATCTAGTTATAACCTGAGTTTGAATGAATCAGCAGTCAGCAAAGTGAAACAGAGTGAATGTGCTTATTATACTCTGGGAGCGGCAAGCTTGATACAGACTATTTGTCAAAACTGTCCTCGATTGTTCTAAAGTTCGTATCTGCACAGCAATGGGACTTCTCTCGGTTCTACAAGCAATGGAATTCTAAAAATAAAAGTTACTCCAAAAATGCAACGGGAATAAGTTATGGAAGATTAAATTCATAATGACTCTACAAGAGGTAGAATCATCATTTGCTTTTCAAATCCATAGATATAGGAGTCAGGGAAATGTTTTCCATGCAAGAGATGGAATGTTTGAACAGAAGAAGATTTTCTGTGCAGTACATTTTCAAGATAAAAGCAATTAAGTAGAGACTTAATTGCTTTATTTCATGAATCATTTTTTATTGCATCTAGGTTTTTGAGAAACTTTAGTTCATACCATGTTTAGTTTATACCATTTTTGTTTATATAAGCAAACACTGCTCGATGAAGAGAAAGAGTGCTTTTATACGGCACCTTTTACACCGCCATCAAGATTTCCCAAAGCAATTAGTGGGAACAAAATACTTTATCAATACACACACGTAACTGCAGATGCTGGAATCTTGAGCAGAACAGAAAGTGCTGGAGTAACTCAGCTGGCCAGGCAACATTTTTGTGGAGGAAATGGACAGTCGAACGTTTTGAATTGGGATCCTTCTTCAGACCCTTCTCGCAGTCCGATGAAGGGTCTGTGACCAGAAATTGCACTTGTCTATTCCCCCCATAGATGCTGCCTGGCACACTGAGTTACTCCAGCACTTTGGGTTTTGCTGCTTTATAAGTGAGTGCCTCTTGGAATGTAGATATTTCTGCTCCCACAAGCAACAAAGATCAGATAATCTGTTTCTAGAAACATTATTTGAGGAATATCAAAGTGGCTGCTGAGGAAAACTACCTGCTCTTCTTTGAAAATGGTTCCAAGGGAACTATTAAATCCACCCGAGAGATGTGACAGGAATCTGGTTTAAAGTCTCATTTGAAAGGCTCCTGGTTTAATCATTGTGGGTAAAGGGAGTTGATTCTGGGCGATAGGTTACCTTATATTAATGTGTCTGAGAATCCTATAGTCAAGTCTAATTAGAACCAGCTGTTTTACCAGTCACAACCCTGGGCTTAAATTCAACAAATATGGCAAATAACTTCAGCCATTTTGGTGAGCTGTACTGAACGACAGAACTGGCAAGCTATTTTTTTTTTATGGTGGATGTGATCCTTGTAATGCTCGTGACTTCAACCAAAGAGGAAAATAAAACAATTTTTTTTCCCAACTATAAGTTGTATAATATTATTCCTCAAGTTACAGAAATAATTCTAGGTTTGGAATAATGCCCACAGCTTCTGGGCTAAAGGTACGGCTGCTGAGTTTTCTCAGTTTAATAAATACTGGAACAATAGTTTGATCACAGCATTTGTGAGCTGTAAGGACTGTTACACTGTTGAACATGGGCTTTGTCTACATTGACTGATCCTATGACCAGGCATCTGTAAATAAAATACGTTCAGATAGATTCTGACTTCAGAACAGATTGCTAGGCTTTTTATGAAGAGCAGCAGTTCTCAAATATCATATTTGCAAAGTTGTCAGCTTTCAATGGGCGAATTCCACCAGTCCTGGATATACCCACTTTCTCCTGGCTTTGATTAGGTATGCACTAACAAACCAAATCTTTAAATATAGTGGAAAATAGTAGCAGAAAAGGGTTGAACACCAAAAGAGGTCTAAGGTCAAAGAAAATAATTTCTCAGTCAATGGCAGCTATCATGCCTTCATTGTTCCCAATGGAAATAACTGAAACAGTTTAAAATTCTCTGAAGTTTTAAAGAATTTCCATACAGTAAACTTAAGTCAACATTAAAAGTTATAACTGTTTTTCAAAAACTCTATCGTTAATGACCATAGAGTTTTACAAGTATGCTTTTATTTGCAGTCAGATAAATAATAAATGTAATGTCTGCTTGATCATAGATTACATGAAACAAATATTGACTACATTTGAGGGCAATAATTGTAATCACATGAATAAGGATTACTAAATAAACACAAGTGGCTTCAGTACTTTAGATGTTATTGTATGTTCAAGGACTTATGAACCCTCAAGGGTCTTTAGTATACCTGAGATCCTCAAAACGTCAGTCAATATTTATTTTAGGAAGTTTCTGAGCTACAGCTTTGGAAAGATATCTTGAGAATATGTGGAGTCCATCTTATACACTCCACAAGTGTTTCTTTTCCATGGACTTCATTCAAGAAAACAATTCTCTGCAAACTACCAATTCAAGGGATAAAGTGGAACTAGTTCTTGAACATTTTAATGATTTTTTTTAATTGGTCAACTCCTTTCATCATAAATGTGCAGTCCTTATTTCACCATAAAAGGTGCGGTCCTTGGTCCTTAGTCCATGTTTCGGTCAGACATTTAGAGATGGAACAGACTGTGGGAAGCGTTTTACCATTGGCATTGAAACTCAGGACTTGTTTAAATTGTGTGTGGCAAGACTTTAATTTAGTTTAGGGAGACAGCGCAAAAACAGGCCCTTCGGCCCACCGAGTCCGCACCAACTCCTGAGTGTACAAGCGCAGCTGCTCCATTCTCTCAGCATATGACAGTCCCGCCATCCAGGGAATTAACCTTGTAAATTTACGCTGCACTAGCAAGAATGTCCTTCCTCAAATTAGGGGGCCAAAACTGCACACAATACTCCAGGTGTGGTCTCACTAGGGCTCTGTACAACTGTAGAAGGACCTCTTTGCTCCTATATTCAATTCCTCTTGTTATAAAGGTCAACATGCCATTCACGCTCTTCACTACCTGCTGTACCTGCATGCTTACTTTCATAGACTGATGAACAAGGAACCCCAAATCTCGTTGTACTTCCCCTTTTCCCAACTTGATGCCATTTAGATAGTAATCTGCCTTCCTGTTTTTGCTACCGAAGTGGATAACCTCACATTTATCCGCATTAAACTTCACCTGCCATGCATCTGCCCACTCCCCTAACCTGTCCAAGTCACCATGCATTCACATAGCATCCTCCTCACAGTTCACACTGCCACCCAGCTTTGTGTCGGATAGATCGGATAGAGTCTCCTGCCCAGAGTAGGTGAATCAATGATCAGAGGACATAAGTTTAAGGTGAAGAGGAGAAGATTTAATAGGAATCTGAGGGGTAACATTTCACACAAAGGGTGGTGGGTGTATGAAACAAGCTGCCAGAGGAGGTAGGTGAGGCAGGGACTATCCCAATATTTAAGAAACAGTTAGACAGGTACATGGATAGGTCAGGTTTGGAGGGTTAGGGAGCAAATGCGGGCAGGTGGGACTAGTGTAGCTGGGACAAGTTGGCGAGTTGGGCCGAAGGGCCAGTTTCCACACTGTATCACTCTATGACTCTATGAATAAATATTATGCATCAAGCCACATTTCAAGATCAGATCCATCGTCCCGTTAATTGACATGCCTCTCAAGTTGCTAATATGAAGGGATTCTGCTGTCTTACATGGAGGGAACATATGGAAACCTCATAACTGGTCTTCTGAAAGAAATCCCAAACTGATCCAGCTGCCCAGCCCATTCTTATAGCTCAGTAACTTCTGCCCATTTAAAGTCTTTATCCAATTTTCCCTAAAAAGTTGCTATAATATCTGACTCAGCCACTCCCTTTGGCAGAGCATTTCATGTTGCAACCACGATCATGTTAAAAAGATTCCTCCAAACTTTTCGTTAGAAACTTCCAAACGGAAGAGACTTACCGTCCTACTTTGGACGCAGGGAGACCATTTGATTTGGTCAAGAACGTCTATTGCTTTTAGGTTGCAATTATCACAATGTTTCATATTTTTTCAGCTCTAGACTCGGACTGCTTTTTTCTGTCTTTTTGCGATGCAATGTTCCATTATCTTGGGTCTCCTCTCATAATCATAACTGCAGGTCCTCCCCAGCTTACGGACGCCCAATTTACTTGCAGCTCGTACCTAACCCGTTTGCCGCAGGGCTGCAGGCATTTTCTGACGTGTGGGAACTTAGTATGTGGCCACATCCCTGACTTGCGAACAGTGGGGGTTACGAATAGTGGTCAGAATGGAACCCTCGCCTAACACGGGGAGGATCTACATCCATTTTGGATGTTGTCTTGATGAATCAATGGCGGGAAAGTTCTGAAGCTTTACCACCACATCTTTTATTGGGGGTCCAAATTTGCACATATTACCATTACTGTGGTAGATCTAGAGGATTATGAATTTGTTCATTTAGATTTACTTTTAGTTTTCGTGTTGGACATACAGCACGGAAACAGGCCCTTCGGCCCACCGTGTCCGCACTTTACAGAAGCCAATTAATCCTCAAATCCTCAAACCCGTACGTCTTTGGAATGTGGGAGGAAACCAGAGCACCCAGAGAAAACCCGCGCGACACAGAGAGAATGGGCAAACACTGTAGAGACAGCACCGATAGTCAGGATCGAACCCAGGTCTCTGGCGCTGTAAGGCAGTAACTCTACCATTGCACCACAGTGCCGGCCTATTTCTCGTTTTCAGTGCCCGGACTTCTAAAATCCCAAATGCTCATGGTTATTGTATTTAACATTATAAAAATCGCTGGACATAGCACATGAGACTTCTGATTGATCTACATCATTCCCTTTAGCAACCCAGCTCACTTCTTCAGAAGCCCAATTAGATTTGTCAAAGTAACTTTGCTTTATGAAATCAACACTGCCTGTTCTTGATTAAACCTTATATTTCTACATCTTCATTAATTTCATCTGGAGATCATAAATTTTAAGTGATTGCTCAATGAATCCAAGCATGAGGCAACAAGTCTAAAAGCAACCTTTGCTTGACTAATGATTTCACAGATGTCAAAAATGCCAAGCTGAGCTTGAAAGGGTCTATTGTCAAAGCTGTGAGGCTGCAGGGACCTCAAAGACTGAAGATCATATGCACTTGGTTTAAGAAGTCAAGAATCTCGTCCAGACCGTCGTTTCCTTGATGTGAGATGTATAAAAACAATTTCTCCAGCGGAAGGAGCGTCTAAACCTCAACTTCAGACTTCAATCCCATTTTGGGAAATTTAATGAGAACACTAATTGCAGTATTTTTCCAACCCATTTTTCAAAAAATGTAAACACCTTTAAAATGTTAATTACATGGAGAGTTTAGACAACGAATGGTAGGCAGAAATTTTGTGGATGCAGTTTAAAATGAACAAGTCAACAACTTTTAGAATCCCACTCTGTAAAAAAAAATGAAGACCATTAATTTGTCCGCAAGAGGTCAAATGGGCAGGGGGAAAATAGTTTGCTATTTCAATAATGGGGGCATTTGCTTTTCTCGATGCAACCTGAAAAATCTGAAGACAGGTTCAACTGCAGGGTTCACTGGGAAAATGTTGACCCTCGTTCCTTCAGGCTTTCCCCAGACCCCTGTCATTTTCTGCCTACCACTTATCTTGCATCCTATAGTTTCACACTGCGAACAGGGTGGCACAGCGGTGGAGTTGCTGCCTTACAGCGCCAGAGACCCAGGTTAAATCCCGACTACGGGTGCTGTCTGTATGGTGTTTGTACCTTCTCCCCTTGACTGCTTGGGTTTTTTTTCCGAGATCCTCGGCTTTCTCCAACACAGGTGTGTAGGTTGATTAGCTTGGTATAAATGTAAATTGTCCCTCGTGTGTGTAGGATAGTGTGCGGGGATCGCTGGTCGGTGCAGACTCGGTGGACCGAACGGCCTGTTTCTGCGCTGTATCTCTAAACTAAAGGGAACTAAACAAGGCCCATCAAACAGTTGCCACTTTTTGCCAACTTTGGGTGAAGGGGGTGAGGGAGCTGGCAGAGTGGAGGAAGATATGAAGCTGAGGAATTAAAATAATTATATTGGGCAAGTTAATGGCAATATCAACCCCAAATCATCAAACTCCCCCCCCCCCCCCCCATCTTCGCCCACCCCTTTTTTCCTCCCCAATCCCCACAGTTCCATCTGGCCTTCTAAGACCCACTCCACATAATAGCACAGAACTCGATACAACCAGTAAAGAGTTAAAGGACCAGTAAATTTATGTAATGCCGTTACATGGGAAAATGGGAACTGCATAAATATGGAAAATCTGTCAGACATAGGAATCAAATGCAATTATCAAACTTTTTTTTTGTATTTGGCAGTGACTGCATATGGAAATATTTAATCCTAGGATTTAAAAAGCTCCTCAGTATTCTCCCATATGTAAAAAATCTTTTCAATTAATGATAATTTTCTTCAGCCGAATGTCAACCCCGTTTTACTTATTAACAAAGTGGCTGGGGTTTGAGTGTCATTACTAAATGACAGAGCAAATGTAACCAGGTGGGATAGCAGTAATGGGTTTCAAGATTTTGTGAGTTTCTGAATGTGACTGGGCTGTGCTGAGCCCCTCTCTATAATCAAGACTACCATGTCCAACCACATTGCTTAAAACAGCGGTTTGGCAAGATAGTAGACATACTTCATTATCAATTATTTTCTGTTTTTAAATCCATTCATCCCTGCTCCACTACCTTTTAAAAACATCAGCTTTCCTTGTGCTCAACCCCTTCAACAGGGTGTAATGCTCAATATTATTTTGTCTATTTAGTGCTGTTTTTGCTTCTGGCAAACAACAACTGCGCTTTTTAATGGTTTATCTTGTAGATTGATTCATTTTCATTTTGTGGATGTCTTTGGCTTTCTCAAGGATCGTCCTCGAATTGGCCAGTCCGTACAGCTTGTCCTATCACTTCTTCCTCTGTTTATGAAGAACAATGTTACAAGGCACTCTGCTTTTCCTTACCTTGTGGGACCAAACCTTCCCTTTGGCTAAAGACAGGCGCAAGATGCCGCAGGAAGTTCTTGTTGCCTCCTATTTAACCTATTTCACAGTTGCAAGCTTTGATTAAATTCATTTGTCCGATGGTTATTCAATTTTCTGAATAAACTAGACAGATATAACATTTTCCCACTGTTTTAAAATGAAACAAAAATTAGTACAAACTACAACAATAGGTTAGTTAAATAACTAAGTGGACATCCCATGACATTTCATAGGAATGCAATCAAGCAAGAATTCACACCAGTTCACAAAGCTGACAGAATACTCAAAATGCTGGAGTATCTCAGTGGGTCAGGCAGCATTTCTGAAGAACATTTCTTGGGGCATCATGGTGGTGCAGCAGTAGAATTGCTGCCTTACAGCACCAGAGACCCAGGTTCGATCCTGACTACCGGTGCTGTCTGTACGGAGCTTGTATGGTGGCTCTGTGACCTGCGTGGGTTTTCCCCGGGTGCTCTGGCTTCCTCCCACACTCCAAAGTCGTACAGGTTTGTGTTAATTGGCTTGGTATAAGTGTAAATTGTCCCTAGTGTGCGTAGGATAGTGTTAGTGTGCGGGGATTGCTGGATGGTGCTGACTCGGTGAGCCGAAGGGCATGATTCTCGAAACTAAACTAAACATGGATAGGTGACATTTCGGGTCAGGACCTTTCTTCAGACAGATTGCGGGGTGGGGAAAGAAAGCTAGAAGAGCTAACAAGGAGATAATAAAGCTGACATTTGGTGCTGATATTAAACCTGAGGTAGAGGTACATCGCTAACAGTTGAGGGGGACGGGCGGCAAGAAGATGATTCAACAACGTGAGAAATATCACCGTCGGCTTATTTGGTGGATTTTCAAATCAGCCAACTTGTTACTATTTTGCCTGTGTGTTTGTTACCCATTGTGTGGCAACACTTCTGATGAGCACTTGCATGATGCAATCCCCAGTGAAACGCTGTAATTGTTATATGGTTATATGGTTATATACAAAGCCAAATCAAATATGGGCTTTAGAGGATTTTGGATTTGGTACAATGCATTCCAGATGAGCAAAAACAGAGCACTCTGGCTTTAGAACAACTTGCTAAAGGTTGCGTTCTGGGCCTGTCCCACTTTGGTGATTTTTTGGGCAACTACAGGCGACCGCCTAGCCGTCTCCTCAGTCGCCCAAAGAGTCGCAGCGTCTTTCTGGTCGCCGCTGGATTTTCAACATGTTGAAACATTTTCGGAGACAGTCGGCGACAGTGGGTTTGACGCCAATGAGCGTAGCTTGACTTCTCCTGACGTAGGTGCTGTCGAAGTTGTCGCCAGGGTAACGTAGGTGTCGCCAGGTGAACAAAGGTTGTTTCCAGGTGACGTGGGTTGTTGCCGGTGCTGACTCCGTTTTTCTCAGTTAAATTAATTATTCTATTTCAAGTTTTATGTCGAAGGGGGGGGGGGGTCCAGTCGGTGGTTTTTCAGCGGCCTGCGACGACAATGACAGTCACCTAAAAATAGCCTAAGTGGAACAGGCCCATTAGGGTCCCTGCACTAGGAAGCCATCTGTGAAAGTCAAGAATGTATGAAATGAGTTAGTCCTGGTGGTCAGTGGCCCGACTCTGGGCCAGAACCATTTGGGGATAAACACTGATCTCATCAAGCCGGAAGAGTTAAATACATTTGACCAGTGGCATTTAGCTGTGCACTTCACCTCTCTGTTCACACTGGTTTTTATAGTCAAATCCATCTCATTAGTCTTGATACTGAATTACCTTGCAAAATCATCCATTCTTCACCTTCCTCAAGCTTCCTCTGTACATTCAGCACAGCTACCAAGCCCTCACTCTGGTACAATTTCTTGTTGATGATCATCACCGCTAATACACTCCTTCCATCAGTTTAACATTCCAGCTGACTAGTTTGGTGCATGTTAATAAGGGGTATCTGGAAATCCTGAAGGCATTGTGTGCAAGCATCCCAAAGTGCTTGGGACAACGGCGTGGTGGAGGACCTGGCCAAACCAGAGCATTTTACACTGTTTTAGAGAATGGGAGACAAGGGGCATTGGGATCGCAAGTGCAGATCTTAGGAAAGAACACTGCTGCCAATTGTGTGTGTGTGTGGGTGAGAGAGAGAGAGAGGGATGGAGAGAAAGTGTTTTATTGTCAAATGTCCCAAATAGAACAATGAAATTGTTACTTGCGGCTGCATTAGCGAGAAATGGAGACTTGTTGAAGGACTGATGGTCTGAATTAGGCAACAGAAATTAAATCAAGGTCAGTTGATCAGGCAGGCAGACTGGTGCTGTCGAAAAGGGCTAAAGTAGACCCACATTTTTGGAGAAATGTGAAAGTGTTTAAAGAATGATATTGACTGGGCTGAATCTTGAGTGAGTTTGAGTTACAGTTTAAGTAAAGTAACAGAAGGAACAGTTATATCAAAGACATGAGATACATACAAGATATATTTTTTAACAACCAGGGAAGCATGTTGATTGTGATATATATTTCAGAGAGAAAGAGAGAGCGAGAGAGGGAGAGAGGGAGAGAGGGAGAGAAAATGAGTGAGAGTGAGAGAGAGAGAGTGAGAGTGAGAGAGAGGGGGAGGGAGAGAGGGTGAGAGCGGGAAAGGGAGAGAGAGAGAGAAAAGCAGTAAGCCCATGCCAACATAATCTTCAGTACCCAGTTGTTGCACACTGTATATTATGGTAACCAGAACACTGGTTGTCAATCCCAGTTTTCTTTGACCGCATGTCTTTTCCTGTCTCATGTAGACCACAAAGCATTGCAAAAACACACGGCATTGAAAACAGATGCCAATGGTAGCCAGCTGCTGGTGCCTAAGCAAAGTACTTCATTTTATACAAAATGCAGCATCAATCAATGGCTCACATGACTGTTTCCTCCACCCTCCGCCAACCACCTTAAAAACAAAAAAAAACATTTGCAGTACCGATAGCCACTGTGAATACCATGAAAGCACTTGCAATGTTCGTACAAATGCTTTACTAATTAAAAATTCTTTCTAGTTTACTGCTCATAATCCAAGGATCTTTATTGAGTCCGGGTCCCACATGAGATTGGTCTGTTTGCATATGAACATTAAGGAAGTACCATTACACTTCTAACAGAAAGACAAAATAAGTTGTGCGGGTTACACAAAAAGCTGGAGAAACTCAGCGGGTGCAGCAGCATCTAAGGAGCGAAGGAGATAGGCAACGTTTCGGGTCAAGACCCTTCTTCAAAAGTTGTGCGGGTTATTGACTTTGCTTAAATCCTCGTTGGTTTGGGAAAGTGAAAACACCGTCACCACTGTAACACATTCAGCTTAATGCATGGGAAAGCATTTTCCAATGTACTGATGAATTCTTGGGATGTTTTTGGTGGCACTTTTCATTATCTAAAAAAATAGTTTCCACTGATAGTTTCACCTGCTGGTTGGAAGGAGACACTGCAACTCACTTCATTTGTGCAACTCCACTGAAGTCAGAAGAAAATAATATAATGTGAGGTGATGCTTTTTGGATTGTTGTGTTTAAAATAATTCCCTGGGATATTCAGAGAACCTCTTTACATTTGGAACTTTTATGGAAGCAGTTAACAATGTCAAGTTTCAGAAAATGCGCACATTATTTATGGCACCATCCAGTTCTCGAGGCTGAGGCAGGAAAGATACATGAAATATCTCCGCTGTCTACTTATCTAAATTATTTTTGACTTGCACTTGACAAATTTGTCCATGAGTAAGTGCTGAGGGTGACCTCCTAAATCTTCATTTTGACCCTCTCAAGTGTAAAGAACATGGGGTCAGAGCAACTCTCACTTTTCAATTGTTAATGTAACTACCGCCATTCAGATCAATACTTCTCCTGACACAGGTAACACTTAACTACACGTACTGCAAGACTTGCATTCTACTGGGCTCTTGAATATTCCCTGCAATTCCAGCACAGTTTCACATTTACTAGCTGGAAACGAACAAAACACAATGTTATCAAACACAAAGGACACCGGGTTAACCAAAATTCCTCGCCAATATGATGATGGAAAATTGTCGTAAAGCGATCAAAGGAACCATGCCAAGAAAAGCAGATGGACATAAAATGACAATGTAGCAAGAAAATAAATACTTCTCTTTTTGCCTATGCATTAAATTATGAACCACTCATTAATATCCATTAAGATTTGGCACTGCAGTCTCAATTTATTAAAGTGACAATTTGTTATATTTGGATGTGAGTCCAGTCAAAGGTACATTTCTAAGTTATCAAGGTGAAAATATAATGCTCTTAACTGATTTTGTGATGTTGAGCAATTTTTTTTCAACCACATTGAAACACAACAAAGACTTAATCATGCTCAGCTTATTTAAAATTAAATAAAATGCATTTCATAATGTAGGTGACAAATCAGTCTCTAGAAAACGATAACAGCTACAAATTCAAGCACATGAACGTGTGCCCTGGATTTATCTAGCCAGATAGATCCAGTTCTCAGCATACCTCGAAGCCAGCAAAAAGTCAACGCTATGAGTTTGGTGAAAATTCCGCCCCCACTTCCCACAAAAAAAAATCTGATGTTATCAATATTGTCACCCTGCTGGTTCCCACTATCTCATTTCTGAAAGAAATTGGGCAGTTGATTAGAATAGGGCACTTGTGAAGTACGCTTACAATCTGATAAAGACATGTGCAAGTGATTGAGATGAGTAGGTTCACAGACTACTACACAGGCAGACAGACAGACAATGACTTCCAACACTCCAGAGATTAAAAAAAAATCCTGAAGGAATTTGAAATGTTCCTGCAGCATCCACAAAGGTCAATGAAAACATGGTAAACTCCTTGGAGAAAATTCTGTTACTTGGTACAAGTTTATAAGGCTTGCTGAATATTTTGTGCAAAAATAAAACCCACCGTTGGTTTTGATGATATTGATTCAATTAAGAGACCTCATGGATTCCATTCCATGAAGGCAAAGTGGACCTTCAAACAGATCTGCTATAATGTTTTCTGAATTTTGAACCAAGCTAAACCTGCAGCTTTGACCTGAAGTTAGGTACTGTATTAATTCCACGTGTCAGTTCTATACTGCGCTAACTCCCAACAGTTTTGTAAATGTGGAAATTGATGGGCTGCAGCTGAATTTAAAGAACTACTGTAACTTTTTACAGTGTGTTCATTTATGGGATACGGGCATTATTGCCTGACCCCCATTGGCCTTGAGAAGGCGATGGTGATTTGGTGCAGTTCATCTGCGTAAGAAGATGAAGACGAGTGCCACATACTCATTTCACCATTGCTATCAGGAAGAAGGTTCAGGAGCCTGACAACTGTAACGTCCAGGTTCAGGAACAGCTTCTTCCCTGCAGCGATCAGGCTATTAAACACAACAACAAATAAGCTCCGAGCTCTGAAGAGCAAAATACTATTTTTTATTGCACTATATTTTTTATTTATTGAACTTTTTCTTTTTTCCTCTTCCCCCGTTATGTACTATGTTTACATATTCACATATTCTGTTGTGCTGCAACAAGTGAGAATTTCATTGTCCCATCTGGAACATATGACGATTAAACTGGACTCCCTACAAAACTGTTGAAAATAAAATTGCGGGATTCGGACCCAGTGATCGTAAACAGGCAGTGATATTTTTCCATATCAGTGTGATGCGTGACTTGAAGGGAACCTGCAGGTGGTGGTGTTTCCATGCACCTGATATCCATGTTCTTCCTGATGGTAGATAGTAGAGGCTGTAGATTTGAGAGTAGCCTAGGTGAGTAACTGCAGGGCATAATGTGGATGGTAGTCACTCTAGTTACTGTGTGTAAGTAGCGGATAGAATGGATGCTCTTTGGGTGGTTACCAATCAAGGTAATCAAGATGTTAAAGAAGGAACTGCAGATGCTGGAGAATCGAGGGTTACACAAAAAGCTGGAGAAACTCAGCGGGGGGTGCAGCAGCATCTAAGGAGTGAAGGAGATAGGCGACGTTTCGGGTCGAGACCCTTCTTCAGACTGGTCAGGGATCAGGGAAACGAGAGATATAAACAGTGATATGGAGAGATAAAGCAAGAACAATGAGTGAAAGATATGCAAAAAAGTATTGGTGATAAGAAAAACAGGCCATTGTAAGCTGTTTCTGGTGTGAAAATGAGAAGCTAGTGCGACTTGGGGGGTGGGGGGGGGGGGGGGGAGATGGTGAAGGAATGTCAGGGCCCGAGGGCTGAGGGAGAGGTGGGGGGGTGGGGGGAAAGGAGCAGTCTGGGTTAACAGAATTGAGAAAATTCAATGTTTAAGCCCAGAGGATGCAGACTCCCCAAGCGGAATATGAGATGTTGTTCCTCAAACTTGCGGTGTTGTTCACTCTGGCCATGGAGGAGGCCCAGGACCGAGAGGTCGGATACGGAGTGGGAGGGGGAGTTGAAGTGCTGAGCCACCGGGAGGTCGGGTTGGGTACACCTCCGCTCGGTCCGCAATAACCAACCCGACCTCCCGGTGGCTCAGCACTTCAACTCCCCCTCCCACTCCGTATCCGACCTCTCGGTCCTGGGCCTCCTCCATGGCCAGAGTGAACAACACCGCAAGTTTGAGGAACAACATCTCATATTCCGCTTGGGGAGTCTGCATCCTCTGGGCTTAAACATTGAATTTTCTCAATTCTGTTAACCCAGACTGCTCCTTTCCCCCCACCCCCCCACCTCTCCCTCAGCCCTCGGGCCCTGACATTCCTTCACCATCTCCCCCCACCCCCCCCCCCCCCCCAAGTCGCACTAGCTTCTCATTTTCACACCAGAAACAGCTTACAATGGCCTGTTTTTCTTATCACCAATACTTTTTTGCATATCTTTCACTCATTGTTCTTGCTTTATCTCTCCATATCACTGTTTATATCTCTCGTTTCCCTGATCCCTGACCAGTCTGAAGAAGGGTCTCGACCCGAAACGTCGCCTATCTCCTTCACTCCTTAGATGCTGCTGCACCCGCTGAGTTTCTCCAGCTTTTTGTGTAACCCAAGGTAATCAAGATGACGGCTTAGTGCTTCTCAAGTCTTTCTATTGCTCTATTCCAACACACTCCTAACTTGAGCGAAAGTCTAATATCCAGTTATTTCAAACTGAAGAGGATTAACTTTTGTGACCCAAAACTAAAGTGTTGGGTGATCTCCAGAGGGACATAGACAGACAACGTTTCGGTTTGAAACTTTTCTTCACTCTTATGATGAAGGCTCAGTGCAAAAAGACAAGCGTGAATATCTATACTACCTTTCACGATCTCAGGGCAGCTCAAACAGCTTTCCAACCAGTGAATCGGGTTTCTCCAAGTATAGATATGGTTGTGATGCCTGAAACAGTGTGGTCAACTTGAATAAAATGGGGTGCTACGATGGAATTAATAACGGATAATTCATTTTTACCAATTTTTGGTCAAAACAAGAGTGAAAAATTGCACTGATAATAATTGAAATAATGTCTTAAGATCTGACTTATCCTCTTGACAGAGCAGATTGGGTCTTTGTTTAATAATTTACCCGAGAGACAGATGATTAAAGTCATGTGGTCTCTGCAATTTTTAGTTTGTTGTAGCCTTTCGAGTTCTTTCACATCTTTTAGAGAAAATAGAATGATGTGGTTTAGTGAAGAACATTACCATTGGTCTGAGATAAATGTGCCCATTGTATCCAATGCAACTTTAGGGCAATATGGCTGAAAACATGCTTCGTGTGAAAGTTGCAACGGAATGCCCTTCCCATTAAAGTTGGTTAATTTATGGAGTTTGTTACAATAAGGGGAAGCTGCCCTTGCTGTCGTCTGCATATCACATGAGCAGCCTATTTTCCTGAATATCTGTGAAGATTCACCAGAGTAGGTTTATAATTTGACACTGTTTTACGTCAACATTAACTACCTGAACGTGCTTGAACTCACGGCCTGACTCATTATCAAACTCACAGCAGCATCGCCAATTTTCAAGTTAAAAGCACCACTTGTTAATCACCAGTGCTGCTAGAAAGACTATGTGCTTCTGTTACTGCTGGTGTCATGGATAACATACATTCTGCGCAATCCTATTTTTTTATAACAAAATGGAGAAACATATATATGTGCGTGTGTGTGTGTGTGTATTTGTACATAGACTCACACTGAACTTTTTTTCTTCCTTACTATTTATTGTTTACAGTTGTTTACAGTGTACTATGTTTACATATTCTGCTGCAAGTAAGAATTTCATTGTTCTATCTGGGACATATGACAATAAAACACCCTTGACTCTCTCATGACTCTCTTGACAATATTGCTCCATATTTTCTGTACCGTGGGAGAATAATACGGAAAGCAACATTTGAAACGCGTGGCCTGATGTGAAGGCAGATCCTTTCTGCCACTATATCGCCCCTTTGAGATTAAACATACCGTAAAGTGGTCCAGAAATGTCAAGCAAGAGTTCAAGCCAATTGCCAAATCAAAGATTGACAATACCTACAGATAGTGAACAATACACATAAGGTTTGGATTACAATAGGAAGGTCCATCATGATCCTAAATATTCGAATGAAGAGATGCCATTTGTTTGCATTTCTGTTCTCCACTTTGGTGAAACTGGGAGAAATCAGCTTTAGAAACATAGAAACATAGAAACATAGAAAATAGGTGCAGGAGTAGGCCATTCGGTCCTTTCAGCCTGCACCGCCATTCAATATGATCATGGCTGATCATTCAACTCAGTATCCTGTACCTGCCTTCTCTCCATACACCCTGATCCCTTTAGCCACAAGGGCCACATCTAACTCCCTCTTAAATATAGCCAATGAACTGGCCTCAACTACCTTCTGTGGCAGAGAATTCCAGAGACTCACCACTCTCTGTGTGAAAAAGTTTTCCTCATCTCGGTCCTAAAGGAATTCCAATACCGTATGCTTTAAGTTTGTATACTATTACGTATTAGCTACTGCCATGAACTACCTGCTATACATTGCCCCATTGTATGTGTGAAAAACCTTTGCAATATGATGGACACGACAGTTTAGTTTAGTTTTTGGTTTAGAGACACAGTGCGGAAACAGGCTCTTCGGTCCAATGAGCCCGCACCTACCAGCAACCCCCGCACATTAATACTATCCTATACTAGGTACAATTGTTACATTTATACGAAGACAATTAACGTACAACCCTGCACGTCTTTGGAGTGTGGGAGGAAAACCAAAGTTCTCGGAGAAAACCCACGTGGTCACGGGGAGAATGTACAAACTCCGTACAGACAAGCACCCGTAGCCAGGATCGAACCCGGGTCTCTGGCGCTGTAAGCGTGTAAGGCAGGAATTCAGCAGCTGCTCCAGCATGCCGCCCTAAGCAGTTTTCATTAAACTTGTGGACGCACACACCCAATGACAAATTGTGACTAAAACAGTACCCTCAGCACCCATACATTTTGCTGCAACATTTTGTGGTCAATATCGCTTCCAGATTTAGTGGGATTGGAATTGATCTGAGAAACCTTTGAGTGAAGATACCATTCAAAATGTTATGCGGTATCCAGTACCAACACCTTGACATTCTCACCAGACTGAATTGTAGGACGACCCGCGATCGATCTAGGCTCTGTTTCAGCATGCCAGTGATGCACTCAGCGACTGCACTGCAGGTAATATGTACCTTGTTATATTCAACTGGTCTTCCTGAATGCCATGTGTTTCGCCTGCAGAGAATGATAATGGTCTCCCAGGAGCAACCCTGAGACTTGCCATGGTCAAATATTCATGGGATGGTTGGCTGCCTCAGTATGAAGTACTGAGTATGCTGCCAGGGCAACAAACCTTGACTTCCATGTTGAAGGTTGCATACAAACTGCCCATTTTGACACTGAAATATCTTCCCATATAAAATTGATAGTTCCCAACCAGGAGGAAACATGATGGAACCAAATACCAACCATAATTGGGGGAACAGCATAAATTATTCTAGCAGTTCTTGACTATCTGTGCAATGGAAGTGAACCGCAGGCCCAAGCAAAACAGTGACTTGCATCATAACACTAAACCTGGCCCAATAGCTTATATTTGAAATGCAATCAACCATAGCTCGAAAATAATCCTGATTCTCAGCTCCACAGTGTTACGGGTTCTGGCAGTGTCGAGTCTGTCGTGGAGCTTAGTGAACGGACTGATATAACTTTATCAAGGCCTTCCTGAAGAATGAATCCCTCTGCAAGAATTCTTTCCGATCATTGACAGTGGCTGCTCCATTGTGTTATATCTAGTGTGGGGTCCAACCAGGTATGGGCAGGCTCCTTTCCATGGGTTCCACGGACTAAAGGGCCTGTCCCATCAGCATGCAACTCCATGCGATGAGCGCGACCTAATGTGGTCGCTTGAGCCGTCCGGCGTCGCGGGGCCGGTCCCACTTCGATCGCCGGAGCCGTGCGGAATTGTGCAGAGTTCGCCCCGACATCGTGCTGGGCTCCGAAAAACTGACCACGTTCAAAAATTCCGCGCAGCAATGGCTAGTTGGCTCGCAGTCGCCTCGACGCATTACACACCGCCTCGACGTCATGCCTCCGTGAACCTATCTGTAGGTGCCTCCGTGACCCTCTCTGTGTGTGGCTCCGTGGCGCTCTGTGTGTGTGTGCCTCTGTGCCCCTCTCTGTCCTGGCGAACTTACCTTTAAGACTTCGCTCCAAGTTCGCCTCACTTTGCGCCGCGTTGCGCCACTCACCCGACTTCTGCACGGCCCCTGCTGCCGGTTTGGTCACGCTTGCCGCATGCAGGCGCATGCTGTTGGGAACGGCCCTGTACGGGGATCACCCGACCTCCGCGCGGCCCCCGCTGCCGGTTTGGTCGCGCTCACCGCGTGGAATCGCAAGCTGGTGGGACAGGCCCTTAACACACTGTTCTGACACAATGGGCACAGAAATGTTGACGAGGAAAGGCTGCACAATAGCATCTGCTGCAGGATTCTCTGAAGGTCTGTCAACGTGACATTTTTTTCTGCTGTTCCCGCTGAACTGATTTCCGGATATACATTGTCCCTAAACAGCTGAAAAAGCAATGGTAAGCAGAAATACATCACCTATGGTTTGAAGTGCAGAAGCACGCTGCAGTGGGGGTATATGCAGTGCACTCAGCTTCCACAATACAGACTGACTGACCTGTAGCGCCCAGTTTTGTAAGTGGAGTGCGATGTTCGTACATGGTTACGCACCAATCGCATGATTGGAACATGACCGGCGATGAACTTTTTTCCCCAATGCCTCATTACGCAGTTATTTCACCTGGAGCCACCTAGAAGCTGCTGAGAGCTCCCTGGAGCTCCTTGACTGCGAAAAAAAACCCAAATCAGTCCAGAAAACTCTAAGCATAAGAACAGTGCTCCACTTGATTTTCTGGTCTGGCTTGTTCACCTGATGGCATTTTTATCTTATTCTCTTTTACCGGGGGGCTCAGGCTGTGTACCCAACTCTAACCAGTGCTCTGATGGACATCATTACATGTGAAGATTTTGTCTCTTCTGATGACACCACTTTCTGCAGCGTGTTTTACTTGCCATTTGATGAACAAGCGGTGAGGGAGTCACTGGAGGCAGATGTACACCTGATTGAGTCATGAACAGACAAATAGTCTTTCTTTATCTTCTGCGCTGAGAAAAGCCAGTCAATAATTCCGTGCGGAAAGATACAAGAACAAATTCACCGATCCTGCACGATAAACAGGGAGCTCGAGTCAAAGGGAGCAATGGACAGAAAAACAGGGCTACACCTTACTCCTACATTGCAAGCTAAACCCTGCTCAGGCACAGCTTCCCAATGGGGCTCCGGGCAACTCTGATTCATTAACATTGCTGCGAATCAACAGAAAAACAGGCAGTAAAAATCAAAGGTAGACAAAAGTGCTGGAGAAACTCAGCGGGTGCAGCAGCATCTATGGAGCGAAGGAAATAGGCAACATTTCGAGCCGAAACGTTGCCTATTTCCTTCGCTCCATAGCTGCTGCTGCACTCGCTGAGTTTCTCCAGCACTTTTGTCTACCTTCGATTTTCCAGCATCTGCAGTTCCTTCTTAAGTAAAAGGCTACTGATGAGTGTGGATTCTAAAGCTACCTTAGTTTGGCAGAATCACTAAACCAGTGCTTCATAAAGCAGCAAGTGGAATATCATAGCACTCTTTGGCAAGCAGCAAATGACAAAAAGCATTCTGCTCCTCATGTCACTCATGTAAACACAGGTCATAATACCAATGAATGTTACTATTTTAAAAGAAAAAACACCATAGGCTGCAATGCCATAGTAGGTTTGGTGGCCACCACTTAAACTCACCTGCCTACCTCACCTTCACCATTAAAAATAGTCAGAAACTGCATCCATACAGTATGGACACAGACATTTTGGCCCAACGCATCCATGCCAACCAATTGAGCTAGCCCCACTTGTCTGCGCTTGGCCCATAAACTCTCCCAACTTTCCTATCGACGTACCTACCCTATCCAAGAGTCTTTTAAATGTCGTAATTGTACTTGCCGCAGCCACATGACTCCTTTTCTCTTATTGATCACTTCACCCAGAGCCATAAGGGCAGCAATGGCCTTGCAACACCATAAACTAAATGTAGTTTGCACCTTCAATGACAAGAAGCAACATGAGATATTTACAGAAGACAATGTGTGTTTTATTAAATACTTCATGCATTGTATTCAGTGCACAATGACTGTGGGAATGGCACCTGAGCTAGTTTACACAAGTTTAAAGTGAGGAAGTAACAGCTTTAATTCTCCTTCTGTTCATCCTTTCCTAAATAACCAGCCTTAAATCATTAAAAGGTAACGACATAAATGAAGCTGAATTGTTACAGTTCGATGAAGCAGGCCATGAAACACAACATGTGTGATTATTCTTATTTTCCAACATCCTCCAAAATATGTGTTATTTTAACTTAAATAGTTACTTGGTGTACCCGTTATCTTATTAATGGTGCCTGTTTGTGCCAATGCCCTGGTTACGTTTAAATAGCAAATGATCAGCTTTGGATCAACAAAGCCATAAGGGAGTGCAGATGCTGGAATCTTGAGCACAACACAAAGTGGTGAAGGAACCCCATGGGTCAGGCAGCATCTGGGGAGTGAATCGACAGGCAACATTTCGGGTCGGGACCCTTCTTCAGACCGAACATTGGACAAACGTTCTTTAAGCAATAACGTATACTTTAAATCTGTTGCTATGACCCTTCCACATTTGGACAGTAAAGGAAAATTTGAAAAGTAATTTTTCACTTTCCAAGCAGTTTCATTGCAAAACCATTCTCATGTCTCATAATTGAGACTTGAATTCACAAGAACAGTGATTATTAAAAGTCCTTGTGCATAAGCATCATACATAAGAATGCTGAACGAGACTCGTAACTTTGAGAGATGACCAAATGCATGATAATACTTTAACGTCAAACCTAAGTCTTCCAGACAAAATAGATCTTACATCTGTAAAATTCCTTCAATAGACTTAACTAAACAACTTACAATTTCAATATCACAGAATCTACCGTTGTTAGGTCTTTGTGGGAATCGGAATTCATCAAAATATATTTATGAAAATGAAATCCTTTCAACAGATAATTATTTTCCCTAAAACATATGTGCCTGAATTACTTTTAACTTATGTCAAAGTTACATCAAAACACAAAGTGCTGGAGTAACTCAGCAAGTCAGGCAGCATCTGTGAAGGGAATTGGATAGGTGACATTTTGGGTTGGGTCTGAAGAAGGTTCCCAACCTGAAACGTTGCCTATCCATTCCTTCCACAGATGCTGCTGGACCCTCTGAGTTATTCCAGAACTTTGTGTTTTGCTAAGATTCCAGCATCTGCAGTTCTTTGTATTTCAATGCTACATCATGACCAGGTCCACATTTCTTTAAACTCAAACTCCTGTACATTTGTTACCTTCTACTGAATGGTTGGAATGATGAGATGATCATCAATGACCACCAGTGGGTCAGCTTACCAAAAGTTGCTCTTGCTAACATAGACATTGTTAATCTTCTGGCTGTGGACAGCCTCAGCTGTGAATGGCAAATCTTGAAGCTTCAGGAAAGCTGGTGACCTGACACGTCTGCAAGTGCCGGCTAGCTCCAACAGCTGAGCATTTACTCGTGAATATGAGTTAACTCCAGACATGCGCCAATTTCCCACATGGTAAGAATTCTCACACACCGGAGTCAAGGTTTACTGCCAGGGATGTGCCAGCTTTTGAGTATTACTCCAGCTGATTGGTGCAGGAAATGTCTTTAGCAGCTGATTTCATGGCCTCTCGGCAGGCATCCCCCCCCTTGCTATTTCTGGAATTTTCCATTTAGAATGACAGGAGAGGGGAGAGATTTTTAACAAGCATATAAAGCAGACCAGACATCCATTATAGAAATGACTGATTTTCATTTCTATTTCCACTTTGGGTGGTTTCGTTAACAGGCGCTGGCTTACGCCCAGGTGGGAAGTGGAAAGTCTATCCTGGGAATAGTCCCACATGGAAGTAATTCTCAATAAAACCTTCCTAGCAAGATTGGACAGTTAGAATGCCTGTGTACTTCTGGCATGCACTTCTGGGGCCAATCGAACCGGAAAACCTAATGGGATGCTTTATCTATTGCAAGCCATTGAAGAGTGATGAACTGCATTGTCTAAACCATTTCATACTTTCACAAAACACAATGTTTAAAAAAAAAAAGTGCTTTTAGAGATTTCCTTGAAACATGGGCAATGCTCTTCAATATCTGGCCTCCCTGAACTGAATTTTGGTCAATTTCTTCCCCCCCCCCCCCCCCCCAAGCCCCCTCTCCCCATTCCATCCCATGTTCCCCCTCCCACTTAATTTCACCAGCATCCATCCCCACCCTGTAGAAAGACACAAAAAGCTGGAGTAACTCAGTGGGTCAGACTGGAAAAAAGGAATAGGTGACATTTCGGGTGAAGACCCTTCTTGGGTTTAAACCAGAAGCTGCATTTCCTTCCTACACAATCCATCCCCACCTCTATAACTGTCCAATGCAGATCTTGCTTCTGGCTTCTTGTAGGCAAAATGCATTTCTCCGAGAAAAGTACAGTGCCCTGTCAAATTGATCTGGTGATTTGCAGAAACAGAGAAGCGAACTATATAAGTTATGTAACTGTGGAGAAACCACTGGTCCATCGGGGTGAAGCTGACGCAGGCTCATTGTTTGATTATTTTGATAAAAGCAAACAACAAAAGTGCCAATGATATACATTGATGTGAAACAGGTGTCAAATGCTATGAGGTGTTTCTACGTTGATGCCACTTCCTCAGAGAGAGAGCCTTATATTTGCTGTCCCTTTTTTTTTTAACATCGACGAACCTCCTCTAAACATTGTTCTTAAGCAAAATGATTTAGATCCTTGAATGGTTTGTACAAATGCGAGTAATACAATGTGCTGTAATTCTTTTAAATTTCTTTTTCAAAGATTTTGGGTTTAACATTGGAAGCCCAGTCACATTGAATACGGGGACAAAGCAGTTATTGATGGGTTTTGCTTTGCTGTATAAAGGAATAAAAGGGTCATTTGTTGCACCAACACCGTAGAACCTGATGTGCAGGGAACAGATGTCACCCACCCACCAGTCAGAATTACCTTGACTTTTCATAACTAAAATATTTCAAAATTACCTTGGAATTTTTCAAGTACAGTAGGAAAAAAAAACCCCTTTATTTATGTTACAGCTACCACCCACCAGCGGCCCACAATTTCACAGGATATGAGTCAATCTTATTAGTGACGTGACATTTGCATGGGATTATGAAATAGCCAAAACAGCCTTTTTGAAATTATTGAATTCTTTTAGGTGGCAGATTTTTTTTTTTTCCCCCTTAAAATGTGAACGTCAATTTCTGCTGGGATTGAGAACTAACAAACATGTGTTCCTAATCAGCCTGAGCCAGCCAATGGCCTTCACCAACTAATTTCTTCTGAGAAGTGAACTCAGGTCATGGTACTGAAAGACTCTAAGCCATTCATCCCCGGTTTAACTTTCAAATTAAAGACTGTGACAAATTCATGGGACATGAAAATACTGCTGACACCCCCATAATCTTTTGCAAACGTCAAGTGTTTTCTGATGTTACCATTATACAATGGCTATCCTATTGCTGCTAATTCTCCCCCCCCCCCCCCCCCCCCCATCACAGAAAATCTCGAAAAGGGGAAGCAATGAGATCCTCACAGTTGAGGCAAATGAACAGTGGGGTTTGTTGCATTTGTGAGAAAATCAAAGAATGCAAAGCAAAGGTGGAACAACCCAAACTACTGGCACACCAGTAGCTACATTGATGCACTTCAGGACACTAGGCTTGCACAAACCTTTGCACTGGATTCCTTTAATATCTAATACCATGCATTTGTTGTAATTATTATTCCACCACATTGCTTCATAATAATTGCTGAACATTGAACTTGGCAAAATCCATTGCTAACACGGTCATCCACCAACAGTAATGAACAATTCTTTTACTGCTTTTTAGAATGGAACCACAGTAGAAGACAAACAGCAAGAGACCAGACAACGAAATAGGCAAAACTTCTTGACCAGCGCCGGCAATGCATTAAGTGCAAGTTAAAATTCTTCTGCATGCCACATGCTTGAGAATGTTCTGAGTTGTGCACAGGTGACTGGTCAATGGTGAAACAAGAAATGTTTTAAGAACATCACTCGGCTAAGCAACCATTTAGCAAACAATGAAAGCCCTACTGTAGGTCAAGCAACTAGTGGGATACATGCATTCTCTGGGAACTGCGGGAGTGCATGAAAGCCGTAAACAAAGATTTATAGACAACATCTGCAGATCATAACTAGATGGCATGCATGCGCGGTGAATTGTGCTGCATGAAATGAAGGGCAATGCTGTTGATGGCCAACAGGTGAGTGAGCTATGAAAGGGTAACTTGTACAAACTTCATGTGGGGCCATATACCAGGAAATCAGGCATCAGCTACCAGAACAGAAGTGCCAGGACAAGAAGTAAGAACAATGGTAAGCATACAAATCCACTATGTAAAGGATTCACCATGTGTAGGAAGTTATGAATTGCAGTGCTTTGAGGTGGCTACTTTAATCTTACATCTGAGGCAGTCATTTAGGATTGAGGATGACGTACTTTCACTCAGTTCTGTGTGTTCTCAGGAGACCAAAAGTGGGACCTGAAGACTGCTCTACAGATGGGGCAGGCACCCGATGGGACAAGAGGATGGGTGGTCGATAAGGCAATGTGATCCTTCTGCCAATTATGCTAACCCTCTTCAGTGTGATCCCAATGCCTCTCGATATCATCCAGGAGCCATTGGGAAGATCGCATAGTTTAAGGAAACTTTGCGAAGACCCTTATTCCACCTGGCAATTTCCTCCTGGGACAAAGCTTAGAATAGAGGGTTTGGTTCAGGAGTCTGTGTAAGGCAAGTGAACCAAGTGGCTTGCCAGGGAGGCTGACGGAGTGTTATTTGGGCTCCAATGTTATGAGCTTGGTCTGGCAGAGGCCACTGATGCTGGTTTGTGATATCCTTCCAATTGATTTGCAGGCTTTTATGGAGACAAGGGCAGCACAGTGGCACAGCGGTAGAGTTGCTGCCTTATCGTGCTTGCAGCGCCGGAGACCCAGGTTCAATCCCGACTACGGGTGCTGTCTGTACTGAATTTGTACATTCTCCCCGTGACCTGCGTGGGTTTTCTCCGAGATCTTCGGTTTCCAACCACACTCCAAAGACGTACAGGTTTGTAGGTAAATTGGCTTGGTAAATGTGAAAAATTGTCCCTAGTGTGTGTAGGATAGTGTTAATATGCGGTGATCGCTGGTCGGCACGGATGCGGTGGGCCAAAGGGCCTGTTTCTGTGCTGTATCTCTAAACTAAACTCAACTCAACATCATATGGTAATATTGTCCAGCGCTTTGAGATGCCTTCTGTGGGTAGTCTGATGCTCAGAAGCATATAAAAGGGCATGGACCACCGGTGCACAGTAGACCATAAGTCTTGTGCCATGTTTTAGGTCTTGATGTTCAAACTATTGGGTCCTGAGTCGGATTTAGACCAAGCTCAAGCTGATGGTGAATTTCCTTATGGGTGCCAGCCTTCACAGAGCGATCGGTGGCTCCTGATCAATGGGAATTGATTTGTATTTATCCAAGAATCTCGCCATAGGCGTTTACTGATTTGAACACTTCAGAATGATTAATGCGAAATAATCTGCTCCAGTAGTATCAGCTGAGGAGGAAGCAAAGACATTGTATCTGGAACTCCAGCTGCATAACACTATTATTTAGGTATCACTGCCCACCTCTCACCCTGAATGCCACAACCAATGTGATGTTGAATTGAGAATCAAGCGACACGCTGTCGATCCTGGTCACTGGGGCTGACTGACACCCCCGTCCAACACACAC
The DNA here is from genome assembly GCA_963514005.1 of Raja brachyura. Next base: position 43,070,815 of record OY740797.1, on the reverse strand, counting down.
TTCAACTCACTTAAGCCCTTTAAAGCCAATGAAGCACTTTTGAAATGCAGTCACTCTTATAACATCTGGCAAGATTTCCTTCTGTGCCGTACATTTCAACCTTTGTCGATGCCGAAACAGGTGCTACATAAAGCGCTAGTGCCCATTTTACGCTTCACACGGCCTCGGCAAGGCCTCCAGCATAATCGAGGACCAGTCTCACCCCGGCCACTCCCTCTTCTCCCCTCCCCCATCAGCCAAGGTACAGAAGTGTGAAAACGCACATCTCAGAGACAGATTCACGGACAGTTTCTTCCCAGCTGATATCAGGCACTGAATCATCTTATCCACAACTAGGGAGTGGTCCTGAGCTAATAACTACCTCACTAGAGACTCTCGGACTATCTTTAATCAGTCTTTGCTGGCCCTTATCCTTCTTCATACGTTATTCCCTTTATCATGTATCTGCACACTGTGGACGGCTTGATTGTCTTTCCACTGACTGGTTAGCACTTTGGTACATGTGGATTGTCACCTTGCCGTGGTGGAGAAACTTGTGTGGTCCTGAGATCCTGAGAGCGATGCCGTCTGGAGATATGCTCCTGGTAGAGTCACCCATGGCGGTAAGGTCAAGGGGGAGGTCTCTGACAAAGAGCAATCCGACCAAGACCTCAACGGTGGAACAGGCGGAGGACGATGGCTGACCTTAGTGGAGTGTCACAACGGCTGGGAAGGCGGATGAAGGCTGCAGCAGAAGAGGGTCTCCGGTCGTCTTGGACTCCATGCCACTGGATCCTGACCCAGATCTGTCAAGGACAGTGTGGTGGCTATCTGTGCATCATCTCCCCACGTTAAATAAAGTCACGTACAGGCGACCTCCATGAGAGGATAGGCATACTCGTTTCGACTGACTACCGATGATGATGACACATGACAATAAACTAAACTAAAAGTCCTGCTGCTCCAATCACAGGGAAGACCAGATCTGAAAGGACCTCTCCCCATCGCAGTCACAGAAAAACTGGATAGAACGATCTTGGAGGCACGGAGCTGCTGGAAAAGGTAAGAGAGGTTGGAAATCAGCGATCCGCGGATGCGGATGTGGACACCCCCCTCTTGCCTCATCTGCCTTGGAGGAGCCCCATGCTGTGAGAGAGCCCGCATCCATGGCCAAGTGCAGGGTGATCAGCGAGAGAGAGGCAGCGCAGCATGTTTTGTTGTGGTATGCACAGCATTTAAAGACTGCCATCAGTGATGGAGCAATCAGTGGTGAAAGTTCAGATATCCTGAGTATTGAATGCTGAGGCTGGCAGATGCTGTGGGCAAGAATCAATGTCAGGATGGAAACCTTTTAATTGATGTCTCACTGGTAATCTCAGTGCAACATACTCCTAGGTTTTTATTTCCTGAGTGCTCAGTGAAGGTTGGATGTTGAAAGCAAGAGCTTCATTATATATTGGCAAGAGAGGAAACATGTGGGGTAGTATGTGACTTGTAATGTCTTTAAGTGTACACTTGACAACAGGAAAACAGACTAATTTCTCCACAGGCATGAGTCCATCCAAAGCCAATAGTTTGTGTGACCTGACTGGGGTTAAATGTATTCTACATGCAATTTGTGCTTGAAGATTGTGCATTCATGGATTCAGTTTCTTGCTGAAGATTTCAAAGAGCATCATCATTATCGGGTTGTGGATGTGGGCTTGTCGCATGTCACAGTTGTCTTTGGAGGCAATGTCTGCCAAACACTCAGCACACGCACGATTGGGACAATCGATTTGTCTTGTGTCAGGAGACTTGAAAAGGGCCGGGGTGGTGCCAGCACATGGAGTGCCTTCTACAATCATTTGTCAGACACAAAATGCTGGAGTAACTCAGCGGGACAGGCAGCATCTCTGGAGAGAGGGAATGGGGGACGTTTTGTGTCGAGACCCTTCTTCAGACCCGAAATGTCACCCATTCCTTCTCTCCAGAGATGCTACCTGTCCCGCTCAGTTTGTGACTGATTGTATCAGGTATTTCGTATGCAGACACCATCCGGCTCTTTTCAACCTTAAAATCAACCAGAAAGCTGCAGGTATAATTGATGCGACTCCCATGAATGCTTCTGCTTGAGTTGCTAAGGGCCTTCTTAACATCAATATCAATATGTTTGAACTTAATGTGAGTTTAATTCCAGATTATCCATAATGGACGTCCTAGAACTCACATGGCAGTGCAATGATCTGTTCTTGCAGAGGAATGTGAACAAAATAAGAACAAAATCCCCCACAGAAGAATGCAATTAGTCCTTCAAGTCACAGTGGTGACACAGTGGCACAACGGTAGAGTTGCTGCCTTATAGTGCCCGAGACCTAAGGGCATTGTAGCTTCAAGCCTAACTATGGGTGCTGTGTGTGCAGAGTTTGTACGTTCTCCCTGTGACTGCCTGTGTTTTTTCCAGGTGCTCCAGTTTCCTCCTACGCTCCAAAGATGTATAGGTTTGTAGGTTAATTGGCTTTGGTAAGTTGTAAAATTGCTCCTAGTGTGTTGCAGCTGAGTGTACAGAGTGATCAATGATCGGCCTTGACTGTGTGGGCCGAAGGTCTAAAGTGTAAAATCTAAAGTCACAGCGAGTCAAGTGCCTACAAAACTGAGGAAGCTAGTGAAAATAACCAAGCTTGATAGCTAGAAATTATCCCAAGTCTAACGGTCCACTGCATATATCCATATAACAATTACAGCACGGAAACAGGCCTTCTCAGCCCTTCCAGTCCGTGCCGACCATTTATTTTCCCCTAGTCCCATCTACCTGCACTCAGACCAAACCCCTCCATTCCCTTCCCGTCCATATACCTATCCACTTTACTTTTAAATGTTAAAATCGATCCTGCCTCCACCACTTCTGCAGGAAGATCATTCCACACAGCCACCACTCTCTGAGTAAAGAAGTTCCCCCTCATGTTACCCCTAAACTTCTGTCCCTTAATTCTCATGTCATGCCCCCTTGTTCGAATCTTCCCTACCCTTAATGGGAAAAGCTTATCCACATCAACTCTGTCTATCCCTTTCATCATTTTAAAGACCTCAATCAAGTCCCCCCTTAACCTTCTGCGCTCCAAAGAATAAAGACCTAACTTGTTCAACCATATATCGGCAAGCAATTGGCTAAATCACAAGCCAGTCCTACAGAAAAGATTCACATAATCCCCATAGCAGCACATTGTTCAGGGTGGCACGGTGGTGCAGCGGTAGAGTTGCTGCAAGGGTTCGATCCCGGCTACAGGTGCTGTCTGTACGGAGTTTGTACGTTCTCCCCGTGACACTGCTCGAGATTTCTCCAAGATCTTCAGTTTCTTCCCACACTCCAGACGTACAGGTGTGTAGGTAAATTGGCTTGGTAAATGTAAAAATTGTCCCTAGTGTGTGTGGGATAGAGTTAGTGTATGGGGATCGCTGGTCGGTGGGGTCCTGGTGGGTCGAAAGGCCTGTTTCCGCGCTGTATCTCCAAACTAAACTAAACTAAATAGTGCGGTAGAAATTGCAGAGTGCAGTGGTTCGTGTAGCTCAAGTCAGCAAAGTGCTGCTTGATGTTAAAAAGGCCTCGCCTAGATTGTTTATGTTTTCGAGATTAATGGTTTTCATAAACATCATGGTGGAGAAATGGTTATTTGCAGAAAGGAATGGCCGATAAAACAAAGGGAAGGTCTCAAAAAATGGTGATCATCTTCCATAAATAAACATATATTTTTGAAGGCTACATTGAGCAGTGCGCAGCCCATTACAGCTATTGTGCCAACTCAGCTAAAGTCACACAAAGCAAACTAAATGTCTGTGTGACAAGTGAAGCCTCACATTTGAAAATTTCCATTGCCTGCTTGCTTTTTATGGGACTCGAAGGATTTTGAGACAGTCATATTCCTTTTATATGTTCCTACCTGCATATCAGGATGCTCACCTAAAGAAATAAGAGCAGAAAATATAAATGTTCCTTGAAAGTAGGCATGCAGGTACAGCAGGCAGTGAAGAAAGCCAATGGTATGCTAGCTTTCATAGCAAAAGGATTTGAGTATAGGAGCAGGGAGGTTCGACTTCAGTTGTACAGGGTCTTGGTGAGGCCACACCTGGAGTATTGCGTACAGTTCTGGTCTCCAAATCTGAGGAAGGACATTTTTGACATAGAGGGAGTGCAGCGAAGGTTCACCAGACTGATTCCTGGGATGTCAGGACTGTCTTATGAACGAAGACTGCATAGACTAGGTTTATATTCTCTAGAATTTAGGAGATCGAGAGGGGATCTTATAGAAACTTACAAAATTCTTAAGGGGTTGGACAGGCTAGATGCAGGAAGATTGTTCCCGATGTTGGGGAAGTCCAGGACAAGGGGTCACAGCTTAAGGATAAGGGGGAAATCCTTTAAGACCGAGATGAGAAAGACTTTTTTCACACAGAGAGTGGTGAGTCTCTGGAACTCTCTGCCACAGAGGATAGTTGAGGCCAGTTCATTGGCTATATTTAAGAGGGAGTTAGATGTGGTCCTTGTGGCTAAGGGGATCAGAGGGTATGGAGAGAAGGCAGGTACGGGATACTGAGTTGGATGATCAGCGTGATCATATTGAATGGCGGTGCAGGCTCGAAGGGCCGAATGGCCTACTCCTGCACCTACTTTCTATGTTTCTATGAAGGAATGTCAACTACTGACAAGATGGCTAGTCCTGCATGTGCACATGTTATAAAGCAGAAACCACGTGGGAATATAAAGTTCTATCACAAAGCTGTTAGTTAAAAAATATTAAAGATGCAAATCGTTTTCTTCATAAAAAGTTTATTGCCGGCCAAAGGAACAGACTTACTCAAATTTCCTCAGTGGTGAATAGAAGTTATTCTTAAACAATGTCTCAATAGACCTTTGGGTTTAGTTGAGTGAGATAATGATCAACATTACTTGAGGGGAGCAACTAAAGACACAAGGAACTGCACAAGCTGAGACTGATTCAACACTGGAGATTCCTTCATGCAGGCTGCAATAAAAGGCTGAAAGCTGCCAACACAAGGTATTGCAGATGCTGGAGTTTTGAACAAAAACACGAAGTGCTGGATTAACTTAGCAGGTCAGGCAGCATCTGTGGAGGGAATGGACAGATGACGTTTCTGGTCGGGACCCTTCTTTAGACTGATTGAAATGGGGTGCATTGGGAGTAGTGTGGACTAGTGTGCATGTGCTTATTCCCACTGACATCTTCCTCCACACATTGGGACCAGTCTGTTTGACCAGTACATGCTCCACGCTAAGGGGCTTACTACATTCAGAATCAATTTTAATTGTCATTGTCAGTGTACAGTACAGAGCCAACGAAATGCATTACATCCATGAATGTGAAGAAACACACTTTCACACAAATATGACTTTACTCTGCAAATGGTGGACGGATCCTTAAATACTGCAGGAAAGAAATTTGAGTTCACTCCTCAATGTTTAGTTTAGTTTAGTTTATTGACACAGCGTGGAAATAGGCCCTTCGGCCCACCCAGTCCGCACCGACCAACGGCCCTTGCACACTAACACTATCCTACACAAACCAGGGACAATTTACATTCTTTTTTAAAAAAATACTAATTTTATTAGAAGCAATTGTACAAGGAGAAAGTAATGGACATGACAATTGTACAATTTTCGTACAGATCCAGTTTTAACATTTTATAAATTAATAAGTAAATCGGAAAAAAGAAAAAAGGAGAGAAGGGAAAGGAGGAAGAAAGGTAAAAGAAAAGGAAGGATTTTGAAAAAGATACGAAAAAGAAAAAAGAAAAATCCCTGCACTAACGAAGAAGTGGAAAAAAATATATATCCCTACGCCCGCTCACCCGACCCTAGGGTCAGTTTTAAATTTGCGTTCAACCATTATGTTGTTGAAGAAATTCAATGAAAGGAGACCCATATTTACATTCTTACCAAGCCAATTAACCTTTAAACCCGCACGTCTTTGGAGTGCGGGGAGGACGCCGAAGAACTCGGAGAAAACCCACACAGTCACGGGGAGAACGTACAAACTCCAAACAGACAGCACCCGTAGTCGCGATCGAACGCAGGTCTCTGATACTGTAATCGCTGCCAGGCAACAACTCTACCGCTGTGCCACCGTGCCGCCCAAATGTGTCCTGCTCTGATTTGAGTTTGTCTTTCATTTCAAAAGGAGTCATGAATGAATCTGTTCACCAGTGTATTGGAAAATGTGCTGCACCTTTGTATGCAAGAGCAACCTTCACCATGCTTTGTCTATTGTGTTGCAATGCAAACGTGTCATGGCACAAACCTAGCCTGGTGCAACTATTCATTAACCTTTTGTAAAATAATTGAAATGTGAAGGTTTGCTTTGTCCCGTGCCAAAAATCTGCAAGTTGTCCAAAAGGGTGCCAGCCTGTCTGCACCACTGATAATATTCTTTCTTTGGCAATTTCACATTGTCTCGATGTGGGAATTGAGACCATGTGTCCAAAGTATAATCAACACCTAGTTAGTGAAAATCACATTCTGTTCACTCAAGAACATGCATCAGCGAATTACATCCTGGTGTAAAAAATGGATCCAAATTTATTTGTCCATAAAAATATCACTACATTCTCTGTACAAGCAGAAGAGAAAAGAAGGAGCAGGGAGAGAGAGAGAGAGAGAGAGGGGGGGGGGAGGAGAGAGAGAGAGAGAGAGGGGGGGGGGGGGGAGAGAGAGAGAGAGAGAGAGAGAGAGAGAGAGAGAGGAGAGAAAAGGGGAGGGAGAGAGAGGGGAGGACACAGAGAGAAACATAGAAACATAGAAACATAGAAAATAGGTGCAGGAGTAGGCCATTCGGCCCTTCGAGCCTGCACCGCCATTCAATGTGATCATGGCTGATCATCCAACTCAGTATCCCGTACCTGCCTTCTCTCCATACCCCCTGATCCCTTTAGCCACAAGTGCCACATCTAACGCCCTCTTAAATATAGCCAATGAACTGGCCTCAACTACCTTCTGTGGCAGAGAATTCCAGAGACTCACCACTCTCTGTGTAAAGAATGTTTTCCTCATTTCGGTCCTAAAGGAATTCCCCCTTATCCTTAGACTGTGACCCCTTGTTCTGGACTCCCCCAACATCGGGAACAATCTTCCAGCATCTAGCTTGTCCAACCCCTTAAGAATTTTGTAGGTTTCTATAAGATCCCCCCTCAATCTTCTAAATTCCATCGAGTACAAACCGAGTCTATCCAATCTTTCCTCATATGAAAGTCCTGACATCCCAGGAATCAGTCTGGTGAATCTTCTCTGTACCCCCTCTATGGCAAGGATGTCTTTCCTCAGATTTGGAGACCAAAACTGTACGCAGTACTCCAGGTGTGGCCTCACCAAAACCCTGTACAACTGCAGTAGAACCTCCCTGCTCCTATACTCAAATCCTTTCGCTATGAATGCTAACATACCATTTGCTTTCTTCACTGCCTGCTGCACCTGCATGCCTACTTTCAATGACTGGTGTACCATGACACCCAGGTCTCGTTGCATCTCCCCCTTACCTAATCTGCCACCATTCAGATAATAGTCTACCCTCATGTTTTTGCCACCAAAGTGGATAACCTCACATTTATCCACATTGTACTGCATCTGCCATGCATCTGCCCATTCACTCAGCCTATCCAAATCACCCTGCAGCCTCCAAGCATCCTCCTCACACCTAACTATACCCCCCAGCTTGGTATCATCTGCAAATTTGGAGATGTTGCATTGAATTCCCTCGTTCAAATCATTAATATATATTGTAAATAGCTGGGGTCCCAGCACTGAGCCTTGCGGCACCCCACTAGTCACTGCCTGCCATTCTGAAAAGGACCCGTTTACTCCTACCCTTTGCCTCCTGTCTGCTAGCCAGTTCTCTATCCACATCAATACTGAACCCCCAATACCGTGTGCTTTAAGTTTGTATGCTAATCTCTTATGCGGGACCTTGTCGAAAGCCTTCTGAAAGTCTAGATATAACACATCCACTGGTTCTCCCTTATCCACTCTACTAGTTAGAGTGCCTCAGAGAGAGAGAGAGAGGGGAGGAGAGAGAAGTGGTGAGAGAGAGGGAGAGAGAGGGAGAGAGAGAGAGAGAGAGAGAAAGAGAGATAGAGAGAGAGAGAGAGAGAGAAAGAGAGAAAGAGAGAGAGAGAGGGAGGGAGAGAGAGAGAAAGATAGAAAGAGAGAGAAAGGGATGAGAGGGAGAGAGGGTGAGAGGGGAGAGAGAGAGAGAGAGATAGATAGAGGGAGAGAGAGATAGGGGGGGGGAGGGAGAGGGAGGGAGAGAGAGAGAGAGAGAGAGCGAGCGAGCGAGAGAGAGAAACACACCAACAGAGGGATGCAGCAAAATTTCTGGAAGCGGATGTGGTTGACCTAAAAATAAAAGTCAGTATCTGAAGCGATCTCAGCAACTCTGCTGCACCTTACAGAGGCACAGTGACATAGCAGTAGAGCTACTGTCTTACAGCGCTAGGGACCCGGTTCGATCCTGACTAGGGGCGCACGTCTGTACGGAGTTTATACATTCTTCCCGTGGCCGCGTGGGTTTTCTCCAAGATCTTCGGTTTCCCACAAACACTCCAAAGAGACATGGCTGCAAGACACGTCCTATCGAAAAGACAGACGGGTGGGCAGAGGGAGTGGGGTAGCTGTGTTGGTAAGGAATTAAATTCAGTCCTTTGCAAGGGGTGACATAGAATCAGAAGATGTAGTAATTGTGGATAGAACTGAGAAAGCAAGGGCAAAAAGACCCTGATGAGAATTATCTACAGGCCCCCAAACAGTAGCCTGGATATAGGGTGCTCATTGTATCAGGAGTTAAAATCGGCAAGTAACAAAGGTTATGCTATGGTGGTTATGGGGGATTTCAATATGCAGGTAGACTGGGAAAATCAGGTTGGTACTGGACCCCAAGTTTGTAGAGTGACTCTGAGATTAGAGCAGCTTGTACTGGAGCCTAGCAGGGAGAAGGCAATTCTGGAATTAGTGTTGTGTAAAGAACCGGATTTGATAAGGGAACTCAAGGTGAAGGAACCAGTGACCATAATATGATACGTTTTAATCTGCAGTTTGAGAAGGAAAAGGTAAAATCAGAAGTGTCAGTATTGCAGTTGAACAAAGGAGCTATGGAGGCATGAGGGAGGAGCTGGGCAAAGTTGACTCGAAATGGACCCTAGCAGGATGACAGCGGAACAGCAATGGCAGGAATTTCTGGGAATAACCCAGAAGATGCAGGATCATTTCATTCCAAAGAGGAGGAAAGGTTCTAGGGGGAGTAAGAGGCAACTGTGGCTGACAAGGGAAGTCAAGGACAGTATAAAACTAAAGAGAGAAGACGTATAACATAGCAAAGATGAATGGGAAGCCAGTGGATGGTGAAACTTTTAAAGAACAACAGAAGGTAACTCAAAAGGCAATCCGGAGAGAAAAGATGAAGTACGAAGGTAAGCTGACCAAGAATATATTGTAAGCTAACCAAGCTAGGTAAGCTTACAAAGAATGACTTTCAGAAAGCCTTTGATAAGGTCCCACATAGGGGATTAGTGGGCAAAATTAGAGCACATGATATTGGGGATAGGGTGCTGACAGGGATAGATGCAGTTTAATGTGGATAAATGTGAGGTTATCCACTTTGGTGGACAAAAACAGGAAAGCAGATTTTTATCTAAATGGATTTGAGTTGGGAAAACGGGAAGTACAATGGGATCTGAACGTCCTTGTTCATCAGTCAATGAAAGTAAACATGCAGGTACAGCAGGCAGTGAAGAAAGCTAATGGCATGTTGGCCTTCATAACAAGAGGAGTTAAGTATGGGAGCAAAGAGGTCCTTCAGCAGTTGTACAGGGCCCTAGTGAGACCACACCAAGAGTATTGGTCTCCCAATTTGAGGAAGGACTGTCATATGTTGTTAGAATAGAGCGGCAGGGCTTGTATACTCTGGAATTTAGAATGATGAGAGGGGATCTTGTTGAATCATATAAGATTATTAAGGGTTTGGACATGCTAGAGGCAGGAAACATGTTCCCGATGTTGGGGTGTCCAGAACCAGGGGCCAAGTTTAAGAATAAGGGGTCAACCATTTAGAACGGAGATGAGGAAAAACTTTTTCACACAGAGAGTTGTGAGTCTGTGGAATTCTCTGCCTCAGAGGGCGGTGGAGGCTGGTTCTCTGGATGATTTCAAGAGAGAGCTAGACAGCGCTCTGAAAGATGGTGGAGTCAGGGGATATGGGGAGATGGCAGGAACGGGATACTGATTGTGTAGATCAGCCATGATCACATTGAATGGCGGTGCTTGCTAAAGGGGTCGAATGGCCTATTCCTGCACCTATTGTCTAGTGTCTGTTGTCTATGAAGAAGGATAGTAAAAGCTTCTTTAGGGATGTTAAAAGGAAAATATTAGTTGAGACAAATAAATTTGAGACAAATACCTTGAAAATAGAAACAGGTGAATTTATTATGGGGAACAAGGAAATGGCACACGAGTTGAACAGGTACTTTGGTTCTGTCTTCACTAAGGAAGACGCAAACAAACTCCCAGATGTACTAGAGGTCAGAGGATCTAGGATGATGGAGGAACTGAAGGAAATTCACATTTGTCAGGAAATGGTGTTGGGTGGACTGATGGGACTGTAGGCGGATACATCCCCAGGGCCTGATGGTCTGCATCCCAGGGTACTCAAGGAAATGGCTCTAGAAATCGTGGATGCACTGGTGATCATTTTTCACTGTTCTATAGACTCAGGATCAGTTCCTGTGGTAGATAATGTTAATCCACTTTTTAAGGAAGGAGGGAGAGAGAAAGCAGGGAATTATAGACCAGTTAGCCTGACATTGGTGGTGGGGAAGATGCTGGAGTCAATCATTAAAGACGTAATAGCAGCGCGTTTGGATAGCTGTAACAGGATCAGTCCGAATCAGCATAGATTTACAAAGGGGAAATCTTTCTTGACTAATCTTCTGGGATTTTTTGAGGATGTAACAATTAAAATGGATAATCGAGAGCCAGTGGAGGTAGTGTACCTGGACTTTCAGAAAGCCTTTGATAAGGTCCCACACAGGAGATTAGTGGGCAAAATTAGGGCACATGGTGTTGGGGGTAGCGTATTGACATGGATAGAAAATTGGTTGGCAGACAGGAAACAAAAAGTAGAAATAAACGGGTCCCTTTCAGAATGGCAGGTAGTGACTAGTGGGGTGTCGCAAGGCTCAGTGCTGGGATCACAGCTACTTATAATATTTATTAATGATTTAGATGAAGGAATTAAAAGTAACATTAGCAAATTTGCAGATGATACAAAGCTTGGTGGCACTGTGAACTGTGAAGAGGATGCTATGAGGATACAGGGTGACTTGGATAGGTTGGGTGAGTGGGCAGATGCATGGCAGATGCAGTTTAATGTGGATAAATGTGAGGTTATCTACTTTGCTGGCAAGAACAAGAAGGCAGATTATTATCTGAATGGTGTCAGATTAGAAAAATGCAACGAGACCTGGGTGGCCTTGTACATCATTCACTGAAAGTAAGCATGCAGGTACAGCAGGCGGTGAAGAAAGCTAATGGCATGTTGGCCTTCATAACGAGAGGATTTGAGTATAGGAGCAAAGAGGTCCTTCTGCATTTGTACAGGGCCCTGGTGAGACCACTCCTGGAGAATTGTGTGCAGTTTTGGTCTCCTAATTGGAGGAAGGACATTCTTGCTATTGAGGGAGTGCAGCAAAGGTTCACGAGGTTAATTCCCGGGATGGCGGGACTGTCATATGATGAAAGAATGGAATGACTGGGCTTGTATTCACTGGAATTTAGAAGGATGAGAGGAATTCTTATGGAAACATATACAATTATTATTGGACACACTAGATGCAGAAAACATGTTCCTGATGTTGGGGGAGTCCAGAACCAAGGGCCACAGTTTAAGAATAAGGGGCAGGCTATTTAGGACTGAGATGAGGAAATACCTTTTCATCCAGAGAAGCGGTGCTGTCTCGAAGGGGCGAATGACCTACTGCTGCACCTATTTTCTATGTATCTATGTATCTAAAGACATACTGTAGGTTGTGTAGGAAAGAACTGCAGATGCAGGTTTAAATTGTAGATAGATACAAAAAGCTGCAGTAACTCAGCAGGACAGGCAGCATCTCTGGAAAGAAGGAATGGGTGACGTTTTGGGTTGAGAGCCTTCTTCAGGTCGGTCGGTTAATTGGCTTGGTATAAATGTAAAAAAATGTCCCTAGTGTGTAAAGATCAGTGTTAATGTGTAGGGATAGCTGGTTGGTGCGGACTCGATATGCCAAAAGGCCTATTTTGCGCTGTAACTCTAAACTATACTAAACTACACTAAAAATCTGCTGGCTAGCTGCTGCATGGGTGGAATCTGTGCCCGCAAGCTGCACTGTGCATGTCAGCATTACTGGTTCATTGTTCGGCAACCCATTGGGAAATATTCGACTGGCTGAAAGCTGGAAAGAGTGCAGAGAAGATCTACAAGGTTGCTGCCAGGACTTGAGGGCCTGAGCTTAAGGGAGCTTGAGAATTTATTCCTAGGAACACAAGGGGGGCGAGCAGTGATCTTATGGAGGAGTACAAAGTCACGAGAGTGAATGCGCAGCGTCATTTAACCAGAGTAGGGCAATCAGGATCCAGGGTATATAGATTTAAGGTGAGAGGAGAAAGATTAAGCAGGAACCTGGGGCAATTTTTTATGCAGACAATGGACTGAGCTGCCGGAGGAGGTAGTTGAGACAGGTACTATAACAACATTTGAACAGGCACAGGATAGAGCAAAGATTTAGAAGGATATGGGTCAAACATGGGCAAGTGGAACGAGTGTAGATGGGGCATCATGGTCGGCAAGAGCAAGTGGGGCCGAAGGGCCTGTTTCCATGCTGTATTACCCTATGACTGTGACTCTGTGACTGTTGCAGCATTACAACTTCCCTTGAAGAATCACCAGCATGTCAGCTCAGCTTTTCTTGCAGAGCACTTCTGCAACCTTCTGCGCATGTTCAGGTGCATTCTGTCCAGAACCACTCGCTATCTGCGGCATATTCAAGTAGCAGGTACCACAGAGAATCGGCATCTAACTCCTGTGCGCACATAAACAGTTTCCGTAGAGATCAGTGTCTGGACTCTGTGAGGTCCCATAGACAACTGCCAGCTATCTGAAGTGCACATTTCATAGACAATTGGCAGCTAGCCGCAACATCAAAGTAAATGGGTTATGTACAGAATCACTGGCACACTTCTTCTTTAGTGGGTTCTGCAGACAATTGTGGGCAAGTCGCAGTGTGCCCATTAGCGCATTCCATAGAGAATTGCAGCCAATGCAGGGTACATGTAAGTGGGCTTCATTGAGAATGACTTATCTGCGGTTGCACGTCCGTGGGCTCAGTGAAGGGGTATGGCAAACTAAAATCCACATATTATTAGGTCTTGTACAGAACTGTTGGCTGGCTGCAGCCCACAAAGGAGAGGTTTTGCATAGAATTGGAGGCAAAGTGTAGATTGAACATAAGCAGATCCCACATTGAACCAAGGACTAACAACACTGAAGAATGGTCTCGACCCGAAACGTCACCTATTCTTTCTCCGACATGTCGCGTGGTGACATCTTCAGCCCCATGCTCGCCAACAGCTCGTTTCCAGAGCTCAAAAGTGCTATTGCTGTGCAAGGCACGCCTGCCAGCATTCCTGCGCCGAATGTGGCAGACTCCTTCTTCGACCTACAGGCCTTGCAGGAGCTTTATTGTGCAGCCCATGCTACCAGTTTATTCCTAATGGTAGCATTGACTATGGAAACATCCAAGGTTTTGCAATTTCCCAGACTGGGATATCTCCCAGCCGTTTCCAGCATTGCATTTTCCTTCAGCTGGTGTGATGTGAGGTAGCTGATGTTGCTGGCCAACTCCTCTTTTAGTAGCTTGCCCTTCCCGAGGGAACAGCAAATTTAGAGGCAAGAGCAGGCAGCTCTTCCTTATGCGACTCTCGCACATCATGGATTAAAGCATGGGATTCAGGCACATACTCATATTCTGAGTCAGCTCCATACTGATCTCCGACACTCCCCTCATCCAAGTGGAAGGAATATTGCAACCCTGAACCAGGTGTTGTCACATGCATATGACTCGATCTGCCTGTGCATGCCTCGGTAACACGGAACATATTTTGTGCCACCATCTGTTCCATCAGATATTTCAATTGAGACAAACGACCAATCACATCTGCCATAGATGTGGGGACAGAATCCTCTTGTTCCGAACCGTCCGACAGGACTTGTCTCACAGACTTGGCTTTGGCTTTCCCCCTCTAGGAGCCGAATCGGAACTAGCTGCGGAGACCGGCGCTGCCAGCGATTCCGAAGTGGAAATGGATGGCCGTTGGCTTTTCGCACTGCCGCTGTCCTCTGCTGCTGATATCTCAGCAGCACCTTTAAATATTTGTTTGTTTATTCATTTATTTATTGTACCTGCCAGACAGGTTGCGCCTGTTAACTCCGAGCCTCAACGGAGTATATCAAGGGAGGAAACACCCTGAACCAGGTGTTGCTTCCTCAGTTTCTGGCCCCTATATGACCCGGTCGAATCGGCATCATAATCGGAGTCACCTCTTTCCAGTACTCCCCTCGACAGGGTGGGAGAAATACTGCAACCCTGCCATGTGTTGCCACAGGCATATGGCTGGAGTCGCCTGTTAATGCCTCCGGTGCACGGTGAATAGTTTGTTCACATGATTAAAAAGAAGCATATCCCCATTAGTTCAGGGTTTCGATTGCTTTATCGATATCCACAGTTGGATAACTTATGAAATAATCTCTAACAGCCCCCTCTACTGAGCGGAAATTATCATGACGCAACCCTGAACCAGGTGTTGCTCCCACAGGTGTCCGATAGACACAGCTAAAAAGGTTTCCTAAGCCAGGATCTCCTTTCTGGAGCCTCAATGGAGTTTCTTAGGGGAGGAAATAGATCGCAACCCTGAAGCAGGTGCTGCCTCCTCAGGCCTCTGGCTGACTCCCTTTCGGAGCATCAATCTGTACAGGCATTGCCCGTAAGATGCTCTGAACAGCCGCCTGCTCCAGTGGAGCCCCATTCTGCCATGATAGTCACAAACATGACCGAGCGGCAACCGCGATTATAATCTGCCAGTTCTATTTAGAGTTGCCCTATAAATAGAGCATACACTATACGCTGCTCTACAGCGTATGCTGACCCGACCTCAGCCGGCAGCAGCAATTTTTAAATTACCGGGTGCTGCGGAAAACCCCCCCACAGCGAATACAGACCTGGCAGCTGAGCTATCTTGGTGGTAGCTGTTCTGGCCGCGGCTATTTTTAAAACCCCCGGCTGCTGCTAATCCTTTGCAGTGGTCGCTGACCTGGCCGCGCCGGCAACCGCAATGTTGTATCCCGCCAGCTCCTTACGGAGCCTCCACGGAAGCCTCCAAATCCGGCCGCCTGCTCCCGTTCGGAGCTCCAATGGCGGTAGCAGCACAGGCTGCGCCCATCAGCTACTCCGGGCCCACTGTGCCGCAGTGGCCCATACCCGAGAACAAAATTGGCTTACCTGCCAGAGCAGTTTCGAACTGCTCCGATTCCCGCGCCATGCGTCGACGTATTGACGCGCATGCGGGCTGGCGGGCTCTTCACGTAGTCACACACATGACTTCGAAATAAAATTATCAAGGGTTTGGACACACTAGATGCAGGAAACATGTTCCCGATGTTGGGGAGTCCAGAACCAAGGGACACATAGAAACATAGAAACATAGAAAAATAGGTGCAGGAGTAGGCCATTCGGCCCTTCGAGCCTGCACCGCCATTCAATGTGATCATGGCTGATCATCCAACTTAGTATCCCGTAACTGCCTTCTCTCCATACCCCCTGATTCCTTTAGACACAAGTGCCACATCTAACGCCCTCTTAAATATAGCCAATGAACTGGCCTCAACTACCTTCTGTGGCAGAGAATAGTAAGATTGAACGAGAACTTACCAGTTCGAAGGTTGATCTTTATTTTATGAGGAGTTGAAGTGAGGGATTTCGTGAAGAGCCCGCCGGCGCGCATGCTCGACATACTTCAAAGTAGCGGCGTGGAATCACAGAAACGAACAAAGAAATGACTTCGCATAGTAAGATTGAAGTGACTAAGATTACCAGATGAAGGTGATTGAGGGTTGGGCTAGGAGGGCACGAAATCCCTCACTTCGACTCCTCATAAAATAAAGATCAACCTTCGAACTGGTAAGTTCTCGTTCAATCTTACTATTTCATTTCGGAGTCACGTGAGTGACTTCGTGAAGACTTCAAAGCTTCTGTGATTACACGCCCTGGACCACGTCCATGCTGACACACCACTACCAGGGATGGATGGGAGGAACAAACTTGCTCAATAGTTCATACTGCAAAACAAGAGCAGAGTTATTAATAACAAATCAAAACCCCTCATGCGGGGACATCTCCACGTTCGTGACCTGCATTCAGCACGGCTTCTGCGAACTGTAGAGGAGCAGCAACAGGCTTGTTATAAAAACGCTGGAACACAGCTTCATTAGCCCATCCTGCTGTGGCGAGAATTTGGTCCATGGGCACCTCCATGACCCTCGCCGTTGACGTCGATGCAGCCCTGGTGGAAAGAGACTTGAACACATTAGTGTCGATACCTGACTTACCCAAGACGACTGGAAGCCACATGGATATCGTCTGGACTGTCACTCGATGATGAGGTCTCTTATGAGTGACAAGCAGGTATCTCTCCATTCCTCTGATGCGTGCCGTCACCTTGACATAGTGGCGGATATGTGAGGCTAAACATAGCCTAGCATCTGCGGGGTATGCCGGGAACTTCAGCTGCAGCCCTGTGCACCCAGGTCTATGCTGCTTTAGTAGCTCGTCAATGAAAAAGACTACTTCTGTAGGGGTAGAAGTCATTCTGTCGACACAAAGTTTGTGTAGTGTCTGTACCCTCTGAGCTGAAGTCAGCGCTAGCAACATCACCAGCTTCATGGTGAGTTGGTCCAGTTGGAGCCCTTCCATGGGCGACCACGTCCTGAGCAGGGTTAATACGTCCCTGACATCTCAGGTGATATTATAGCGTGGTATAGGTGGATTCATATTGAATATACCCCGCATGAGTCTGGACACTAGCCTGTTGGATCCTACCCCAATATTGAGGTAGAATGATAGCGCACTTCTGGCGCTGTTGATGGCACTGTAACTTAAGTGTTCATCATGGTGCAACCCCGCGAGGAATTCCAGGACGTCGTTTATTGTCACGTCATCGTACGTGATGCGAGAGCGGCTGCAGTAGGCTTCCCACTTCTTAATATGCGAGTGGTATCTTCGCCTTGTGGACTCTCGACACGACGCCCCGATGGTATCCATGGTCCGAGCCGAGAGGCCGTATTGGACTAACGGCCTGTTCAAAACCTGCAAGCCAACAACTTTAAATAGCCATGGCAGGGATGTGGCTCCCCTGACACAGGGTGAGTAACCAATTGTGGGCAACCCTTCAAAAGGACCCAAGGTTCGTTGAGCATGTCAAAGACCACCGGATACCAAGGCTGTGTGGGCCAGTTGGGTATAATAAGGATGCCCTTGGCAGCATCTGCCTGAATCTTTCCCAATACCCGACTGATGAGGCAAAACGGGGGGAAGGCATAGAAAAACCACTTCCCCCAGTCCAGCGAGAATGCATCTAGCGCTATTGCCCCAGGATCTGGTTCCCATGAAACGTAGGTTGGTACCTGATGGTTCAACCGTGACGCAAAGAGGTCAATGTCCGGTTTACCAAATTTGGCTGTGACTTTAGAAAAGATCTCAGGATGCAACATCCATTCAATATTGTCATTAAATTTGCATGACCTGGTGTCCGCCACAGTATTAAGCTCACCTGGCAAATAGGTAGCTGAAATCCAAATGTCTCTTTGAACACACCAGAGCCAAATTGAGTTTGCCAATTTGTCACACAAAACTGACCTGGTACCACCCATATGGTTTAAATATGCTACTGCTGTGGTGTTGTCTATTTGGAGACGGACATGTGCCCCAACAAGCTTGGAACAATACGCACGAAGTCCGTGGAATGCTGCCAGCAACTCCAAATAGTTAATCCCTTGAGTTAACAACATCGTTGATTCAAGGGTGTCCCATCTGCCACCACAACTAGAGCAATTATTTGTGGCTCCCCAACCATTGGAGCTTGCATAAGTTTGCAAATATACCACTGGATTAGCCTCCCTAATAGGCTTGAATGAGTTGCTAATGTGACACACCCACCATTGCAACTCATTTATCGCTTCGGGCGGCAGCTGCATGGACCGATCATAATGACCAGCGTTCTGTTTTAACGCAGCAATTTTAGCTCTTTGCCAATTCTGATAATGCAAAGGTCCATATCGCGCTGCCGGAAACAAAGCTACCAGCTTCCCAATTATTGTAGCTAAGTGCCGAATCGATGGTATATTGGTGCGGATTAAATCTTGACACACCTGGGTAACCTCCTCAATGTTGTTAATTGGAATGGTAACCCTCAAGCTTATAGAGTTCACCGTGAACCCTAGGTAATTAATCACCTGGGCAGGGTAGAACTTTGATTTCTCTGGATGGACAATAAACCCCAATTGTTGAAATATATTGACAGCAGCTGCAACACCCTGTTCAGCCAATTCCAGGGTGTGGCCCACAATTAAGATATCATCTAAATAGGCCATAACTATATGGTGTCGTTGTCTCAAATAAGCCATAATTGGCTTCACTAATTTAGTGAACAATCTAGGGCTGTGGTGAGCCCATTAGGCAAAGCCTTGTACTGCCAGAGTTGCCCCATCCAGATGAATTTTAAAACCTTCTGTCACATTTCTGGACGGATACGGAATAATATGCGTCTTTTAAATCGATGCATGCCATAAAGCAACCATGAGAAATCAATGATTTGGTTGTTTCAAACGTTTCCATTTTAAAATGAGAATATGTTACAAAAGTATTCAAACGGGTTAGATCAATAATGACACGACAACTTCCATCCTTCTTAGGTCTGGTGAATATGTTCGACACAAATTCAACTGGCTCATGCACCACTCTCTTAATCACTCCTTTGTGCTCAAGACTTAACAGTTTGTTATAGCCGGCTGCCTGTTCTGCAGCAGATAATTTAAACGTTCGAGCGGGCATGTGCTGGGATGGAGGAATGTCGCCATTAATAAACTAAATTTTATGCCCCTGAATATTCTGCAACACATACTCGTCACCAGTAAAATTACCCCATGCACCCAAAAACCACCGAAGGCGACCACCAACATGTGAAGTTAAACAGAGAGAAAAGAGAGAACCAGACCCCCTCACCTCCGTGGTTACCGGCGGTCCTTGACACGCGTGTGCGGACGTGGAGGTGCTGGGTTGGCTTGAGGGCGCGGCGTCTTCGTTTTCCACCAGGGTCTCTGCCGACCCTGTCCTAAAAAAGACCCCTGGTGCTGGGTCTGATGTTGCTGTCGTTGTGGAGCTTGAGGGTGGGTCCTCGTCGAGGTACTGGCAGACCCTCGTGATCGAATGTATGGAGACTTTGAGCCTGACGGTGTGGGGGCACTCTGAGGGCGCATGATCCCCACCGTTTTGGCTTGCTCGTCAAGCTCTTTGACTCTCTTCGAGAGGTCCTCCCCAAAGAGCTGACGGGGCGGGGGCGGCGGCGGTGGTTTGCACAATCCTGCAAACTTTGGATTGAGCGCTGGGCGGATGCTGGTTTTGCGAAACCCGTTAATTTCGTGCTGGGTCGCGCACAGGAGGGCCAGGGCATCTTCCTGGTCCAAATTCAATTCGTCCCCGTCCACCGACCGCACAAAGGCGGTAATACCGGCCGTGAGGAGCTTCAGGATCCGCTGCAGTTTTACCTCCTGTTGACGGATAGCCGCACTGATGTTGCCCCATATCGGCGTATTGACCACAGGCACGTTGAGGGAGTTGCAATTGGATGGAGCCTTGTGACGGCTCATTGCCTGAATGAGGACTTCTTCCTGTAGCTTCGTGTTTAAAGGAAGTCCAGATGAATGTGGGGCCGCAAATTTGGTCGCCACATCCAGAAGATCCTCCGCTGGTACCTCCACCGGAGGTGGTATGAAATCCACCAAAACCTCCTCCTCCTGCTGCTCCAGGCTGATGGTAGAGGCTGGTGACGACGCCCTGTGCCTGTGGCTGCCCTGCTGTTGTTGGCTTTGAAGCAGGAGCTCCAGCAGCCGCTCCATACGGTCAATACGCCCTTCACCCTGAACACTCAGGTGGTCGGAGTCCTCCGGCTCTGAAAAGAAAACCGGGCTCCTATCATCGGCCCGCACCTCATCGAGGCCCTGCCAGTGCCGGTAGTTGTCGCTAACAGCCGCCGAGGCGAAACTGCGCGATTCCCACGCGGGCGTGTTCAACCGCCTCCGTTTAGCGGGAGCTGACGCCGCTGCCACTAAGGGCACTTGCAGCGTGGTGTCGGCACCAGCCGAAGCATGGCTACCTGAAGCCCGCGCAGGCTTGCCGGCTGCCCACATCGTGGACCTTGCCGACGCATGGTCTCGACCACCCTCCATGGGGGGCTCGGCGACTGTGACGAGACCCGACTCAACCGACCCGTCCCGGCGTCGAGAGTCGGGGTGTGCCGGCTGGACCTCACAGCCGCCCCGGGTCTCGCCCTGGAACCTGACCGCTCCTCCGTGTCAGGCAACTCCTGCCCTTCCCCTACTCGGAGGGCTGAGTGGAACGGGCCGTGCAGCCGCACGCCCCCTGCTCGAGGTCGCCAGCGAGCCTGCTGACGACCTGACTGCCATGGCAGGGTCCTCCTGCTCTGGCGGCACACCACACTCCTCCTCGTCGAACTCCTCTGAGCTGTGGTGTGCTGGCGGGTCTGGACCTGTAAACACAGGGCTTACCCACATCTCCGCCTGAGTCCCGGCCTGCGTTGCAGGTACTGCCGATGGTAAAGGCCCCGGAACTGTTGACCGGCGAACTCGTCCTGACGTCCTCCGGCCCTTCGAACTCCCATCCATGTCCTTGCTGCAAGACAAAACCAACAACAAGGACCACCAACTAAAGGTAGAATACTCACCTCCGTGGCCCCTTCTGAAGGGCTGGCGAGGAGCGCGCTCCACCGCCAGCCGTCGCAGCAACGCGGTACGACGATATGTCGAGCATGCGCGCCGGCGGGCTCTTCACGAAGTCCCTCACGTGACTCCGAAATGAAATTCCAGAGACTCACCACTCTCTGTGTAAAGAATGTTTTCCTCATCTCGGTCCTCAAGGAATCCCCCCTTATCCTTAGACTGTGACCCCTTGTTCTGGACTCCCCCAACATCGGGAACAATCTTCCTGCATCTAGCTTGTCCAACCCTTTAAGAATGTTGTAAGTTTCTATAAGATCCCCCCTCAATCTTCTAAATTCCAGCGAGTACAAGCCGAGTCTATCCAGTCTTTCCTCATATGAAAGTCCTGACATCCCAGGAATCAGTCTGGTGAATCTTCTCTGTACCCCCTCTATGGCAAGAATGTCTTTCCTCAGATTTGGAGACCAAAACTGTACGCAATACTCCAGGTGTGGCCTCACCAAAACCTTGTACAACTGCAGTAGAACCTCCCTGCTCCTATCCTCAAATCCAAACACAGTTTAAGAATTAGGGGTAGGCCATTTAGGACTGAGAAGAGGAAATACGTTTTCACCCAGAAAAGCGGTGCTGTCTCGAAGGGTCGAATGGCCTACTGCTGACTGTTGCAGCCTTACAACTTCCCTTGAAGAATCACCAGTATGCCAGCTTAGCTTTTCTTGCAGAGCACTTCTGCAACCTTCTGCGCATGTTCAGGTGCATTCTGCCCAGAACCACTCGCTATCTGCGGCACATTCAAGTAGCAGGTACCACAGAGAATCGGCGTCTAACTCCTATGCGCACATAAACAGTTTCCGTAGAGATCAGTGTCTGGACTCTGTGAGGTCCCATAGACAACTGCCAGCTATCTGAAATGCACATTTCATAGACAATTGGCAACTAGCCGCAACATTAAAGTAAATGGGTTATGTATACAATCGCTGGCAAATCTCCTCTTTAGTGGGTTCTGTGGACAATTGTGGGCAAGTCGCAGTGTGCCCATTAGCGCATTCCATAGGGAATTGCAGCCAATGCAGGGTACATGTAAGTGGGCTTCATTGAGAAATACTTATCTGCGGTTGCACGTCAGTGGGCTCAGTGAAGGGGTATGGCAAGCTAAAATCCACATATTATTGGGTCTTGTACAGAACTGTTGGCTGGCTGCAGCCCACATAGGAAAGGTTTTGCATAGAATTGGAGGCAAAGTGTAGATTGAACATAAGCAGATCCCACATCAACACTGAAGAATGTTCTCGACCCGAAACGTCATCCATTCCTTCTCCGACATGTCACAGGGTGATGCCTGTAGGTCGTGAGTAGTCGCCCAAAGAGTTGTACCTTTTTCTGGTCGCCACTGGATTATCAACATGTTGACAATTTTCGGTGACCTGCTGTGACTATGATGGGTGCCGGCACCCGCCGAAAAATTCGCGTAAGTGGGACAGGCCCTTTAGAGGATCTGGAAGCATCTGCGGAGGTGATGTTTTAGGTCAGGTCCCTTCCTCGGACTGATTGTAGTATGGGGGAGAAAGCTGGAAAAGGGGAGGATCAAACTCTGGAGCAGAAATCACAGAGAGATGGTAGTAAGTGTACGGGTTATTGATTAGTACGGGTGTCAGGGTTATGGGAAGAAAGCAGGAGAATGGGGTTCAGAGGGAAAGATAGATCAGCCATCATTGAATGGTGGAATAGACTTGATGGGCCAAATGGCCTAATTCTGCTCCTATCACTTATGAGCTTTTGAAGAGAGGATCTCGTGGACCTCCCTTAGGAGTGAGGAGGGGAACAAAGGGTGCATACCTTGAGGAGATTGCGCAGTGGAGCAGTCAAATGGATTCACAAGGAAAGGCTAGATTCTTGAGTAAAACACAAAGTGCTGCAGGAACTCAGCAGTTCAGGCAGCATCTGTGGAGCCAATAGACAGGTGACGCTTCAGTTTGGGATCCTTCTTCAGACTGGTTGTAGTAAGGGGAAGTTGCAGTGTGCCCATTAGAATTTTATTTTTTGAGCTGCCAAACAGCTGCCATGCATCCATTGGTATGATACGATACGATATTACACAATATTTATCCCAGGAGGGAAATTGATCTGCCAACAGTCATAAAACACAAAATTAAAGTGATGAGTGGAAATGATTTGGGATGCACAATATTGGGGAAGGGTGGGGGGGGGGAGTCAGTCTACCTCACGACAGAAGGGTGAGGAGTTGTACAGTTTATAGCCACAGGGAAGAAGGATCTCCTGTGCTGCATCTAGGTGGAACCAGTCTGTTGCTGAAGGTACTCCTCAGATTGACCAGTGGGTCATGGAGGGGGGGGGGGGGGGGGGGGGGTGGAGCTGTATTCAATAGATAACTGCTAGCTAGTCACAGCGTATATTAACAAATTCTGCAGGGAGCTGTCACTAACTGCAGTGCATGCGTTTATAAGCTCAAGAGACAAACATTGGGTCATCAACAGTGTGTATATCATTGCATGCTGCAGAGAACTGCAGCTGAGATGCAACATGCATGTTAGCAACTTATTCAGGTAATAGAACTATTATAGTTGGCTGCAATATATATGTCAGCAGATTCCAGACTTCCAGTGGCTCAGCTGGTAGAGCCGCTGCTTCACGCCTCCAGCAACACAGGTTCAATACTGACCTCAGGTGCTGTCTGAATACATTTTGCACATTCTCACTGTGGGATTCTTCTGAGTCCTCACGGAGAACTGTGGGATTCTTCTGAGTTCTCGGGTAATATCCCACATTCCAAAGACATTAGAAGTTAGAAGTGTGGGAAGGAACTGCAGATGGTGGCTTATTCTGAAGATAGGCACAAAATGCTGGAGTAGCTCAGCGGGACAGGCAGCATCTCTGGAGAGAAGGAATGGGTGACGTTTTGGGTCGAGACCCTTGACCTGAAACATCACCAATTCCTTCTCTCCAGAGATACTGCCTGTCCCGCTGAATTACTCCAGCATCGGGTGTCTATTTTCTGAGTTAGTGGATTGTTTGGTTGGTGAGTGGTAGATTCTGGGGGGGGGCATTATTGAGAATGAGGGGAGTGGTTTAGTGTCAGATTAGTGTAAAATAATGCTTGATGATTGACCTGGGTCTTGGAGGGCAGAAAGGCGTCTAACCATGTTATTTACCTCTATGACTTGCATGTTGATGCCTCATGTAAGGATCGACTACACTTAATAACGGTTCGTTCAGTTTTATGTTAATCGGATGCAACAACTTTCAATTGAGATTGAATTTTGACTATCCTCATCAGTTTACCTGAGACTTTGTTGACTTTTCTTTATTTAATTCTATATCTAAATCTTGAATTAATCTACAGACGTTTAATGAGCGCTGGTGGCTGTGTCTCAGGACACAATGTCTGGAATACGTGCAGCCAGCATCTATTCATGGGCTAGCTGCGATCGCTGGGACTCGAACTGCCGTGAAGGTTGGTGCAGCCACACAAAGGACAGGCCAGGCTGGTCAACCACTTCAATTGCGATCCGGCCCATTATCTCAAGCCATCAGCATAAATACATTGGCACAATGGTGCAGAAGTCGATCGCAGCTCCAGATAACCGGGATTGACCTTGAACTTCGATGCAGACTCTTTAAAGTTTGCACGCTCCACCCATTAATACATAGTTTCCTCCCACATCCCAATGACATACCGGTTGATTAATTGCTACATAGCGTAAACAAATGTCCAAGGGAGTCGATGGCATGCGCGGGAGAATAGATTGCAGGGCTCCAGAAGGATGTGGAATGGCACTGGTGAGATTGCTAGGATGGAAGCCAGCATGAACCCTCTTCGAGCTTGTAAAGAAAAAGTGTTGGACATTTAAATTTTGCTTTATGCTTTTCATTGCTTTGCAAATATTGCCTGGAATGTCCAATTGTTTGACGATTTCTACATGTTGTTGTTATTTATTCCTATTTATGTATTTACTTGTTCGGAACAAATAAACAAATAAATAAATAAATGGATACATAAATAAATTCGATGGGAACTGCTGCTTTGGTTGGTTTCAATTTCTGGAAGGTCAGACCAGCAAAGGCAGATGTTGTGCTCGAGATCACCTACTCCTTTTCTCCAGTGGTGTTTTCTAATTCACTGAGTTACTCCAGCATTATGTGTCTATCTTCAGATGAAAACCTTAAAGGGCCTGTCACACTAGCGCGCGATTAGACGCGATAAGCGCGACAAATTCGGACGCGGGGGTCGCGTGGGTGTCAGGCGATCCCGGTGCGAGTGAAGGGCCTGTCACACTAGCGCGCGATTACACGCGCGACGTCCGAAGGAAGGACGTTATTTTTCATCACGTGACGATGCGCATGAGCATGCGCGTTGCACGACGTCGGGCAGTGACGTCATCACGCAACGCCACGCTGAAGACGCACAACGTCAAAACGTCATCACGTTCCGCGCGACAGGATTTTGCCGCGCGTAATTTTTAAGCAGTGTCGGTTTTTGGACACTACGCGCGATGTCGACACCAGCTCCACACGAGTCCGCGGAACTCCACCAGACTCCGGCGATCGCAGTGGGACAGGGTCACGCGAGGCCGGACGACTAAAGCGACCACGGTAGGTCGCGCTTATCGCGTCTAATCGCGCGCTAGTGTGACAGGCCCTTAAATCGTTAGATCTCTCTTGATGATGATATACAAATAAGAGTAAAGATAGCAAATCAGCTTTGTTGCACATTGCACATATGAAAATACAAAAATGTTCTTTGTTTATGCATCCATTCTTATTAGTATTGTCATTGCTATGGGAGTCTCAGTGGGAAACAATAATTAAAGAACGGTTAAAAACTAGTTGCAGATGCATTGTTAAAAATCTCAAACCTCATTTTATGTAAAAACATTTGTCAATTTAACTCAAGTTCACAATAGAATTCTCATTCATTGGCCTTTTATAAGATTATGAATCTGTAGCAATTAGGCGATTTCAGTGGATGTAACTTGTATGGTCAATTGGAGTAAGTTTGAAAAAAAACTGCAAATGCAAACTTAAGCTAAAACCTCCCAAGATTTTGATTTTAACCTTGCTGTAATTTCATGCATATATTGAAGCATGTTTCCATGTATAGGTTAAATTTTACTTCGGTGTCACGTGAGTGATTCTGTGAAGAAGCCCGCCAGTCCGCATGCGCGTCATTACGTCTGACGCATGGTGCAACGACGGGCTGGCAGGCGTGTAGCTCCACCAGCGGTAAGTAACTTGTTTCCAGGTTTTATTTTTTGTCTTGCAGGAAGCTCTGTTACAGAGTTTGCCTGCTGGATTCTATTTTGGGGCGAAGTCCGGATGGGCCACGGGAAAACCAGTTATGGACCGTGGGGAGATCCCGGTCCGGACCGCGGAAGCGCGGGTAGCTGGCGGCCGTCGGGTTCGTTTCCCAGGTCGCTGACTAGATGGTCAGTGACACCCAGGAGGGAAGTGCGAGTGGTGGTTCCCCAAGAAAGGGGGTAGACCAAGAGAAAGTTGGTCTCGCTACCCCAGTCGCTGACAACGCGGTCAGCGGCTCCCAGACCGCTATGGTGCCGCAGAAAGGGGGTAAAGCCAGGAGTAAGTCGGTCTCGCCACCCGATTGACTGACAGTGCGGTCAGCGGCTCCCAGCTCCCAGACCGCTATGGTGCCGCAGAAAGGGTGTAAAACCAGGAGTAAGTCGGTCAGGCCTTGGGACTCGGACAAGTAGGGCCAGGAGGGTTCCCCTCCTTCAATGGGTAGTGTCTGCGGATGCCTAAACCCACATGGAGCACCTGATGGAGAGGTTGATCCACGATGATATGCTCCAAAGTAGGGATTTATCAGCGCGGCCTCCTCGGGGGCCCACGGCAGCGGCACCTGTTTCAGGGCTGCACAATGTCTCCCTCTCTGAGGAGGGGAGCATTCAGGGTCAGTTCCTGTCTGACTCAGAGCAAAAATCCTGATATAGGTCCTTAGGAGGGGCCATGTCAGCGCAGGATTCTCAGGGGCCTGCGGCAGCGTCTGTTTTCAGGGCTGCCTACGAATCTCCCTCTCTGTGGAGGGGGGTGCGAATGGTCAGTGTGTAACTGACTTCAAATTTGAAAGTATGTCGGTGGAAAATACTGGAGCAGAAGGGGCCAGAGTTCCCCTCATGCTACAAGTGCCGGCAGTGAACAGCGCTGTCAGGGGTGACATTGGTGGCATGAAATCCAGGAAAAGAAACCAGCCGCCGAATCTTCTCTTCAGGTAAGACTTATCCAACAGGTATACCTGGATGAGGAAGCCAAAGCTGTCGGCCTAATCAAGGTAACAACGAACAAAGCTTCATCGTTTCAGCGACGACACACCCCACGCCTCATCGGCAGTAAGCAGTTCACTGAAGCTGGTGGCAGCTTGAAAGCTGGGCAGCGGTCTTTCAGGCCAAGGTCCAAGCCGGTCTCAGGAAATATGGAATCCACACACCCTACCAGTCCTACTCTCCAATCAAGGACGGGCATAGAACCCAAATCAGGGGCCTTTGGGCTTACCATAAGACCACCGGTAACCATGGAGGTAGGTGGGTCTGGTTCTTCCGAAACATGGGGTATGTGGACCATTTACAAGTTGGTGATATTTACACTTTGTTTTTTGTAAAAAATGAAAATGATAACATGTGATTGGTTTATTTTGCACAGTATACAAGTGTTCCAAGCATGGCTTGGAATTGGGGCCAGAGTTGTCTTTCGAGGCAGGCTCAGTATTACGACCAGGATTGCCTTCCGAGACAAGCTCAGAAATATGGCCGGTGTTGTGTTTCGAGGCAGGCTCACTATTCTGGCCAGAATTACCTTTCGAGATAGGCTCGGGAATCTGGTCAGAGTTGTCGTTCGAGGCAGGCACGGAATTATGACAGGCATGGCCTGTTCATTGTGAATGGTGGGGAATGTCGGTTCATCCTTGATTAA
This sequence comes from Raja brachyura, assembly GCA_963514005.1. Next base: position 43,042,817 of record OY740797.1, on the reverse strand, counting down.
CTCACATGTGCAACATAGACTTTCAGAATATGGAACGTCGTTACTGTTAAACAATTGATTCCATTCTCAGGGATCATCGGAGACATTTGAAATTTATCTGGATGGGACAATGATAACAGTTAAAGGATCGCAAAATGGGCTAACTTCAGCTCCCAGGTTACTTACCAAATTACTAAACCGGTGCTTGAACTGCCAAAAGCTCAAAAACACTTGTTCTGGCTTATCTGGATGATATTCTACACGTTGTATTTTGCTAAAATCAACTGTTCCAGCCTCCAACTATAATTGAGAAATTGAGATTCCTCATTCATCCAGTTAAATTTAAGTTGATACCACCTAGCGTTATTGATGATTGGGATTTACCTTTAATTATTAATTTGTGCTGTGAGTCCGCCCTGGGGCAAGAGATTGGAAGCAATAGAAGCCTGTAACAACCTTGTTGTTATGAAACAGCATTTTATTCATCAAGTGTAATTGGCAATATAACAGCTGTGTTTCAGCTGTGCTAATTGGGTCTTTGCATTATCAGAACTTACAACGTGCACAGTAGTAACCTCTCAGGTGCCATGTAGGTCATTGTTAACAGACCTATGCTATTACCAGGTGAAACTACCAAAGTCACACTGGGGGACGAACAGTATTCGGCATTGTTCCAGTAGGTTTTGGTCACTAAATCTTCAGTTATATTACAAACTGATGCTAGTGTTCAAAGATGGAAAATTACGAATGCCACCTCTAGTCACAGAAGCAGATGGGATTTGCATGAGTTACCAATTCTCCAGTTATTGGTATCAAATACCTATAGACACTATTGGGTTAAAGGGTTATTTGTGTGAATATGCATAATATGCATGTTCAATTCCAAATTGATACACTGTGGTGGTGGCATATGTTAGTCACGTGGGTGCAATCCAGTCAAAGTATCCTGTTATATTTACCTAACCTCATTTAGCGGAGGAATGTTCTTTTATGTATTTTCCACATTTTGTCTCATCAGTCGGGTATTGCAATAAACTCTGCAAGATCCCGCTTCGGGGTTTTCATACCGTCTGACTGGCCTATGCAGCCATGGTTCCCGTTTATGGTGGGAATATAATAGATAACCTTATATGGTTATTCTAAACATAAAACTTTGCTGGTTCAGCCTGTGACTCGGGAAACCAGCCCCTGCGTGATAAAATCAATTCATTGACTTGCAGACTTTGAAAAGACTGCTCCTGCGCTCGGATTGTCAGACCGATCCATGTATGTGCTCACTGCAGAGTGCAGGGATAACACAAAAAAATCAGTACATTTCCTCTTCAGGAAATGGGAAGCGTTTTGTTTAAATATTCCGATTACTGACGTCTTGGGGTTCATTTCAAATCGGTCCTTGACAATAAATCAAGTTATAAAGCCATTAACAGAGCCCAATGTGCCTTCTCATCATATTTGCTGCAGCGAGCGGGACCCACTCTGTCGGGCCTCACCCTCTGATATCCAGTTAATAAAGGATACCTTTAACACAAGTTCTCCCAGGACCAAGCACACGGAAGTATGGGATATTGACATTGTGTTAACACTAGTTCACCAGGGGGGCTCCAGCAACATTCTTATGGCCCAGCTCTCATAAGGTAGTTATCCTCAGGGCGCTGGTCTCAGCGCAACGGGTCCACTCACTACATAAATTGCGACTGGACAGGATGGTTACACCTGTAAATAATATAACATTTTACGTTTATGATTTAGTTATGTAGAGCAGCACAGGGGCGTCAGGTCTCAAACTAGTTCTCATAGCATACCCCATGGACCTTTGGTTATGTGTGGTCACACATTTACAACAATACATCAAGATCACCTAGAGCCTTACAGGCTCTGATACTAGCAATGTGTGTTAGTTACGAAAAACCTCATAAGAAGGTATCAGTTCAGACCATCTCCAGGTGGTTAAAACTGGGTTTTGGCTTATGCAGGAGTAGATACTAATATTTTCTAATCTCACTCCACCAGGGCTGCTACAACATCAGCAGCAAGGGTTATATACGTTCCGCTGGACCACATCCTAGCGACTGCAGGATGGTCTAACGAACGAGGTTTCCAAACATTTTATAATAAACCATAGCCAGACCGGGGGTATTTGCCAACTCTATTTTTGGGTTTATTTTATAGTTCCTCCCAGATGACAGGGGTTACTATTATTATCATTTGTTCACTAAATAGCATCAGCATGTTTTAAATCCATGTCATGTCTGTATGTTTTATCAATGTTTCCCTTATCTGTGGTCAATTGATGCAGTTGTGTTTGTGTGGACTTTTCCACAGCGTGAAATCACAGAGCATTGAAATCCTCACGGAATCACTCACATGACTCCGAAGTAAAATAGTAAGATTAAACGAGAACTTACCAGTTTGAAGTTTGATTTTTATTTTATAAGGAGTTACTATGAGCGATTATGTGCCCTCCGCTCCCAACCCTCGTATCATAAAGGTCATCTGGTAGTTCTAGTCTTCTATAATCTTACTATGACACTTCAACTACTGTTATCCGTGATTTCACACCGCTGCTTTGAAGATTGACGCGCATGCGGACTGGCGGGCTTCTTCACGTAATCGCTCATCGTAACTCCTCATAAAATAAAGATCAAACTTCAAACTGGTAAGTTCTCATTTAATCTTACTATTATATTGGTGAAGTAGACAAGGAGTAATTTTATCTTGCTTACATTAGCATTTCCTTCTCCATCTTGAAGCTTTTGGGAATCCATTTATAGAGTCCTTGTGAGATTTACAAATAGTCAGAATAAATCGTGGAGAAACACATTGTGGTTAATCTAATTATGTTATCATAACAACAGTTCAAGTTGGAATCTTTCATTCCCAATACCATCTGAAGGAAGAATATTATTTTCACTGATATATTGTGTGGGAACACATCAATTAATTTAATTTAGGAAATTATAAGAGCATAGAACTGTACAGCACATAGACAGGTCCTTCAGCCGACAATGTCTGTGCTGAATCTTATACCAAGTGAAACTCTCCTATGCGTTCATGTTTAGCTTTGTTTAGTTTAGTTTAGAGATACAGCGCGGAAACAGGCCCTTCGGTCCACCGGGTCCGCACCAACCAGACCAGCGATCCCCGCACACTAACACTATCCTACACACACGAGTGACAATTATTACATTTTCCAAGCCAATTTACCGACAAACCTGTACGTCTTTGGAGTGTGGGCGGAAACTGAAGATCTTGGAGAAAACCCACGCAGGTCACTGGGAGGACGTTCAAACTCCTTACAGACAGCACCCGTAGTCGGGATCGAACCTGTATGGTAGTAACTCTACCGCTGCGCCACCGTGCCGCTTGTGATCAATAACCTGGCGGGGGACGCGACTATTTCTCCGAGCCGCGTCCTCGCCCCCCCTCCTCGCGGCCTACCAGCTGGATCGGAGCGGCCTTTCCTGCCGGGAACCGGACCAGAGCTACTACAGTGGCGGCATGGCACCAGATTCACTGCGGAGCGGGCGATACCTACCTGGATCGCCGTTTGGAGCTCCAGAGTGTTGGACCTGCAGCATCGACATCATGGAGCTGTGGTTCCCAACGCGGGCGGGGTGACCGACATCGCGGAGTCCTGGGGCCCTTTGTCGAGGGCTGCCAGTGTTGAATCTCCGCCCGGCGCGGCCTGGGGACGTCAGGAGCCGTGGACTCCGGTGGGAAGCGGCCGATTTGGAGGTCCAAGCGGCTGAGGTTGGCCTCCAGTCCCGACGTTGGAGAGCCAACATCCCGGCGAGCGGGCCGGAGCGACGAGCTGCCCGTAGCGCCGACTGCAGAGAGCTCCACAGGCCCCGACCAACGAGGAAGAGACTGACTCCCTCACAGTGGGAAATGTTTGATTCAGCTGTGTGGGGATGTTTTATGTTTAAATCTATCGTGTGTTGTGTTCTTTATTTTAGTGTTTGGCTGTATGGTGATCACATTTCATTGTGCCATCTGGCATATGTGACAAATAAATATATCTTGTATCTTGTATCTTGTAACCCCCCATTCCCTGCATAACTGTGAGATTTAAAAGCCTTTTAAATGCCACCATCGAATCTGCCCCCATCACCATCCCTGGCAGCGAATTCTAGAACCCACCACTCTCTGTGTTAAAAAAACTCTCCCCGCACATCCCTTTTAAACTTTTCCCCTCTCACCTTAAAGCAATGCCGTCCAGTCTTTGATATTTCCATTCCCAGGGAAAATAGTTTCTATCCTATCTGTGTCTTTCATAATTTTATATACTTCTATCAGGTCTCCTCTCAGCCGCTGCTGCTCCAGAGTAAACATGATATGAAGATATACTACATACCAAGATCTTCAGGGTTTCATCTATGTGGTAATCCCAAACAATGACACCAGTATTATATGCACATGTTTAGCATTTTTGATTAGTGATGGAAGGAGAGAGATGCTGAGGAATGGAACGCGTTTACCGATTTGGCAGTCATTACACTTAGATGTTTCCAAATCAGGTAAAGGATAGGGTTGATGCAGAATAACTTTCTATCTCAAGTTTAAAGTCTAAAGCACACTCTTACCGCATGACTCAGATATAAAAATCCCGCAATTCCACTGTTGTTTTTTATATCAATTTCTTCCAGCGGGGCAGTTCCAGCATCAGGAGTATTGGCTTTGGGTGAGGGATAAGTTCACAAGTTCGCAAGTGATAGGCACAGAATGAGGCCATTCAGCCCATCATGTGGGCGCTCACAGTGGCGCAGTGGTAGAGTTGCTGCCATTCAGTGCCCGCAGCGGCAGAGACCTGGATTCCATCCCGACTCTGCCCCCTGTATGGAGTTTGTACGTTCTCCCCATGACTGCGTGGGTTTTCTTCAAGATCTTCGGTTTCCTCCCACACTTCAAAGACGTACAGGTATGTTGGTTAATTGGCTTGGTGTGTGTGTGTAAATTGTCCCCAGTGTGCGTAGGATAGTGTTAATGTGCGGGGATCGCTGGTCGGTGCGGACTCGGTGGGCCGAAGGGCCTGTTTCCACACTGTATCTTAATACTAAACTAAAATCCACTCCACCATTCAATCATGGCCGACCTATCTCTCCCTCTCAACCCCTTTCTCCTGCCTTCTCCCCATAACCCCTGACACCCGTATTTAAGGCCAAAAAGAGGCACATTTTATTTTTGTTAAGAGTGCTGAATCCGTGGAATTCTCTACCACAGAAAGATATCGAAGCCTGATGTTTAAATATATCCAAGGCGTTAAATATTGTTCTTAGGACCAGAGATTTCTGGGGATATGAGAAGGAACGAGAAACAGGCATTGAATTTAAATGAGAAGCCAAGATAATATTGGCAAAATATTGGTGTGGCAAAGCTGGCATGAAGGGTTGGATCACCTATTTTTGTTCCTATTTTCTATAGTTTTATATTGGTTCAATGGCTCAATGATGTTTTATTGTCACATATACCTTGGCATTGTGGAATTCCAATTTTACATGCAGTAAATCTCACTATGCAATAACACCATCTTAATTAAGTACAAGAGTGTAAAACTAGTAGATGACACTGAGGCAGTACACTGGTACACAGTGCGTCAGCCAGGCAAGAAAGACTTGCACTTTAGCCATCCAGATCTGTGTCAAGTTCATGGTTTAATGCACCATTCCCGTATGTGTAAGCAAGTGCTGGTGTCACTCATCCTTAATAACTCTCCTTCACAGTACAATGTAATCCATGGTCAATATTCTCCAAGGCTGTTGGCCACGGCTCCCACAGGGGATGAAGTGCACCCTAGATACAGAGGACAATATCTTCATTTTATCTGCTTTTTGTAGTTGATGTCAACAGAGAAAGCGTGAGTTAATTGGACTGCATTAAACATCAATGCATAACAAACCAGCGCTACCAGATGTGGCCTCATTCAATACCAGGACAGCACCAGGTATCCAACTCTTTAGCTGATCCCTGAACATATTCATGAACATGTGCAGGAAGGAACTGCAGATGCTGGTTTAAACCGAAGATTGACACAAAAAAGCTGGAGTAACTCAGCGGGACAGGCAGCTTCTCTGGAGAGAAGGAATGGGTGACCCTTCTTCAGACTGTTCCTTGAACTCCTGAAGAACAGGGTTATCACACTCTCTGCAAAATAACCGTCTGCTAACTCCTTCATTCCCTCCAACTAACAATCTAACCTTTTGTTCCTCAATGCTTTGCACCATTTTGAAGATGAGGAAGGATTTCTACACTGAAAGGTTTGTGCATCTGGAATTATCTGCCCATGAGAGAAACAGAAGCTGTCATTGAATCTAGTGAAGGATGAATTGGACAGACTGTTGATCTAAAGCTGAAGACAAGGTATATAGAAAGAGGAAGCAAGGTGGAGTTGTGGCCAAGATCAAATTAACTACATGAACTACATGCCAGAGCACATTTGTCAGCTTTGTGGCTTTTCCCACATCCATCTTTGTATTATTATCTCATAAATATATCATCATCACACAATATTGCGTTTCTTCCATGTTTCCCCTTTGACAATTCTTTCAACCTAACTCTCACGTCCACAGAACAGAAACCCCACCCTTTATCAATAATGTGCCCAGGCAAGATGCAAGATGCAAGATTCAAGAGAGTTTATTGTCATGTGCCCCTGATAGGACAATGAAATTCTTGCTTTGCTTCAGCACAACAGAACATAGTAGGCATTGACTACAAAACAGATCAGTGTGTCCATATACCATATATAAATATATACACACGTGAATAAATAAACTAATAAAGTGCAAATAACAGATATAGGTAACTATGGAGTCTGCTTCGTCAATATTGGAGAGAGGTAAAAATACAAACATTCTTGGATGGCACCCCCGTCAGATGTGGACCAACGGACAGTTGTATCCAACAGTTTGCAAACTTAAAGGAAACCAAAGATAGACAGAAAAGCTAAGGTTACTCAGCGGGTCAGGCAGCATCTCTGGAGAAAAAGAATAGGAGACGTTTCGGGTCAAGACCCTTCTTCAGACTCATGGTCAGGGGAAAGGGAAACAAGAAATATAGATGGTGATAAAGAGAGGTATAGAACAAAGGAATGGATGATGCAAAATTAATGATGGTAAAGGAAACAGGCCATTGTTAGCTGTGGTATAGGTGAAAACAAGTTACAGACAATGAGACTCAACAAGATGACTTTGTAGCTAGTACAATGATGGGTGGGGGTGGAACGGGGAGAGCGAGGAGATGCATAATTTACTTGGTTGGGGAAATCAATATTCATACCGCTGGGTTGTAAGCCGCCCAAGCGATATACTGTTTTTTTTTTGCCATTTCATATTTCACTGAGCTAAATAACAAAGCCCTATTTAATTCCAAAAACAAAATTACCCGCACCCATCTCTGTTGCACACCTCTTGGTTTCACTCCTATCACATTTACCTTCACTTCCTATTTACCTTTGTCAATGTCCTGCGCTATTCACCTTAAGGGATTGTCGGCAACCTAATCCGTGAGTTCAGAAGAGTTTGCCCTCGACATACTTGCAAGCAATGGTCGACACGTGGTCATAGGAGGTTTTTGTAACTCTCCTTCATGCTCAAGAGTAGTCCCCGTGTACCTGAGGCCTCAGCTAGGTCGTGGCGTATTTTTCAACGTGCTGAAAAATGTCCGCGAGTAAAAAAAGGTCGCCATGGAAAAATATCGATTTTTTTTTACTCGTAGGTTTAGTCGACGTAGGTCGTAGTAAGTCGGCATGTTATTCGATGGTAATCGAGGGTAGTCAAAGGTAGTCGTAGATTGTCTTCAACATAGTCGAAGGGAGGTCGAAGGAGATCTAAGAAGGTCGTCTTCACTCTCCACTATTCGGTGTCCAATTTCCCCGAAGCTAGTCAAAGCGAGTCGAAGCTGGTCTTCAACATAGTTGAAGGAGGTTGAAGGAGGTCTTCAACGTGACACTTTTTCAAACTCTCCTAAACACTTCTAAACTCGCCAATTAGGTCACCGCAGTGGGATGGCCCCTTTAGTATCAACCTCACAGAAACTCCAACTGATTTCAACTTTGGCATCACAACCTGTCCATAATAATTTCACCTGTGCGATCACAGATGTCTAAACGCCAATGCACCTAATTCCAAGTTTTTGTCTTTCACAACAGGTTATTCCATAGGTTCTTTCCTACATTCCTTCTTCAAAACTGTACAAAACTGTGCCAGACCGTATTTCATGCATGTCTTGTTTTCTCACTGCTTTGCTGTTCAATAAGCTGCCTCAATCTTATTATCTAAAATGCTTTCTTCAAAATCTGTCCTGTCTGTCGTCTGTCTGTCGTTTCTCTCTTTTTTTCCCACTCCCCCTCTCTCCCTCGTTCTCTCTCTCTCTCGCTCTTTTTCGCTCCCTCTCTCATTCTCTCATTCTCATTCTCTCTCTTTTTTTTTCTTTTCAAAAACTTTATTCGACACAAACATATGATACAACACATCAAAACATAATCAAAATAACACTATATCAAAAAAATCCCCAAAAAATCATTGTATAACAACAGTACATTCATTGTTTACAATACTCTGAACCCCACGCAGTGACCAGCGTTGACGGAAGGCGTCCAGAGTCCCCGTGGACACCGCGTGTTCCCTCTCCAGGGACACACGTGCACGGACGTAGGCCCGAAAGAGGGCAGGCAGCCGACTCTAGCCTGACCATCGACCGCCCTCTGCCTGGACCCGCGAATGGCCATCTTAGCCAGGCCCAGAAGCAAACTGACAGGTAAGTCCCCCCCCCCCCACACTCGGCTCTCCCCACTCCCTGCCTTGTGTCCGAACACCAGGATTGTGGGACTAAAATGCAGCCAGAAATTGAGGAACAACCCCTTCAGATATTGGTACAGGGGCAGTAACCTCTCACACTCCATATACACGTGGAACACGGTCTCCTCCTCTCCACAGAAAAGACATGCGGCGGACGAGCCCGTGAACCGGCTCAAAAGTTTATTACATACCACCGCTGCATGCAACACTCTCCACCCCAGGTCCCCAATGTAAAGGGGAACGACTCCCTTATAGAAGGACCCCCACTGGGGACCTCCCCCGCCTTCGGATGATAACACCGTCCGCCATGGTGTGACGGGACGGGCTTTCTCTCTCTCTCTCTCTCTCTCTCTCTCTCTCTCTCTCTCTCTCTCTCTCGCCCTCTCGCTCTTTTTCGCTCCCTCTCTCATTCTCAATTTCTCTCTCTCTCTCTCTCTCTCTCTCTCTCTCTCTCTCCCTCTCTCCCTCTCTCTCTCTCTCTCTCTCTCTCCTCCCCCCTCCCCACCCCCCCCCACTATCATCCTTTTAAAGCAAGCTCCTTCTGATGATATATTTACCAATTAATTTTAATATTTCTGCTCCTATCATCTGCCCATAATCACCTGCATGAAATGCTCGGGGCCCATTTATTGTGGCAGCTCTGCTACATAAATGAAACAGTTTGTTGTACAAAGGGAACAATGGGATGAGCCACAAACATCAGTATGCCACTGACATCACTGTAACAGCAGCAGCAAAACCCAATGGAAGAACCCAACAAAACATGGAAAATGCTGCAAACCTTATTGCATAAATACGCATAATACTTGAAATTGATGTATAAGTAGCTGGGCACAAATCATGCATTTTTAAAATGCAGTATTTCTAAGGCATTCCAGATCATTGATTTCAACATTTCATTTTAAAGACAAAAATACCTAATTTATACCACAGCTGCCAATGACAAACAAACATAAATATTCCATGTCATATATTAAACCACAAAGTTAAAAAATTCTGTCAAAGGCATCTGGCTATTTTTAATATTTCCTGCTTTAAGCTTTCATGATAGTTATGCATAATAATTGCTTCTGAATTAAAACAAAAAGCCTGCTGGAAATTGCTAGCATTTTACACATATTGGAATTTTCATCTTTCTGTATTAAGCTGGATCTGGGACATTTTTATATACAGTCTGCAGCTGCAATTAATCTTCCCCAGTGGAAAGATTCACTGTCTTCAGGATTTATGACTAGGTACTGGACATTGCAACAATATTGTGGAGCTGGGTCTCTGATAGAAGTGTGCTGCTAATTGGATCATGGCAGCTAATCAGTGCTCTGTGGAAAAAAAAATCGTCCCACTGGTTCTGTCTGATAAAATAGATGGCTCTCCTTCCACACCGAATCAGAGAATTGAATCCTGAAATCAAATCCAGCTCCCGATTAATATCATAAAGATTACTAATGCTCCTGTCACAAACCCAATCTAGGTGCTGTGTGTTGAGTTGATCTTGTATTCAGGCATGAGTGCTCAACTGCAAAAAGGTGATAGCCTGGTTTGAGAGTGCCAGATCTGGTTGAGAGTTTGCAATAAATTCAGTCGAGTCAGCTGCTCTCATTGTAGGCCATGAGCTGGATCACGATTGTAAAGGAAAGTTAATTCCGCCTGCTTAATGCAGAGCATATCAAATAATTTCTTTGTTCCCCCCCTCACACCGCTTCTGTAGAGTCAAATATTGTAGAGGCACACACAAGACTCTCTGAACGCATGGACGAGACGGACCAATGAGCTGTCCCCCCTTGAGTTCCCGCGAGTATCTGTGCTTTTCTTTTCTTCCTTCAGGAATTTACAAACATTCACAACAAATCAATAAGGCTATTGATTATTCATTGTACAGTGCGTTGTTGGTGTGAAAGCTGGCACAGAGAGCAAAGGCAGCGACTGCGAGCCAGCCGCATCCCATCTGGAGACTGGTGGCACGGAGAGAGGAGGGAAAAGGCAGGGAGACAGAACGTGAGAGAAAGCCAGATGAGTGAGAGAGAGGTGGCAAGGCACCTCCGCAGGCATGGGAAGTACGCAGTTGTGCTACGTAAGGGTATGGCGACGTGCAAGAAAGGACTGACTCACAGGGAACAGGAGATAGCTACTACGTAACGGAGGTTTCCTTGGCTCTGTGACAAGAACGAGCGGTAAGGTAATACATGATTGCTGCTCTAATGCTGTGACTATGCAAACGTCTGTGATGCATCCACTCATTTTGCAGTCGTTTAGCGACTGGAACGTGAAGGAGGGGGGAAAGAAACATTGTGTCGCCTTCTTGTAAGTAAACGTAACTGCATGCAGAGAGGGATCGGGAGCTTGAAACCTGCTAAGAGGTTTTATGTAAAGGAAGGGGAGCAGGAAGCATTAAGCAGTAAGGAGCGACGCATGCCAAATGTTTTATGAAAATAAAATCGGAAGAAGGAGCGAGGGGAAGGGAAGAGAAAGCACTGCTTGGCCCAGTGCCAACACCAGTGAAATGAATTATAGTGTTGAATAATGGTACGCCATTGATCCAGCCACTTGTTTGAGAGCAGTGATTGTCCCCGAGCCTTGACAGGAATGTCTGTGCGTGTGTACTCTGGGGCTGCATGAGAAAACCAATAAGTCACAACTGCTGACGACACAGGGAGGGAGGAGTGGGTTGCCAAGTGAGCATGCCCATGTTCAAGTGGTATTCTACTGTATAAATACATGTCTTCAGTTCTTCTCAGTAGGAACTTCTCATGCGCCACTTCCTAGTTTATTCACAAAAGGTTTACATTCTCCCTAGTCTATCAAAGATTACATGAAAGGTTTGTGGGGGGGGGGGGGGGGGGGGGCTGCGGGGGAACATGTGCAGGCTTTCTTCTTAGGAATATAAGTTCCCATAATTGCGCGCATAAGCAACTGCTGCAAAGATCAAAGCATAAAAATTAGCATTTTGCTTACAGGAAATCACTTAATAGAAGCTGGCACCGTGGAAGGCCTTCCACCAATCACTGTAACAACAGCAGCAATCACCTTTACATTTGCTTTCTGGGTTATGCATGGAGCACTGTACTGCTCTATCTTGTCGAGGGACGGCAAAGACTGTGTGTGTGTATGCGTGTGTGTATACGTGGGAGTGTGTGTGTGGGAGTGTGCGTGTGCGTGTGCGCGTGCGTGCGCGCGTGTGTGCCTTTCTATGTATGCTTGTGCCGGGCTCTATAATGCACGCAAGAAATTTGCAATTAAACGCAGCAGTCGCTGCCGTATTACAAGGCTCTGGGAGAGAAAAGCTGATCTGAATTTATAATGCAAGTAGGGAATTAGCATACTAACAGGGTTGTGTCACCGAAAGCATTCAACAGACACTCGCCTGCCACCAGCCTTTGTTTTACTGGGTACAGGGGGAAGTGAGAGATGACGGGCTGCATAGTAGCATCTGTCGAGCCTCTGTGTACAAACCAGGATTCATTAGACTTTCACTGTGATTAGAAGAGCACACTTCACAAGTAAGCCGACAAAATGCAAAGGGATAGCGGGGGACTGCCTTCTTCCACCACAATTAAAATATTTTATGTGATAATAGCCTTTTGCAATGCGTCAAAGCGACTCGAACATTTCCCTTTGAATTTAAATTGTGCCACGGAGCTCTTTTTTTAAATGTGTGCAAGCCCCGAAGAGGAGCAGCAGCGACTGAATTTTGCCAGTATTTTTTTGAAATTATCCTCCTGCTCATCAAATCTCCACATTTTAATTCATTTAAGAAAACATCAAAGGGAAAGATTTGTGGCGCAAGTATTTTTGTCAGCAATTTCTAATCAGTAAATCGCTATGACTGAAGAATACCAAATATAATAGCGGTCTCGTGTTAGATTTAAAAGAACCTAAAGGCAAATGGAATTTATTGCACTCAGTGACCTGACCTGATTACCCATAGACTCGTGAGTTATTTCGACGCAGTAAATCCCTGCAAATCTGGAAGATGGAAATTTCCTGCCTGTCGCAGAGTTCATTCTCTGATAACTGTCCATGCATGTCCGGCCTTCTCCTGGTTAGAAGATCTTATACTGCGTTTGGGCAACTGCATTTGAAGAAATCTTGCAGATAGGAATGAGCACGCATTTTTTTCCTGTGGTTTTCAATATGAAATCGGTATGCATTACGGAGTGGCGAGCAGCTCTGGGCATCAAGCAGTTACGTCCTTATGACTTAGCACCAGCTTTTATGATTAATACTTGATTTTCATCTTACGCTCCGTAGCTATAAAGCCTCCACTTTCTGGGTGATGGAGTAAATTATCTTCTTTTCTTGGTGTTAATAGAGATTGCTGCCCATCCGTGGGCCAGAATCAATTGCCTCCCACCCTGACTTCATGTTTTCTACATAAGGAACTGTGGTGAGAGAGTAGAGCAACATTCACCAGGTCACTTACCCCAGGTCATTCCCTCCATGGGGGGGCAACTAGACCAGAAATTGATCCAAAACATTTTGGATATTTTCAAATGATTTGCCATTTCCATTCCGCACAGCAAAAGAAGTGAGCTGATTTATTGCCATTTTGGAGGAAGGGTTACTGAATCTGTTTTCCATCCCACAATGATAAACCTTCTGGCCACTTAGAGATAAAAAGAAGTCAATCCTTTTATTGCACCGACCCTGACATTTGCAATTTGGGATTTAAACACATCGTGATTCCTAGCTGGTACCTCATTCCATAATTATTTCCCATTGGAAATACCATTGATTAATGTGCGAGGAAACGTTTTTGCCTTCTATTTCCCACCATTTCCAGCATGGCTTTGTACATTGTGCAACAATTGTCTTCATTTTCCCAAACACAAGAAAACATAACTCGCAGGGTAGAAGTCCGTATGATAGGCCACCAACACAATCTATGCAAAAATAATATTTTAAAAAAACATATAAAATTAACTGGCACAGCGGTGGAGTTGCTGCCTCACCGTGCCAGAAACTCAGGTTTGATCCTGACCTCGGTTGCTGTCTGTGCGGAGTTTGCATGTTCTCCCTGTGACCGCATGGGCTTTCTCCAGATGCTCAGGGTTGCCTTCCACACTCCAAAGACATGCAAGTATGTAGGTTAATTGGCTTCTATAGATTGTAAATTGTCCCTAGTGTGTGTGGTAGTGCTAGTGTACGCGGTGATTGCTGATCGGAGTGGACCGAAGGGCCTTTTGCTGCTCTGCATCTCTAAAGTCTAATGTCTAGTGCAGCACATGTGAAGTTCACCAGAGCATGTGTTTGTGTGACTGACATCAACACTTGCACTCTGCAAATGCATGTCTGAAATTTGGAATCCGAGCTCAACAGCACCACAGAAGTTTAGAAATATAGAAACATAGAAAATAGGTGCAGGAGTAGGCCATTCAGCCCTTCGAGCCAGCACAGCCATTCAATATGATCCCTTACCTGCCTTTCCCCCATATCCCTTGATTCTGTTAGCCCTAAGAACTATATCTAACTCTCTCTTGAAAACATCCAGTGAATTGGCCTCCACTGCCTTCTGTGGCAGAGAATTCCACAGATTCACAACTCTCTGGGTGAAAAAGCTTTTCCTCATCTCAGTCTTAAATGGCCTACCCCTTATTCTTAAACTGTGGCCCATGGTTCTGAACTCCCCAAACATTGGGACAAATCTTCTTGCATCTAGCCTGTCCAATCTCTTAAGAATTGTCTATGTTTCTATACGATCCCCTCTCATCCTTCTAAATTCCAGTGAATCCATTCTTTCATCATATGTCAGTTCTGCCATCTCTGGAATTAACCTGGTGAACCAATGCTGCACTCCCTCAATATCAAGGATGTCCTTCCTCAAATTAGGAGACACTATTTATATCCATTGGACAATAAACCCTGCAGAGCACAATCACCTCCAGCCCAAAGATGTGATGTACACACTTGGCAGATGAAAGAGTAGTGGCACTTTGAAAATGAAAACTCCAGTTCATATTCTTGAAGGTACAGTGCATCGAAATACAACATACAACAAAATCAGCAATTATGCCTGTTATGAACCGCAAATTAATGGCTGGCAGCTGGTTAGAGTTTAAAATGGGGAGACTCTAGGTTTCAGTTGAAAGTTTTAAAGCTCTCATTGAATTATCTAACCTCATATTTTGGAAAAGTTGAAGCCCCGTTTCAGGTAAGGTAGATCATGAGCTGAGTGGGTGCAGGGCATGTTGGGTAAACATGGTGGTGGTTACCTAGGTCCCACAGAATTGTAGAGTTGTTACAACATGCAAGGGAGGCTATTCAGCCCATCAAGTCCATGCTGGCTTTATACAAGAGGAATTCTCTTTCTTAAAGTCACCTGATTTTCTTCTCTCTCAAGTACCTATGAAATTGTCTGAAGAAGCATCTTAACCTGAAACGTCACCCATTCCTTCCCTCCAGAGATGCCGCCTGTCCCACCGAGTTACACCAGCTTTTTGTGTCTATCTTTGGTTTAAACCAGCATCTGCTGTTCCTTCCTATGCAATTCCGAAGACCAGGTGTGAATCACGTTTCATCATCTGTTCAGGCAAATCATGGCATCTCATTGTGTGAAAGCTACTTTCCTCATCCAACCATGGGTTTATTTATGGGCAGGGTTTTAGTCACAAACAAAAAAAAAGCCTAATTCAGAAAATATCGGAATATTCAGTCATCAATTCTGAATTGATGCACAGAATAGCAAGACTGAAAAATAATAGTGTCATTTGGAGAGCAGAGTTGAGATGATATAATTTCCAAGCAATGTACATCAGTTGGCCATTTGATTGCCTAAGTTAAGGAATCTGTCTGACAATAAGATAGATAAATCAAAAGTAGAACAGCTAACGAATAGAAGACATTGAAAATGGCCCTGAAACAGATACGATAATCGTCTTCTAAAACGTTTGTTTTCAATGCTTCCTCTCAGGATAGACAAGCTCAGCTGATGATTAGTGAACTATGTTGGTGATAAGGATCATAGTGTGGAGCGATCCACCTTGTTAGGATGGATGATTATGGTGTAATACGCTCCTTGAGAAAGATGTCCCTCTCTCAAGGAATTCCTTATTACTCTTGCAGCCAATGCCTCCCTCCTCCATCTGTTTAGTTTAATTTAGTTTAGTTTTTACTTTATAACTATCACGTGTAATGAGGTACGGTGAAAAGCTTGTTGTTGCGTGCTGTCAGGTCACTGGAAAGACTATACATGATTATAATCAAACCTTCCACGGTGTGCAGATATGGGACAAAGGGAATAATGTTTAGTGCAAGATAAAGTCCAGCAAAGTCTGATTATACATACAGAGAAGATGAAGGGTCTCGACCCGAAACGTCGCCTATCTCCTTCGCTCCTTAGATGCTGCTGCACCCGCTGAGTTTCTCCAGCCTTTTGTGTACCCTCTGATTATTCATATTCTAGAGTCGTCAATGAGGTAAATGGCAGGTCAGGACCGCTCTCTGGTTGGTGATAGGATGGTTCAGATGCCTGATAACAGCTGGGAAGAAAATGTCCCTGAATCTAGAGGTGTGCGTTTTCACACTTCTGTACCTCTTGCCTGATAGAATAGAAGAGGGAATGACCAGGGTGAGGCTCATCCTTGATTATGCTTGTGGCCTTGTATTGGCATTGTGAAGAGTTGTTGGAGTTGGGAATGGGGCGGGTGCTTTAATGCTGTACTAACCCAGTGACCTTCCTCATTCACAGCTACTGCTGAGCTGGCTGAGTTCTTCCAGCATTTCCCTCATTGTGTCGGCCTTCCTCGTCCTCCTGTTGCAGTGGATTCTGGACTGCTGCTGTTCCTCCAGTCCTGGCTGCTCTCTATGGATTGAAAGCAGCGCACAACAACATCCCGATACTGGCTGGGTGTTTACTGCAGGGCATCCCCGCAGCATTGCAGGTGCCAGACTCTGACTTTCAGAAAACCAATTGTGTTTTCTACAGTAATTCTGCTACTTGTGTGACTCTCTTTGAAGCAGTGCTCATGGCTGTGGTAGGATTACAAACTGGCGTGAGGAGTCAGGATAGTAAGAAGATGCCCCTGCTTCGAGGATCAATTCCTCTGGACGTTGGTGGCTGTGGAAGATGTCTGGTGGTGCCATTTCACTGAAGGCAAAGTGCTTGCAGGAGACATCGCACTCATCGTGAGGAAATTCTAATGATACGCTGCAAATGGACTGCATCTGGCACTGATCAGCAAGTGAGATTGTGTGCAACTACCCAAAGATTGAGAAAGTGAAAGCTTTTCTTCTTGAGGAAGAGTTTAGTTTAGTTTAGGGGATACAGCGTGGAAACAGGGTCACACTAGTTCTATCCTGCACACGAGGGGGAATATACGGAAGCCAATTCACCTTCAAATCTGCATGTCTTTGGGATGTGGGAGGAAACTGGAGCACATGGAGAAGCCCCACGTGGCCCCACAGGGAGAACGTGCAAACTCCGCACAGACAACATCCGTCGTGAGGATTGAACCCGGGACTCTGGCGCTGTTAGGCAGCGACTGTGCCACTATGCTGCAGGTCAGGGTGATTCAGGGGAGCTGTCTTCACTTGTGTTAAGGCAGCATCACTGGCGAGCCTCAGGCAGATTACCCAATGTCTACAGAATGTCCCTTAGTGGACATAAATGCAACAAAGGAGCATGAAGTACTTCTAGTCGGATGGAGACGGTTCAACAAAGGTCACAGAATGCAACTAAATACTCAATTGTATGCCGTTATGGCAAGAGCCTCTGAAATGCCTTTTGGAATCCCAGCTTTTATCTGTCAGGTCATTAAGTGTAGAAGTTGTGATGTTATGTTATAGTTGTACAGGGCGTCGGTAAGGCCACACTTGGAATAATGTATTCAGTTTTGATCACCATGTTATATGCCATTAAGCTGGAGTGCAGAATAAGTTTATGAGTATGTTGCCAGGCTTTGAGTGACTGTTTTAGCGATACGTTGGGCAGGCTAGGACATTACCCCTCGGGGCCTAGATGGGACTGGATATGTCTGAAGGAATGGGGGGGGGGGGGTAATTTGAGAGACCGTATGGCTTTTTGTAATAGGCTTTTGTGTTTTCACAACTCAAGGACCCGAGGCCCTCAACGACATCTGAAATAGAGTCATAGTGTGGAAACAGGCCCTTCAACCCAACTTGCCCTCACCGACCAACATGTCCCAGCTACACTAGTCCCACCTGCCAGCATTTGGTCCATATCCCTCCAAACCTATCTTATCTATGTACCTGCTAACTGTTCCTTAAATGTTGGGATAGTCCCTGCGTTAACTATCTCCTCCAGCAGATTTTCCATACATCCACCACCCTTTGTGTGAAATAGTTACTCCTCAGATTCCTATTAAATCTTTTCCCCTATTTCCTCTGGTGCTCGATTTCCCTACTCTGGGCAAGAGACTTTCATGTTCCTGTTCAAGTCCTGAGCCAGTAGATTTCCAGGAGTCAATGCTGCATTTCCAGGAGTCTGGGATGCTGCATTTTTTTGAGCAGGCTTTGAGACCCTCCTTGAATCTTTTCTTCTGTGCATCTGATTACTTCTGACATTGTGCCTGAGTCTGGAGTCTGATGATGGGCACACCAGCGATGTGTTCTGTCCATTGGAACAAGCTGAGCGCAATTAGGATCTCAAGGTGACTTTTTTTTAACCTTTCTAAAGACTTTGACTCCCTCAATCAGGATAGACAGCAGACCACTTTTCTCAAATCCAGCCACCACAGAATATATGCCTCCATATTACAAAGTGTTATAGTGGCATAACAGGAAGCAATGGGGAAACTGAAGTCCACCGAAAACTCAATGAACGCGTGAATGTCTGGGCAAAGTCCTGTGTACAATTGTAGCAACAAGCAACTGCAGATGCTGGTTTATACAAAAGGGTAAAAAGTGCTGGAGTAACACAGCAAGTCAGGCACCACCTCTGACATTTCATGGTCAGGAGGAAAGGCCCCGACCCGAAACGTCGCCCACCCACACTCTCCATAGATTCTGCTTGACCTGCTAAGTTAATTCAGCATTTTGTATCCTTTCAGTTTTCAATTGGTTATTCCGGGCTGAAGAACTATACTATGAGAACAATGTTGACCAAGTGAAGACACAAGGAACTGCAGATGCTGGTGTCCACCCAGCACTTGCCAGGCTTTGCCTGGCCCTCACCTCTCTGCCAGCCTTATTTCCCACAATCCCCACCACTATCATGTGTAGGAAAGAACTGCAGATGCTGGTTTACACCAAAGATATACACAATGCTGGAGTAACTTAGCGGGTCAGGCAGCATCTCTGGCGAAAAGGGAAGGTGATATTTCGGGTCAAGATCCTTCTTCAGACTAGAAGAAGCTTCATGAATAGTACTCATACTTCTGACAAACTGAAATCAAAGCACTTACTCATGAGAAGCTGACTGCTGCTTCACAGTTTTAGAAAATGAACAGACAATTCAATGTAACTTGCTAAATAATGTAGTTATAGAGTTACACAGTACAGTAAAAGGCCCTTTGGCCCAACTTGTCCATGTCAAGATGCCCAATCCATTGGTCCCATTTGCCTGCACCTGACCTATATCTCCTCGACTCTCCCACTAGTGGAAATATCCTCTCCACATCCACTCTATCCAAGCATTTCACTATTCTCAATGTTTCAATGAGGTCTCCCCTTATTCTTCTAAACTTCAGCGAGTACAGGCCCAGTGCCGACAAAAGTACCTCATATGTTAACTTACTCATTCTTGGTATTATTCTTGTAAACCTCCTCTTGACCCTCTCCAGAGCCAACACATACAAGTATTGTGACAAGTATACAATATCAAAGCAATTTTTTCAGAGGGTGTATATTTTAGAGTACTTAGTAGTTTCTGTGTACTATCTAAATGGTGTCGTTGGGAAAAGGGGAAGTACAATGGGATCTGGGGGTCCTTGTTCATCAGTCTATGAAAGTAAGCATGTAGGTACAGCGGGCAGTGAAGAAAGCGAATGGCATGTTGGCCTTTATAACAAGAGGAATCGAATATAGGAGCAAAGAGGTCCTTCTGCAGTTGTACAGAGCCCTAGTGAGACCACACCTGGAGTATTGTGTGCAGTTTTGGTCCCCTAATTTGAGGAAGGACATTCTTGCTATTGAGGGAGTGCAGCGTAGGTTTACAAGGTTAATTCCCGGGATGGCTTGACTGTCATATGCTGACAGAATGGAGCTTGTACACTCTGCCGTTTGGAAGTACGAGAGGGATTCTCATTAAACCATATAAGATTGTTAAGGGTTTGGACACGCTAGAGGCAGGAAACATGTTCCCGATGTTGGGGGAGTCCAGAACCAGGGGCTACATTTTAAGAATAAGAATTAAGCCATTTAGAAAGGAGACGAGGAAACACTTTTTCTCACAGAGAGTGGAGAAGGTAGGAACGGGGTACTGATTGGGGATGATCAGCCATGATCACATTGAATGGCAGTGCTGGCTCGAAGGGCCAAATGGCCTACTCCTGCACCTAATGTCTATTGTCTATTGTCTGTGTTACTTAGAGAATGTTTTTTAAAGTAGTCAAACATTTCTTATTGTATTCTTCAGGAATATGGAACATCTAATTAAAATGGCTGACCTGACAACCACCATGGCTAATGGATGCTGCAAGAGGACACAGAGTGCTGGAGTAACTCAGTAGATCAGGCAGCATCTCTGGAGAACATGGATAGCCGATGTTTTGGGTCGAGACCTTTCTTCAGACAAAAGGATGCTGCGTGAATATGGGCAAATAAAGAAATGACATGTCTAAAGTAGACATGGACATGGTTACTGATGATTGTATTTCCTTTGATGTGGTTCGTGGAGTCATGGAGGAGAATGGAAGAAGGAGATAAGGCATCTAATGATGATCATCCAGTTGTCAGGAATGTGGTGAAAGCTTTGTATGCTCTCTGGGTTTATACTTTTGGGTGAGTATTATAGAAAAATGAACAGACTTCAAAATGGGAACTAAAGTTGATGATTGGCATTAACTTGAAATATATCATCATCAAACCCAAGTAAGGAAAATGTGAATGGAATAGTGTCACTATGGTCGACTGAAGACCAGAAATGTATGGTGATGGAAAATCAAACAACTAGGAGGTGGAAGTGGTGCCAAGGAAATCACCATCCTGATTGTCAGCTGGAGCAAACATAGGAGTGTTCATCTTGACTGATGCATTCAGAACATGTTCAACCAGAATACCACGTGAATGATTCACTTTGGCGTCTGCTGAGAACCCACCATGGGGAAAGCATGCTGTCAACCAACTCAACACATTCTATGTGATATCAAGAAACATCTGGAATGGCTGGATGCAGCAAATGCAATGGAACTAGACAATTTTCCAGCTGTGGTACTGAAGAACGTGTGCTTTGGAACTAGCTTCACGTCTTGCCATGCTGTTCCAGAGCAGTGGCAACACTGACACCTGGTAATAGTTAAAATTATCCATGTTTATTTTTCACAAACAGAAAGACAATCCTATCAGATTACTGACTGCCCAATCACTCTATCTTCAATCATCAGGAAATGGATGGATGGTGTTGTCCACAGTGCCCACTTGGCTCCTGGCCTCATCGCTGCCTTTGTACAATTATGGACCAGAGATAATGAGAAGCAGACTGCCCTTGCCCATCAAAAAAAAAATTGACTCAGAATGGTATCAACGAGTTCGAATAAAATTGAAGTAGATGGGCATCAAAGGGAAGACACTAGCACTGGAGCCATAAGTAAGATGGTTGGAGTTATTGGATGGTCAACATTTCCATTTCAGGACAACGATGCAGGAGTTCCTCTGGGCAATATCCTTGGGCAGCCCCTTTATCCGCCTCATCAAGGACCTTCCTTCCATCATATCTGTTGACGATTGTACAATATTCAATTCCATTCTTAAAATTGCTTTGCAAATGAAGCTGTCAACGTCTTGATGCGGCAAGATCTTGTCAGCGTTCGGGCATGAGCTGACAAATGGAAAGTAATAATCATGCCACAAAAGTGACAAATTCCATGAGAGAGTCCAAACACTTACTTCTGATTACTCGATGGCATCACGGTTGCTGAAACACTTGCCACCATCCCCATCCTGAAGCTCAGCGTTTTGTAGAAACCCAGCTGGATCAGCCACATGGATGCCATGGGTCAAAAAACCATGTCAGAGGTGAGTAAATTACTTCCTGACAGCCAAAAGGCATTCCGCTACCTACAAAGATCAAGCCAGCTGAGTGGAGGAACACCCCCTGCAGCTAACAGTGCAAATCCAACAACACTAAAAAGGGTCCAAATCATTCTAGACAAAGCTGTCTGCTTGATTTGCACCCAACCCTCACCCAAACAGTCACATCCCCGACCATTGACAGACAGTGGCTTAAGTGTATGCTATCTATAAAATGCACTGTCTGTCATCTCTGGTCATCTCCCAAACCCATGATGGACACAAAATGCTGAAGTAACTCGGCGGGACAGGCAGCATCTCCAGAGAGATGGAATGGGTAATGTTTCAGGTCGAGACCCTTCTTCAGACAGAGTCAGGGGAGAGGGGCACAGAGAAATACAAGGGTACGGAGTGAAAACACAGATCAAGGGGGATGATAATCTAGGAAATGTAGAATGGTGCATTGTTAGCGGAGGGGAAGGTGGCAAGGTGGCAAGGTGGCATACAATCAGTAATATTTAATCAGGAGGACAGTGAAACTAGTTGGGGAACTAGGATGGGGGGGGAGGGGGGAGGGGGGAGGGGGGAGGGGGGAGGGGCGGAGAGAGAGGGAAAGCAAGGGTTACTTGAAGTTAGAGAAATCAATATTCATTCTGGGTTGTAAGCTGCCCAAGCAAAATATGAGGTGTTCTTCCTCCAATTTGCATAGGGCCTCACTCTGACAGTGGATGAGGCCCAGGACAGAAAGGTCAGTATGAGAATGGGAGGGGGAATTAAAGTGTTTAACAACCAGGAGATCGCAAAGGCCTTTTGCAGACTGAGCGGAGGTGTTCAGCAAAATCCATGACCTCTTCAACCAAAGGACAGTGAGCACATGGAACGTCTGCTCCAAGATCCTTTCTATCCTGACTTGTAATTATTTCTGCCTTTTTCACCTTTCAGTGGTCCTGAGTTTAAACCCGCAAACTCCCCATGCAACAGCTTCATGAGCGGAGCTTCACCTAAAGGACAGCAGCAGGTCAAGGAAATGCACCACTGTCGCCTTCTCTCACAATTAGGGACGGGCAATATATCTAGCCTAGCCAACCAGAAACCACAATCTTAAAAAAAAAATCAAGATCAAAAGGCAGTCCTCATTTACCCAGTAATTTTTAATTGGGAAGGGAACATCTACCTACCAAACACAACAGTTATTATCTACACAGGGACTACACCCTGTGTATTATCTACACACTTACCAAAAGGATGATAGAAATTGGGCGGCACGGTGGCACAGCGGTACAGTTGCTGGTTTACAGCGCATGCAGTGTCAGAGACCCGGGTTCGATCCCAACCATGGGTGCTGTCTGTACGGTGTCTGTACGTTCTCCCCGTGACCACGTGAGTTTTCTCCGAGATCTTCTGCTTCCTCCCACGCTTCAAAGATGTACAGGTTTGTAGGTGAATTGGCTTGGTGTATGTGTAAATTGCCCCTAGTGTGTGTAGGATAGTGTTAATGTGTGCAGGGATCATTGGTCGGTGAGGACTCGGTGGTGCAAAGGGCCTGATTCCGTGTTGTATCTCTAAACCAAACCAAACTAAATACAGCAACTGAGTTGGATTTGCCTGTCTACTGCAGACTATTCTCTTTTCTATCATGTAGATTCAAGATTCAAGATTCAAGAGAGTTTATTGTCATGTATCCCAGATAGGACAATTAAATTCTTGCTATTAAGTTTCACCCTTCATCTCCAGCTTGAAAACCATACCAAATGTGAATTAGTAATGATCTCAGTACGGGGAGATAAATAGTCATCATTGGGTAGTTTAGATCAGTGGACTTCCATGAGCGATCAATTTGGGGCACCGTAAACATAAGAACTAGGAGGATAAGAATATAAGAAGCTGATAGGAAAGGTTTAGAGGGATATGAGCCAAATGCATGCAGGTGGGACCAGTGGAGATGGGGCATCATGGCCGGCTTGGGCAAGTTGGGCTGAAGGGTCTGTCTCCATGCTATATGATTCTATGAGGAGCAAGTGTGAGCCATTTGGATCATTCAATCAGCCTTACCATTCAGTAAAATCAAGGCTGACCTTTTATCTGCATACCGTGTTTTATCCACTGATCCCTTGATTTCTCTTCTATCCAGAAATCCATCAATCTCAGTTTTGAAAGGGGGTCAAGGAAAGAGCATTCACGTCGCAGCCCTGTTTCCACCAGCTTTCCACCACCACGCACAAGAATCACAAGACGCCATTGGATGCAGATGCCGAGGGGTATATTCAGCGCTGGCTGAACAATTTCCAATCTTGTGATGTGGACTCAATAAAAAGAAGTGTTGAAAGCAATCTATGTCTGTGGCACCACAGCCATTTGGCAGAGAGAGTAAAAACGAATCAATGCCCTCCAAGTGAGGGAATTTCTACTAATTTCAGTTCTAGATGTCCAATCTTTTCTTTAGACTATGATCTCCCAGACTAGACTTTGCAGCCTGAGGGTATTTCCTCTCCACATCTACCGCATGAAGTCCTCTAAGACGCTGCCCGGTCAATCACAAGAACTGACCTCCCTGCAAACTCAAAAAGGAAGCCATTTGACTCCTACCATTGTGAAGAAAGTGTAGGAGTTTTAAAAACATGACCACCAGATTCAAGAATAACTGCTTTCCAACAACCATCAGGCTCTTGTACGCTACACAATGCTAACCTCAACTATTAATTTCTAAGACGTGTCTTTGATTGCACTAGGGACAATGGAGGGTAGACACAAAATGCTGGAGGAAAGTGCATGTCCCACTTGGCGATTTTTTTGGCGACTGCCGATGTGATATCAGGGTTGCCAAAAGATTTTGAAGATTTTAAAATCCAGCGGCGACAAAAAAACATTGCGACACTTCATGCTGCAACCTTTTCGGTGACCTGATATGTCAGTCAATGATGCCGGCAGTTGCCGAAAAAATCACCAAGTGGGACAGGCCCATAACTCAGCGGGTGAGGCAGCATCTCTGGAGATAAGGAATGGGCAACGTTTCAGGTTGAGACCCTTCTTCAGACTGATGACAGGAGATATAGTTGGGATCACGGAGACATGGCTCCAGGGTGACCAAGGCTGGGAGCTGAACATCCAGGGATATTCAATATTCAGGAGGGATAGACAGAAAGGAAAAGGAGGTGGAGTAGCGTTGCTGGTTAGAGAGGAGATTAACACAATAGAAAGGAAGAACATTAGCTTGGAGGATGTGGAATTGATATGGGTAGAGTTGCGAAACACTAAGAGGCAGAAAACGCTAGTGGGAGTTGTGTTCAGGCCACCTAACAGTAGTAATGGAGTTGGGGATGGCATCAAACAGGAAATTAGAAATGCGTGCAACAAATGTAAAACAGTTATAATGGGTGACTTCAATCTACATATAGATTGAGTGAATCAAATTGGCAGGGGTGCTGAGGAAGAGGGCTTCTTGGAATGTATGCAGGATAGTTTTCCAAACCAACATGTAGAGGAACCAACGAGAGAGCAGGCTATTCTAGACTGGGTATTGAGTAATGAGGAATGGTTAGTTAGCAGTCTTGTTGTGTGTGGGCCCTTGGGCAACAGTGACCATAATATGGTTGAGTTCTTCATTAGGATGGATAGTGACATTGTTAATTCAGAAACAAGCGTTCTGAACTTAAAGAAAGGTAACTTTGAGGGTATGAGACGTGAATTGACCAAGATAGATTGGCAAGTGATTCTTAAAGGGTTGATGGTGGATATGCAATGGAAGACATTTAAAGACTGCATGGATGAACTACAACAATTGTTCATCCCAGTTTGGCAAAATAATAAATCAGGGAAGGTAGTGCATCCATGGATAACAAGGGAAATCAGGAATAGTATCAAAACAAAAGATGAAGCATACAAATTAGCCAGAAAAAGCAGTTTACCAGAGGACTGGGAGAAATTCAGAGTCCAGCAGAGGAGGACAAAGGGCTTAATTAGGAAAGGGAAAATAGATTATGAAAGAAAACTGGCAGGGAACATAAAAACTGACTGCAAAGGTTTTTATAGATATGTGAAGAGAAAAAAGGTTAGTTAAAACAAATGTAGGTCCCTTGCAGTCAGAAACTGGTGAATTGATCATTGGGAACAAGGACATGGCAGACCAATTGAATAACTACTTTGGTTCTGTCTTCACTAAGGAAGACATAAATAATCTGCCGGAAATAGCAGCGGACAGGGGGTCAAATGAGATGGAGGAACTGAGTGAAATCCAGGTTAGCCGGGAAGTGGTGTTAGGTAAATTGAATGGATTAAAGGCCAATAAATCCCCAGGGCCAGATAGGCTGCATCCCAGAGTACTCAAGGAAGTAGCCCCAGAAATAGTGGATGCATTAGTGATAATTTTTCAAAATTCTTTAGATTCTGGAGTAGTCCCTGAGGATTGGAGGGTAGGTAATGTAACCCCACTTTTTAAAAAGGGAGGGAGAGAGAAAACGGGGAATTACAGACCAGTTAGTAGTGGGGAACATTGGTAGTGGGGAAAATGCTAGAGTCAGTTATTAAAGATGGGATAGCAGCATATTTGGAAAGTGGTGAAATCATTGGACAAAGTCAGCATGGATTTATAAAAGGTAAATCATGTCTGACGAATCTTATATAATTTTTCGAGGATGTAACTAGTAGAGTGGATAAGGGAGAACCAGTGGATCTGTTATATCTGGACTTTCAGAAGGCTTTTGACAAGGTCCCACACAAGAGATTAGTATACAAACTTAAAACACATGGTATTGGGGGTTCAGTATTGATGTGGATAGAGAACTGGCTGGCAAACAGGAAGCAAAGAGCAGGAGTAAACGGGTCCTTTTCAGAATGGCAGGCAGTGACTAGTGGGGTACCGCAAGGCTCAGTGCTGGGACCCCAGCTATTTACAATATATATTAATGATCTGGATGAGGGAATTGAAGGCAACATCTCCAGGTTTGCAGATGACACAAAGCCGGGGGGCAGTGTTAGCTGTGAGGAGGATGCTAGGAGGCTGCAAGGTGACTTGGATAGGCTAGGTGAGTGGGCAAATGCATGGCAGATGCAGTATAATGTGGATAAATGAGGTTATCCACTTTGGTGGCAAAAACATGTGGGTAGACTATTATCTGAATGTTGGCCAATTAGGAAAAGGGGAGATGCAACGAGACCTGGGTATCATGGTACACCAGTCATTGAAATTAGGCATGCAGGCGCAGCAGGCAGTGAAGAAAGCAAATGGAATGTTGGCATTCATAACAAAAGGATTTCAGTACAAGAGCAGGGTGGTTCTACTGCAGTTGTACAGTGTCTTGGTGAGGCCACACCTGGAATATTGCGTACGGTTTTGGTCTCCTAATCTGAGGAAAGACATTCTTGCCATAAAGGGAGTACAGAGAAGGTTCACCAGACTGATTCCTGGGATGGCAGGACTTCCATATGAAGAAAGACTGGATAGACTCGGCTTGTACTCACTGGAATTTAGAAGATTGAGGGGGGATCTTAGAGAGACTTACAAAATTCTTAAGGGTTTGGACAGGCTAAATGCAGGAAGATTGTTCCTGATGTTGGGGGAGTCCAGAACAAGGGGTCACAGTTTAAGGTTAAGGGGGAAGTCTTTTAGGACTGAGATGAGAAAATCATTTTTCACACAGAGAGTGGTGAATCTGTGGAATTCTCTGCCACAGAAGGTAGTTGAAGCCAGTTCATTGGCTATATTTAAGAAGGAGTTAGATGTGGCCCTTGTGGCTAAAGTGATCGGGGGTATGGAGAGAAGGCAGGTACCGGATACTGAGTTGGATGATCAGCCATGATCATATTGAATGGTGGTGCAGGCTCGAAGGGCCGAATGGCCTACTCCTGCACCTATTTTCTATGTTTCTATGATTCTATGAGAGGGGGCGGGACAAAGATAGAATGTAGGCGGAGACAGTAACACTGGTGGGAGAACTGGGAAGTGGAAACGGATGGATTGAGAAAGCAAGGGCTATCTGAAGTTACTGTTTTGATGTTCTGTTTATTTTATCTATTATCTATGTGTATGGTGTATATGGTCCTGTTATCCTGTTCCATGGAAGAATTTCATTGTTCTGTTGTCGGTACATATGATGAATAAACACCTTAGAATTGTCTTGACACTTGAAGTATTTTGTGGGTAAAATAGTTCACTTTTCATTCTTCTAAACTCCAGGTACAAATATCTATGTTGTTCATTCTCTCTTCATATACCATATACCATCATCCCTTGAACCAGTCTGGTGAATCTTCATTCCCCTGCATCTCTGACAAATATACCCTTCTGTAGGTAAGGAGATCAAAACTGTACACAATGCTCACATTGTGGTCTCATCAAGGCCTTGTACGTATTTCGATCTTTTAAGACTAGAAACCATGGATCTTAATGGATTTGTTGTTAGCAAGATATTCGGATTTGCAAATAATATCCTGTTTGCAGGAAAGAGAGATGTTTTGATAAGGATATTCAGCAAAGAGGTTTGTGGACATTAAGCAACTGACAAATGAATACCAAGTAGCATTTAATAATGAAACGAGCAATATAGGCTGTAAAGGAAACAGCAAACAGCATTATGCCAAGAGGCGTCTGCTATGAAATCAAATAGACCACAGAAGGGATTATGTTTCCTTATTGAGATGACAACAACGGACAAGGAATTGGTATTTGGTATGGGTATAGATTTACTCTTGTCCCTTGTACTGAGACACAGTGAACACATTTATTTTGCATGCAATAGAGGCAGATTGAGATACTGTATATACAAATACAATCATACATAGATGAGTACAACAGAGTGTTCAGAAAAGTGTTCAGAAAATAATATTACAGCTACAGGGAAAGTGCAGATAAAAAAGTGCAAAGATTTCAATGAGGTAGATTGGAAGATTGGAAAATACGTCTTTGGTGCACAAGAAGTATAAGACAGCACGGGTGGCACAATGGTAGAGTTGCTGCCTTACAGCGCTTTCAGTGCTCGAGACTCAGGTTCCATCCCGAATATGGGTGCGATCTTCATGGTGTTTGTGCATTCTCCCCGTGACCGTGTGGGTTTTCTCCGGCATCTTTGATTTCCTCTCACACTCCAAAGATGTGCAGGTTTGTAGGTTGTATAAATGTAAATTATCCACAGTGTGTGTAGGATAATGTTAATATGCAGGGATTGCTGGTTGGCGCAGTCTCGGTTTCCGCGTTGGATCTCTAAAACTAAAACCTAAAGTCCATTTAAGAGTTTAGTAACAGCTGGGGATAACCTATTCCTGAATCTGGTGGTGGGTGTTTTCAAGCATTTGTATCTTCTGCCTGAAGGGAATGGGAAAGGAAAGAATGGCTGTGTAGGAGTGGTCCTTGATTTTGTTGGCTGCTTTCTCCAGAAAGATCACGTCAATGGTGGGAGGCTGGCTTGCTTGCTGGACTGGGCTTCATCACCAACTCTCTGCAATTTCTTGCAGCTGTGGACAGAGAAGATGCCACTCCAAGCTGCGATGTATCCTGTGATAGAATGCATCGATAGAAACTAACTTGTCGAAGACTTGTCAAATGTCCTCATTCTACTGGAATTGAGATTGATGTTCTTTCATGGACATATCATCAATGTGGTTAGACCACGGCAAATTGTTGATGATATTTCTACAATGAAACTTGAAGCTCTTGACCATCTCCACTTCAGGATCATTCAAGCAGGTCGGGATGTGTACAACAATGTATAAAGACTACAGTGATATTTTGTAAGGTTCTGGCAACACGACATTTGACGATCAGATTTGGGAATCACATTTGCAAAGATAGAGAAGACAGGCAAGAAAGAAGGATCAAAGAGCGGCTACAAGGATGGTCTAATGTCTATAATCGGTGAACTGTAACAAGAGGCTACGGCAGTTAACACTGTTCTCAACAGAGAAGATGGAATCAGTGGGGTGGATGTGGCAATGCTTTGTATGTTTAACCAGGAAATGAGACCTAGAGGATATTATTATTAACTAAGGAAACCACATGCTAAATGTAATTACAACCCGGCGTGGTTAAAAATGATTCAACCAAATGTTTCAAAAGAAAATAATTCCACGTTCAATGGAGATCCAAGGAATGAAGGCTGTTCCCGAGGCAGAAGCAAAATTAAAATGATGGTTAGGAATGACAAAATTGAGCATTTTTGATGGGTTAGATTACAATTCGCAACCTTCCAGTTTATATCATGTATTCTGAACGATAATCCATTTTTTGCCCAATGTTGCATTTGATAACATTGTCAAGTGTTTGTTACTCCTCGTGTTTTATTTTCAATTTAATAGGAACACTGTTCACCATAGTCGTTTTTAATTAATTCATTAAAAAGTGCTGGAAATAATCTTAATAATGATGAATGAGGCAATTTAGGTACCTATAATTCTAATAACAAGATCTATATCTTTACCAAATTAAAACGAAAAAAAAAAAAGCCTCAACTGAACTGGGAGTGGAGGAAACCTGATCGTTGATTTCCTCTATTTCCAGTAAAATGTGATTTTAGAATTCTGTCTGTACTTGGTATTTTAAAATGCTCAGGTTTGCTTTTCAAACTTGACTGCATTTCAAATTAGATCAGGAAGTGGGTAGGAGCTTAAATGGCTGAATCATTTTACAGTTTCTATGGGGATAATGGCAATGTGTGAAAAGAAAAGCAGAAAGGTCTTTGTCCAAACTAATTCTTTATGTAACTGCTAAAGCTTTGCGGATTTAATTTGACTATTAATACCCTGGCAGCTTCCTCCTTCATTAATAATGCTCTACAAAAGCCATTTTGTTGATCAGTATTTTTCAGTAATATTCTCAGCTGTTAAAATAGGCTGCCGTTTCCCCCATTGTTTGATTAAAAAAAAAATATTTGCGTGCATTTATTAACGTGATATCCTTCCGTTGTGTGAATTGTTTATCTGTACAGCTAATTAGTTTTGGTACCTTAATGCAGCATTTCCATGGTTATTTAGTTCAGAGCATTAGAAGTAAAGAGGGAATCCAATTTACACCTATAAAGAGCTGGCTGCCTGGAATTACAAAGAGCTGAAGCACTAAATTGACACAAAAGCCCCATTCATGTGAAGGAAAATGGAGTCACTCCACATGCTTCAGTTTGCTTCAGTTAACATAAGGTCTACATTTTTCCACATTCGCACAGCAATAGAAAAGGATTGGCCCACACAGGTACATTGGACAGGTGCCAGTGTGGTGACCACATCACCAAGCCAGCATTCCTCTCTTGCTTGGCTCTGCTTTACACGCAAGCAGGGACTTCAGAGAGAATCGGGGCCAATTTTATGTCTCATTTACAGGCAATTCATCTTAGGAATCTTCATTCTGGAGTGAAAGCAAGGTTGTTTGTTTTTTTTGCTATTTATCAGACCTGAAATCACCCCAGTTGACTTCTTGGTGGTTTCCAAAACTGGAATGCTAAAGGAAAAGTATGTTGAAGGGGGACCAGCATGCAAATTAGGATTCTTGAAGCTGAAGCACTCAAAATAAATTCAGATTCAATGCTGGTACCACAATTAAACATTAAATTGCATTATGTAATCAGACAACTACAGTTATTCTTCTACCTTAACTTGCTGCACAAAGTCAAGGGTTGGTCGATGTATGATTTATAGTGGTCACTGCCAATACTTGCACAGAATCGTACAAGAGGATGGGCTGAATGTTCAACATCTGTAAGGCAAACATCCTCTGCCAATCCAACCTACATTGCATTCATGGGCGGTGGCCTTGGAGGGGAGGATGCTCCTCAAACTGCGGAGCATCTTGGACAATACAGCTCACCCCCTCCAAGACACACTGGTCAACCTGAGGAGCACCTTCAGCAACAGATGCAGTACAGAATGCCACAGGAGATCCTTTTGCCCCATGGCTATCAAACTGTACAATTCCTCCCCTTTCTGTCGTGGGGTAGACTGACACCCCTCCACACCATCCCCCCCTCCCCAAATCTTTACACATCTCCAATCCTTTCCACTCATCACTTTAATTTCATGTTTCATGTGTCGCGTGTTTTATGATTGTCGGCAGAACAATTTCCCTCCTGGGATGAATAAAATGATATTGTATCGTATCATATCGTATTTTAAAACACTCTCCTCTGACAACAAAGGTACATGACGAAGCCCTCAAAAGCACGGATCATTTTTCTCATATCTGGTCCACCCCCACATCTCAAAGCAGTCACCAAGGATGGAATTCTAGTCTAGATCCACCAGAAGGATATGAATCAATATCTGCATCTTCTCCAAGACCAGCATCTGCAGCACTGAAACCCTTGTCTAGTCAACTCCAATGGGCAGGCCACCAGAATCTGGACACCAGATTTCCAAAACAGTCGCTCTGTTATAAGTTCCTTCATGGGAACAGATAACCATTGGAGAGAAAAAATATTCATGGATGCTGTGAAAGCCTCGGTACAAAATGTAACATTCCCACAGATTTCAGGGAATTGCTGGGTCCAAGACTGCTCAACTTGAAGGAATATTTGGGATGAAATTGAGAAACCTGAGTTCAAATATAGGGAAGGAACAGAGGCCCAGCATTAATGACTGTATGAGCATTCCAACTCCCGCACCACCCAATTGCTTATCCTGTCAGGAACCTTCTGTCCCATCTGTAGAGGAGTCAACCATTGTTACACCGTATTTACCAGTCATCTCAGAACACAGGGCAGCACGGTGACGCAGTGGTAGAGTTGCTGCCTTACAGTGCCCGAGACCAGAGTTCGATACTGACTATAGGTGCTGTCTGTACGGAGTTTGTACGTACTTCCGGTGATGACGTGGGTTTTCTCCAGGTGCTCCGGTTCCCTCCCACATTCCAAAGACGTGCAGGTTTGTAGGTTAATTGGCTTCTGTAAATTTTGTTTCCTAGTGTGTGGAATTGAACTAGTGAATGGGTGATTGCTGGTCAGTGCAGACTTGGTGGGCTGAAGGGGCTGTTTCTATGCTGCATCTCTAAACTAAAACTAAAAGCATACAGTCGAAATGGGCAGGAAGCAAAGTCATCCGTGATCCCGAGGTACATCCTCAGAAGAAGCAAGGGGTAATCCAACAGTAACGTGCCTCTCATCACTAGACTTTCTCCATCTGCATGAAACTGCCCAGTGTTGAAGTGATCGAGAGTGCAGAAGTTAACACGGGATATCTGGTTACTTCCTGGGAGTTGTGACAACAAAGCTAGCATCCTGCGAGCATGAATCTAGACAGCTAGAACGTGCAGAGATCACAGTTGCAAGATTAACAATTAACTCACTTCACTTTCTAAATAGGTAAGATAAATTATTTAAGACAGAAATTGAAAGCATTTCCAAACAGATAGTTTAATCAAGGGCATTCTACTTGGATTTGTTAAAAATCAGTCATCTTTGACATATTTAAGGGAGCATTTTGTTTTGAAGAAATGACTGATTGAAATAATCAAGGGAATGTGGTAGATGTAGTTTACATTTTCCGAAGACAATCAAATTGCCTGGTGGTAGAATTCAGCTGCTTGGCATGAAATGAAAGTTGGATTTGCAGGGCCAAATATTAGATTGACAAATGAGAAATTAAACAAGTGCTGCATGAATCTTTGTCGCTTACTTTTCTTTTCAGCATACATAAATCTTTTGGACTTGATTGAGAGATCTCGATTCCAATATATGCTGGCAACAAAAACACAGACATTTTGGAAAGGAGAAAGGGAACTATAAAAACTTCAGGACGATACAGATTACTGATGAGCCACAGGGTAAAAGTTAATGTGGATGAGCATTAGTTAATATAACTTTTCGGACAGAAACAAGGAAATAGATTTTTTTTCCAAATTTACTAACAATACAAAGGCAAGGGGGGGAGCAAATAGTGCAGATGACACAAGATGTGTGGAAAGAGATATATTTAGGTTAATTTAGATGGAACACGAATGGCTGAAAGAATGGTGGGAAACTATTAAATGTTAAAAAAACTGCAAACGCTGGGTATCTGAAATTTATTTAAAAATCAAAATCCTGAATAGCCTCAGAAGGTCTGATAACATCTGTGGAAAGAGAAACAGTTAATGTTTCTGGACACATGAGGGACTGCAGGTGCTGGAATCTGAAGCAGAAACCAACGAGAATAATAGTCATAAGGTCATACTGCGTGGAATTCATTCTTCCCCCGCACAATTAAAGCATGGAATAGTCTTCACCCTACCATAGTCACCCAACCAGATGCAACTAAATTTAAGGTAGCTCTTTCTTCCCAAAATCCCTTTGTGGCTTAAGTCTTCCCTCCATCACTGGAGGTTTAAATTCCATTTGGAATATTTTGGAGGACCAAGAAACCAAGAACCAAGAAACAGGCCCTTTGGCCCAACTTGCCCACACCGGCCAACATGTCCAATCTACACTAGTCCCAACAGCCTGCATTTGGCCCATATCTGTAGAACAGAACTGGTTTATATTGTGTTTGTAAGCCCACCATGAAGTACCCGGGCTACGTTTGCCTTTCCTCCAGCTTATTATCATTTACTATGTATGCTTTATTTAGTCAACAGTTTTGTATTTACATTTAATTCTTTAAGAGGGAGGATGTAGATCAGTGTCACTCATGCTATGTCATACTGTGGCTCTGCCCACAGGTTTAATAGAAAGCCCTTTTCCTTTTCTCTTCAGTCTTGAGCTGCTAATAAAAGACTTTGAATTCTAAACACTGGTGTGAGTTAAGGTAATCCAACAATATCCCTCTAAACCTGTCCTGTCCTGTCCATGTACCTGTCTAATTGTTTTTTAAACATGGCGATAGTACCTGTCTCGACTACCTCGTCCAGCAGCTCATTCCATACACCTTCACCCTTTGTGCGAAAGAATTACTGTGTGAAATACAATAGAACTGTGGAAGAAGTCAGAGTTGAGAGTTCTGGTCCTGGTGTGGAGTCTCAACCTGAAACATCGACAATTCCTTTCCACCCACAGATGCGGCTTGACCCAATGAGTTCCTCCAGCAGGTTGTTGTTCAATGTTTCAGGTTTCAGACGTACAAAAAAAACATATTAAACATTTGTCTTGAGAGACATTTGGGTACCATTATACAGGGCAAACAGGAAATTATTATGCAGGCAGAATGAATAATAGACACATAGATACAGAGATACATAGACAATAGGTGCAGGAGTAGGTCATTTGGCCCTAGGAGCCAGCACCGCCATTCAATGTGATCATGGCTGATCATCCCCAATCAGTACCCCATTCCTGCCTTCTCCCCAGACCCCTTGATCCCGCCAGCCCCGAGAGTGTAAATCCTGGCTAAAACAGAGCAGCCATAGCACCAACATTAAGTAAAGGACTCCTTTGTCGATCTTCTGGAAGAGCGCTTTGAACTGCGTGCCCTTTTGGAGTGTTTCTGCTTGCACGAGGTTGAAGGGCTAGGCCAGGCAGATACAAGGATCAAACTCGCGGTGGTTCAGGTATCGTATAGGGTAATTTGTTGTGCAATCCAAAATTAAAGATTAGTTGTTCCAGTGCTTGAATCAGTGTTTTATTGATTGAACTAGAATGGGGGGAAGCTTAGAAGAGCTTATTTACAAGAGCTCTATCTAACTCTTTTGAATTGGCCTCCACTGCCTTCTGAGGCAGAGAATTCCACAAATTCACAACTCTCTGTGTGAAAAAAGTTTTTCCTCACTTCAGTTCTAAATGGCCTACCCCATATTCTTAAACTGTGGCCCCTGGTTCTGGACTCCTCCAACATCAGGAACATGTTTCCTGCATCTAGCATGTCCAATCCATTAATAATTTTATATGTTTCTATAATATCCACTCTTATCCTTCTAAATTCCAGTGAAGACAGCCCCAGTCGCTTCATTCTTTCAGCATATGACAGTCCCGTCATCCGGGGAATTAACCTTGTGAACCTACGCTGCACTCCCTCAATAGCAAGAATGTCCTGCCTCAAATTAGGAGACCAAAACTGCACACAATACTCCAGGTGTGGTCTCACTAGGGCCCTGTACAACTGCATAAGGACCTCTTTGCTCCTATACTCGACTCCTCTCGTTATGATGGGCAACATGCCATTCGCTTTCTTCACTGCCTGTTCTACCTGTATGCTTACTTTCAGTGGCTGATGTACTAGGGAAGATAAATTGTAAGCTTTTATTACAAGGGGAATGATACCTTGCCATAATCAAACAGGACTTTGTGAGTCCATGGCCACTGTAGAAGTTACATGTATACGAAGAAGGATAAACTTGCCTTTGAGGCAATCCAACAAACGTTTTGCTATATTGATTGCTGGGATGAGAATGTTGTCCTAGGGGCAAGGCTTCAACAGACTAGGCTGATCTATAGAGTTCAAAAGGGTGAGAGGTGATTTCATTTCAACACATAAACTAATGGGAGGGCATGTCAAAAATGGAGAATATGTGTAGCCTGATCTAGATCAAGGTCCCATGATTGTTAACTACACATGTCCACGATTTGGAAGAATTCCTGCTCTCAGAAGGTTGCAAATAAAATATAGAACATTTAACAGTACAGCATAGAAACACAGAGTGTCAAAGAATTATATGGCATAGAAACAGGCCCAGCAGCCCAACTTGCCAACATGTCCCAGCTATACTACTCCCACTTGCTCACGTTTGCTCCATATCCCTTCAAACCTATCCTATCCCTGCACCTATCTAGCTGTTTTATAACCATAGGGATCAATTACCACCTATGGCAGCTCGTTCCATACACCCACCACCCTTTGTGTGAAAAAGTTACCCCTCAGATTCCTATTAAATCGTTTCCCCTTCATTTTAAACCTATGTCCTCTGGTCCTCGATTCACCAACTCTGGGCAAGAGACTCTGTGCATCTACCTGATCTATCCCTCTCATCATTTTACAGGACAGCCCCTTTGCCTCACGACGATTGTGTTGAACATGATGCCAAACTAAATGAATCCCTTCTGCCTGCACGTGGTCTATCTCCCTCCATTACCTATCTAAAATCCTCTTAAATGCCACAATCACCTCTGCTTCCACCATCAGCCCAGGCAGTGCGTTCCACACATCCAAACAACCTGCCCCACACGTCACCTTAAAACTCATTCCTCAACTCTATTCCTCAAAACTATCTCCACTACTATTTGACATTTAAACCCTGTGAAAATGATTCTGACTGTCTACCCTATCTATGCCTCACATAATGTTATAAACTTCAATCAAGTCTGTAATTCCAGAGAAAACAATTCAAATTTATCCAAACTCTCATTGTAGCTAATATCCTCTAATCCAAGCAGTATCCTGGTAAATCTCTTCTGCACCTTACCCAAAGCCTCTACATCTTTTCTATAATGGGGTGACCAGAACTGCACAGGACAATCCAAATGCAGGTGAAACAAGGTTTTTATAAAGCTGCAACATGACTTCCTCACTCGAAAGGGCCTGTCCCACCGGCATGCGACTCCATGCGGTGAGCGCAACCTAACGTGGTCGCTTGAGCCGTCCGGCCTCGCGGGGCCCGTCCCACTTCGATCGGTGGAGCCGTATGGAGTTGTGCGGAGCAGGTCCCGACATCGCGCGGGGCTCAGAAAAACGGACCATGTTCAAAAATTCCGCGCGGCAACGACTTGTCGGCCCGCAGCCGCTGTGACGCATTACGCACCGCCTCGACGTCGTGCCTCCGTGACCATCTCTGTATGTGCCTCCATGACCCTCTCTCTGTGTGCCTCCGTGCCCCTCTCTGCGTGCCTCCGTGACCCTCTCTCTGTGTGCCTCCGTGACCCTCTCTCTGTGTCCCTCTCTGTCCTTGCAAACTTACCGCGGACATCGCTCCAACTTCGCCCCGCGTCGCGCCACTCACCCGACCTCCGTGCGGCCCCCGCTGCCGGTTTGGTCGCGCTCGCCGCATGCAGGCGCATGCTGGTGGGACCGGCCCTGTACGGGGATCACCCGACCTCCGCGCGGCCCCCGCTTCCAGCTTGCTCGCGCTCACCGCATGGAGTCGCATGCTGGTCGGACCTTTATGCTCAATCCCCTGACTGAGGAAGGCAACAAACCATATGCCTTTTTTTTTAATCACTCTATCTCCTCGTGTTGCTACTTTCTGGCAGCTGTGGACTTGAACCCCAAGACCACTCTGTACATCCACGTTGGGTGGCGTAACTAGGAGGGAGCTGGAGGGGTTGGACTTGAGGCACGTGGGCTGGTAGGAGGGTGAAACAGAGTAATGCCCCCAGTGCCATAAACGGTGGCTGCAGGAAGCACCCCGGGACACAAAGGAGGCCAGACAGGCCAACCAGACTTTGGACTTTGAATAATGGTAGCAATAATGGCAGCGTCGCATGTGTAATATATGCAAAAAGAAATTCACTCTGCAGTTGCATATGTGACAAATAAACCACCATTGACTAATGACTGTTAAAGCTCCTGCCATTAACTGTATGCTTTCCCTTTATGCTTGACCTCCCAAAGTACAAGGCTGCACACTTGCTCAGATTCAACTCCATCTGCCATTTCTCCACCCCTAGACCTGGAACTGATCCATATCTTTCTATTTCACTTCCCCAGAATGTCGAGGCTTTAATCTATGCAATGCTGACATGGATTATTGGAATCCTATCCTCATGATAGGAGTCAAGAAAAGGTAGGAAAGTAGGGTTGAGGACAAAGATTCGATCAGCTGTCACCTTCTTTCAGTGAAAAAGAGGGCTGGAGGAGCCATGTAGCCCACCCATCCCCCTTCATGCTCGTTTATCCTCGCCGTTTACCTTTAAATGGCAATGGTGCAAGTATCGGTGTAGTCAAATGTATTGTTCATATGATCTGTATCTTTGGTGAGGGAAAATGGTATAAAAGGTTTAAACTTGAACACCTTAAAATTGAAGACATCAGAAATGAAGAAAGAACAATATATTGATGAAATATACACATTGGGGTAAACCTGAGAGTTTGGTGTCTAATTCTTCACCATTTTGATTGAACAGATCTGCCACGATCATTTGCTCTCGCTGGAGTCAAAGATGAATTATCATTCATTTGAAATTATCACACTGGAAGTGAGGAGAGAAAGTACCTTTTAGAGCGAGGGGGAGAGGGGGGAGAGAGGGGGGAGAGTGGGAGAGAGAGGGGGAGAGTGGGGGGAGAGAGGGGGAGAGAGGGGGAGAGAAGGGGAGAGAGGGTAAGAGAGGGCGAGAGAGGGGTAGAGTGGGGGGAGAGAGGGGGAGAGTGGGGGGAGAGAGGGGGAGAGAGGGGGGAGAGAAGGGGAGAGAGAAAGGGAGAGAGAAGGGGAGAGTGGGGGGAGAGAGGGGGAGAGAGGGTAAGAGAGGGCGAGAGAGGGGTAGAGAGGGGGGAGAGTGGGGGGAGAGAGGGGGAGAGTGGGGGGAGAGAGGGGGAGAGAGGGGGAAGAGAAGGGGAGAGAGGGTAAGAGAGGGCGAGAGAGGGGTAGAGAGGGGGGAGAGTGGGGGGAGAGAGGGGGAGAGTGGGGGGAGAGAGGGGGAGAGAGGAGGGGGAGAGGGGGAGAGAGGGGGGAGAGTGGGGGGAGAGAGGGGGGAGAGAAGGGGAGAGAGAAAGGGAGAGAGAAGGGGAGAGTGGGGGGAGAGAGGGGGAGAGAGGAGGGGGAGAGGGGGGAGAGAGGGGGAGAGTGAGGGAGAGTGGGGGAGAGAGGAGGGGGAGAGGGGGGAGAGAGGGGGAGAGTGGGGGGAGAGAGGGGGGAGAGAGGAGGGAGTGAGGGGGCGAGAGGGGGGGAGAGGGGGGAGAGAGGGCAGGGAGAGAGGGCAGGGAGAGAGGGCAGGGAGAGAGGGCAGGGAGAGAGGGCAGGGAGAGAGGGGGAGAGAGGACGAGAGAGGACGAGAGAGGACGAGAGAGGACGAGAGAGGGGGAGAGAGGGGGAGAGAGGGGGAGAGTGGGAGGAGAGAGGGGGAGAGAGGGAGGAGAGGGGGACGGAAGGGGAGAGAGAGGGGGGGTTGTTATAGAAGCACTGAATATTTTGCCACAAGGAGTAGTTGAAGAGAGCATTGTTATTTCATTAGGATATGGATATATCTGAAGAAAAAGAGTGAAGGTCAATTGGTGGAAATGGGCAATGGAATTATGCTTGGATTGCTTGTGTGTAGAATGGGCATTGGCACAAAGCTCCAAGCAGCCTTTTCCGATGCTGTGCACTTTGATAGGTTTTATCAGTTAAATTATAAACAAAAGCAACACTGAAGATATCTTTGCACCTTAAAATGCACTGGCGCAAACCATTAAGAGAATATGACTTCCGAGCTGAAAACATTAACTGCCTCTTTAACGATAATTAAAAAAGGGATTTTAAAATTAATTTAATGAAACAGGCACATAAATAAGATTTATATGGACTGTAGTCTTTTGGATAATGCATAGTATAGAGTGGATCTTAGTTTAATAATTCTAACTCCACCTAGCAGAACAAAATGATGTCTTCTGAACTCACCTTCATGATACCTTGCACCATATCACCATAACTAGTTTATAGCTCATTTACAAATCTGCCCACTCGTATTCCTGCTTAACTTGAGAAGTTTTATAGATTCACAAGGGTCCTTTGGCTCATTTTACAACAACTCCAAAGACATACTTACTATGGATGAACTAATTATTACATTGGGTAAGCAATAATATTATTTGTGACACCCTCGGGCAAGAACACGGTGACGTGACTGGCTACAATAACAACCGTTAAATGGCATAAAACAGCTTCACCTGGTAATTTGCTTCAAGCAAGCAATATCTTGTGTAGCATTAAACAGCAATGCAGCAGAGTGTCGGTGCTATCTGACACCACACATCTCAGGTTCAGTTAATATGGTATGTTATATTTGGAAATGAATCTGGAGCTGATTTAGCCCTGACCAAAAAAAAACTTTGTGAAAACAATACTGAAGTCTAGCAGCCCGTTATAAAATGTAACCTTGGTTAACAGTCCTTTGCAAAGACAGGCCTTCTAAAGACAGGCAACTCGTTAAAGCTCAGCATAGTTTTTGATGTTGTAAATCTAAGTAACCTGGCTAAATAACAAATAAACAATGCAGATAACCATCAGCTAATCGTAGTTAGATAAATCAAGAACAAAAAACAGTCCTGGATTGAATTAAATCTCTACTTGACAAGCTATTCAAAGTAGTACTCAGAAACAGCTTATGCAGAGGCGTAAAGTCACAGGTAAATTTTTACAATAATACAGATTCTTCACTCAAAGGGTGGCAAACATTTAGAGTCTTTAGAGTGTTTCTCCTGACAGCTGTGATTGCTCAGTGGTTCAGCATATTCAGTTTTTCTTTTGATGCAAAGGGAATCATGGAAGATAGTGGGAGATGGAGTTGAGGTTGAAGCTCAGCCATGATCTCATTGAGTCCAAGGATGGAATGGGTCACTTGTGCATCCATTTCTAACACTTAGAAGAAATACTGAGTCGTGCATGAAGTTCAGAACAATTATTAAAATGTACCCTCAACTAGCAATAATATCAATGACAAAATAGCTTACCTTTGTGATTTATCTTGCTGGCTAGCTATTTGCTCTCGGATTGTCCAGTTGGATTGCAGAATTTTTTGCACACTTCAATATCTTTTGGTGCCGAGGGAAGTATTTGTTGTCGGCCCTTGTAACTTTGTGGACAGATTTATCTCCCGCTGTCCACTCTGCCCTCAGTTTATCAGTTTTTTTTCCTTCATTAGTTCGGTCCTACAAGCAGCGGCAGTGCCTTCTTTGCTGAATCACAAAAGCCAAGGTCTGCAAAACAGGTCCTTTCTGACTCGGTAAACCTTGATCCACCTCGTCACACGTAGATCTCTTGGGCCATTGAACTTTGATGCAAGTCCTTGAGAACTCAGAGGTTTTAGACATATGAATGAAAGATAAAAAGTGACTGCTGCTTGATTCAATGGCTGAACCTTGGACAAAACTGTCCAAATGAAGCCAATGCTCCAATGAAAAGCCCAAATGTACTGTCCTTGATTTCTGTCAGAATTCTGCCATGATCAATTTAGGTCAATCTGGCTATCAGGATAAGGTGAATATTATTCCGGCTTTAAAGAATAGAAAACCTTTTTTTTCCACATCCATCTCTTAGTCAAGACCGATTTCAAACACATAATCATGAAATAATCGACACCAGATACCCCTGGTTTGTCAAATAAATGTTAATATAACTAAGATTTCCTGTTATAACTTGGGGAAATCCGACAGCACCTGACTGCCAACGATGCAATAGCCAATAGACAATAGACAATAGACAATAGGTGCAGGAGTAGGCCATTCGGCCCTTCGAGCTAGCACAGCCATTCGATGTGATCTTAGCTGATCATCCCCAATTAGTACCCCGTTCCTGCCTTCTCCCCGTATCCCCTGACTCCGCTATCTTTAAGAGCTCTATCTAGCTCTCTCTTGAAAGTATCCAGAGAACCAGCCTCCACCGCCCTCTGAGGCAGAGAACTGCAACGTTGAAGTGCAGATAGCAATGGAGAGACATGCAGCGGTCTGTTTGTGCTCAGCAGAGGCCCACACAGGGCCCGTGAAAAATCACCAGAATACAAATTGAGGATCGTGCTTTGCAAGATATTGGAATGGTTTCAGCCTTGGTCACACTCGAAACCCTGGGCAACATTTTCCGTCAGAATTGGGCAACTTTTTCACTCAGAGAGTGGTGGGTACATAAAATGAGCTGCCAGAGGAGGTAATTGAAGCAGGTACTATAACAGCATTTAAAAGACATTCGGACAAGTACACGGGCAGGAGGAATTTCGAGGGATATGGGCTAAAAGGCAAATGGGCTTATATGGGGCATCCTGTCCAGTGTGGATGAGTTGGGCCGAAGGGCCTGATT
Source organism: Raja brachyura (assembly GCA_963514005.1). The sequence continues at coordinate 43,000,121 of OY740797.1, read as the reverse complement.
CCATGCTGAATAGACTCTATGTCACTTTGACTCAAATTGCATTGGTTTTCCAAAATATGCAAAGGAATTCTTTTTGTATTAACTCACTTGGCACCAAATGGAAAAACACTATCACGATCAGACACAACTTTATGACATAATTGTGTCATTAATGTGCATTACAAAATGTTATTTTACATATTTAAACGTGGTATCCTGTTGCAGTTTAGTTAATGCAGATTAAAACAAATTTTCATGAAAAAATGTGCACTGTAGATAGATACCTCAGGTGGATGGAATGCCTAGATTACACTAATGAGAATTTAGCTAAGTGAAATCATTGAAATCTGTAAGATCCAAAAAGCCCTGTCCCACGGTACGAGTTCATTCCAAGAGCTCTCCCGAGTTTGCCCTGATTCGAACTCGGAGATTTACGGTAATGGCCACTCGTCGGTGCTCGGGGCTCTCGTGGACATTTTTCAACATGTTGAAAAATCTTCGCGAGTCTTCCCGAACTTACCTGCCATTAGCGAGTCTCCCCGAGTACCTGCCGTTAGCGTTACGAGCGCTAAGAGACGTCCCCGAGCTCCGACGTACCCACTACGTTCATTCTCCGTGCTTACCACGAGTTTGATTTTTTCTAAACTCGGGAGAGCTCTTGGAATGAACTCGTACCGTGGGACAGGGCTTTTACTTGGAGAGGATGTTCCCACGTGGGAGCATTTAACATGGGGACATTAAAATATAAGGGCTTGCCATTTAACAGCGAATAGACTAATTGCTTTCTCGCAAGGAATTGTGTGTCTTGGGGCACTCTTCTGCTCTGGTCAATGGAAACAATGTCCCTTGAATACTTTGAACATAGCATTACTTGTAGGCTGGGTTTGTATTCCCTGGAGCAATAGATGCATAGAGGTGACCTGATAGAAGGTTTAGCTTTAGGTTTATTATTGTCACAAGTACTGAGGTGCAGTGAAAAGCTTTGTTTTCGGAACATCATAAGACCATAAGTGATAGGAATAGAATAAGTCCATTCGGCCCATCGTCTACTCTGCCATTCAATCATGGCTGATCTATCTCCTAACCCCATTCTCCTGCCTTCGTCCCATAACCTCTGACACCTTTTGCATGTTATTCAATCAAATCGGATAATATTGTATATAGTTATGGTCAAGTACAAACTTAAGTACAATCGGTAGAAATGAGTGGGAAGGTACAAAGTGCAGAATATAGTTAAATATGTAAGATTACAAGAAACATAGACACAGTAGTTCATCAAAATCTTTTACTCGTGGCAGGGTTATTAAAAACAAGAGAGCAGAGGCTTAAGAAAAGAGAAGAGAGTTTTAAAGGAGAGAGAAGAAAGTTCTACCGCTGCACGACAGAAAGCATACTAACGTATGGCATCTCTGTGTGGTATCTCAGCTGCAAGGAGGCGGAGAGGAGAGCTCTTCAGCGCGTCGTCCACAGAGCGCAGAAGATTATTGGGACTCGGCGAACCAGCCTTGGAGGGCATCTACCACACACGGTGCCTCAGGAAGGCGATCAGCATCCATGAAGACTCCTCACACCCTTGTAATGGACTGTTCGAACTACTTCCTTCCGGCAGACGTTACAAGGCCTTCTACCCCCGCACCCCCAGACTCAGGAACAGCTTCATTCTCAGATCTATAGTGGCTCTGAAACGGCCCTGCTGAGTACCCCCCACCCCCATGGACTGTCTCCCTCGGAATGCCACGTCGCACAGACACATCTGCACTTTAGTCTGTTTTGACTGTTTTACTGTTCTAAAGTTCTCTTGTTCTCGGGTTATCTAAACCTAAATTTTATTAGTTGTTTAAGTTATGACGTCGGATGGAAGTTGCAAACCAAATCTCGTTGCACTTATGTGCAATGACAATAAAAGATATTATTATTATTATTATTATTATTAAAGGAGAGAGCAGAAAGTTTTAAAGGTGACCTGAAGGTTGAGTATTTTACCCAGAGTGATTACAATTTGGAACTCACTGGCAGATGGAGTCTGATATAAATCACAACATTTCAAAACCATATGGTCAAGGCATACAAAGATTCAGACCTAAGGGGGCAAATGGGAGCAGTGTAGTTGGTAAAAGGGTCAGCATGGAATGGAGGGGATGGGCTGAGTGATTAGTTTCCATGCTGTATTCTATGTGTCTACGGGGCACAAGGTTACAGGAATAGTTGGGATTGACATCTATTAGGTTACCATCAGAACAGCCTTGATCTTTTCAAATGGTGGAACAGGATTTCAGGGCTGAGTGGACAATGCTGGTCTTGTTTGTGTCCGCAGGTCAGTATTTTAACAGATTATTTTTCCTTTAACAGTTAAAAACTTCAAATTTGAGATTCTTTGTGTCCTTGCTTAAATTTCAGCCCCTCTCTGAAGGTCCCCAGATAGACACTATCAGTGGCAACTGGGCATGATGATTAATTCAAGATGTGGCCAGATTGACGGGCAAGGCAATCTTCTGCCAAAATGCTTTTGAAATCATCTCACAAGATCACTGAAATTTAATTTGGTCGAGGTGAAATTTGTGCTTGAAAATCCACAATCTTTAATACAGGTACTGATACTGCGGTTTGGTGGCTAATCCTCCCAAAACAGTTAATAAGAGCAACCTTATAGAAACTAAAGGCTTTAAATGGATTTCCACACATTCTGTAGCAACTTTGACGAATATAATTTGGTGGTTCGACTACATTTGGTGTAAAGCAGATGAATACAACTTGGATGGACAGGAGGTATTTTAATAAATGGAGTATAAAAATTTGGCATTACCTTGTTTTTTTAGACATGCAAGGAAATACGGTACGCTGCAATTTTCCATTCTTATGCACTCAAAACCACTTTGCATTATTGCTGAAATGACAGTATAATTGTAGCCTAAGTGATGGAAGAGAAGTGTGTGTTCTACAGATGTCATTCTAATTCAGTATTAAAAGAGTTAACTTTCACTAGCACAGACACATGTTTAGGTTTGGACAAAGTGCCTCCAGGATGGCATTAACCTCTATTTAGGTTTTGCACGGCACTATTTTCATTTTATTGCAATCAATAAAGCAATACAGCTGTGTGACATTCTCTGAGCAAAGAGCACATGAAGCAAATGCTGTTCCGAAAGGCTTATACAGAAATATTTTTTAAAATCTTGTCAGGCAACACGTAAAAAAGCGAGCCCCTGGAATAACTTCAAGTCAGCCGGAACTCATGCCTTTGCTGAAAGATTTTCAATGGACGCAAGTCCCTGAAGAAGCAACTGTTGTTGGTTGGGGAGCTTGCCGTGCTGAACCTAATAAATCAGACAGGGTTGCGGCCTCTGTAGACAAGAGACTGTATCCCAGTGATACAGACTCTCCAGAGTTAATCAAAGCTTTGCAGAAGTTTCTTTTCAAGTTTGTTTTAGCAACCTTGAAAAGTGGTTAGCACCTACATAGTAATTTATTAGAGTCATTCACCATGACAAAGTGTATTTTTATTATCAAGGTAAACAGACCCATACAGCAGTAAGAAAGGCTCTGGCCAATACGCGCGCAAATATATTTCATTCTTGTAAAAACATTTTTGTGTGAACTTCCTATCTCCATCGAAAAGATTTGATTTGGTATTATTATTTCATCTGGCTTTGATCCAAGGAGGAGAGGACTGATTTAAAACTGTAGTCTCCAGAAAGCATGTAGCCAAAACTAACACAGTGTTGGTGGACTGATGACCTGGCAGGGTTGCCTGCTGTCTTATTCCTCGGAGGTGTTATGATTCAATAATTTTATCCATTTAAAGGACTTAGGGAGGGCCATTAAGAACAAAGGTGGAATCTCATGTAAAATGAGTGTGTGGTAGCTCAGGGGAAAGACATTCCTCTCACCACAGGACTGTGCGCTACTGGTAGGCTCATGAACTACACTGAGACCATTATGAAGAGTGGAAAAGCAAATATTGCTCATTGTAATGGAGCTGCTTCCTTCTTAGCCCGAGAAAAGTGAAAATGTGGAGGCTCATTCGCTGTTGTCCACATCGAAATGTAAACGTTTGTTTAAAGATACTTACAAATTGTCAAGCTAAATAAAAAAACATTAGCGATCATATGTATCAACCTTTACTGACTTCTGAAACATCTTCAGTAGGTGTCCAAAGGACCCGGTGGCCTGAGAGTTTTTGCTGCACTCCATTTTGGGTTTTGTTGCTGACTGCAGTCTTCTACCTTCTGTGGTGTCACGGCAGCTTGGTCGAGTCAGGCACTCCTGCAGAGGGCTGCACAGTGGTGCAGCTGGTAGCGTTGCTGTCTCCACAATGCCAGCGACTTGGATTCATCCTGATTTCAGCAACTATCTGTATAGAGTTTGTTTGTTCTCCCTGTGAAGGCATAGAACCAACAAACCCTAGTTGCCCCCATTTACCCCACAATCCAAAGGCGGGCAGAATAATGTTAGTAAAATATTAATAATGTTAGTAGAATAATTGGCCTCTGTTAATTGTCCCTAACACGTATGTAAGAGGTAGAGATTGGGTGGAGGTGAAGAGAATGTGGGGAGAATAAACAATATAGGCTTAAGGTAGACAAAATGCTGGAGAAACTCAGCGGGTGCAGCAGCATCTATGGAACGAAGGCCTATATTGGCAACGTTACGGGCCAAAACCCTTCTTCAGACTGATGTAGGGTGGGGGGGGGGGGGGGGGGGGGAGGAAAGGAGAAAGGAAGAGGAGGAGCCAGAGGGCTGAGGGAGAGCTGAGAAGGGGAAGAGACAGCAAGGGCTACTGGAAATTGGATTTTGAAGGTCAATGTTTATGCCGCTAGGGTGCAGACTGCCCAAGCGGAATATGAGGTGCTGCTCCTCCAATTTCCGGTGGTGCTCACTCTGGCCAAGGAGGAGGCCCAGGACAGAAAGGTTGGAATCGGAATGGGAGGGGGAGTTGAAGTGCTGAGCCACAGGGGGATCAGGTTGGTTAATGCGGACCGAGTGGAGGTGTTCGGCGAAACGATCGCCAAGCCTACGCTTGGATTAGTGTGGATGGACAGTTGATGGTTCGCATGGTGTGGTGGGCTGAAGGATTAATTTCCATGCTGAATGTCCCTATGACTCCACGCAAATATTCTAGTGGGATTATTTTCTTAATTTTTTAAGTGTAACGAGATAATACAAATAATTCTCCTTGATCGCTATGTCACTGAATCATTGTCGACTCCACAAAGTCCATCCTTCAACCTCTATAGCTAAAACTTTACAGATTTGTACGAAGACTTTAGGAATTGACTCTGAATAAAGCAATGAATAGCATAACTTAACGCATTTGCTGCTGAACAAAAAGGACCTAAAACGTTAGCACGGAAAGTTAATAGTACAAATATTTGGATAGAAATATTGTAAAGTATATTTCACATTTTAATATATTTCGTGATGTCATTGAAAGAGGCCACTTCACCCCACAGAGAAACCAAATTCCACACTAATTTACCCTGCAACCTACGCTCGCCATTTCCCCATCAACTCCCCCAGATTTACGGGAGCACAACTTTGTATTAAATGTTTTTCTGTTGATATTTATTCAACTTATCTCATATCAATGGACATGTGATCTATGTGTTGTCCAAAAAACATTTTACTTTCATTACTCAGTTGTAGTAGTCGATGTTTACTCAGAAAAATGTCAAAAAATGAACTTGGCCGACTGCCCAGATATCCTGCCGGTCGTCCCAGCCTGTTTGTGCTCATTTGTTCCACGTGCCGAGCGGTGTATGTGATGACACACCGCGCTGGACAATGACGTGACACGGCTCTAAGCAGCACCAATCACTTCCTGACCTCAGCATCTCCTGACGTCATACTCATGGATCGACTGGGCCGATATTCACTGGAATTTAGAAGGATGAGAGGGGATCTTATAGAAACATATAACATTCTTAAGGGATTGGACAGGCTAGATGCAGGAAAATGTTCCTGATGTTGGGGGAATAAGGGGAAGGCCATTTAGGACTGAGATGAGGAAAAACTTTTTCACCCAGAGAATTGTGAATCTGTGGAATTCTCCGCTACAGAAGGCAGTGGAGGCCAATTCACTGGATATTTTCAAGAGAGAGTTAGATATAGCTCTTCTGGCTAACGGAATCAAGGGATATGGGGAGAAAACCGGAATGGGGTTCTGATTGTTGATGATAGGCCATGATAGTATTGAATGGCGGTGCTGGCTCAAAGGGCCGAATGGCCTACTCCTGCACCTATTTTCCATATTTCTATGTTTCTATTTGACTTTCATGTCTGTCTTAAAAGTCTCTGATTATCAGAGATACTTAAACTTTTTTTGAATAGATTTAAATAATTAAAGAAGAAACATGATTAAAACATTTGAAAATAAATAAATGTAATTATAAACCCACCAAAACATGACAGAAGTTAAAATAAGAAAATAGGTCACCTTCCTCGCCTTTACTCATAGGGAGGTCAGCATCTTTCAAATGGATGGCTTTGTTGCTCACATTCTAGCTGTCTCAGGTGACAGCCAGTTGCTCAGACCTCACTCAGCCCAGCAGTGTTCCACTCTGAACTCAGCCACAAGCCCTGTGGCAGAGCAGACCATCCACCGAGTGTGGTCACATTGCTCTTCCACCTCTTGCCAAATGTCTACCTTCCAATGCGCAGGGTAAGAGGCAGGTCTTGCCATTGCTAGCAAAATGTAGCTAAGCCTGACGTCACAGACGGCAAGGAAGCAGGAGGGAAATGAAGCACCGGGCCATTGCCATGCATGCTTGAGCTACCTGTAGTTTCGTTTAGTTTAGTTTAGAGATACAGCGCGGAAACAGGCCCTTCGGCCCACCGAGTCCGCACCGACATACATACATCCCTATACATCTACACTATCCTACACAAGCTAGGGACAATTCACACATACACCAAGCCTGTAAGTCTTTGGGGTGTGGGAGGAAACTGAAGATCTTCAGTGGAATTGAGTTTCCGAAAGAATTAACAGAGATGTTTGACCCCACTAAAGGTAGGTGTGACTTCCTCTGCCAGTGGAGTGTTTGTTGTGGGTCTCTTTCTGGGTTTATGCTTGTGTCACTGGTTCAGCATAGAATAACCCAGATCGTTGTACAGGGCCCAAGTGAGACAACACCTGTAGTGTGTGCAGTTTTGGTCTCCAAATTTGAGGAAGGACATTCTTGCTATTGAGTGAGTGCAGCGTAGGACTGTCATATGCTGAGAGAATGGAGAGGCTGGGCTTGTCTCGTCTGGAATTTAGGATGAGATGGGGATCTTATTAAAACATATAAAATTATTAAGCGTTTGGACACGCGAGAGGCAGGAAACATGTTCCGGATGTTGGGGGAGTCCAGAACCAGGGGCCACATTTTAAGAATAAGGGGTAAGCCATTTTGAATGGAGACAAGGAAACACTTTTTCTCACAGAGAGTGGTGAGTCTGTGGAATTATCTACCTCAGAGGGCGGTGGAGGCCGGTTCTCTGGATACTTTCCAGAGAGAGCTAGATCGGGCTCTAAAAGATAGCAGAGTCATAGAAACATAGAAAATAGGTGCAGGAGGAGGCCATTCGGCCCTTCGAGCCAGCACCATCATTCATTGTGATCATGGCTGATACAACATCAGGGGATATGGGGAGAAGGCAGGAACAGGGTACTAAATGAGGATGATCAGCCATGATCACATTGAATGGCGGTGCTGGCTCGAAGGGCCGAATGGCCTACTCCTGCACCTATTGTCTATTGCCTATTGTCTATCTCGGAAAAAACCCACGCAGTCACGGGGAGAATGTGCAAACTCCGTACAGACAGCACCCATAGTTGGGATCGAACCTTGGTGTCCGTTGCTCCAAGCGCTGTAAGGCAACTCTACTGCTGCACACTATGTCCGCCCACAATGGTGAAAGCTTTATGACACACCACTGCCCACAAATGTGCAGCAATTGAGGATGAATCCATCTGATGTTAATATTTTAAAAATATCTTGAAGACCATCTAATTCTGGGTAATGCTGCTGAATAATGCAGATTGTGTGGGTTATATTGAAATGTGTGCATTATCTGCGATCACAAACATATACTTCAATAGTTTCCTTAGTTTAACTTAAAGATACACCATAGAGACAGGCCCTTCGGCCCCCAAGTCCAAGCTGATCATTAATTCTGTGTGATCGTACTTCCCCAGCCATTTCCTCTACAAAGACCATTTATCTTGCAAACTCTCAAATCTTTGGGATGTGGAAGGAAATTGGAACACCTGGAAGAAGCCCATGCGGTGAAAGGAAAATGTGCAAACACCACACAGACAGCACCCAAGGTCTGGATCGAACCCGGGTCTCTGGCACTGTGAGGCAGCAGCTCTACCAGCTGTGCCACGGTGCCCCTCGGATTCTTGATATAGTGATTGTTGCAGGAATGAAAAGTGAGATCCCTCCATTGTGGTTGTGAATTTTTTTTAAAAGACATGAAAATATAAATCCAGTTGGCTTATTTATGTGCTTCCGAGTAAAAACCACTCATCTTCACTTGTCTGGCCCATTTGTGATTCCAGTTCCTCAACAACCTGATTGATTCTCAACCATGTTAGCAATCCTTACTGAAAGTTAATACAGAAAAAGGCTCTGGTGTTTGAGGTGCAGTAGGTCAGGAATAACACCTTTTCAATTCTGGAGTTTGGATAGAGTAATGGAACTAAAATCTTTTCTGTCATGAAGTGTGATTGGCCAAACCTAAGTCAGTTCGGAAATGGGTGAAAACTTTACCAGCCAAGTTTCCAGGCACTTAGAAAGGCAATAAAAACACACGGGGTAGGTGTTATAAATGTCATGGTGGGAAATGTTCCTCAAAGTCATTTTAGCTTCATGTCAACAAAGATAGAAAACATTCCAAAGGTTAACGAAGGAATACAATGGCCTGCTTCCTTTACCATCTTTACTTTTTTGCATATCCTTCATTTATTGGTCTATATCTTTCTACACCATTTAGAACGGAGACGAGGAAACACTTTTTCTCACAGAGAGTGGTGAGTCTGTGGAATTCTTTGCCTCAGAGGGCGGTGGAGGCAGGTTCTCTGGATGCTTTCAAGAGAGAGCTAGATGGGGCTCTTAAAGATAGCGGAGTCAGGGGATTTGGGGAGAAGGCAGGAACGGGGTACTGATTGGGGATGATCAGCCATGATCACATTGAATGGCGGTGCTGGCTCGAAGGGCCTAATGGCCTACTCCTGCACCTATTGTCTATAGTCTATTGTCGATCATTGTCTATATCTCTTCCTTCCCTTTCCCGTGACTTTCAGTCTGAAGAAGGGCCTCGACCCGAAACATCTATACTGGATGTATTCAAGAGAGTTAGATATGGATAGGGCTAATGATATTAAGGGATATGGGGAGAAGGCAGGAACGGGGTACTGATTCTGGATGATCAGCCATGATTATATTGAATGGCGGTACTGGCTCGAAGGGCCGAATGGCCTAGTCTTGCACCTATTTGCAATGTTTCTATGTCACCCATTCCTTCTCTCCAGAAGTCCTGCTGAGTTACTCCAGCTTTTTGTGTCTATCTTCGGTTTAAACCAGCATCTGCAGTTCCTCCCTACACATTCCAAAGGTTAGTCCGTGACTCTTTGTAAATGATTTGCTTGTCCCGATGTCCTCAAATGATGCGAAAAAGTCTGAGGTGTCCACGTCTGCCGATATTTTGATTTTTTTTCTCTGTAGCTGATCATGTTTAACATCCTTACAAGAGTCACTGAGACTTCATCATGTGACTTATGGATACAATCTGATGGAGCACTATCCTCAGGAACACGGCATAGATTCTATCGATTCGACATAATGGATAGAGTGTCACATTCAGCAGCAGAAGAGAAAGGCAGAGAGATGTAATGAGAATGGAGCTCATCTCCAAACTATTGCCTACCCTATTCCATTCTACAAGAATGTGAATGTTTAAAGACAGGGGAACTATTGATTGAAAAGTAAATTAGAATGCAAAACCCATTAAGCTTATTTAATGAAATATTAATTTTTTTTTACACAAAATTAATTTTGGTGGAAAAAGATTGGGGCAAACAAAATGGAAATTTGAACATGCAAAATGCATTTGATATTATTTCTCATCTGCATTGTTGGTATATTTTCCACACAAAAACCCCCTTTATTTTCAAATATTTCTTTCCACAGATATTCTCTATGAAGTCTGCATGGGTGAAAAGACATCCAGAGTGATCAATGAGAAGTCTCCACAAAGTCCAGTCCAATAAAGAAAAGCTCAACACAATTCTGCAAGCAGACCTCTCTGGGCCACCTCATACCTGTGCAGCACCCAGCTGCTGAGATGAAAGGGGAAGAGGTCATAGGACCTCAACATGCTCTCAAAAGCTTCAGAAACCAAGAGTTACTTGGCAAAACAATTGTTCTTGTTCTGAGGTGGCATAGCAGGGCAGCACAGTGGTGCAGTGGTGGAGTTGCTGCCTTACAGCGCCAGAGACCTGGGTACGATCTTGACTATGGATGCTGTCTGTGCGGAGTATGTACTGTATATTCCTCGCGACCTAGAAATGTGGAACGCGGGGGGCCATATCCTCATTTGGGGCTGAAATGAGGAAAAGGTTTCCCACTCAAAAGGTGGGAAATGAGGGAGAGGAGATGAACGACAATTTTTGAAAGGATAGAGATATGGTCATTGTAAGCCCCAAAGTTCTTAACAACCACCATGTAATTTTTGAAATGCAGTCAATATGTTCACGTCAACATCCCTGCCATGGCATTTGTAACCACATAATCTGAGTGACGATAGTTGATGTATTAATAATAACAATGAGCAATGAGACAATCCTTCCTCAGATGGCAGATTGATAAATGCTGCATTGTGAAGAAGGTAAAGCATTCGATTCTCTTGGTGCTGCAGCGAACAATTGCCCTGGATCATCTGCCTGGAGTGAGGCTTGACATTTTTATCTCATCACCTCCAAAGTTTATCTTGAAGATAGACACAAAATGCTGGAGTAACTCAGGCAGCATCTCTGGAGAGAAGGAATGGGTGACGTCAAGGTCAAGGTCCTTCTTCCTAAGTTTATCTATTACATTGTGTCAGGGTTGACTACTTCCTGGAGGAGTGGAACTAAAAAACCAGAGGTGTGTTAAATTTGACCAGAGTACTTCTTTATATAATGGTCTTAATATAATTAAAAAAGATTATTGAGATGGTGAGAAGTAACAAAAAAGAAAGGCAGGATGATAACGGAGCTAAATTATTATAAACAGCAGGTAACACTGATTCAGCTGGACTACTGCTCTCTGGAAAAGAAGGTGAATGAATGTTAACCCAATAGGAATCCCAATAGATTACAAAAGGGTTTGATAGGGCAGACATTGGGACAGTATTTGTATCGTCTGGGGTGAAGACCAGAACTGAAGAGCATAATTATCAAACATATATTGTTAATTACAATGTAAAATTCAGAATAAAGTGCTTTATCCGGCATTCTGGCTGTTTGAATATATCACTACAAGGACTACTTGAGATGAGGAGTGTCGATGCAATAAAAGAGAGGCAAGAGCAAGGAAAACCAGGACAGGGATGTTGAAGAAGGAAGGGAAGCAGCTTCATTGGAATATGGATATGGTGGACAGGGATATTAATGGACGAAGCAAGTCGGCCACCCTTTGCTAATGCTGGACGTGGATGGCTGAGGAGATGCAAGGAACTGCAGATGCTGAAATCATGAGCTTAAAACGCAAAAGTGCTGGAGGAACAGCAGGTCAGGCAGCATCTGTGGAGGGATGGACAAGTGCATTCACACCGGGACCTTCCTTCGTACTGACAGCTGAGTTGAGTATGGAGCTTTAGCTTCATTCGAAGCAATGAAACAGCTCTCAAATATTTCTGACACTCAAAGAACTTAAAAGTTGAAACAAAATAAAAATTACTTTAAAATAATATAATGTTAATGCTTATCGAATCACATTAAAGCACTAACCATGTAAAATATTTAAACGTATTACAATCCTACAGTGGAGTGGAAGTTTCCTTTGTGTGTGTTTTCTTTTAATGCGAGGGAGCCCCTGCACAGTGTTGGCACAGAGGTGGCACAATGGTAGCACAGAGGTGGCACAGTGTTGGCACAGAGGTGGCACAATGGTGGCACAGTGTTGGCACAGTGTTGGCACAGAGGTGGCACAATGGTGGCACAGTGTTGGCACAGTGTTGGCACAGAGGTGGCACAATGGTGGCACAGAGGTGGCACAATGGTGGCACAGAGGTGGCACAGTGTTGGCACAGTGTTGGCACAGTGTTGGCACAGAGGTGGCACAATGGTGGCACAGAGGTGGCACAGTGTTGGCACAGTGTTGGCACAGTGTTGGCACAGTGTTGGCACAATGGTGGCACAGAGGTGACACAGTGTTGGCACAGTGTTGGCACAGAGGTGGCACAGTGTTGGCACAGAGGTGGCACAGTGTTGGCACAGTGTTGGCACAGAGGTGGCACAATGGTGGCACAGTGTTGGCACAGAGGTGACACAATGGTGGCACAGCAGGGCAGCGCAGTGGTGCAGCGGTAGAGTTGCTGCATTACAGCTCCAGAGACCTGGGTACGATCTTGACTATGGGTGCTGTCTGTGCAGAGTATATATATTCCTCTTGTGAACTCGGGGTTCATATCCTCATTTTAGGACTGAAATGAGGAAAAGGTTTCTTGCTCAGAAGGCGGTAAATCTCTGAAATTCTCTACCCTTGAGGGCCGTGAAGGCTCAAACACTGATTGTATTCGGAAATTGAAATGGTCTGTGCTGGCAATTGCCAGTGTAATACTCGGGACTGGCAGAAGGACCTTGGTCCTCAGCTTGGTGGGATGTCGGGTACAGCGGTGCAGTGAAAGATGGAGTAGCATCGACCACTCATTCACGTCTGGAATTAGAGTGAGTGTGGAATTAGAGTGAGTGTGTTTCCGTCGATGGGGCTGAATGCTGCCAGTTCTCTTTGTAATTGTTAGCCACAACGAAGACAATTTGGCTCATTGGCTTGCTGATGTGAAAGGCACAAACAAATGGCGATGGCATGAACTGACTTTAACTCAGTCTGCGGCTCAGCACTCTCACGCTCCGAACATCGCAATGCCAGTTAGAAGCAAAATGCGCTGTTGAAAGAAATAAGTCAGAATTTGGAATAAGAAATGTGAGCAGCAATCTGACACACACTTCATACTTCCAGGATTAAGCATAGGTTAATCAGAAATATTCTTTGATTGGTTTCCCCCCAACATTGCTTTGTTTATGTTTTTCTGTACAGTACAGATAATCAGTGTAAACCACCTTCTATGTGTACATGTAAGCAGTCATTCACAGGTTATATCTTCCCTGTTCCTGCACTTTGCAAATACTCTGGATAAAATAAAATTGTACTCTCCACCTAAAGATTTCCCATCATTAGTGGTTGGAAAATCATGGGCTTGGAGTGTGCAATTTTGTCACGTGCTTTGATTTATATCAGCAGCAATTTTATTGCAATGTTTACCCTTCCATTTATTTGAAACTTTCTGACTTTAAAGCAGGAAGATGTCTTCCCAGATCAAAGCAATTCACAGACAGTCCAATTAAATTGCAAGAAGTTGTGTTCTTACACAGAATGAGCTACTTCACAACTGATGTGAACTAGTTGAAAGATTATAGTTTCTAGTTGGCGCAGCTGGTAGAGTTGCTGCCTCACAGTGGCAGAGACCTGGGTTTGACCTTGACCTCGGGTGCTGTCTGTGAGGAGTTTGCATGTTCTCCCTGTGACTGCGTGAGTTTTTCCCCGGGTACTCTAGTTTCCTCCCACATCCCAAAGATGAGAGGGGTCGTAGGTTAATTGGCCTCTGTAAATTGGCCTGAGTGTGTTGGAAGTGGATGAGAAAGTGGGATAACATAGAACTAATGTGAACGGGTGATCAATGGTGGGCATGAACCCGATGGGCCGAAGGGCCTATTTCCATGTTATATCTCTAAAACTTAAACTAAAACCAAAAGTTCGTGAAAGATCATGGCCAGATCAGCAGGAGCTGATCGAACTAAATCATTCAGAATTTCATCATAACATCATAAGTGATAGTAGTAGAAATAGGCCATTCGGCCCATCAAGATTACTCCGCCATTCAATCATGGCTGATCTATCTCTCCTAACCCCATTCTCCTGCCTTCTCCCCATAACCTCTGGCACCCGTACTAATCAAGAATCTTTCTATTTCCATTTTAAATATATCCACTGGCTGTCTCCGCAGCCTTCTGTTGCAAATAATTCCACAGATTCACCACCCTCTGACTAAAGATATTTGTCCTCATCTCCTCCCTAAGAGAATGTCCTTTAATTCCAAGGCTGTGACCTCTAGTCCTAGACTCTCCCACTAGTGGAAACGGCCTCTCCACATCTGCTCTATCCAAGCCGAGGTGTGGCCTAGAAGAGTGATTGGAGCTGGGGAAATGATCCGAGGTTTTAACGGTTCACACCACCCACACTGCAAAGGCATCAAATACATTTGAGGAGTATCAGACTCGTTAGTGTGTCTTAGGGGATAGAAACGAGCTGGCATGTTTGGAAACTGCACCATTTTATTAAAATCATGCGCGATCAGCAGCTACTCTTGGGACTCTGTGCGAGGGAATAGTTATGTATGAAAGGCTATTCTATGAAGACGATTACAGGACAGCCCTGATGTGCAGGCGAAGCAAGATACTTGGATGCTGTCAATTTAACCTCCCTCCCGACATACATCGTGAAAAGCGCCTGAGGCAAAACTGGTCAGCATTACCACGGCCTTTCAAAGTGCAGTGAAAGACTCCTGGAAAAGCAGAACCTTTTACCTTCTCACAAAGAGCTCTGAAACAGACACATTATTGAGCTCGTAGCTCCAGGTCACTTGGGCACTTGTCTGGTCCAAGCAATAAATTAGTGTACAGGGCATCACATCTTCTGGGTATATCCACGGTGATTCCCAACGTGCATCAGATATGTGGGGGCCATCTTGTCAAAAGTGTAATCAATATAAATGCTACATGATTTTCCACAGTGTTTGTTACTTATTTACAAGACCTGTAGGCATTGTAAATCAATTTTCTGCAAGGAAAAGCAGTTAGAAAGCAGTAAAGTTCAGTGAAGGGTACATCCATAATTATTTGCCAAAGAATGCCATTAAGACTGATATTTTGTACTGATTAAAATAAAACTCGAAGCCTATAAAAAATGATTGGTCAGTTCTATGGGACTGTGCAAGGGAATAGTTCCCTCGCACAGAGAAATCTGGGAACTCAGTTGCAGAGCTATTTGTTAAAATATTTAAGAAGGAACTGCAGATGCTGCAAAATTGAAGGTAGACAAAAATGCTGGAGAAACTCAGCGGGTGAGGCAGCATCTATGGAGTGAAGGAAATAGGCAACGTTTTGGGTCGAAACCCTTCTTCAGACCTGTTTGTTAAAATCTATCCTTTGTAGTTTAGCAGCAGCTTTGAGAGCAGTAAAAATCAAAGGGAGGAGAGTGAGAGAATAGAACTTGGAACATAGAACCGTACAGCACAGGAACTGGCCCTTCGGCCCACAATGTTTGTGCCGAACATGATACCTACTTAAACTGATTCCACCTGCCTGTACATGGTCCAACATTTCCCTCTATTCCTCTATGCAACAATACCATATCTGCCTTCACCACCACCCCTGACAATGCATACCAGGCTCCCACCACTCTCTGTGTAACAATATCTCTATTAAATTCTCCCCAAGAATTTTTAATCATCGCGGGTATACAGAGGTGAGTTATCAATGGCGGAGAATAACCTTTCAGGCCAATTCTGAGTCTGAAGAAGGGTCGCGGCCTGAAACGTTGCCTATTTCCTTCGCTCCATAGATGCTGCCGCACCCGTTGAGTTTCTCCAGCACTTTTGTCTACCTTTCAGACCAATTGACTCCGCTAATGAACCTAAGATTCCTTTCCATCTTGGAACTCTCCCCACCGTACAACGGAGATGCAACTGGAAGTGAAGAACAAGCCTAAATCTTTCAACTTTAAGTCACTTTGTGCATTTTCTAGCAGTAGTCGTTGAGCAAATTGTCCAGGAAAACATAAATGGACATTCCTGGGGTCTGCTGTTTTTATTATCACAGAACCTTGTCCGAATTCACTGACAGACTGACCGCAGTTCCACACGGCCATCATGGGCGTGCTTGGCCACAGGTGGAAGTGCAGAGTGAGATAGTGGTCACTTGGTAACTTACCGTGGTGCTAAGCAGCTTTATGTAACTTTAGCATTGTGTGCTGTTCTGGTCGTCCCATTACAGGAATGATATGCCTGGTGCAGAAGAGTTTTACCAGAATGCTGCCTGGTTAGAAGGTATTAGCTACAAGGAGAGACATTGGATGCACTTGGATTGTTTTCTCTCCAGTGTCGGAGGCTGAGTGGAGACCTGACAGAAGTATGTGAAACATCTACATGGTAGACAGTCAGAACCTTTTATTTTTGGGTAGAAATGTCAAAGACCAGAGGGCACATCTTTAAGGTGAAAGGGGAAAAGTTTAAAGGAGGTTTGTGGAGCAATATTTTTTACACATTGTTTTGCTGGGTGCTTGGAATGTGCTGCCAGGAGTGATGGTCGCAAAGGCAATTGTAGCATTAAAGAGGCTTTTGGATAGGCCTATGGATATGCAGGGAATGGAGGGAAAGGGATAACAACAGAGATTAGTTTAACTTGGCATCATGTTTGGTGCAGACATTGTGGGCGGAAGGGCCTGCTCTTGTGCTGTATCGTTCCATATTCCAACACAGTCCAGATGAAAGGAAAAGCAGGATATTCACCTCGTAACCTTTCACCATGGAGGGGCAGCAACGTGATTCAGGGGAATGAGATTGCCAGCCTCGTTGTGAATGGTAACATAGAAACATAGAAACATAGAAACATGGAAAATAGGTGCACGAGTAGGCCATTCGACCCTTCGAGCCAGCACCGCCATTCAATATGATCATGGCTGATCATCCAAAATCAGTATCCCGTTCCTGCTTTTCCCCCATATCCCTTGATTCCGTTAGCCCTAAAAGCTAAATCTAACTCTCCCTTGAAAGCATCCAGTGAATTGGCCTCCACTGCCTTCCGTGGCTGAGAATTCCACAGATTCTCAACTCTCTGGGTGAAAAAAATAATTCCTGGTGGTGAAGTGTGGTGAAGTTTTTGAGTTAGTTTATTTTATTTGCTGCTTTGAAACATTCATTCATATTTTAAGGTGTGAATAAAATCTATTTTTATTTCTCTTTTAAATGTTTTTATTAACTATTTGAATGGGTGTTAAGTGACTCTGATCATCAAACCGATACAAAATCCTAAGGAGGTGGTGATTTGTGAAAGACTGTTAGAAGGTTCATGGGGCAAGGCTTCCGAATATACTATCAAAGGCTTATAAACAGCTTGCAGTCTGCTCATAGGGTCAACGCATCATGCTCTCTGCATGATGTGGGCTGAGTGGAACACTGTGGACAGTGAGCTAGGTCCAGCAGATTCCAGTAGACAATAGACACTAGACAATAGACAATAGACAATAGGTGCAGGAGTAGGCCATTCGGTCCTTCGAGCCAGCACCGCCATTCAATGTGATCATGGCTGATCATCCCCAATCAGTACCCCAATCCTGCCTTCTCCCCATATCCCCTGACTCTGCTATTTTTAAGAGCCCTATCTAGCTCTCTCTTGAAAGCATCCAGGGAACCTGCCTAAACCTCCCTCTGAGTACAGGGTGGTGAAAGTGCACCCAGCCACAGTCTATGTTTCGGAAAGAAAGAGCTACATCCATAATATAATAATAATCAGGGGAGAGGACTTCAGTAACCTCTCCATCCACCACCCGTGCATCATGGTTTCAGCGGCATGCACTGCAACAACACAAGAAGGTTTTTTCCAATTGTTTGTCACAAGCGAAGGACCTTTGTCCACTAACCAAATGCAACAGACACATCTGCTGTTAGATTAACCCCTCAATCTATGCAACAGCCTACCTTGTGTGGATATCTCCATTCTCAAATTATAGCAAGACAATAAGCAATAATATGGAAGGATGTGAGATCTAATCAGCCTGAGAATTGGACTGCATAGTACCTGTTTTTAGGATGTCACACCATTTTCTAATGCAAATTGGAGATAATCTCCAGTGAACCTGGAATGTAATTAGACTGGGCACTTCCAAGTGAGTGTCTCATGGCATCAGGTACACGCACAATTGAGTAATTATTTACATGACACGCAGTCCTGCTCTTAACAACATATAGTAGAGCAACAAACTGAACAGCATATAAACACAGTGCAGCATTCTCAGTAGAACTAGAATCATATCGGGCTTGATTGTTGCCTTGCTTGCTATTTACAGAGACACTCTGCTGACATCGGGAGACATGACTCCTTAGCACTGTATCTGTGTGCAAGTTTGCACGTTCTCCTTGTGACCGCATGAGCTTCCTCTGGGTGCTCTGGCTTTCTCCCGTGTTCTAGTGACGAGCAGATTGGTAGGTTAATTGGCCAACGTAAATTAGCCCCAATGTGCAGAGGTGTGGTAGAATATGGAGAGTTGATGGCAAAGCGGGGAGAATAAAACAGAATCAATGCTGGATTAGTGTGCATGGATATGTGATGGTTGGCACTGAAAGGTCACTAACTATAACATACAGTGCATTCAGAAAGTATTCAGACCCCTTCACTTTTTCCACATTTTGTTAAGTTACAGCCTTATTCTAAAATGGATTCAATACTTTTTTTTATCATCAATCTACACACAATACCCCATAATAAAAAAGCAAAAACAGGCGTTTAGAAATTTTTGCAAAGTAATTAGAAAGAAACAACTGAAATATCACATTTACATAAGTATTCAGACCCTTTACTCAGTACATTGTTTAGGCACCTTTGGCAGCAATTACAGCCTCAAGTCTTCTTGGGTATGACGCTACAAGCTTGGCACACCTGTATTTGGGTAATTTCTCCCATTCTTCTCTGCAGATCCTCTCAAGCTCTGTCAGGTTGGATGGGGAGCGTCGATGCAGAGCTATTTTCAGGTCCCTCCAGAGATGTTCGATCGGGTTCAAGTCCGGGCTCCGGCTGGGCCACTCAAGGACATTCACAGTCTTGTCATGAAGCCACTCCTGCATTGTCTTGGCTGTGTGCTTAGGGTCATTGTCCTGTTGGAAGGTGAACCTCCGCCCCAGTCTGCGGTCCAGAACGCTCTGGAACTGAGGAGTGGCTTCTGTCTGGCCACTCTACCATAAAGTCCTGATTGGTGGAGTGCTGCAGATATAGTTGTCCTTCTGGAAGGTTCTCTCATCTTCACAGAGGAACTCTAGAGCTCTGTCAGAGTGATCATGAAGTTCTTGGTCATCTCCCTAACCAGGGCCCTTCTCCCCCGATTGCTCAGTTTGGCCAGGTGACCAGCTCTATTCAGAGTCCTGGTGGTTCTAAAGTTCTTCCATTTAAAAATGACAGAGGTCACTGTGCTCTTTGGGACATGCAAATGCTGCAGAAATTGTTTTATACCCTTCTCCTGATCTGTGTCTCGACACAATCCCGTCTTGGAGGTCTACGGACAATTCCTTCATCTCCATGGCTTGGTTTTTGCTCTGACATGCACTGTCAACTGCGGGACCTTATACAGACGGGTGTGCGCCATTCCAAATCACGTCCAATCAATTTAATTTACCACTGGTGGACTCCAATCAAGATGTAGAAACGTCTCAAGGAAAATCAATGGAAACAGGTTGCTCCTCAGCTAAATGTTGAGTGTCAGAATACTTACGTAAATGTGATATTTCAGTAATTTATTTTTAATTATTTTCCAAAAATTTCTAAACACCTGTTTTCGCTTCTTCATTCTGTGGTGTTGTGTGTTGATTGATCATAAAAAAAAAAGAATTGAATCCATTTTAAAATAAGGCCGTAACGTAACAAAATGTGGAAAAAGTGTAGGGGTCTGAATACTTGCTGAATGCACTGCATTTATCCGTGACCGTATGATTCTGACAAGTGGCTGCTGAACTGTCTTCAGGCTGCTTAATATGTTCCAATATTTCAATTTGTGTCAGAAGTAACAGAATGTGAATTTTCTAGCATTCACTTACAGAGTAACTCCCTCAACGGATGTTTCAATGGTGCCACCAATGGCAGCTCTGTGGGAGGTGATATAATGGCCATGGCTGGTCACTCAGCATGGGTCTAGACCTCAAGGCAAGAGGCAGAAACCTTCACTCAGAAGGCAATCTCTCGTCTTACTAGTTACGGTGTCGTCTTGGAGAGTTTCATTGTCTGTATAACTCGTTATCGCCTAGCCCACAGCCAACAATGGACCGTTTCCTTGATCATCGTTCCATTTTTGCATATCTTTCACTCATTTGTGCTGTACATCATCATCCACACCTCTCGATTCCCTTCCCCCGAATCAGTATGAAGAAGGGTCTTGACCCGAAACGTCACCACCTCCTTTTCTCCAGAGATGCTGTTTGACCCGCTGAGTTACTCCAGCTTTTTGTGAATATCTCACAAGGCAAATCTACTCCCACAGAGTATGTGGAGACACCGCATTTTCTGATGAACAATATGCAGTATTCATGGGCACAATTGTTCTAAGGTTATCGTCGCTATGAAGCGATACACTCTGCAGAAAGACGTTTGATCACTCCGTCATGGATCGCTCTCCACACAAAGCTAGGTTTGCTTTCAACTTCCTCACCAGAAGATCTTTCTAAGCAGCCCCAACAAAGATCTCTGCATGTCTCCCAGTCCACTGCTATATCAGAGAAATCACTGAGTGTGTGAAGCAATAATTTCATCTACTTCCAGTTCAGATGGGGGATGAGCCGTGTTTGCCAAACGCAGCGACCATTGACTGCATTCGTGTGCTAGCAAGATCTTCCCTTAAAAACGCTTAACAGGACAACTTCCCATTCCTTCCATGTGCAGATCATTTTGGGTATTACACAATTATCTCCTGGTGAAAGCCATATTCTGGAAAGGACACACGATTTCTTCATCCTGAGGGAGCCTATATGGCCGCACATATTCAGACATTGGCACAGGTCTTAAGGAATAGGAGCAATATTAGGCCATTTGGCCAATCAAGTCTATTCCTCCATTCAATCATGGTTGATCTATCTCTTCCACCTAACCCAATTCTCCTGCCTTCTCACCATAACCTCTGACACCTGTACTAATCAATAATCTAGCTATCTATGCCTTACAAATATACACTGGCAACCTCTACAGCCTGTGGCAAGGAATTCCACAGATTCGCCGCTCTCTGACTAAAGAAATGTCTCCTCATCTCCTTCCTAAGAGAATGTCCTTTAATTCTGAGGCCATGACCTTTAGTGGTACACTCTCCTACTAATGGAAACATCCTCTCCACATCCACTCTATCCGAGCCTCTCACTATTCTGTATGTTTCAATGAGGTCCCCCATCACAGCTGGAGGAATGGATGGTGGGGCCAAGGAATAACCTTTGCTTCCCCGGCTGCTCACACCTGTGAGAACTGAGCAACAGCCGAACAACGGATTCACTAAGAATCAGGCAAAAAGCAAGACCGGAGCGGAAACCACCAAAGGAATCCTGAAGATGGGATTTTATCGACTGTTGCAGCCTGGCGGAGTTCCATAGTGCATGATGAGCCAATCGTGAACAGTAAAAAGCTCGGCAAGTGAAGACAGCAGATGTTGCTGGGGTGGGATAACAAGGAGACCTGGAGGCCAACTGCAATGAGGCATGAAGGTCAATGGGAACGACAGGAGCAAGAAGGTGAGGATAGCTCCACTTCATTCAAGGGTTTATAACAACATTTCTGTATTGTCTGACGAGTGGATTAAATAATTCGGATTACCACCTAGAAGATTAGTTTCTGAGAGAATTTCCATTCCTTGTTGTGACCAGAGGTTTGTTGGTCATCCTGACATTGGGAAGGTTTGGGTGGACATGAAACTTCCCTGGAGTTTGCTCCATCACATGGGAATTGTTATTTTGGATGGGGTGACACCTGCCGTCTATTCTTATGGACTCCTGGTCGTGGGGACTCCAACGCCCATGCTGACTAGCTTGTCTTGTTTCTTGCCTTTAAATAGCTCTTGCAAGTTTCTGAACATTCAAACGCATTTAAAATCAGCCACATTATTTAATACATTGCAATATCCCAAAACCTGAGGGCATGGCCAAGAAAATTGTTAATCGTTTTTTAACTTGGTTGTATCATGGGTGGGTTTTGTCAAGGGCTTCAATACAACATGCAAGGTGCTGGCACTTAGTCACTTGGGGCAATAGCAAGGCATCAGTTCCTTGCCTAACAGGCCACAGGCAGATCCAGAAGAATTTATGACCATATACAACACGCGAGTCAGCAGTAAGCAGTGACTGCTCAGCACTCAGCAAACTTTGGCTCAAAAATAATGATTTGTCTACATTAACTAGAAATGAATACACAAGTGTCTATTCTCATGATACTTCAACTCAGTATTTAGTGAAGCTCTTGATACACTGTAATATACATGAGTCGTAGAGCTGCTGCCTCACAGCACCCGAGGCTTACATTCGATCCTGACTACAAGTACTATGTGCGTGGAGTTCGTACATTCTCCTAGTGACCACGTGGGTTTTCTCCGGGAGCTCTGGTTTCCTCCCACAATCCAAAGACCTGCAGGTTTGTAGATTAATTGGCTTTTGTAAACTGCCCTGTGTAGGATAGAACTAGTGTGCAGGTGATCAATGGTCAGCGTGGACTCGGTGGGCCGTAGGGCCTGTTTCTACGCTGACTTTAGAAGGATGAGGGGGGAGCTTGTGGGAACATATAAAATTATAAAAGGACTGGACAAGCTAGGTGCAGGAAAAATGTTCCCAATGTCGGGCGAGTCCAGAACCAGGGGCCACAGTCTTAGAATAAAGGGGAGGCCATTTAAGACAGGTGATAAAAAACGTTTTCACCCAGAGAGTTGTGAATTTGTGGAATTCCCTGCCACAGAGGGCAGTGGAGGCCAAATCACTGGATGATTTAAGAGAGAGTTAGATAGAGCTCTCGGGGCTGGTGGAATCAAGGGATATGGGGAGAAGGCAGGCACGGGTTATTGATTGGGGACGATCAGCGGTGATCACAACAAATGGCGGTGTCGGCTTGGAGGGCCGAATGGCCTCCTCCTGCACCTATTTTCTATGTTTCTATGTATCTCTAAACACTAAACATGGAGAAGTTATTTGATGAAGTTTACACTAAATTTTTAACTAAAATATTCCTGATTCAATGCCATTTGTGCCTACGATCACACTGACAAACATTATGCAGACCATTTCTGTCAATTCCCCACTCTAACAGAAGAAAAAAAAAGAATTGGAACCACTTCACATGGCAGTCCTTGATGTATTAATTATCAAGGAGAACACAATGGGAAATATTAAGGTGAAAAACATTAAGCATTTCCAAGGACATTATGAAAATTCTATTGAAGATACAAGCATCATCAAAATTGTAGTTTTATTCTTTCAACAAGGCCAAACAGAGAATCTTTGTTACTCATTCCCAGAATATGTTCATAAAGATGTTTGCAGCTGGTGATCACACAACATATTTCTCAGATTTGCATTCACCAAAATACATGCATCAATATCTTAGTGAAGTAATTGAAGCAACATCTGCAACAATGTGGCATCAACATCAATTGAACAATAAGCACTCAATAGCCATATTTCAGCTGGTACATATACTCTCTCAATCCAAGAAGTAGTCTCAGAGATCAGAGAGCATAGAACATGGTTCTATAGAACATATAGACCATAGAGCATACTGTAGAACATAGAACATCACAGGAACAGGCCCGTTGGCCCATGGTCTCTCCCGAACATGACGCTGTGATAAACTAATCTTATCTACCTGTACATGATTCATATCCCTCAACTCCCTGCATGTCCATGTGCCCATCTACTTTCACCACCACCACCACCACCGGCAGCACTTGCCACCCTTGGTGAAAAACTTACTCCGCACAATTCCTTAAAACTTTGCTCCTCTCACCGCAAATCTATAACATTTCCACCCTGGGACATGATGCAGTGTTTGTGAATATTATATAACAGGATAACCTACCTTGAAGAAGTGGCACAGAAGTAGGAGGGAGAGGACCAGTGTGCAGGAGGCACCGGAATGAAGTGCAGCGACAGTTCCTTCTTTATTTTAGAATGGTCTCGCACTCAATCGGACCTGTTAACACAAAGACGATTTTTTTTCTTAACATCAGTTGGTTTTCTCATTCTACTTTGCATCAGCAGATCTGAACAGCACTATTTAGTTCTATGTGTTGATAGTTCTATATGTAGATGGAGGCCCTGCAGCAGGTGAGGAGGGTCATGTGTATTGGGTGCCGCATGAGGCTGAGCATGTGGATAGGATGCGGCCTGCAGCGACACACAGCAGCGATGGGGTCATTGACAACATCATTAGGCCAGGCCGACCCCTGCAACTATGACCCCGTGCCTCCAACAGGACACTGGCTTTTAAGGCATAGATATGACTATACTTTTAAGAACCTTGAATCTTGAACGATACAAGATGGTGGCAGAAGTGTAGATTCTATGTGTACTGCATCAGCATACTCTATTTTTACACTACATTAGCAGCACTCTTGTACTTGGGTATGATAGTGCCTATAAATAATAATTTTTCTGAATTGCATACAAAAGTAGACTTGATGGGCTGATTGGCCTAATTCTGCTCCAATCACATGACCTTATGACCTTATAAAAAAAAGAATTGTACTCTACTAGACTAAGTGGGACCCGTTGGGTCACATGTTCACATGGGATGGCTGGTCCCTCAACGCAATATTCCACCTCTCCACCAATTCCAATATTCGTGGCCAGGGGGGGGGCTTCATCAATCGGAAATATCCTTGGGGCTGCCTCAGTGGAGGAGGACTGTGAGTAAGATGGCCAAAAATCATAGCGATATATTGTAACGTTTTTCTAAAATCAATATATAGCGCAGACAGGAAGTGGTCAAGATGAGACATTTTTATTATATAGATGTAGGTACATGTGACATTAAAGTACTATTGAACAATTGAAACAATAATTTCAGGCTTTCTTTGAACAAAAACAACATTTATTGTTAAATGTTTCTTCAGCCATTTCTTTCCATTCCTCTTGCCTTTTGGTTCCTTTGTTGTCTGCAGTTCTGGCTTCGGAGGAGCTGAATTTTAATGTTGTCCTTATGTGCCTTGTATAAAATATTCTGCCTTTTCCCAATTATAATTTAGTTTGGTTTAGTTTAGTTTAGTTTATTGTCACGTATACCGACAGACAGTGAAAAGCTTTTGTTGTGTGGTAACCAGTCAACAGAAAGGCACCATCGAGCCAGTGAATGAGGGAATAATGTTTAGTGCAAGCTAAAGCCAGCAAAGTCCAATCAAGGATAATCCGAGGGTCACCAAAGAGGTAGATAGTAGTTCAGCACTGCTCTCTGGTTGTGGTAGGATGATTCAGTTGCCCTGATAACAGCTGGGAAGAAACTGGCCCTGAATCTGGAGGTGTGCGTTCTCACATTTCTATACCTTTTGCCTGATGGGCGAGGGGAGAAGAGGGAGCGGCTGGGGTGCGATTAGGTAGATGAACAATGTGGTAACTCAGATGCCAGAACATTCATCAAGGTCCTACACCCTCATCAGCCGCCATCAAGCCTTTAAAATGTATGACCATTATCTGAGAGGTAATTATAAAATTTAGGAGTAGGTGTGTAGGCGCAAACATTTTATTGTCCTTCTCCCACCATCCGCGAAAAGCTGGTGATGAGTTGCCTGCTTGAACCATTTCATTCTATTTGATAAAACACTTAAGATAGCCAAGCCATTTCAAATGGCAGTATAGGCTTAATCAAATGGGTATAGGACTAGAGCCATATATATATGCCTAGACTGGAGTTGGATGCACTGGAGGTGGTCTTGGAGGGGAGGATGCTCCTCAAACTGCGGAGCATTTTGGACATTACAGTTCACCCCCTTCAAGACACACTGGTCAATCTGAGGAGCATCTTCAGCAAAAGACGTTCAACCAAGCTTCCATTCAGGAACGTTATAAGAGATCCTTTTTCCCTGTGGCTATCAAACAGTACAACTCCTCCTCCTTCTGCCATGGGGTAGACTGACTCGCCCTCCCCAATCTCTGCACATTCCCAATCCTGGACTTTCCACTCATCTCTTTAATTTAATGTTTCATGTATCTGGTTGTGTTTCATGACTGTTGCAAACCATTTTCCCAATTTCCCTCCTGGGATAAATAAAGTTCTGTTGTATCATATCATAAGGATTATTTATTTCTTATATATAGTTGGTTTTAATGACAAGCTGCCAACTCCATGATCACTTTTACACTTACCAACTTAATTCAACTGAATTCAAAATATCAAACTGCTTTTGTATAATTCCAACTCAAGTTGTCATGATTACTTACCCAGCAGCATAACTAATATACTACTGTACTCTGTACTGTGTGAAGAAGTAGGTTCATGGACCACACAAATAATAAAGTAATTTATAAATCACTAAATTACCCTCTGGCTGAGGCCCCACATATGGTTGGCACAAACCCAATAGACCTGACGCTAATCCACTATTGCACCCAGCTTTTGCTATTCAGGAAAGTAGTTAATGGAAACAGTTAATCACACAATCTTGGAATGAAACTTCACTGCAGACTACTTTTAATGCGACCACAATAAACCAGATAATTTTAAAATAATCCAACCAAATGCCTCGGAAGGAACTGCAGATGCTGATTTAAACCGCAGATAGACGCAAAAAGCTGGAGTAACTCCGTGAGTCAAACAGCAGCTCTGGAGAAGATGAATAGGTGACGTTTTGGGTCGAGGCCAAAGGGTCTCGACCCAATAGATCACCTATTCCTTTTCTCCAGAGATGCTGACTGGCCAGCTGAGTTACTCCAGCTTTTTGGTATATCTTCAGACCAAATGCCTATTTGTGCAATGTTCATTGATGAGAAACTACAGTTGGAAAACAATGAATTGGGATACTGTTTGCTTCACCCATGACAAAAAAAGCATTCCTGGTGATGTGGTATTTGTGAATGGCTGTCTATTTAGACCAATTTGTATTTCAAAAATACAGTAATCAATAATCCACATGAGAAA
The DNA here is from genome assembly GCA_963514005.1 of Raja brachyura. Next base: position 42,972,988 of record OY740797.1, on the reverse strand, counting down.
ACTGCTCATATATCCGGTTGATAATTTCACATTTCTGATCATGTGTTTTATAATTAACTCAACATAAACTTAACATTGCAAACTTTCTCAAGGGGTGCGATCATTATCTTCCTTGATATTACATAGACTCAACTAAAAACTAAAATTGGAAAGAAGCCACTTTCCATTCTTTATTATTTATTTAATTACCATTTAAGTTATTTAATGAGAAAGCAGCTGGGACAGGCCAAATATAGTATTTTGATGGTGTCTTTGAAATTATTACAAGCAGACACGTTTGGAAAGACCTGCAGCAGCTTTGATCTCATATGCTTAATGGCGCAGAGCATTTTAATAAAAAATATATATGTAAGGGTGATCAAGAAAAATGGGATCAAGAGGGCAATGGTAGGTAGCCAAGAGTTCATGCACTCGACACATGTGTCTAGCATGAAAATAATTTAGCTTCAAAGTCGGATCAATTTAAATCCATACTCCAGTGTACATAATAGTCACTGTACCAATAGTCATTGCACTAAATACAAAAAGTGCAAAGTACCCGGTGACTGGATTTTACTCTCAATAATCTGAAGCAAATCAAATACACATCCAAAAAAAAAAATCACAGACCTCTGAGCATGGAATCCATTTCATCTATTGTAATTGGATAACTGGGTTTATGTTATAAAAACTCCATTAGTTTAACAAAAAAATATATAGAGTAAAATCCAAACTGTATTGATTCAGTTATTTATTACCATTTTCATTCAGTCAGTGGTCTTTATTCAGCACAGGTCATTTCTGGTGTCCATTACAATTTTGTACAATGTATTTTGTTAATTAGTTGGATGATGCAACATGAGGTATGGGGATGGCCTTGCAAATGTTAGATAAGATATGTGACGTAATAATGTTTGAGGAGCCAAATGCATTTGAAGGTGAATGTTGCAACTTGAAGGTGAGAGTTGTACATTTGGCTCAAGAGATCCCAGTTGGCCTGTCTCTCTCTCCGCGGCCATGGGATGATTTAAAATGAAATAATATTGAACCCAGAGGGGGGGGGGGGAAATTGAGATTCTTCTTAGAGATGTGCCGTTTAATCCAATGACAATGAGAGAATGATAGATATATAAAACAGAATTGCAACTCAACTACTAACTGTAGCCCTTGCATCTCGGCAGGGTTCTGATTGTTTTCATTTTGCTACAATTAGAACCACGGAAAATGTATTATATGTATTTAAGAAGAGTATAATGATACTGTCAGTGGGCAGCAGAACACCTATTTTATAAGCTGATGAAGATCTTGTTATTCTGTCGTTCTGTTTTATTTACATACCATGTTCAGAAACACTTGAAAGAAAAACTCTTTCCCAGCTTTCTCCTCCTGCTGCAATCAGTCTGAAGAAGGTTTCTGACCCGAAATGTCACCTATCCATAGGGCCAGGCAGTATCTATTCCCTCCATAGATGTTGTTCGACCCGCAAAGTTCCACCCACACCTTGTGTTTTCCTCCCGATTTCAGCATCTCCAGTTCCTTCAGAAACATTCTTTTTATTACATACTAACTTTTCTTTAACTGTCGACTGCAAACATTGCACCTTTTAACAGTTGCAATCAGGTACCCGAACACAATCTTGGAGTTTTTTTAACTTTGGCCTCTTATATTTGGACCTCAGAAGCAAAGTGATTATAAAACTCAAGTACAGCTGGCTTTCACTTCAATGTCGACAGACCATGAGAGTTCAAATGTTTGAAAAATGTTCCTGTCATCAGTAGGAATAAAACTCCAGATATTGCAATGTTCAGGAGAAAGATTTTTTTTATGAAGAGTAATGGTAAATAGCTGGGGATCAAGTGAGAAACAAGTTGTTCAACTCTCAGAGAAGAAAGATTTGCAATTATAACGCAATAATGAAAGAACTGAATTATGTCAGACCGACTTTTTGAACTTATGATTTTCTGTTACTTGGTTACAAGTAAATATTGTTTTTTTGCAAAACCCATGGTGCATTTCAACCAATGTTGCTAGTCTGATGATAGGCAGCAATCCTAATGTTTTGGTGCAGTCATTAAAAATGTTTCCAAGTTTGAACATTTATGCATAAACAGATCAGTATTGATTTCAAAAAATATGATGGCTGAACTAACTGACCCTACTCTTCCTGGAGTCAATTAAATGTCATTATAAGAACATATTTCTAAAATCAGCTGAAGAAAACAGATTACTAGCTGTTGGAGAGGGGCAAATTGTTTCCCATGGAGCCTGAACCAAAATCCAACCAAAATCAAGAGTCAAATCCAGATCTGAGTCAGTCAAATTGTCGTCTATCCTCTGATTCAATGCTAAAGTCAGAATCAGCTCAGCTTCACTTTTCCTCATCGCTGTTGAAATAATGCAGTTTTTTTTTAAAGTGGGTCTGATGCTTAATCTTTGCTTGGTTCTGAAAAATCTCCAAAGTTTAGCTAAATCTGGATTTTGGGCCAAGATTACTCTTATCCTCACTGGACTGACATGGACAGGTAAATTGCAAGAAAAGGGAGAAAGGACTTTCAGCTTTAAGCCTCCTTTTCAAAAGAGGTTTCAGCTCACAAGTAATTCACGGAGCTCAAGCTCAGTGACACAACTAAAGGCCAAGGAAGATCAGACCAATTGGTACTAAACACGAGCAGTCAATACTGCCAGAGATTTTGTTGCACATGACAATGAAAGCATTAATGAGGAAAACATCCCACTGTTCCTTGCATTAGTCACCAATGTCTTGCTTATTGTTTCATTCTCTAGGGACTTGCTACAGAAAGAAATGCCAACTAACCGCAATTATTCTGAAAAAATAAATATAAACATCTTAAAAATGTATATATTAAGGCATTATCCTTGCACTAATATCTGATTTCTGCTTGTGTACTGTCAAATGAGTGGTAAACATGCCTCAAAATTGAAAATATAGAAATGCTACAATTTAGCAATATTTTCCACATCTATGGTAGTACTTAGTGTTTTCTGGAAAAGTTGAGCCAATTGTCATGTGTTTTTAGAAGAGGAAATTTCCTCTCTGGAAGTTTACGCTAAATTATCATTAATTAACTTTAAAAAGTGAAAACACCAAGAACATTGTTGGATTATTTACTTATTGCCACCTTTGCAATTTTCATCTTTAGATTGCTTTTACGGAAATAAAATGTCCCAGACTAAATTTTACCATGAGCAAATGAGTCAATTGATCATTAGTTATTACGATCAAAATTGTATGAAAGAGAAACTATCTTATGAACGCTGGAGAAGAACGCTGCAGGTGGTCGGAATCTTAGGATTCAAGATTAGGATTGAATCTCCAGCCACCTGAGGGGAAACATAGAAAAAAAGCTGGTAAAGGACACTAATATTTAAGAAAGTTAACAATTAGATCCTAGTTTGCATTTCCAAATTTAGATTGATTAATGGTTTGCCTTACAAAGATTTCCATTAAAATAAATCAGTAAATGCTTAGTGGGTCAGACAGCATTTGCGGATCATAAGGTCATAAGTGATAGGAGCAGAATTAGGCCATTCGGCCCATCAAGTCTACTCCGCCATTCAATCATGGCTGATCTATCTCTCCCTCCTAACCCCATTCTCTTGCCTTCTCCCCATAACCCCTGACACCTGGATATTAGAGATAAGATGAAGATAAGTTAAAGAGATAGTGAGAGGTGCAGAAAGAATAAACGGCCCGTGATAGAATGAAACATCATAATTGCTTTATTTATATACATACAGAACTTATTTTTGTTGTTGATTATCTTGTTTACAGAGTACTATGTTTATATATCTATAAACAAAGAACTGCAGATGCTGATTTACATCAAAGAGAGACACAAAGTGCTGGAATAACTCAGCGGGTCAGGCAGCCTGTCTGGAGAAAAAGGATGGGTGATGTTTGCAGTTGGGACCCTTCTACAGACAGATTTAATTGTTCCGCTTTGGGATATACAACAATAAAACACTCTTGGCTCTTGACTCTTGAAGGCAGCAGTGACTGTATGACAAAAGTGGAGATGGAACAGGCTGAGGGAGAGTGATAAGGACAAGATTAAACAACAATAGGTAGAACTGGAAGTGTTGTAACATAATTTTCTCCCACTCACAGCTTCCCTTAACAACCACTTTGTAATTCTCACATGTCCATTCACTTGGCTCCATCACCACTTGGGCTATTCTGTCTCTCTTGTCCTTCATCCTATCACCCTTCCTTCTGCTCTCTCGTCCCTTCACACTTTACATTATCTCTAGCTTTTCCCATTTCGGATGGACCACCTAAAACATTGACTCCTCTTTCTCTCCCTACTGTTGCCATTGCCATTTTTATTTGGATTTATAACATATGTAGGATTTTGCCTTGGAATGGTTGCCATTAACAGCACCCTGCTGCCAATCTTAAAAACACCAAGGAATTATTTTTGTACAAAGAGAACATAAAGGAAACAATTACATTCCATATACTGCTTGATTGCACCAGTTAAATATTTTACTTTTGCGAATATCCAATCTAATCAACTTAATGACTTGAAGAGCAATCTCCAGTGTGATTTCAAGTGCATTTTTAGTGCAACTTCCCAATTGCACCCAAACTGGAAATTCTATCATAATTTTGTCAAAAGACAATATGGAATACACGTTAAGGGCCTGTCCCACTTTCACGACCTCTGCTGAGTTTGCCCTTGGCTCATACTCGCAGCATGGTCGTCACGAGGTCGTAGGAGGTGGTAGGTAGGTCGTGATGCTAGTCGTAGATACTCGTGGCATCAAGTAGGTCGGGGCGTTTTTTCAACATGATGAAAAATGTCCATGAGTAATAAAGGTTGTGAATTAGGTCGTAAAAGTGAGACAGGCCCTTTATTCAAGTTCCCAACTACACATTTTGAGGCATTCTGAGGGGAACTGTAATCAGCAGGAGGTTTATTTTTTCATCTTGATGCAAATCTTGCAAAGTGGCAATTAGTTACAAACATGGGAACGTATCTGGCCTGTGGACTTACATCCACTGGGAACATGACGGATATTGACACAACATATCTCAAGATCTTTAACAACTCCTCAGAATGGGAAAGAATTAGAACTCAACCTCTGTGTTTGGGTTGAATTTCAACTGCAGCTCCCAAATGTATACAAACAAGTTAGGAATCCGTGATATTGAGATGGATAAGCATTATTGAGCACAGGAATTTCACCAAATATGCAAAACAATTAGCCATTTAAACTTTTACAGCAGGTTGATGCATTTCATTCACTTTTATCATTTTAATAATTCGTTTTTTTTTTCGCAATGTGTATTTACAGACAACTGATAAAATCCAACTGTGTCTCCTCAGTGAAGCTACTAAAACACGCAGATGATGAAAATCTGAAACAAAAAAAGGAAAATGCTGGAAACACTTAGCAAGTCAGGCAGCATCTATAGAAAGAGGAATAGTTAATGTTTAAAGTCAAAGAGTTCTGGCAAACAGTCTATGACCTAAAATGTTAACTCTATGCCACATTCCACAGAGGATGCCTGTTCTTAGAACTCTTCTCCATGCTTCTTCTCAAAAGATTTTGGATAACATCAAATGTTAGATGGCTCTAGAAAGCAATCATTTTATATTAGAAAATATTTGTTGAAGAAACAAACACTGTGTGTAGGATTCTGCATTGTTTCTGTTTGCATCGTCTGTTTTCCAGTTTTTATTTTGTCCAAATAAAAGGTGGTTGAATCCATAGTACCACAAGGACAATCAGTTATTGTGAGCTGCCTGCACTTAATGATAGCAGAAGGAAATTGAACATTTTGCACCGTATAGATTTTAATTCCCTCTTCATCTCTGAGTTTGGATAAAGTTGCCAATTGTAGGAGGGCAGTGGGTGTTCGTGGCAATTAAGCACAATTGTTCAATCAATTTTTGAAAAGCGCAACATAGTTCTGTCTGTCATGAGTTGTTTCCTCTGCCTCATTCCTTGAGGTGCTGACTCATGAGGTTTAGTTGCGCTCAGTCTAGAGATACAGTGTGGAAACAGACCCTTCGGTGCCCAGCGATCCCCGCACATTAACACTATCCTACACACACTAGGGACAATTTATACCAAGCCAATTAACCTACAAACCTGTACGTCTTTTGAGCATGGGAGGAAACCAAAGATCTCTGAGAAAACCCACGTGGTCATGGGGAGAACATACCAACTCCGTACAAACAGCACCCGTAGTTGAGATCGAACCTGGGTCTGGCGCTGTAAGCGCTGTAAGGCAGCAATTCTACCGCTGCCCCACCGTGCCGTCCTTGTACAAGCATGCAAGAAATTGGAACAGGATTAGGTTCTCCAGCCTCTCCACCATTCAGTGTATTCCTGGCTGAACCTCTAGTCCAAACCATACGCATTGTAGTAGGCGTTATGGCTACGTTTTGAAGTTAATAGTGACAATTGAAAATGAAGGGAGATTATGGGAGCCTTAGGAGATAGCAATGAGGCACAGAACTCTGAGTCATAGTAGGAAATGTGAGGGAAGATATCCAGGAAAGTGTTCGCCAGTTTTGCAAGACTTGTTGGATATCGCAGTTGCTAACTATCCTAACTCCCCCTTTCCATTCACATTCTGGTGTTTCTGTCCTTGGCCACATGCAAACTGGAGGAACAGTTCCTCATATTACGCTTGGGGACCTTTAAACCCAACGATATGAACGGTGAATTCTAAGTAATAAGCCGCATCTCCCCTCTCCCTCTTTCCTGTGCCACCACTTCCCCACCCCTGTGAACACCCATTCCGGCCACTATCCTGCCCCAGTTACTCTTACTCTGTTCCAATCCCCTCCTTCATACAGTCATCTCACATCCCCAAGTCCCTCATTTCCCTACTATTCTTCCTCTTCCTGGGATGTCAGGACTTTCATATGAGGAAAGATTGGATAGACTCGGTTTGTACTCGATGGAATTTAGAAGATTGAGGGGGGATCTTATAGAAACCTACAAAATTCTTAAGGGGTTGGACAAGCTAGATGCTGGAAGATTGTTCCCGATGTTGGGGGAGTCCAGAACAAGGGGTCACAGTCTAAGGATAAGGGGGAATTCCTTTAGGACCGAAATGAGGAAAACATTCTTTACACAGAGAGTGGTGAGTGTCTGGAATTCTCTGCCACAGAAGGTAGTTGAGGCCAGTTCATTGGCTATATTTAAGAGGGCGTTAGATGTGGCACTTGTGGCTAAAGGGATCAGGGGGTATGGAGAGAAGGCAGGTACGGGATACTGAGTTGGATGATCAGCCATGATCACATTGAATGGCGGTGCAGGCTCGAAGGGCCGAATGGCCTACTCCTGCACCTATTTTCTATGTTTCTATGTTTCTTTCTGCATCCCCTGTCCCTATCCACCCATATCCCTCCCACTTGCTTTACTTTTCACCCCCCCCTCTTGCTTCCTCCTCTGACACACTTTTGTCCCCTTTTCACCTCTGGCCTTCATCACTTATTCCATCCATCTTCCCAATCAAGTCCCCTCACCTGTTCCCACCTGTCACTTGCCAAGCGTTGTCCTACTCCCACCTCACGTCTCCTGCCTCCCACCTCCCCACCCCGTCAGTCACAAGAAGCCAATTTTAATTAGCAAAAATAAATGGAATAATAGGGAGAAGGAGAAAAAAAGTTGTGGTTTTATGGGTGGTAGTTGGCATGGTTAAGATATGGTGAAAAGAATTGGCATGGATAGATATGCTTCAGTTTAAGGAAGCAGCTTGCTTTTTAAAACAAATATTTTAATCTTTGAGCATATGTATTTCTAACGCGTTAATTAAAGGGACATCTAGAGGAAGCAGCTTTCTTGGGCCTTCTTCAGCCATCCAATATTTTAGTAATCAACAGAACACTTTTTAGTGCATGAAGGACAGTAAAAATAATTCAAATATATCAAAAAATGAAACAGACTCATGCCTGGAATTTAATTTCTTACAGTTTAAGACATGGGCCATCACTGAAATGAGAGGTATGTCCTGTAACATCTGTTTTGTTTTGCCATACATATAGAAGCTGCATTATATTACCCAGACCGTAACCCAAGATATCCAGTTAAAGATGCATAAAGTACAGATCATAACAGAGCATTTGCAAGTTCATTTTTACAATGTAGTCTCTTCCGTTATAAAGTTGTCACCGGGTAAAATGTACCATATATCTCAGGAAAGATTTTTGGTCCATCAAAATTTATTTTCCTGTAATAAACGACAATGAAACAACTTTCTGTTCATGCATCACATGTAACTTGCTTTTAGTAATCAGCTTAAGTCTTTGCCTTTTGGTATTTATGCTCCTTTGTCCACATGCGGCAGAAACATCTCCTATCCACCATCTGCTCACATGCAGTTGGCACAACATTGCATTCCTCTACCTCAGGATAATGCGACCAAGATCACGGATGTCGTCCAATGTCTCTGAACACATTTTTATCTCTGTTTGCTTAGTTGTTACCTTCTCCCGGCTAACAATGCTACATTTTCCTTCATCTCCATTCCCATTGCCCTGTTTTCACACCTTCACACTTCCTTATCTATCTATCTCTCTCTCCCCTGACATCAGTCTGAAGAAGGTTCTCGACCTGAAACGTGACCATAACACCTACTACAATTCCCTTGCCTCCCCAAAGTGTGCATGCAACCAACATGTTTGTAGTAAATAAAATGATTGCAATTGTGCCTTAATGCCAAGAGAGTAGTGACACATGGGCATGTCTTTCCATTTCTGCTCAGAATCAGTTCCATGAGGAAAGTATCTCATTAGTGCCACATCCACAGCATTGAACATGAAAAGTACAGCACAGGAACAGGCCCTTCTGCCACAATGTCTGTGCCGAACATGATGCCAAGCAAAACTAATCTTCTCGGCTAGCTCATGATCCATATCCCTCCATTCCCTGCGTATCAATGTGCTTCTCTAAAAGCCTTTTAAACACCATTATCTTATCTGCCTCCACCACCACTGGCAGCTCATTCCAGGCACCAATCCCTCGTCTGTGTAAAATAACTTGACCTGCACATCTTCTTTAAACTTTGCCCCTTTCACCTTGAGGGTATGTCCTCTACGTCTTTAACAGTTTTCGACCCTGAGAAAAAAGCTTTCCATCAGGTGCTGTATATTTGCCTGCAAACAACAAGTGAGATATTAAACTTATTAAACGATGAGTGTCCTTCCAGTTATTTTCTGACCCGTTTTGACAATCAGTATCAATGAAACTTAGAATATATCTTCAACTAATATGCCACTGGACTATGCATCTACCTTCTCTAACTTCAAGTAGCCCTTGCTTTCCCTCTCTCTCAAACCCTTCCCCCTTCTCCCACCAGTCTCACTGTCTCTGACTACATTCTATCTACAGTCTACATTCTATGTCCCACCCACTCCCCTGACATCAGTCTGAAGAAGGGTCTCGACCCGAAATGCCACCTATTCCTTCTCTCCAGAGATGCTGCCTGTCCCGCTGAGTTACTCCAGCATTTTGTGCCTATCCTCAAATGTATCATTGACTTCTAGCTGTTCATTACGCAAACAATATTTTTTTTTGCATTCGTGTTCTATTATATAAACTTGCCAAAATAACAAAATGACTTCTTCCATATTTTTGTTCCTTTGCCTGAGGACTGGAGTAGCAATTGTCACCAAATTCAGATTTGTCTATAATTAGAATCCTGCCAGCTTTTTCTACTTAATTCATTCCAGTTCCAGCCTGAACTATTTTGTTTTCCATACAACATTCACCCGGCAAGGAATTTGTATGATAACATTGTCAGCCTTTGGTTCATTGGATCAATAATATCGCCAAACATTTTCGGCCATTAACCTTATATACCTGAAGAAGGGTCTCGACCCGAAACGTCGCCTATCTCCTTCGCTCCTTAGATGTTGCTGCACCCGCTGAGTTTCTCCAGCCTTCTGTGTACCCTCGATTCTCCAGCATCTGCAGTTCCTTCTTTAAAACCTTATATATCTACTCAGTTCTACTGGTATATACTATTTATTTATTCATGGGACTATTCCATCGGTGGCAAGGCCAATATTTAATGCTCATTTTGATCGTCAATCCAGAAAGAGGTTAAACTATCTCCTTGCACCCTTGCAGTCCATGTGATGAAGATTCTTCCTCAGTGCTGTTAGTTGAGTACATCGTAATTTTGGCCCAATGACAATGAATGAACGATGGTGGATTTCCTTGTCAAAATGGTTCACAAAATGGAGGGAACTAAGAGGAAGTGACGTCCCTATGTATTGACCACCATCATTATTGCTGTTTATGAATTGATAACTACTGTTAAATTGGATCGAGCAGTTTACTGTTTTGCATCTTGGAGAAGGATTGGGAATGCGTAACATAGACTTGGTTAAATGGTGGTATCATGAGTGAGAGGTTTGCATTGATGGAGGGAATATCAATGAAGTGAGTGCTTTAACCTAAATAGAAATATTTACTCTTTTAAATAATTTCAAGAACAAGTAAGCCATGAGGTTAGAACTAAGACAAGCATGTGCCAACAAGCCTGCAGTGGTAAATATATATATATTTAAATACTTTCCTTATAGGGCTAGAGCAGTGCAGGTTCTCTGCATCTCCTATGAAATGGCTTGGTTCACTTTTGCTTTGGGCTTTCCTCCAAGGCTTTAGTTTAGAGATACAGCATGGTAGCAGACCCTTCGGCCCACTGAGTCCGTGCCAACCATTGATTATCCCAACACTGGTTCCATGTAACCCCAGTTTTGCGTCCTATGCATTAGGGCCAAATTGGAGAAGCCAATTAACCTACAAGCCTGTATGCCTTTGGAATATGGGAGGAAATCGGAGCACCCAGAGAAAACCCACGCGGTCACAGGGAGAAGATGCAAACTCCGTACAGACAGAGGTCTCTGGCGCTGTCAGGCAGTAACTCTACTGCTGTGCAATGGTGGTGCCTCTTTATTTAGACTTGGTTTTCCTACTATTTACCCAAGTGGTGGATTCCAGTGCTTTGGTCTCTGCTGGTAGCCTCCTGTTGCTTGATGTTCCAGTTCCATTCAACAACCAGCCACCCCTTCCCCATCATGCTCCAGTACTCAAGAATCACAGGTGAGGCCTAGGACTTCAGTTGTTTGTTAAAGAAGGAACTGCAGATGCTGGAGAATCGAGGGTTACACAAAAAGCTGGAGAAACTCAGCGGGTGCAGCAGCATCTAAGGAGCGAAGGAGATAGGCGACGTTTCGGGTCGAGACCCTTCTTCAGACATTTACTGACCTCATGCTGCTGTCTTGGGAACTAAAATAGTTCATTTCTTTCTTTTCTGAGTTACAATTGGGCCTTATCCATTCAGCTTGGAGAGCATCAAATCCAAAATCAAAGCTCAAGAGGATTTTAAAATATGAATGGTTGAAAAAGCCACATTGTTGTGAAAATCCATCTGGTCGTCTTCACAAATTCCACCTTCCTTAAGTGGCTTTGTATATCTATAAATTGCCCCTAGTGTGTGTAGGATAGTGTTAATATGCAGGGATTGCAGGTCGGCGTGGACTCAGTGGGCTGAAGGGCCTGTTTCCACGCTGTATCTCCCAACTCTAAACTCTAAACATGACTCAAGGCCAGCCTGTCGTAGAATCATTGGAACCTTACGACAGAGAGGGAAACCATCTTGACTGTAACTGTAAAAAAAAATTACCTAATGACCTAAAAAAAAAGAATTCAGTTGCGTCCCACCTTCTGGCACTTGGTCCACAGTCCTGCAGGTCGTTGTTCTTCTGAAGCACATAGAGCATAGTACATGGGCGGCACTGTGGCGCAGCTAGTGGAACTACTGCCTCACAGCGCCAGAGACTTAGGTTTCATCCTGACCTCGGGTGCTACCTTTGTGAAGTTTGCACGTTCTCCCTGCCACTGCGTGGGTTTCCTCTGAGTTTCCTCTGGTTTCCTCTGACATCCCAAAGATATGCAGGATGTAGGTTAATTGGCCTCTGTAAATACCCCCAGTGTGTAGGAAGTGGATGTGAAAGTGGAATAACGTTGAACAGGTGATCAATATTCATCGTCGGCTCAATGAGTCAAAGGCCTGTTTCATTGCTGTACTTCTAAACCAAACTAAATGAAACATAGCATCATAGACCCTTCGGACCTATCTACCTGCATTATCTGTATCCCTCCATACCCTGCATGATAAAGCATCTTCAATGTTACTCACTAAATGGGACAAAGTTTCTGATTCAATTGCCCTTTTCAAGGTTGGTTGTAGATTCCCACAATCCTATTGAGATCCACAAATAAAGGTGATGTTATTTGTGAGACATGTGGCATGGAAACAAGCCCTTCAGCTAACTTGCCTTTGCTGACCAGGTGTTATAGGTGAGCAGGTCCTATTTGCCTGCATCCCTCAAAACCTTTCCTATCCATGCACCAGTCTGAATGTGTTTTAAACATTGCCTGTGCACCCACCTCTGCAGCTTCCTCGGGCAGCTCATTCTATACACACAGACCACCTTCTGTGTAAAATAAATTGATTCTCAAGTCCTTTTTAAATGATTCCCCTCTCACCTTAAACGCACGACCTCTTGTTCTGGATCCTTCTACCCTGTGAAAAGGATGGTGACCATTCATCTTATCTATGAGCTTTTATTCCTCTGTAAAGTTCCCCCTTAAACTACTATGCTCCAGTGAAGAAAAGCCCCATCATACCCAACTTCTCCTTATAACTCAAGTGTTGAGTCTTGATAACATCCTGATGATTTTTTTCCGCACTCTTTCCAGTTTATTGATGCAATTCCTAAAGAAGAGCATCAGAACTGCGCACAATAGTCTTAACCTTTTGCTTTGCTGTGGTAAACATCACAACCTCTGTACTTAATATCCCAACCGATTAACACAGGCGTATTATATGCTGTCTTCCCCATCCTGACCACCTCAGTCACCACTTTCAGGGAACTGTGTACCTGTACCCCTGGGGGTCTCTGCTCTATGCATTCTCCAGGGCTCTAACATTCACTGTGTAAGTCCTGCCCTAGTTTGACTTTCCAAAATATACCACCGCCAGGTCCACTTGTCAGAATTAAACATATCTTCCATTGTTTGGCCCACTTCCCCAGTTGATCCATATCCTATTGTGTACTGAGGTACATTGTAGTCCAATTCTAATGTTAGCTGCAAGTACACCAACTACCTTAACTGCATTGTCATCCAAATCGTTAATACGGAAGACAAACAACAGTGGAACCAGCATCTGCAGGAAGGTTTTTTTTTTGAAATCCTCATTGAGTATTATCTCAATGGGGTTAGGTTCGGTAGGAGGTGCAGCGAGACCAGGCACGTGCCGTCAGGGTAGGCAAGGTAGGCACTGCCTACCCTGACTAAATTTATGAAATGGCAATTATTAAATATAAATAGTAAAGGCATGGGAGAATTATGCCTGTCTAAGAGATCGATCGCTTAGGTAGGCATAATTCTCCGTGCCTTTCATCCGCAGCGCTTGTAACACGGGAAGGTCTGTGCAGCCCACGTGCCGTCAGCGCTGCCTGAAGCCATTAGTTTCAAGGGGAGCTGAAGGCAGCAGAAATTCTGCCTTTGCTGTACTGCGCATGCGCATCATCCTTTTGCGCATGCGCAGCGCGAGTTTCTTGGCGGGATTTTCAAATATGGATTGCCATTATTTTAATAGTGTCTTAGCAAACAAAGAGTGAATAATGGACTTAATGTACCAATAACGTGGTAAGTGCATTTCTTGGTGATTTATGTTTTTAAATGCTGTATTTCCTGGGGTGGGGGGGAGAGCTCTGTTCACAGTGTTTGGCGAGTCTGGCGTTGTGAAGGACGGGATTGGGGTCAGTAACCCACTTGCCGCTCTCCGGTCTGAGTGCAGGTGAGATGGGACTTGGTGAGAGTAAGTGTTCGGCACGGTCTAAAAGGGCCGAGATGTCCTGTTCCCGTGCTGTAATTGCTATATGGTTTTATTGTGGCCGGGGAGTGGATTAACTCGGGTGGCTGCCGCAGCACTCCGGGCACAGAGAGCAGAACTGGCCGCCACTTCCGAGGAAGGAAGCAGTTCGGGTGATTGCGAGTGGCCGCCGGGACCCTGCCACTTCAGCCCCTTCTGCTGGTCCCCACTCACCTCTGGCAGTGCTCTCCGTCTGAACATCTCTCACCTGCCGCTCGCCGGCCGGCTTCCCGCAAATCTTTAAATTCCGACAGCGCGTTCACGGGACCAGCTCAGGTTACTTGGCTGTGGGAATTTAAGGATTTGCGGGACGCGGTTGACATGAGCGAAGCCTGCGAACGGCAGGTGAGAGATGTTCAGATGAAGAGCACTGCCAGAGGTGATCAGAAGGAGCTGAAGGGCAGCCGGTTCTGGTGTCGGGTCCCGGCGGCCGCTCACACCCGAGCTGCTTCTATCCCCGGAAGTGGCGGCCAGTTCTGCTGTCTGTGCCCGGAGTGCCGCGGCAGCGGTGAGTGAGTCTGATATGATCTCTGACCCCTTCCTTCTCAAAACCTCTGCCTTCTCGCATATTTAACCCCTGCCGCAGGCTCCCCACACGCTGTGAAAGGAGCTCCCCCTCCAAATGGACCCTTGAATTAGTATTGTCATTCCATAAGATGACAACTGATTCAACGTCCCGGTGTGCTCCCGTTTTTCCCACCATCTCTCCACCTGCCTTCATCCTCCGTCCCTCACCCATTCAGTAATTAAAAAATGAAGGAGATTTAGAACCCTTGGGACAATTGAATTGTTACTTATTTTTTATTTTTTACGAAGAGAACAATCTGCGCATGCGCGGTGTTAAGATTTATTTGAAAACCGGCTGACTGCCTACCCTGAGTAATTACTCACGGCACGTGCCTGAGCGAGACCTGGGTGTCCTTGTAGACCAGTCACTGAAAGTTGGCATGCAGGTACAGCAGGCAGTGAAGAAAGCTAATGCAGGTCATCATCAAGGACCCACACCACCCTGGCCACACACTCATCTCCCTGCTGCCTTCGGGTAGAAGGTACAGGAGCCTGAAGACTGCAACAACCCGGTTTAGAAATAGCTACTTCCCCACAGCCATCAGGCTATTAAACTTGGCTCGGAACTCTGAACATTAATATCCCTCCATCTGTTATTTGCACTTTATTAATTTATTAATTCATGTGTGTATTTACGTATATAATTGTAGTCAATGCCTACTATGTTCTGTTGTGCTATGCATAGAAAGAATTTCATTGTCCTGTCAGGGACACATGACAAGAAATTCTTTTGACTTGAATAATGGAATGTTGGCCTTCATAACAAGAGGATTTCAATATAGCAGTAGAGAGGTTCTTCTGCAGTTGTATAGAGCTCTGGTAAGACCACCTCTGGAGTATTATGTACAGTTTTGGTCTCCTAATTTGAGGAAGGACATCCCTGTGATTGAGGCAGTGCAGCGTAGGTTCACGAGATTGATCCGTGGGATGGCGGGACTGTCATATGAGGAAAGATTGAAAAGACTAGGCTTGTATTCACTGGAGTTTAGAAGGATGAGGGGGAATCTTATAGAAACATATAAAATTATAAAAGGACTGGACAAGCTAGATGCAGGAAAAATGTCCCCAATGTTGAGCAAGTCCAGAACCAGGGGCCACAGTCTTAGAATAGAGGGGAGGCCATTTAAGACTGAGGTGAGATACATTTTTTCACCCAGAGAGTTGTGAATTTGTGGAATTCCCTGACACAGAGGGCAATGGATGCCAAATCAATGGATGGATTTAAGAGAGAGTTTAATAGAGCTCTAGGGGCTTGTGGAATCAAGGGATATGGGGAGAAGGCAGGCACGGGTTATTGATTGGGGACGATGAGCGATGAACACAATGAATGGCGGTGCTGGCTCGAAGGGCCAAATGGCCTCCCCCTGCACCTATTTTGTATGCCTATGTTTCTATGTACCATGGCAGTGCCCTTGACTCCATCCCCTGACTTTGGGGTTGATGGTAAACAAAGCCATGTTGTACCACAGAACAAGTTATCAGGTGAACAGACGCCCAACTGTGTTTGAGCATTTGATGAGAGAGAGCCTCCAGTCAATTCTCTTAATGTAGTTCAACATGGCCTCATATCTACAGCTTTCCTCTTAATTCAAGGGAAAACTGGACTTCTGCTGAATGGTTTCTACTTTGACGTCAAAGAATTATCATTGGAAACAACGTCTTCAGCTCAGCTTGTCAATGCCAACCAAGTTGCTTACATGAGCTAGTCCAATTTACAGGCATTTGGCCCAAATCCCTCTAAACCTTTTCTATCCATGCTCCTGCCCAAATGTCATATAAACATTGTAATTGGACCCACTTCTACCACCTCGCTTCTGGCAGCTCGCTCCACATACCCACACCTCGCTCCACGCACCCACACCTCTCAGTGAAGAAGTTGCCCTTTGGTCCCCTTTACATCTTCGCCCTCTCATCTTAAATCTGCACCCGCTAGTTTTAGACCCCGTTACTCTGGGATAAAGACGGTGACCGGTCTTCTTACCTATGCCCCTCATGATTGCAAGTACCTGTGGTGAAGGCTGGTGAATATGGTATATTCAGCCTCCAACTTTCTAGGGAAAATAAATCTCAACTTATCCAGTCTCTCCTCATAACTCAAGGCCTATTGACCCCATTACAGCCTGATGAGTCTCATCTGGACCCTTTCGAGCTTATTCGTTTCGCTGGCTAGGTGACCAGAACAGTATTCCAGGTGTGGTCTCACCACTTTACAATTGAAAAATGATGCCCAAGCTCTGGCACTCAATTCCCTGACTGATAAAGGTGAGCACTCCAACCATCTTCACCACCCTGTCACCCACTTTCTGGACCTAGATACTTGTACCCCTTGGTCCCTCTGTTCTCCAATATTCCCCAGGGCCCTGACGTGTACTGTTTATGTGGGATCAATACATCACTCCACCATGATGTTCAACTGATTACCCAAACCCTTAAATCCACAAAAAGAATTCTGCTGAATCTGTAATATTTACGATTGTGACCACACTTTAAATCAGAAATCTGTCACCACACATGGTCTTACAGTTTAATTTGAAATAAGTGTTCAATTGCTTAATTACGGTGTTTCTTCTCAATTCAGTCAGACTGATTGAATTTATTTTTAAAATATTTTTTTAAATCTGCTCTGATTTTACTAAGTGGCCATTCGGAATGCATCACAAAAGGCATTGTACACTGGCAGAACCTACAAAGGAAATTCTTTCCACTCAGGGAACAGAAAAGTGATCAGAATCCTCAGGATATAACTGCGTTAATAATCACCACTGAACGAAATGAATTCAGGTTGCTCTACAGTGCAGTAATGGGAATGTCTTTGGGGCTGACGCTATCATTTCTCACCGTAAGAGGAATGGGGAGAGAATTGCGTGCAATATGTTCACGTTAACAATGCATGCAGTGACTGTGCCGCTAGTAAATAAACCGATGGGTTGCACAGACAGGATTTACAATTTTCTGATGAAACTGCAGAAATGTCAGCACAGCCGGTAGAAAGCCAATCAGCGTATTCCTGGGGTGACCTTTGCACTTTGCGACTTTACTATGACTGTTATCATCCGCCAGAAAATAAAAGCCACCAGACGGTTATTTTACCAGCCATTTTTAACATAAAATGAATGAAACATACAATAAAGGAGAGAAAATGATAAAACTCAACATTGCAGGTGTTAGCGTCTGATCTGGATGATTAAAACATAAGATTTTTTTCTGACATGTTCGTGTTCTTTCTTTAAAAACTGTATGGTTTTATTCAAATAAATAGATTTTTAATGGAATGGAACAATAAGTTTTCAATGTTTGGTTGACCAAATATCATTGAATTGATTTTATTGAAAACAATAGTATAAAGAGGAGTGTATCACAATCACTCCAGCTCATGGATGGGATTGCTATATCAGCTCACCATTTCAAAGCATCCATGCTTCCTTCGAAAAAGGTAAAAATGGAAAATTAGTCATTCTTATTTTTGCCGACAGAGAACTCAATTTGGAAATGTTAAGAATCCCGTGTTCCCAATGGTCATCTTCTCAAACGTTATTTTGTTAAGAGCTGATGAATCACTTGAGATGTTTCATTAATTAATTCATTAATTTCCCTATACAATAGTGCACCATCTGATATTTATCATGGAAACATTATTCAGATTCCATGTCGTACAGTAACAATAGGTAGAAGTATCCTAAAATCCTGGATGAAAATGTAATTCATTTTTAACATATTTCTGTGAGGAAGCGGTCAGCATGTTCAAAATTGAGGCTCCTCCAAACCAATTCTTCCACTTTGTATATTGATTAGTTTTTTCTAAAGGTGGACCTAGATCAGTTTAATGCTCACTTTATCTCAAGTGATTTAAGTATTTTTCTTAATCAAACCAGTTGAGTGATAAGGTTAACAGCTAAAAAGAATGACAAAATGTATTTATGGGTTCCTGTCTGTTGTAAAAAACAAGAGAGATTAAACAATTTGTAAAGAATAGTGACATTTATTTCAAACATTACATTGATTGGTGTCTGTAGTGTGCATGTATGAAGGTTAATGTTCACATGTACATGTATAGGTGTTTGCCTACAATGGTAAAACATGTGATTGCATTATTACTAAAGGACTTACTTGACTGTATACTAAATTATTCAAAGTCTAATTGCGTTTTTTTAAATTTAATTCTCGAGTGACCTTTGGTGCTGGTAGGAGCAGGGTTTTCATTTTCTTCAAATGGCTAAAAATTAAAATAAAAATTACCTGTCACAGACCATATATTTAATTACTAAATGATAGAACAGAGCAGCACTGGTAATCGCTTTAAAATAAAATTTATACTAGATATGTTCGGTTCTTTCCTTTTTCTCTGCACACAATGCTATCATGCCACTTTGCCTGGGATTAACAAGGCTCGGGTAAATTGTGTGCCTTGTGTCAAAGCGACCAATCGAGACAGCTGGACACAGGGAGCACAGCACAAATGTAATATTAATAAGGATGATACAGTGGGTCATCTCCGTCTGCCTGCAGGTTGTTCGGCATTTATTTACCTAATGTGAGTGAATTCTGAAGAGCAGCGATTTTAACGATTGTCCGAACTGAAGTGCTTTGGCGGTGGGATGCGGCGGGGAGGAGCGGGGAAGTGGCGATAAGGTGGGGTGGGGGAAGATCTACAGAAGGGAGCAAGGAGGCGACAAAATGAAGGATAAATAAAATGAGGACACTGGGGTCAAAGTGATTCCGAAGCCAGCAGACGGCCTCTCTCCCCTGATGCCTGTGGACAACAAGAAAAAAAGGAAATGACTTTGCAAGGGTTTTTTAATGACTTTCCTGTGCACAGAGATGACAAGGACTCTAAGGAAGGCCAGATGACAAAAGGAAAGAAATGAAGTGTGCAGTGTTAGGAGGCAAACAAGGCAAACGAGAAAAATAGAAAACCCTACTAGCTTTGCACCTCATCACTGTCTCAGCACTTGGGCGCTGGTATTGATTTTTTCCAGATCTGTAATATAGCAGTCATGTAAAACACAAATTGTAAATGTCATACTTTATTTGTTCAAAGGTTCAAAAATTGTTTTTAAAATTAATAATAATCCCAACTAATGTTAAATAAGTCAATAGATAACGACCTGATTCTGATACTAGCAAGCTCGGACACCCGCTGAAGGACAAGGCTGACTGTATGAGCTGGTCAACAAAAGCAAATTAAACATTTAAAACTAAGCCTGTACCTAAGTGTACCTAAGAAAAATATCCATTGTTTCCTGAAGTAGTTGTTTATTTTAACATATGCATAAGGAGGACATAATTGTGGAGAATGACAACTTTGCTTTTTTTTTTCAAGCCAAATCCATCTCATAACAATCTTTCTCTCATGCATAGACAGGTCTTATTGCAAGCTGGTTTTGACCCAAGCTGAATAAACAATAGGTTAAAGGGCAAGTTGCTCTATTGTAAGTTTCTATTTTATAAGCAGTGCGCTGCCAAAAATCACTAAGGGTTTTGAATTATCCATCAAGACTCTATTAGATCATTTGAAATAGTACAAATCCTACAGGATCCAGCAGGATTATATTTTGAACTTCATAGAGAAAATTCAATCCCGTAAGAGATTTATAATGGGCTGGTGTAGAAATTCCTGTAACAACCCAAACAGATGCCATGCACCATCATTTGACCTTTTTTTTATGTCCACCGTCAAGTTATGAAGCTGCTCCAATGTTAATTTGAACAGTTCTTCGCAAGACTAGCAGAATATCTGGTGGAGGTTCTGCTTTCATTTACGCTGATCTCATTTTAAGTAACTGTGTGACTCTTAAATTCTGAGGAAAACAATACAATCTATAATTCACTGCGTCATGCAAAAATCAAATGCAGATTGTGCTGAATCCTCAGTCATAGCTAGAAAACAAATGCCTTGCAATTTCTTTTCTATCTGAAACAAGGAAGTGAATGCAGGCACACACAAAGTATGGCATTTAGTCCCAATTTATACAGTTATGAACATAAATATCTCTGTTAATCTTGCAGGCCTTGGTGAAACTATACATTTGTGGTTCCGTATTGAAAAAAACATTGTTGATATAACTATCTGAACACAGATTACAGCCTGCGTTTTAAAGGAAACCAGCAGCGATGTGTGTCCACAAGACAGCCCTTGGAAGCCTGTGCATTATCCAACTTGCAAGTCTTTTAACCATGCATTTGCAATATATATCCATGAATAATGGTCTTCCGTGGCTGGGAATCATGAGACCCATAAATCACATAGCTACACATGACTAAAAGCCCGTTATTTTTCAGTCTAAGTGGCTGCAGCAAGAAAATTAGCGCAAATCCAGAAAATGTTTTGAAAGTGGGGCAGAACAGTGATAAATAACCTCTCGTGGTATTGGGAAGAGCTGAGATGGGCAAGAGTACACAGAAATTATAATGCAGCATGAATCGTAGCAAACCATTGTCCTTTCCTGGGACTTTCTGATTTCGAAAAACAGACCAAACACCATTCTAAGGACACAAAGTTTCCAGCAGCAAGTGTTTGTCTCATATTTTAGTATAAAGCCGCAACATGCTTTTTGCTCATGAACATGTACTTCTTTCCTGTTTGAGTGCTAAATTGTTTTGGAAATTACTTTTTCCAAGATATTGAAATTTGGATGTTTTGGCAAGATTACAATTTATGGCACTGCCGTAATTATGTTGCTGACGAAACATAGAAACATAGAAAATAGGTGCAGGAGTAGGCCATTCGGCCCTTCAAGCCAGCACCACCATTCAATATGATCATGGCTGATCAGCCAAAATCATTACCCTGTTCCTGCTTTTTCTCCATATCTCTTGTAGTCTCTCTTGAAAAACATGCAGTGAATTAGCCTCCACTGCCTTCTGTGGCAGGGAATTCCACAGATTCACAACTTTCTGGGTGAAAAGGATTTTCCTCATCTTGGTCCTAAATGGCCTACCCCTTATTCTTAAACTGTGATCCCTGGTTCTGGACTCCCCCAAAATCTGGAACATTTTTCCTGCATCTCGCCTGTCCAGTCCCTTAAGAATGTTATATGTTTCTATAAGGTCCCCTCTCATCCTTCCACATTCCAGTGAATACAAGCCCAGCCAACCCATTCTTGGATGAATAAGTTTATTGGCCAAGTATGTACACATACAAGGAATTTGCCTTGGTGCTCCGCTCACAAGTAACAACACATCATATGTGTTCTTTCATCATATGTCAGTCCCGCCATCTCGGGAATTAACCTGGTGAACCTATGCAGCACTCCCTCAATAGCAAGAATATGCTGCACTCCCTCAATAGGATGAATGGTGGAAAGCAGTCTTTCAAACTGATGCAGTGTCTATGGTGAAGATGCTTAGGGTTTTGCCAGAGCAATCTCACTAGTGGTGTGTCCGATGACTAGTGGTGTGCCTCAGCAGTCGGTGCTGGGTCCACTGCTGTTTGTGGTTTATATCAACGATTTGGATGAGAATGTAGAAGGTATGATTAGTAAGTTTGCAGAATTCACTAATGTAGATAGTGCAAGTAGACAAAAAATGCTGGAGACATTCAGCGGGTGAGGCAGCATCTATGGAGAAAGGGAGTAGGCGACGTTTCGGGTCGAGATCCCTTCTTCAGATAGCGAAGTTGGTTATCAGAAATTACAGTAGAATCCTGATCAGCTGGGCAAGTGCGCTGAGGAATGGCTAATGGAGTTTTAATGCAGATAAGTGCGAGGTGTTGTATTTTGGGAAGTCAAACCTGGGCAGGATCTTCACAGTGAATGGCAGGGCCCTGGAGAGTGCTGTGAAGCAGAGCAATCTAGAAGTGCAGGTACATTGTTCCATCACAGGTAGACAGGGTGGTCACAAAAGCATTTGTGATAGCATTCCCAACAGCTGCTGACTTTGCCCTAGGTTGATGGAACACAGTTCTTAAATCTTAAAAACAGAAAGTTGCTGTTGCTGGAAATAGGCAAAGAGTCAGGCAGCATATGTGGAGAGAGAAACAAAGCATATGGTTTGGGTTGGTGATAATGTGCCTGACTTAATGTACAGCCATGTTGCACAGGTGTTGGGAACATTGACATTTATGGTTGTGCAAAAGGCATCAAACAAATGACCGGTTGTCTTGTAAGGTGTAGGGAGGAACTGCAGGTGCTGATTGTAGATGGTTTATATATGCAACCAATAACATAGTTACCTCAGTACCATTAACCTCGCCTAGTTAACATTAATCATAATGCCTTCCCCTTCCTGGGTACAGTTCAGTAGAAGAATGTAGCCAGTGCTTGAGGATGTATGTAATACCCTGTGCTATCATTAAAATATGTTGCACACTTTAAGAGTTTGTGAATTGCTTATTTACATGGTGTCAGAAGTGGGATTGCTTACTTACACTGATTTACACTGAAGATGTCGTGTAGGGTGTAGGAAGGAACTGCAGATGCTGGTTTAAACTAAATATGTCTTGTAGGGTGTTGGTTTCTGTGCTTGGAGATGCACTCATGCAAGCCTTGAGGGGAAGGATTCAAAGCTATCAAACATTTTTTTGTGTTGGAGTTTACTGTTTATCCTGTCTATATCGGGGGCCATTTTGGTTCAATGTGCCAAAATATGGAGACTGTGCATTTGTGGGTTGTGCAAAAGAATTTCACTGTGGTGTGCACATTTGATAATAAAGAGCCATTGAACCATCGGAGAGGAGAGTACTGCCTCACATTTCTGACCCAGGCTTTTATTAGGTGATGTGAAATCTCCGGGAGGGCAGATATACTTTCTCTAGTTGGAGACAGTTATTGCCAAGCACATGTGTACTATGAAGGCTACAAGGCACTTTGCAAACTCAGCCTGAATGTTGTCAAATTGTTGCACTAGCTGAAGACAAACTACCCATTACCATGATTGTATTCTAAGTAAATAAACGAAAACCAATGTAAAACTAAAACCAGGACCCAAATTAAATCTTAATGCTTTGTTAATTGTGAAAAAAGAGATTGTCAATTTCTCGAGGGTTAACATGACCCTGGAATATAATTACTGACTGATGAGCTTTTGTTTCCATAGATTTTTTAAGGATAGGAATATTAAAAAGACTGTTATTCTTTCTGAAGCCAATGGATACCTGGTAAAAGCTTTGATCACCGTTAAAAAACATAATTATTTTTCAATCCCTTAGCAATAGCCATTTAAATCTGAAGCCATTTAAATCAGGAAAACTGATTACTCGTAGAGTCATAGAGTGATATAGCGTGGTAACAGGCCCTTCGGCCCAACTAGCCCTCACCGGCCAACATGTCCCAGCTACACTAGTCCCACCTGCCAGTGTTTGGCCCATATCACTCCAAACCTGTCCTATCCATGTGCCTGTTTAACTGTTTCTTAAATGGGTGGATAGTCCCTGCCTCAACTACCTCTTCTGGCAGCTTGTTCCATACCCCCTCCACCCTTTGTGTGAAAAAGTGACCCCTCAGATTCCTAATAAATCTTTCCCCCTTCACCTTAAACCTATGTCCTCTGGCCCTCAATTCATCTACCCTGGGCAAGAGACTGTGCAACTACTTGATCTATTTCTCTCAATATTTTATACACCTCTATAAGATCAACCCTCATCCTCTTGCATCCCAAGGAATAAAGTCCCAACCTACCCAACTTCTCCATATAGCTCAGACCGTCTAGTCCTGGCAACATCCTCGTAAATCTTCTCTGTATGCTTTCCAGCTTGACAACATCTTTCCTATAACATGGAGCCCAGAACTGAACACTAGTGAACACAATTATCTGAAACAAACCAGGCGGTAATATAATAACAATGTAATAATGGAATGCATCATTTGCCCCTGCCAACTATCGTCCTACAACCTGTTTCACCTTATGCAAGTTAGCATTCATTGCTTCCTCAACTAGACCATTCCCTATACCTATAAACATAGGGACAGAAGCAGCCCAGTCAACGTATTCCGAATTAAATCAATGCACAACTAAATTTATTTTATCAGACTTTAAGCTTTTATTCTTGATAATGTTAATTGGGTGAATATACAAGGGTAATTGGGGAATGAGTTTCCAGATTCTGAGACAGTCATAGTGCCATACAGCATGGAAACAGGGCCTTCAGCCCAACTTGTTTATGCCAACAAAGATGCCCCACCTAAGCTAGGCCCATTTGCCTGCCTTTGGCCCATGCTCCTCTAAACCTTTCCTATCTGTTCAAATGCCTTTTAAATGTTGTAATTGTTATTTTTAGTGCATGTTGTTTTGATATCACCCCAGTTTGTCAAAGGACATCTTTTCTGGATATGCCTACTCTGGAAAATAGATTTAATCTATCCTATTAAAACCCATTATCTCTTTAAAGATTAGACACCCACCTGTGCTTCTAAATACAAGAGAATACAAATCAGATTAATGGAGTCCGTCCTCATAAGGTAACACCTTACATCTTGATAGCACCCTGTCATATCACTGGACTTAAATCTGGAAGTCTCAGTACATGACAAACTCTCTTGACTTGGCTCTTGACAACAAGAATATGGGTCTTCATTATAAAAACTGCAGTAGCTGATGCGGGCAGATCGCCAACATTTTCTGCACGCTAGTTCGGGATAGGCAATAATGTCAATGAATAAATGAAAACATTATTTTTAGCTTAGTTTTCTCATTTCCCTCTTTGACTTGTTGCTCCCATCTACATGACTTATAATAGACAATAGACACTAGGTGCAGGAGTAGGCCATTCGGCCCTTCGGCCCAGCACCACCATTCAATGTGATCATGACTTACGATCCATCCTAGCAAGCAAAACATGGAAATTTAGAAATATATTTCTTTATCTGTCATATAAATAGACAGGGAAGAGATGGGAGCCACAATACCAACATCTAGGGACACCACCGTCCACTTTCCAATAATCGTGCATGAATATCCTATTTGCCCAACCCTCATTCATCTGTTTAACTAAAAATGCTTTCCTGATCTCTAGTTTATCAGGAAGATCAAGGATATCTTGTCCACCACTGTGCCTTGTTGCCATCTTGCTACAACTGTCATCATAGTTTAACCTCTTGCCACTTTTATGGTGATCATGCCTTGACCATTATTCCGATAACTTGGAACTGCCTTACCTGGGCCTCCATCCTCTATTGATCATAAGTCATAAGTTCTCACACTGCACTTTACCAGGTTTCAAATTCATATTTATTGTAGCAATGGTAGCAATCAACAATGGGAACAGCGATGATATTTAAAGCAGCCATAGATTAAATTAAACTTTTCCAAACACATCACGGCAGATTGAAAACCTTAAGTAAAGCATGGTTGGCATTATTTACAAGTTCACAAGTTCTAGGAGTAGCATTAGGCCATTTGGCCCATCGCGTCTACTCCGCCTTTCAATCACGGCTGATCTCTGCTTCCTAAATCCATTTCCCTGCCTTCTCTCCTTAATCCTTAACGCTCATTCTAATCACAAATTTGTCTATCTCCGCCTTAAAAATATCCACTGACTTCGCCTCCACAGCCCTGAGGCAGTGAGCTCTACTGATTAACTAGCCTTTGACTAAAGAAGTTCTTCCTCATCTCCTTTCTAAAAGAGCGCCTTTTAATTCTGAGGCTATGACCTCTGGTCCTAGACTCTCCCATCAGTGGAAACATCCTTTCCACATTCCACATCGATGCCTTTCATTATCCCCCTCAACCTTCTAAACTCCAGTGAGTAGAGGCCCAGTGTTGTCAAACGCTCATCATTTGCTAAGCCACTCACTGCTGGAGTCATTCTTGTAAACCTCCTCTGGACCCTCTCCAGAACCAGCACATCCTTCCTCAGATATGGGGCCCAAATCTGCACACAGTATTCCAAATGCGGCCTGACCAGTGCCTTATAGAGCCTCAGCAGTACATCTCCTTCTTTGTATTCCAGTCCTCCTGATATAAATGTAGGGTTCAGTGGGTGACTTGCAGGTTGCTGGTTGGAGAACTGTATGAAACTCCCTTCTAGTACATCTCGTGGTGAAGTACACATGCTCGGGAATGCCATTCATATCAACTTTGACGAACAAGAATGCATTTGTTTCAGATCACCCTGAATTTATCACACCTTATCAATGGGATTTCCCAGATTAACTGAAGCTTTGGGGTTGTGTCATTAGTGATTTGGAGAAGTTAAAATTAATGGTGGTATGGGTAAGATTTCTACATGGATATCAATAACTGCCCGAGGGCTGTAGGACCTTACCAGCACAATGTGCATTTGTGTGCATATAATCTGATTCAATCACTTCTAACTGCTTTCCTGATTTATTTTGCTCATTTTAGCCTTGGTAGCATTCTGTAGTGTGATCGCTTGGCTTAGATTTCTTCATAAAAACGTAAGTATGTATGTTAGTGTATGAGATGTGAAGGGAACAGATTCCTAAGAGTTTTACAAGGCTCTAAAACATCAAAGCTTTCAGAAGACACTATAAATTTGTACTAACTCTTAATTTATGAACTCGGCCAAAACTTCTTGAAGCCTTAATGTAGACTGCTGTGTGCTTTATATCCACTGACAATTTCCGTGAGGCTTCAGATGAACTAAAACTTTCTTCTGCATGTTTTAGGACTTTCTGACCAAAACTTGCTCGGGATGATGGGGAAACACATTAGGAATCTACTGTTACAATTACGGTCCAAAATGTTGTTAAAGTCATACTTAGAGAAACCATTATGAAGAATTTATTTTAAAAAGACACAAAGTGTTAGAGTAACTCAACAGGTCGAGCAGCATCTCTGAAGGACATGGATAGGCGATCTTTTGGGTCTTCAGACTGATTGTAGTAGAGGTGACATCGCTTGGTCATAGACTCATAGAGTTATACAGCGTGGAAGGATGCCCTTCGGCCCAACTTGCCCACGCTGACCGACACTAATCCCACCTGTCTGATTTTGGCCTATATCCCTCTAAACCTTTCCTATCCATGTACCTGTCTAAACATCTCTTAAATGTTTTGTTTAACAGTCCCTGCCTCAACTACCTCCTCTGGCAGCTCGTTCCATACACCCACCATCCTCTGTACAAAAATGTTACCCCTCAGATTCCCTTTATATCTTTCCCCCCTCACCTTAAACCTGTTCTCTAGTTCTTAATTCCCCAACGCTGGGCAAAAGACTTTGTGGGTTTACCTGATCTAAGAGATGGTGGCGTGATTAAGCCAGGCAGGTGATAAGTGGATACAGGTGAGGGAGGGTTGATCAGCAAATGAGTGGACAAAGGGCCGGAGATGATAAGAAGACTAACAGCTGTGGGATGAAGAGATGAAGAGATGAAGAAGTGTAAATTTGGGGCCAAAGGAAGGGATATAGGTGGAAGGAAGGGAAAGAGAGACAGAATAGTGGGATAAGTGGATGCACATTCAGGTTGGGCACAGGAAAGAAATGAGGGAACATGAGAAGCGGGGGGGGACGGATGGAAGTGTTGTTGGTTAGCTACCGAACATTGGAGAATTCATTGTGAGTGTGAATTGACAGAACAAACTGGAGAAGATTATTACTGTACTGTGGAATCCTCTCTGGAAAAGTGCGATGTGACATGGTGCTGTAAG
This sequence comes from Raja brachyura, assembly GCA_963514005.1. The sequence goes on along the minus strand of OY740797.1, from coordinate 42,944,965 downwards.
CAACTCCTTCAATATCATATGGATTTTTCATATGTTTTCCTGCAATACCACATGCTATTTCTGCAACGGGCTGGCGATAAAAAGATACAAATCTGTGTCAAACTTCCTTCGTTTAGCCTATCTATGCCCCCCACTTCATTGTGGGGCTGAAGATGAGCAGATGTTACTAGTACATTTCCTCCTTTAGCACAGAAACATGCTTGCAGCATCGCAGCCACCCCGGTTGCTGGGAAGATGAACATGGGCCCTCTGTTTCGTATGGCACATATATCTTCGGCAACTCGGATACTGGGGGAGTTTCTTTTCAATGTGCTCCGAATGTTAATGTTTCACGAGAAGAAGCAGCTTCATCGCGTTCCTCTGTCAAACGCAATTAAACGAGAACTTGGGCTTGCATTCTGTGGGAGTGAACTCCATTCCACAGCGGTAAAACATAAAGCTCATAATCCACTTGATTAAATTAGCATTAATGATTTAAGAGTTATCTGGTCTTCCTCACATGGGAAGTTGGCCCTGTGCTTCGAGTTCCCCCTCACCATCCTTTGTGTCTCTGGAGAGGCTGCATTTTAGTTACTATCATTTATCCTGCTGCACGTTCCCTAAACTAATGTTGCCATATTTTGGATCATTCAGTCCGTCAGAATCAGATTTGTTCAACCATGAGTGATCGTACGACTGTCGCAGAAAACACGTAACTAGTGCGACAGAACATTGTAAATTCGTCTGTGCTTAAACATGGAGCTCCCCGGTGTATATTTGCTGTTATACTGTTGTAGTGTTAAGCAACATTTTCTGCTCATTGACTGTGAATGGGCACATCCTAGCACATTTCTCAGACCTTTATTATATCAGGTGCAAAAGCGTTGCAAGTTCATGGTGTAATTATCCAAGTAACTAAGCAACCAAGAAAGCCCTGTTATGAAATCAGCTCAGTAACTATGATACAGGCCTTAATTTAGAAGAGTCTGATACATTTCCTCTCTTCCACTGGCAGCCCACCTATAGATTAGCCAAAAGAATGGACAAATACCAGACATCACCATAGCTTTCAGCAACCACACCATGTCACTCTACAGAGATAAACACAGACATTAACATCCACGTCTACATAAAGCAGAACACTGAGGGGCTGATAACTGAGTTGAAAATAAAAATAAGGTTTGTGTCATCAATATATTTCAGAGGTATTCATGAATTTTAAATAGTGATTCTTACAGAGCAACAATAAGAATATCAATACTGTATCCTTAATGAGAGCCATTACTTGATCCTCCGTCTTCTCTATAAACTAGGTTTTGCAAAAATTAATGAGGACGTTTATTTTAACATCGGCTATAAATACACATTTCTGCTGTTATATAACATTTTATGATTCTGCTCAAAGTACTTCTCTGACTTACACTTTTACACTTGCATTCCTTCATCGTTAGGAAACTTTAGTGGGTATTTGCCGATCCCACAAAATTAACACCCAAGAACAACGAGGGGAGATTTTAATAAATAAAAGCTTTGTTCAGTAATCTGTATACCGGATTACTGAATATTCAACTCAGCCCAACCAGCAGGAGCCATTGTACAAAGTAAACAATGGCAATTGTCACCTGTATTGACTTTAGTGTAGTGTCACGTTTACCGAGGTACAGTGAAAAGCATTTTTTGTTGCGTGCTATCCAGTCAGCAGAATATGCATGATTACCATCAGTAAACATTCAAATATGTAAATATTGAAAAATGGAATCAATGTAGGATTGGTGTAAATGGATGACTGATGCTGGCATGGGCTTGGTGGGCTGAAAGGCCTGTGTCTGTGCTGCATCTCTCTATGGCTCTATCCCTCTAATGTCCTGGGATTTACAAGATCGATCAAAACAACAAATTAATTTATAATAAGTATGGTACTCAATTCTTATTAGTAGTGGTTTTATCAAGATCCCTTGAATTCATATAGTGTCTATATATAGATATAGCACTGGCACAGTGCCGCAGCGGTAGAGTTGCTGCCTTACAGCTCTTGCAGCACCAGAAACCCGTGTTCGATCTCGACTACAGGCGCTGTCTGTACGGAGTTTGTACGTTCCCCCCTGACCGCTTGGGTTTTCTCCAAGATCTTCAGTTTCCTCCCACACTCCAAAGACGTACAGGTATGTAGGTTAATTGGCTTGGTATAAATGTAAATTGTCCCTAGTGTTAATGTGCGGGGATTGCCGGTCAGTACGGACTCAGTGGGCCGAAGGGCCTGTTTCCGCGTCGTATCTCTAAAACTAAAAGCTATAGAGTGGGCCATCTCAATTCTCCACTGGAATCCACATATTTTTCTATGTTTGGACCAAGGGTGTGGCGTGTTGTGGAACTGAACTCTCCTTATAACATCTTAAGAGCTACTTCACAGTTGAAAATCACCTTTCATCACTTTGCTGAAAATTGAAAGTGGACCGATGGGGCGGTGTTTGTCTGGTTTGGGTTTGTCCTGATATTTAATGGCAGGATGCACCAGGGCAATTTTCCACATTGTCAGCAGGGTAAAATGTTTCAGCTGCAATAAAATTGCCTTAAGGAGGTGGAACCATTTCTAGAGTATCTGTCTGCGTCACCACAGTGAGATTTTGTTAGGATCCAGTCGAATTTCTCAGTATCCTGTAATGTGAATCAAATTGGCTGGTATTGGTGAGGAATTAAACAGTGATAGAGATGGATAATATATTTAGTACTCCTAGAGGAAAGTTATTGCAAATTCTTTGGCTTTGTCTTTTGCATTAGTGTTTGACCACTTCCATTGTTGAGAATTGATATGTTCATGTCATTTTTTGTAAGTTTGTTTTATGTTAATTTAGAGACACAGTGTGGAAACAGGCTCTCCGGCCTACTCAGTCCTTGCGGACCAACAATCACCCGTACACTAGTGCTATCCTACACACTAGGGACAAGTTCACAAAGCCAATTAACCTACAAACCTCCACGTCTCTAGAATGTTGGAGGAAACCGGAGCACCCGGAGAAAACCTCACTGGGAAAACTGGGAAAACTTGCAAACGGCGCACAGAAAGCATCTGCAGTCAGGATCGAACCCGGGTCTCTGGCACTGTAAGGCAGCAACTCTACCACTTCCAACCCTTCAGGAGCTGCGCCACTGTGCTGCCCCTAATTGTCTACCTCTATATATGGCTGGTTAGGCGGGAGTACATCTCTGTGATATAATACATTCTTCTTCAATTATCTTTTTTCTTCTGCAACGTACTCCTTCTGATGTTTAGCATTCGTATCTTGTAGCTTAAGCAGCTTGCCATGTTCTAACTCTTCAGTGCGCTTCAGTGAACCAGGATTTGGATATGGCGAAAAAAATGGTCACTGATTGTGGTGGGGTACAACTCAACTGCTGCTGAAGGTCCAAATCATCTCACATCCAGATGCAAGATGTTAGAATTGTTCTGAAGCGATCTTGTATATCATAGATGTAATGCTACACATGCTATTGAGGGTATCCTTAATCAGAAGGTGTAACCTTATCCCCACAATGATTCTACATAGGTCACTTCCCCGCTCAGCGGCATCAGTGGCAGGTAGGTTGGAAATTGGTATTAAAGTAAACCTTTTTCATTTCGGTTGCTAAACACTTTAATTCTCCTTCCTATTCCCGCACTGACCTTTCTGTCCTAGGTCTCCTCCATTGTCAGAGTAGGGCTAAATGCAAATTGGAGGAACGGCATCTCATATTTTGCTTGGGCAGCTTCCAGCCCAGTGGTATGAATATTGATTCTCTAACTTCAAGTAACCCCGACATTCCCTCTCTCTCTCTCCATCCCTCCCCCACCCAAGTCCCACCAGCTTCTCATTTTCACCCAACAAACAGCTAACAATGACCTGTTTCCATTACCAGCATTACTATTTTGAATATCTTTCATTCATTGTTCTTTATCTCTCTACGTCATCGTCTATATCTCTCGTTTCCCTTTCCCGTGAGAATGAAGAAGGGTCTTGACCCAAAACGTCACCTATCCCGTCTCTCCCGAGAAGCTGCCTGTCCCGCTGAGTTACTCCAGTTTATTGTGTCTATCTTTGGTTTAAACCAGCATCTGCAGTTCCTTCCTAAACCTCTTCAAATCATTTACTTCTCCATCCAACTGCAGCAGATCCAGTCTGAAGGTTGTATCCCTCAAGATGCAGACAGCTATGGACACAGGCGAGGGAGGGGGGGGGGGGGGGGGGGTTATTAGGCAGATGGTTGGAACAAAGGCCAGAGATTAAAACAGACTTGTGAGAGGGAAAAAGTTAACATTGCAGGCTAATGACATTCTCATCAGATGAAAATTAGTTAATTGTCTTTTTGTTACAGAGGTCTGGTACAACTGATGTTCTGCCCTGTCATTTCAATGGACGGTGGGCCAGCATTATTACCTCACACGTAAACCATACAGAGCAAAAACAACAGTTTAACCTCCTTCAAGAGATTAGTAAATGACAGCAAATGGCATATTGGTCTTCATAGTGAGATGAGTTGAGTATAGGAGCAAGGAGGTCCTACTGCAGTTGCACAGGGCCCTGGTGGGACCACACCCGGAATATTGTGTGCAGTTTTGGTCTCCTAATTTGAGGAAGGACTATTGAGGGAGTGCAGCGTAGGTGCACCTGGTTAATTCCCGATTTGGTGGGACTGACATATAATGAAAGAATGGATCGACTGGGCTTCTATTCATTGGAATGTAGAAGGATGAGACGGGATCTTATAGAAAAATATCAAATTCTTAGAGGATTGGACAGGGTAGATGCAGGAAAAATGTTTCTGATGTTGGGGGACTTTAGACCCAGGGGTCATAGTTTAAGAATAAGGGATAGGCCATTTAGGACTGAGATGAAGGAAAACTTTTTCACCCAGAGAGTGAAAATTCTCTGCCACTGACGGCAGTGCATGCCATTTGCTGGATGATTTCAAGAGAGAGTTAGATATAGCTCTTATGGCTAACAGAATCAAGGGATATGGGGAAAAAGCAGGAATGGTGTACTAATTTTGGATGATCAGCCATGATCATATTGAATGGCGGTGCTGGTTCGACGGGCCGAATGGCCTACTCTTGCACTTATTTTCTGTGTTTCTAGGTTTCTATGACATTAGATCTTAATGAAAACATAATTGTTTACTGGCTCCTTGTTACTCATGATAGCTCTTTTTTTCTTTCCTCCTAGGATTATTTCATTAACTGAATTTTAATTCTCCAACTGAGGTTGTGGGATTTGAACTCATGGACCATTGGCTCAGACTCCTGTCTAACTAGACCACTAACTTAACCCTGTGCCACCATCACTTTATCATTTATGTAACGATTATGTAGCCTTCTTGCTCACAACTGATTAAGAAGGTCGGGGCCAAATCCCGCTTCACAGATGCAAGAAGACAATCGCACTGCAGTCACAGCATAAGGTGCCGACTCTCTGAAACTTTGTTTGATTTTTCAGGTAATTGGGTAACGTTGTACAGCACTATTTTAAAGAAAGGCAGGAGCGAATTCACCCTCAGGGACTGGGCAATCAATGGTAAAGCAATCAATTGCACTAAAAACAGAATTATCTGATCATTTACACATTGCCATTTTCTGGAAGTTGGTTGTATGTACGTTAGCTGGCCTGACCCCTACATTAAACATTTAGTGCTCAATGGGGCCTAAAGGGCCTGTCCCACTTGGCCGTCATTTACACAACAGGCCGTCTGGCGTGCGTGACGTGATTTGAATACTCAGTTTATGATATTTACCCAGTTTATGATATTTACGGTGATTTTCTAAAATGTTCCAGTTTCTTGAGTGGTGCTAGCAATTGGAAAAACTGTAGATGTAATGCCCCTATTCAAAAAACGAGGTGAATGAAAAATAGCAAGCTGCAGACAAAATTAATCTGTGGGAAGGAACTGCAGATGCTGGTTTAAATTAAAGATATAGCAATGTTACAAAAAGTTGAGATTTAAAAAATCAAGTCTTCAATTTATCCCACCAGATAAAGCATAAAAAGAAGTTTAATTTGACACCCAATTCACTTTCATATCTTCAGTATTAAAAAAGTTATCGCCATTTTCATACTCAGAAATTAGCAACTTGTTTCCTATTGCTTTTCTATTGACTTAACACAAAAGTTGTGATCGAGGACAGTCAAAAGCCCATAACTTTCTTAAAAATTAAGAGAACTGAAATAATTTTTCAGTTATTATAGACTGAAGCATTCTGAAACAAATATGAAACAATCTTACTTGGATGACCTGAAATTAAAGCATATAATTAGTTAGTTACCCAATTGTAGCTAATTACAAAATTCAATTACTAGATCTAAACATCTATCTATTTCTTAAGAAAAAAATAACATTTTTTTTAAAGCCTAAGTGTCCAAATAACATTCACACAAGAATTCACAATATAACATGATTTTTAAATCTGTCATTAATTTATAGGCCAAATTGAAGGAATTTTGTGTTTAATGCCTGTAAATTAATGGCCGTTTAAATCAGCTTGCGAGTGGGATTTTCTGGAACGCGATGGATTGGAACGTTGCGGTTGCGGTGAATTTAAACCCAATATCGGCAGGAAAAATTCTGCCGGGAATAATAAATCACCATTTCTAACCCTAACCCTAACCCTAACCCTAATTTTGATTAAGGTCATCTTAACAAACAAGTTTATATGAAAAAATAAACAGCTTTCATTTACCTGTCCCCTACGTAAAATCCGTCCCCGTTGTCGGCGTTCACGGCATTAGGAGCTAATTTTTATTTTACTCCAGCACTGAAATAGTCGGGCGATTAAAAAAAAAAAAGTCACGTACCAGCAGTCGGAACGAATCTTTAGCAAAATTTCGCACCCCAAGAAAATATAATTCCGGATGGCAAGGGAAAACCACATTTTAACCCCCCCCCCCCCCTCAAAGGCGCCAAAGTCGCGCACACGGCCAGTGACAGAACTGCAGTGCTGCTAAAGGTAAGTTTTGTAACATACCTAGAAGATAGACACAAAATGCAGGGACCGGCAGTATCTCTGGCGAAAAGGAATGGATGATGTTTCAGCCTGAAGAAGGGTCTCGACCCGAAACGTCGTCCATTCGACATGAAACGTCACCCATTCGACCCGAAATGTCACTCTGTCCCACTAGGCCGTCATTTACGCACGCAACTCCACACTCCTCCACGCCACTCCATACGCCCGTCCCGTGTTACCCACACGCTATCCACACGCTACCAGATCGCGTAAATGGCACGCAAATGGCGGCCAAGTGGGAGAGACCCTTAAAACGCTTTGACGTGACATGACAAGCACTAGAGAAATTCAGGTTGTCCTTTTACCATATAATCTGTCATATCACAATACTGAACTGCTCTGTCTGAAACTGGGGAACAGGAGTTTGTTTGGCCTTTCTGGTTTTCTGAAGATTAAAATCTGTAGGGTGAGTGTGCCAATTTGTTGTTTTTCCTTTATTTGTATGGATGTGTGGTGTGTATTTTAGTGGAAGAAATATTAGAAGCCAAATGGGCACTTGAGCAACATGTGTACTCAGCAACAAATCCTATGTTTTCACATTTCCATATCCTCCTTGGTAATAAAGAGATGAATTTCCCTATGCAGATGAAATTCCAGCCCACTCCCACAAATGTGAAATGTGTAAGTAGTGCTCAGGTTGAAGGTAACCGACCACATATTGTATATATTTCAAAATGGTCAAAGGATGAGAAAGAATACTAACATTGATAATCATTACAGATACAAGGTGGCACGGAGCGGCACTACAGCGCCAGAGACCCAGGGTCGATCCTGGCTTCGGATGCTTGTTTGTACAGAGTTTGTACGTTCTCCCTGTGACCTGCGTGGGTTTTCTCCGAGATCTTCAGTTTCCTCCCACAGAAGAAGTCCAGGTTTTTAAACATTGACAAGATGTTGCAATCTCAGTGGCCTGCATCTACACATAATATGGCCAACACCCATTGTTAGTAAGATTCGAATTTAGAATGTTTGCAAGATGAATAGATGTGAACATGCTGAACACACTCTGCTGCCCATGTCCCTGTTTCTCTACACTTACCTGGATTAGAAGCTGAGGACTGATTTATTGATCTTTTGGACCCAAAAGTTGGCTGTTGAGGCTAAGTGAAGGTAAATCAGTGTACATCTGAGTCCCCCCCTCCACATCAAAAGGCAAAGTTCGAGGTGGAGCTTCTACTCTGGTTAAATCTAGGTTATTTTAAAGTTATCATTAACCTGTCTGGACATCAGAGACATTTCAAAATGATCAAAATATGTGAAAAAATACTTCAACTCAAAATAATTACAGATACATTACAGATGCAGGGCAGCACAGTGGTGCAGCGGTAGAGTTGCTGCCTTACAGTGCCAGAGACACCGGGTTCGATCCTAGCTAAGGGTGCTTGTCTCTACGGAGTTTGTACGTTCTCCTCGTGACCTGCATGGGTTTTCCCCAGGAAATTTGGTTTCCTCCATCACTCCAAAGATGTACAGGTCTGTAGGTTTATTGACTTGATATGAAAATGTAAAAATTGTCCCTAGTGCAGGATAGTGTTAATGTGCAGGGGATGGCTGGTTGGTGTGGACTCGGTTGGACCAAAGGCCTTTTTTCTGTGATGTATCTCTGACCTAAATTAAACTAAGCTAAAGAATTGAATTGGAACACATGAAAAACACTAACCTAAAGTAAAATAACTTGAATGTTGGGGGTCCCAAGAAGACTGGGCTCCATTGATGGAGCCCTGCACTGGAGTGCATTGCCAAATGCAATGGCAGCAGTCCGTCACCAAGTCCTGAACTTGCAGCGGGATTGGTTTGGAAATGGCTGAACGTTGCCAATTCAGAACAAAACACCCATTCTCAAGAAGACACGGCTCTTTGAGTTACAAGGTAAAAAGTGCGAAAAATGAGATAGCTCCTCAATGTTTGTGAACTGCATGCGTTAAAACATCCCACCTCCATAAATTGCGAACAAAATTCATGGATGATGGCAATATTGTATATTCATTCCACAGTTATGCATCTCAAAGATTCTGCAGTGATAATTGTCTGACAGCATCTCCACTGGGATTTGAATAGTTTAAAGAAATTTATCATTTTCGTGAAAAGGCAGAAAAGCCTAGTTTCACATTGATTTAAAAAAACATGCGGCGTAAAGAGAACACACACTGCATTTGTACTGCAATAAGCCTGACTACCGTTCTGGATTCCTTCCCCATCCCAACCAACCACGATAACCGTGACTTGTGAGCTGCAGATCAGGCCACTTGTGGCATGCAGTTTGTACTGCAGAGCCCTGCATGTATCCGATTAGCGGCCTCTCATGCTTTGTATGATCCTGTCATATATTAATATATCAATCATTGTTGCTGCTGCTCTGTATTGGATACAGTGGCATAAACCTGATGTCTTCTTACACATCCATTTGTTTCCTCCAGGATTTCTAGATATAGATCTTTTGTCTAAAATATAAGGGAAAAACCCAGATGACGCTGAGTTATGCCAAAGGGTTCACCCAAAGACCTAATTCCTTTGTCAAAATGATTTCCACTTTTCCCTCTGCCAGCATTTTTATTCCCTAATGCTTAACAGCCTGGAGGCAATTTTATTTAAAAGGAAATTAGCCTTTAATGCAAAACAATTGCCCCAGTCAAGCTGAAACACAACAGATTAAACGTAATTAGTTAAAACATGAAATCACAATATTAGTAAGAAAAATAATAAGCACACGTGTAAGTGATATTTTATGAATGGCATCTGGGTATAGATTTATATTTTGCCTGTGGACAAGTCAAAATTCACTGAGGCAAAAGGAGCAATTTTTGAAAGAGACATATCAGTAACTTTAGTCACCCTTCAAACACCAAACAATTTCTTTATAATCTACTTCAAAATACTGTTGGCTAAAGTAATTTTTTAAACAGTGAGATTATTAATACACATTAAAAAAAAGTGCTCAGGTATTGATACATTTGCCAAATTTATATATAGGAAGGAACTGCAGATGCTGCTTTAAACTGAAGATGGACACAAAAAGCTGGCTTTCCTCAGCGGGACCCAGTCTGAAGAAGGGTCTCGACCCGAAACGTCACCCATTCCTTCTCTCCAGAGATGCTGCCTGTCCCACTGAGTTACTCCAGCCTTTTGTGCCAAATTTATATAACCAAGTTTGACTAACTTATTTCAACACTTCTTTAAATTATATTTGACAACTTTCAGAGTTATATAGACTGGCACTTAATGGAATTATAACCTATTTGCATCATTCATTAGTTTCACTATCATATATATTTTAAATTAGTGTTTGGCGAAGTAATGAGTCTGCACTTGTTGAAAATAGAATCGGATTGATAATGGTGGGGAAAGCAGTTTTGGATATCGGGACACTGTTCAGCAGGCTTTCACAGCTAAACTTGGGATTACCTTTTGAATCTTGGCAGTGTGCCAAAATTCTCACTGGAGAACATGCCATTGCAATTCCGCAGATTTGTAATCATGGTACTCCCCGCCAGATACTGCGGACCTGTCGTTAATCATCGACTACACTAAGTCTGGATATCCTTAAAGCACGCGCAACTGGTAATATTGATACAGCAAAATCTTCACCTTCCCACTCCAGAAGTGGGTGATCGGTGCACAGAAGTAAATGAAGGTGCTCCATCTCAGCTGGCAAAGCCATCTGACTCCATTCAGGCACATGTTTTGCATATCAGAGAGCAGAGTCAAATTTCAATCCTCTGTGTTTCATGTTTTATGGAGTGTAATATTTGTAACTTAGCATTTTAGAGACAATATGTTGAGCACAAATGCTAAAATAGCTACCATAAAGGTAACATCCTTATGATTAGATTTTGCGCTAACCTTTCAAAACTTTATACAAGTAGTTATCAAGCTCCTCAGTTAAATTGCCCTGGGAGCTGAGTGTATATTCCTTCAGATGTCTAACAAGCATTGAACACGACTGAGGTTTATAGAGACACAGAAATCAATAGCATGGCTTCCACGAGGCATATAGAGAGATTAGACATCCCAGGAAAGCACAGGATAAGAAAGCCATGACTGAGAATACCCTAACAGGTCCGTAGGTCTGGCCGTGATCCAGCCCAGATAACCTCCACTTGCCCAGTGAACCAGATACTATGGAAACATCAAATTTGTTTTTTTTATTCCTTTCTACTCAGTGGCCTAAAGGGGATCAAATTTGACTACGTCTAAATCAGCTGGGACATTTTGTATTATAGCAGCCGGATGACTAGAAGTGAAAACGGCTTTTGGCAACACTGACATTTTAACCTGGAGAGTATTAGATTTCTCAAGTATCCACCCTTAACCTGCTGCCGATTCTCAGACCTCCTTTGTCTGTGACACCATCTGTTCCAGGCTAGGAAATTACTCATTAAATTAATCCATGCTCTCCGCACAATGATAATTTTGTAAAATTCTGTGAAACACACTATAACGTGTTATTCCACGTAAGTTATGCAAATATTTATCAGTCTGCTCGACAATTCTGTAAACTGGGAGCAAACAGGTGATTATGAAAATGTGTGTCAAAGCTGCATTCCACTAAAGATGGGCATATTTATAAAATTACTCAATGCATGAGCTGGCTTGTTCCATCCCGTAGATATGCAAACAAATATCGATGTCTAGGACAATACACAATGCATAGTTCAGAATAGACTGCATTATTTCATACAACAAAAATGAATAAAAACAAGGTTACGGAGTTTATGATGCATGCATGATAAATTATCTTTTTTTCAATTTAAGAAGTTTACAAAAAGCAAGAACTTCAGGTTTCATTCCTTTGGCTCAGCAGACGTTACAAACACCGCTCCAAATTCATCCTAAGCTTCAGATATACATGAAAGCACGATTCCTATATAGCTACAGGATTGTGTCTCAGTAGCAGAAGGCTTGGCAGAAGTGGGACATTGCTTGCTTCGGCCATGACAATAAAATTCAAGCGTTTACAACTCATGTGACTGAAGACATTTCAAAAGATTAACGTTGCATTCCGGTCCATTAAACAGAATACAGATAGAAGAACAAAGTGCAGATGAGTACAAAGGAAAACAAATAAAAAATATAAATACTATTAACAAATTACAGATAACGCACAAAATACGGATATTCTTGTGTAGCAGATCTTTCTCGAAGAAGCTACAATCCTGCGCATTACGTGAAGTCTGCAGAGAAGTAGCAGGAGCATTAAGGTGGGTTTGATCCTCAATTACCAGGTTAATGAAGAACTATTGCAAAGAAGCCTCTCTCAATCAAAGCCATCAAAAACTTAATTACTGCATCCAAACAATGTTCAATTAGATTCGCAAAGGCAAATTAAATGATTTACATGTTTATTTGGAAGAATACAAATCTAAGTGTTCTTAAATTGGGAAATTTAGCTACAATTGAAATGTTTCTCTTGCAATTTAAAGGAGCAGTGCCTTGATGATAACATGTTTCCTGCCCATTCACAACAACACAACCACGATACGACTTGTGCTGGCAGGTCAGTGACCAGGTGCATGACTCCACTAGCTCATCTCCAAGCTCCTTTTCACAAATGCCATTTGCAAACAGGGTAAGGATGAATTCTTGCAAATGATTCCGCGCTTTTCCAGTCCGACCCAACAGCACACTCAGCAAGAGGGCAGTGGACGTGTTTCACAGAGCAAGCTTTGTGCTTTGTATCATTCTTGATAACTTGATGGCATTCACCAGTGGCAATAATTGCAATTCAATTCCATATTAAACCACAAAAGTTCAAAATATACCTGTGTTGCTTTACAGCTTGCAGTTTGAATCCAGAATATAAATCTTGAAAAGAGCTGTATTCTTAATTTCTCAGTGGGTGGGCTCTGAATCTCAGCTGTACTTGTAGTAGATGCTTTCTATGCATTTGGTGGGTCCCAACAAACGTGATCCCCCCCCTTGTGAAATATGCAACGGAGAGTGCTTTCAGTATTGTGGTCGGAGCTGGAGGCAGGTGTGGAGCTAGAGACACTGTCGGAGGTTGCATAGCTGTTCAAAGGCAGTTCGGTAGCGAAAGAGGTTTAATGGGAAGTTCAGAATGGGTGGTGGAGCTACAACTGAGGAGAAGAGTAGATGGATTGGAATTGTTGGTTGTAGGAAGTGGTGGTCAGGATCCAAGATACTGAAGTGTAAGGTTGGAGGTGGTGGCCACATGGAGCCTGGAACTTGGGCAATCAGGAAGTTGAACAGCCTTACCTGTGGGCCTGAGTGGCTGGGGAGGCTAGGACTACATTCCTTACAGTGGAGGAGGCAGGGGTGTTTTCTTATAGAGACGTATAAAATCATAAGGAGAATTAGTAGGGTGAATGCAGAGAGTCTTTATTTCAGGTAGGGAAATCAAGAACTAGAAGGCATAGGTTTAAGGTGAGAGGGGCAAGATTTAATAGGAACCTGGGCAACATTTTCACTCAAATGATGGTGGGTATATGAAACGAGCTGCCACAGGAGGTAGTTTAGGCAGGTACTATAAAAGCATTTAAAAAAAACAGGAAAGATTTAGAAGGATATGGGCCATGTTGGTCAATCTGGTGGATTTGGGCTGAATGGCCCGTTTCAGTGCAGTATGACTATGACTATGAGGTTTTCTTTTAACTTCTGGAGTTCTCTTCTATCAGTATGCCGGTATGATTGGGTCGATTGACCACCCATTTCAGAGGCTGTTCAGCTTCTGTCATGGTGTAAATGAAAGAGCTGCATTTAGATATCACCCTTCATGAGCCTGGGATGGTGCTTATAAAGTATTTTGCAGGTCTTAAAGAGTCATGCAAGCAAATACGGACACAGCACACTTAGTGTTATCGACTGAGATAAACATGACCCGCTCTTCTTCAGAATAGCGCCTTGGTATCTCTTGTGCCGACATGAAAGAGCAGGACCTTGATTTAACATCTTATCCAGCGGTATTAGCCTAGAATTTTATACTTTGTCCCTGGAGTGACACTTTGAGCCCTCAACCTCATGATTAAGAGGAGAAAGTTGTTACCAACTGAGTTACAGCTCCATAACCTAGACAGTATATTGCAGCACAGAAAGGTAAGGGCCCACTGGCTGATCACTAAACCTATACCATGTAATACATTCAAGCAAATTAAAAGATGACCTCCAACCATAGTGTTCAGTGACATCAGCAGTGAGGTTGTTTAAGCCGCACATTTGTAGTATATAACATCATCCAAGTCCCTTGATTGCATTACAACCTCGTAACTCCTTTTCACATATTTATTATTCTACACTTAACAAACCTTAACTAGAATCTGTATTTACAGAATACAAATATTGACTGCATTTGAGGGCTGTACCAATAAATTATTGACAGAAATGCCTGGGAGCACATTATAATGCTGAAGGCTGAGGGCATTATAGTGCACTAAACATCACTTCTGTAACCCGAGGGACAATGGTTTACTTTATAGCTTGAACACTGCAGGCAATATTTGATTTATTATACTCTTGGACTGAATTTATTTGTAAAAACAGGAAACCTTTGCACCCGCTTTGCACGGGCCTGCCCTTTGAGATGTCAGCTGGCAATAGTCTCTTTTCTATTGCATGGCAGCATCCTTCTCTGAAGGCTATAGTTCGCTGACATCAATTAGCAGGAACGTAGTTACCACTACTTCCATGCACATGGTGGCAGTTTAGGCACCCAGCATTCAGCTGCAGACAGAATTAAAAATAACACATCTACAACTTTTGTGCAGTGTGAGACGTTCAGGCCTAGTATCGACTGTCTGTGGTGGCTTAAAAGCTGTTTTAGCAGATGTCCTTTCTCATATGCATACTATTACGAATGCAGTACAATTTACAAGTCATTTGCCTTTTGGAGTGAATTTAAAATGAAAAGCCTGAAGTAATAATGTTTCCAAAAATGGTGACTGCTTTCCTTCAAAGGCAGCTACCACATTTTAATCTTTTGTTCATCTCCAATCAGCAATAATAGCAAAAGCATGCACTTAACCCTGTCTGCACAAGCAGTTTTCAAAAAATTCTTCACTTTTGGGAATGGTTGGGGACTGATTTTCAAAGAGTAGTAAGGCAGTGCTTTGCAGGAAAAGCTTAAACTTGTCTCAATTGTTATGCAACAGAAATATGGTTCACAATATACATTCATTATAAACTTTATTGTGTCCTTGCATAACTCAGGCTATCATCAATGCTCTCTAAAGCAGCAGCTCAAAGGATACTAGATGGAGATCAATGGGTTAAACCATTATTTTTGAATGATCGCCTGCTGACCAATAATACAAATCATCCATTGGGAAATTATTTACAAGAGCATTGCTGGTTATGACTAACAAGTTGTTGATTTCCTGAATATAAGGATTCATTTTGGACATTGTTTTACTCAGGACCGATACAATTATGCTTTTATAAGAAATATCCTCTCAGCATCTGACAAGACAATATATCTCTTAACTAAATGAAATGCATGTGATATTCTGTAAACATGCCACAGTTCTGTTATTATTGACTATTATTCTACAGACATCTATTTGGCTAATTTTAAAATCAATAGGCATTAAACAATATTGACCGGAAACGCTTATTTAAAATGCAATCCCTTGTTTCAACCTCTCTATGTTGCAATATGATATTGTCACTTTTCCATTGTGATGTCAGCCCTCGCTAGTTATAAATTAATGGGGAATGACTTTCCAGAAAAAGTGCAAATTAACATCTGAATTAGAACCAGGACGATACTAAATTTTCATATATACTTTGCTGCAGGTAAAGATGTTCCAGCAATTAAACCGGGCATTTTGAGATGAAAGCATCTTGAGAAAATTTCATGAAATATTATATACTTCCTTCCATAATAAGTGCTAACAAAATGGTCCCAGCAATTGGCTTTGCTGCAGATAATTCAATTCTATAGTTAAATGCAAACATTAATTACTTGGTATCCATTCAAATTAGTCTGAAACTATTGACAGCGTGCTCGATATTGGGCATTTAAGTAATGCTGGTAGAGTGTGCCTGTTCCGAATCCAGCTAACAGGCTTCCACTTGTATCATTTCCAATAAGGATGCAGCACAGTGTTTATTTCTGTGCAAATGGACGGTGGTCATAATAGACCAAACTGCAGGGGAAAGGAATGAGAATGGAGGCTTTCCTCAGAGGAACTGTCTTTCTTTGCTTCTCTGCCTGACCTCCCCTCTTCCAGCAACATAAATCTGCCCCACCTGATAGGAGATGGGCTTTTTAGAAGCTCTGACTGTTCTTTAAGGAAACACTTCTATGAACTCTGGCACAATAAATAACACCACCTGTAATATGTCTTTGGAAGAGTGTCAAGTCTCGCTCTCCTGCCATGAATTTTTATTTTATCATTGAGTAGATGAATTCCAAGCACGTTACAGTGACTGGATTTCTTTCAGATCTTGTAATATGAAAGACTGAAGGCTGAAATGTAGAAGCTGGGTCCAAATATGAATCAGATGGCTCACAAAATACAATATATGATTGTGCCTCTAAATATAGCACTCATACCAACATAAATGATATCCTTATTTATCCAGCAGTTTTCCACTTTTTCATATTATTTATTATTATTAATATCTACAATGAATATTAAAGGACACACATTAAACCAAAGGAAGGTTTTATTTCTCATTTTCTCATTTCTCGTTTTAGGATTTAACAAAATTATTGTTATTTATTTATTTATTTGTCTGTTTATTTGTGCCGAACAAGTAAAGACATAAATAGGAATAAATAACAACAACAAAATCAAAATAGTCAAACAATTGGACATTCCAGGCAATATTTGCAAAGCAATGAAAAGCATAAAGCAAAATTTAAATGTCCAACACTTTTTCTTTACGAGCTCGAAAAGGAGTGAGAAGAAGAATAACTTATTTAATCTCACCCCTTCTCCCTAAACCCTTCTGACTAGATTTCTGCTATTCTGGTATCCACTAATTATAGCATTGTCAGTTTCCATGAATTGGCTACATTAACATAGTTTATGAAGTGTTTGGATGACAAAAGAACCCCAATATCATTGTATTGATGTGAAAATAAATTTATATTCTCAGTGCAGCAACACCTCCTGCAAGCAGGATTCTTACAATTCAGCATCTGAATATCTGATGGACATCCAGCAGAGTGCCTGCAACCGACAGAAGTGGGGAGATGACCCCATCCTCTCCAAAGCATCTTGCTCACCTTCCTCGGTCCTTCTAACGACTAGGCCCCATAAAATGGAGTCTACGCTGTGAAAGCAATGCACAGCTTGATGTGCTGAATGCAAGCACTCTGGTAGAAACATGTTGCCTTGCGTGCTCAACTCCAAAGGAAGAAAAATATACAGCAATCTTTATATCAGTCTTGAAAGTACAATACTTGTTAATAAAAAAAAAAGTGATTGATGGTGTTAACTCATTACAGGTGCACAGTAGCAGAACTGCCGCCAGTTTTTGGGAGCATACTGTACATGAATTCTTGTCTCCTGTGACTCCGTTTGCTGAACTCACACACCCTGTACTAACAAAACGCTAAAGATATTTGCACGTGTACATGAAAGAGCCAGTTGCAGCCCAAGCATTCCACAGACATGGAAATAAAAAGGTTATGGTAGTGTACTAAAAACTATTTAACTAAAAGTTACTATGATAAAGTTGGACACAGAAGAGAGCCTGTAGGAATGTAACAATGCGGCTTCTGACCGATCAAAAAGTCAAAAATCAGTTCAAACACAATGTGTATATCAAGCCCAAGGATGATTAACATAAACGATTACACCATGTAATCTATTGGGATAAATCACTGGAGGACTTGATAAAAAATTCCTTACTTTCAAAATCACACATTAAAATTCCAGGTGTTTTTTCCACTGTAATAGAACTATTTTTCAATTCTTGAAGTGGAAATAGAATTAAAAGCTCTTTCTTGCTGTTCTGTCTTCTTCTATTTATTTATTTATTCTCTCTCTTTCTCTTCTTTCACTATTTGTTTAGCGTTCTTTCTAGAATTTTTTCTCAAAACAGGTTATTTTCTTTTCTCCGAACAGGACCTCACGCACAATTGTACCTTATTTATTTCTTACACTAGTCTTTAATTTCTTCGCCTTTTAAGGAATCGCTTTGCTCTCGCTGTTTATCCAATTATGACCCTGTCATAAATCTGTCCCTCCTCTTGCTCTATCTATAAAGCGTGTCCAAACACGGCCATTGTTAAAAGTTCTCTCTCAATGGAAACAAGTGCATTAGTTCCTTGATAGTCCTCGGTGGTGATTTGGCAAAAATATAATTCTCCTAAAACCAGATTCAATTAGGCAATAAAACTCAATTAGTGTTCCGGTATAATGCTGTTGCTGTACTTTTTAAGCTAATTTGCTGTTAATTAAATAAACCTGCTATAATGGACTGCAATAGATTATGGAGATAATCTGACCCTCCAGTCAACATAAATTAAAATAGGGGGTTACACAAAAAGCTGGAGAAACTCAGCGGGTGCAGCAGCATCCAAGGAGCGAAGGAGATAGGCGACGTTTCGGGTCGAGACCCTTCTTCAGACTGGTCAGGGATCAGGGAAACAAGAGATATAAACAGTGATGTGGAGAGATAAGGAACAATGAGTGAAAGATATGCAAAAAAGTATTGGTGATAAAGGAAGCAGGCCATTGTAAGCTGTTTGTGGTGTGAAAATGAGAAGCTAGTGCGACTGGGGGGGGGGGGGGGGGGAGATGGAGAAGGAATGTCAGGGCCAGAGGGCTGAGGGAGAGGTGGGGGGGAGGCAGTCTGGGTTAACAGAATTGAGAAAATTCAATGTTTAAGCCCAGAGGATGCAGACTCCCCAAGCGGAATATGAGGTGCTGTTCCTCCAACTTGCGGTGTTGATCACTCTGGCCGTGGAGGAGGCCCAGGACCAAGAGGTCGGATACGGAGTGGGAGGGGGAGTTGAATTGCTGAGCCACCGGGAGGTCGGATTGGTTATTGCGGACCGAGCGGAGGTGTTCGGCGAAACGATCGCCCAGCCTACGCTTGGTCTCACTGATGTAGATCAGCTGGCATCTGGAGCAACGGATGCAGTAGATGAGGTTGGAGGAGGTGCAGGTGAACCTCTGTCGGACTTGGAATGACTGCTTGGGTCCCTGAAAGGATTGGATGGGGGAGGTGAAGGGACAAGTGTGGCATCTCTTGCGGTTGCAAGGGAAGGTGCCCGGGGAAGGAGTGGAGCGGGAGGGAAGGGAAGAATTGACGAGGGAGTTGCGGAGGGAGCGGTCTTTGCGGAAGGCAGACAGGGGGGGAGATGGGAAGATGTGGCGAGTGGAGGGGTCACGTTGGAGGTGACGAAACTGGCGGAGGACTATCTGTTGTGACGAAACTGGCGGAGGACTAAATTAAAATAGTTCAGGTTCCACTGCAGTAATACCTGGAAGTGGCAAACCTGTCACATTGTACAAATCCACATTGAAACTGGATATTCGTGCAGTTTAATACATTTCCTTAACGGGCTTCTGGTGCTTTCGAAATATTTTTGGAGAAACCCGTTTTCTATTGAATACCGTTCATTAACTGTTTGTAAATGCATAAGCGTGCCACATGGCTGTGGCCATGATAGGATGCTCGTAACCGTTCACATTTAATACTGTCAGAACGGTGTCTTGCATCGAGATCCTCGGGGGTTCACCATTTATACACCACGGACGTGCATCAGAGGCACAAGTGCACAACTCGCGGTGAAAACGTATGAAAATAAGTTCAAGGAGCAATTTAAAACAGAGCAGGTTTTCACAGAAAATGTGACATTAATTCTGGTGACCAGGCGGAATTCACATTGACTGAGCAGAGTGAAGGGCAAGATTTTAAATTAAGGCTGTAGCCTTATTAGGCAATGGGACGAATGGCTGACAGGAGCCAATGGTTTACAATGACACAACTTGGTCATCTAAAATACAACAGAAGCTGATGGCTCACACACTGTGACTATGTGTGTACAATTTATTGTTGAAGCATTTTTTTTAAAGACCCTGCTGTAAATGCTGCCTCCCAATGTTGTGAATCTATGCAATATGTTCATATAGTCACTGGCGCAATCAGATTCCCACTGTTGTTGGTCCTTTTCCAGATATCTCCCGTGCGGACCAGAGCTAATATAGAATTATATTTGTTAGAAAAGTTAAGATCAAATGCTAACGTTCCCCAATGAAATACATTTCCTGCACAAACCATGCTTCCAATGGAGTAAAATAATTTGTCATTTATTTGAACTCATCTGTTACATAATTAAAAATGATAATCTTCTGATGATTGCTTGTGACAAAAATGCAATGACACCGCGGCCTCAAAGATCCCCTTTTTAAAACAGAAGTATTGCTCCCCAAAGATCTGTTTGTCCATTTCATGAATTCAGAATCAACCAACCATTAATATATGCTGCGCTCATCTCCCTTCAAAGTACAATCCCCAGATAGTTTGAAAGAATATAAAGAATGGTAAGAGCAAAAAATGAGGATGAAATTACAGCAATCTCAATAACACTAGCAGAATAATATGAACTGAATTAACCACAGGCTAATATTAAGTACATTTTATTAGAAACAAAATAGTGGCAAACTGATAAGAAAAAAACGGGGTTTGGAGTGTGTATAAATTTTCAATTGGTTTAAACTGCAGCTTCTGATAGTCATCCCGATTTTGTACTGGTTGCAAAATGAAGCGCCCAATGCATTTCATTACAACTGTAGCAATTCTCTTTGGCAGCCTGCGTAGTCCAATTTTAAAAACATTA
Organism: Raja brachyura; assembly: GCA_963514005.1. Next base: position 42,924,203 of record OY740797.1, on the reverse strand, counting down.
AAAAGTGTCATACAAAATCACCCATGAATAAATCACCATTTAACACTATAAGTGCCAGCAATCCTCTGTAGCAGTAGGACCATGGCAGTTTTCTGCAATCACGTTTAACTGGTGGAAAGATGAATTGTCACAAACGTCTTATGAATTAAACAGACCCATGGAACCACAGATCATGTCAGCGCTGACTGATGAAAGACAATGCATCATTGTTTCATTTTTCACATTGGTGCATGGAGACTACTGCTGGCAAGGAAGGGTTAAATGAATCGAGCCATTTTGTTGACAATTTAAATTCTGCAGAGACAGCAGCATATGAAAAAGCTGCAGTGTTTACCCATTATCATCATCTTTTTTTTCCCCCCACATAAATGCTTCAATAAAGAGGCCTGTCTGGACCACAAAAGGAGTGACTCCTTTTTCTTGGATCATAACTTCAACGCGGGTATGACTTTGTCTTGCCAAGCCCACAGCGAAAAAGGAAAGGGCCGTGTTTATTCTTTTTTTTCCCCCCACGTTTTATTTTGCATTATTAATATTAATAAATGGCGAGCCACAAAGCACCGCTTTCTTGGCCATTTGCGGTGCAGGCTGGTTGTTCAGGAAGGGTGGCCACTGTGTCATATAAACAGGAAAGGAGCTTACAGCACACCAGCAGCATGCCAATGTCACAAAATGTGTTGTACATGTCTGGGTGGTTTATCTTAAGGCAGCAGCTGTCATCCCAACTTGTGGAAAACACGGGAAAAAAAGATGAAAAAAGATTTTTCACAATTGTGTGGCAAGGCTGGAGAATAATCATGATTTTTTTTCCTCTGTGTGTTGTACCACCCTTTGCTGCTCTTCAGAATCCTCATTAGTATTTCCAAATTTATAAAGCCTGCAGATTGGATACATTAGCACCTGGGCTTCATGTGCGAATCATCCAGGATAGTGTGCAACTTTATCCAGGATAGCAAGTGTAAAAGTGAAACCACAACCTCCTAGTAATTCTAGCGATCACCTTAGCGTGTTTCTTGCCACCATTAAATGGAGCTTTTGTTTGCAGCCTGCGACCATTATTTAGCATGTACAGTACAGGGAGAAGCATATCGAGGTACTTTGTTGCATGAGTCTACCTAAAGGGAAACTCTGCAGACATTGGCAAGACCTCCAAACTCACTACAAACTGCCTCAGTGCCTTTCATAGTCCACAGAATGTGCTTAAACTAACAGCAAATACTTATTTCTGGCATTTATATAGTGACATGCTCATTCAGTGGTTGCCTCAGTAGTCATACTGTATACTGCTATATTTAAGAGGGCGTTAGATGTGGCACTTGTGGCTAAAGGGATCAGGGGGTATGGAGAGAAGGCAGGTACGGGATACTGAGTTGGATGATCAGCCATGATCACATTGAATGGCGGTGCAGGCTCGAAGGGCCGAATGGCCTACTCCTGCACCTATTTTCTATGTTTCTATGTTTCATACAACTGGCAGCTCTCCATTCTCTGGGGCATTGCCATGTTTGGCAGCAGTTGCCATAGTTGTGACGCTAATTTCTGCATGGTTCAAGATGTCATTTCCTCTCTCTTAGAATAGTTCAGACATAAGTCAACAGGAAAAATATAAAACAAACTTCAAAGGTCACACCAATTTTCAGTAAGATAGCACTAACTAATGGGTTTCCCATTGTTTCCTCGTGAAACAGTGTGATTGCAGGTTGGTTGTTGCAGGCCTGTCGCCCCCACCATTTGAGTCCACAGCAATATCTTTAATGACCCATGAAATGCTCTTTCCATGGATAGTTTGGCTTCAGACATCTGCCCAGAGCAAATTGAAGGAGAAGTCTGTAATGGCTGACTGTGGGGCATGGGTGAGTGTGCTGCCTGAGAGACTATGGTGGGAGGTGAATGAGCACCTTTGTGAGGGTGAATATCACGTCCTGACTCTCACATTCGATCTGGCCAGTGCGATGATCTGCTGGCATACAGTCAAACATCAGTCCTGAAGCTAAGTGGTCTAAGGTGAATGATAGGCAGACACAGGAAACTTTAGATGCTGGAATCTTGCATCGAGCACAAAGTGCTGCATTAGCTTAATGGGTCAGGCAACATCTCTGGAGGACATAGATAGGTGATGTTTCGGGACTGGACAGAAGAAGGATCTTGACACGAAACATTGCCTATCCATCTTCTCCAGAGATGCTTCCTGACCTGTTGAGTTAATCCAGTACTTTGCGTTCTACTAAATGATAGGGATCTTTTTCTGCTATCTTCTCCCTTTACATAGCCACAGTTGGACCATGCTCAATGAAACAGTAATTGAATGGTGGTAGAAGCAAGTCTCTGCTCCTCCTCATTTCCGTATGTCATTTCTCTGTGCCTATAAAAGACGGTGAATGCAGTGTACCCACTTAGAGGCATAACTATCTATGGGGCACGGGGATAACATAGGAGATAGTGGTGTAGGAAAGGGGAGAGTGTGTGTGGATCGAGTCGTTAAGTCAAATCTCTTGTCATAGACACAAGTACAGTGAGATACCATGGAAATCTTGCTTGCAGCAGCGTCACAGGCAGGGAGACTTAAACAAACACACAAAAACAAATACCAGATAAATTATACATGACATTTCTAAAAGAAACAAAAACTGCAAAAAAAAAACACCTAGTGCAAAGCACAATTTGAAGAAATAAAGGAGAAATGGATCCGAGTGCTCCATTGTTGATGTAGGATTGTGAAGGTTTGTTCAAGAACCTTGTAGTTGTAAAAGTCACAACTGGTGTGAGTAACTCCACGTATGTGTGGGTGCGTGTGAGTCTGTGTGTGTGAGTGTGACAGCGAGAGAGAGAGAGAAAAAGCAAATAGATCTCTGCACATTAACACCACCCGACACACACCTCATATTTTTGTCAACATTGACACCAAGCCAATTAACCTACAAAACTCATGAACGTGATCTCATGCGCTTCATCACATGTACAGAAGGGCAGCAGCTCTCATAGACACGACCTCCAGGACGGGCAGCAGCAACGTATGCCGTTGCCTTTCACTCCAAATACTCCCAGTGTGGGAGGAATCCGAAGATCTTGGAGAAAACCCACGCAGTTCACGGGGAGAATGTACAAACTCCGTACAGACAAACACTCATAGTCAGGATCGAACCTGGGTCTCTGGCGCTGTAAGGCAGTAATTCTACCGCAATGCCATCAGCGATGTTCAGCTCACAATGACATTGGGTGAAATTATGACAGGTTAACTTTGTGTTGGGTGGTTGCTCACTGATGTTGGAGACTACTGTATCCACAGTGCTCTGCTCTCCAGAATGACACATCAGTGGATCCTCCCCCCACCCCCCCTCACCCCCGGCGTGCAGGACCTTACTCCTGGCCTCCAGTGCAGCCCCCACTAATGTCCTTCTGTGTTAATGGAGGAGCTGCCTCTCCCTCCTTTGGAGTCTCTCTCCTCCGAGAAAGGCTATAACATACGTTCCTGCTACCTGCCCTGGAGATTGTGTCTATGAGAGCCGATGCCCTTTGGCACACATTGATGAAGTTCATGAGATCATTTATGGAGTTGCCCAGATCCTACTTCAGGACATGCTTTCTTTTCCAAACTTCAACTCATATGTAGGAAGGAACTGCAGATTCTGGTTTAAACTGAAGATAGACACAAAAAGCTGGAGTAACTCAGCGGGACAGGCAGCATCTCTGGAGAGAAGGAATGTGTGATGTTCCGGGTCGAGACCCTTCTTCAGACTCCAAAGAAGGGTCTCGACCCAAATTGTCAACCATTCCTTTTCTCCAGAGATGCTGCCTGTCCCGCTGAGTTACTCCAGGTTTTTGTGTCTATCTTCAGTTCCACCTGTGTATTTTTGGCCAAATTTGCAAATTCTTGCAGACATTTGATTGGGTGCTAGTCTTATATACAACAGGCCCAGCAATAACATGTCAAGTCCAATTTGTAGCCAAATTAAATTAATTCCTTTTCTTCAAGCATCTCCCTTTAGCCATTGAAGCATAAATGTAGCCACTTTCTTGGAATATGGCCTTATTCAACTATTCAACTCGGACACTAATGCAAATAATTACACATTTTGAATTTGCATACTCAGATGGGCTAGAGACTTGACTGCACATGCCTTACCACTACCCTTTTGCACACATAAACATATTTAACCACCACCAAATCCCTGTGAATTTAGTTTAATTTAGTTTAGCTTGGTTTAGAGATACAGTGCGGAAACAGGCCCTTCGGCACCGACCAGTGATCCCCGCATATTAACACTATCCTACACACACTAAGGACAATTTTTTTTACATTTACCAAACCAATTTACCTACATACCTTTACGATTATGGTGTGTGGGAGGAAACTGAAGATCTTGGACAAAACCCATGCTGGTCATGGGGAGAACGTACAAACTCCGTACAGACAGCACCCGTAGTCGGGATCGAACCTAGGTCTCCAGTGCTGCTAACGTTGTAAGGCAGCAACACTCCCGCTGCGCCACCGTGCCACCATTGTAGCAGGAATACATGGATTGAGGAGGAAGAGGACTGTTTGGTCTTATCTCACATCCTTCGCACTACCTTCCATGATCCATGGAGATGAACAACTATTCCCTGGAATGTATCAGTCTGGCATCAAGTTACTTGGTAAATTTAATCAGGGTTTCAAGTTGGTAATGTGTGTGCAAGTGGGGTAGAGGTAGACATGGAGCTTCTTTTCAACTTGTAGTTAAAGTTTTGAAAGGCAGTCTGCAAACACATGGATGCTGATCGACATCTGTAGTATTAACAGAAGTTATCAAATGGCTAATAACTGTTTGAGGTATCAACATCATTGTACTCGAGCTACACATGGATATGCAAATTTATTAAAGTTAGGTATACAAGTTATTTTTTTCCCCAAAAAACACAAGGACAACATCTTCTCCAAACATGTTGTTAAAGAAGGAACTGCAGATGCTGGAGAATCGAGGGTTACACAAAAAGCTGGAGAAACTCAGCGGGTGCAGCAGCATCTAAGGAGTGAAGGAGATAGGCGACGTTTCGGGTCGAGACCCTTCTTCAGACGAAGAAGGGTCTCGACCCGAAACGTCGCCTATCTCCTTCACTCCTTAGATGCTGCTGCACCCGCAGAGTTTCTCCAGCTTTTTGTGTAACCCCCATCTTCTCCAAACAATTGGGCAATAGTTTGAAATTAGGCCTTTCTCTCTTCCCCCACTGTTTCTATTTCCTTTCCCCATTATCAAATACACAAAGTGCTGGAGTAGCTCACTAGGTCGGGCAGTGTCAATAGAAGGAGTGGATAGGTGACCATTCGGGCCAGGACCCTACTTCAAGCTGTTTGCAGAAGGTGAGAGAAAGCTTTAAAGTGGTGGGCGATATAAGTGAAGGGGTTTGGAGAAACTCTGAATTAGATTTTATTATTTGTCATTCGAACCTCAGAGAGGCTCCAACGAAACTCCGTTTCTACAAGCCATACAAACAGAACAATTCATAAAAAAACACACAAACAATTCAATTCACACAAACATCCATCACGGTGAATCTCCTCCTCACTGTGATGGAAGGCAAATTTCTTCTCTCTCCCCCGCACCATTTCTCTCCCGATGTTGAAGCCCCAGGTGGGCGGTGTTAAGTCCCGCGGCCATTGAAGCCGCGCCGGGCGATGTACGGCCCCGCTCTAGGCCCAAAAGTCATAATGTTGGAGCCCCCGGCGGGCGCTGGAATGTCCCGCGGCGATTAAAGCCGCGCCGGGGGATGTATAGCCCCGCTCCGGGTCTTTCCAACCCCGCGACACGGGCTGGAGAAGCTGTGTTGCGGGAGCTCCGGAGAGCGGTCTCCCACCCGGTCCCGCGAGCTCCCGATATCCCAACAGTCCACCGGTCTGCAGCTGCAGCTGGAGCTCCGGGGTCGGTCTGCAGCTGCAGCTGGAGCTGGAGCTCCGGGGTCGAACCGCAGCGGCGAGCCACCGCCGCTCCCCACGCTCCGAGGTTGGCCAGCCCCACGATGGTAAGTCCGCAGCTCCGCAGGCTCCGTGACTGGAGCCCCCAGGTCGTCCCGGTCGGAGGCCGCTCCACGGTGCTAGGCCCCAACGACAACGGAGACCCGACAGGGAAAAGGTCAGGTCTCCCATGCAGGGAAGAGATTTTAAACGTTTCCCCCTCCCCCCCCTACACATACACAGTTAGAAACAATACAAAAAAAACACGAACAACTGCATTTAACTAGACAAAAAATAAAAAAAAGACAGACAGTCGCGCCGCCCACAATCACTAAACACAGATGAAAAGGAGACAAAGGGGTATCAGATCAGGAGAAGAGAAATAAAATGTAAAACAAGAGCGCGAGATATAGGTGGACTTGGATGGAGTTACTCCAGATTCCAGCATCTGCAATTCCTTGTGTCTTCAGACTACAAACTTGTTTTGATTGGTGATGAAGAAATAGGCGTATCAAATGGCTTGCTTTGCAATCAAAATCAGGCTCATTTGCCACTGTCACCCAAAGATAAATTTCAACACCTATGTTGCGCTAAGAAATTACTTTTCCTCAATTCTACAAATGTCGTTCACTCCACAGCCAAGATCAGGAACTTGCTGCCTGTGCAGTACTTAGACACTGTAACACTGCACTCCTTTAATTACCATTTAAAAAAACAATGGCCAAGCAATTGCCAAAAAAAAAGTGAATGCATGGACATTAAGTAATGGAAAAATGGGAATATCTAACTGAGATGCAAGACAACCAGATAGCAGCTCTTCATTTCATGTACATAGGCTTTTGATCATATTTTACATTTTACTGGAAATGTTTGCAGTTGTTTAACTTCCATAGGGTTCTGCTGTAGATGAGATAACTATAGCAGCACTGTCATTCTACCATTTGCAATTGATGGTTGGTGTGCTGTAAACTGGATGACTGTGCTACCGAATTAAGTTTAATAAATATATAAATACATTCTAAGGTGCTTACCGTATCTGAAACATTACTGGTGTAATGGATAAGGTGGCGTTTCATTTCTTTTGGCGCACTAGTGTTATGAAGCAAAGTTGAAGCTCTAATAGATAACAGAACTCAAAATGCCCAATCTTCTCATACATCTTTGCAAACAAGATGCGTACGGAGGTTTGTTCAAAAGCACTGCCGGTTTGGAGGATAATTGTTTCCACAGTAAAAGGGTTTTCCTACAGGGTGTCCATCAAAGGGTGTCCATCAATGGGACCTGTCCTTTGTGAATGGTGCACATTAACACTGGCAGCAACAGTTTTTCAAATCATTGTGTAGGAAGGAACCGAAGATAAAAGCTGGAGTAACTCAGCGGGACAGGCAGCATCTATGGAGAGAAGGAATGGGTGACGTTTTGGGTCGAGACCCTTCTTCAAACCATTGGATGGCTTCCACTTTTCTTTCCTATTGTTCGAGTTATTCTCTGAAATTATTTGGTAGACAAAAGTGCTGGAGAAACTCAGCGGGTGCATCAGCATCTATGGAGCGCGACGTTTCGGGCCGAAACCCTTCTTCAGACTTTCTCCTCCTCCCTCCGATTCTTAAAAACTCCGAAATTATTTGTTTTTCCAGTTAGAAGGAAAAGCATGTACCATGAATAAACTTAGAATGGCAAGGAGAATCATGAGATTGATTAATGTTTTTTCCTTTTTGGACAAATCAATGGTGAGTAATAAAGACACACTCCATTTCTCAGACTCAATCTCCAACGCACATGCAATGAAACCCTTTATTTAACATTAATTTGCCCAAAAAAGAATGAATCAAATTTCTACAATAAAACTTCCTAGCATCCTACTTAGTGATGACAAGCTGGAACATTATTCGGAACACATATTTCTGGTATTAGTATTGTTAAAGCCACATCGCATGCACAATAAATACCATGTCCTCCAGTATTGGCGGATGAGCAAGGCATCGACGAGAAATAGCAAGAGTCAAGAGTCAAGAATGTTTTATTGTCATATGTCCCAGATAGAACAATGACATTCTTATTTGCAGCTGCATAAAAGAATATGCAAACCTAGTACACTGTAAACAATATAATAAATGAGAAAAACAATGTTTAGTGTGGGTATATATACACATACCCACATATACATATATAACACCCACATACCTATATATACATGTACACACACACACACCTATGTACACATAGAAAACAGACAAACAATAACAGTACAATGATAACAATAATAGTCTATGTAGCTCAGAGCTTATTTGAGGTTGTAGTGTTTAATAGCCTAATAGCTACAGGGAAGAAACAGTTCCTGAACATGGACGTTACCGTTTTCCGGCTCCTGTGCTTTCTTCCCGATGGCAGGAATGAAATGAGTGTGTGGCCAGGGTGGTGTGGGTCACTGATGATGCTGGCTGCCTTTTTGAGCCAGCGACTCCGGTAAATCCCTTTGATGGTGGGAAGGTCAGAACCCGTGATGGACTGGGCAGTGTTCACAACTGTTTGCGAACAACAATCCTGCTCTATAGTTCTCACTTTCAATATTTTTGGCAACAAATCTTTGACATTGTCATTTCCCAAGCTGGGTACTTTGAAACATGATGGCCATCTGAGGAATTGTTCTACCGCCCGATCTATGTAGGCGATGTGTGAGCTCTGCTGAATAATATCCAGCAATAGCTGGTCCGAAAATTTGATTCAAATATCTCAATATTTGCTGCCGGAAGATGTTTGAATTACAACAGGTGGAAGGAAGCGCAAACACAAGCAGTGTCTTGGTGGATTTTTATATAAGAATTTCCTCCATCTGCACAGTGGCAGTCTGATTTGTGACAGGACAGTATCATTATTTTTGTGTAGATACTGAAGAACCAAGCCGGCTGCATAGTAGAACATGCAATGCACCTTACCATGCATACTAACCCCACATCAAGGCAAACAAATCATTCTGGTCTTCCACACTGTGTTATTTTGCACCAGAGGTTCAACTGAGTGGTCACTGAGCTCTCTGTGTTGGTCATTGTTGTGTGAGCCTCAGTTATGAAAGTCTTGAATTAATCAGATGTGAAGGCAACACAGTTCAGTCCAATGTTGTGGTCATTTGACATTATTGGACCTGGGAAGAGATCATCAGAAGACAATCAGGGGCAGTAGCACCACTTGAGTTTCCTCATGGTAAACAAAGGCGTTGGACTAAGCTGCCATCCTCTTGCCAGTATGCTAACCAAGATGACCCATCCCGTCACCGAACAAGTCTCGACCTGTGAGCTTCTTAGCTTGAGCAGTTCAGACACTCACAGAGACACTCAGCAGATGCTCAAGGAAGTCAAAAGCAGGTCCAAAACTGGGAGCACAAACTCTAGAACTCTTCGGATATGCATGTGCTGTAGATCAAAAGCAAAGTTACAGTTTGACTTTGCAAATATCCCCCCCCCCCCCCCCCCCCACTAGCCCGTCAGCTCATGACTTAAATGACAAGGAATGTGTAGGTAGGGCACAAACTGTCAGGGGGAAGAAAATGATAGGCATGTAGAGCATCGCCTCTCATACTGTTGTGCTCAAGAACCCCACATACACCTACCTAATATATGAATTTATCGATCTTAATTTCCACTGCAGGACAGGTATCCTTCTGCCCCTGGAAAATAACCCAAAATAGATCTGTGTCAAGTGGGGGATGGGGAATGACATCTCACTACTCGCTGTCATGTGAGCATTAAGGAAAGAACAGCCATGCTGTGCGAAAGGAAATCAATAGCAATGCACTGTGGTACTTATACAGTTTGTGGGTCAATAAAAGAAGGTTGAAGTTCCTTTAATTCGATTCTCAGCAAAGTGTCCCTTTGCCAATCGTTAAAGTTTAGTGAATAACACTTGCACAGCACAATCTACAGGTCCATACCGCCATCTCCGTTGCCAACATTCAGCAAAATCTTCGCAGTTAGTTGCCACTTTCACAAGAGATAGTTTTGCAACTATCTCACCTCTCCCCCCCCCCTTAAAACACACAGAACAATATAAGAAAACATCCTTTTGCAAGACAGCCGAGGCCTCGTGATGGCAGAAGCCAGCGGTGGACCTGCTGGCATCACTAGCATCGTCAAATTTGAAGGAATGGAAGCTTCTTTAATCAATCAAGCTAAAAAAATTACATTGGCAGGCAAATTGGTCTCATTTCTTCACAAATTGAAAGGTACAAGTCTCAAGGTGCAGGGTCACCATGTTCAGCTGTTATTCCTTTCCAAGGTTCTCCCTGACTTTTATTCAGCAGGGGTTGTGTTGCTGATCTTCCAGTCCATTGATGGTTAAAGTCAAGAAGTTTTTCAAGGTCAACAACAAATTAATGTATTGATTGCATATTAAAGTGTCATGTGATTAATATCCCTTTAGAAGTAATTAGTGTTACAGATCTCAGATATTGCTACACTTTAAATAATGCATCTCTGAACACAGGCACCGTGTCAATCTTATTAAGTGAGACTACATGTCATATCACATGAAAACTAATTTGGAAACTGGGCAAGCTGCCTGCTGAATTTCTAAAAAAAAATTGCATTCCAAATTAGCTATAGTGACATCTTTACTCTGTGGAGTTAAACACAGAACTTGTGCAACAGACTGCAGCAAATTGAGCCCTGATCGAGAGAGATAAGTTAAAAAAAGATAGACACCAAAAGCTGGAGTAACTCAGCGGGAAGGGCAGCACCTCTGGAGAGAAGGAATGGGTGACGTTTCGGGTCGAGACCCTTCTTCAGTCTGAAGACATCACCCATTCCTTTTCTCCAGAGATGCTGCCCGTCCTGCTGAGTTACTCCAGCTTTTTGTGTCTATCTTCGGTTTAAACCAGCATCTGCAGTTCTTTCTTACACAGATAAGTAAAAAGTTTGTCTTTCTTCCTCATATTTACCTTGCTAATATTACTCTCTGCAGTGGTCTCAAAATGGGAGAAGGGGTTGAATTGGAAGATTAAAGAATTGGATAGCCCTAGTAAACAGACCAATGCATCATTTCCATAAGGTAACATCCAGCCTATGCAGTCCACTTTGACCTAGAAATTAAATTGTGTGACATCTTTATTATCATGCTGTGCAACTGAAAATGTCTTTCACAGCGTTTAATATGCTTAAGGCCATTTTGGGTGGTTTCAAACAAGAAATTAGACCAGGCATTTCAATATTAGATATGCATCATGTTACATCATTCCAATGTGCATCACTCTTATGGAAAATCTGATCATGTTATATCAAGAGAGACCATAGACCACTTCCAAGATCACTTATCTTCACAATGCAGCACAACGCATTCTAAAGCCAGTCCCATTCTTAGCTATTCTCCTTTGGTTTCTCTTCTGCCTCTCTCTGTCAACTGAAGCCCTCCCTGATCTCCTGACCAGTCTAAGCCGCAGCCATCCCATCATTTCCCACCCTCTCTCCAGCTATCCAATTTCTTTGGCCACACCTCAGCCAATATCTCCATCCCTCCAACTGGCCCAGCTTCTCCATCCATCAGCCTCTTCCCTAACCCTCAAGCCTCCACTGAAGATCTCAATCTCTACCGTCACTTCCGCCTCCCAATGTCCCCTGTCCTAATCACTGACATCTATTCCCCACAGGCCCCATCCCTCATCATTGATCCAGCTCTAATGATCTAAGTTCAATGATACACAACACCAATGAATGTACCCATATCTATCAAGAACCTCGAATCTGTAGCCAGCTATGCATCTTGCACAACAATTGTGGACTCACATTTACTCTCTTCCTTTAAGTGGTGTTCAACCAGAGTGGTCAGTAACTACCAGACTGATCGGATACAGCTGGATTATTGGGATGGTTATTTTATAACAAGATCAGCGGTCGAGCTGAAAGTCACAAAATTAATAGTATTGCCAGACCGATTTTCTTTAGCACAAACTACTTTCCCCTCACTCTATGCTCTCTTCAGGCTTGCCTCTTCCAGGAAATGGTGCGTGCATGGACCCTTACTTCCTCGCCTAGTCAAGCTACAAACCAACCCGTATCCCATACTTAGTTCAGATTCCCAAAAATGTCAGATTCAGGTCTTGCCACCAGCTGTAAGATGACTTCAGCAAGACGAAGGAGATGGTGTTCGACTTCAGGAAGAACGTCGGTACACATACCCCAGTTTGCATTGACGGTGCCGAATTCCTGGGAGTAAATATCACCAACAACTTCTCCTGGACCACCATATTAAAGCAACGACCAAGAAAGCATACCAAATGCCTCTACTTCCTCAGAAGGCTTTAAGGCCCTGTCCCACTTTCTCGAGTTACTCACGAACTCTCCCGAGTTTTCCCCTTGATTCGAACTCGGGGAATGTCGGGGAATGTCGGTAGCGAGTCTGTAGATGTTTCGTAGCGGCTCGTTATGCCAGCCGTAGGAACTCGGGGCATCAGGTAAAGCGGGACATTTTTTCAACGTGTTGAAAAATGTCCACGAGTTAAAAAAATAGCCCCGAGTACCTGCGAATGGCTATTACCGTAATTCTCCGAGTTCGAATCAAGGGGGAAACTCTGTGAGTAACTCGGGAAAGTGGGACAGGGCCTTTAACAAGTTCGGCATGTCCCCAACAACTCTCACCAACTTCTGCAAATGCGGCGTAGAAAGCATTTTATCAGGATGCATGGTGAAGGTGCCAGAATGGCATTGAGCATGACAAAATATCCATCCCAGTGGGATTAGATGTCGGCTTTGATGGCGCATTCTATAAGAGAAAGCTAAAGATGCTACATAATGAAATAAATAGTGAGATGGGAAACCTGCCAAGTTCATTGTAAAGCAGCAAAAAACAAAATGCTGGAGGAGCTCAAATAGGCCAAGCAGCATGTGTGAAGGGAAATGGGCAGGTTGTGTTTCGGATCAGAACCCTTCTTCAGACTCACTGCCAAGGAGTATGGACCAGTCCGATACTCCGTCCTAGTCTGACTGCTCAGTTTAGTCCCAGTTTAGTTTAGTTCATTGTCACGTGTATCGAGGTACAGTGAAAAGCTTTTGTTGCATGCTGACCAGCCAGTGGTTACATGATTACATGATTACATACATACATACTAAGTACATGACTACAGCATGAGGTAGAAACTGAGTCATTTATTGGAAGGGAGGTTGGTTTGTGTGATGGTCTGGGCTGCATCCACAATTTGCTGCAATTTCTTGTGGTCTTGGATGGGCTGTTCGTAAACCAAGCTGTGATGCATCCTGATAAACTGCCTTCGATGGTGCATTTGCAGAAGTCGGTGAGAGTTGTTGGGGACATGCCGAACTTCCTAAGCCTTCTGAGGAAGTAGAGGCGTTGGTGTGCTTTCTTGGTCGTTGCTTCAATATGGTGGCCCAGGAGAAGTTGTTGGTGATATTGACTTGGAATTTGATGTTTCCAATTGTCAATGCAAACTGGGGAATGTGTACCGCTTTGCTTCCTGAAGTCGATCAACATCTCCTTTGTCTTGTTGAAGTCATCTTTCAGCGGGTGGCAAGACCTGAATTCTTATGACATAAGGTTATGCACCCGGCCATCGTGTGTCTTTCAACTTGGCAGGGACTTCCCCCGTGTGGCCCAGTGGCAAAATCAGTATTTGAGCTCAACAATAGTTGGCTCCATCATACTTCCTAGACGGCATTGCTGGCTGACTGCCCACATATGATGAGGTTACCCACCAGAATCATGAGCCTTGGCATCAGTCAACGGGCTGTGTACGTGGCACAGGTGTCTGCTAGAGAATGGAGAATGACTCTGGCCTGGAATTATCCTGTAGATTTCACTGCTTATGATTAGGCGCGCACTGGACACTGTGGGCGTGGGATTCTCATTGTCCCTGTACATGTTGCACCTCCAAAGCAACATACACGATCCGTGACATTCCAGTTCATGATGCACGACCCCTGATAATACTGCCCGAAAGGTAGTATTTCTCTGTTTGAATAGAGAAGAGGTGTACACACAATATTGGGTGGCAAACTGTGCGATGTTGCAGATATTTCCAGTTTAAGCCCGGAAGCTACCAGATGCAAGGAATTATAATGCTATGGTCTCATGACTGGCACAACAATCCTTCCTTGCATTGAGTTTGATTGTGGTTGTAGTGGATGACAAATTTCAGAGATAACATCCTCAGTCAAGTGCATATCCTGTTATTCTCCCTTGCTGAAATTTAGGTCAGAAAATTGCCCCTGGACGATTCTATAAAGTCTGGATAGACAAACTGATACTTGTGTATCCACCGACATTGGGGCGGCACGGTGGCGCTGCGATAGAGTCGCTGCCTTGCACCACCAGAGACTCGGGTTCAATCCTGACTATGGATCCTGTCTGCACTGAGTTTGTATGTTCTCCCTATTATTGTATGGGTTTCTCCAGCCGCACCGGTTTCCTCCCACAGCCCAAAGGCGTATGTTTTTTTAGGTTAATTGGTTTAGATTAAAATTGTAAAATTGTCCCCAGTATATGGGATAGTGCCAGTGTACTGCGCGATCACTGGCCAGCACGGTCTCAGTGGGCCGAAAGGCCTGTTTCTGCACTGTATCTCTAAAGCCTAAGGTCCATCCACCCTAACCTCCCCAAATGCACAAACACATCTGTGCAGTCAGTACCCTTGAATAGTTCCCTCCAGCAACCCTATGTCACTTTGTTGCCTGCAACATAATTATTCTCAGGACAGACGCAACATAAACCTAAATTAAGCTGTTTTTACTCCAACTAACCAAAATGATAGTCATAGAGCTAGACAGCAGGGAAACAGGCTCATCACTCCACCTTATCCATGCCAACCATAAAAATATAAATTATTAAAACAAACATTTTTATTAACAAAACTTTTTTTAAAAAGGCACATTTTTTCCTTCAGTTGATGCAATTGTATTCCTGATGCCACTTGCAGTCACAGGAGATGTGTGCAACAGAGGACTTTTCAGATATCCTGGCTTCCTTTCCTTTAACCTGCACGCTGCTCCGTAATTTGCTCAGACCAAGGATTAAGAATATATCACAAGATTTACGAAGCTCTTTTTATTTTATCATGACCTCTCAATCAGCTGGTTGTGGGTTGTGGGCATCAGATTTAATCTGTGAGTGGGAAGGTTTACATAGCCAGAGGCTGAATCAAATTGCAGCAGAGCAGCTGGGAGTGTAGGTCATGCGAGGAAGGGGCTTTTCTCCTGTCAACCATCAATATTTTAGTTCTGCAGCATTTACTGGAGAATCGGCAGCACGTTTGATACTTGGTGGCGATTTCTGTCCCGCTGCTGTTCTGTTTATGGTGAAAATGATGGCGGGAGCTCAGCAAATGATCCTGCTTTAAAAAAAATGCCACAGCCAAAGAGACACAGCCAAGGTGAAATTTGGGACACGTTTGACATAGGTAGCTTGCATTGTCACCATGGAGCCTAGGTGAGCTGCTATGCTAACTTATTATTTGACTTTAGTACTATTTATTTGCAGAAGATAGAATGCAACAAAACTCCAAGAGATTTGGCCAGAGACTTCTGGAGGGAATGATGAGAATTGCTCTTGAAGCAGGTTGTCCTGTCGTCATGTCCACCAGCTTCGCTCCCCCACCCCCCCCCCCCCCCCCTTCATCCCCCACCACCCCCCAACCTCCTGCATATCTTGAACATCTCTGTTGACCATGATCAATTTTCCTCATGAATGTTCACCGTTATAGGAGTAGAATTAGGCCATTCGGCCCATCAAGTCTACTCCGCCATTCAATTATGGCTGAACTATCTCTTCCTCCTAAGCCCATTCTCCTGCCTTCTCCCCATAACCTCTGACACCCGTACTAATCAAGAATCTACCTATTTCTGCCTTAAAAATATCCACTGACGTCCTCCACAGCCTTCTGTGGCAAAGAATTCCACAGATTAACTGACCTCCTACTAGTGACGTTTCTCCTCACCTTTTTTATAAAAGAGCCCTCTTTAATTCTAAGGCTATGACCTCTGGCCCTAGACTCCCCCACATCCTTTCCATCCATTCTATCTATGCCTTTCATCATTCTGTAAGTCTCAGAGGTTCCCCGTCAACCTTCTAAACTCCAGCTAGTAGAGGCCCAGTGCTATCAAACACTCAACAAACACATGCTAACCCACTCATTCCTGGAATCATTCTTGTAAACCTCCTCTGGACCCTCTGCAGAGCCAACACAGTCTTCCTCAGACATGGGGCCCAAATTTGCTCAAAGTACTCCAAATGTGGCCTGACCAGCGCCTTATAGAGCCTCAGCATTACATCTCTGTTTTTGTATTCCTGGTCCCCGTTTAACTGATAGTAGCTCCTCCGTCTCAGCAGGGTCAATCCTCCGATATTGCCCTAAAACTGCTGCCATGTCCCCAACCATGTTTATTCCAAATTTACACAATGCTCTCCAAATCAGAGTGCATCCTTCCCAAATGCACATTAGAACACTGCTAATCAGATTCCATCCAAGTCACAGCCCTTTTTATAGAAATAAATTGTATCCTATATTGACCCTGACCTGGGAAAATCATCCCACCTCATTCTTCTCAATTCTGTGTGCAATCTGTGCAACCATTGCCTTCCAGTATATCTCTCCCTTCATTCACCTGGATACCTTGTTGCCTATCCAGATGCTGCACAGTTACTTCTGGTGAAGCCTTGAGATTTATCCATGTCTTTTTCCTTTTCTTGTCCATATTCTGCCAGCAGAATCTTCATCATCATCATCATCATAGTTGAAAACATCAACGGACACGGTGCCTTACCATGCTATGTACGACAGTGATCGCAACTTCTACTGAAGTGCGGATGGCCGTTGGCTCTCTAGGAGCTCATCCGCCCTTTGACAGGTCTTGTTTTTGGTCCTGCTGGGGGTCCACAGCCCCCCTCCTCACCTGGGGAAGGTGGTTTAGACGCTGACTATCCTACCATGGACCAGGTAGCATGGGATTACATGGTACCCGTGGCGGGCGGAGAGGAACTCCCCCCGACGTGACGCCAGCAGCAACATCACCGTAAATCACCGAGAAAATATTATCCGTGCAATGTAGCAGCAGTTCTGTGTTGATTTATTTCTGCTTCTGAACTATGGCCCATTGATGTTATTTCAACCTTACAATATCCAGCCCTCCATCAAATTATGTTCCCTCATTGTAGCCTCCATTCCCTCTCTCTGACCACAGTCAAAGGTTGGTCCAAACCATTACTGACCTCAGCAGCCTACCTGAGATGAGCTTGTGATTACTTCTCACTCCTAGATATGCTTCCATTTCCACAACAGGGGCAGCACTGTGGCATAGGAGTAGAGTTGCTACCTTACAGCGCCAGAGACTCAGATTTGACCCTGACCATGGGTGCTGTCTGTACGGTGTTTGCACAGACCAACCACACTGTCAAATAAGCCTTTTCTACGCAGCAGCTAACAGATGAAGGTTATTTTAGCATAATGGAGGGCGTTGCAGAGCAAACTTGGTTCTTGGTTCTTGGTTACCTGGTCCTCAAAAAAATTCCAACTGGAATTTAAACTGGAGGTGGTGAAGGGAGGGGTTTAGCCAGAGGGGGTTGTTGGGAAGAAAGTGCCACTTTAAATTTAGTTGCATCTGGCTCGGAGAACGTTGATACTGAGGTAACAAATACAAGAATGGGGATTTCACTTGCAGATGAGCAAGGCCAGAGTTGAATAACATTTAGTTTAGTTTAGAGACATAGAGTGGAAACAGGCACTTCGGCCCATCGAGTCCACGCTACCAGTGATCACCCGTACATTAGTTCTATCATACTCACCAGGGACAATTTACAGAAGCCTATTAACCTACAAACCTGCGCGTCTGGGGTCAATGCTCAACAAACATCAACCTGTCTGACAGCTCCAGTTGGCTTTCCCACAAATACTAGAACGCATTAAGATGTATGTAGATTGTACAAATTATGCCAATTCTATCATTTAGGTATAGTACAACCCATTTTGGCAAATCAGAACAGAATTTGTGTAAAAGGATGGCCTGAGGAAGTGGAGGAAGCCATGCAAATCTCATAGGTCATAAGTGATAAGAGTAGAATTAGGCCATTCAACCCATCAAGTCTACTCTGCCATTCTCTTCCTCCTAAGCGCATTCTCCTGCCTTCTCCCCATTACTTCTGACACCAGTACTAATCAAGAATCTATCTATTTCTGCCTTAAAAATATCCACTGATGTCCTCCACAGCCTTCTGCGGCAAAGAATTCCACTGATTCTCCATCATCTGACTAAAGAAATGTCTCCTCATCTCCTTCCTAAAAGATTAAGGGATATATCCATCTTTACATTATTACTAAACAGTGATCAGCGAATCTAATTGATCATTGTGAACAGATATTGGCTTAGTTGGTTTAGATTTGAATAAAGGATGACAGGGGAAAAATAGAGCAAGTTGGTTGATTCCTCTTCAGAAAGGAACCTCTATCAATTTTTCCTCTGCTGGAAGTGAGTTTGACTTATTTATTGTTATAGCGTGTGATTGCAGGTAAAATAATTTATTAATTAGCAACATTGAACTGATTTAATGTATATTCAAAGACTTCTAATCATTCATAAGGTGTGGTGGTGTGCTGGTCATGTTACTTAACTGGTAATGTACAATTTTGAACCAATAGCCCCAAATTAGTTCAAATTTCATCATGAACTTGAATTCATTTTTAGAATTTTAAATAAAAGCCTGATATTAGTAGAGGTGATCGTGAAGTTATTGCAAAAAAACCCTAATGGTCCACTAATGTCTTTTAAGAATGAGAAGCTTCCCTTCTCACAGAGTCTGTTGTTGAATCCGACATCGTCTGGTTGAAGTTGAATCCGACATCAGTTTGAAGAAGGGTCTCGACCCAAAACGTCGCCTATTTCCTTCGCTCCATAGATGCTGCCTCACCCGTTGAGTTCCTCCAACATTTTTGTCTAAATCCATCTGGTTGATTATTAGTTGTCCACTGAAGCCAGTTTCAAAAGGTTTATACTAGAATGGGTCTCTCAACTTCTCAAGAAAATAACAGATGGATATCACCCATGCCTCAAGTATGACCATAACAAAACTAACTGGTAAGTCGAGCTGGACGATGCAACACCCTACTAAATCAAGTTGGTCATACCTTCCTGTTCTTGTCTCCCAAAATAATTGCAACATTCCGGAGGCACATTGGCACTTTGGCAGTAGAGCTCCCGTACCTCCAGCAGCCCAGATTTGATCCTGTCCTCTGGTACTGCCCGTGGGGAATTTGAATGGACTCCATGCGACTGTGCGAATTTCCTCCATGTGCTCCATTGTCTTCCCACATCAGACATGTGGGTTGGAGTTTGCTCAGCCGCTGTAAATTACCTCTGATGTTCAGGTGAGGGGTAGAATCTGGGGAGAGTTGATGGGTGTGCGGGGAGAAGAATGATGGGGAATTAGTGTAAATGTGGGGTGGAAGATTGAAACCTTCACGTGGTCCGGCCAGTTTTGACTAATGCAATGCACAAACGGAAGATCAAATAGACCAAGTTGTCCAACAACTGTAGACTGTGCACGCCACACGAAAGAAGAAGAAGTGTAAATGTGTACTTCATGGTCAGCACAGACTTGCTGGACTTTTGTCTCTGCCTCACGACTCTGACTTAGTTTGTGATTTAATATCATGTTATGCCTCTGCTGATCGCCAGCTCCGTTTAAAACTTGAAATCTTCCAGAGATTTTCGAACCAAAAACATTGGGGGATATGACAAAAAAGATTCGATGGGCTGAAATCCCTCCTCCATTTTCTAGGGTCATGAATTAATGAACATGGCAGGTCCCATGCCTCCAGCAAAGGGTCTGCAATAAATAGAGAGCCAGGGCTAGGGGGGAAGGGTGGAAAGTTAACTACCTTGTTTGAAGGTCCACTTCTGCCCTATTTCTAATCGGCAAAGTGAATTAAAATTTCTACTTTTGTTTTTAACTGAATTTGATGAATGGTACACGTTCTTCAGCCGGTTAATGGACTTCGTGCTGACTGACAGATATGTAAGAGCTATTTGGATTTTATTTTATTTTTTTTTAAAACATGTTATTGCCTGACTGGTTGTTGGGTACAGGCTGCAGGAGTTTTATTTTAACAGTAGGGTTGTTTAACTTGACTGACGTGAAAGCCAAAAGTAGCTTGTACTTATTTTAAATTTAGTTTGTTTTAACCTGACTGGCTATAAAATGCAAGATGCCTGGAATTTATTCAAATCATTTGGGTCGCTGGCCAAAGCTTTATGAAATGCAGACGTTGCATTTTATTTAATACAAGCACTGACTAATAAGCAAGAGACATGGAACAGCAATCATCCCCACCCCCTCCCTATCCCTTTCCCCTCTCCCCGCCCCCCCCATCCCCCCAAACCCTGGCAGCAGCAGTATTGATGAGTCTCCCATCCTGAGAATAGCCAAATGACCATAGACCAGATAGGTCATGCAGTAAAAATCCTCAAGCATCACCTGGAAAGATCAGATTGTCCCAGCACCAACCTTACTCCCACCCAACCCCTCCAGCTCCACGAAGAAAAATAGTACATTTGCCAGAGCCACCTCCTCATAAATCTTTTTTCAATCAAAAATACAATTGCAAACTGACACAGCAAAAATTACTTCCACTGCTGACGATCCTCAGGCTAATACCATCAAAGTCCTGAAGTAGTCATGCAGGCGTACAGCTGTCTTCTGTTCCTATTTCTTTCATGGATACTCTGCAATATCCCTTGAACAATTCCCCGGAGTCTATTTATACAGACGCTTGTAAGGCTGCTATTGTTCAGGATATTCTCAATCTCCTGACCTGACTAGAACATTTTCTTACCTGTTTATGCATTTACACTGTCCCCTTCTGCCACAGTCATCCGCCACTGGTTTTGGAACAAAGCCCGCGACCTAGAATGTCTTCGGTTCCTGGAAAGGTATGATAAATATGCAGTGCGCAGCAGTCCAATGAATCTTTTCTTCAAGAGTTTTCCATTACAAAATTCTATCACACATGAGATCCAAGGCATCACCCGCAATGGAGCAGGCCTTGCATTCTTAACTCGATCAAAGGACTCAAAGCAAAACAGGTAGGCTGCGGATCTGTGGCACCGGTTTTCAGGGAAGCAGCGGCTCACGGGAGAGAGAAGGTCAGGGTTGCTGTAGGGTCAGGGTATCCCCACAGTGAGAGATCAGGACACTGAAGGTAGAGACCGAAGGTGTATCTATTTAGTGCTGTGAGATTAGGCCTCTTGAATATGAGGGGAAAACTTGGGAAGTCTTCACTGAATCAGCTGCACGTGGAAAGTTCTTAACTTAAAGTTGAATTGTAAAAATCTGTTTGTAGTATTAACTGATCGGATTGTAGTATTATATGATTTAATTTGATATCATGTACAAAGCTTTTTACTGTAGCTCAGTAAACATGACAATAATATACCTGAAACTAAACCTACATCCTCAGGTGGTAGAAGTGTCCACTGCTAACTGTAGACCATGCATATGTGATGGAAATTATATAACCATTACCGAGATAAGCTTTTCACTCATGTCATAGCTGACAGCCTCACTTATTCAACATGTTGAAATGGTCAGGTTCTCCACAGTTACTGGGCACAGGTGATCTCGTCTTTGGGCACCATTCATGATCTGCAGTCCAACCTTGCAGTGCTGCAGCCCATCTCCACAATTTGCCATATTTTAGCACCGTTGTCACTGCCAACTTTGTCACCAAAGGTCAAGAAGTATTGTACTTGACGGCAGCACCATATGGAGATCGTGGAAGGCAGTGGGTGGAGGAGGGAGTAGTTGATGGTGAACCTCTGATGCTTTGAAACAATCGTTACTGTTTATATTTTTGTTTTTTTAATTAAAAAAAAAAAAAATGTTTTATTTTTTATTTTTAAGAGTTGGTTGTGTTTAATAGCCATCTGTATTAAAATTGGAACATTGAAATTATTAGTTGATCATAATGTTCATTAACTCATACTTCAAGCAAGTTTTTGTGATTTTCTTTTCCAGTAACAAAAGCAACAACTATCATAAGTCCTGTGATACAAAAAGAGATTACGCAGCCCACTGTGGATGTGCCATTTCAGAACATTCCGTCTAACGTAGTTCCGATTAATACCAATCGTTACTGTAAACAAGTGTACAGACACTTCTGACACCATGTAAACAAGTGTACAGACACTGTCTGGTGTTTAAGTCAGCTTTAATCATCAGTCATAATGGCACAGTACAATATATGTTAATTCCATTCTACCACTACAGCGACTACGTGATATAGGAAGTGAGTGTTAATATGAAGTGTTCAACAGGGTGGAGTTAGTGGTAGTACATTACACTGATTGGTTCACAGGCAATACCCCAATCTACAGTTACCAACATGTTTCATTTGTGAAAAGCCTATACTTTATAAATGAGGGAAAGATTTGTTTGTGTAGGAAGGAACCTCAGATGCTTGTTTACACCAAAGATAGACACAAAATGCTGGAGTAATCCAATGGGGCTGGCAGCATCTTTGGAGAGAAGGGATGGGTGATGTTTTGGGTCGAGACACTTCTTCAGACTGAGAGGTAGGCATAGATTTATGGAAGGGCAAGGTGTGAAAACGACAGATCAAAGGGGACGATGATCAAGAAAAATGGTTCATTGTGAGCTGAGGGGAAGGTGACAAAGTGATGTTGATAGCTTGGCTTTAATGTTGGACATAAGATAATGTGTTTCCAGCTTAGCAGAGGATGTGAATCATGATGGTTAACTTTACTAGTAAGTTACAGAGAGCTAAAGCTGCTAAAGCTGCAGCATACTGATGACATTTCAGTGTGAGAGATGTGTGTGTCCTCCAGTATTCTGGCAATATCACTGCACCGTCACTGCTTTCATGTTTATCAGACTCCAATGCTTAGACTTTTCAACAGGAAACAAAGTGCTTGTGTTTTTCAGCCAGCTTGAAATGATTGTAATAGGTTATTGCTGCATAGACGTTCCAGGGACTATACATCGCAAATCAGTGGTCACAAATGGTTGTAAATTTATGCTAGTTGAAATGTGGATTCGGCGTGCTTGTCACATCACTAAGACAATACCACTTGAAAACTGATGAGCCTCCACCATCCATTCGATTTTATGAAAAGCTCAACTTATTAAAATAGCAGCAATGACATAATTTAAACCTCATTCCATGTTATTCCTTTCTCTATTATTCGACTTTTTTTCCTCTGCTTATCTATTCAGTTGTACCTGATGAACCACTCGCTGCTAAAATGTTCACAGTTTTACGGAGGATGGTGGGCGCCTGAAACACATTGCCTGGGGTGCAGGTGGAGGCAGATACGATAGTGGCATTTAAGAGGCTTTTCAATAGGCACATGGATAGACAGGGAATGGAGGGATATGGAATATGCGCAGGTAGATAAGAGTTTGCCTTGGCATCATGTGCGGCATTGACATTGCGGGTTTAAGGGCCTGTTCCTGTCCTCTGTTGTCCTGTTCTATCTTCTATGTTCCATGTTCTATTTCAAAATCAACTTTATTTCAGGAAGTGATTTGTGTAATTGGGTTGCACACAAATTACTGTGCGGATCCAGAGAATGCAAGTGAAACTGAAGGAGATTGTAAAATAACAAAAAAAAAATTAGATTCATTTATTGTTGAAATATTAAACCAGTTGAGAATTTCCAGTACGCAAGCGAAAAGTTCATAGTTATGGTTAAAGAGACGGTTGGATAAAGAGGTGCCTCTCCTCCACGTCATGTATAGGGATGATAGTACAGGGAACTGCAGCCCTTTCCTTCCCACTGACTTCTTCTTCTTTCGTGTGGCGTGCACAGCCTAAAGTTGCTGGACAACTTGTTCTATTTGATCTTCCGTTTGTGCACGTCGAGTTGATTGCATTAGTCGAAACAGGACGGACCACGTGAAGGTTGCAATCTTCCACCCCCCCCACTGACTTGAATGCTTGGAATATACCTGGTTAGAGTCATTGCTATCTTTTGGCCTGGTTGATTGTAAGCGAAGACAGGAAATTGTGCACCAGTGAAGGTAAACTACTTTGAGCAGGTTTATGGCTTTTTACAAAAATAAATGCCTGAGAATAAAGTTTCACATTTTACTTGGTGACATTGCCTTCCCATTCCTTCGATCGTCAAGAGTTTGGTGGAGCAATCGGCAAGCTGTTAAAGCTGTATTTGATTAGCACGGGAGAAAAACATAATTATGGAACCTGGATGCCATTACACTCATAAGAAATTAAAATACGTCTCAAGTGGACTTCTAGTGCATCTGATGATTGCAGGCAGATAACATTACTGGTGGGGTTATTGAAAGGTTATGCCAATGTTCTAGGTGAAATGCACCTGTTGTAATAGATTAAAATTATGGGTAAATGAAAAAAAAAGTGTGCCATATAAAAAGAGTGCTAAAATGACTATTTAGTGTAAGTGTGAACTTAATTAGGAAAAGGTGGGTTTTGCAAGTCTCTGAAAGCTCATGCGATTTTTTTTTTAGGGAGTAAATAACTGTGCAACTCTTAGCATAAGGATGGCTTCTGGCAATTAACAACCCTAAAGTAATTTTTGAAAATGTCAGGGTCTCATTTAGCAAAAGGATAAATAATATATGAGGCATAATTACTGTCCTGAGCTGCTGTATGGTTTACTAGTGTCATTAGTAAACTAACGGTATAATATCTTCATGTCACAGTTTAATTATATGTTGTAATTAGTTTCAGCAATGGATTCCAGCTAGTCAGATCCCCTGAGCTAAACAAAAGGTAATGGAACTTTCTCTAGGCTGCATTAATCAATTATGAAAGTGTCTTGGGTTATTTGATGCTTGTTTACATTCATTTTATGCAATAAAATTGCTGAATCTTATCATTAGTGCTTAGGTGCAAGGTTCTGCTGTAAAATTCATCCACGTTATGCTACTTCTCTGTTGCTATAGAAACGTGATGTTCAGTTCACATGGAAACATATCTCAGGTCCACTATTAAAATGATGGCTGTGAACTAGGATGCTCTGTGAATGTCACATAGCAAGGTAGTGGAAGACATGGGCCTGCGCTGACATAACCTTAGGTCTTTTTTTTAGAAGGATTTAGACTACACTAATTTCGACAATTTAAGAAAACAAGCAAAAATGTTTTTAGAAGATTTCAAAATCAAATAAAACATGGATTTCGATTTGCCTGGGCAGATCAAATAGCCTATGTTTGATTCACTGTTCAAAATGACTGTTGTGATAAGACACTGCATCCTTTTGAGGTAACTACTAATTTTAATGTCCTATATCGTCCCCTCTATTGTCTTCCCAGATCTAGCGCAGGGGGGATTTGCACATCCTTGCTGAATACCTATAGATATAGGAAATTGCACATTAAGTGATGAAATCTGCATTTACATCACGAGCCAGAGAGACTATGGTCATTCATGAGTGAAATAAATTCAGGGTTCCACGGCATAACATGCAGTGTCCTATAACTTCCACGTGTTTGAACAAAAGAACATGCATCAGCTTAATTTTAAAATAAAATGTCTATCGAAGTGACAGGAGAGGTTAGATTGTTTGAATGCACCCCGGTGTACAAATACAGCGTGCAACAAAAATCTTTTGGTACAAAAACACTAGCATGTTTCACGGTCGACCTGCAACTCTACTCCAGCCTTCAACACTTAATCCTTCATAATGTTTGCGCAGGCCTCCTCTCTCACTGCCTACCTCTTGTCAATTTTTACCATATGTCTCGCAGTCACATCAGGCTGCAAGGATCTAAATGTTAATTCTCCTGTTAGGAGCGCATCCATAAAGTCAACTTTAAATGCGGGAATAACATTTTGTTCAGTGTGTTTTGATGCCAATGGCTTGTTGCGGTCACTACAGGATGGCCGCACCTCTCGGGAAAATGAACATATTAATAATTTTATTCATCCGAAAGGGATTTTTCAAAAGCAAACATCAAGCGTGATTTATAGAAATGTTTAATTTCATTTTGGAGAATGGCCTTGAAAAAAAATTTTTTTTTAAATGTCCCAAAACCTTTTACTTGTGCAGGAGATTATTCAAGGCAGAAAGCAGAAATTGAATTTCTCAGGGCATTCTATACCCCAGTATTAGACTCTAATCTTAAACTGTGCAATGCCCGGCTTTGAACCACGTGACATCCTTGCAATTAGGATACAGCCACTATGCTGCCTCAGCGACAGCAAGGCTGCTCCCTTCAATCAATTCCTGTTTGTCGTAAGCTCCTCATGCATATTATCCTATATATACCTGTCTGCATTAGGAACGAAAGGGTTCCCAACCGGTTACCCTCCATGTTTTGCATACTAATGAGACAGCTACAAAAAGAATCCTATAATGGCCATTGTTCAGTGTATGTTTTTGGAGGAAGGGACCTGTTATTAAAGAGCAGTAATAACTGATGCAGACATAAAGTAAGATTATTTTTTTTTAAACCCACAATGTTACCAGTGGAAGGTTCTATCCGAACATCCCCCTACGGTGTACGGAGATATTCTTACCTCTGTAGAGAATTAGCGCATTACTCCATCATCACTAACATACCTTTTTGAAGGTGGCCAATTGAAATATACCACGCATGAAAAATGTTATGTTAAAACATTGCTTTGTTACCAATAGCCCAGTATTTGAGAATACGACTTCAACAAAGAAATGTAAAAACACATTATGAAATTCGATGAGATACTGTCCTCATACATAATAAACACCTTGCAAAACATTCCCCTCCCCCCCCCCCCCAAACCCCCTCCCCCACTCCGTTCTATAAGGATTTAGGAATACTGGATCTTCACTGGTAATTGCCAGGGTATCGAAAACAGAAAATAAACACTGTATTCTTGGCATTTTTAACTGCCCTTAAAAGATTTCTCTGGTATCTTTTAATGAAGGTGCATCCTGAATAAT
The DNA here is from genome assembly GCA_963514005.1 of Raja brachyura. Next base: position 42,897,365 of record OY740797.1, on the reverse strand, counting down.
TTCCCAAGACCTTCACATATATTGATCCACATCTTGTGGGGAAATGCTTGGAGCCCCATGCTGAATTGTCCGCAATTATCTCCATAATAGTCAGGTTCAGGACTCGCATAAACACAGACGCACTGGACTTGCTGTTTGCATTTTGCTAGCCTTTTTCCAACTGGATTCCAACACCAAACTCTTATGGTGTTGTGTTTAGGAAGAACATTTCCACTCATTGGAAACTAATGATGAGGACAGGAGAGGATTTAGTTTAGTTTAGCTTCGAGATACAGCGGGGAAACAGGCCCTTCGGCCCACCGAACCTACGCCGACCGGTGTTCCCTGCATATTAACACTATCTTACACACACTAGGGATTTTTTATATTTACCAAGCTAATTAGCGTACAAATCTGTATGTCTTTGGGATGTGGGAGGAAATCGAAGATCTGTGAGAAAACCCACACGAGTCACGGGGAGAATGTATAAACTCCGTACAGGCAGCCCGGGTTTCTTGTGCTGCCAGTGCTGTAAGGCAGCAACTCTACCGCTGCGCCACCATGCTGCCCAGGGGAGGGTTGTTTTAAATTATTTCCATTTCCTGAGATAATTGAAATGATTGCTTTTAAGTGTCCCTAAGTGTTTTTAATTTTTCTATTTTTTAATATTTTTAATACTTTGTAATAGGTTTTGTTTGATTGCTATGAGCAGCACAGTAGTGGTAGTGCAGCTGCCTCTATGGTCTAGTGACCCTGGTTCAAGTCCGAGACCCAGCATTGTCCGTGCGGTGTTTGCATGTTCTTCCTGTGACCACATAATGCCCCTGTCCCACTTAGGAAACCTGAATGGAAACCTCTGGAGACTTTGCGCCCCACCCAAGGTTTCCGTGCAGTTCCTGGAGGTTCCCAGAGGTTTTTGTCAGTCTCCCTAATGGTTGACAGTGGTTTCCGGTTCTTCTATGTTCTGGCGATTATTTCAAAAAATTCAAAACCGGCCGCGACCAAAAATAGGTTGGTTACACAAAAAGCTGGAGAAACTCAGCGGGTGCAGCAGCATCTAAGGAGCGAAGGAGATAGGCGACGTTTCGGGTCGAGACCCTTCTTCAGACTGGTCAGGGATCAGGGAAACGAGAGATATAGACGGTGATGTGGAGAGATAAAGAACAATGAATTAAAGATATGCAAAAAAGTATCGATGATAAAGGAAACAGGCCATTGTAAGCTGTTTGTAGTGTGAAAATGAGAAGCTAGTGCGACTTGGGTGGGGGAGAGATAGAGAGAGAAGGAATGGCAGGGCCCGAGGGCTGAGGGAGAGGTGGGAAGGGGAGGAGGCAGCCAGGGTTAACAGAATTGAGAAAATTCAATGTTTAAGCCCAGAGGATGCAGACTCTCCAAGCGGAATATGAGGTGCTGTTCCTCCAACTTGCGGTGTTGCTCACTCTGGCCGTGGAGGAGGCCCAGGACCGAGAGGTCGGATACGGAATGGGAGGGGGAGTTGAAGTGCTGAGCCACCGGGAGGTCGGGTTGGTTATTGCGGACCGAGTGGAGGTGTTCGGCGAAACGATCGCCCAGCCTCCGCTTGGTCTCACATTATCTCTCCACATCACCTACTATATCTCTCGTTTCCCTGATCCCTGACCAGTCTGAAGAAGGGTCTCGACCCGAAACGTCGCCTATCTCCTTCGCTCCTTAGATGCTGCTGCACCCGCTGAGTTTCTCCAGCTTTTTGTGTAACCCTCGATTCTCCAGCATCTGCAGTTCCTTCTTTAACACCAAAAATAGGTTGCCGTTTTAAAAATCGGTAATTTTTTAATCGAAGCGGTTGCGATGCCAGTTGAAGGTGGTTGCCGGAGGTTGCAGGTAGTGGAAGGTAAGACCTCCCTGGTGGAATAAAACTGTGAAAAAAAGGTCTTACCTTCCACTACCTGCAACCTCCGGCAACCACCTTCAACTAGCATGGCAACCGGCTTCGACTCAACCTATTTTTAGTCGCAGCCGGTTTTGAATTTTTTTAAATAATCGCTGGAACCACTTTCAACCATTAGGGAGATTGACAAAAACCTCTGGGAACCGCACGGAAACCTTGGGTGGGGCGCAAAGTCTCCAGAGGTCTCTGTTCAGGTTTCCTAAGTGGGACAGGGGCATAAGCTTCCCCAAGGTGCTCTTTTTCCTCCTTTATCCCAAAGAACTGCTGAGTAAATGAATCAGTTTGTGCGAGTTACCCCTAGTGTAGGTGGTTAGTGGGAGATTTGGGGTGATGTTAATGATTATAATGGACACAGGAAATAGGTGAAGGAAATGGAACTGGTGTTATTTGCTTGATAGACAACAGAGGCTCTCTTAGGGTGGCATGGTGACGCAGCAGTAGAATTGCTGCCTTACAGCACCAGAGACTAGGGTTTGATCCTAACTACGTGTGCTGGTCTGTATGGAGTTTTTACGTTCTCCCCGAGGCCCGCGTGGTTTTTTTCCGAGATCTTCGCTTTCCTGCCACACTCCGAAGATGTACAGGTTTGTAGGTTAATTGGCTTGGTGTAAATGTAAATTGTCCCCAGTGTGTGTAGGGTAGTGTTAATGGGCGGGGATCGCTGGTCAGTGCGGACTCGATGGGCCGAAGGGCCTGTTTCCGCACTCTATCTTTAAACTAAACCAGACTAAATAGGCTTGATGGGCACATTGGACTTTATCTATGTCATGAAGAATATAAAATGTTTTATTTTTAATGGATATTCAGAAACATTATTTGTTTTTGAGTGGCTTGACAACCGACTAAGCTGAGGGATGTGGTTGAAGTTTATCTCATCCATTGTTGAGCAGGGCTTGTTCCGTGTCACTCATCCCTCTCCGCTGGTTGGGATTGACATGAGCAAGAGTAGCTGTGATCAGGCAACTGAATCATCGTACCACAACTTGAGAGCAGTCCTGAACTACTATCTACGTCATTGGTGACCCTCAGACTATCTTTGATCAAACTTTACTGGCTTTATCTTGCCCTAAACATTATTCCCTTATCATGTATGTATCTGTACACTGTAAATGGTTCGACTGTATTCATGTATTGTCTCCCCACTGACTGGTAAACACGCATAGAAACATTTCAATGTTTCCTCATTCTTCATTCCTCATTCTTCAGAGAACGCCACTGTAGATGAGGCTCGCACCAGGGTCTCCTCCATACCCCGTAACACTGCCCTCTCCCCCCATCCCCCCACTCGCAACAAGGGCAGAGTCCCCCTGATCCTCACCTTTCACCCCACCAGCCGGCACATACAACACATAGTCCTCAGCCAATTTTGCCACCTCCAATGTGACCCCACCCCTCGCCACATCTTCCCATCTCCCCCCCCCCCCCCCCCCCGTCTGCCTTCCGCAAAGACCGCTCCCTCCGCAACTCCCTTGTCAATTCTTCCCTTCCCTCCCGCTCCACCCCTTCCCCGGGCACTTTCCCTTGCAACCTCAAGAGATGCTACACTTGTCGCTTTACCTCCCCCCTCCACTCCATTCAAGGACCCAAGCAGTCGTTCCAGGTCTGACAGAGGTTCACCTGCACCTCCTCCAACCTCATCTATTGCATCCGCTGCACTAGATGTCAACTGATCTACATCGGTGAGACCAAGCAGAGGCTTGGCGATCGTTTCGCCGAACACCTCCGCTCGGTCTGCAATAACTAACACGACCTCCCAGTGGCTCATCACTTCAATTCCCCCTCCTATTCCGTATCCGACCTCTCTGTCCTGGGTCTCCTCCATGGCCAGAGTGAGCAACACCGCAAATTGGAGGAACAGCACCTCATATTCCGCTTGGGGAGTCTGCATCCTCTTGGCATGAACATTGAATTCTCTCAATTCTGTTAACCCTTGCTGTCTCCTTCCCTTCCTACCTCTCCCTCACCCCTCGGGCTCCTCCTCATCCTTTTTCTTTCTTCCCCCCGCCTCCCCCCACCTCCCATGAGTCTGAAGAAGGGTTTCAGCCCGAAACGTTACCTATCTCCTTCGCTCCATAGATGCTGCTGCACCCGCTGAGTTTCTCCAGCATTTTGTGTACCCTAGAACTATTTCAATATACCTTGGTGTACGTTATAATAAACTGAACTGAACTGAACTGAACCATGCAGGACGATGCCATTGCGGGTCGGGCTGGTATTTTGTAGAAGTCAGACGTGTGCAAATCCGCAAATGGTAATCTTGGACATTACTTTGGCCAGCAGCAAGTGTAAACATAATGTCACTGGCTGGAGGATCTGAGCCACTGTTCTTATTGGGAGACAATTCAGCAGATGTTGCAGGCACTGACAAATCCCTCAGATGGCCAATCTTAGAACATTGAACAGTACAGCCCAGGAACAGGCCCTTCGGCCCGCAATACCTATGCCGAACATGACGCCGAGACCAACTTTTATCTGTATACAAATGATCCAAATGCCTCCATTCCCTGCTTATCCATGTGCCTATCTCAAGGTCTCTTCAATGCTTCTGTCGTATCTGCCTCCACCACCACTCACCAGCCTCTGTGTAAGAAACCTGCCCTGCATATCTCCATTAAACCTTGCTTATCTCATCTTAAAGCTATGCCGTCTAGTAGTTATTTCCACCTTGGGAATAAGGTTCTGACTGTCTACCCGATCTTCATGCAAGAGTTTACATTGCCAATTCATTCGAGCTGCTTAACTCTGAGTGATCACAGGAGAGGTAAGTCCCAGTCTCCCTCAATGTCTCACATGTCTCCCTTCATGAGGATTTAATGCATCGCTATCATTTTCAAGAACCGGTTTTGATTCTTAGTTCAGTGTTTTTGAAGTTAACGTGCACACCACAATAGCTGTCTCAGGTGATAAATATCGGATATCTCTGCACAAAGCAGGAGTTAAATCTGTAAACTCAAACACAAGGATGGAAGAGTCCTCCTCTGTGGAATACATCCGTCTATTGAGCAAGCTCTAAGGGGAACATTGAATGTGTGTCTTCCTTTAACCACTCCTTTTGTGAGTAATCCCAGTCTCAATAGAGTATTCTTTGAAGAGTTCTCCAAAATATTTGCCTTTATGGTTTATGTTGCCTAAAACCTTCTGCCTCTCTTCCCTCCTTTGAGATTCCATAAATCTACTTTTTAGATCAACCCTGTGAAGTCACCTGTCCCTATATTTACTAATGTGACTTGGTTCAATTTTTGCCTGATAATGCTTCTGCAACATCCTTTAGTATGCTTTATTGCATTAATGGTGCTATATAAATGCAAATTTTGGTTGTTACTTGAATATCCTCATGGAGCCCATGGGATCATATCTGAAGTTTAATCCCTGTTCTTATTAAATTGCATATATCTTCGATAGGCAAAGCTAACCTACCTTAGCTTTGAGATGCAAGTTTCATTTGCAGACCGAATTTTATAGTATTACAAATGATCCTTTCTAAATTTTGATGAGCAGTTAATTCAAAGCAGGACAAACTAAGAAATAACAGACATGAGCTATGTAGAGTAAGTAGAAATATGTTTATAGATCAATTAGAGGGGTTCAGAGTCTATTCCTGACCCTAGGGCTGGAGTTAAAATGCCACTGATCTATGATGCTTCAGTATCCGCCAACAAAGGCTGTTTAAAAAAAACATAAAACAAGTTGTTTATGTTCAAATGTGTTTATTTTTAGACAATTTGTGTCCTACTTCTGCTCGACAAACTCTAGAAATGTCCAATCAATTAGCTCCATGAGTTGTACTCTGGGTCCTCTTTTTGAGCACGGGGAGATATTAGGCTTTATTGAATTGTCCGCGTGACACGTACTGAATATTAATTTCTGGTTTAAACCCACAAGATTTGTATCACTTGTTTCCCCACTAAAATTATGCAAACTTCCTCCTTTCACAGCACCCAAACCATGTTGAGGGAAAGACGCAGAGCTCTCTGAAAAATGCCAAGAGGATCTGAAGTCCCCAGTGTTTATTTTGCTGCAGTTGTTGGAACTCTGCTGGAAATTCAAAACAAATGCAAATATCTAGCAGGAGTATATGCAGGGTATTAAAGAATTTAACATCGCATAGCCTCCAGGGTTAAGTGACATAAACACTGAGAAAGTGACGTATTTTGACAAACAATAAGAGGATTAGTGTTAGCAAAGGTGGGAATGTGGCCCATTAATCAGCCCCTTTAATGTGCATTGTGTGTATTTGCTGCAAAACTACACACTTAAATCAAGATGATCCTTTTGTGATGCACTTAACAGAGCCGACTTCCACAGCAATGAACAGGGGATATTTTGGCTTTTAAAAGTCGATACACTTAAATAGGCTACAGATGGAACAGGCAGACATATCGGACTATATGAAAATATGTAACTAGCAACGTTCAGAGAAAGGCGATCGGTGCGAAGGGATAGGAGAGCCAAATATTGCACATTAGCGGTGAATTAATGAAGAATGACCATTCATTGACAGGGAACCTGCAGCAGAAAATAAAGAATAGCAGGTGAAACAAGCCACCTAGCCTCGGCAGCTGTATCTGCAATATATACAGTTGTATCTTTGGTCAGACATTTAGGTCATAATGAGTATTGATCAGCCTATTATAGTGTATTACCCACTAACTGGATTCTACCCATGTTTAAAGACAAGTTCAGTGCCTTTGTAACTGACAGACGCTAAATTCAGATGTACAGGAGAAAATCGAACTCCCACACATACTGGCTGGAGCTGTCTGACTTTTGTTTCTCACCCTTAAATGTCATAATGTTTCAAAGCATTTAAGGAAACAAGCCCAAATTACAGGCATGATAAATACATGCTAGGCATTACAGAAATAGTATTGTCTACTTAAATAATTTAGTTTGCTCCTAATTAAAGGGATTATGGTTGTAACCATCAAAGGAAGTAATAAGACTCATGTTAAAGTGGATTCTGAAGGTTCAAGCAGAATTGCTCATGAAATTATTTTTTCCTCTCTGCCTCTCCCTCACTCAGCTTGTATTTTTCAATGCTTCTTGCCATGCAGACTTCATTTTTTCAGAGTTTGTCTAAATGATGGAGTTGTTTCTTGGCATTTGTGTGCTTAGGCGCTTAATTAAAGCAATCCATATTGAATTCTTGTCCAGTCCTCTTGACCAGGCAGACTCAGGGTCATTGGAATGCCAGATGTTTTAGTGGTGTACAGCCTTGTGCATACTAATCGTGGGTGCAGGAGTGATTCATCAGCCCTACTGCTGTTCCAGCACATACAACCACTTATGACATGTAATTGGTAGCACCATAAGCAGTGAGGATGCATTAAAACCCACAGACATTCACAGATAAAAATTAATGACTCTTTGGCTTCGTGTAATCCGACCAGATTGGGCTGTAAAGCCACATTAAATAGGTACAATAGGTAAAGTTGCCCTGTTTACATTTTTTCCAACAATTTGAGATTGAGAGAAATTCTCCCTATGAAAATAGCGATGTGTCAAAAAGCAGGTATAAATGAAATCCCCCCAGTTAAAATTGAATTAATTGAAAACCAGACTGATGTGTTATACTGACTTCATGGACATTCCTGGCGTAGAGAATGTCAGGCTTAGAGGTCTTTTTAAAATGTGGAAAATACTTAATTATTCTGTATGGACAAAAGAACTGCTGTGCCACTTTTTTTTAAATCAGATGTTGATTGATTTAAGAATATTTAACATTTTGGGAAAGGTAAACTTTGCACCTGCAAAGCATAATTCAAAGTGTAGCATCAACTGGTGTTCAAATTGGAATTGTATTGGGGTAATTATAACAGTTAATGAGATCAATAAAAGAGAAGTTATGAAAAAAAGGATGCATGTGAGCAGAAAACATACAAAAGCAAACAAACTACAAAAGGCAGCTACGCAAATAAATAGAATGAGCGCCAGGCTTCCAGTATATAGAAAACATGTATATTGGAATCCGCTGGATAAACAATTAAAGCCACAGCCTTCCTTTTGTTTATGTTGCTGGGATCTACGCTATAGGTTAGGATGATCTGAAGATTCTGGGGCTATGATGTAGATAATGGATGAAAAAGAAAAAAAAATACAGATGCTCTAGACTTGAAATCAAAACAACTGATGCTGAAAAACATATCCGTATCCAAATAGAGCAGACATAATGTCACAAATATACATTCTGCGTTATTATATATTGTGAGTTTATTCCAGACAGAGCGGCAGTAAGGCTGGGCAGGATGTGGTTGATGTGGGTCAGAGTGGTCACCAACTCCTACCCCTAGAACTATTTACGATTCTAAGGGGGTGAAGTAATAGGAATGGACGCAGAGGTATCCTAATGGGCCCGTCCCACTTAGGCGACTTTTTAGGCGACTACAGGAGACTCTGCGATCACCACATTCTGGGAACTAGTCGTGGCTTAATTCTGGTTGCCGCTAATGTCCGCCATTGTTGGAAAATTAGCGGCGACTAAAAATGAAGCCGCCATGGAGAGTAGCGAGAATTCTCGTGCCGTAGGTACAGTGGTAGTGGGTCGCCAGGAGGTCGTAGGTTGTCGTAGGTTCTCGTAGGTTGTCGCCGGTGCTGACCGGTGAATTTCATTGGCTCATTGGGAAAAAAAACGTAATCAGTAATTTTCAGAACCAAGGATAATAATCGGTGGACCGATAATGTTAATGTCCGCCGAGCTTCACAGCCGTGTATCTCTGGCTTCTTAAAAGCTTCATGCAAGCTTCCACTCGTTCTCCCCACCCCGTCTCCCCCTTCTCCCCATTTCTACCCCCTCTCCTCCCTCTCCCCCCCCCTCTTTTAGAGGAAGTGACCCTTCCCGTACACTGTGCTTTCACCGTCTTAATTACAGCGCCAACACATCGCGGTGTGTATCTGTACCACATTGACTTTGCACCGTGTGAATTTCACTTAGACAGTCCTTCCCCTGCTTGCCCTGTCCCCCACCTGCATAACTGGCTGGTGAAGGAAGTGATGTGTGTGTATGTGCGTGTGTGTTCCTGTCTGACAGTCGCCAGCAGTCGCCTGAAAAATCTCCTAAGTGGGACAGGCCCATAAGGGATAGGATTTATGTCCATTTGGAAAGGCAAGGGCTAATCAGTGATAGTCAGAATAGCTTTGTGTGATGGAATCTCACCTCACTAATTAACGAGTTTTTAGAAGGGGTATCTCATTGAAATGTACAGAATAGTGAATGGCTTGGATAGAGTGGATGTGGAGAGGACATTTCCACTAGTGGGAGAGTCTAGAACTAGAGGTCAGAGCCTCAGTATTAAAGGACGTTCGTTTTGGAAGATGAGGAGACATTTCTTTATCCCAGGGGGATGAATCTGTGGAATTCTTTGCCACAGAAGACCGTGAAGAATATTTTAAAGTCAGAGATAGATAGATTCTTGTTTAGAATAGGTGTCAGAGGTCGTAGGGCAGGTGAATGGGATTAGGAGGGAGAAAGAGAGATCAGCCATGATTTCATGGCAGAGTATACGTGATGGGCCGAATGGCTTAATTCTACTCCTATTCCTTATGACCTTATGGTACATAATAAGATTGATGAAAGCAGGATGGTGGACTTGAATAAGGAATTTGACAAAGTTTCCCATGGTAGGTTGGCCCAATAGGTTGAGGCAAAATGGCAACTCAGGATTACACAAAAGTCGTAGAGATGGTGGTATTGAGAATAATGAAAGGGGTTATCCAAGGATACCAAATGGAAAGCTGGATGGAACATTGACAGGTGGAATATTATCCTGACAAATGTGTGGTGAAACATTGGTCAGGATAATATTCTGACAAATATATCAAAGGACAGGAGCTGTACAGTAAATAATAAGGAGCTAATGAATGTTGATGAGAGAGGGACCATGCGGTTCATGTGCATTCTTCCTGAAAGTGGCAACACAGGTACATAGAATGGTAAAGGAAAGATGCTTGCCTTTGTAGTTTAGGGAATGGAATATAAAAGTTGGGACATTATGTTTTAACTTTGTAAAACACTGGTTAGATTGTACTTGGAGTATGGTGTTCAGTTCTGGTTGCCACACTGTAGGATTATCCTGGAGAGAGATTCACCAGCATGTTGTTTGGACGAGAGGGGTTTAGTGTTAAAGAAGGAACTGCAGATGCTGGAGAATCAAGGGTTACACAAAAAGCTGGAGAAACTCAGCGGGTGTAGCAGCATCTAGGGAGCGAAGGAGATAGGCGACGTTTCGGGTCGAGACCCTTCGAGGGTTTAGTTATCGGAAGAGCTTGGATTGGCTGATTTTGTTTTCCCTAAAGTGAAAGTGACTTGATGGGAGGTAGATTATAAGAGGATAGGAAGTCTGAATCTTTTTCCCCCCATGGTAGTTGTGTAAAAAAACAAGAAGACTTAAGGCCCTGTCTCACGGTGCGAGTTGACACACGAGTGACCCAGAGTGACAGACTCGTGGTTGTGTACGATATTCCAAGTTGATGTGCAAGTGTTTGTGGCGAGTTCCCACGGGTATGGTAATCTGCGATGTTCCGAGATCGTCTGCAGAGTTACCAAGTTCCCCTCCCGTTTGCTCTTGAGTTACCAAGTTCCTCTCCCGCTCAGGGCGTGTGTTGTTGCTGCAGTCCGGGATTCGCATTTAAAGCACTCGGTTATCTTCAGCAGTTCAGGCGAGGACAGGTTTGGGGGGGGGGGGGGGGGATGGTGGAATTGGGAGAAGGCAAAGACTATGGGTGGGGAGGAGTGAGAGGGGGGCTAGGAACGGCATCTGCGAAACGGGTAGTCAACCTTTAGGGTCCCGGCCCGAAACATCCCTATAGATTTTATGATTTCCCTCTAAAGACGCAGTCTCCCGTGGTTTCTTTGCACAACTCTCTTCCCTCTCTCTCCCAACATTGGGGGGGGGGGGGGAGGGACGACGACGACAAGATAGTTTAAACGGACCTTACCCCCACTTCATGCTTCTGTTGCGCATAATTCAGCAGTAAAACTTCTCTTCCCCTTACTAAGCGACGCCCGATTCCTCGCACCCCCACAAGTTCACATCGACGAGGGAAGAATGAGCGGGGAGTCTGAAGAAGGGTCCCGACCCGAAACATCACCCATTCCTTCTCTCCAGAGGCGATGCCTGTCCCGCTGAGTTACTCCAGCATGTTTGTGTCTATCGTCGGTGTAACAAGCATCTGCAGTTCCTTCCTACAAACGGACAGTGAAGTGCCTCGGCCAAATTAGGAACATTAGGATTCTCTGATGTGAAGATAGTCTGGTTTGCGTTTCTTACACTTGATCATATCCGAAACTAAAGTATAGATAGACACAAAATGCTGGAGTAACTCAGTGGGACAGGCCGCATCTCTGGAGAGAAGGAATGGGTGGCGTTTTGGGTAAGTCTGAAGAAGGGTCTCGATTCCATTCTTTCTCTCCAGAGATGCTGCCTGGTCCGCTGAGTTACTCCAGCATTTTGTGTCTATTAAAGAGTTCCCACGGTAGACGCACGAATCACTAAACTTAACGCACGGGCCACTACGATATTACAACGAGTTTAAATGTTTCAATTTTAAACTTGACCACGAAATTTGACTCGTGGAAAAAGTCAAACATGTTTGACTTTTTTCACGAGTTCACAAGTTTCACGGGTACCTGCCGTTAGCGCCACGAGTGGACAAGTTGATCGCGCGAGTTCCGACGTTCCCACTACGTTGGCTGTACGTGATCACCACGAGTGAAAACTCGGGGTCACTCGTGGGCCAACTCGCACCGTGAGACAGGGGTTTTAGGTTCAAGATTAGAAGTAGGGGTTTTAAAAGAAATTTGAGCAGAAATATTTTTTCACTTGGTAGTTCATAAGCAATTGGAACAGAATTAGGCCATTTGGCCCATCAAGCCTATTCTGCCATTCAGTCATGGCTGAACTATCTTTCCCTCTCTCCTGGTTTCTAACCATAACCCCTGACACTCATACTAATCAAGAATTTGTCTATCTACGCCTTAAAAAATCCATTGTCTTGGCCTCCGCAGCCTTCTGTGGTAATGAATAGTTATTGTGAATACCTTAAACTCACTGGTGGAATCAGATACAATCACGATGTTTGAGAGACATTTAGACAGGGATTTGAATGAACAAAGCATAGAACAATACTGACCTAGCGCAGGCGAATGGGATTAGACCTACATGGGCGTGGTGGACAGATGGACCTGCATCTGTGCAGTCCAGCTCAATGATGCTATGAATGTTGCACAGCAGTGTTGTGGAGATGAATCTAGCAAAGATCAGCCATGATCATATTGAATGGCAGAGCAAGATTGAGGGGCCCAGTGGGATAGTCCAGTGCCAGGGGACCATTCATAAGTGGTAAATCTTACACTTCCAATATCATCGTTGAGGTCTTTAGGTGTTAATTATGGTTTTACTTTGTAAATAAAAATAACATCTTTGGTATTCATAACATTATTATTGCTGATAAAAGCCTCATATTTATCCACATTGATATTCTTTTGTGTGACCTTCAGTGGTTTTGATCAAGCTTTCCAAATAAGGCTACACCACACAGCTCTGAAATAAAATAAAGAAGCAAGGATGCCTATTAAAAGCAGTTGCAGCATCGTTTTAATCCATTCCTTTAGGTCAACTGGTGCAGTTGTTCCAAGTACGATAATTGCGAATGAGAGTTGCCTCCAATGGAAAATAATTGGAAGTGAAGCCCAATCAGTTTGGTTCTGCTGGCCCGGTAATGATGTCACAGGCGTCACAAAGACACTTTGCGCGCAGATCAATTGCATCCATTGCCAGAGACGGAGCCGCATTTAATTGAAAAAAAAAGACACAAAGTGCTGGAGTGACTCAGCAAGCCAGGCGACATCTCTGGAGAACATGGAGAGATGACTTTAGACTATCGACTTTACTTTAGACTTCAGATATACAGCGTGGAAACAGGCCCTACGGCCCACCGACTCCAAGCCGGCCAGCGATCACCCCAGACACTAGCACTATCCACCACAATAGGGGCAATTTAAAATTTACAGAAAGCAAGTAATCTGAAAACCTGTACATCTTTGGAGTGTGGGAGGAAACCGGAGCACTTAGAGAAAACCCACAGGGTCACAGGGAGAACGTACAAACCATACAGACAGAAGCCGGAGTCAGGATTGAACCTGGGTCTCTGGCGCTGTAAGGCGGCAACTCTATCGCTGTGTAACTGTGCCGCCACTGTTCTGAAATTGTTACATTAAATTCATAATGCCAGATTTTAGGGAGGGGGAGGCATACGTTTGGTGACCAACTATATGTCAAACTAATGTGGCACCTTGAGCCATTTGAAGGAATGGGTGAGGTGTCGGGGAAGGAGGGAATGGTTTATTAAATTTAAGTGCAATTTTATTTGCTTATCATTAAGCCAGTTAGCCAGAGAAGGAATGGGTGATGTTTCGGGGCGAAGGTCTGAAGAAGGGTCTTGACCTGAAACGTCACACATTCCTCTCCAGAGATGCTGCCTGTCCCACTGAGTTCCTCCAGCTTTTGTGTCTGTCAAGGGTTTTTGTGATTGGACAAAGGCCAGGAATGAAAAGACGGAAGGTGTGAACCAAAAGGATGAAAGGGACTGTCCCACTTGTCGATTTATTCGCCAACTGGCGGCATCATTAACTGACATATCAGGTCCCCGAAAAATTTGCGGCGTGATGTGGCACAACGCGGCATGATATGGCGGTGACGCGGTGTGACACGGCGTAATGACGTATGATGCACGGTGTTTTTTCAAATGTCGCAATATATTTTTTGTCGCCGCTGGATTTTGAAATGTTCAAAATCTTTTGGCGACACTGATACGAAGTCGGCAGTCGCTAATAAAATTGGCAAATGGGACAGGCCCTTGAAGAGTTGTGAATTGTGAAGCTTGAGGAAAGAGTGTAGGGCGGCACGATAGTATAATGAGCTACTCCCTTACAGTGCCAGAGACCCAGGTTTGATCCTGACTATGGGTGCTTGTATCTACAGAGCTTGTACGTTCTCCCTGTGTGGGTTTTTTCCAAGATCTTCGGTTTCCTCCCACACTCCAAAGACGTACAGGTTTGTAGGTTAATTGTTTTGGCATGGATGTAAAATTCTCTCTAGTGTGTGTTGGGTAGTGTTAATGTGCAGGGATCGCTAGTCGGTGTGGTCTCGGTGGGCTGAAGGGCCTGTTTCCGTGCTGTATCTCAACAAGTAAAACAAAGAACTAAAGCATAGGTGGAAGGAGAGGGGAATGGAAGAAATAGGTACAAATTCTAGGCAGGGCATTGGGGGGGGGGGGGGGGGGGAGTAGTGAAGAGGGGAGGGGGGAGTGGTGAAGAGGGGATGGGGGGAGGGTGAGGTGTCGGGGAAGGAGGGAGTGGTTTATTTAATTTAAGTGCAATTTTATTTGCTTATCATTATGCCAGTTTGTCACAATGCACGTATCTAAAACTCCAAACAACTCATTTTCATTTCTATGCATTTATCCTGTCTTATTGCAAGTCATTACACACTTAAGGGCCTGTCCCACTTGGATGTCATTTGCGAGTCATTTACTTGACAGTCCGGCAGTAACTGATGCACAAATATCGTCTAGAAGTACGACAGCCGCGCGCTTTGCTCTTGAGGGTCCAGCTTCTTTTGGGATCCATTGCAATGTCATTCGTAGTGTACTGTTATTTTAGTCCGATCTCCGTGGTAAGGATTTTCCCAGTGAAAAAATGTCAAAGCTCGGTGAGCTTTATATCCAGGTGATCACGTGGTGCGGCGCTCAAATTACGCGCAAATGGCGCGCCGACGGCATATGACGCATAGTTACGGACGCTGACGCACGGTGACGCATAATAAATGAACATAGGCAATGTTCGTGCATCACCATGCGTAACCATGTGTCACCACGAGCTACACGTACGCCTTCAATACGTCAGCGTACGCCATCAGTACGTCAGTGTGCGCAAGGGATACATCATACAGGTGGCATGCAAGGATTTTGAACTCCAAAATCCTGGGGCGATAGGGAAGCACTGCGCGTTACCGCGCGTCACTCACAAGCCACCACGCGCGCAACGCGGCACCCAATTTTTAGGATGTCACGTAAATGGTGTCCAAGTGGGACAGGCCCTTTACTCAACATTCGATGAGCTGATTGACCAGCAAGTGAACAACAAATCACATTGTGTCCCAGGTTCTTAACGCATAGTTTAAAAATTAAAAAAGTGCTTCATTTTTTTTTAAGGGACCACAGACCTCAACATTTTGGACACTCTAATGCTAAACTTCATGCACAAATTATACCAAGACTTTTTTTTAGAAATTCTGAGTATACGTTTGTGAAATTATACCAACCGGAACACAAGAAGGACTCAAGAAAAAATAAATCAGTCTTGAGTGCAAGGGTCTCGACCCAAAATGTCATTCCCTCTCTCCCGAGATGTTGCCTGTCCTGCTGAGTTACTCCAGCATTTTGTGTCTATCTTTGGTTTAAACCAGCATCTGCAGTTCCTCCCGGCACAAGAAATAAGGAGCAGCAGTGGCCCACTGGGGCCCTCAATTCTGCTCCTCCGTTCAATATGATCATGGCTGGCCTCTACTCCTCTACACTGTTGCACGCTATTTATTACATGAGTAAAATCAACCCTTAATGTGTCCCACTATTCTACTATTGCAACATTTGCTCTATTAATCTTCAGAGGTTCAGGAAGTTCATTTCCAGAAAGTGTACATAACAGTGAAAAATAACCTACAAAAGCAGATCAAGGACCAATTTTTGTTTCAAGTTGTGAAATCAATGTAGAGAAATATACAATTGAAGAGGTTGCCCAGGTAGCTGAATGCAAGTCTGTGTCTTGAGAGTTCTTTCTGAGCTGCAGTGCAATCCTTAGCCCATAACATAATTTGGGTGATTGCAAGGGTATTTAGCATTTGATGGTTGCCGGGCATAGACCTGAAGTGCAACATGATTCACAATTTCATATTGTAACTATTGTAATGTATTTGTAAGCTGACTAATTGCGGAGTTGAATAATAACAACTACGGTAGTAGCAATGTTAAGTCAAGTGAACACATTATCTCTGATGTTCAATTAATGTTTTAACTATTGTTTAATGAGTAACTACATTTGTGGGGATTTGCACTTTCTGCATTAAAATCATATATTCAAATGAAAGAGATTCAATTGTTTACCAAACATTTATTTTCCAAACACAGATAAAATGCCGTACAATAAATATACCTGCATTGTGGAAGGAACTGGCATTAACTGTCAATTTTACTTCGGAGTCACGTGACAGGTAGGGAGGAGGGTCGCTCCTCCAACGGAATGGACCTGCAGGTAAGGAAGAACTAACCTGAGGTCGTTTTTTCTTTCAGGGACTTTCTGGGACAGAGTACCCCACCAACGGACCGCCTCGAGAGACTGACTGCGGACCGCGGGAACGCGGGCAGTCAGCGGTGGCAGAACTTCTCTACAGACCCGGAAGTCGGGCAGCTCGGAGACTCGCTGCTCGCGGGCAGCAACGGCAGTCTATAATCCCGCATGGAGCGGATGGGAAGCACTAGCTCCAACATGACACACTCCAGCAGGAGTCTGGTCACCGTGGGTCTCCTAGCAGACCCATGGCAGTACCCTTTACAGGGCTGCCAAATGCTCACCCTCTTCGCAGGGGAACATAAGGAGTCAGGTCTGGGCTGACTCTGAAGGGGGGGGGGGGGGTGTTGGCAGAAGAACACAACATGCTAGGGGTGCAAGAAGAGGAGCTACTCGGGATGGCATCCAAGTTGCGATGCCCTCACAAAAGGGGCTACCATTGTCAACAGGCAGCCAGTTTAAATTACTCAACAACTCATCTAGCTCCAGGAATCTGCATTTCCCTCAATGTGCCTGCGGTAAATCCTCAAACTACTGGCATCGGGTATACCAGCTTTGCCAGGCCAGTAGACGGAAGATATGTCAGAGGAGCAACAGGAAGCTCTGGCACTCTCCTGTATGGTCAATTGAGATCAACTACTTCAGGAAGAATGCCATCCGACCTACACTAAACCCCAAGTTCGCGGGGTTGTGTAGAACCAACAGTGCACAGCCGCCTACTCTGTTTCAGGGACAACCTGCCCAAACAGGTAAAAGACCTCGACAAAGAGACAATAGCCGTCAGGATGATTAAGGTGCCGGCCGCTACCAGGTCCTCACATATTTGGCGGCAGCACCCCTACGAATCCACCAGCAGGCTGCGTTATCACACAGAAAGAAAAGCTGGTGAAAGCTCGAAGGCCGTACAACCTACACAAAGGTATTTTTCAGGCCATGTCCCAGAACGGCCTTCCTGGAAGATGCGCCAACCCCACACCACAGCGCCTCCACCTCCCAGGAACCAAGGAAGGAGAAAACCAACACAGCAACACCGGTAACCTTGGAGGTAGGAGGGTTTGGTTGCCTTCGGAACATAGCATGTGTAACTTCTTCACAGGTTGGGGGAAGGTTACACTTGTTCAGGGAATAACTTCTGATCTTTTCATACTCACAGTATTCAGCGATACAAAATTGAATTTGTTGACAAACTCCTCCTTTCAACATGCACCTAGCTAAAGGTTTGAGCATTCACAAAAAAGAGAAAGTGGAAGGTCATGTGGAATGTTAAGACTATATACAAAAGGAGCTATAGAGGAAACCAAACAAGAGTTTCTTGAGTTTGTATCAAACATCTTCACCTAAAAACAAAAAAGATGACGGATGCCGCATCATTTGATTTGACACAACTGAATACGTTTGTGCAGTATACCCACTTCAAAGTGGAAATTTGTTGTTACTGCTAAACCAACTAGTTTCCAAGGGGTACTTAATGGCTTGCAATGACTTAAAAGATGCATACTACTCAGAACCAATAGACTAAGATCACCGCAAATATTTGAAAATTATCTGGATGGGAGCTCTGGCAGTATAAAGCGCTGCCTAATGGATTAACATCAGCCCCAGACTATTTACAAAAATATTGAAACCAGCTTTGGCGTTTCTTCGAAAACAAAAAACATATTGTCATGGCATATCTAGATGACATCTTATTGTGGAGATAACCTTGGAATTGGCTAAATTGGCTGTCTCTGCCACCAAGCTCCTATTTCAAAAATCGGGGTTTATTATCCATCCAGACAAATCCAAGTTAAATGCCTTCCGGTGACGATGGATTATTTGAGATTCACGATTGACTCTGTTCATATGTCTGTCACCTTGCCAAAGGACAAAGCAACAGACTTGATAGGCATATAACAGCCTTGTTTGCGTCAGTAAACCATCTATTCGGCAAATAGCCAGGGTAATTGGAAAGCTCGTGGCTGCCTTTTCCCAGCCACAATTTGGATCCTTACATTACCAAAATCTACAAAGGGACAAAACTACAGCACTCAAAACACCATGCTGGCCATTTTGACAGACCAGCCAAAGCAAATTGGGATTACGATGGTGGATTAGCAATGTTCGATATTGCTCTAAATCCCATCACAGTCACAAACCCTTCGGTTGTGTTACAAACTGACGCCAGCACTCATGGCTGTGGAGCAACCAATATCACCTCCAATTGCGGTGGTAGATGGAATACACATGAGTTAACCGTACTTCAGGGTATCAATCATCTGAAGATGTTGGGAGCATTCATGGATTTCGGGCTTACTGTTTCAGACATTCATCATCTGCATGTTCGCCTACAAATACCACCATGGTGACATACATTAATCATATGGGTGGAATTAAGTCAAAATCTTGTGATGAATTGATCAATACAATCTGGCACTGGTGCATAGAAAGAAACATTTGGATATCAACTACTTACCTTCCGGGTAAGCTCAATACAGTGGCGGACACCAGGTCACGCAAATTCAATTACAACACCGAATGGATGTTGGACCACCAGTTATTTGCTGACATTATAGCTCGGTATGGAACGCCAGATATCGATAGTTTTGCATCAAGACTTAATCACCAGATACCAACGTATGCTGCATGGGAATCGGACCCTGGGGCTGTAGCGATGGACGCATCTCGCTACACTGGGAGGAGGAATTGTTTTTTCTATGCATTCCCCCCCCCCCCCCCCCCCTTTTCTGCGTCATTAGTCGGGTCTTGCGGAGAATTCGACAAGACTCTGCATCAGGTATTTTGGGAGTACCCGATTGTCCTACTCAGCCATGGTACCCTGTGGGACTCGACATGGTCAGAGCCATGGATTCCGATCTACAAATGCCCGAGTTTGCTGGTACACCTGTGACAAGGGAGAGTAACCCGTGCCATGACCGAATTAACCCATTGGGTGCTAGATTTGGAAAAGACCTCTCCTGGAATTTGGGCTGTTGGACCGAACCATGAATATCACCGCAACATCATGGAGAGAGTCCACCAGGAAACAAGACCTCACCCGTATCAAAAAACGGGAGGTATTTTGTACCAGGACAGACACAACTTACAACACAGCCACCATCACGGTTGTGCTGGAGTTCTTGGTAAGTCTACACTTTGATGAAGGCTTGAGTTATAATGCCATCAATTGTGCAAAACGTGCCCTATCCTCATACCTGGGACAGGAGTTAGAACACCATGGAGGAGTATCTCACCCTTTGGTGTCAAAACTCATGAGTGGATTTTAACACAAATTCCCGATGCCTCAATATACCCGGACCTGGGACATTGGCATTGTCCTGACCTATTTAGAGATTGGGCACCAGCCACATCCCTCTCACTAACACATATTAAATAGTGATGCTGATGACACTTGTAACGGCGCAGCGGGTTCAGTCTCTGCACAAACTAAGACTGGACACCAAGGTAACATCCCAAAATAAGGTAACCTTTCACATTTATGAGTTACCTAAACAAAACAGGCCTGGGTCATCTGGCCTCAAATTGGATTTCCTGGCTTATCCTGTAGATAGACACCTATGCATAGTGAACCACCTCCTACATTAACTGGAGGTCACCAATAGTCTCAGGGGAACGGGAATGGCTCTATTGATAAGTTCAAATGTCCTCATCACAGAGTTCCGTGCAGACCATATCAAGATGGCTCAGGGTGGTGTTAGGTGCAGCAGGAGTGGACACTGATATTTAAAATCCCATTCCACCAGGGCTGCAGCTACATCATGCAGCAAGGATGATGGAAGTCCCATGGGCCACGCCCTTGTAAAGACGGGTTGGTCTAATGAAACAACTTCCAGCAAGTCTGAAATATGTTAACATAATTCATCCATTTGTTATTATGGCAGTGTGTGAGCATGGACTCGTTTCCAGGGCATGAAATCACAGAGCTTTGAAGTCTTCACAAAGTCACTCACGTGACTCCGAAGTAAAATAGTAAGATTAAACGAGAACTTATCAGTTCGAAGTTTGATCCTTATTTTATACCCAGGCCTGTTTTGAGCATGGCACTCTGATTGGCTGGTGGCGCGTTGCTCCTCCAGCGGTAGTTTTAAAACGGCCTCCAGGTAAGTTTCCAACTTAGTCTGCGGGCTATTTTTTGTTCTGTCTTTCAGAGAGAAGGCATGGAGATGGTGAAGTCTCGTCGGGCTGCAGGGAGAACCGCTTCTGAGGATCCCCTCAGTATGGCTAGCGGGCGGCAGTCCATTTCACCGTCAAGGTCGCTGACTTTACAGCCAGGACTTCGGGGGTCTGAGTCAGCATTATTGATTAGCCACAGGAAACCACATAAGCAGGACTAAACTCAGACCGTTTCCAGGTGGTTAAAGCTAGTATTAATGAAAGCTGGGATTGATACTAAAATGTTCAAATCTCATTCCACCAGGGCTGCAGCAACGTCGGCGGCGAGGGCTATGGACGTCCCGCTAGACCAGATATTGCCGGCTGCAGGATGGTCCTCAGTACGCATGTTTCAAACATTTTATAATAAGCTGTTAGCCGGAACGAGCGTGTTGTTAACTCAGTTTTAAGCTCGCGTTGATGTCCTCTCGGGCAGGAGAGGAACTGTTGTTGTTTTGATATTGCTTGTGTTAACGACACATTCAATTTCAATTTGTTATTATATCATGTCTCTACAGTTTGTCCATTCTCCCTGGTCAACTATACAGTGTGTGACGCATGGATTCGGTCCACGGCATGGAGTCACACAGCTTTAAAATCTTCACGTAGTCACTCACGTGACTCCGAAGTAAAATAGTAAGATTAAACGAGAACTTACCAGTTTGAAGTTTGATCTTTATTTTATGAGGAATTACGATGAGGGATTACGTGCCCTCCGCTCCCAACCCCTCCTCATAAAACCAGCTGGTAGTTCTGCTTTCTTTGATCTTACTATTCTCAGGTTAATGTTTCCTGTCTGTGACTCCACACCACTGCTTTGAAGGTTGACGTGCATTACGTGTTCTTCACATAATCCCTCATCGTAACTCCTCATAAAATAAAGATCAAACTTCAAACTGGTAAGTTCTCTTTTAATCTTCCTATTATCCCACTTTCAAAATCCACTCCTGACTAGGGCCCATTTGAAGAGGCCAATTAACCTACAGACCCACATGCCTTTGAGATGTGGAAGGACACTGGAGCACCCAGAACATGTGCAAACTCCACACAGGCAGCACCCGAGGTCAGGATCGAACCTGGGTCTCCAGAGCTGTGAGGCAGCAACTGCACTAGCTGCACCACTGTGCATCCTTGTGTTTTAGGTTCTATATGTTCAACTGCAGTGTATTTACATTCCTGTACTGTGCCACACAAGAAATAATTTACTCTATAAAAATTAAATGCTAAAATATGGTTCCCAACCACTACTCAGCTAAATTTAAAGTTTTGTTTATGCTCAAGCTGGCATTAATTCCTTATCCAACTCATAAACATAATTGCCCTGGCCCTGTGTAGGGCGGCATGGTGGCGCAACGGTAGAGTTGCTGCCTTACAGCGCAAGATGCAAGGTGCTGTCTGCATGGAGTTTGTACGTTCTCCCCGTGACCTGCGTCGGTTTTCTCCGAGATCTTCGGTTTTCTCCCACACTCCAAAGACGTACAGGTTTGTAGGCTAATTGGCTTAGTATAATTGTAAGTTGTCCCTATTGTGTGTGGGATAATGTTAGTGTGCGGGGATCGCAGGTCGGCGCTGACCCGGTGGGCCGAAGGACCTGTTTCTGCACTGTATTTCTAAACTAAAACTAAACGAATGCACCCCAGAATATAACCGGGCAGATTCTTCAGCCTCAGCTGCTCCTGAGTATTATAGAACCACTTGGAGCTGGGCGTCAAGGAGAGAGCGTTCATGTCGCGGCCCAGTTTCCACCAATCTTTCGACCACCACGCACAAGAAGCACAAGAAGCGAAAGATCGATTGTATGCAGATGCCGAGAAGTTTGTTCAGCTCTGGATGAACAATTTCTAGTCTTGATGTAGACTCGATAAGGAGAAGACTTGGCGTTGAAGTGGTTCTGTGATATAAAGGGGACAGCAAACACTCCTCAGGTATTGTATCTCACACTAAACCTCAGTATAAATAGAGTTCCAAAAACATTGGCAATGTGAATAGCTCTGATATACTTGATTTATTAATTCTCTCTCATCTTTATTGAAGACAAAGACAGCAGATATTTATATTGTGTTTACTTAAGGTAATCTCATCCTAGTTATTTTGATGCCTCTAAGTTTATTTCATTTTTTGATATGTTTGCTTTGCAGGAGCACATCTTTCTGATGCGGCTGCCAGCACCACAAGCTTGACAGATTCAATATCTTTGCAACACACAATTGGGATAAATTGGTCAATGTGTACGTGAAAGAATTCAACATCATCCAGAAATGTAGCTTGGTAGCAGGATGCGGTGGGAACCTCGTGATTCTTGCACGTAATCGAGGTGGGATTTCTACGAGGTTGGTTCAGGATGACCGCTTGGTTGCAGGAAACCAAGTTTAGCTGAGCCCCAAAGTCCAAGATGAACAGAAGGTCAGATGCTGACTTCCATTGCTGTTGTTGGATTCCATTAAACAAAGACAAAGAACATTACAGCAGAGGCACAGGCCCTTTGCCCCACAAATTATTTGCCAAGCATGATGCCAGGATAAACTAATCCCACTTGCTTGCATGGCATACATAGATAGGGTCGACAGTCATAAGTGGAAATGTCAAAGGGTGGAAATGTCAAAGATGAGAGGGCGTAACCTTAAGGGGAGAGGGGCAATGTTTAAAGGAGATGTAGGGGGCCAGTTTTTAACAAACAGTGCTGCCATGTGTGGTTATGAAGACAGATTCAACAATGGCATTTAAGATCCTTTTGAATAGGCACATGGATATGCAAGGAATGGAGGATCACATGTAGGCAGACAAAATTAGTTTAACTTGGCATCATGTTCAGACCATTACCTGTATATCCATGTGTTAAGTAAAATCTTCTTAATTGGCACTATCATATCTGCCTCCACAACATCTCTGGCAGCAAGTTCCAGGTACCCATCGCCTTCTGTGCAAAAAACTTGCCCATGCATCTATATAATTAAAAGTCTCATCTTGACCACTTCCTGTCTGCGCCGTATATTGATTTTAGAAAAAAACGCTACCCTGTATCGCTGTGATTTTTGGCCATCTTACTCGCAGTCCTTCTCCACTGAGTCAGCCTCGAGGATTTTTCCCATCGATTAAAAATAAAAAGTTATGAGTGTTTAAAAAAAAATTGAGATCAGCTGATTGGTCCCCTCGCCTGTCAATCACCGTTATTAAGGTAATGCCCCTTCCGGGGGGGTGGGGGGGGGGGGGAGCAGGACTACAAAACCCTGGATGCCCGGACGTGAGTCAGTCACTCTGCAAGATCGCGAGGGAGAGGCCACAACTGTCATTCTAAGCTATGAATCAACTGAACTGGGAGTCAGCAATGTACTTGCAATAAATGATTCGTTAGCCCTTAATGACAATGCCATGAGTTGTTTGGCCTGCTGCCCTACCTGTGCTTGAAATTGCAATGCTTTATTAGGTCTTGCTGTGTTTGGATGGAATCAATGCTTTATCAGGTCCGGCTCTGTTTGGAAGGAATAAATGCTTTATTAGGTCCGACTGTGTTTGGAAGGAATAAATGCTTTATTAGGTCCGACTTTGTTTAGTCCAAAAGTCCCGCTCATTTTTCGACTTCCGCATAGTGGACAAGTCTCACTGATTACGTAATTTCTGGTGAGTGCAGAGATCGCGCTGATGGTGTAATTTCCGGTAAGTCCAGAGGTCACACTGATTGCGGAAGTGCTGCTGACTGCGGAAGCCCCATAGTGGATAGGCTGCGCTCAGCATGTAAGTAGATTCAAGAAAGTTTACTGTCATATATATGGTGTGTGTGTGTGTGTGTGTGTGTGTGTGTGTGTGTGTGTGTGTGTGTGTGTGTGTGTGTGTGTGTGTGTGTGTGTGTGTGTGTGCGTGAGTGTGTGTGAGTGTATGTGTATGTGTGTGTGTTGTCAGTCTGTGTGTGTGTGTGTATATTGGAATTGGTGGAGAGGTGGAATATTGCGTTGGGGAACCAGCCCTCCCATGTGAAGCAGGGACCCAACGGGTCCCACTTAGTCTAGTCTCCATTATACCTTCCCCTCTCACCATAAGCCTTCAATATTTCACCCTGGGGAAAAGGTTCTGATTCTCTTGCCTATCTACGCCTTTCATCATGTCATATTTTTCTCTCGTCTTCCCTCAACCTCCATCATTCCAGAGAAAACAATCCAAATCTATCCAACCTCTCCCTGTAGCTGAAAACCTCTAATCCAGGCAGCATATTCTTCTGCGCTGTTTCCAAAGCCTCCATATACCTGCAATGGGGCAACGAGAACTGTACACAATACTCCAAATGTAGCCTAACTTCTTATACCTTCTTCACTCTTATACTCAAAAAGGCAAGCATACCATGTGCCTGCCATATACATTCTTTACCATAACCATATACCTTCTTTACTACATTGAGTGTAGGGCTGGAACACGAATACGTTTCAGGGTCAGATAGATTGACCTATTAACTTTATGCCAGGCTTGGCTGATGTGAAAAATGACAACCCCATTTGTTTTTCTTTCATTTAAAAGAAAAAAAAACATACATTTGGAACAATTTTAAGGGACTTTAGCTAGACTGATTTAAACAACCTTTTTTAATTACCTAGTTGAACACTTCAATTCAGGACAGTAATATGATGTGACAAACACCATGACATGACAAACTTGCTTCTGCATTACCAATGCAGTTTACTGATGACATGAGTTTTTAAAGGAGAGGGTAATGGATCAGGAATTAGGGCTTGACTCATACTATTGTGAAAGCAGCCAACACCATATATGGTGGACATACCCTCTGGTGGCAGATTGAATTGAACACAGATGGTTATAATGTGAAGCCTCCTTGGAGATCCAGCCAAAACTGATCGACAGCAACAGAGAGAACGTCTTCCCTCAGGATTTGACAAATCTCCAAGAGGCATCTGGGAAGGGGATGGTTATGGAGTGGTAAACTAAAAAAAATATCTTGGTTCATAAGGTCATATGTCATAGTAGCAGGATTAGGCCAGTCAGCCCATTCATTAAATCATGGCTGATCTATCCTTCCCTCTTAACCCCATTCTCCTGCCTTCTCCTCATAACCTTTGACACCCTTACAAACCTGTAAATCTCCATTTAAAAAATTCCCAATGACTTGGCCTCCACAGCTGTCCATCGCAATAAATTCCACAGATTTACCACCCTTTGCCTAAAGAAATGCCTCCTCATCTTTCTAAATTTACATCCTTTTATCCTGAGACAGTGCCCTCTAGTCCTAGACTCTCCCACCGTAGTTCCCAGGCTTTTCCTTGCAGCTTCTGTTAAACATGTACAAAACATTAGCAAAGGTCCAGTCTTCCTGCACCTCACCTGCATTAATGATGATTCATATATCTCAGCCATGGTGCCTGTGATTTCCTTTCTAGCTTTCCACCGTGTCCTTGAATATAGCTGATCAGGACTGGGAGATTAGTCTATCTTCAAATGCCTTGGGACGTTCAGCACCTCCTCAACCATAATGTGAACTGCCCTCAAGGCACTTCCATTAGCTGTCCCATGTTCCCCAGTCTTCCTGTCTTTCTCCACATTAAAATCAGAGGAGTAATACTCATTGGGGACCTTGCCCATCTTCTGCAGCTCCACAAAGACAAGACCGCTTTAGTTTAAGAGTTATGTGGAGGAGGTGTTGTCACCTATTCTCACTGATTGAGGCCTGTGGGTCACAAAGTTAAGAAACCCATGGCAGAGGTGGGGGAGCTGATTCCTTAGTTCCAGAGATTGGAAATTCCTTTTGATGAGATTATGGTGTCGAAGGAAAAATTACAGTCGATAAATAGGAGTCTGGCATAGGAGTCCTTGGTGTCCAGGTGTTCAGGAGATGAGTTGGGTCCTGGGATTGGGCATTAGCTGTGAATCTGTTGCGATGGCATCTGTGAATCTGTGTACATGCGGATCTGTTGCGATCTGTTGCGATGCAAGCTGCAGTTGACCAAGGCTGACTAGAAGGCTGGAGCACCATCGCCGGTCTCTCAAAGCACATCATGATGGTTAAATGATGAAATACCCAGAAATATCTATAATTGTCCAAAAATAATAAAATAAACAGCGATAGAGGGGCAAAATAGAATCTGCCCAGTTACCAGTGGGAGTGGTAACCACTTTTCTCCACCGATCACGAGGTAAAGATAACATAGAAAGCATTTTATCGGGATGCATCACAGCTTGTTTTGGGAACAGCTCCATCCAAGATTGCAAGAAATTGCAGTGAATTGTCGGGGGCAGTCCAGACCATCTTAAAAACCAGCATCCCTTCCATTGACTCCATTTATAGCTCACGCTGCCTAGGCAAGGCCAAGGACAAGTCGCACCCTGGCCACTCTCTCTGCTCTCCTCTCCCGTTCAGGCAAAAGGTATAGAATTGTGAAAACGCACTATGTTGGGCACTGGGAAGAAATCAACAGTTTTGATCAGCTGTTATCAGGCAACTGGATCATCCTACCACAAACGGAGAGCAGTGCCAAACTACTATCTACCTCTTTGGCCTCCCTTATCATGTATCTATACACAGTAAATGGCTCGATTGTAATCATGCGTTGTCTTTCTGCTGACTGGATAGCATGCAACAAAAGCTTTTCACTGTACCCCGGTACACGTGACAATGAACTAAACGAAACCAAACTATTCACAGAACAATGACATTGTTACCATGTAAATGATGGAAAAAGTGAGCAGGCAGGGACATGGTAACATTCTGTACACATTGGCACCCCTTTTGCAATAGTGTCTTGGGTGGCCATTGTCCACACTCCTCTCTGACGTCTGAGTTGATCAAAGAAAAGTGGAAATTGTGATCTTCACGTGGAGAGTAAATGATTGCTGTCAGTAACATAACAAACAGCGATGGCTGAAGAAGGGTCTCGACCTGAAACGTCACCTATTCCTTTTCCCCAGCGATGCTGCCTGACCCGTTGAGTTACTCCAGCATTTTATGTCTATCTTATGAGATTTCAGACATCAGCAACACTGAAAATTGAGGCGAGGTGACACAAATTGCAACAGTCAATGTCAGAATGGAAACCCTTTAATTGATGGGTTGGTGAGTAAGTTTGCTGATGACACCAAAATTAGAGGAGTTGCAGACAGCAGGGAATTTTGTTAGAAGCTACAGCGGGATATAGATCAGCTGCAGAAATGGGCGGAGAAATGGTAGATGGAGATTAAACAAGCAAGTGTGAGGTGTTGCATTTTGAGAGGTTGACTATGAGAAGAGAATATATAGTTAATTGCAAGACCGTTAATACCATTAATGTGCAGAGGAATGTTGGAGTCAAAGTTCATAGATCACTAAAGGTGGCAGCACAAGTAGATAGGTTGCTAAATAAGGTGTATCGTTTGCTTGTACACTGAGAAAATTCCAAAGTGACAAAAGGACACAAAGTGTTGGAGTACCTCAGCAGGCCTGGCAACTACTCCTTTGAACATTTTTAAAGGTGGCATGGTGGCGCAGCGGTAGAGTTGCTGCCTTCCAGCGCTTGTAGCGCTGGAGACCCGTGTTCGATCCCGACTACAGGTTCTGTCTGTACTGACTTTGTATGTTCTCCCCGCGACCTGCGTGGGCTTTCTCCAAGATCTTTGGTTTCCTCCCACACTCCAAAGACGTACAAATATGTTGGTAAATTGGCTTGGTAAATTGGCTTGGTAAATGCAAAATCAATTGTTCCTAATGGTTGGAGGATAGTGTTAATATGCGGAGATCACTGGCCTGCGTGGACCAAGTGGGCCGAAGGGCCTGTTTCCATGATGTATCTCTAAAAAAACTTTAAAGAAAACATAGATATGTGAGGTTTTGGGTCGAGCCCATTCTGCAAATGTCACCTATTCATGTTCTCCAGAGATGCTGCCTGACCTGTTGAGTTACTCCAGCACTTTTATGTCTTTTTATATATTAACCAGCATCTGCAGTTCGTTGTTTCCACAGTCAAAGTTACGTCATGTAACAGATTGTATTTGTGTAGGAAGGAATTGCAGATGCTGGTTTACACCGAAGATAGACACAAAATGCTGGAGTAACTCAGTGGGACAGGCAGCATCTCTGGCTAGAAGGAATGGTTAATGTTTAAGATCGAGACCCTTCTTCAGTAATTGTGCTTTATGACTAACTCAGGATGGAAGATTGCAACCTTCACGTGGTCTGCCCTGTTTCGACGAATGCAATCAACCCGGTGTGCAGAATCAAATAAGATCAAATAGGACAAGTTGTCATATAACTTTAGGCTGTGCACGCCACACGAAAGAAGAAGAAGATGACTAACTCCATGCAAGATATCCATCACAGAATACTTAAAAACATACAATTTCCTACATGACATCTCAGCAATCTTTTCAGCCATTAAATTATCAGAATGAATTAAAAAAGATTGAATTTTATTCATATTTTCTGGTTTAATATTGGTGTGCTTGGATAACAGGCTGAAATGTAGGAACAGCAAATAATTAGAACAGTTAATAGAATGTTACTTATTGCTTGGGGAATCAAATACAAAATTAGGGAAGTTATGATAAGTTGTATGAGGTATTGATGTGGATAATATCAAAAGGACAGTACGGTATTGGACTCCCAATTTAAGGGAGCATGTAGATATGTTGTATAGATTTCAGAGAGCATTTAGAAGACTAATAACTGGAATGGGTCGGGTGTCTTTTGGGCAAAGATTAGACAAGGCAGGTTGGTAACCATTGAAGTTTCAAAGAGTGAGACAGGACTTATTGAAACATATAAGATGCTGGGGGTTGTTGACGGAGTGGATGTGGAGAGAATGCTTCCTCTTGTGAGATCTGGAACTGGGGAGAGGGAGTTGCGGGGTGGGGGGGAGGGCTACTGTTTAAAAATAGGAACTTCCCATTTAAGACAAAGATTAAGTGATTTTCTTCTCTCTGAGTAAATGGAAATCTTCTCTTTAAAATGCAGGGGAGGCAGAGCCTTTAACTATTTCCATAGTAGAGGCAGATAGATTATTGATAAGCAATTGGGTGAAATGTTCCCACAAGTTGACTGGAGTGCAGTTTAAGGTAACCATAGCATTAGAGCAGTTCCCCAACCTACTTGTGGTCCCGGTTATTATGTTGCTCAGAATGAGTTGGACCCAAATCAACAATATATTATTTACACAATTCACATTTTCACTAATTTATTAATGACCCCAAAGTAAATAGAACTTTCGTAGCATCTCTTTTCAAATATGTTCCCCCACATGTATGACCCCCCAATATGTAACATTCTATTAACATTCTATGAACTGTTCTGATGATTTGCAGTACCTGCATTTGAGCCTGTTATACCAGCACATCAATATTAAACCAGAAAATATCATAGCTTAATCTGCAGCAATGGGAAGAATGAGTAAAATACAAAGAGTAAGAGAGGGAGACAGGCCAAGAACTGCTTGACCACAAATATCTTCACACTGCAATTGTGGATGGTGGTAATCCAATTTAGAAGAGATAACAGTCTTCTGTTACTTCTGTCCTTTCCTGGACAAACCCTTTACTGGAGTGTCATCCCTAATCCCCCAGAGGTCAGAGAGAGACCCTCTAGATAATGTAGTACTGAATTAGCTGCATGGATTTCTACCAAATATATTGGCCTCTTAGAATTGATTTTCAACCAGCCTTATTGGTCCCTAATGTAATTACACTACCAATGAGTCACTTACTTCGACTGATACATTTACACACTGGTGTCCAAGTGAGATCAGAGTTTATGCCATTTGCTTGGCACAGTGGCTCTGACTTTTATTCAGAACGCGTTGCTAGTTGGTGGTTTTCAGTCATTGTGTCGCAGAGAATCTATTTCCCTCCAGAGAAGGCATCAATGTGCTTATATTATTTGCATTATTGCATTAGCAAGCATTCAGCTGTCAGATGTGGTAAGCAGAACTGGACTTTACATATCTCTCTCTGCTTCCATTTTTTTGCCTCCCAATTAAAAGCTCCCAATTTATCATGCAGTGTATCAACTGACTTCGACTCTTGCAATCCCCCTAATAAGAACCACAAAATTGGTCTTCATTTAGAACCACTCTCTTTACTTTAACTGGAAATCAATTCTGCAAGTTTAGCAAATGGTTAATTACTTCATGAAGCGGATTGATCCACCTTTGATCACTATAAACCGTGTTGTATCATTAGTCTTTCTCATCTCTGATTGCTGTACCGAGAAACAAACTATAGTCAGCACTTTCTGTCTTTGCTGCAAATTCATTTGACTGATGCACTTCCTCTCGCTCTTTTAGGTGCCTTTTAAATGCTGTCCAGTTCATTGTAAACATTGGGACAGGTGCCAACGTATAATATTTAGCAAAGGTAAGCAGAATATTGAAAACTAGGATACAGAAATGAACGAATGATTTTGACTATTAAGGACTTAAGCTCCTTAGACTTAGGCTAATGGCTCCACTGCCCTGGTAATCAGCACTCATAACGGGTTAGCTATTTTAACCGTAAAAATGAAGCAAGCATTTTAATAAACCAGATAGATTACTTCTAGTAATTTGGTTAATAGTGGTTTAAGCTTCAGTTTGCACACATTTATACCATGGAGAATTTACGCCACCACTTCTTATGCTATTTAATGCAATATACCGATAGTTAATGGTTATTGCAATGTTTGAGTTATGAAGTTGAAACTGAAAAGTCTACCATCAAATGGTGCACAGTTAATGAAGAAGTGCAGTTGGCTTGTTTCAAGTTAGAGACAGTGAGGCAAGGAACACGCTAAACTAATAGATAAATAACACAAGCCATGCACTTAAAGTTCACAGCCAAGGAATAAACTGATCTGTCATAATATTCATGAGTGCACTCCTGCTGATGGGTGTGAGTATTGCTTTGCAGAATATTTTTCTCAACTAAAGTCAAAGGGATTATGTCTATAAAAGACTAGGATTTATTCAGAACGGCCCACAAGTAGGATTGCATTGCCAGAAAGACTGCTCAAATAAAGTATTTAATGGATTTAAAGGCATGATTTTTACAAAGGGCAGAGGACACATTTCCCAGGGAAAAGTAATGCAGAGCTTGGAGGTAAATCAGTGTCCTCACTCACTTGCAGTAAGATAGACTGTTGAATTTGTAACGTGGAAATTCAGCTTTAGATGCAATAGTCACAATTCTTCATTCTCAGCAATTTGGGGATATTCTCAGTAGTCTAGCAGTTCTAGCCATTACGTTTTTACATGATTTAAGAGTTTGCACATTCTCCCTGTGGTCACGTGGGTTTCCTCCGGGTGCCCAGTTTCCTCCAACATCCCACAGGCATTTGGGTTTGCAGGTTAATTGGCCTCTGCAAATGCCCCTAGTGTGTGGGGAATTCATGTGAAAGTGGGATAACATAGAATTAGTGGGAGCAGCGGATCAATTGTCAGCATGTACACGACGGGCCAAAGGGCCTGTTTTGATGCTGTATTGTTCAATTCAATTCCATTCAATTCAAGACAATATCAACATGCTCAATAGTCTAAATAGCAGATAATAGAAACAACAAAGAAGCTATCGAAATACGAAAAAGAAGGGTGAGGCCAGATAAGCTCAGGAGCTTGCTCCATTATGTAAGATTGTGGCTGATCTTAGACCTGTATGCCATCCTATCAATATATAGGAACCTCAGATGTAGGAGCAGGGAGTCGGCCAATGGCTCATAAACCCTGCACTGCCATTCAACAAGATCATGAATGGACTACTAGTTCACACCATTTCCCTGTGCTATCCCCATGTCCCTTAATTCTTTGATTTAGTTGTGATCCAGAAATCTATTGATCTCAGATTTAAACATAAACTATGAATCAGTCTCCATAGGCCCACAGGTTAGAGAAATCCATCCATTTATCTTTATCTTAATTTCACTCCCAAATAGCCTATCCCTTTTTTCATTCCTCTCTTTCTCTTCCTGGCAGTGTCTTTATCTACACTCCTTAGTCTCAGGGGTAGCATCTTCCTTGCATCGACCCTGTCGAGCGCCCTAACAATTTTGCACTGCAGATGCTGGTTTACACCGAAGATAGACACAAAATGCTTGAAGAACTCAGCGGGAGAGGCAGCATCTCTGGAGAGAAGGAACGGGTGGCGTTTCTGGTCGAGACCCTTCTTCAGATTTCTTCAGACCCTGACAATTTTGGTCACTTTATTGAGGTTATCTCCCATTCTTCTGAAATCTATACTGTCAATGTCTTGTCATTCAATCTCTCCTCATATGATATTCCAGGAATAATAGAAGCCATATCCTTTTAAAAGAAAGGAAACCAAAGTGGACCCAATACTCCTGGAGTGGTTTCACAAGGGCCGTATACAATTGTGGCAACACTGATTTACACTTGTAGCCAAATCCATTGTCAATAGAGGTCAACATACCATTGGGCTTCCTAATTGCCTGATGTACCTACACATTAGATTTTAGTGACGTATACAAAAGTACCCAGGTCATTTTAAACAAAACTTCCCATTCACACAATATCTAAATAAATAGGCAAGTGTGAAGTATGACGTAGTCTGAAGAAGGGTCTCGACCCGAGAGGTCACCCATTCCTTCAATTCAGACTTGTTGCCTGTCCCTGCTGAGTTACTCCACAATTTAGTGTCTATCGTTGGTGTAAACCAGCATCTGCAGTTTTTTCCAACACATCTAAAATATACTTAGCTTTTCCGTGTTTCTTTCTGTTGTAATGTGGAACCTCACAAGTTTCTACATTGTGTTCCATTTGCCTTTTGTCGTCTACATCCTTTTAAAGCCTCTTCTCATCAAGTTCAAGTTCACAGCTCATGTTGCTGCTTAGTTTTGGGTTGCCCGCAAACTTGGAAATGTTACATTTGATCCTCTCCATCAAAGCATTGATACATGTTGTGAATAGTTGGGGCTCAAGCTCCAATTCCTTCAGCACCTCATGAATTGCAACCAGCCAACTGTGACCTGTTGGTGCTCACTCAATCTGCACACTGGATTTATATGATTTATGTACAAGGACACACAAACCTCTCCAAGTACCAACATCTAATAATTGTTCTCCAGTTTTTTAACAGGTCTGTTTTACTATTCTTTCGGTCAAAGTCATTCTCTTCCTCCTAACTTGATCCTTTCACAACTATGTATCTGTAATGACTATCAATTCAAACTCATTTATCTCTATTTGTGCCACTAATTCATCTATCTAGTTACAAATGCGTCTTGCATTGAGATAAAGTGCCTTTAATTTTGACCTTTTACCATTTACTCGTGCTTGAGCGCTTTTGCTGATAGAATCCTATCACCAAACTCACTTTCCTTCCCTGACAGTCTCTATCTACAATGTTCTTCTGTTCTTCTGCTTTCGAAGTATCTTTCAGATAAGATTCCCCATACTTGTATACTCCCCACATGTGTCTGGAGCATCCTGACCCAAAACATCATCTATCCATGTTCTCCAGGGATGCTGCCTGTCCCACTCAGTTGCTTTGTTTGTAAACCAGCATCTGCTGTTCCTTGTTTCCACTACTGTGTGACATTGTAGGCAATGGCACATCAATATACTCAATAACAAAGGAAACCAACATATTCATCGTTACATTTTCAAATTTTGGAGTAATTTTCCGGGAAGGATTTGGAGAACAAATTACTTCCTAATCTTAACTCAAGACGCCTATCCCTCTTTACCTTTGTTCTAAATCCCGCTTAAATGTTGTACATTTGAATGAAATTCTCTCACACTTTTTTAAACCCTAGACAATCGAAGGTAAATCAATGTCATAGCCCTGTCAGTCCAGGAATCTGACAGGTGAACATTTGCTACACTGCCTCCACAGCAAGAACATTCTTCCTCTGCTAAGGAGGCAATACTCATTGTGCGGTTTCACTGAGGCCCTGCACATATGCAGCAAGTCACCTCTGCTCCTGTACTCAAATCATCTCACGTGGAAGGATAGCCACAGTTTGTCTTTGTGTTTGCATGCTGCACCTTCAGGAACTAATGCACAAGGTCGCCCAGGCCTAATTGCACCAAACTCCCTTTACCAATCAATCACTATTCAGATAATAATAATTTACCTTCCTATTATTATCACTAAAGTGAATAATGTCACTTTTGTGCTCATTGCACTACATCTCCCCATGTATCCATCCACTCCCTCAATGCTTGCCATGGCTCACCCTCTCAGCTTTATATTATCTACACTCGGAGATATTTCATTTAATTCCCACATTCAAAGCAGTAATATACATCATGAAAGCTGGGGTTCCAGCACTAATCGCTGTAGTACCCCACACATTATTGTCTGAAGTCCCATTTACTCTGATTCCATGTTTCCTGTCACTCAACCATTTTGCTGTCCACATCAGCATCATACCCAACAACCCTCTGTCCTTTAATGCGAAACGTTCGTGTTTTGAATAACATCTGTTGAAGTCCACTCACTTTCTCCAAATCACAGTGCTTGCACAGGGCTCAGACCCGCTTGCCTCTCCTGTCCTACCTGCTCCTTCTCACCACTCAGAACCTCATGAACAAACAAATTAAAGGCAGGATCTCCCAACATGGTCTCCTCCATTATAGGGAACCCATTCGCGGACTGGCTGACTACAGAAAAAATGACTGCAGTCAATCTACACCCCGAGCTTCCAGTTTTGTCTCCGTCTTTAGCATCCCATTCCTGGTCTTATTTTCTCATCTTTTTTGCCTCCTGCACCATTCCACAAATTAGCTCAAACATCACCACCTCTCTTCATCTCGCCACAATGAATGTTGCAGCTCCTGGGATCTCATTTAACAGTTTCAGAAAACCAGCCTTGCCTATCTGTATTAGAACACACACACACACACACACATACATTTTGCAGCAGAACTGGTCGGCATGACACTTCAAACCCTTTCATTTTTATTAAGATCACAGCTGATTTGACTGTAACTTCAACTCCACGTTCCTGTCTATCCTTGCCATTCTTTGATCCTCTTGCTGACCAAGATTCTATCTACCTCTGCCTTAAGGAAGTACAGAGTCTGCTTTCGCCACCCTATGAGAAAGAGCATTCCAAAGACTGGTCAGTTCTGACGTAAGGAATTCCACGTGTAACATTATCCACAGAGGTTGCCTGTTCCGCTGAGTACTTTAAGTATTCACACTGATTTCAAATTTCCATCAACAGCTGTGCTTTGCATCTTACAATCATGGAATTGTCCCCATTCATCTTCCATTTCATTTACAACTCTCCAGACAGATCAGCTGTGAATAAGTTGTATTCATTTCCCATTCATAGATGGTACTGGAAACAATTTTTATAACCTTGGTGTCTGCCCTACCACAGGCATTTCCGTTGTTCCTTACACCCCTCCGCCTCCCTGAAACTTTAAAACAACTTGATGTCTCACTTCTCCAGTTCTGATTGAGGGTCGGTGACCAGAAAAGTTAACGTTGCTCTGCTCTCCACAAGTGCTGGTTGACCTGTTGAGTATCCTGAGCATTTTCTGTCTCATTAGTATGTTTAAATTGTACATTTAAACACATTAAGGGAAATCACATTCTCAAAGATTAAAAAGAAATGTACTGAGATAAAAGATTACTCAAATGCTTATGGTTAAGAATTGTTATTCCAAAGCCCTTGGGCACTAACCAATTTGTTAACTTGGTTCTGTAATTGAAGTCTTGCTACGATTGCAATGGGAAGCTTTTAATCCTGACTGTTCTGTGAGGTGGTGTGTACCATGGCTTCCTTTCTCAAACATGAAACTAGAGGCATTCAACACATGTCAGTTTTTTTTTTAAAACAGCACACTTCAAGGACAAGTTTTGGCAGAGCTTGGAAGGAGAATGAAGGAGGATATTCATTTTGTTTAAGTCAGATGAGTCATTATAGTGGGGATTAACTGTTCATTATTTCCAATTGATGCATCATGTGAGTTGAATAAAATCTGTTCATTCTTAACTCTTGCTTGCATGTCATTACTTTAACAGGCAAATTCATGGTCTGGAATTTCCTTGTAGATCTTCATCCTCACCTGACTATTGAAACTGGAGTTAATCTTGAGTACACTGCAAGAACTTTCACAAGAAAGCCACATCTGCTGGACAGTGAGATCTCCCACTGTGCAGTCAAATACATTCAAACGCTGTTCAAAATTCAACTACAATTTCTAAAATTATTAAAATGTTTAATCTTTAAACTATTAAAACTTTTTTTAAATGTATGTAATTAAACAGATATGAAACATATAATCAATTTTACAGGATGTAATGTTTTCAAAACTTGCCTCTCTTCTTCAGACCATTGACTGGCCTGGTCTAACCTTCTCAACAAGGTTATGGAGGCAGAAACAAGGCTATTGTAAAAGGCTTCGATATTCACTTCTGGTCATGAGGAGACACTTCTTAATGTTGTGGTTCTTAATGTGAGTTAATAGTCAAATCCCAACAATAACTGGACAGCAGTCCATTATGTGGTCAGAGAAGTACAAAGAAATGTCCCATGCAAGATGAATTGAACGGTTCCACTCCAGATTAATATTATAGTTATTGGGTATTTTTAAAGCGGAGATTGAAAGGTTCTTGGTTAGTCAGGGCATCAAAGGTTATGGGGAAGAAGGCAGAAGAATGGAGTTGAGTGGGAAAAAATAGATCAGCCGTGATCGAATGGAGGAACAGGCTTGATGGGCCAAACGGACTAATTTTCTTTCAACGTCTTATGAATCGTACAAATCGTATGAATGGTGTGCCAACTGAAACAAACCTTGATGATGAGAAATTCAAGTTGCACTTTAATCATTACATAGGAGGTTTTACTTGAACAAGCAAAGCGTTATTTCATAAAGAAATTAAGACCTGACTATATATGTAATGTCATTACTTTAGTAAACAACAAATGTACGTGAAGTTGCAAGGCTAACGGGTACCAGGAGAAGGAGGACTTCAAACTTCTATCCTCTTTATTACCTGGATAGTCATGGGCCTGTCCCTTAGGTGATTTTTCAGGAGACTGCCGGCGACTGTCAGAGTGGAACCCACACACACACACATCTCATCCTTCACCAGTCCGTTATGCAGGCGGGGGACAGGGCAAGTGGGGGGAGTGCTGTCTGAGTGAAATTCACACGGTGCAAAGCCAATGTGATACAGTCACACACCGCGATGTACAGGATAGGTTGGCGCTGTAATTAAGACGGTGAAACGGGAAGGGTCATGTAAGTCCTTTAAAAGAGGGGGGGAGAGGTGTAGAGGAGAGGAGGCAGAAGGGGTAGAAGGGGAGAAGGGGGGAGAAGGAGTGGAGACAACTTGTCAGAGATACACGGCCTTGAAGCTCGGCGGCCGTTACATTACCGGTCGGTTATCCTTGGTTCTGAAAACTACTCTTGGGTATTTTTTTCCCCAATGAGCCAATGAAACTCACCAGTCAGCACCGGCTACAACTGAAGTGAGGACGAGGGATAGAGTGACAGGCATCCTTGATGGTCGTGTAGCAGTGGTCGAGGGTATTTGGTCCTCTGGTGCTGCAGGAGACGTGTTGGTGGAAGTTAGGGAGCGATTTATTAAGGTTGGCTTTGTTGAAATCCCCCAGCTATGGTAAATGCCTCGGGGTAAGCCATCTGGTGCTTGTTGACATTCGACCTCCTGACATCCCACTAGGACCAGCTGGCGACCCACCTATGCCACGAGAATTTTGCTACTCTCCATGGCAGCTTCATTCTGGTCGCCGCTAATTTTTTAACATGTTAAAAAATTTGCGGTGACCTTAATGGGGCCGCGATTAGTTCCCAGAATGCGGGAACTCCTCACGACCACGAAGGCGACTCCCCGGCAACCACCCGCGGACATGTGGCGATCGCAGACTCTCCTGCAGTCGCCTAAAAAGTCGCTTAAGTGGGACGGGTCCATCACTGCACTGCATGGTCACACCCCACAGTCTTGTGCTTACTCATGGAGGCAAACACGAAGGGTGGGTGATTGAACCAACACATCTTCTGATGCAATGATCTAGTTGTAATAACTAGATATATGTCAATGTGGTCCAGTTTGCTATGAATAAGATGGTCCACTTATGGGACCAGCCCTGGTAAACTGAGATTGCGAGGCTAAGTCTTTTGAATCGGGGGCGGTGCAGAGTTGTTGCCTTACAGCGCCAGAGGCCCGGGTTCAATCCTGACCACGAGGTATGAAGTTTGTACGTTCTCCCCATGACCTGTGTGGTTTTTCTCTGGGTGCTCCGATTTCCTTCCACAATCCAAAGACATACGGGTTTGTAGGCTAATTGTCTTCAGTAAAATTATAAACTGTCCCTAGTGTGTGTAGGATAGTGTTAGTGTGCTGGGATTGCTGGCCGGCACAGACTAGGTGGGCCGAAGGGCCTGTTTCCACGCTGTACTGCTAAACTAAACTTGATACAAAGGATGTTTCATTTGTCTTGAGGAAAAATGTTGA
Source organism: Raja brachyura (assembly GCA_963514005.1). The sequence goes on along the minus strand of OY740797.1, from coordinate 42,858,585 downwards.
ACATTTCATCCATATATAGATTTCACATCAGAGCCGCACTGCCTCAGGAATGTTTATGGTTTGCTGCATCACTCAACATCATTGGTTATGGATGGAATTTGTTACAATATATTCACAACTTCATTACACAACAGTTACCACTCATTGGAACAACATTTACCTTCACATACACAGCTCTCCATACCAGCTGATAGTCTTTTGCTAATCAAATATTTATTGCTTGGTAATAGAAATAGGCACAAACTAATAAGATTTGGGTTTTTTTTTAAAATCTCCAAACAAGGTTATATCCTCATACTGATATGGAGGAAACCAAAACTAAAAAGGCAAACATAATTAACTTTGTTTTGTCTGATATAATAGTGGCTAATTTTTCGATGTGTATTTCTGATATGAAATGTATCATTTTGGTGTCATTTATGCTGGAGATGATCCAAATGTAGCATCATTGAAAGGGACCTTTCAACACGATACTTCTGTCTGACCTGTAATGAGGACATTGTGGTCAATCATACAACCACCTACCTGAGAGGTAATGTCAGTTTTATGCAATTATTAAAGATCTCATGGCACATCAAGCAGCTCAAAGAAAATGGAGCATGCATTCAATGTGACTTGTCTACGAAGGATTACCTCTGTGTCAAGAGAGGGAGTGGTTGAGAAACACGCCTCTGGGGAGAATTATTTAGGGGCAATTCCAATGTAAATATTTCCAATGGGGAGCAAGAAATGGTGATTCTGCAGCTTAAAAAAAAATGTTTTGCCTATTTTTGCATGAAACCAATGGTAAAGCCATGAGCCAGCTTCATGGAGTCGACAGTACAGAAGCAGGCCATTTGGTCCACCTATTTCTTGTATTAAACCTATTTGTCACTTTTGGGCCATAACCTCTTGTAATGTCTTGTTCTTTCCAAGAGTGACAGTGTCTTAAGCAAATTAATCAGCTCCTCAAATTGTTGAAAAGTTCTCTTTTACTTCCAACTGCATTTCTGCAGCTTCAAGTAATCTTCTGACAGAAGTTGCCATGTGCCACAAACATGACCATGTGTTAAAGGAGAGTATTTCCTGAGGCTCTCACCAATATTGAAATAATAAATGCTTATATTTTGATTAAAAACATTGAAGCAAACAGCACTCCATCAAAAAACACTTCTGTGAACCAAAACCTAAAACTGGTTTCTCCACTACATCGGAGGGAATATTCGTTCTCAGTCAGAGAATAAGCGCAGATGTAACTGATGGTCACCACGGGAGAAGCAGAAAGGAAGTTGCCCACTTGGTCTTGATTACAAAGGTTTACTTTTTAAAGTGAGCAAAGCCATCCCTCAGTTCATTAATCCAATTTATCCACGGCATACAGAAAATTTATTTCATGGAACCTCAGAAAAACTCTTCAAGCAGTCCGTGTCGCTATTTGTTTTGCAAACTGATGCGCCAGGACTGCGTGGGTTCTGCATAATGGAATACGCCAGCTCTTTCTGCACAGATATATTGGAGAGATTGAGAAAGATGAGAGGTTGGAGCCTTTTGTTGTGGATGTGGAACAGGTGGAGACGTTCCTAGGAATGAAAAATACTGTAATCCCAGGAGAGGACATAGTACAGAGAAATGGAAATGTATGCAAAAGCGAAAGGAGATACTGCAGTCAATAATAGAGCACAAGATATATAAAACTGTGAATCTTTAGGTCCTGTGAACCATGTCTTGAATGTTGACATTTTAAAAGTGCCTTTAGAGGTTTTAAAAACTTACATTATTGTCACATCCAGCAAGGACCACCAAAAGAATAGTGGGCAGGCTATAATATCAGCTAAAATATATAATTATCAGATACGTTTTAGATTTTGCTCTCTGGATTAGACACCACTGTGGCCCTGATGCCAGTGTATGTTTAGTGTTACAACTGATACGAGTAATTATTTTATAAAATGAAATTATGGTCATGCATATTTAAAGTGTCGTTCCAGCATCCAGAGCTATACGTAGAACATAAAACATAGCACACTGCAGCACAGGAGCAGGCCTTTGGGCCACAATATCTGCGCCAAACATCGTGCCAAGTTAATCTCTGCCTGCACATAGAAACATAGAAACATAGAAATTAGGTGCAGGAGTAGGCCATTCGGCCCTTCGAGCCTGCACCGCCATTCAATATGATCATGGCTGATCATCCAACTCAGTATCCCGTACCTGCCTTCTCTCCATACCCTCTGATCCCCTTAGCCACAAGGGCCACATCTAACTCCCTCTTAAATACAGCCAATGAACTGGCCTCAACTACCCTCTGTGGCAGAGAGTTCCAGAGACCCACCACTCTCTGTGTGAAAAAATTCCTTCTCATCTCGGTCCTAAAGGATTTCCCCCTTATCCTTAAGCTGTGACCCCTTGTCCTGGACTTCCCCAACATCGGGAACAATCTTCCTGCATCTAGCCTGTCCAACCCCTTAAGAATTTTGTAAGTTTCTATAAGATCCCCTCTCAATCTCCTAAATTCTAGAGAGTATAAACCGAGTCTATGCAGTCTTTGTTCATAAGACAGTCCTGACATCCCAGGAATCAGTCTGGTGAACCTTCTCTGCACTCCCTCTATGGCAATAATGTCCTTCCTCAGATTTGGAGACCAGAACTGTACGCAATACTCCAGGAGTGGCCTCACCAAGACCCTATACAACTGAAGTAGAACCTCCCTGCTCCTATACTCAAATCCTTTTGCTATGAAAGCTAACATACCATTCGCTTTCTTCACAGCCTGCTGTACCTGCATGCCTACTTTCAATGACTGCTGTACCATGACACCCAGGTCGCGCTGCATCTCCCCTTTTCCTAATCGGCCTCCATTTAGATAATAGTCTGTTTTCCCATTTTTGCCACCAAAGTGGATAACCTCACATTTATCCACATTATACTGCATCTGCCAAACATTTGCCCACTCACCCAGCCTATCCAAGTCACCTTGCAGTCTCCTAGCATCCTCCTCACAGCTAACACTGCCCCCCAGCTTAGTGTCATCCGCAAACTTGGAGATATTGCCTTCAATTCCCTCATCCAGATCATTTATGTATATTGTAAATAGCTGGGGTCCCAGCACTGAGCCTTGCGGTACCCCACTAGTCACTAGTCAATTGATCCATACCACTCTATTCCTTGTGTAGGAAGGAACTACAGTTGCTGGTTTAAACTGAAGACAGACACAAAGTGCTGGAGTAACTCAGCGAGACAGGCAGCATCTTTGGAGAGAGAGAATGGGTGATGTTGTGGGGTCAAAATAAGGGTCTCGACCCGAAATCCCACCCATTCCTCCTCTCCAGAGATGCTGCCTGGCCCGTTGAGTTACTACGGCACTTTGTGTCTATCTCCACTCTATTCCTTGCATGTCCACCTGCATATCTACCAGCCCCTGAAATGCCACTATAATTTCTGCCTCCACCACCACCCGTGGCCAACGTGTTCCACCCACTCGCCACCCTCTGTGTAAAAAACATGCAACGCAACTCCTCCGGGTAAGCCCAGCGAGGGCAAACTGTAGTGCTTGACTTCATTGATAGTCCAATGGGAGAGTACACTAGCATATGTAGAACTCCATCTCAATGAACTTCCAATTTTGACAGGCTCCACACATGAAGGATCATGACTTAATGTAGTTCCAATAGTTGGTGTCTTATTCAAAACCATTAGGAATAGTTAGCGAGATCACACATTTTATGAAGCACAGTAAGATGCAGATGTCTCAGTCAATGGTAGGACTTTTGGATTAATTCTCCAGCACAGAGCCAGAGAGACAAGGCACCATGAATGGCCTCCTTTTACAAACTAGTTTAAGTGGAGGAAACACTTATAAGATCAAATTAGACCGACCAAAATAATGCTCCTCGGAAATAAAAATCAGTCTGAAGAAGGATCTCAACCCGAGAAAATCACCCATTCCTTCTCTCCAGAGATGCTGCCTGTCCCGCTGAGTTACTCCAGCATTTTGTGTCTATCTTCGATTTAAACCAGCATCTACAATTCTTTCCTACACACAAGATGTACAGTTTACTGATACAGTATCGTTAACTCCAAAGTCCAAGTCGTTCCACCAAACAGGAAAAATATATAAAAGGGAAAATAATATTGCTAAAACTTATGCTGTATCATAATTCTCACCAAATAACATTACTTGTGGGATAATAGATAGCTTGCAGTGAGTTACAAGGGTGTAATTCAATCTAGGAGTTGAGAGATGTTATAAATGACAAGCAAAGCTTGAACAGTTTATGAACATCAGCAGAACCCCGATATTGAATTACAGCCTGGAATTCACAGACATTTATTTATGTTGTATGCAATATATACTGAATTGTCATAAAAAATGTAAGTTTGTTTTCTGAAATCTTTTTCCCATTATACGATTGGTTCTATTTCCATGGAGAGATGGGGTAATAAAGGGGGAAAAAATTATGAATGGATCAAAGGCTTTGGCATCACAACGAGTGTAATTACCCTGGCCACACTCGTCTGGCAACAAAATGCGGAGTGGGTTCATTTAACTTTCTCCATATAGAAGTACATTAAGATAATTATATATGCACAGACTTCCTGTCATCTGCTCCCATGAGAAAAGCCAAAGTTACATCTACGAAGAAAGCTGTCTTCTCCATGTGAAATCCAATTGAAAATGTGGGGATGCAAATATAAACGTGACAAGCAATTATTTTTGAAGACGTGTCTAACCTACAACTACCTGAAAAGCAAAATTGTGCAAATGCTAAAGAATCTGAAATAAGGTCATAAGGTCACAAGTGATAGGAGCCAAATTAGACCATTTGGCCCATCAAGTCTACTCCGTCATTCAATCATGGCTGATCTATGTTTCCCCATTCTCCTGCCTTCTCCCCATAACCCCTGACACTCGTATTAATCAAGAATCTATCTATTTCTGCCTTACAAATACACATTAACTTGGCCTCCACAGCCTTTTGTGGCAAAGAATTGCACAGATTCACCACCCTCTGACTAAGGAAATTTGTCACAATAAGAACAGAAAACATTGGGAACACCAAGCAATGAGTTTCCTCCCTGCTTTACCTGAAAGTGACTTTTGGAGAAAACCCATGAGCACATGCCACAAGGGAGTGACTGTTATATTACATGTACATATGTTTCAAACACTTAGCTTGTTGTTCTGAGAAGCACACTTCAACATAACGCAGATGGAATTGATCATTAACAGCAATATTAAATAACCAGAGGGAACATTGGAAAATGTACAATGCAACCAATTTTATTTTCTATTGACTTCAATGTTGTAATGTAAAATGGACAGTTGATTCACCAATCACTCAGATCCATTGTTGCATGTTACTGAATAAGTCAGTAGTAACTGGGAAGAATTCCTGACCATTGCTCGTCAAACATTCAATCATTTGAAGTCAACAGAAAGGAATTAAGACCACTCTCTAATGGGTGGAAATTAAAAATTAAAATATTGGGATATAAGGAATTGCTTCCTTGAAACGGACAAAAAAATATTGATACTTTTGTAATTAATATGCATTTATTTGAGTGTTTCAACTTCAAGAGACCAATATCTCTTTGTTTCTTTAATTCCTCCAATTCACATTCAATTCTTGACCAAACTCGATTTTACTCTCTGCTCAAATTTCTATTGTATTATCTCCTTTCATTTTCTCAGAAGAATCATAGTGATCTATTTCTTTGACCATGTTGTCCCAATATTCTAATTCGTCTTTATCTTTCCATCTAAGCTTTGGTGGAGCCAACAGTGTCTACTTACTTCTATGCATTGGATGATGAATTTTATATATCCACCAAAACCATTTGGTAAGATCTTTAATAAAAGATAACATCTCCTGACCATGCAGTACTTCCCTGGTAACAAACTCTTCTGTCTATATAACCTCCTGACTCAGAAATTATAGTGCCAACTGGGCCAAATTAGCATTTAAATAATTAAGTAACAAATAATCAAAGTATAGAATATAGAACACAGAACAATAAAACAGGCTCTTTGGTTCACAATGCTTCTGCCAAATATGAAACCAATTTAAACTAAGTTCCTCTGCCTGCACATGATCCACATCCCAACAGACCATTGCTCTATCATCACCATGTTCCAGACACCTAGCATAAAAAAAACCTGCCTCACACATCTCCTTTAAACATTTTCCTCTCACCTTAAAGCCACACGAAGAGTCCAACCACTCCTTATAATTTACTTCATCTAATTCAGGCAGTATCCGGTAAAACCATTTCAGCACCCTCTCTAATGCCTCCGCATCTTTCCTATGATAAGATCACCAAAATTGTACACAATACACTCTAACCAAATATACTCTAACCAAAGTTATATGAAGCAGCAACAATACTCAGATTGTGGTTTCAACCATACCCTTCCCTATTCCTTCCTTATATATATTATAACTTTTATAACTTCCCTATTTCTCTTGCAATAAAGATCAATATGCCCTTTATATTCTTGGCTACTTGTGGCCCTGAAATGCCAGTGTTTTGCAATCTGTGCATGAGAACATTGAAGTCCCTCTGCATCTCACTTAGTGGCATATAATTTCTTAAGGTCACAAAGTCATGTGATAGGAGTAATAGTCATGTGATCAAGTCAACACCATTCAATCATGGCTGATCCATCTCTCCCTCCTAACCCCGTTATCCTGCCTTCTCCCCATAACCTCTGACACCTGTATTGATCAAAAACTATTCATCTCTACCTTTAAAATATCCTCTGACTTGGCCTCTACAGCCTTCCGTGCAAACAATTCCACAGATTCACCACCCTCTGGCTGAAGACCAAAGAAATTTCTCCTCATCTCCTTCCTAAAAGAACGTCCTTTTAATTCTGAGCTATGACCTCTAGTCCTAGACTCTCCCACTAGTAGAAACACGTTCATTGAGTTGGCCCTCCATATTGGGCAAGAGTCCTGCAGGCCAAAGAGATCTACAAGGTTAGAGCAAGTCTCAAGTGTCATGGATTTAGGTACTTCCTCCAGATCATTGTGGCAGCTTTTGACAGCACAATAATTGCTTGAAAATCCAAGACATTCAAAAAAATCTTCATGTAGATTCAAATAATTAAACAAAAATAAAGACAAATTAAGAAGTTAATGGAAGAACTTTAAAATTCTAAAATAATTAAAAACTATAAAAGTAAAATAAAATAAAAATAATTCCCGTACTTTCAGTTCTGTTTAGTTTACAGCAGATACAGATATACAGCACAGAAACAGGCCCTTTGCTCCACTGAGTCTATGCCAACCAGCAATTCCTGCACATTAACACTATCCTACACACACTAGGGACAACTTTACAAATAGACCAAGCCAATTAACCTACAAATCTGTACGTCTTTGGAATGTGGGAGGAAACCGCAGATCTTGGAGTAAACCCACGCGGTCACTGGGCGAACGTACAAACTCCGTACAGACAGCACCCGTAGTCGGGATCGAACCAGGGTCTCCGGCGCTGCAAGTGCTGGATGGCAGCAACTCTACCGCTGCGCAACCGTGGCTGCCCACTTAGCCACACTAACTTCCCCACAGTGTTAGTGACGACATTGAATATAAGGCAGCACAATCATGCAGTACTTAGTGCTGCCGTTGCACAGCCATCGTGACTTTGTTTTGATCCTGACCACAGGAGCTGCTTGTTTGAAATTTGTACCTTCTCCCTGCAACCATATGTGTTTCCCTCGGATATTCTAATTTCATCCCACATCATAGAGATGTGCACATTGGTAGCTAATTGGTTACTATAAATTACCCTTAACATAAGGGAATGGCTAGAAGATGTGTAGGAAGGAACTGCAGATGCTGGTTTACACTGAAGATAGATACTAGGGTAACTCAGCAGGACAGGCAACATTTCTGGAGAGAAGGAATGGTTGACGTTTTTGGGTTGAGACTCCAGTATTTTGTGTCTATCTTCTCTGAAATGGAATGGCAGCAGACTTGTCTGGAGTTGATAAGCAAGTGAGAGAGAATCGGATGCCCTAAGTGGGGGAGTGGAGCTGATAGGAAAGCTCCGAGGATTGACATGGGCCTCTTATGTCAAATAAAACATGAGAAGAAACTTGAATGACTAAATGAAACTTATGCAAATGGTGCTAAAATATGTGTTGCACACCACTGGACAAGTGAAAGCAATTGTTAGACAATCGAATGTCTTGCACGCAGAAAATTGGGAGCAATATTTGGACCCTTCTTCAAACTCATTTCTTTTATTAGAATTCATTCCAATTTATTTTCTTTTATTCATGTCTTTTACTAGACTTTCTAGTCTATTGCGAAGATGTTTAAAGTTGGCATGCATTTTTTCTAATGTTTATGAAGTAGTTATTCATATCGTTCTGCCTCAAATATGATATTTTATCTTCACTCTTTGTAATTTGCAATGTTACTCAATGTACTCCAATATATGTGACTGGTTTATTTGCTCCAGTAAGCTCAACAGACCAGTGCCTTTTTAATGCACTGTCCAAAGTCTGCACCGGGGGAACTTCCAGTGGTTAGGAAATTTCATTTGATCAAGCCCTAGACTTAACCTTGACAGAATGCATTTTAAATTGAATAAAAAGCTTTCTGCGGAATAAGCAAAAATAAGTGGATAGAATGTTGAAAATATTTGTATCATTTCATACTTGATTTGTTCAAAACCATTTTCGCAAAACAAAAACAAACGTACAAAACATGCACACAATCAATTCTAAAAAAAATGTGTATAAATGTAGGAATAAGCAAAGATCCCTGGACAGACTTGGTCGACATATTACCTGGTTTTGTTATATTCTCACACCCAGCTATGCAATTTTTCTGAAGAGGGTCTCGACCCGAAACGTCGCCTATTACTTCTCTCCATAGATGCTGCCTCACCCGCTGAGTTTCTCCAGCTTTTTGTATCTATGCAATTTTTATGCTGGTTTGCATTGAAAACAATTGTACACTTATATAAACATTTGTCCCTTGACTTTTCTAATAAGAACATTCTCTGGAACACTCGCTACCTTAGAGCAAAATCATTAAATTTTAACAGAGACGGGGAATGTGCCTGCTTGCTCTACTTTCTTAGTACCTGTCCATTTAAAGTGTCGATTTGGCTTGACAAGAGGAACACAGCAAATGGAATGCTTCTGGCTGTTTCGTTGATGAACATTATAATTCCTGTACGGGGTAAAGTAGAACAATTTGTCTTTTGTTAAATCAAACATTTCCAATAACAGCATATCTTCCTCACAGCGTTGATCTTTTTGATGGCGAGACAAAGCAAGCTGGGGACTGAGGGAAAAGGCTGTTAATGACTTTCCATAATTGTTAACTATTACTTGAATGCTCGTCAGAGCTGTGCAGTAATTTGACGTGTCCTTAGTGCCGGAGAAGAGATCCTGGTAAATAGATATGAAAGTGCCATTTATGTTTAAGGAACCTTAATGCCACTTATAGAATGGTCAGTATGTGTGGCAATTGTGATGTTAATAGGAAGGGCATGTAAAAATCCTCAAAACCCATCGCAAGTACTCCAAAACCTTAAACGTATTATATTATTGCTGTAAAAGCAATTGAATTATATTTGATTTTCCTAATTAAGTCGAATCTTAGTAAATGTATCAAACTGTGAAGTTTGTGGTTCTTGTTCATACTTTTGTTATGGTGAAGAGGAGGCATTATCTTAACAAAATGTCAAAGGCAGGAAGAGAAGACCTTGGCATATGGAAAGAGTAGTGACAGGACACGTCTTCCAACATCAGTATGGTGCTATTTACAATGACGTCAATTGGCTATCTATATTGACCATATAGGCAGAAGCAAGGAACTTGTATCACTCTCGAGGCAATTTTGTGTTTACTACTCGGAACTGACAGACCAAGCAAAGCACCCAGGAGGAATAGTATGCCGTCTGCACAACGACCAGGGGCTCAAACGTTTGTTGAAACTTCCAAAGACCACATACACCCCTTCTAAATAGGCAATTACTTTGCATTGCTGTATTTACAATCAGCAGGAGCCTGCTGGCATTTCCAGTTAAGGTAATGAATGTTTGAAATGGACAGAGATACATAAGTCTACAATGGTTGGAATGAAGCCAGCACTAGGCATTTGCAAAACTCAAATTGGTCATCCTGGCTTTCAGCGTGACTTGATGCCCCTCCCTAGTATAAGAACATATGAAAGTATTCAACTTTCCTTTTAAGTCCCTGTTCAGCATGTGAATTAGTATGGCAGACATCTTAAGGAATGAATCCCCGGGCAGTTCACAATCTTGGCCAAATTAACCCAAACATCAATCTAGAACACGAATAGTTCTACAAATATTGGGCAACTAAATAAAGTTACTGAATTACGTTTGATTTTTATAGTGGCTTATTTTAAAATAAATGTCAATTCCTGGTGGGTAATTGAATAAAATGTATGTTTGATTTTACACTATTGACCTACTTAATGAGAAGCAGATTTTTCTAATTGCATTTGTATATTCATAACATATGACTGGTTTACTTAAGAAAGTTATTTTTGCATGGAATATCTTGTATTCCATTATGTCACATATGCTTTTTCTTTGTGAATTTGGTGCCGATAAAGAGCGACAGCAATTTTGCGGAATAGAAACCATGTGAATGTTGGCATCCAGAATCAACTTCAATTTTCTGTAGGCTGGTTGTGGGCTCTGCGCTGCCCAAATACCTGTTATTGCATCGGAATAACTTTTTTTTGCGTTTCCTGTTAGTGGATCTCTGAACTAAATTCCCACTTTAATGCAAAATTAGGGGCACTTTAGAGGAAATGAGTTGAAGAATTGTTGAACCTCATTTTACATAAGACCCTATGGCTGGAATCAGAACAGACATTAATTGCAACAGCCCAGATATGACTTTCAACCAGTCATTGAGCCCAGAAGCTTATTCACTCTTGTTTCCCCAACAATTTAAATGGGATACCAACCTTTCAAGACAACCTGATCTACTTATTAGAACAAGAAACTTAACCACAACATCATTTTATTGACTTAAAAGGTGGTTACTCTATTGGATCTCATCCAAAGTATAGGAATGTACCATGAATTTTTAGAGGAATCATGAGGTTTAGTTACCTACGAGCACTCGCTGAATTGTTTTCAGATTAAAAAAATAAGCAATTCTCTCCTCTTAAAGGACACAAACAATAATGTATTCATTCTGTGAATAAAGTTTTAACAGGGAGTCTCTTTCACTTAATCTGAAGAAGGTTCTGTGTTCTTTACCAGCTGATAATTACATTCTTGCCAAAATCAATCTTTATATGCATTTTTTTTGTTGACGTTAACAAGACCAGCATTAAACTCTTCCAAATGTTAATGTGATTAGCAGTGGTCTTGGAATGCAATTTTTCTGCATGTAAATGTTTTTTTTATTCTTTTCATTTATAAAGCTTCAGTAATTAACTCCTACATGTCAACATCTTGCAGATTACAGATCAAGTTTCATGCCGTTGTTCAGAGCCTTAAGCACACATTTATTAAAAAAAGATATATCCCTATTACATGCAAGACAAGTCAATCATGAAATGACGGAGACACGTTTTACCATTTGTTCCAGGCCTAATGCTAAATATATCTTCCATGTTAAACAATGGGAATAACAAGTTAGAATTAACTAGTTCACCATGAGGTTCTCATGCCATTGCAGTACTTGGTTGAAATAATTGACAAAAGAAGAGCTGAATCACCTCCCCGATAGTTTTATTGTACAAGTTAATGTGAACTCAAAATAAAATAAATATATTATCATCCAGCCTCCGGCCGGCCACATCTTGTCATTATCGTAAAGTAGAGCACAGATTGTGAAGAGGAATGAACGTGAGTTGAGGGAATTATGTCCCAACAGTTCGCTGAAACATTCCAAAGTGTTGAAGAAAAGCAACTGAAATTGCTGTCAACGTTATTAACAAAAGTAACTCATTTTTATGCAGAAAATGTTCCAAAGTGCTTTCCAGAGATTTTGTGAAAATATCACAGTTCAAGCCAGTGACAGAGGTGTTATGAATGGAGGGCTTTCATCTTGATGACAGTGCAGAGAGGAGCAGTGCAACGACGGTGAGTCAGGCGAGCTTACAATCTATGGCTAATGCAAGTGGCTCTGGGCATCTGAGAAAGAGGAGGAAATGGATGGGTTCCTGGTCCATCTCACATGAGGTAGAGGGGAGAGGGAGGTGGCGGGAGAGAAGATGAGGTTAATAGTGCTTTCATTACAACAGAGACCTGTGAATTAGGACAGCCCAACGAGAGAGGGGCAAAAGAATGGGGAATGGTGTAGTGCATTGAGTCAATGTTTGCAGAGGGTTGAGAAAGATGGAAAGGATGATAGGCAATGGTTACAGTCAAAGTGTGCCCTTGGTTCCATAAGACGGTGGAAGTTTAAGTAAGCAATTGCAAGGATATGAAAAATGAAGTCGATATCCTACCTTCAGTCCCTCAGCAGAGGGGGTCGTGGAGAGAGGTTGTTCTTAACAAGTGAAAAAGCAGGCCATTTGGCTTTTTGAGTTTGCTTCCCCATTCAACAAGATGATGGCTAATCTTTTATCTCAAATATCATTTTCCAACCCAGTGCTTATATCCTACAATTCCTTTAAACATCCACAAATCCAATTAATGACTACATCTCCACAGCCCGTCAGAACGAACAATTACAAAGATTCTCTATCTCCTGTGATGACATTTCTCCACATTTCAGTGTGAAATGGCCCGCACCTTATTTTGAGACAGTGACTGTTAGTTTTAGACAATGATGAGGATGCTCAGCAGTATGGATTCCTTGATGAAACTTTTTTTTCTCATGATCCACACGCACTTGTAGGTTGAGGCTTTGGAAACCATTTGTTGTTGACAAAAAGGACTGGGCCATTAATGGGAACCCTTCTCGGTGGATGAGTGCAGTCTGCTGCTGCTTGGAGTTGTGGGCATTCAGTAATACTGACAAATCCCAATGCTGGAAATATAAACAATTTATACTTTAAAAGGATTAAATTATTTCTCCATTAATACAAATACTTAATACATGTCTTAATAGCAAAGAGGCCCTTCTGCTGTTGTATAGGCCCCTAGTGAGACCACACCTGGAGTATTGTGTGCAGTTTTGGTCTACTAATTTGAGGTAGGACATTATTGCTATTGAGGGAGTGCAGCATAGGTTTACAAGGTTAATTCCTGGGATGGCGGGACTGTCATATGCTGAGAGAATGGAGCGGCTGGGCTTGTATACTCTGGAGTTTAGAAGGATGAGAGGGAATCATATAAGATTATTAAGGGTTTGGACACACTAGAGCAGGAAACATGTTCCCGATGTTGGGGGAGTCCAGAATCAGGGGCCACTGTTTGTGAATAAAGGGTAAGCCATTTAGAACGGAGATTTTCAGAGGGCAGTGGAGGCCGGTTCTCTGGAGATAGATAGGGCTCTTAAAGATAGCGGAGTCAGGGGATATGGGGAGAAGGCAGGAACGGGGTACTGATTGGGGATGATCAGCCATGATCACATTGAATGGCGGTGCTGGCTCGAGGGGCCAAATGGCCTACTGCTACACCTATTATCTATTGTCTATTGTCTATTAATGATCATTCCAACATTATGATGAGCAGATAATTTGGAGCTATGGCACGGAGTTACTGAGCACACTTGGAAAATTCCTGTGTTGAAAATGTTTAGACTCGAGGTGACCTTGAGATCCATTGAAAAACAGTTCCAACACAAGAGTAATAAGGCCTAAGATTTTCACATGCCATTTCACATATCTCTGCAATTACCCCCTTGTATAGTTGAGCCTGTGAATTCATTCTTCTTCAAGGAGGATCAGGTGAAATATGGTGTCCATGAAGACGTATAAAGTAGACATTTGCTGATGGGCATGACTTTGCCAGAAGGTTCTTATGTAAAATGACGTTCAACAATTCTTCAACTAATTTCCTCTAGAAACATAGAAACATAGAAATTAGGTGCAGGAGTGGCCATTCGGCCCTTCGAGCCTGCACCGCTATTCAAAATGATCATGGCTGATCATCCAACTCAGTATCCTGTACCTGCCTTCTCTCCATACCCCCTGATCCCTTTAGCCACAAGGGCCACATCTAACTCCCTCTTAAATATAGCCAATGAACTGGCCTCAACTACCCTCTGTGGCAGAGAGTTCCAGAGACCCACCACTCTCTGTGTGAAAAAATTTCGTCTCATCTCGGTCCTAAAGGATTTCCCCCTTATCCTTAAGCTGTGACCCCTTGTCCTGGACATCCCCAACATCGGGAACAATCTTCCTGCATCTAGCCTGTCCAACCCCTTAAGAATCGTGTAAGTTTCTATAAGATCCCCTCTCAATCTCCTAAATTCTAGAGAGTATAAACCGAGTCTATGCAGTCTTTGTTCATAAGACAGTCCTGACATCCCAGGAATCAGTCTGGTGAACCTTCGCTGCACTCCCTCTATGGCAATAATGTCCTTCCTCAGATTTGGAGACCAGAACTGTACGCAATACTCCAGGTGTGGCCTCACCAAAACCCTATACAACTGAAGTAGAACCTCCCTGCTCCTATACTCAAATCCTTTTGCTATGAAAGCTAACATACCATTCGCTTTCTTCACAGCCTGCTGTACCTGCATGCCTACTTTCAATGACTGGTGTACCATAACACCCAGGTCGCGCTGCATCTCCCCTTTTCCTAATCGGCCTCCATTTAGATAATAGTCTGTTTTCCTATTTTTGCCACCAAAGTGGATAACCTCACATTTATCCACATTAAACTGCATCTGCCAAACATTTGCCCACTCACCCAGCCTATCCAAGTCACCTTGCAGTCTCCTAGCATCCTCCTCACAGCTAACACTGCCTCCCAGCTTAGTGTCATCCGCAAACTTGGAGATATTGCCTTCAATTCCCTCATCCAGATCATTTATGTATATTGTAAATAGCTGGGGTCCCAGCACTGAGCCTTGCGGTACTCCACTAGTCACTGCCTGCCATTGTGAAACCGACCCGTTTACTCCTACTCTTTGCTTCCTGTTTGCCAGCCAGTTCTCTATCCACATCAATACTGAACCCCCAATGCCGTATGCTTTAAGTTTATATACTAATCTCTTATGTGGGACCTTGTCGAAAGCCTTCTGGAAGTCCAGATACACCACATCCACTGGTTCTCCCCCATCCACGCTACTAGTTACATCCTCGAAAAATTCCACAAGATTCGTCAGACATGATTTACCTTTCGTAAATCCATGCTGACTTTGTCCAATGATTTCACCACTTTCCAAATGAGCTGCTATCCCATCTTTAATAACTGACTCTAGCAGTTTCCCCACTACCGATGTTAGACTAACTGGTCTGTAGTCTGGTCTGGTCTGGTCCCCGTTTTCTCTCTCCCCCCCTTCTTAAAAAGAGGGGTTATGTTTACTACCCGCCAATCCTCAGGAACTACTCCAGAATCTAAAGAGTTTTGAAAGATTATCACTAATGAATCCACTATTTCCGGAGCTACTTCCTTAAGTGCTCTGGGATGCAGCCTATCTGGCCCTGGGGATTTATCGGCCTTTAATCCATTCAATTTACCCAACACCACTTCCCGACTAACCTGGATTTCACTCAAGTACTCCTTTGACCCGCGGTCCCCTGCTATTTCCGGCAGATTATTTATGTCTTCCTTAGTGAAGACGGAACCAAAGTAGTTATTCAATTGGTCCGCCATATCCTTGTTCCCCATGATCAACTCACCTGTTTCTGACTGCAAGGGACCTACATTTGTTTTAACTAATCTATTTCTCTTCACATATCTATAAAAACTTTTGCAGTCAGTTTTTATGTTCGCTGCCAGTTTTCTTTCATAATCTATTTTTCCTTTCCTAATCAAGCCCTTTGTCCTTCTCTGCTGGTCTCTGAATTTCTCCCAGTCCTCTGGTATGCTGCTTTTTCTGGCTACTTTGTACGCATCATCCTTTGCTTTGATACTATCCCTGATTTCCCTTGTTATCCACGGATGCACTACCTTCCCTGATCTATTCTTTTGCCAAATTGGAATGAACAATTTTTGTAGTTCATCCATGCAGTCTTTAAATGTCTTCCATTGCGTATCCACCGTCAACCCTTTTAGAATTGATTGCCAGTCAATCTTGGCCAATTCACGTCTCATACCCTCAAAGTTACCTTTCCTTAAGTTCAGAACCATTGTTTCTGAATTAACAATGTCACTCTCCATCCTAATGAAGAACTCGACCAAATTATGGTCACTCTTGCCCAAGGGGGCACGCACAATAAGACTGCTAACTAACCCTTCCTCATTACTCAATACCCAGTCTAAAATAGCCTGCTCTCTCGTTGGTTCCTCTACATGTTGATTTAGATAACTATCCCTCATACTTTCCAAAAAATCCTCTTCCTCAGCGCCCCTGCCAATTTGATTCACCCAATCTATATGTAGATTGAAGTCACCCATTGTAACTGTTTTGCCTTTGTCGCACGCATTTCTAATTTCCTGTTTTATACCATCCCCAACTTCACTACTACTGTTAGGTGGCCTGTACACAACTACAACTAGTTTTCTGCCCCTTAGTGTTTCGCAGCTCTACCCATACCGATTCCACATGCTCCAAGCTAATGTCCTTCCTTTCTATTGCGTTAATCTCCTCTCTAACCAGCAACGCTACCCCACCTCCTTTTCCTTTCTCTCTATCCCTCCTGAATATTGAATATCCCTGGATGTTCAGCTCCCAGCCTTGGTCACCCTGGAGCCATGTCTCCGTGATCCCAACTATATCGTACTCATTAATAGCTATCTGTACGTTCAGCTCATCCACCTTATTACGAATACTCCTTGCATTGAGACACAAAGCCTTCAGGCTTGTTTTTACAACGCTCTTACCCCTCATACAATTTTGTTGAGAAGTGGCCCTTTTTGATTTTTGCCCTGGTTTTGTCTGCCTGCCACTTTTACTTTTCACCTTGCTCCCTATTGCTTCCACCTTCGTTTTACACCCACCTGCCTCTCTGCTCTTGTACCCATCCCCCTGCCACATTAGTTTAAATCCTCCCCGACAGCACTAGCAAACACTCCCCCAAGGACATTGGTTCCATTCCAGCCCAGGTGCAGACCGTCCTGTTTGTACTGGTCCCACCTCCCCCAGAAATGGTTCCAGTGCCCTACAAATTTGAATCCCTCCCCCTTGCACCATTTTTCAAGCCACGTATTCATCTGCAATATCCTCCTATTTGTACTGGCCCATGGTACTGGTAATAATCCAGAGATTATTACCTTTGAGGTCCTACTTTTGAGTTTATCTCCTGGCTCCCTAAATTCACCTTGTAGGACCTCATCCCTTTTTTTCCCTATATCGTTGGCGCCAATATGCACCATGACAACTGGCTGTTCACCCTCCCCCTCCAGAATGTTCTGCAGCCGTTCAGTAACATCCCTGACCTTTGCACCAGGGAGGCAACATACCATCCTGGAGTCTCTTTTGCGGCCGCAGAAACGCCTATCTATTCCCCTGACAATTGAATCCCCTATTACAATAGCCCTTCCCCTCTTTTTTCCTCCATCATGTGCTGCAGAGACACCCATGGTGCCATGAACTTGGCTGCTGCTGCATTCCCCTGATGAGCCATCTCCTTCAACAGTATCCAAAATGGTAAACTTGTTTAGGAGGGAGATTTTTTAACTTTATTTCAATGCATTTTCACCATCGGTACAAAAATAAGTTGAATCCCTTCATGTCCGTGAATCACCATTTTCAAATATTTCTTCTTGCCACAAGCATTTAGTTTTTGGCTGCTTTAGGTTTATTGGCATCCTTTCCCTTAGCTGGCAACTTATCATCCGACACCACTTCTGCCTTGTCCGTGTCTAACCGCTTCTTCTTGGAAAGTCCAGTTTTCCTTGAGGATGCCGGCCTCTTGACTTTCTTTGGCGGAGTTTCCTCTTCAATGTCCTCTTCTTCCTCCATCTCTTCTTCCTCCATCTAATCAAATGTATCATCCTCCATGATCATGTTTTCCCCCATTATGTAGACAGGACCAGACCCACACTTCAGTCTGAAGGTAATGGGTGGGGTCAGTTCAATGCCACAAATGACGGTCATGGGCAAGGAGGAGAGGCGTAGAGAGGCGATGGGGACCGGCGCACTATCATCCTCGGGCACTATTTCCACGACGTTCAGCTCATCCTTCGTACTGGCTCCCAAGCACATCGTTTACAAGGCCAAGTGATGTTCGTCAGCATCGTCATTTGAAACCTCAAACTTCTGCGTCTTCTGTGTGGCATTCAACTCGCAACCCCATAGTACAGCAATTGGCTTCACCATTTTGCTGGCCATACTTTTGCTTGAAATCATTTTTTCCACACTTGTCCAGCCCTCAGTCAGTGAGATGACCGCAGGGGACTCCTGCACTAACTGCCTACTGTTTTGCTGGCTATTGGTCACCCGCTCCCTTTCTGTCCTCTTACCTTTTACCTGTGGCGTGACCAACTCGCTGTATGTGCTGTCCACAACTTTCTCTGCATCGTGGATGCTCCAGTATGAATCCAGCCGCAGCTCCAATCGTTCAATGCGGTCTGCCAGGAGCTGCAGCTGGACACACTTCTGCAAATGTAGTCATCAGGGACACCGACCATATCCCTGATCTCCCACATGTTGCAGGCTGAGCAAACCATGGGGCCAATCTCCACTGACATCTTACTCCCAAATTACTCTATTAAATATATATATTTTTTTAATTTATTTTTTATTAAACACAAAATTTTATTCTTTAAACTTTACTAATAAATACTGAATCCCTAACACCCAGAATCCTTAAACCTGTAGGCAGAAATGTAGAAATGTAAACCCCGGGTTGCAGCCAATTAGCTGCTTCCTCTGGTCCTCTTCAACCAATCAGAGGCTCCACCAGATTCCCTCACTGGAAGATGGAACGTTGTAGATGTTGGTCTACTCACAGCGCAGGTAGCTCCACCCTCTGTCTCCAACGGCTCCCCGGGCCTCTGTGAAAAGCAAGCCCCGCGCTAGCTTTATACTTACAGCAAGTACCTCCACCCTCTGTCTCCAACGGCTCCCCTGGCCTCTCCAAAATCTCTAATTTTGCATTAAAGTGGGAATTTTCCCCATAGTCCCTGACCCACCATGAAAGGTTAGCCATTGCTTCATTGATCCCTCCAGTCACAATGTACATTGAATGAGCATTGAATGGTTGTATATTGAATGGTAATATCCATTGTCCGGTCCATCACAGGTGCTGACCTCCTAATCATCAAAAGCGATGTACAGGAGGCCAGCCTCAAAATGGCAGCCAGTATCGTCAAAGACACACATCACCCTGGCCACACTCTCATTTCGCTCCTGCCATTAGGAAGAAGGTACAGGAACATGAGAACCATTACTTATAAGCTTTAAGGATAGTTTCATTCCAGGAACCATCAGACTCCTGAATGCACAACACCAACCTCAACAACTATGGTCTTCTATGGCCTGTGTCTCAAGTTGCAATGTCGAACAATCTTTGTTCTCGGCGTACCAGGGTCCCACCCCCGACCTTTACCTCCGTTACATTGACAACTGCTTTCGCGTCACCTCCTGCACCCACACACAACTGACTGACTTCATCCATTTCACCACCAACTTCCATCCGGCACTCAAATACACTTGGACCATTTCCGACATTTCCCTACCATTCCTTGACCTCACCATCTCTATTGCAGGTGATACACTCCTGACCGACATCCACTACAAACCAACTGACTCCCACAGCTACCTGGACTACTCTTCCTCCCACCCTGCTTCCTGTAAGGACTCCATCCCCTATTCCCAATTCCTCCGTCTACGCTGCATCTGCTCCCAGGATGAGGTGTTCCACACCAGGTCATCACAAATGTCCTCGTTCTTCAGAGAACATGGTTTCCCCTCCCCCACTATAGATGAGGCTCACACCAGGGTCCTCCATACCCCGCAACACTGCCCTCTCTCCCCATTCCCCCACTCACAACAAGGGCAGAGTCCCCCTGGTCCTCACCTTTTACCCCACCAGACGGCGCATACAAAAGATAGTCCTCCGCCAGTTTCGCCACCTCCAACGTGACCCCTCCACATCTTCCCATCTCCCCCCCGTCTGCCTTCCGCAAAGACCGCTCCCTCCGCAACTCCCTTGTCAATTCTTCCCTTCCCTCCCACTCCACCCCTTCCCTGGGCACTTTCCCTTGCAACCGCAAGAGATGCTACACTTGCCCCTTCTCCTCCCCCATCCACTCCTTTCAGGGACTCAAGCAGTCCTTCCAAGTCCAACAGAGGTTCACCTGCACATCCTCCAACCTCATCTACTGCATCCGTTGCTCCAGATGCCAGCTGATCTACATCGGTGAGACCAAGAGGAGGCTGGGCGATCGTTTCGCCGAACATCTCCGCTCGGTCCACAATAACCAACCCGACCTCCCGGTGGCTCAGCACTTCAACTCCCCCTCCCATTCCGTATCCGACCTCTTGGTCCTGGGCCTCCTCCACGGCCAGAGTGAGCAACACCGCAAGTTGGAGGAACAGCACCTCATATTCCGCTTGGGGAGTCTGCATCCTCTGGGCTTAAACATTGAATTTTCTCAATTCTGTTAACCCAGGCTGCCTCCTCCCCTTCCCACCTCCCCCTCAGCCCTCGGGCCCTGGCACTCCTTCTCTCTCTATCTCCCCCCCACCCAAGTCGCACTAGCTTCTCATTTTCACAATACAAACAGCTTCCAATGGCCTGTTTCCTTTATCATCGATACTTTTTTCCATATCTTTCATTCATTGTTCTTTATCTCTCCACATCACCGTCTATATCTCTCGTTTCCCTGATCCCTGACCAGTCTGAAGAAGGGTCTCGACCCGAAACGTCGCCTATCTCCTTCGCTCCTTAGATGCTGCTGCACCCGCTGAGTTTCTCCAGCTTTTTGTGTAACCCTGCACTTGGGACATTGTTTTTTGCATTATTCCATTACAGTATACAATTTATAAAACCTTTTTTTAATATCATTTTTTTATCTGTGAGTATTATGTTTACAGACCCGTAAAGCCCCTGTTCCACTTAGGCAATTTTTTTGGACGACTATAGGTGTCTAGGCAGTCGACACATGGTCAGGGGGTGACGCCTGTATGGTCGTGAGTTGTCTTCTCAAGTCGCTTAAAGAGTCGTAAAGGGCCTATCCCACTTGGGCGACCTAATTGGCGAGTTTTGAAGAGTTTGAAAATATGACACGTTGAAGACCTCTGACTATGTAGAAGACCTCCTTCAACCTCGTTCGACTATGTTGAAGACCAGCTTCGACTACTATGACTAGCTTCGTGAAAATTGGACACCAAGTAGTGGAGAGCGAAGACGACCTCCTTCGGCCTCCCTTCGACTATGATGAAGACTATCTACGACTACCTTCGACTACCTTCAAATACTCTCAATTAACTATGAATAACAAGCCGGCCTACTATGACCTACTACGACTAAACCTACGAGTAAAAAAAGTATCCATCTTTTCCATGGCGACCTTTTTTTATTCGCGGGCATTTTTTAACATATTGAAAAAATGCCGCGACCAGCATGAGTCCTCCTGTACATGGAGACCCACTGTCGAGCATGAAGGAGAGTTACGAAGACCTCCTACGACCTCGTGTCGACCTTGCTGTGAGTATGAGTCGATGGCAAACTCGCCAGAACTCGCGGTTTAGGTCGCCCAAGTGGGACAGGCCCTTAACATTTTTCTGTTCTCCTCTGGATTTTGAAATGTTCAAAACCTTTCGACGACTGTGGGCTTGACGTAGCTTGGCTTCTCCTGTCGTAGGTGCTGTCGTAGGTTGTCGCAAGGATGACGTTGGTTGTCGCAGGTGCTGACTTTGGTGAATTCCATCGGCGACTACTTACGCCAACCGGCGACAGGTACTGGTGACTGAATTGTCTTCAGTTGTCGCCGACAAAGTTGTAACTTGTTGCAGCTTGTCGCGCGTGGGCGTAGGTTGTCGCACCCTGTGTGGTCATAGATTGTCGTTGGTGTGGTCGTAGGTGGACTTCGTAATGGGTCACGGGTTGTCGGTAGCTTGCCGTAGCTTGACGTCGACTAGGTGGTGGCTTGTCGTAGCTTGTCGTAGACATTGTCGGGAGGGGGGGGGGAGGGTCCATTCACAGCTTTTTTGGCGACCTGCCACGACCGTAACATATAAGATTATTAAGGGTTTGGACACGCTAGAGGCAGGAAACATGTGGGACTTTAAGCTCCTCAACTAAGAATTTAATTGTTCAGTTGGTGGTGCTTACAACAATTAAACACTTTGACTTTGCGTCATTAGATGGCTTAATTTAAAGGCAAATTAAAATCAGCTCCTGAGATATTAAGATTTTAAGTGTAAAATCAGTAACATTTTTGAACAACCCTGAAGAACCTACAATTGTTTTCAGTATTGATTCCCTGGATTGTGTGATTATTTCAATTCTTTAAAAAAAAATCTTAGTTCGTAGGGGTTCGTGGATGTTTCGTAGCAGCTCGTTCGAGTAAAAAGTAACAATTTTTTTCATCACGAGTATTTTTTTTTACTCGTGGACATTTTTCACAGTGTTGAAAAAACGTCACTGAGTTTATCGGATTTCCCGAGTACCTCCCGTCACTCGTACGAGCCGCTACGAGACATCCACGAACTCCTATGGACCCGCTACGGACATTCTCTGAGTTCGAATCAGGGGAAAACTCTGAAGAACTCTTGAATTACCTCATACAGTGGGACAGGCCCTTCACAGGAGTCAGCATCTGGCAGAAATATGCGGAATGTTATTCGCAGAGATCATTGGTAGATTGAGGGGTTGGGCAGTAGTGAAATAAGCAGCATCGGAGGCTGGTAGTGCAGACTATAGGATAAGGTACTTGAAAATACATTTGCTGATTTTTAACACTCGGGCAAGGTCATCGACCTTCTTGCTGTATAGTATTCAGCTCTTTGAGACAAGATCTGTGGCATTGATTTGTACAAATACCTGCTCGCATTGCCTTCTAAGCATGCTTCCAGAGAGTATTCTGATGCCCTACAAAAATAGAACATATTTACTGCTTTCTATCACCAATGTCTCCATAAAAACCTGGGAGCTCACCCTCTCCTACAATTAGCCAAACCTCAGTGGGTCTCAAGCTAAATTCACATCCTACTTGACTTCAAGAACTTGCTACCATTATTATGCATGTTCCCTTGAAGTTAGTCAGTCCCAGCTCCTACAATACTCCCTCCCTCCCATCCCCTGATAATGCTTGCATCCAATGACAGCCCTCGTACCTATAATTAATAGTTCTGATGAAGGATCTTCAACCTTAAGCATCAATTCATTTTTCATTTTTCACATATGCTGCCTGACCTGCAAATTATTCCCAGCATTTCTTGGTTTCATTCCAGGTTTCCAGCATCTGTGGTTATGTTTTAATGATTTTTCAGCCCAATTGCTGCTGGCTGCTTGCATTATAAAGAATAAGCAGGATGAGATTTGTTTGCTTCCAGCATTGCAATCTGCAGGTATGGCTTAATTGCACACTCAGATCCCCAGTTCAAGTGGGCCGTGAGGGAAAATGATTCTAGCCTCCAGTTTATCTAGTTACAGTTTTGTGGATAATATCTTTTTTATTGCACACTGTCTGCTCGCCTCAGTTTATTTTTCATCTACCTTTTGGAGAACTATTTTGATTCACTTGGAAATTCTCACTGAGGCACCTTAGGCTGAAGCAATTGATCAATCCGGGAAAGATTTCAGGAGAGAGATTTAATTTTCTGAATATATGAAATATTTTGTTTATATGTTACAGCAAGCTTGGAGGAGCTTCTTCACTTTGCAAGTTAGAATTTCATTGTTCTGTTTCGTACATTTGACAATGAAACAGCCTTGACCCTTGAAAAGAACATGCATATGACATTCAGAACTCGGCAGCTCTTCCTGTGGGTGTATAACAATAGTGAATGCTGCTAAAATGAGGGACACATAAAAGGTTGCGGAATGATGATTTTTTGGCTATGTTACCATGTAGACCTTGGAGGCTGGGTTTTAATAGTTCTGGAATAATGCATTACCTCATGTGTAGCTAGGGTATCTAATTGGCAGAGTCTTCCATTTATTTTGTAAATGTTGAGATCTGACAACTGTCAAATCACGCAGCAGTAAATCAGACATGTCAGTTCCAATGTGCTTGTGTTGAGGTGCGAATTAGAAAGTCTCTCGATGCTATTCCCGGAACTTTCTCGATTCATTATCACAACATCTCACAGTACCACCGAGGTCCAAAATAATGCTCATGCAAAAAAATATTGGAAATTATAGGTATTAACCGAGGTGGGGAGGGTTAGAACTAAAAAAACAAGCCGGCTCTGTGTTTCAAAAAGCACGTGGAATTAAAGGATCCAGATACATACCAACTAACCCTGGGCTACTCATCTGCCTCACAGACGGGTGAGTAAAACATGGACATTTGGTGTGGCCCTCAAGGAATTAACATAGAAAATAGGTGCAGCAGTAGGCCATTCGGCCCCCTCGATTAAGCAATTAAGCAATTAACATTGCTTAATTTTATTTAGTGTGCATGTATATACAGTATGATTGATTCTTCTCATCTTCACATAACAAGAAAGTTGTAAGTATACCATTCATAGAACTATTTTTCAATTAAATAATTAAAACATTTTGGAAAACATTTGAACAAGAAATTTAAAAAGACAATTTTGTGAGTCGAATAGGCCAAATATTTCCTACAACATGGTCTGATGTAACATTTGATGTTCTTCCATAATTATGAAGCCTTTTTACTTTGTTGAAAATAAATGTAGTTTCTTATTATCTTCCGACTTCCATCGGCTTCCATCAAAGTTTCCCTTTCCCTTCACCATAGAGTGATAATTCATAAGAAAATCAACACTGCGAACACACAGTTTGGTGCCAAGCTCCACTGAGTCATGCAAGAGGAATGAACTATTGAGCCATGATCACCTGTATGTTTCTGATGGCATGCACGGGTGACAATTTAATGTGGTATCAAACGGATGATCATCCATCGAAATCAAGGTCTCTGAACACTACTCCAATAGCCTGACTATAATGCTGTTCCATCCATTCATTCAGGCATCTGTTAAAATGTACAGGAGATGATATGTAAAAATAAGATAGAATATATCTATTTCATCAGTCATGAACTTTGGTTCCAGTGAGGTGCAAGGCCAATCAAGGACATTGAAAGACAGCATGGAATCATGACTTGGCCCTTGTGGTCTTGTAACAACAATACACGGTGCCCTGTATTTTAATTGACCATTAATACACCTGGATTCCAAAGAGAACAACTGCATTTTAAAGGTGAGGAAGTAGCTTACATTCATAACATATGAACTCTAATCCTTAAGATAAAAAGAAGCATGAATATTATTTGCATGTGTAGATTACTGGTAGAATTGCTCAAACATAATTTACGCCAGTTGATTTAATCACAGATATACTTTACCAATTCTCAAAACCAAAGGACTAAAGCAGGCACATTGACACAATGGCAAATGTAATTAGTTACCTCGCTTTGTGCTTTTTCAGATCTCCATTCCAGAGCAGCAGGTACTTTAACAAAGGTAACTTTGAGGGTATGAGATGAAGAAAGGTAACTTTGAGGGTATGAGACGTGAATTGGCCAAGATGGACTGGCAATTGATTCTTGAAGGGTTGACGGTGAGTATGCAATGGAAGGCATTTAAAGACTGCATGAATGAACTACAACAATTGTTCATCCCAGTATGGCAAAAGATTAAATCAGGGAAGGTAGTGCATCCGTGGATAACAAGGGAAATCAGGGATAGTATCAAAGCAAAAGATGAAGCGTACAAATTAGCCAGAGAAAACAGCCTACCAGAGGACTGGGAGAAATTCAGAGTCCAACAGGGGAGGACAAAGGGCTTAATTAGGAAAGGGAAAATGGATAATGAAAGAAAACTGACAGGAAACGTAAAAACTGACTACAAAAGTTTTTATCGATATGTGAAGCAAAAAAGATTAGTTAAAACAAATGTAGGTCCCTTGCAGTCAGAAACAGGTGAATTGATCACAAGCAACAAGAACATGGCGGACTAATTGAATAACTACTTTGGTTCTGTCTTCACTAAGGAATACATAAATAATTTGCCGGAAATAGCAGGGAATCGCGGGTCAAATGAGATGGAGGAACTGAGTGAAATCATGGTTAGCCGGAAAGTGGTGTTAGGTAAATTGAATGGATTAAAGGTTGATAAATCTCCAGGGCCAGATGGGCTGCATCCCAGGTTACTTAAGGAAGTAGCCCCAGAAATAGTGGATGCCTTAGTGATCATTTTTCAAAACTCTTTAAATTCTGGAGTAGTTCTGGAGTAGGATTGGAGGGTAGCTAATGTAACCCCACTTTTTAAAAAAGGAGGGAGAGAGAAAACGGGGAATTACAGACCAGTTAGTCTAACATCGGTAGTGTGGAAACTGCTAGAGTCAGTTATTAAAGATGGGGTCACTGTTTAAGGATAAGGGGGAATTCTTTTAGGACAGAGATGAGAAAATCATTTTTCACACAGAGAGTGGTGAATCTGTGGAATTCTCTGCCGCAGAAGGTAGTTGAGGCCAGTTCGTTGGCTATATTTATGAGGGAGTTAGATGTGGCCCTTGTGGCTAATGGGATCAGGGGGTATGGAGAGAAGGCAGGTACAGGATACTGAGTTGGATGATCAGCCATGATCATATTGAATGGCGGTGCAGGCTCAAAGGGCCGAATGGCCTACTCCTGCACCTATTTTCTATGGTTCTATGTTTCTATGTTTCCACCATAGCTTTCTTCTACCATTGAGAGGGTTGTTGAGGAAGGCTTGTTGAGGAAGCTATTGAACAGACACTATATCCTAACGTGGCTTCTCACACCAATGCTCGCACACCGTAAGACCTCTGAGCAGGGTTTGGATTTCCCACCTTGTGATGGGCAGTCAAGGTGTGATACATACATTCGCTGGGACAAAAATTTACTCTCATTTATATGAGGACTCTAAATGTTGGTGAGCACAAGACTAAAAATACATGACGACAAGGAACTGAAGCAAGCATTTGAAAGGCTTGCAATCTGCCCCTGGAAGGAATTTCTGCAAGAGTTAAGGAAATTTCCAAGTAGTCGATAATTTTAAACAAGTACACTATTTCTAATCATTAGGTTGCCAGTTACTGTGATAGAATCTTGTTGTCCAGTGATAACCGTTTACAAAATAACCTCAAAAATTAATATATATTTTATCATTAAAACAATAAAAATCTACAAGCAAATGTTTGAGCAGCAGGAAACAAGTTATTGATATTTTCGAGTTGTTCTTAAAAACAAAATAAGCTCATTATTATCAATATTGATTAATGCTAAACTGACATTGATTTCTGCTTTACTGATCAATTTTAGTTGTGTCTTTTTTCTAATATTTAGAAATCATCATTAGGTTTGTAATGCAAGTTTATTAGCGGACTCATCCGATGAGCCTTTGCCGAACATTCTTTCTCTTTTGTGCCATTAACAGATGTCCCAACTGTGCCGTATGAAGGAAATTGGCTTCATGACAGACTATGAGGATAATTGTAGTTGGAAATGCATTACAGTTGAATAGACGTGCCTGCCCTCCAGCATTTGTTTCACCCTGAAAATTGTTTCGGGAGAGAGATGTGAAACACTGCTTTGCTCAGCATGGCTGCCATAGTCCTCTGACAGCTGAGGTACAGATAATTGTTGCATGATACATGAGAGTGGGGATGATGTTTTTGTGATTCAACCGACAGATTAATGAAAGAAATATGCACGGATCTGCTCTGTGACAAGTAGCGGCTAATAAAAACTCACCTTAATGAGAATATAAAAGAAAACAACTCGCAAAGAAAATGAATTCTAGATTACTGGTGCAGTCAACATTTCATAACTCCCAAGATGAGGTTTCAAAAATAGGACATAAGTGTTTAATAAATCAGCTAACACTTTATTAACATCTTAATCTTACCATAGGTTCCGGCATGATGCCAATAAAATATTTTAAAAAAGATGTAGGGAATGGAATTTCATTTTGAAAAAAAGTTTTGCAAATTAAAATATTTCCAGAATCACCAATGATCAAAGTTATGCACTGGATTATAAAATTTAAAACAGGCAGATTCGGTTTTGTGTACCAGTGTATTTTTCCTGATAAACTGCTGGAACTGGAATGAAGTGACAATGAAAGACAAACTGTAATCTTACCACAGAAGAATGCAAGGAGGGATTTTCAATGGATGTGGACTGTTTAGTTAATCGCACAACCTGACTTTTACTACAGGGGGCAATTGCCAAAGTCGCTCTCCCAAATGAACTGGAAAGCAGAATCCAATGGCAACACTACATTGTTATTTGTCTGTGCACCTGGAAGAAAATTGAAAACAAATCATCTTTTGTGTAAAGAAAAACAAGAACTCTCCAGCATCACGAAGAGAGAGTTGACACTGTTGAGACCACCATCCTATTCGTCTGGTATTTTCATTCTGCTGTGGGACTACTGTGACATTAAACTGCAGTAGATGGGAAGTACAAATTGAACAGTTATTTGTTTTCGTGCTCCATATCACAGGCTGCATCGTTTATCTTTTAAGATATCTATCAGCATTGAAGCTTGCAACCGAAACTCAAAATAATTTTGTGCGTCTCACAAAGCATGTGACAACATGGCCCAAAGGCGGAGATAAACTCCTCACTAAAATAACTTGTTTACATTTTGAGGTGAATTGTTCATTGATAATGATATATATGCACTTCCATCAGTAGGGAATCTTACACGAGGTATCTTCAGATCCTAATGCAGTAAGTGGAAAATACTTGTTGTTAACAAATATCTCAGAGTTTTTTGGTGTCCAAACGAATGTATACAGTATGTAACATCGACATCAGAGTGCACTTTGTACTGAGGATGGGCAGGCCCATGTGGGTGCGGGACACACACAGCCGAGAACAACGAGGGACTTGGCATGGGGGGGTGGGGGGGAGCGCCGAGAAACAAAGTGGGATACAGCAAGTGGGGACCGCCAAGGGAACACAGGGGTAACCGGTGTGGGGGGGAACTGCCAACAACAAAGGGGGCCATTGGGGACTAAATGGAATATTTTGTAACTATATGTGGTGACTCTTACACCTTGTGCATGCAAAACAATGAATCTCCCTGTGGCATGTCACATGTGATAATTAAGTACCAGAAACGTCACCCATTCCTTCTCTCCATAGATGCTGCCTCACCCACTGAGTTACTACACACAATGTTCTATTTCCCAAAGAGACTGAATAGATATCCTGGATAGACACAAAATGCTGATGTAACTCAGCAAGACAGGCAGCATCTCTGGAGAGAAGGAATGGGTGATGTTTCTGGTGGAGACCCTTCTCCAACAATCACGCCCGGTGTGATTCTAGTTCTACTGAGAATGCTGCACTATGTTTATATGCCGTTCAGTTTGTTGCTCTATTATATGTTGGTAAGAGGAGAACTGCGCGTTATGTAAATAATTACCCAATTGTGCGTGTACCTGATGCCATGAGGAAAAAGTCAGTGGGTTTATAGTGGATGTCGGTCAGTAGTCTATCACCTGCGACGGAGATAGTGAGGTCTAGAAATGGTAGGAAATGGTCCAGGTGTGTTTGAGTGACGGATGGAAGTTAGTGGTGAAATGGATGAAGTCAGTGAGTTGTGTGTGGGCTCCAGGAGGTGGCACCAATGCAGTCGTCAATGTAGCGGAGGTAGAGTTCGGGGATAGGGCCCTGGTACGCCTCGAACAAAGATTGTTCGACGTACCCTACAAAGAGGCAGGCATAGCTAGGGCCCCATGCTCATGCCCATAACTACGCTTAAGGGCCTGTCCTACCAGCATCCGACTCCATGCGATGAGCGCGATCAAACTAGAAGCGGGGGCCGCGCGGAGGTCGGGTGATCCCTGTACAGGGCCGTTCCCACCAGCATTCTCCTGCATGTGGCAAGCGCGACCAAACCGGCAGCGAGAGCCACACGGAGGTCGGGTGATGGCGCAACGCGGCGCAAAGTGAGGCGAACTTGGAGCGAAGTCTTAAGGTAAGTTCGCCAGGACAGAGAGGGGCACACAGAGAGGGGCACAGAGGCACACACACAGAGGGCCTCGGAGCCACACACATAGAGGGTCACGGAGGCACCTACAGAGAGGGTCACAGAGGCACGGCGTCGAGACGGTGTGTAATGCGTCAAGGCGACTGCGAGCCGACAAGCCGTTGCCGCGCGGATTTTTTAACATAGTCAGTTTTTCGGAGCCCCGCGCGATGTCGGGATGAACTCCGCACAATTCCACACGGCTCCGGCGATCGAAGTGGGACCGGCCCCGCGACGCCGGACGGCTCAAGCGACCGCGTTAGGTTGCGCTCATCGCATGGAGTTGCATGCTGGTGGGACAGGCCCTTTAGTATTTGGAGGAAATGGGAGGAGTCAAACAAAAAGTTGTTAAGGGTAAGGACCAGCTCCGCTAGGCGGAGGAGCGTATCAATAGACGGGGATTGATTGGTTCTCATATTTTGCTTGGCCAGCGGTATGATCATTGACTTCTCTAAAATCAGGTAGTCCCTCCATTCCCCTCCCCTTCTCAGCTCTCCCTCAGCCCAGTGTCTCCGCCTCTTCTTTTCTCCTTCCCACCCCTCCACCCTCACATCAGTCTGAAGAAGGGTCTCGACCCGAAACATTGCCTATTTCCTTCGCTCCATAGATGCCGCCGCACTCGCTGAGGTTCTCCAGCATTTTTGTCTACCATCGATTTTCCAGCATCTGCAGTTTCTTCTTAAACATAGCAAAACCAAGAATTGTTTTAAACTCCAAAAGACTTAGCTTGTGATTTACATTTAGTCCTTAGGGATTTTGTGTGTGTGGTTTCCTCAAGGGACCATTGACAGCACAACAGTTAATAGATAAAGTGGAGAGAGAGGCTTTATTTGTTGTGCTGACAGAACCCCAGCTCATTCATGTGCTGCGACATTATACTTGTGGTACTCTTGGAATATTGGCATTTCAGTCAGATCAGACTGACATTGCTAATGTGAGCCGATATCTAGGTTAATACGACTATATTTTATCTTTGCACCCAGAGCAGAGAAAATGATCAACATTAGCGAGCCTGTTATTCTTTATGTATAGATCGTTCCAAGAACATTTGTCCTCAGCGAAGTTTATCTGGAGTGCAAGGAGCAGTGTAAAGAGTGTAGGTTTCAGAAGGAACTGCAAATGCTGCAAAATCGAAGGCAGACAAAAATGCTGGAGAAACCCAGCGGGTGAGGCAGCATCTATGGAGCGAAGGAAATAGGCAACGTTTCGGGTCGAAACCTTTCTTCAGACTGATGTGAGGGTCGGGGGGGGGGGGGGGGGGGCGGGAGTAAGAAACAAAGGGGTGGAGACAGTGGGCTGAGGGAGAGCTGAGAAGGAGAGGAGAAAGTAGGGACTACCTGAAATTAGAGGTCAATGTTCATATCACTGGGGTGCAAACTACCCAAGCGAAATATGAGGTGCTGCTCCTCCAATTTATGGTGGGCCTCACTCTGGCCATGGAGGAGGCCCAGGTCAGAAAGGTCGAATTTGGAATGGGAGGGGGAGTTGAAGTGCTGAGCCACCGGGAGATCAGGTTGGTTACTGCGAACCGAGCAGAGGTGTTCGGTGAAGCGATCGCCAAGCCTACGCTTGGTCTCACCGATGTAGAGCAGCTGACATGTAGAGCAGTGGCTGCAATAG
The DNA here is from genome assembly GCA_963514005.1 of Raja brachyura. The sequence continues at coordinate 42,826,823 of OY740797.1, read as the reverse complement.
ATGAGGTTGGAGGAGGTGCAGGTGAACCTCTGCTGCAACTGGAATGACTGCTTGGGTCCTTGAATGGACTCAAGCGGGGAGGTCAGAGACCATTATGGGTGGCCCTACCAGGAGCATAGCTCCAGGTGGCATCGCTCTCAGAATCTCAGGACCACACAAGGTTCTCCACCACGACAAGGTGACAATCCATGGAGAAGTATGTGGTGGAGTTACAAACTGATTATTCACCAAGTGCCCAACAATAGACAGGACTCAGAATGGTGTGGTCAGATTTTCCTGCCACCTGGACAATGATATAACTCGAGGAACATGGACAAGTCCAACCCATTATTAATGCCATTCACAACAGGAAATGCTGGTCTGGTTTCCAGAATGGTGAGTTGTAAACAGGAAATGATAAAGATTAAATAAACTAGCGTGTGTATGATAGTGTTAATGTGTGGGAATCACAGGACTTGGTGGGCTGAAGGGCCTCTTTCCACGCTCTCTCTCCAAACTAAACTAAACTGTATTTTGTGTTCAAACTTCCAGGGCAGAGACGGCCAGATCGATTTTCCAAACCCATAATCTTTCCATCAAACTCAGTAACAATTATTCCAATGGTATTCCATCTTCCACAATGCTATCCTGTCATAAAACAGGCCCTGCTCACCCAGCACCAGTCTAGCGTGCCCCGGATTCTTTGGCGTTTCATGTTTAAAATATTCATGTGTACATCCTCACGTGAATAGTTCCCCTTCCATCATTGTAATTAGACACGTAATCATCATCCCTCATACTCTGACCAGCTCACCCTTCATTGTTCCCGATGTTGGGGCAGTCCAGGACAAGGGGTCACAGTTTAAGAATAAGGGGGAAGTCGTTTAGGACCGAGATGAGAAAATCATTTTTCACACAAAGAGTGGTGAATCTGTGGAATTCTCTGCCACAGAAGGTAGTTGAGGCCAGTTCGTTGGCTATATTTAAGAGGGAGTTAGATGTGGCCCTTGTGGCTAAAGGGATCAGGGGGTATGGAGATAAGGCAGGTACAGGATACTGAGTTGGATGATCGGCCATGATCATATTGAATAGCGGTGCAGGCTCGAAGGGCCGAGTGGCCTATTCCTGCACCTATTTTCCATGATTCTATGTTTCTATGTTTCATAATGGTGCCTTCAGCATCTGAGTGATGAAATCTGGGATCTCCACCATAAGTGTTCTCTCTTCATTTAATATCATCTCGAAAACTCTTTTGATCAAGCTTTTACTGAGTCTGCCTCAATTGCCTGTTCTTTTCCACAAGAAGATTCTTGTCTGCCACTGGGGAAGCACTTTAAAACAGACTCTACATTAAAAAGACCACATTGGTTCTATTAATTATGGCATTAGACTCAACATTTCAATCCTGAGTAATGAGATGTTGAAAGCTAATTTACTACTTCGAATGGGATGTATTCATATGCAACACTTATCAGTTCTCAAGCAATGTATTGGATTGAAAAAAAATGTTTTTCATTTTGGTAGAAGAATGACAGATCACTTAACTAAATCTGGATTTGATGTGGTGGTATGGGAAGTCCCATATGAAAGTACAAGGCAAATGTATGCAAAGACTGTAACTCACCCATCCCCACTTCACACCAATCCTCACCCCCTCCCATCTTCCAATTTCTCTCCCCCCCCCCCCCCCCCCCCGCTCTCCACCCCCCACACTCGCCCACAAACCTTCCCATCACCAACTCCACAAAACACGATTAACATTGGATCAAAACACTAAATGTTGGAGGAACTCCAAAGGTCAGGTAGCATCTGCGGAGGAAATGGACGGACAGTACCTCAGGTTGGGACCTTTCTTCAGGCCCTTCCATAACCATTTGGAAGGGTCTCGACCCGAAACGTCGCCTATCTCCTTCGCTCCTTAGATGCTGCTGCACCCGCTGAGTTTCTCCAGCTTTTTGTGTAACCCTCGATTCTCCAGCAAATGCAGTTCCTTCTTTAAAACCATTTGGACATTGTTTGGGTCTGCAGTCATGTCCAATTGTTATAAACCATCGGTGCACTTTACAATATGTACCAATGTAACAATATCAATATGATGTAACAATATCAATGTTACCTAAGGAATAAAGCCCCTGTCCCACTTTCCTGAGTTACTCATGAATTCTTCCGAGTTTTCCGCTTGATTCAAACTCGGAGATGTCAGCCGTAGGTACTCGGGGCTATTATTTTTACTTGTGGACATTTTTCAACATGCTGAAAAAACGTCCCGACTTACTGATGCCCCGAGTACCTTGCAGCTGGCATTACGAGCTGCTACGAAATATCTACGGACTCGCTACGGACTCCTACGGACTCGCTACAGACATTCTCCGAGTTTGAATCAAGTGGGAAAACTCGGGAGAATTCGTGTGTAACTCGGGAAAATGGGACAGGGCCTTAAGGCTGAATGACAAAACTGAGAAAAAGAGAATGATAGAGGATTAGGTGCAACTTCAGCATAACCCCCCTCGAGTGTTGAACATTGTTTAGTTTAGTTTAGAGATGCAGCAGAGCAACAGGCCCTTCGGCCCAACTCGCCGACCAGAAATCCCCGCACACCAACACTATCCTATGCACGCTCAGGACAATTTACACATACACCAAGCCAATTAACCTACAAACCTGTACGTCGTTGGCGCGTGGGGGGAAACCGAAGAAACCAGAGAAAACCCACGCGGTCACAGGGAGAACGTACAAACTCTGTACAGACAGCGCCCGTAGATGGGATCAAACCCGGGTCTCCAGCGCTGCAGGTGCTGTAAGGCAGCAACTCTACCGCTGCGCCACTGTGCCACCCATACATTTTTATACCTCGCAATTCTGTACTATTCACATTTAATTTGACCCATTGGGGTTTTCACACTTAGCTTGTTCTCTACAATAACTTGATTACCTCATGACCTCATTCAGAAACCTGGCGAGGCAATATCATGCAGAATTGAGTTTAATTTGAGTTAAAAGCAGCCCTTTGATTTAAAGGAAGCATGTTGATCTATGTTCAGAATTTTGGAGATTATTAAACTGTACGATTGAGCTACTTCTGCTTTATCTTTTCATTTTAATAGAAGCAATTGAGACATTAAATACCATTGAAATAGGAAAAGGCACATTAATATTTCCCAAATTGGGTTGAGGCTGCCTCAGTAGTTTTGTGTAATTGTCTACCACTTTATTACATTGCGCAAGGGCAGAATGTCAAAAGGGGCACTGAGAGAGGGAAACAGAGGGAGGTAATGAATGAAACCATGTCTTTTCAGGGAAGAGAAATAATAGGCAAATCAACCAAGGTTACTCCTGTTAACTGGTTGTAAAGAGGTTACATGTCGGAGGCCTTGTACATGGTGTTTCACCTGCATTCTTATTCAGGAAACAGAATTTGGTCTTATTCAGAAGACCAAATAACAGACAGAGAAACAACTCCAAAAATTAAATAGTCTGTGTAGCCTGGCATGAGGAAGGGCAGGGGGCTGTTTAGTTTAGTTTAGTTTAGAGATCCAGTGCAGAAAATGGTCCTTCGGCCCACTGTGCCTGCACCTACCAGCGATCCCCACTCATTAACACTGTCCGACACGCACTCGGGACAATTTTACATTTATACCGAGTCAATTAACCTACTCTTGGTATGTCTTGGGAGCGTGGGAGGAAACCGAAGATCTCGGAGAAAACCCACGCGGTCACGAGGAGAACAAACAAACTCCGTACAGACAGCACCTGGAGTTAGGATCAAACCCGGGTTTCTGGCACTATAAGTGCTGTAAGGCAGCAACGCTACCGCTGCGCCATGGTGCCGCCCTGTGATAAGAGAGTTGTTGATCGCAAAATGTAACATTTCAGTGCAAAAGGGAAAATCAATGCACCAATGACAAGCAACAGAGAGTTGGCTAACTCCTTTGGAGGTTGATGATATCCCTTAAAGGGAATCCATCGAAATAAACGAGTGCACAATGAACACAAAGCTACACACAGAATATGTTGCAGGAGCCTCCGCAGCGCATCACCATGTGGCTTTCAATTAAGTAGTGACTCTACGTGGAGTGGTTTGTGGGAATGTGCAATAGTTGCAGATCATTTGTTTTCTCAGTATAATAACGTGAGAAACTTTGCTAATTTTTTTGGAGGCTGCTGACTCAATAAAAAGGTAAAACTGTGGTTTTAACATCTTACAGCAGAGTTGTTCAATCCATTCTTTACCTGCCACCACAGGTTTTCATAAGGGACCAATTAGTTGCCATAATATAAAAAATGTACTGTTAATCACTTAGCTTGGGGATTCGCTTTGAAAGATTGTCGTATTAAAAGAATGAAATTTCTACAAATTCAGCAGCAAAGTGATTAAACAATATACACAAGTGGTATCACCCCTTACTATCCTGCCCTGAGAAATAAGTGCTGTTTTAATTATCACAATCTGTAACTGGCTGCCTTGGCATAACAATAGAAGAATGAACACTATGGGTTTGTTTCTGCATCCAGTTTGTTATTGCTCCCTGGTTAAGAGTTGTACTGTTCTCCAGTCTGCAAATGCGTAAGGTATCTGTATCTTTGCTTTGTTCATTAACAGCCCAGGTGCATGTCCTTCATAAGAGCATAAGATGGAGAGGCAGGATAGTCCCGCCCCTCCGCCCAGCACCACCATTCAACAAGACTAATTCTGTCTCTCTTTCTCTTTTGTTCTCCATATCCCCCAATTGTGATAAGGTCTGATAAATGTTCCTAAAGTGTTTCAATCCCGACTTCGGGTGCTGTCTGAACGGAGTTTGTACATTCTCCCCATGACTGGCGTGGGTTTTCTCCGGGCGTTCCGGTTTCTTCGCCCACTCCAAAGACGTACAGGTTTGTAGGTTAACTGGCTTCAGTGAAACAACAGTTGTAAATAGGCCCTAGTGTATGTAGGATAATGTAAGTGTACGGGGATCACTGGCCAGCGCTGACTCGAAGGGCTTGTTTCCACGCTGTGGGCTTGTTTAAAACTAACACTAAAAATTGACCAGCCTCAGGCTGTCCCTTCCATTCTGTGGCCATCTTAATCCTACGCCCTAGCGTGGTTTACAAGGACAACTCACTGGTCAGGTTCAATTTCATTAGTAGTTATGTCTTCAGCTTCTTTTGGTCCTTTCTTCCCTTGGCACACCTATCGGTGGACAACGGCATGTGATATCTACTGGAAGTAACAGAAACCTTGAATGCTGGCAATAGCAACCACATGGCACGCAGGCAGTGACAGGGAACGGATGGAGGGCAACAAATTATCTCATTCCCCTCGGCTCTTAATCCTCCCCATTCTGAGCAAGAACAGACTTGGTAATGAATGAGATGTGTCGGGAATAAGAAGACTTAGATAGCCAATTATTGTCCTGAGTCTGTTGTGGAAAATACCAGAGGCTCTCAACCTCTGCACATAGAGAGGAAAGCTATGGATATTTGTCCTTCCTTCAAAGTTAAACACTCTGGGTGAATGATAAAATCTGCGTTGCAGCAAATATTGTGGTGCCTTCTACCTAATATAAAAGAGCATCACATTTGGATTGATAAATTATGTAAAGAAAATGCAAGCTAAGTACAATGTGTTAAGGTTAATATAGTGCCATGCTACAGTAATCTCATGGTGACCATCACTTATCTCGTATACAATGCCCTGAGGAAGATCATTATACAAAGTAGTCCTGATAAATTTATCTACAAAGGCTATAATTGATGTTTTCAATATACAAGATTCATTGCACATCCAAATTGAAAAAAATATACATCGCTGCCAAATTTATATTGCAATAGTCCAATTTATATTGACCAAAGAGTGCTGGTAAAATTCATCCACTTGGAAATAACTGGTTCACGATAAATAACCCTGAAAACCCTGGAAACCCTGGAATATAAATAGCCCTGGAAAATATAGAGAAATATAGACAGATACCAGCTCTATTCATTTGACAGACAGTGGGGGCATTGACCTTCAAAATGGCAACTTCACTCATCTTGAAAAGTATCAAGCACCATCTATATGTACGATTTCCTTCTTTTCTGCTACTGCTTGGATGCCCCGGACCATTTCTTTAAACAGGGCTTGATTGTTCATTATTTTTTATTAGGTTTCAAACTAAAACAAATGCTTCCATATTGAACTCAATGTATACCCCACGCTGCCTCAGCAAGGCCTGCAGCATAATCAAGGATGAGTGGCCACCCCCTCTACTCCCCTCCCCTCCCCCATCAGGCAGACGATATAGAAGTGTAAAAACTCACACCACCAGATTCAGGGACTGTTTCTTCCCAGTTGTTATCAGGCAACTGAATTGTCCTACCACAACCAGAGAGCAGTGCTCTCTGAAGTACTATCTTACTCTTTGGTGACCCTCGGACTATCCTTGATTGGACTTTGCTGGCTTTACCTTGCACTAAACACTCTTCCATTATCATGTATCTATTTAAATGACTCGAATGTAATCATGTATTGTCTTTCTGCCGACTGGTTAGCACACAACTAAAGGTTTTCACTGTACCTCAGTACATGTGACAATAAACTCAACTCAACTCAATATGAGTAATGCAAACTCATACTTTGTTTCTTACTTTGGCGATAATGACAATCACAGAGCAACGGGAATCCAGGACAGATATTTAATTTCTATTCATTTTTAGTAAGCAAACTGTTGATCCAAAAATTAAAATGCTTCTAAAGTGCATGTAGTGCAAATCTGAAAGGGCAAAATATATAATCGTTTATCAATCCATGTAACATGGGTCTGAGAAAGGAGACTGACCAAGTTTGAATATGGAGTCCTGAGCCTCAAACCCGCACATCAACTTATTTACTAAACATCCACAGTGACTCCATTTGTGTCAGATAGGAGTATAATTTTAGAAATTTTTAAACTTGATGTACATTGTTGCATTGCAGTACTTGTTTATCTCATAATGGTTCTCTGTGTCATATAGAAAACTGACATGAGCTTTTATGGAATTAAATGTAAATTTCTTTATGACACAAATGGTCTGAATGCTCCATAGAACTGTCACAATGGGAGCTGTCATTAAAAAAGCATTCCCACCTGGATCTACAAAATAATTCTCTAAAAATCAAATAAATGCCATTCCTTAATTACCGGGCTTTTAGAACTCCCTAAATGAAATAGCACTTACTTATTCCTTGATTTTTCTCAGGAAGGGAGGGTGAAGAGAAGGGAATGATATTGGATTACTGCTGGACCATATGTTTTTCTTAGGACTCGACATTTTTGATCAAGAAGGGATCTTTCATTAACTGCCATAATGGAGAGTTACTGCATGAATGAGGTTTGATCTCTGCCATTGCCTGGGCACTTACCACATTTATAGTTGAATTGTTTCAATTTGAAAAACTGCTCTGCAATAGTTTTCACCATCATGCACTTTGCCCATTTTCCTCATCATTTCATAGAGTCATAGAGTGATACAGTGTGGTAACAGGCCCTTTGGCCCAACTTGTCTACACTGGCCAACACTAGCCCCAGCTGCCTGCGCTTGGTTCATATCCCTCCAAACCTGTCATATTCATGTACCTGTCTAACAGTTTCTTAAACTTTGGGATAGTCCCAGCCTCACCTACCTCCTCTGGCAGCTTGTTCCATGCACCCACCACCCTCTGTGTGAAAAAGTTTCCCCTCAGAGTCCTATGAAAACGTTTCCCCTTCACCTTAAACGTATGTCCTCCGGTCATCGATTTACCTACTCTGGGCAAGAGACTCTAATGATTTTAGACAATAGACAATCGACAATAGGTGCAGGAGTAGGCCATTCGGCTCTTTGAGCCCGCAACGTCATTCCATGTGATCATGGCTGATCATCCACAATCAGTACCCCATTCCTGCCTTCTCCCCATATCCCCTGACTCCGCTATCTTTAAGAGTCCTATCAAGCTCTCTCTTGAAAGTATCCAGAGAACCGGCCTCTACCGCCCTCTGAGGCAGAGAATTCCACAGACTCACAGAGAGTTCTGTGTGAAAAAGTGTTTCCTCATCTCTGTTCTAAATGCCTTGCCCCTTATTCTTAAACTGTGGCCCCTGGTTCTGGACCCCCCCAACATCGGTAATATGTTTCCAGCCTCTAGCGTGTTCAAATCCTTAATAATCTTATACATTTCAATAAGATCCTCTCGCATCCTTCTAAATTCCAGGGTATACAAGCCCAGACGCTCCATTCTCTCAGCATATGACAGTCCCGCCATCCCGGGAAATAATGTTGTGAACATACGCTGCACTCACTCATTGTCCTTCCTCAAATTTGGAGACCAAAACTGCACACAATACTCCAGGTGTGATCTCACTAGGGCCCTGTACAAATGCAGAAGGACCTCTCTGCTCCTATACTCCTCCTTTAATGAAGGGCAACATGCCATTCGCTTTCTTTAGATGTTGACACCATTATTGGATACATTTTCTACCTTATGATACCACCTACTGTTAAAAATTGACTGTAAATTACTTTGAGATGTCCTAAGATGTGAAAAGTTTAAAATAAGAAAAGATATTCCTTCTTTCCCCATGAAGTATTTAAAGGGTACATGTCTGGGAGAAACAGGTAATGAGAAACACTGAAACATTGCACTAGACAGTGTATTTTAGCTTTATATATCTTGGTCTGTTAGATATCAGTTGACAGAAAATTATTGTTCTGATTGTTCTGAATAGATCATGTTCATAAGTGACAAGAGCAGAATTAGGCCATTCGAACCATTAAGTCTACTCCGCCATTCAACCATGGCTGATTTATCTCTCCCTCCTTACTCCATTCTCCTGCCTTCTCCTCATAACCCCTGACACTCGTACTAATGAAAAATATATCTATCTCTGCCTTAAAAATACCAATTGGTGGCCTCCACAGCCTTCTGCGGCAATGAATTCCACAGATTCACCGCCTTCTGACTAGACAAATTCCTCCTCACCTCCTCATATTGAATAATACAAACACAATCCAAACTGTGAATTGCAAACTGTCTTGGTTGCACTAAGGACTTTGCCCTTTTTGCAATAATATTGTTTTTTTTTAAATTTATTGAACTTTCCAGTTTATTATATTATCTATCTGTACCGTGTTTAGAGGCCCATTAGAAGCAAGTAAGAATCTCATTCTTCCGTTTTCAGCCTATATGACAATTAAACACTCTGGACTCTTGTGTCTCTTAGTACAGAAACTCAGTAAACATGGAGTACAATAGGAGTTTGAACATCAGTCACACATTTTATTTCAAAAGCTTTGCCTTTGCTTCCTTTAACATTTTACTTTGGCTTAATTTCCGGTTCTAGTTCCCCTCTTCTCTGAACCATGCCATTCATCTCACTTGGTTCTACAGGCTGGTCAAGTTTTGGGCCTGTCGTGATTGCTATTAACGTGATTTATTGGTTGAGTCATTAGGCTACGCTCTTAACCAGTGCAGGAAGGAACTAATTCTGGCAGCTTACCTGCCCTCATGCAGATGAGGTGCCTAAGGAACTCATATTTCCTTTTGAAAGATGTTTCTATGGAAATATTAGCCAAGGGTGAACTTAAGAACATGGGCCAAGAAATAGTATTTGCAGTTATTGATGTGCTGTGGAAGCATGGAGTGGAATGTGCAAGCCACAGCTAAGTTCAGAATTGTTACTGATCCACTGTTTTATGGCACACAATCAAAATGGTACATCAGGGAGCTGGAGGATGGTCCAGAGTGCCAGGGGTGGTGGAGAAGGGGTGGCAGAAAGCCCTGGGGGTGGGGGGGCCAGGGGATCTATTTTTAATGGACATACAGGCAGAAATCAGAAACTGCTTGAGAGAGTGGGTCAAGATCGTGGTAATTAGGGTGTCACGTGCCTTGGGCCAGAGGGTTAAGTCAAAAAGGCACAACAGGGGAAGTGCTTCATGCAGTAGCTGAGGAAGCACAATGTGCCACAGGCAATGATTGTCCGATTCTATACGGCCATCGTAGAGTCTGTCCTCACCTTCTCCATCATGGTCTGGTTTGGCTCAGCCACCAAGCACGACATCCGGCGGCTGCAGTGAATCGTCCGATCAGCAGAGAAGGTTATTGGCTGCAACCTTCCTGGCCCACTGCAAGGGCCAGGAAGCGAGCGGGTAAGATCATCTCTGACACCTCTCACCCTGGCCACAAACTCTTTGAATCACTTCCCTCTGGAAGGCGACTCCGGACTTTCAAAGCTGCCACAGCCAGACATAAAAACAACGTTTTTACACGAGTAGTAGCTCTACTCAATAACCAGAAATCTGTTGCCTCCTTTTGCTCTGGTATTTTATGTTATGCACATGTTTAATCAATAATGTTTTATTATTAATGTTTAATGTTTCATGTGTCATTCCTAACTGTCACTATGTCATGTTGTCACTTGCAAGCGGAGCACCAAGGCAAATTCCTTGTATGTGAATACTTGGCCAATAAACTTATTCATTCATTCATTCAGAGATTAGAGTGATGTATGTTGAGGAGGGATCCTTCAGGATTCAAGGTAAGCATTCTGTTCACAGTAGCCTCAGTCCATCATTAAATGAGACCAATGGCAGTCACTCCCAGAACTGCAGGGATACATTTCCTTAGTGAGAGGAAATAATTTCACACAATTGGAGGCATTAATGACATAAATACTTGAATGTGGAAAGGCAAGTTGAGAGAGGGGACCAAAAAAAGTTGATAATGCTGAAAAAATGAAGCATTGATTCAGTTCTGGTCACCTTACCTTAGAAAGAATGTGAATATCCTGGAGAGGCTGCAGAATGATATTATGAACATAAATCTAGGGTGAGTGGTTTCATCTAGAAAATGAGACCAGCAGAAGTTCTCCTTGCAGCAGAGAAGGTTGATGGAGGTTCAAAGATGATGAATGGTTAAAAAGAGGGCAAATGGAACAAAGCAGTTCTCATTAACAGATGGTTCAAGGTCAACGGGAAGAGGATTTGACACTGTCGGGCAAAGGTTAAAGTGAGGATACCATTTTACTGAAAGAGCAGTTACAATGTGGAATTCTGAGCCTAAAACATGGTGGAAACTACATCAATGTGTCATCAAAATGGAATGCCATAAGCACTTAGAACACAATAAATTGCAGGTCAATGGGGAAAGTGGAAGGGAGTGGGACTGATATGATTATGCTTCTGGGAGCTGGAATGGAGTGGATGGGCATATCATGAGAATTGTATAATTCTATGGTTCCGTGGTCAAATTTCCAAGGAGTGTCAAGATCCCTTGCTCATTACATTCCACAGTCCAGAATGCGTTGTTTGTACAGACAGTACTCATAGTCAGGATCGAACCTGGGCCTCTGGCACAGTAAGGCAACAACTCAACCCCTGCGCCACTGTGCCGCCCCTTTTCCATCACGAATCGATGAAAGAAAATTCACTACGTTGGTTCATTTCGATGGCACGATCTGTTGACTGAATGTCATGAATAAGCACATTAAATTTGTTTTCTGCTTAAAATGTTTACTGTGACAAAATTTGCCAAGTAGATGCATTGCATCAGCCTCGCATTAGTAGCAGTGATTAAAAAGAAAACAGTCACCACATCGTGCCTTCAGGAATTAACCTTTAACATCTTTGACAACATTTCCCACACACTTGACCTCTACCTCAAGGAGGTACAAGGCCAGTAGTCTCACATGAACACTATCATCCAAACCTTATATCATTACTGATGTTGCCCACAACCAACAACTGATTAATATGCCACTCTGCAAAATAGTAAATAAGAATTATGACGTAAGCCGCAACTAACACATACACAAAACAATATTCGTTCATTCTCATTCAATTGTCGTTCCTGTAATTTGGGAAATATCACAAGACATCAAAAATCAGCTTAAGATGTTTAGGCCTAACAATATAGGAAAGTTTAGAGGGAAATGGGCCAAATGTGGACTAATGAGACTAACTTAGATACATTAGACATAACTTAGATGGTCTGAAGAAGGGTCTCGACTGTAAATGTCACCTATTCCTTCTCTCCAGAGATGCTGCCTGTCCCGCTGAATTAAGCCAGCATTTTGTGTCTATCTTAGATGCAACATCTCGGTCAACAACAACGAATTGGGCCAAAGGACTTGTTTCCATGCTGTGTGGCTCAACGTATTTATGACTCTAATATAAACCTTGCCCATGTTTCATTGTTTCCAAGTATGTTGGCCTATCTAAAATATTCAATGTAATGGTCATGTACATCATTCTTAGCTCTATTGTAATTAGCCTGACAATGATCTAATCCATAAACTAATGGTAACTATTTTGTGGGAGTTTTAATTGGCACGTGGTGTTAGCCTGGTTGAACAATTATCTTCCAATATTATTAAGGTAGTAAGGAAAGAATAAATATTATATATTATAGTGTATTCTACATACATTACAGATGAGAACTATTACTTTTCATTCAGGAAGCAAATGATTGTTCGTGCATATAACTTACTTTTATTTACGGTATTTACTTATTTGTCTATTTGATGATTTTAAAGCTGATAATAAAGGCTGCTCATTGAAGCACCGTTAGACGACAGTGCTCTCAGTCGATGCATTGGGATTGAACCAACGACTAAACATTTGTTCATTAGGCATCTCGAGGTGTGCCATGGAGCCGAATGACCCAGCGGGTGGGATGCTGAGATTGAGGAGGGGACCCATGCCGCCAAGAGTGAGGAGGGACCCACGCCATTGAGAATGGGGAGGGGCCGTGCAGCTGAGAATGAGGAGGGACCGACGCCACTGGGAGTGAGGAGGGACCTGTGCCACCATCAGCAACCCTGCTGGGGGCCACCGAGAACCTAAGGGGTCCCGGTGGGGAGCGCTGAGAATGTAGGGGAACCCATCAGGGGCGACAGGCCTGGATTACTGCTGCGAGAAGATAAGAATGTTCCAAGAACCGTTGAAATTTTGTGGACTTTGTGTAAAGGTGGTGGCTCTCTGGCTCCTGCCTCGGTGAGGTCTACTGTATGATTTAACCTGTATTGAATGCAAAAGCAAAGGATATCACTGTACCTAGGTACATGTGACAGTAAAGTACCATTGACATCTAATGAAAGGCATTTCAGTTCATTCTCGGGGTTACGGTTTCAAACCTAATCTGAACGGCAGAGTAAGTTACGGACAACGTTGAGGCTGTAGGGAGCTGCTGCACTAGTTTAAAGCTCACAGGCTGAATATTTTTAATACACAGAATATTTATGCCATTCAAGGAAAGACGGTCTCGCTAAAGGCCAAGACGGAAATCTGTTACTGATGTTCATGATCATCACGAGCCCCACTATGCTGACCGTTGAAGGCAGTGCAACCACTATATGCAGGCAGGTAGCCTTGGGCAGACGATCAGAGAGGAGGAAATAAGAGACCAGCCGAGATTATGCGGCAAAGACAGGAGAAGGCAGGAGAATGGGGTTAGGAGGGAGAGTTAGATCAGCCATCATTGAATGGCTGAGTAGACTTGATGGGCCGAATGGCCTAATTCTACACTATCCATTATTACCTTATGACCTTATGAGAGTTGCACGATTTCCTCCACGTTCCAATGTCAACGATGGAACATATAGTCTGACACGCTGCGCACAGAATTTCACTACAGCTTATAAAACACGATATCGAAAATATCCATTCCCAATGGAAAATGAAATAAATATGTAGTCGGACACAAAATGCTGGAGTAACTCAGCGGGACAGGCAGCATCTATGGAGAGAAGGAATGGGTGATGTTTTGGGTCAAAACCCTTCCTCAGACTGATGTCAGGGGAGTGGGTGGGACAGATATAGAATGTAGTCGGAGACAGTAAGACTGGTGGGAGAACTGGGAAGGGGGAGGGGATGGAGAGAGAGGGAAAGCAAGGGCTATTTGAAGTTAGAGGAGTGAATGTTAATACCGCTGGCATGTAACCTACCCGTGAAACATGAAACCCGTGGAAATTTCCTCCAATTTGTGCTGGACAATGGAGGAGGCCCAGGGCAGAAGGTTCAGATTGGCAATGGCCTTCTCCATTGTCAGAGTGAGGTCCTCATATTTCACTTGGGTAGCATACACTGGGCCTCCTCCATTGTCTGAGTGCTATCTCTCTCCCACCCACTGACATCAGATGATGGGTCTCAACCCGAAACGTCACCCATTCCTTCTCTCCAGAGATGCTGCTTCTCCTTCTGTTACTCCTGCATTTTGCGTCTACCTTTGATTTAAACCAGCATCTGCAATTCTTTCCTGCACAGAAATAAATAAGTATATGTTGCAATTTAAAAAAAAATACCTTTCAAGAAAAGTTGATAAATGTCATTGTCAGCAAGAAGTGTAAACCTCTAGGCAAATGTTCCATTTCTACATTGTGGAATTGTTTATTGCAATTCCATGCTGACACTACTGTCTGTTGTGCGTAAAGATCAGCAGCTCTTCAATTGTGTCGCGAGCTGCCATTTTTTTGTAAGTCATTCTGCAGAGCTGCCTCGAAGACCACCAACACTTAGAATGCAGGGCATGCTTGTCATTTGCTCAGTTTCTGCGACCGCGATTCTCTTTAGCAATGATTGGTAAAATCAGAGCATGACTGCTCTGCAGATGTAACCCTGGCAATCACGCTGTATGAGGCAAGATGGTCGGCATACAGGGAGACAGCAGTTAATAAAGAAAATGGCGAGAGAGAGAGAGAGAGTGAGAGAGAGAGAGCGAGAGAGAGAGAGGGAGAGAGATTGTGAGAGAGAGAGAGAGAGAGCGTGAGCGAGAGCGCGAAAGAGAGAGGGAGGGAGAGTGAAGTGCTTACTTTTATTCATGGGTGTAATAACAGTGCAGAATATGCTTACATTTTCTTTGAGGTAATACATCATCAAAATGATGGCCTAGTTGGAGAAAGCCCATATTATGAGGCAGTTGAGAAATAGCTATGTTGTGAGCCTGCAGCAATATATTTCTAAACTGACGAAATATTTGCAATAGCAAAATGAAATTACCTTGCTTTAATTTAAAAATAAATTACAAAAAAATTCTAAAGCTGTATCCCTAGCCAGATTTTTGCATCGAGCATTTTGGTGATTTTACTAAAATCCGACTGTGCGTACATTTATCCATTAAAATAAGGTGTCAGAACTGCTTGAAACAAACAGAGCACCAACACACATTGTGCTGCTAAGTGTTGTAAAAATGTACATAATTTGATAACACTGTCTCAAACTCAGAATTCAACCATCACATAAGTATATATTATGAACTCAGTGACATAATTCCCTCTTCTAATATTGCCATGTCTGCCTTCTAAAACCAATAATGTGCAAAACACATTTTAACACAATCATAGCTATGAATTAAATCTTTCATTGAAATATTTTTATATTTAAGTTGGAGCACCTCACTTCCTGAATAGTATAAACTGGCATCTTATATTATGAGATTCTTTTGTAATTATACTGGTATATATTCCATTTTGCATTTTTACCATGCATAGTCAATAAAAGCCATATAAAAGGATTGCTATTTGGATGAAAAATTAGCCGATTCACTGTTTTGTTTTTATAAGCCAGTTGTGTGGAAATGTAACCAGATTCCTTTGAAATGACAATAACGTGGAGACCGTATAAACAGTTAATTATTAGGAGAACTTTCCATTAAGCTTGTGAATTTTATCAACCAGTTTAAATTTGTGATTGCTTTCAGTGGAAATTTACAGCAAGGGCATTAAAATGTTTAAAGATATGTTCTTGATTATCTCCTTGCTAATCTTATAATTTGACAGCATTAATTTAATTGCTGGTACCTTTTAAAAAAAAAATGTTCAACAGCAAAGTAGAATATAACGTGAATTAATTGACTTAGTGATGAAGTGTGCGAATGTCTTGCTGCCTTCCAAGCAAGTGATCCCTGGTTAGAATGCTCGAATTACCTGTTACAAGCTGCTCATTCAGGTACAATTGAGTCTTGCCAATATTCTTATAGATTGCTAGATGGAATGTTAGCAGTAGGCCAGGCTGGGAGGGGGGGGGGACTGCAACACTCACTAAGTCAGTTTGCCGGCTATAAGCATGTATCCCATTGAGTAATTGTAGGCCATTTTTGATGGATGTCAAGGAGATGCTTGTGGCTCTGCCTGATAAGTAAATTGGAGGACAGGGAGCAATAAACCAGCTGTGCAAGGGAGTAAAGTAAAGAGTCTAAAATACACGTTCACTCAAAGAAAATGGGCTAGCTTGTTTTGATTCACATGGGCCCCAAGTAGATATTAAATATCCAAGACAGGTATCAAAGAAAGGCCAGTCTCTTCCACTTTCGTACAAGCATCCTGTGAATATTTATCTGAAAATATATGTGGCTGGCAGCGCTCTTTGCGTTCAGGAGACATATCATTACATTTCTTTCTTTTGTAAATGTATTCTTTTAAAATAAAATTTTGAATTCATAATTGTTGCAAGATTACCAGGGCTGGTTATATTAACAGTTTCAGGACTAGTTGGCTTCCCAAGGACACAAACACACAGTCAAGATCACAATTTTGTTAAATCAGTCCTGACATCTACATCCAAATGAATAGTCAAAGTAGGCCAACTAGTTCGCACGGCTGAGCAGGCACGAGCCAAGTCAATATTTAAGGACCCTTTTCCAGAACCAGTTCACATTGAGCTTGATCACAGGATACCACTGCTATTTAGTATCTTTCAAGAAAGGAACCATTGAGTTTGTAACCATGTTAAATCTCCGGTATGGCCTTCCTTTTGTTTACTTACTGTATCTATCCAGTGTTCAATAAATCTGCTTGGCAGCTTGTAGCTGAATCTAAGGTGTAATGGAAAGCTCATTTCACCAACTTCCATTTATGAAGAGGATCATTTGAGAACACATAATAAAGCCAAAATAGAACAGTGATACTTTTCTCTCACCGAATGTGTGTGCGACAAATTATTGGCCAATTCAGCTGGTAAAAGCACGCTTAGGTACCTGCAGCAAATGTGCATAGCTATGGGTGCAATCTGAACCAGCGTAAAATAACAATCACTTGGAATTAGATCGCTCCTTTAATGTGGAGAGATAAAAATGACATCATATTTCACAGAGATGCAATTAAAAATGGATTGTCATGTGTATTGCTTCAAGGAGTTTCATTCCAAGCTGAGTTATGCCAGAAAAGATGAATGTAGAATCACAGGGTCAAAGCCAATGGACTTCATAAGAAGTTACAAAAATAATGCTGGAGGAACTCAGCGGGTGAGGCAGCATCAGTGGAGGGACACCAACCCGAAACGTCGTCTGTCCATTCCCTTCACAGATGCTGCCTGAGCTGCTGATTTCCGCTAGCAGTTTGTTTTTAACTCATGATTCCCGCATCTGCAGTAACTTGTAACAAAACTTCAAAATAATTAAAGGGGCTGTCCCACTCGGGTGATCTAATTGGCGAGTTTGAAAAAATGACATGTTGAAGACCTCCTTCTCTATGTAGAAGGCCTCCTTCAAATATGTTGAAAACTAGCTACGACTAGCCACGACTAACTTCGGAAAAATTGGACACCGAATAGTGGAGGGCGAAGATGACCTCCTTTGATCTCCTTCGACCTCCCTTCGACTATGATGAAGACTATCTATGACTATCCCCGACTACCTTCGACTACCCTCGATTACCTACGACTAACATGATGACCTACTACGACCTACTACGACTATACCTACGATTAAAAAAAGTATCAATTTTTCCATGGCGACCTTTTTTTACTCGCGGGCATTTGAAAAAACGCCGCGACCTAGCTGAGGCCTCGAGTACACAGAAACCACTCTCGAGCATGAAGGAGAGTTACAAAGACCTCCTACGACCTTTTGTCGACCGTGCTGCAAGTAAGAGTCGAGGGAAAACTCGCCAGAACTCGCGGATTAGGTCGCCCAAGTGAGACAGGCCCTTAACTATTATTCCTTAACAGGGATGAAATGAAAAGCAAAGGGATTGTCCTAATAGATATTTTTCACTGGATTTTGGTTTTTAAATAGAAAATCTGAATCTAGGGACACATTTTCTAGATCCTGTTGAAATGCAGCAGAATGCCAGCACGGCATGGATCTGGAAACAAGGAACTGCAGATGCTGGTTTACATAAAAGGACACAAAGTGCTGGAGTAACCTAGTGGGCCAGACAGCATCTCTGGCGAACATGGCTAAGTGTTGTTTCAGGCCTGGATCTGTCCTATTTCCCAAAGTCCCTCCAGTTCTTCGGATTAACAACTACCCAGTTCACCGTCAGGTCCCATGAATTTTTTATAGTCTTTGGCTGAAATATGTGGCCCAGTTATTATGGCACATCTCCTCCAAGGCGCACTGATTGTAAGAGATCATAAGGTCATTTCATCTAGTTGAATAGAATATTCAATTTGCATGCTGGGCCGGTGCACTGATTTAACACTGATGGTGGCAATGAGACATCCGGCATGTGGACAAATGAGAACATTCAAAGTGGCTTTCCCACATAAAGGCTGCTCAGGAGACCGCGCACTCTTCCACACTTTAGACAGGAAGAAATGACTGAAACTATCTTGGCTGGCTGGGAATTCTCTGCTACCTAACACTTTGGTTTTCAAAGGCTGCCTGGCTGGAATAAGATCAGATGCCAAAAAACAATGGGAAGCAAACCAAAAGCTGTGGGTGTTTAGGAGCTTACATTAATAAACATAAGCCATGAGTTCAAAAAGACTTAAAATACTGACAAACAAAATTATACATGCTTTGTAGAAATGAAGCAAAAATGTTTGATAGCACTCTGCAGTGTTAACACAGGCCAGAAAACAGAACAGAAGACATTTTTACTCAAATATGACAAAATCTTGATTTTTGGAAATTGGACAGTTAAATGCAAAACTACTGATTGATCTGAATACTCAACCTTACGACTTCAGACAAATTATAAAAATACTCGGAAGGAAATGAGTGTCCAGTATTACCAGATAATCCTCTTGGGGCAGAGAGGGGAACTGTTTTCAGGTAGATCAGTACTAGTTTCCATTTCAATAGCACTCACAGCTTACAAAAGACGTCTCACCCCTTAGAGGGTCTTGTGCACTGAGGGAACAATAAGCTCTGGTTTAAGAATAACCTTTACATATTTCTGTTAAAAATAATAAAGGCACATAGTTGAAATACATTTTATTACCGAAGCTTTTTTGAAAGACTGTTACCTTTGTTGTATGCTTGCTGATAACGTACAACATCCGATGTTGGGTTGCACTTACTGATGTGACATAAATCATAAATGCATTATAATCTTGCCTCTGATTTTTAATGGATGAATAGCTAACCAATCTTGCCCCTTAATTTTTTTATGGTAGTCGAAAGCATAGCTGCCTGTGGTAATCAAACTGAAGGGTGATGTGTAACTCTCGATTATCTTAATTTGTGATTATTTTTTTGAAAATCAAGCCGTATAGATTGTCTGTATTTAACTGGGCTCTTAATCGGATTTGGACAAAGTCAGTGGGTGCTGCAGTGGAAACTGAAATTAGTTTGGGTGGCTTCCATCAGGTTTGGAATAGACATAGTCTACAACATGAAGCAGTCATCATTTGTTTGTAAGTGGAACCTTCCAGCAAACAGACAGAAAAAAAAGGTTTGGAAAGACAATGGACTATCACATGAGTGCATTTTTTGTGTCGAGCATTATGCACACACATCGTTACATTGTATTTACTTTCCACAATGGTTTATAGCTGCGTAAACATATTTAGTATTTTATTCCCCTCTTCTTATTAAACTCATCTACGTCATAAAAATATGGTGAGTATATGTTCCTTGAGCAGACTCGTATATGAAATATAGGTGATAATAATAGGCAATAGACAATAGGTTCAGGAGTAGGCCATTCGGCCCTTCGAGCCAGCACCGCCATTCAATGTGATCATGGTTGATCATCCCCAATCAGTACCCCGTTCCTGTCTTCTCCCCATATCCCCTGGCTCCACTATCTTTAAGAGCCCTATTTAGCTCTCTCTTGAAAGTATCCAGAGAACCGGCCTCCACCGCACACTGAGGAAGAGAATTCCACAGACGCACAATTTTCTGTGTGAAAAAGTTTTTCCTCATCTCCGTTCTAAATGGCTTACCCCTTATTCTTAAACTGGTTCTGGACTCCCCCAACATCGGGAACATGTTTCCTACCTCTTGCGTGTCCAGACCCTTTATAATCCCTTCATCTAAATCATCAATGTATATTGTAAATAGCTGCGGTCCCAGCACCGAGCCTTGCAGTACCCCACTAGTCACTGCCTGCCTTTCTGAAAGGGAGCCGTTAATCCCTACTCTTTGTTTCCTGTCTGCCTACCAATTTTCTGTCCATGTCATCAGTCTACCGACAAGACCATGTGCCCTAATTTTGCCCACTAATCTCATGTGGGACCTTATCAAATGCTTTCTGAAAATCCAGCTACACTACATCCACTGGCTCTCCCTTGTCCATCTCTTTAGTTACATCCGCAAAAATGTCCAGAAGATTAGTCAAGCATGATTTCCCGTTCGTAAATCCATGCTGACTCGGACCGATCCTGTTACTGCTATCCAAATGTGCTGCTATTTCATCTTTTAAGATTGACTCCAGCATCTTCCCCACCACCTGTATTCTCTCTCCGCCTTTCTTAAAAAGTGGGATAACATTAGCTACCCTCCAATCCACAGGAACTGATCCTGATTCTTTAGAACATTGCAAAATGTTCACCAATACATCCACAATTTCTAGAGCCACTTTCATATGTACCCTGGGATGCAGACAATCAGGCCTTGGGGATTTATCAGCCTTCAGTCCCATCAGTCTATCCAACACCTTTTCCTGCCTAATGTGGATGTCCTTCAGTTCCATCCCAGATCCTCTGGCCACTAGTA
Source organism: Raja brachyura (assembly GCA_963514005.1). The sequence continues at coordinate 42,805,993 of OY740797.1, read as the reverse complement.
CATCAGGAAGATTGATTGTGTCCTCCTAAGTGAAGATGGATCCAAAGTACCTGTTCAACTCATCTGCCATTTCCTTGTTCCCCATAATAAATCAACTTTTTTTAGTCGTCAAGGGTCCAAGTTTGGTCTTAACTATTTTTTTCCTCTTCACATACCTAAAAAAGCTTTTACTATCCTCCTTTGTATTCTTGGCTTGCTTACCTACGTACCCAATCCTCTTGCTTCCCGCTCATCTTTGCTACGTTGTACTTCTTCTCTTTTATTTTTACGCTGTCCCTGACGTCTCTTGTCAGCCACGGTAGCCCCTCACTCCCATTGGAATCTTTCTTCCTCTTTGGAATGAACTGATCCTGCACCTTCTGTATTATTCCCAGAAATACCTCCCATTGTTGTTCCACTGTCATCCCTGCTCGGGCATCTTTCCAGACAACTTTGGCCAGCTCCTCCCTCATGGCTCCATGGTCCCCTTTGTTCAACTGTAACACTGACACCTCCGATTTACCCTTCTTCCTCTCCAATTGTAGATTAAAACTTACCATATTATGGTCACTACCTCCTCATGGTTCCTTAACCTCAAGTTCCTTTATCGAATCCAGTTCATTACACAACCCCAAATCCAGAATTGCCTTCTCTCTGGTGGGCTCCAATACAACTGCTCTAAGAATCCATCTCGGAGGCACTCCACAAATCCTTTCTTGGGGTCCAGTACCAACCTAATTTTCCCAGTCTACCTGCATGTTGAAATCTCCCATAACATCTGTAGCATTACCTTGATGACATGCCAATTTTAACTCCGGATTCATCTAGCACCCTATATCCAGGCTACTGTTTGGGGGCCTGTAGATAAGTCCCATTAGGGTACTTTTACCCTTACAATTCCTTAAGGGCCTGTCACACTAGCGCGCGATTAGACGCGATAAGCGCGACAAATTCGGACGCGGGGGTCGCGTGGGGGTCAGGCGATCCCGGTGCGAGTGAAGGGCCTGTCACACTAGCGCGCGATTACACGCGCGACGTCCGAAGGAAGGACGTTATTTTCATCACGTGACGATGCGCATGAGCATGCGCGTTGCACGACGTCGGGCAGTGACGTCATCACGCAACGCCACGCTGAAGAAGCACAACGTCAAAACGTCATCACGTTCCGCGCGACAGGATTTTGCCGCGCGTAATTTTTAAGCAGTGTCGGTTTTTGGACACTACGCGCGATGTCGACACCAGCTACACACGAGTCCGCGCAACTCCACGAGACTCCGGCGATCGCAGTGGGACAGGGTCACGCGAGGCCGGACGACTAAAGCGACCACGGTAGGTCGCGCTTGTCGCGTCTAATCGCGCGCTAGTGTGACAGGCCCTTTAGTTCTATCCATACTGACTCTACATCTCCTGTTTCAATGTCACCGCTTGCAGGGGACTGAATTTCATTCCTCATCAACAAAGATACCCCACCCCCTCTGGCCACCTGTCTGTCTTTTTGATAGGAGGTATACCCTTGGATATTCAGTTCCCTGCCCTGGCCCTCCTGCAGCCATGTCTCTGTAATTCCCACAACATTATACTTGCTAATTTCTAACTGAGCCTCAAGCTCATCCACTTTATTTCTTATACATCGCGCATTCATATACAACACTTTGACCGGTATTCACCTCCCCTCTCACACCACTCGCAATTGGCCCTGACCTTACTCTCTTATCCCTTCTCGAACTTTCCTGCCCATTAATTTGGGAGTATTTTGTAACTTTTCCTGTACTCACTTCCCTTTTAACTCCATCTTTATACTCCCAATTTGTCAATCCCCCCCCACCCCCCCCCCCCCCACTATTTAGTTTAAATTGATCTAATGGAATAATGCTCAGCTGAGCACGATACTATGACATGAATAGACATATGTTCTGCCACTATGATATGTAATAACTCATTAGTTTAGAGATACAGCGCAGAAACTGGCCCTTCGGCCCACTGAGTCCGCACCGACCAGTGATCTCCGCACATTAACAACATCCCACACACACTTGGGACAATTGTACACGTAAACCAAACCAATTAACCTACAAACCTGTACGTCTTTGGATTGTGGGAGGAAACCGAAGGTCTCGGAGAAAACCAACACAGTCACGGGGAGAACGTACAAACTCCGTACAGACAGCACCCTTAGTCGGGATCGAACCCGGATCTCTGGCGCCGTTAGTGCTGTAAGGCAGCAACTCTACCGCTGTGCTACCATGCCATCCTCATCTCCCTGAAGTATCTGAAAGTTCATCAAATAATAAATTTAGGGATTTTGGAACACAGAATCGAACCAGTTAGCAAATCAATTTAATGGACATTGTACTGTGAATGCCTTAGGCTCCAGAATGCTTCAAGCGTTCCCATTGTCTGTGCAGTACAGATCAGGAGAATGATGGAATCATGTCCATTTACCTGGAACTCTGCAGGTACAACAACACTCAATTAGCGCAACACCTTCCAGTTCAGAGTGGAACAATGAAATGCTTGTATTTTCATATGACAATTTATTTTCATTAAGGGGTTCTATGTACAAAACATAGTGACGCAAACTGTGGCGATTGCCCCCATTTTATTAGTTCTGTGTGGAACAGATTTCCCATCAATTGTTGTGTTTGATTGGTACTCGGGTGAGCAAACCTTCAAGAAATGAGAAAGAAACCAAGTGTTAAGCTCTGGTTTTCCTGTTCACCTGCCTTTCTTTTATTCTGCAAGAATCTTTCTACAGTAGAAAGAAAGAGGTCTTCGTTTTGCGTATGGCGTGCACAGCCTAAAGTTGTAGGACAACATGTTCTATTTGATCTTATTTTGATAATCTTGCTGCCAATGTACGCTGCCATCGGAGTGGAGATGATTGTCTGCCTTGTTGTAGAGTGTAGATTTGTGGAAAGGGGCTGGAAAATGAGGCAAGGGTCCTTGTCTTGGTTCATCCTGAACTGCTCCATAAAACAGACGGCTCTCATTTTGGTCTGTTCCCAGGGACAGATTCGTAGATGGACATGAAGTGCTGCTGGCGCATGATAAGCTCGGTGAAAGATGCTCTTTGGTCTTCCCGAAACTTGTTGGGTCACCCGGCAGAGTGGAATGTCCCTCAGGGAATGTTGCCGACCGCCCCATTCCAGACTGCAGGAGTAGGTGTTGAGGGACTTGCTGAAGCCTGGTGCAGCTAATGGCAAGGCTCTGTGGGAGAGGACCACAGTCAATGCTGCACATTGACAGGCAGTCTCTGGAGGGTGGGACACTCCTCAAACAAGAGAAGGGATACCACCACGGGGGGGGGGGGCATGAGATTGGCAGGGGAGCTTGGTTTAAAGATATTTACAAACACTGTTGAATATGATACTAATGAATGTATAGACGCTGAGAATGTCGCAAGGGTTTTTTTAACTGCTCTTATTTTGCATGTATTTTTTCATTCAGAATAAAGTTTACTTTTGAAAAAAAATGTAAGGAGCATTTACCAGAATGATTAACATCGGTGAATTGGCAGAAAATCTGATGAACACTTGGTGTTTACCAAAGCAGATCACTTAGATGAATTGATCTTCTCTGCATTAGTAGCTTATCCAATGGGCTCCTAAAGGGCATGTCCCACTTGGCCGCCATTTGTGCGTAATTTACGCGACATCATTTACTCATCACGACGCATGTTGCGCGCGTCATGACACGCACCTGATGCGCGCATGGAGTGCATTACGCGCGCATGGTGCGTGGTGACATAGGCAGTGACGTGCAGTCGCGTGCGGCTCCCCAGGATTTTGGGATGTACAAAACATTCACGCGCCATCTGCGTGACGCACAAAAGATGGGCAAGTGGCACAGGCCCTTAACTCTTTAAAAAAAAACAATTAATATCATATTATATCATGCAGAGCCAAATATTTTCGCAGTGTTTTACTTCTAATTGAAGAAGATGCTTCAGGAAGCCAGGCAACGGATAAAAAGGAGAACAGGAAGGAGGAGTATTTGCAACAGGATGAAGGGGCATTCTCTCGGATGGCTGATGAAATGCACATGTTGCAGCTCGGCTCAGATCAAGGTAGTCACAAGGTACACTGAGTAAAGAAAACCATAGAAGGCATGGGTTTGGACCATGGACCACATGTTTCCAGGTTATCTGTAGATGGAGGAGACGTAGCATCAAGAGCAGCACGGTGGCACAGCGGTAGAGTTGCTGTCTTACAGTGCCAGAGACCCGGGTTCAATCCTGACTATGGGTTCTGGCTGTATGGAGTTTGTACGTTCTCCCCGTGACCTGCAGGGGATTTCTCCCAAGGGGACTCCAGTTTGCTCCCACACTCCAAAGACGTACAGATTTGTGGGTAAATTGGCTTTGGTAAAATTGTAAATTGTCCCTAGTGTGTGCAGGATAGTGTTAGTGTGAGGAAATCGCTGGTCAGCCCAGACTCATTGGGCCACGGGGCCTGCTTCTGCGATGTATCTCTAAATTTAAAAAAACTAAACCTGGGAAGAAGATTGGAAAAGAGGAAAATCAAAACTAAACTACTGTTTTGAAAAAAATGAAATGAAAACAAAAAATGTTGGTAAAACTCAGCAGATAAGGCAGCATCTGGAAAAAGAGAAACAGTTAATGTTTCAGGTCAAAGGAACGTCTTTGGAACAGAGAAAGGAAAAAAAAAACTAAGTTGGCCTCCTTGTCTGGAGTAGAGTGCATCATCTGGTGGTCAGAGAAATGACCAGATGACCAGGGGTCTTATCAGTGGTAAGATTGCAATTAGCTACAGGTGGAGGTAGGATTCGAGTCTGGGACTGGTTTGAAGGTGGCTTGATATTGCAAATTTGGAGAGATCAAGGCTACATAGCTGCTAGGATATTTGTTGGGGCTGAGGGAATGCTGTTTTGAATGGCAGGTATTTGTTGAAACTGGGGCTTTCCTGAATCCAGTACTCAGCATTGGATCACACAGAATACACAGTTCTTACAAAGTCTTGTTTCTGCATGAGATGACTGTGCTGCCCATGAACCATGCCTGTTTTCATACACAATTGTGGATGTACCCATGCCAATATGCAGTGATAACTCATTGAATGACACCACACATGCCCAGGTGCCACCATGCATTACTGCCTAGTCACAAGGAGTGTTGCATGTGACAATATTATTCATGTTTCACGTGCAGTGGTTGCAGGTACTGCTGTATCTGTATCATCGGGACAGTAAGGGAAGTGAAGTCAGTCATGGGAGCCTTTTAAAAAATGACAGATTAGAAAGCAAAGTTTATATACAAACACTTAATGAACTTACACCACATTTCCCTTTGGGCTACTTGCACTCACATATCAGTTGTGTGGTGGGAATGGCAATGCCGACACACAAATAGAGCAGGCGGTGACGAAGTGAGAGTGAACTAAGCCTTCAGGTCGAGCTTCACTCAGTGGAATTTCTACCTGAATGATTCACCTATCTGTGGAATTTATACAATAACTTCCCTAATAGTGGTTAGATTAGGCATACAATTTATCATTACAATGTCAGCAAAGCTGTCGGAAGAGTTGGGGGAGGTGGCAAATGATGTGCTTCAAAGCAGAATGAACTTGTGAAGAAAAATCACAGAATGCAATTACACTCCATCAAAGTATAGATGTTCAAAATTATCTTTAATATTTGAACTTTCTCTGAAATCTATGTAAGTACAAAGTTTAAACCCTTAGGCACAGGTTAAGAATTAGGAAGAAAAACTGTAAACTCCACATTAACACAGTCACAGCATGTTGATCTTTTATCTTTAGCAAAATGTTAATCTCCAACATGTTTTGCTCTGCATGTCTATCTCACTTCAGCAGGAGTCAGATCCAGATTCAGATTAGTTTTTGTTATATACACCAGGTGGAATGAAATTCCTTGTTCGCATGAAGCTCTTGGGTAAACAATATTTATGATGGATACAACAGTTATAAATGCAATGCAGAGTAACGCAAAGATTGCAATCTGAAGTAGTGCAAAAACACAATGGTGCAATAATGGGTTAATTGATGAGGTAGAGTTGAGAATGAGTAGGTGGCTACAGCTCTGGGAAGGGGACGTGAAAGAGGTGATAGGTTCAGGAATCTGATAGCCATGTGGAAGAAGCTCTTCTTAAACCTGCACATGTGGGCATTCGATCTTCTGAATCTCCTCCCAGAATGTGGAAGAAGGAAGAGGGAACGGGAAGGGTGGCAGGAATCCTTGATGATACTTCCAGCCTTCCTCATGGAAAGTAGACTGGATGGAAGGAAGTGGTGATCTTGCAGTGGACTGAGCTGCTCTATCTGTAGGTTCAGTGGTCGGGAGTGGAGCAGTTGCCTTACCAAGCTGAGATGCACCTGTCAGAATATTTCCTATAGACGTTCGAGGGAACATGAAAAGCCGAATCTTTTCTGATGCTTAAGAAAGAAAATATGCTGATTTGCTTTCTTGAATGCCGCATTAGTGCGAAGGGACCAGGTTAGGTTGCTGGTGATAAGACTGCCAGTTGTCTTTACAACAACTCAGTTGATAAAGGATAGTGCTGTGTTCGTCACCCAATAGCTCCATCTTAGGCCAACAACAAACTATTTCATCTTGCTGATGTTAAGGGCTAGGTTGTTGTTCTAACACCACGACACAAATAACAAATTCAGGCTTGGTTTGATAGGGTGATTTGTAAACATAACATATATGGAATTTTAGAAAAGTGGATGTACTGAAAACTTCAAATAATTTCACCGTAGAATAATCAGGCAACTGGATAATCATATTAATATATATATATTTGTACCAATTGACAGATGAGACTAAATGTATCCATTATAACTCAATGAAAATAAACTTTTTAATGTGAATCTTTTTTAGTGGTAAGTTGTTTGCTTTCTCAGTACTGTTACAAGATTTTAGCAACAAGATTGTTACATAACATAAGCTCATTGCAACCTTTTAGTTAACTCACCTTCAGAATAAAAGCTTGAAATGGATACTAGCAAGTAAACACAGGGAGTTTGTAGATAAGGTAAGAATTATTAAAGGGCCTGTCCCACTTACGTGATTTTTTCGGCGACTGCCGGCACCCGTCATAGTCGCAGCAGGTTGCCGAGAATTTTCAACATGTTAAAAATCCAGCGGCGACCAGAAAAAGGTACGACACTTTGGGCGACTACTCACGACCATACAGGCATCACCCCGCGACATGTCCAAAGAGTCGTACCTAGATTTTCAACACGTTGAAAATTTTCGGCGACCTGCTGCAACTATGACAGGTGCCGACAAGTAGCCAAAAAAATTGTTAGCATTAAGGACAGGCCCTTAATGCTACTTAAAGCTGACTGTATGGTAGGTGAGCTGGACACACAAAATCAATATTAGGTGAATGTACTGCAATGATAAATCATGCAGATAAGAGGCAAATTAAATTAATTAGAGAGGTGTGATGTAACATAGTTAATGAGGTGGAGTAAGGAAAGGGAAAATACCATAAATGGGAGGTGTAAAAGGACAGAAAGATTTTAGAATTGTGTCCACAAAACTTTAAAGGTAGCGGGACAGGTGGACAAATTAGTTAAAAAGGCAGAAGGGATGCTTTCCGTTATTAACTTAGTATCGAGTATATAAACAAGGATATTATGCTAGGATTGGATACAATCAATCATGGGCGGAAATCGTGCGGGGGTGCGGGGGCGCTCGTCCCCCTCATGTTTCGAGAGGGGGGAAACAATCGCCCCCCCCCCCCCATGTTTTGTAATCCGGATTTTGAAATTTGGTGAAAAAAAACAATTAAAATCTCCACTTTCCACGAGACAGTGGGGGGGTCACTGTTAAGCGCTTGTTACATGTCTCTATTAACACCGTATTAACATGATGTGTCACCATTTGTGTTTTGACCTTCCAAAGCTGTCTGATGTGGGTACAATTACCATTTGAACTAATTGGATGTATTGGTGGATGGGAAAGATTAAAACGGGTATCGGATTTAAACGGGCCAGGTCATTAAGGAATCTGGACGAACGGGTTTCCTGGCTGGCTTGCAGGTAAGTCCCTCACTCACGTTATTTAGTATGTTTTTCCCATATCTCTCTCTCTCCCCCTTCCAAGGTTGGTTCTTCTGTTTGCCTTTATTTACTTCAGTTGTATTTGTTTGTGTTATTTATCACACTGTAGCTTTTGAAAAATTCAAGCGGGTATCAGACGCTTTCTAAGGGCTGAAGCGACCCATTTGCGAGGCCTTTCATCGCCTGGGGCGGCTTAAAATCAAATTGCTGCATCGAGGCCATCGAGGATCCTGATGTTGAAGACCCCGCCGTCCGATTTTAAGCTGCGCCGGGCGATGAAAGGTCCCACGAACAGACCTATTCAACCCCGCGATTCGGGGCGGACGAAGCTGCTGTTGCTGGAGTTCAGAGTCGGCCACCAACCAGGTCAGCTCCCGATGTTACCGTCCACAGGGCCCACGGCTGAAGCCTCCAAAGCTTCGCATGTGTGTGTGAGCGTGCTTGTGTGTGTGAGAGCACATGTGTGTGCGTGCGACTGGCAAAAAATTGTATCCCCCCCATGTTTTTATAGCGATTTCCACCCCTGATTATCAATCTTGATTAGGCCCCACCCTCCCCGCAAAAAACCCACCTTATATCTATGCCTTCTGATATTTGACATTTCCACTCTTGGAAAAAAAGACTATCTACCATATATATCTATGCCTCTAATAATTTTACATACTTCTATCAGGTCACCCACAGCCACCAATGCTCCAGGGAAAAGAGTCCCAGTTTGTCTAACCTCTCCTTATGCTTCTTAGAGATAACATACTTCAATCCAAGCACCATATGGGTGAACCTCTTCTGCACCTTCTCCAAATCTTTCACACTCTTCCCACAGTATGGTGACCACAAATGCAATTCATTTTTACTCTCCTTTGGTGACGTTATTTATATATAGGTTCAATTTTTAAGTTGTATATTGTGGATACCATGCTTCTGTTTGTGTTTGTTATCTTATCTTGAGAAATTCCGACTAACATGGTTCAATTGGGAGTAGAAGTTGAATATCAACCGCGGTACTTTTGTGTAAATCAGGCAGCAGTATTTTTGGATAAGTTACGATAATATTCTACATACGGATCAAAATTGTTATTCCACTGCCGAAAAAGAAAGGAAGGAGGAGACTTAATTAAAACAATATGTTTAAGAAAACTGCAACTTTATGGCAGTGCTCTTGTTGAATTATATGATTCCGAATCCTGGCAAAAATGTATTGGTGGAAATCAAGTAGACTACATTCCCAACAATGGGAATGATTCCAGTTTAATTTTTAACACAACCCTAACCCTGAAACTTAACATTTCCTTCATCTACAGTATATGATACAGCGAGGAGATTACAGTGAATCTGGAAAACTGAACCCTTGCCAGAAAGTATTGGCTTCAAACGAACAAAAGTGATTGTGAGTGTTTAAGAAGGAACTGCAGATGCTGGAAAATCGAAGGTAGACAAAAATGCTGGAGAAACCCGGCCGGTGAGGCAGCATCAAGGAGCGAAGGAAATAGGCAACGTTTTGGGTCGAGACCCTTCTTCAGACTGATTCGAGGGTGGGGGGGGAGGGGGGAGCTGGAAGAAGAAAGGAAGAGGCGGGGACAGTGGGCTGAAGGGGAGGAGAAAGCAGGGACTACCTGAAATTAGAGAAGTCAATGTTCATACCGCTGGGGTGCAGACTGCCCAGGCAAAATATGAGGTGCTGCTCTTCCAATTTACGGTGGTCCTCACTCTGGCCATGGAGGAGGCCCAGGGCAGAAAGGTCGGATTCGGAATGGGAGGGGGAGTTGAAGTGCTGAGCCACCGGGAGATCAGGTACGTTAATGCGAACTGAGCGGAGGTGTTGGGCGAAGCTATCGCCAAGCCTTTGCTTGGTCTCACCGATGTAGAGCAGCTGGTATCTAGAGCAGCGGATGCAATAGATGAGGTTTTAGGAGGTGCAGGTGAACCTCTGCCACACCTGGAAAAGTGATTGTGAGACTCACAGACTGTCAACAAGTTATGTTCCTGGTTCCCTTGATGACATTTTATTAAGATTTTTCTTACAGCCTGAAGCTGGTATGATTGCTATCTTTAGCATTTCAGCACTTCACGTCTGCAAATGCATTCAGGACCGAGTTCGCATTTCCTTTTATATGTTAAACTTCCATTGCTTGTACTGAGCCTATTTCTTGTAATTTTACTGACAATGGCTTGAATTCAGCAAATAACAAACACCATTGTATTTTGAAACATCATGAATTGAGTTTTGCAATAAATGTGTGCGGGGAAGTTCTTTTGGCTCTGCGCTGGACTCTCAGAGATTGAGAGGTATGCTTGCTGCTACTACGTTGGCACATTTCCTTCTTCAAGGTTCAACTGAGCTCTTTAACTCTTTCTGCCCTGCTGCACAATAATAATCTGTAAATCAGTATGTTTTTTTGTTCCTAACAGGGTAACGATTCTGCGTAGTCACATATGCATTGTAGACCTTTCTGTTTTTAAGACAAGCTTGTGCCTTAAACCGAGTTTGGCGACAGTTGGTCATAATTGAACTTTTCCAAGGCTGGGAAGTCACGATGCTTATTTCCGCAAAGGCTGTGACATCTTTTTGTTTCAAAAGTTATTAATTTCTTTTGCAGCAGAGGTTAATATTGGTAACATATTGTTTATACAACTCATGCTTTTGACCTCTGCTCTTTGTCTATGGTTCCTGTCAGTCACAGATCCGGGATTCAGCTGAAGAACATCGATCAGTGGCCAATGCTTGTTGCTTTCATAGCGCCGGTGAAAATGTAACTTAAAAAAAAAGAAATGGCTTGGAAATGCCTTATTTTCTCCTTTTCCCTGAGGAAGGGATCTTTGGCTCCCATCTAATTGTGCACAATATTTAATTGTCCAGTGTCTCCCGAGATCGGAATATTGTGGGAAGATGGTTTGGGGAGGTCATCTTCACAAAAATTAACACCAATAAGATTTGGTTTTTGGCTCGACCAGGTGACGCACATATTGAATTCTGGCTTTCCAATTATTTCAAATGGAAAAGTGAAAGAATAACATTCTATCACTCTTTACACCATTAGTGCTTTATTAAAATATATAAAACATTTGTTGAACTGCTGAGTTTTAGCAATTGAACCATTGGTTAGATTAACATCCAATAGATGTTACACATGGATGGAAAGAATCAATAATAATTTCAGATTTCAGCCCCAGTAAAATCCAATTACAATTCAGCAAATACCTTGCAAGATAAACAGTAACCAACCAACGAGTAACATTTGGCACCCACGGCAAACTTCACTCACTTGAAAGAGTTTGGGTTCGACATGATAATAACAGGGACAATCATCAGTTCAAGAAGAACAGGTATAAACTAATTAAATGACTGCCTTTTTGTTCTTTAATAAATGGTACGTTATGTTGAAGCACATTTTCATGAACTTGCAGAGTTCCAAGAGAAAATGGAATTCTTCAAATGCACAAGTTGCATGAGGAAAGGTTTGTATAAAAATTCAGCTTCATCCAACAGCAGCACAGATCTTTGATAGAATGGTGGAAGTGTGGGAAGAAGGCTGCTTGGCCCATTGAATCCCTGTGGTGCAATCAATTCATTCCCATTCCCTTGCTTTTTACCTATAGTCCTGGAAGTTACGTTTACGACTGCAGTTAATCTGAAGAAGGGTCTTGACCTGAAACGTTGCCTATCTGTGTCTTCCAGAGATGCAGCTCGATCTGCTGAGTTACTTCAGCACTTGGCAACTGCTGTTCCTTATGCCCCTGTCCCACTTAGGAAACCTAAACGGAAACCTCTGGAGACTTTGCGCCCCACTCAAGGTTTCCGTGCGGTTCCCAGAGGTTTTTGTCCTCCAGCAACCGCGTTCAACTAGCATAGCAACCGGCTTTGACTAAAAAATGACCGAATTTTAAAACGGAACCACTTTTGACCATTAGGGAGACTGAGAAAAACCTCCGGATACTGCACGGAAAACAAAGTCTCCAGAGGTGTCTGTTCAGGTTTCCTAAGTGGGACAGGGGCATTATGCCCACATTTTACTATCCAGTTCGCTTTAGAAAGCTCCGATTGTCTCTGTATCCAGTACTTACAGATAGGGAGTTTCACTCAGTACAAAACCAAAACCTAACAGTCCTCTTATATCTTTAGCTCTTCTCTTTAAATCTGTGCACATTAGCCATAAGGTCATAAGGTAAGAATGTGATAGGAGCAAAATGAGGCCATTCAGCCCATCAGGTCTACTCCGCCATTCAATCATGGCTGATCTATCTCTCCCTCCTAACCGCATTCTCCCCATAACCTCTGACATCTGTATCGATTGTCTTGCCAAATGGAACACCTTTTATCCATTCAACTAAATACTGCCATGATTGTATACGCTTCTGAAGAATGGTCTCGGAATGTCACCTATCCATGTTCTTCGGAGATGCTGCTTTACCCCCGTTGAGTTACTCCAGCACATTGTGTTCTTTTATGTAAACCAGGATCTGCAGTTCCTTGTTTCAACATGATTTTATATCTATTCTCCTCTCTTGAATAGATGAATGAATGAATGATACTTTATTGTCATATGTACCTAGGCACAGTGAAAGGCTTTGTTTTGCATACAACCTAGGCAGTACACAAATGTTGCCACGCGTTGGCACTGACAAAGTTACAAAAGTGCCGAAGAGTCTTATCTACTACCTGCTGCCGCAGGTAGCTGTTGCATATGGACATCCCCCCATCCCACCAGTTCCCTCTTTGTTCTTGACAGCCCGCCCACACCGGGAACCTCTTTGTTCTTGGCAGCCCGCCCACACCGGGTACCTCTTTGTTCTCAGTGGCCCCCCAACTCCGGATCTCCACCGGACCACCTCGCTCTCAGTCCCTCCTCGCTCTCCTCACACAACCTCCGCGTCTCCAGTTCACTCTCATGCTCAAAATCTCCCATCCTTGAAACCTGTAGATTTTTCCACCTCCTGCCCAGGATCTTCACATTCTTCTTCAAGAGTGAAGAGAGGAATTGAATGCAATGTTCCCATTGTGGCTTAACTGATGTTTTATAAAGATCTAATATTACCACCCTGCTTCTATAATTTGTGCTTCCATTTACAATATCCAGGATTCCATCTCGCCTCCAATCCATGTTCAAAGTGTTCTGAAAACATTTGCCGCAAAGATATACACTCTGTCCTAATAACATAACAAATCACTGGGTTACACAAGTCCATCTTGTTTATAAAATATATAAACTTTATTCTGACGACAAGCCACCTTTCAAATAAATTGTAATAAACTGTTGTATGTGTGCAGTTAAAGGTCTGCATTATATATCAAAACTAACTTGGCAGCAGAAACATGTTCTATAGAGGTACGAGGCGACAGATTTTCTGAATTATAATATGTCTTTAAATTGTACGATTAAAATTTTTCCTAAACATTTCACAAACTGTTGTGTTCATTATCAAAAGGATTGTGGCATCAAGCTGGATACCTATCATTTGTCTGAAGAATTTGTCCGTGGAGGTAGATGTTATCAAGTGAAACGTCTCATGATATTTTTCAAAAGATAATGTGGAAATGGTGAAATTCTTCCTGGTCCAGCAGTGAAGTAGTTAAAGCTACAGCACAGAAGGAATGCATTCCAGACCGGATACTTGAAGCAGGCCAACAGAAACAGATACTACAGGGAAAAACCTACACTTTTTGAGCTGAAGCCATTTACCATAGAATGGGGAATTTCATATAATTATGAAACTGCACACATCTCACATGGACTTACACATGCAATTGAAATTACTAAACATCCCCAGAAACATACAGAATTTCACTTGGAGGTTGACTGATTAAATACAAATTCACATTTATGTGCTGCAGATACAAGAAATAAAATGCATGTGTTACATAGAGCTGGGCATCAAATCCCAATTTGGCTCATTATGGAGATTAATTCCTCCACTGTCCTTTTTAATAACTGGTTCACCATTTTGTTTGGAACTCATTAAACCCTATAAATGCAAAGGAATACTATACTTCCAAAAGCTGCAATGAATAAAATAAGAGTTTACATTTATATTTATGCTCTTTCTAAACCTATTTTTAAAACTGCCTATCAGGAACTGATTTAATAAAGAAAAAAAAATGATTGCCATAAAGGTTAGAAGACGTGTCTTGGAACATCTGGTTTTTCAAAGCTAGTTTGAACTGGAAACCCTGCAATCGATGGTAAAATGGATGACATTGTGAATGACACTAATAAGCCCTAAATGTTCACAAAGCATGCTAGAACCAAAAACTTTTTTTTTTGTGCACATCAAGAGGTTAGGCATCGCCATGCACTAAATTACAGAACTGCCTCGTGACACAAGCAAGGAGTGTGACTCCTTTATATGGACCGCCCAGCAATTAGGCTACACAAGAAAACAGCCTTGGCTAGAAGGTCATAATTTTAAAGCATTATTTTTTTATTTGAAAATTCTTCATTCAGGTGTTTTAGGTAGGAAACGAACAATTCCAGAAAGGTATGCAATTTATATCTTTCACCATAATTGGTTGTTTATGCAGCATAGAGTAGTTGCAGCCTTCCAGAAGAGGCCATATTAGAAGTAATGGAGTCAACTGTAGAGGCTGCAGCCTGACTGATGAGTTAGATATGAATTGTTAGTAACCAATGCCTATCCCAAGGGGATTCATTAAGTGACTGGTACTCTACACCATCCTGTCATTTCTAACCTGGACGCATCCTCAACATTATGGAAGCTTTGTAATATTTTTTGCAGTAGGCAGTTCCTAGGCTTTGCCAAACATGACTGGCTAATAGAACGAAAATTGAATGTCTCCTTGAAATTTGAACTTCTCTTTAACTTATTTAGTGATTCATAAATACGGACAATTGAAATCTCCCTGAAAGCATTAAGGAAAGAATTAGGACTGGAAATGGAGGACGCACAGAGAGCTGAAGTAAAACACTGTTAACAAAAAGTCCGAAATTTACTGTAGCATTTCATATTGCAGCCATTGGTACATTTCGCAGCGTGATCCTGATTACAATTAATTTTGACCGCTAGCCCATGGGTTGACTACAAAAATAATAAATGAGCATTCTTACTCACAGCAACGCAATGTTAAAAATAATTTAACCTGCATTAATGTGGAAAACTGAAGAACAGGAAAATTCAGCCTTTGATTTGCGCACTTGTTTCACAGTATTTTGTTTAAAATGTCACGACTATCATGAAAGGGCTTGAAGAACTGATTACGAAGCACATCTGTACAATTTAGACTGTCAATCTATGCATTGCGTTGCCATTTTGTCTCGTGTAGGTTCTATTAAATCAGACTTCTGTTCGTTAAGATGGGGATTATTGAAAACTAAGTAACACCCGGTCTACAGAACCTCCGAGCCAATCGCTGCACACCATCTCAAATATCTTAATAAAATTAGCAATTCACACAATCAAAATTCAGCCTTTAGGGAAGGTTGTTAGATCTCAGGAATATTAATATCAATGATGGACATCATGCTGTTAAACAAAAATATAATAACCCTCACATACAATGTCACAATGATAATGCCATTGTCATCATCCGTATCAAAACAAAAAAAACTAATGCTGATAACTGAAATTAAATAGAAAATACAGGAAATGGATAGTTTACTCCTTGGTTGCAAGAGAAAGACAAATTATCATTTCAGGTGGAAATGCATTTGACAAAGGATCCAGATTCAATCTGGCTTTGTCCTTTGGGTGCTTTCATTTAGTCTGTTTTAATTTCATGTTTATGAATGGTGTTTTGAGGAAATATTTCACTGAATCTAAAACCTAGTCATTCGATGGGACCTTAAAGTTTCTGTGGTATGACTGATAATTCCCCTAAAAAAATAACACCAAAGAAAATGTGGACTAACTGGCCTGTGCTGCACTGTTTGTGGGATTGGACTCTGTTGAACCTGCCTGCACATATCATAAATGTAACCGCATTTCAAAATATCTCATCGTGAGCTGACCTTTGAGATGTTTCCGAAAGCTACGACAAGACATTTTGTACACGCAGGACTTTCACGCATTCTGAGATTAAAATATTGGATTTACACTCATTTTAATTTTCATTAAAACAAAGTCATAATATGAATAAGAAGAGGTGCAGATATTAGGGGTTTACCTGCTGTTGCAGAATCAATGCTAAATAAACCATGTTTTTTAATTTTCTCATCCTTACACCCAAGGAAATGGCCATCCACACTCAAATCGAGTGAATGCTAGCCTAAACAATTAAAGCCTTTGCTCCAGATCATTTCTAATTTGTTGCATATTGTACTGTACTGCAAGCATCTAAACTCCCACTTCTGAACAGGAAGACATTGTTAGGATGTGCACTTTAACCTGCATTTATTTCCCAGTGTCACATATAATATGTCAAGTGTTGTCAAGTGTCATATGTGGTATCGCAAAAACATTGTAAGCCTGCAGGAGTTGCCGCTGGTACTGCTTCTTATATCCTCAGGAAATAACGTCTTCCCATTTTCCAGATGATGTTTTGCAATAATACTGATAGGAGAATGTATTCCAATTTTAAACATAATCAATTCCACGGTTACAACTGTTAATTGATGCTCGTGCATTATCTTTTCCAGTATTACACATTCATCAAGTGAATGTACTAAATTTACATCTTATAGGAAATAACAGGCATTAGCCAGAGATAGGACAAAGCATTTGAGAATTCATTCTACTGGTTTAACGATATGACAAAAATCTCTTCTCCTGAGGAATAAACAAATTTGCACATCCATTGTCTTTCACGCACTGAGAAGGAGGTAGTTGAGGCATGGATTATCCCAACATTTAAGAAACAGTTAGACAGGTACAAGGATTGGACAGGTTTGGAGGGATAGGACCAAACGCACGCAGATGGGACCACTATTGCTGGGACATGTTGGCCTGTGTGGGCATGTTGGGCTGAAGGGCCTGTTTCCACACTGTATCACTCTGTGACTCTATGAGAAATGCTACAACTTGTCACTCTGAGCTATTATTGACATATCTCATTTCACGCACTCTTTTCATTTCCCTTACATTTTATCCTCCTATTGCTATGCTTCCATTCATGCCATGCAGCACAACCCTCTCTAACCCAGACACAGAGCAGATCATTGTCTTCCGCGTCTAGTGGCTCAGAAAAGAAGACAGATAGCTGAGGAGTTTGGTGGATTGGAAAGTCCTGGAGCATCAATCACAATGTTCTTCATGTGATAGATGGAAGGATGGAAATGATTTTTAAAAATCCACTGCGGAAGGCCAATAGTTGAGTCTTTTGCTCCCATTTCCTATCCCTCATCTTAGTATCATCTTCCCACGCATATAAGTTCATAAGTGAGAGGAGCAGAATTACACCATTCGGCCCATCAAGTCTACTCCGCCATTCAATCATGGCTGATCTATCTTTCCGTCTTAACCCCATTCTCCTGCCTTCTCCCCATAATCCCTGACACCCATACTAATCAAGAACCTATTTATCTCTGCCTTAAAAATATGCATTGACTTGGCCTCCACAGCCTTCTGCGGCAATGAATTCCACAGATCACCACCCACTGCCTAAAAATATTCCTCCTCATCTCCTTCCTAAAGGAAAATTCTTTAATTCTGAGGCTCTGACCTCTGGTCCTAGACTAGTGGGAAACATTCTCTCCACATCCACTCTATCCAGGCCTTTCACTATTCAGTAAGTTAAAAAAGTTTCCCCCTCATCCTTCTAAACTCCAGCGAGTAGAGGCCCAGTGTTGTCAAATGCACATCATATGCTAACCCACTCATTCCTGGGATCATTCTCGTAAACCTCCTCGGGATCCTCTTGAGCACCAGCACATCCTTTATGCTCAGATAGCCCTTCTGTTTTTTTTTCTTTGCAAGATAACGATTGATCCAACGATAGGTTCTAGTATCACGTTGCTATCTGTGTGTTGTTTGATGTATCCCACTTGCCTATATAACTAAAAATCATGCAACTACTTGGACCTGTGCATGTAATGGTCAGGTTAATGGGCGATTTCAAACTATCCACAGAAAAATGCAGATGCTGGAAGTCTGAGATCATAACAGAAATTGCTAGAAGCACTCAGCAGGTCAGGCAGCACTCATGGAATGAGAAAAAGAAAGACAGCTATGTTTTTAATCTAAGGTGGAAAAAGGAAAGCTGTAACGGTTGCCTTGATAGTTGATCACCTAGTGTTGCATTTTTTGTACTGTGGCTAGGTAGCTTTTAATATACGACTGAGCATAGACCCACGATCACACCAAGGGCACACAGAAAAGTATCACACATCTTTAGCTCTGGCATTTATGCGTTCCTCAGTGGAAAGGTCTCCCAGTCAGCTTCTTGATCCAAAGTATGTCTGAGATCAGGTTTAGAGCAGATGTTTAAGCAGGTTGACCCATGAGGGAAGTCAAGTCAAGTCAAGTCAAGTCAAGAGTCATGTGTCCCAGATAGGACAATGAAATTCTTGCTTGCTGCAGCACAACAGAGTATTGTAAGCATAAATACAGAACAGTTCAGTGTGTCTATATAGCATAGACCATATATATATATATACATAAATAAACAGATAAAGTGCAATAGGCTGTTATCGTTCAGAGTTTGTTTGATGGTGAGTTTAATAGTCTGATGGCTGTGGGGAAGAAGCTGTTCCTGAACCTGGATTTACCAGATTTCAGCCTCCTGTACCTTCTACTTGATGGCAGCGGGGGAGATGAGTGTGTGGCCAGGATGCTGTGGGTCCTTGATGATGTTGGCAGCCTTTTTAAGGCACCTTTGATGGTGGGGAGGTCAGAGCCGATGATGGACTGGGCAGCGGTCACAACTTTCTGCATTCTTTTCCGCTCCTGGGTGCTCAAATTGCCGAACCAAGTAACAATGCAACCGGTCAGCATGCTATCTACTGTGCACCTGTAGAAGTTCGAGAGAGTCCTCTTTGACATACCGACTCTCTGTAATCTTCTCAGGAAGTAGAGGCGCTGATATGCTTTCTTTATAATTGCATCAGTGTGCAGGGACCAGGAAAGATCTTTGGAAATATGCACGCCCAGGAATTTGAAGTTCTTGACTCTTTCCACCATCAACCCGTTGATATAAACGGGATTGTGGGTCCCTATCCTACCCCTTCCAAAATCCACAATCAGTTCCTTGGTTTTGCTGGTGTTGAGAGCCAGGTTATTGTGCTGGCACCATTTGGTCAATCGGTCGATCTCACTTCTATACTCTGACTCGTCACCATCAGTGATTTGTCCCAGAACAGTGGTGTCATCGGCAAACTTGATGATGGAGATCGCACCATGTCCAGCTACACAGTCATGAGTATAGAGTGAGTACAGCAGAGGGCTGAGCACGCAGCGTTGCAGTGCTCCCGTGCTGGTTGTTATCGAGGATGACATATTTCCACCAATACGAACTGACTGTGGTCTGTGAATGAAAAAGTCCAATTGCAGAGGGATGCGCAGAGACCCAGTTCTGCGAGTTTGGTAACCAGCTTGGAGGGGATGATGATGTTAAACGCCGAGCTGTAGTCAATGAATAACAGCCTTACATATGAGTTTTTGTTGTCCAAGTGGTCCAGAGCGGAGTGGAGAGCCAGTGAGATTGCACCCACCGTTGATCTGTTGTGGCGGTAAGCGAACTGCAGTGGGTCGAGATTCTTGTCGAGGTAGGAGTTGATTTTCGCCATAATCAATCTCTCAAAGTACTTCATCACCGCAGACGTTAGTGCCACTGGTCAATAGTCGTTGAGGCACGTCACCTTGCTCTTCTTGGGCACTGGTATTATTGAGGCCCTTTTAAAGCAGGTGGGAACCTCAGAAGTGAGAGGTTGAAAATGTCCGTAAAATCTCCAGCCAGTTGGTCCGCACAGGTTTTTAGAACACGGCCGGGTACACCATCAGGCCCAGGTGCTTTCTGAGGGTTCACCCCCATGAAGGATCTTCTGACGTCGGCCTCTGTGACTGTGACCGAAATACCATCACGGCGAATGGGGGCTCGGGAAGGCACATCAGTGTTCTCCCTATCAAAGTATGCGTAAAATGCATTGAACTCGTCAGGGAGTGATGCTTCGCTGACATTTGAGCTGCCTCCTGATTTCGTCTTGTAGGAGGTGATGGCTTGGAGGTGAATGGGGAATAGGAAATTCAACCACTTATACTATCAATAGTAATACTTCATAATAAATTAAACAAACTGTTCACCATTTTGGCTCAGCTTTAAAATTGAAATTTTAAGTAAAAATGCAAAAACAATACTATAGTGTCCTAAATTTACAACTGCATTCAATTGCATTGAATCAACAGAAACTGTATCTGATTAACTTGTTCTCTGTTCATCAATTCAGTTTTACATTCTTGTTAACGTTTGTCTGAAATGTAAGTTAGGGCTGAAAATGAAACACAAAAAGACTTATGACAGCCAGCTTAGCTTTATTACCTGTGACATTTTGACACTAAAAGGGACATTTTGATACTACATTGAAAGGGAATGCAGAAATAATTTGGAACATGCTGTTGTAGTTTGATGAATATTTTATGATTGTTATTTCAGCTGTTTAATTTTCTTTTTTGAATCCATCTCAGGACATCCTGTATGTTTCACAGTGCCTACAATGCATTAATCCCCAGCAACATCTATCTGAAAGATAGGTTTCATTTGACCCTTTGGTCGAGGGTTTTTGTTTCTGGGCCACGTTGCTGCCACCATGTATTAAGTCTACATGGATCAGGAGAGCATCCTTCTCAGTGCAAGAGCAACCCTAACACAATGTATAGAAGCTTCTCTTTTTTCACTGGAAGCACAAACTTATCAAATAGGAATGACTCCGGTGGACCTAACTGCAACAGGATAGTCTCCTAACCCAAACTACAACTGCAGCAGGCTCGTTTTGTACTTCTGAGGCTGCTTATTTCAGTTTAGTTTATTGCCTCGTGTACCGAGGTGCGCTGAAAAGCTTTTGTTGCATGCTAACCAGTCAGCAGAAAGACAAGACACAAAAAGCTGGAGTAACTCAACAGGACAGGCAGCATCTCTGGAGAGAAGGAATGGGTGACGTCTCGACCCGAAACGTCACCCATTCCTTCTCTCCAGGGATGCTGCTTGTCCCGCTGACTTACACCAGCTTTTTGTGTCTATCTTCGGTTTAAACCAGAATCTGTAGTTCCTTTCCACACAGCAGAAAGACAATACATGATTACAATCAATCCACTTACAGTGTCTAGATACATGATAAAGGAATAATGTTTAGTGCAAGGTAAAACCAGCAAAGTCCGATCAAGGATAGTCCGAGGGTCACCAAAAGGGTAGATCGTAGTTCAGCATTGCTTGCTAGTTGTGGTAGGGTGATTCAGTTGCCCGAAAACAAGTGGGAAGAAACTATCCCTGAATCTGGTGGCGTGCGCTTTCGCACTTCTATTTACAAGTCTATTAATTCACCTCCTTGTGGATACATTCATGGAGATTAATCCTTCACAACAGATTAAAGACTCGGCAAATTACACCTCTGTTTTGCCTGCATCATGGATTGAGATAAGAATGCTCTTAGGAGCACCACTTGATTACAATTTAGTTACAATTCCACATAGAACTTAAAGTTTCAAACATTGAATTTAATCATAACATTTAAGAGGCATTCTTTAAATCCATAAGAAAGGTCTGAAGAAGGGTTTCGATCCGAAAAATTGTCTATTTCCTTCGCTCCATAGATGCTGCCTCACCCGCTGAGTTTCTCCAGCATTTTTGTCTACCTTTTATAAATCCATTCAATTTTCAGTCCATTCAACTTTTGTTTTTGTTTATGAATGATTGAGACAAACAGTGCAAGTAGATTCACAGCATGGTAGCTCACAGTTTTAATGCTGTAATGACCATGTTACATTGTTTTTTTAGAGATACAGCGCGGAATCAGGCCCTTCTGTCCATCGAGTCTGCACCAACAAGCGAACCCCATTAACACTATCCCACACACACTAGTGGCAATTTACATTTACACCAAGCCAATTAACCTACAAACTTGTTCGTCTTTGGAGTGTGGGAGGAAACCAAAGATCTCGGAGAAAACCCACATGTTCACGGGAAGAACGTACAAACTCCATACAGACAGCACCCATTGTCGGGATCGAACCCGGGTCTCTGGTGTTGTAAGCGCTGTGAGGCAGAAACTCTACCACTGTGCTGTTGAGGGAGCTGTCTGATGGAAGTGAAGTCTCTTTTGATCAAGACCCGGAAAAGCTACAATGCCATTTTCCTTGGACGGCCATTTCTCGTGGTGTTGCCCGTGTGTGGAGAGGCTGTTGGTGAAACAGGGTGAGGCCAGAGATTGATGAAAGTAGCGCAACTTTTCTTTCATTATGTCCATGCAAGTCAGAGAGGTTAAGAGAAAGGGAGTGGAAGAGAAAGGCTAAGGTGCAGCATTCAGAGAATTGGACACCTGGTCTGTTTATAATTAAAATAGCAAATATTGCCAGCATTTGCAGAGAGAAAATCATGGTGAATGCGTTAGGTTAAATACTTATTATCGGAAGCAGAAAAGTAAAAGCAAAAACATTCTAAGTTGAAGAAAGCGAAGGAGTGAATAGAACAAGACAGTGAAGGGGTGGCACGGTAGCTGTCTTTGATCCTGATTACGGGTGCTGTCTGTACGGAGTTTGTACGTTCTCCCAGTGACCTGTGTAGGTTTTCTCCGTGTGCTCCGTTAACTCCAACGCTCCAAGGTTTGTAGGTTAATTGTAATTTGTAAGTGCTGTAAATTGACCGTGGTGTGTAATGTAGTGCTAGTGTACGAGTTGATCGCTGGTCAACTTTGACTTGGTGGGCTAAAGGGCCTGTTTCTATGCTGTATCACTAAAGTCTAACAAAGGGAATGTCTGGAATAGGATAGCTATATCTAAAGGGCCTGTCCTACCAGCATCCGACTCCATGCGATGAGCGCGATCAAACTGGAAGCGGGGGCCGCGCGGAGGTCGGGGGATCCCCTGTACAGGGCCGTTCCCACCAGCATGCGCCTGCATGTGGCAAGCGCGACCAAACTGGCAGCGAGGGCCGCGCGGAGGTCAGGTGAGTAGCGCAACGCGGCGCAAAGTGAGGCGAACTTGGAGCAAAGTCTTAAAGGTAAGTTTGCCAGGACAGAGAGGGGCACACAGAGAGGGGCACAGAGGCATACACAGAGAGGGCCATGGAGCCACACACAGAGAGGGTCACGGAGGCACCTACAGAGAGGGTCAGGGAGGTACGACGTCGAGACAGTGTGTAATGCGTTGAGGCTACTGCGAGCCGACAAGCCGTTGCCGAGCGGAATTTTTGAACATAGTCAGTTTTGCGGAGCCACGTGCGATGTCGGGACGAGCTCCACACAATTCCGGCGATCGAAGTGGGACCGGCCCCGCGACGCCGGATGGCTGAAGCGACCACGTTAGGTCGTGCTCATTGCATAGAATTGCATGCTGGTGGGACAGGCCCTTAAGAGAGGGAAATGAGAGCTTACTCATCACACTTGGACTGGGGAAGGAGTGTGAATAGACCGGAATAAATGAGATGAACAGAGAAACACAATTGCAGGAAGTGGGAGATGCAGAAGACAGTAAAGGCTGGAAATCTGAAAATGAAGAAAATGTTGAGAAACTCAGCAGATCAGGTGGCCTTTGCAGTGAGTGTAAAATATAATTAATGTTACAGGTGGAAGATCCGATTTTTCTACTTTTGGTTCATGTCTCACTACTACCTAGTGACGTTAAAATGCAACAATGACGCACACCGAATTAGCCATGAGGATGAGGAAAAATTGTATTCACTTGTTTGCAGATGTATATTGTAACGTGTTTTTTTCTTCATTTTGTACTATATTATGTAAAAAGCATGCTGTTGTATTACATCCCAGCTTGGTTTTGGGACAGCTCTACCCAAGACGACAAGAAAATGCAGAGAGTTTACATGCATTCCAGTTCATCACATGGACCAGACGTTCCACCATTGACTCCATCTACACTTCTTGCTGCCTCAGAATTGCAGAAAGACTCGTCCCACCCCAGCCATTCCTTCTTTTCCTTGCTCCTGTACGGTAGGAGGTACAAGTGGAAAGCGCGCACACCAAACTCAGGAACAGCTTCTTCTCCTGCATTACCAGGCTTCTGAATAGTCCGTCCATAAAGCTGGAGCAATGTCCAACTCATCTCCACCCCATTGTGGACATTGGACTTTGTCTATGGAATTGATGTGTTACAATACGCTACAAGGTTGAGGACAGTATTCTTCCCTCTGTATCTTCCTGTTTGCTCTATCTGTTGTACTTCAGTTTGATCTGATGTACGGTACACCTAGCAATGGCTCGAGGTCACTTGGCACGCAGGAATCAACTAGTCTGGTTCATCATGCAAGGCCAGCTCAGACACACAGCAGACACTAAGACCCTGGTCCACCTAGATTAGGCTTCTTGCTCAACGTGGGCAATTTGGGTGGAAGGGCTTGTTTCCGTGCTGTATGACGCTGACTCTATGATTCTAGACACTGCTTTTGCACAGTTCAAGGGTGCTGAATAACTCCACATAATTCCTGCACTCATTTAATACTCAGCCCAAACCTAATGCAAAACCACAATCACCATATCCTGGAAGTCTTGGCAACTCTAGGGCCGATCAAAAAAGTTAACCCATCCCCCCTGGTGTTTTATTTTTGAAATCACCAGTGATAATCAATGCTGATGGTAAATACTTTACTTCAACTGTCTTATTTCATCTAAGTGCAAATTGCCTAACTCAGTAAGACGATTAATTTTGTCATAAAATTTACATACTGTAAAATCCATCAAGCAAACAACAGATGTCACGATCGCTTAAACTTCTGCCATGCAAAGCCAGACTTATATTCCAAAGAGACAGCTTTGCAAATTTCAAAGCGAAGATTGTAATAACTGCTCCTCGCGCTGTGCTTGCTACGAATGCTCCCTTCCCCATTTCCAAGAGTCCCAGATGCACACATGGATGCAGCAAAACATGACCTTTCCAACTGACTTGCAAATTCAACTTACTCCTAAGGACAGTGAGCCAGACTAGACACTAATAAAAGCAAATAAATGTGGCTTATTCTGCATGGGTTGAAGGATTCAACCTAGTAAAGGCCAGGGTTGTTGTTTTTTTTGCCTCTGTTGGCAATGTGTATTGTTACTTTGTCTGAATTGTTCAGAGATTACAGAATGCATGATTCTTTGTACAGAACATCAAAACTAAATGTGAGAAAGTAAGTGATCTTACAGCACTATTCCACCAGGGAGAGAATGAGCTTATACAAACTAAATCCACTTTGTATCGTACATGAGGAAGCAATTAAATAAAAAAAAGTTTTTCAGTTTATTTATGATCCTGTGAGACCTCCAATGGAATTTTTGAAGTATGTTGTTCAAAAGACAAGACTGGATTTTTTTTTTAGCTCATTGGAAAAATACCATTAATGAATAAATTACTTAACCTGCAGCTCATTACTATACCTTTTGAAGTACCTGTTGAGCTTGACTGATTATTTGTGTAGCTATTTAACAACCAAGCTGTTGGGTTTGGTAGCATAGAGGTTAACATACTGGACTGGTATCCAGAGCCTTCAGTTATTGATCTGGAGACACAAGTTTGAATCCCATCAGCACAGCTGGGGAATTTATATTCCAGTAATTAAATAAGTCTGGAATTATTTGAAAAAAACTGTGAATCAGAAATGGTGACCATGAAATTGCCTGATTGTTTAAAATCCCACTTGCTACAGGGAAGGAAATCTGCAATCTTACCAAACTCACTTATACGTATCTCCAAGTTCACTGGTGTAATTGATTTGCAACTGAAAACCACACCCACCAAATGAAACAAGTGAGAAGCAATAAGTAAGTGTAAGTGTATTAATGACACATTCGAGAAGGGCAGGCTCAGCGTTAAAAAGTGGTATAAAAGCCAATTAGTTTATTCCATGACAGAACTCTGTGATGACAAGAGTCAGTGCTCCATTTACTTCATATATAAAGGACTGTGCCTTGGAACGTGGAACTTCATGCATGTTTCTTTTAAGTGGCCTTTTCATCCCAAAGATTTGACAACAGTTGCCCAAAGAAATGGAATCAGAAATGTGATCATGTTATCCAAATGTAATTGGCCTCATATAGAAACATAGAAACATAGAAAACAGTAATAGGCCATTTAGCCCTTCGAGCCAGCACCGCCATTCAATATGATCATGGCTGATCATCCAAAATACCCCGTTCCTGCTTTTTCCCCATATCCCTTGATTCCCTTGCATCTTGCATTGCACAAATCATAATCAATGGGTTAGACCAGGGGTGGGGAACCTGCGGCCTTAAGGTCGCATGCGGCCTTTTGAATGGATCCAATTTTTGTAGAACAAATCCTTTTATTTTTATTAGTTTGCTTTTGTTTGTCTTTTGTTATTTTTTATTTTAATCTTAAAATGAACTATTTAAAATACTAGAGTAAAAGAAGATTCAACAAAACAATCCTCCCCGACTGACGGCCACAATTAAAACATTAGCAAGTCATGAGGGCTATTTTTACAAAATAATGTACATTTTGAAATTTATCTAATTGAAGTTTCTGGGATGCGGCGTTATTAGATTACAGCCAACTTAATGCGACATTCCAACATGAAAAGGTTCCCAACCCCTGGGTTAGACAAAGGGTCCCTGAAATATTAACTGTTCCTCTTTACACAGATGCTGCCTGACCTGCTGGTGGTGTCCAGCATTTCCTGCTCTTATCAGATTTCCAGCATCTGCAGTTTTTCTTTTATTGTTATAGTCTGTGTGAATTCGGTAAATACTCTAGGTTGCTGGATAACTATTGTAGATAACCATTTGTTGCTCCAGAAAAAAACCTCAAGGGTTAATAATGCAACTAAAATATCACCTATTCATTTTCTCCGGAGATACTGCCTGACCCATCGGGTTACTTTTGTCCTTTTTTGTAGGACCCTGTTTCCAGCTAAAAATGTTCATAGATAGCTTTGTTTTCAATATATTTGACTTCTAAAATGCATCAACTCGCCCTTGTCAGCATTAAATTCCATCTGCCAATGTTCGACCCAACTTTCCATCTGTTCCCAACTTTCCTGCTCTAGCCTCAAGTAACCTTCTTGGTTATCCAATACACTACTGTAAATCATGTAATTACAGTATATACACAGTATGTAATTTAAGATCATCTTTAATCCACATACAGACTTAACAGCACAGTAGCATACTAGTTGTCACTGCATCCTGTCTGCTACCCGAACTGCGTAGCATAGGAAGTGTGTGTTAATATAAATGATACAGTAAGGTGGGGTTAGTGATGCTAACCTACATATGATTGGTTGCATGCATAAGCCAATCTACATCCTTCCCCCTTAAAGAGTAAGTATAGTGCACCCACGCCATTAAAGTTAAACAAATTTGCCATATCTATCAGGCGGTCTTCTAATCCAGCCCGAACGCGTGCGGACCAAACCCTCTCCTCCTTCACCGGAAAGATTAGAGGGAGGGGGTGAACCTGGAAGCGAGAAAGCTTGTGGTGGCCGAAAGGGGGAGCGTGCAGGAGTAGTCCCGTGGCTAGTCCCGGCCGCTGCTCGTGGAGGAGTATGGGACATGGGAGGAGTATGGGACATGCGAGGAGTATGGGACATGCGGGGATTGGTAGAAGGTTCGGAGGCGAATGCTGGAACTGAAGCGGTGGAGCATAGGGTCCGGCTGGTGGCAGACAGGGTTCTCGCACAGCAAGCAAATGTTGACGACTTCTGCGGTATACTGCTCCCTCATAGTCCACAAGGTAAGACCGAGGTTCATCAGCTGGGCCGACAACAGTACCCAGACCGGAATGTTCCATGGAAGTTTGTAAATTAACAACCTGGCCCGGCATGAGAGGCACGAGAGGTTTGCATGATTTGTCATGTGACCGTTTCTGAATATCGTGTTTCTCCTGAATACGCTTTTGGATTGAAGCGGGCTTCAGCACCTGAGGTATCAGCTTCTGCTGGGCATGCGGAATTGGAGGTCTTGTTGTTCTGGACATCAGTCGCTGGGCTGGTGATCCCAGGGTCCCGTCTCTGGCAATGTTTCTGAGATTCAGGAGATCAAGGTACACCTCCGAATTGGCCAGGTGCGATCGTTGCATCAGTTGCTTAGCGCTTCTGACAGCCCGTTCAGCGAGTCCGTTACTCTGTGGGTACCCAGGGCTGCTCGTGACGTGGTGGATATTCCATCGGTTGGCAAAGAGCTTGAACTCGTGGCTGGTAAACTGTCTTCCGTTGTCGGTCTGCAAACGGACGGGTGATCCGAATGTAGAGAAGTGTTTCTTTAGTTTTTGGATGACCATCTCGGATGTGTACCTTGATCTCCTGAATCAGAAACAATGCCAGAGATAGGACCCTGGGATCACGTCAAACCCAAGACGTCAAATCCAAGACGTTGATTAATATGTCATGGTTCCCAGCACCAATCCCTGTGGTATACTACTGGATGCAGACTCTAATCATTAAAACCTTCTTCCACCACCACCTACTGCTTCTATCACCACGCTAATTATGGATCCAATTAGCTGACTTGTATTGGACCTCATGTGTGTTCACCTGCTTTACCAATCTACGATGTGGGGCCTTGCTAAATACCTGGTAGATATAGTCTATATGTCCATGTAGATATTGCCTACCGCCCTGCCTTTGTCTATCTTCTCAATTATCCTCAAACAAATTCAATACAATTAGTGAGACAAGATCTACCACACAGAAAGTCACACTGACCATCCTTGATCAGTCCCTGCCTCGCCGAATGAACATAAATTCTAATCCTTAGGATCTTCTCCAATGACTCTGCTACCATTGAAGGTGGGCTAACTACCTAGAGTTACCAGGATGGTCCCTGATTCTGTTCTTAAATAAAGGAACAATATTAGGTCTTCTCCAATCTTCCGGCACCTCACCTATTGGCAATGAAGATAAAACAATCTCTATGAGGGACCCGCCCACATGCTCCATCGTTGAGCCACACTTGCATTGCATTTAGGGTAAAAGTTGTGCCTCTTGTCAGATTTTGCAAATGTTGATTTGTGGCCAAGCAATGACATGTTGACTTGTGGCCAACCAATCTCAGACAGCTGTCATGGTGGCTCTGGAATCCATGTTCCAAAAGGCCAAAAGGTTTTGCAGTAAACTGGCTTCTATCTGATGACTAGAATTGTTGGCTCCACCCTGGGAGGGATGCAGTCAATCCATGTCACATAAATGCAGTTGGCACTTCAAATGAAGGTAAGCATGATTCCCCCCCACTCCTCCTGTCCCCTTTCACTATTAGTGTGCCAGAGAGCCAGCCCAAACTCTCACTGGGCATGCAGATGGATGCTGGCATGGCAGTAGACCATGTCCGCATGGACATTAGTAAGGCATTTGACATATGATAATGGCCCACATGGTAGGTTGGTCCAAACATGCAGTGATGGTGCCGTCCAAAGCCAGGTAATCCAAACTCTAAACAGCTGAAGTTTTCTATTGTACCCATTGCCATGCGTTCCATTATAACAAAGCAGCACTCCACAGGCTGTAGGCTCTTGCAGTGCATTGCACAGCAGAATTAAGACAGGGACAAACACGCAGAAGAAGGAATACCCCAAGATCATCGCTAGTGTTTGTCTGGACCAAAGAATTGATGTTAATCCCTGCATGTGTTTGCTCTTTTGACCTGTCGTGCCTTACATAAGATCTGAACGTAAGGTCAAATAGACACTGACAGGATCAGCAGCAGGATGAAGGCTAGATGGAAAATAGGATGCAGTGGGCATTTTGCTTTGTTATTATTCACTCTGGCACGTGACATCACTGGGAGGTCAATGTTTCATGCTCATTCCTAATTGCCCCAGATAACATGGTGAGCAACTCGAACTGGAACTGGAACGTTTGTGGCAAAGGTAATCTCACAGCATATTGAAGGAGAGAGCCCTAGGATTTTGGAGCCTACACCAATTGACCGATGACATATTTATCTTCAGGTCAGGTTCCCGTGTGAATTAGAAGCAGAGTTACTTATGGTGGAATACCCAGGTGGCTGTTGCCTTGCAGTGAAGATCGTGAGTTAACAGGAATGTTGGAGGAGCCTAGGGAGGTTGCTGAAGTGTGTTTAGTAAATGGTACACATGGGATCCAGTGTGATTCGGTGGTGGAGAGCAGGGATCGTTTTGTCATGGATGGTCAACTTTCTTTAGGTTAGCTGCAGAAGCGTAACGGCAAGATCCATCAGCTAATTATCCTGTAATCAATAGCCATGTGGATAAGTTTACAACGCCGACTTGCTCCTTGTCTGAAAAGTCTTTTCAAAGTCAGGATTTGAATCGCTTACTGCAAATATCAAGCTCTCATTATGTTTTTGTAGTAACAAAAACATGGTTTTGTTCAGTTTCTGGTCAATTAAGGTATTAGGGCATCAAAGCGGAGTCAAAATACCGCTGAGTTCCAATGGAAATTTTCTTCATCCTATTGGGGATTGTCCTTGCCTTGCACCTGTGCAGTGAAATGGTAATTCGGTGCTTATCAGGTGAACTCCAAGTGTTGTCTAACTCAAGATGCTTGTCTACCGCATCCATTGACTCATGATTTATGTGGAGTTGGTCCTCGAGTCAATCAACAGGTAATCAGCCATGCCCCAATACCAATTACAGCACCTCGTTACCCATCTTGATCTATATTTCTTTCTCTCCCTTTTGTGCAATGCTATAGATGAGTGAATGGTCAAATTATCAAAATGGAATGTAGAACAGCCCTCATTGGCCTGTACCGCTATGTGACCCAGCATCAGTGCAGGAATCTGGGCTCTTTCTTGAAGACTCCATGTTGTTCTGTGGTACTCTGCGCATATTTCCATATTAGTGGTGTGGACTTGACTAGTGTGTAGAGACAGACATTCAAGGGACATACTGGTTATAAGGTCATAAGGAATAGGAGTAGAATTAGGCCATTTGACCCATTAAGTCCACTCTGCCATTCAATCGTGGTTGATTTATCTCTCCCTCCTAACCACATTCTCCTGCCTTCTCCCCATAACCTCTGACACTCGTACTAATCAAGAAAAATGTTGGGCAAAGTGAGGTTTACGGATAAATAAGTTCACAAGTTCTTGACATTTACCATCAAGAACGTCTTTTGGAGGCTGTCGACAATTTGTATGTTCAGCAAATGAAAGCCAATTCAATTCTCAATTCTGACCAAGTACATGTGCAGAGTTAGTGCGAAATCAAGTGAATTTATCTCTTCTGGAAACAAGGGAATGATTGCTCTCTCAGTGCATCTAACTGCTCCTACTGTTAGGAGAAGAAAACAAATCCCCATCTCCCTACCTGGGAAGCCCCGGCGAACTTTATTATATTATAATACTGCAATATGGAGAAAATAACAGATGTCTCAATACAGATGTCTAAAATAATGATGATATCAAAAAGTTTGAGTCCACTACAACATGCATTGCCTATTACAGTAAATGGCTTAAAAATAGCTCTGTAGTTGGGAAGAGCAGGTAGGTGCCTATTTGGAGAAAGTTAATGTAGATTGGCTATAGCATGTTAGCCAATTAGAATGCTTTAATGAGTAATTATAACCCCGCCTAATTATAACATTCATAGTATAAGATCCTACCCACTGTCTACCAGTCAGAGTAGCAGTGTGACCGTGTGATGGCCTGCTTAGTAGTTAATGACCTGAACAATAAAGATGCTTGTGTTTCAACCTGTGTGAGTTTGGACTCTTTACATGGTGTCAGAAGTGGGATCGTTTCCGTGAACGATGCGGATATAATGAGAGTTGTCCTTCTCAAACATTCACCATCACTCGGCAATATCAGAATCAAACACTAACGGGCTGGGCTTTCGACAAGAGTTAGCCATGTCCTTAAACTGTGTGAGTTTGAACTCTTTACAGTTAACATTCTGAAACATTGTTCTGCTGAACGCTCTTTGCATTATTGGCAACTGAAGAACCATAGAAGATATGGTATCCTGTCTGTAGCTTTTATTCCTCCCTCCCTCCCTCTGGAAGAAAAGCCTTGCTTTAACTATCTCCTCTGCTTTAGTCAAACTGGAGGTCCATAACTGACCAACTGCACACTTGGCATACTTTCAGAAACATATGTGAGTCATACAGAACTGTGCTGTTCAATTTTACAAGAGTCTGAGGTGCACTGAAATATTGTAACTGTGATTTACAATTAAAGTTCTGACCATGGGACACCGAAACAATGGCACCATTCATCCATTCATCTTTTGGGTAATTATGCATACAATTGTTTTTTTTTTTTAATTACTGGGTTCTCTTTATGCCAGAAGAAAGGGCACAGAGCGGCAGCTTTCAAATCTGAATGCAAGCTAATAGTTGTGTGGTTTTTAATGTAAATTCATTACATAAGGTGAGGCCGCACTTCGAGTGCTGCATTAAGTTTTGGTTATCCTGCTGTTGTAAGAATGCTCAAAACGGGATTCCCAGAAGGTTAATTTGCAAGTCGAGTCGGTAGTAAGAAAGGCAAATGCAATGTTAACATTTAATTTGAGAGAACTAGAATTAAAAAATAGCAATATAATGCTGAGGCTTTATAATGCATTTGGAATATTGTGAGCAGCTTTGGGCCCATATCTGAGGTAAGATGTGCTGGTGTTGGAGAGGGTCCAGAGGAGATTAATGAGAATGATCCCAGGAATGTGTAGGAAAGAACTGCAGATGCTGGTTTAAATCGAAGATAGGCGCAACATTCTGGAGTAACTCAGCGGGACAAGCAGCATCTCTGGGGAGAATGAATGAGTGACGTTTCGGGTCGACACTCTTCTTCAGACCCAGGAATGATAGGGTTAATATATGATGAGCAATTGACAGCACTGGGGCTGAATTTGAAAGGATGAGGGGAAATCGCATCGAAACTTACTGAATAGTGTAAAGCGGATGTGAAGAGGATGCTTCCACCAGTGGGATAGTCTAGGACCAGTGGCCATAGCCTCAGAATACAATGATGTACCTTTAGAAAGAAAATAAGGAGGAATTTCTGCAGTCAGAGGGTGGTGAACCTGTGGATTTCATTGGCACAGAATATTGTGGATCAATGGATATTTTTAAGGCGGAGATTGGCAGATTCTTCATTAGTACGGGTGTCAGGGGTTATGGGGAGAAGGCAAGAGAATAGTAAGATTGAACGAGAACTTACCAGTTCGAAGGTTGATCTTTATTTTATGAGGAGTCGAAGTGAGGGATTTCGTGAAGAGCCCGCCGGCGCGCATGCTCGACATACTTCAAAGTAGCGGCGTGGAATCACAGAAACCAACAAAAGAAATGACTTCGCATAGTATGATTGAATTGACTAAGATTACCAGATGAAGGTGATTGAGGGTTGGGCGAGGAGGGCACGAAATCCCTCACTTCGACTCCTCATAAAATAAAGATCAACCTTCGAACTGGTAAGTTCTCGTTCAATCTTACTATTTCATTTCGGAGTCACGTGAGTGACTTCGTGAAGACTTCAAAGCTTCTGTGATTACACGCCCTGGACCACGTCCATGCTGACACACCACTACCAGGGATGGATGGGAGGAACAAACTTGCTCAATAGTTCATACTGCAAAACAAGAGCATATTTATTAATAACAAATCAAAACCCCTCATGCGGGGACATCTCCACGTTCTTGACCTGCATTCAGCACGGCTTCTGCGAACTGTAGAGGAGCAGCAACAGGCTTGTTATAAAAACGCTGGAACACAGCTTCATTCGCCCATCCTGCTGTGGCGAGAATTTGGTCCATGGGCACCTCCATGACCCTCGCCGCTGACGTCGATGCAGCCCTGGTGGAATGAGACTTGAACACATTAATGTCAATACCTGACTTACCCAAGACGACTCGAAGCCACCTGGATATCGTCTGGACTGTCACTCGATGATGAGGTCTCTTATGAGTGACAAGCAGGTATCTCTCCATTGCTCTGATGCGTGCCGTCACTTTGACATAGTGGCGGATGTGTGAGACTAAACATAGCCTAGCATCTGCGGGGTATGCCGGGAACTTAAGCTGCAGCCCTGTGCACCCAGGTCTATGCTGCTTTAGTAGCTCGTCAACGAAAAAGACTACTTCTGTAGGGGTAGCTGTCATTCTGTCGACACGCAGTTTGTGTAATGTCTGTACCCTCTGAGCTGAAGTCAGCGCTAGTAACATCACCAGCTTCATGGTGAGTTGGTCCAGTTGGAGCCCTTCCATGGGAGACCACGTCCTGAGCAGGGTTAATACGTCCCTGACATCCCAGGTGATATTATAGCGTGGTGTAGGCGGATTCATATTGAATATACCCCGCATGAGTCTGGACACTAGCCTGTTGGATCCTACCCCAATCTTGAGGTAGAATGATAGCGCACTTCTGGCGCTGTTGATGGCACTGTAACTTAAGTGTTCATCATGGTGCAACCCCGCGAGGAATTCCAGGACGTCGGTTATTGTCACGTCATCGTACGTGATGCGAGAGCGGCTGCAGTAGGCTTCCCACTTCTTAATATGTGAGCGGTATCTTCGCCTTGTGGACTCTCGACACGACGCCCCGATGGTATCCATGGTCCGAGCCGAGAGGCCGTATTGGACTAACGGCCTGTTCAGAACCTGCAAGCCAACAAATTTAAATAGCCATGGCAGGGATGTGGCTCCCCTGAGACAGGGTCAGTAACCAATTGTGGGCAACCCTTCAAAAGGACCCAAGGTTCGTTGAGCATGTCAAAGACCACCGGATACCAAGGCTGTGTGGGCCAGTCGGGTATAATAAGGATGCCCTTGGCAGCATCTGCCTGAATCTTTCGCAATACCCGACTGATGAGGCAGATCGGAGGGAAGGCATAGAAAAACCAATTCCCCCAGTCCAGCGAGAATGCATCTAGCGCTATTGCCCCAGGATCTGGTTCCCATGAAACGTAGGCTGGTACCTGATGGTTCAACCGTGACGCAAAAAGGTCAATGTCCGGTTTACCAAATTTGGCTGTGACTTTAGAAAAAATCTCAGGATGCAACATCCATTCAATGTTGTCATTAAATTTGCGTGACCTGGTGTCTGCCACAGTATTAAGCTCACCTGGCAAATAGGTAGCTGAAATCCAAATGTCTCTTTGAACACACCAGAGCCAAATTGAGTTAGCCAATTTGTCACACAAAACTGACCTGGTACCACCCATATGGTTTAAATATGCCACAGCTGTGGTGTTGTCTATTTGGAGACGGACGTGTGCTCCAACAAGCTTGGAACAATATGCACGAAGTCCGTGGAATGCTGCCAGCAACTCCAAATAGTTAATCCCTTGAGTCAACAACATCGATGCCTCAAGGGTGTCCCATCTACCCCCACAACTAGAGCAATTATCAGTAGCTCCCCAGCCATTGGAGCTTGCATCAGTCTGTAAATATACCACCGGATTAGCCTCCCTGACAGGCTTAAATGAGTTGCTAATGTGACACACTCACCATTGCAACTCAGTTATCGCTTCGGACGGCAGCTGCATAGATCGATCGTAATGACCAGCGTTCCGTTTTAACGCAGTAATTTTAGCTCTTTGCAAATTCTGATAATGCAAAGGTCCATATCGTGCTGCCGGAAAAAAAAGCCACTAACTTGCCAATTACTGTGGCTGTATGCCGAATCGATGGTATATTGGTGCCAATTAAATCTCTGCACACCTTAGTGACTTCCTCAATTTTGTTAATTGGTATAGTTATCCTCATGCTCATTGAGTTCACCGTGAACCCTAGGTAATTAATTACCTGGGCAGGGCAGAACTTCGATTTCTCTGGATGGACAATGAATCCTAATTGTTGAAATATATTGACAGCAGCTGCAACACCCTGTTCAGCCAATTGCAGGGTGTGGCCCACAATGAAGACATCATCTAAATAGGCCATAACTATATGATGTCGTTGTCTCAAATAAGCCATGATTGGCTTCACCAATTTAGTGAACAATCTAGGGGCTGTAGTAAGCCCATTAGGCAAAGCCTTATACTGCCAAAGTTGCCCCATCCAGATAAATTTCAAAAACCTTCTATCATCTTTCTGGATGGATACTGAATAATATGCATCCCTCAAATCAATGCATGCCATAAAGCAGCCATGAGAAATCAATGATTTGGCTGTTTCAAACGTATCCATTTTAAAATGAGTATATGTTACAAACGTATTCAAACGGGTTAGATCAATAATGACACGACAGCCTCCATCCTTCTTAGGTCTAGTAAATATGTTCGAAACAAATTCAATTGGCTCATGCACTGTTTTCTCAATCACACCCTTCTGTTCCAAACTTAAAATTTCCTTGTAACCTGCTGCCTGTTCTGCAGCAGACAATTTGAACGTACGACCAGGCATGTGCTGGGATGGAGGAATGTCGCCATTAATAAACTCAATTTTATGCCCCCGAATATTCCGCAACACATACTCATCACCAGTAAAATTACCCCATGCATCCAAAAACAACCGTAAACGACCACCAACATGGGAAGTTAAACAGAGAGAAAAAAGAGAACCAGACCCCCTCACCTCCGTGGTTACCGGCGGTCCTTGACACGTGTGGGTGGCCGTGGAGGTGCTGGGTTGGCTTGAGGGCGCGGCGTCTTCGATTTCCACAAAGGTCTCTGCCGACCCTGTCCTAAAAAAGACCCTTGGTGCTGGTTCTGGTGCTGTTGTCGTTGTGGAGCTAGAGGGCGAGTCCTCGTCGAGGCACCGGCCGACCCTCGTGAGCGAATGTATGGAGCTTTTGAGCCTGACGGTGTGGGGGCACTCTGAGAGCGCATGATCCCCACCGTTTTGGCTTGTTCGTCAAGCTCTTTGACTCTCTTCGAGAGGTCCTCACCAAAGAGCTGACGGGGCGGCGGCGGCGGCGGTGGTTTGCACAATCCTGCAAACTTCAGTTGAGTGCTGGGCGGATGCTATTTTTGCGAAACCCGTTGATTTCGTGCTGGGTCGCGCACAATAAGGCCAGAGCATCTTC
This sequence comes from Raja brachyura, assembly GCA_963514005.1. Next base: position 42,768,988 of record OY740797.1, on the reverse strand, counting down.
CTGGTCCAAATTCAGTTCGTCCCCGTCCACCGACCGCGCAAAGGCGGTAATACCGGCCGTGAGGAGTTTCAGGATCCGCTGCAATTTTAGCTCCTGTTGACGGATAGCCGCACTGATGTTGCCCCATATTGGCGTATTGACCACAGGCACGTTGAGGGAGTTGCAGTTTGATGGAGCCTTGTGCCGGCTCATAGCCTGGATGAGGACTTCTTCCTGCAGTCCCTGATTATTAAGAAAGTCCACTGTGGCTGCCAGCTTTGTATTTAGAGGAAGACCAGCCGTATGTGGGGCCGCGAATTTGGTCGCCACATCCAAGAGTTCTTCCGCTGGCACCTCCAACGGAGTTGATACGGGATCCACCAGAACCTCCTCCTCGTGCTGCTCCAGGCTGATAGTAGATGTTGGTGAAGACGCCCTGTGCCTGTTGCTGCCCTGCTGTTGTTGACGTTGAAGCAGGAGCTCCAGCAGCCGCTCCATACGGTCAATACGCCCTTCACCCTGAACACTCAGGTGGTCGGAGTCCTCCGGCTCTGAAAAGAAAACCGGGCTCCTGTCATCGGCCCGCACCTCGTCGAGGCCCTGCCGGTGCCGGTAGTTGTCGCTAACAGCCGCCGAGGCGAAACTGCGCGATTCCTGCGCGGGCGTGTTCAATCGCCTCCGTTTAGCGAGAGCTGAAGCCGCTGCCACTAAGGGCACTTGCGGCGAGGTGTCGGCACCAGCCGAAGCATGGCTGCCTGGGGCCCGCGCAGTCTTGCCGGCTGCCCACATCGTGGACGTTGCCGACGCATGGTCTCGCCCACCCATCCATGGGGGGCTCGGCGACCGTGACGAGACCCGACTCGACCGACCCGTCCCGGCGTCGAGAGTCGGGGTGTGCCGGCTGGACCTCACAGCCGCCCCGGGTCTCGCCCTGGAACCTGACCGCTCCTCCGCGATAGGCAATGCCTTAGCCCTAACAGGGTTAGGCTTCTGGGCTCCTGCCCTCCCCCTTCTCGGAGGGCTTAGTGGAACAGACCGTGCAACGGCACGTGCCCTGCTCGAGGTCGCCAGCGAGCCCGCTGACGACCTGACTGCCATGGCAGGGTCCCCCTGCTCTGGCGGCACACCACACTCCTCCTGGTCGAACTCCTCCGAGCTGTGGTGTGCTGGCGGACCTGGACCTGTAATCACAGGGCTTACCCACATCTCCGCCTGAGTCCCGGCCTGCGCTGCAGGTATTGCCGATGGTAAGGGCCCCGGAACTGTTGACCGGCGAACTCGTCCTGACGTCCTCCGGCCCTTCGAACTCCCATCCATGTCCTTGCTGCAAGACATAATCAGACAACAAGGACCACCAACTAAAGGTAGAATACTCACCTCCGTGGCCCCTTATGAAGGGCTGGCGAGGAGCGCGCGCCACCGCCAGCCGTCGCAGCAACGCGTTACGACGATATGTCGAGCATGCGCGCCGGCGGGCTTTTCACGAAGTCACTCACGTGACTCCGAAATGAAATGGGGTTTTGAGGGAAAGATAGATCAGCCATGATTGAACAGTGTAGACTTGATGGGCCGAATAGCCTAATGGGCCTGTCCCACTTTGGCCATTTTTCAGGCGGTTGTCGGCGACTGTCCAGTCGTAGCAGGTCACTGAAAACCCGGCGACTAGAATGGCGACTGTCAGAGTGGGACACACACACACATGGCTTTCTTCGCCAGCCAGTTATGCAGGTGGGAGACAGGGTAAGCGGGGGGAGCGCTGTCTGAGTGAAGTTCACACGGTGCAAAGCCAATGTGATACAGATACACACCGCGATGAACAGGAAGGTTCGCGCTGTAATTAAGATGGTGAAAGCACAGTGTACGGGATGGGTCACTTCCTTTAAAAGAGGGGGGGGGAAGAGGGGGGAGAGAGCAGAGAATGGGGGATAAGGGGGAGACGGGGTGGGGAGAAGGATTGGAAACAACTTTTAAGAAGTCGGAGATACACGGCTGTGAACCTTGGCGGACATTAACATTACCGGTCGGCTATCCTAGGTTCTGAAAACTACTGTTTACGATTCTTTTCCCCACTGAGCCAATGAAATTCATTGGTCAGCACTGGGGACGACCTACAAGCACCTACGACCTCCTGGTGACCCACTACCACTGCACCCACGGCACGAACATTCTCGCTATTCTCCATGGCGGCTTCATTCTGGTCGCCATGTTGAATAATTAGCGGTGACCAGAATGCAGCCGCGACTAGTTCCGAGAACGCGGGAACTACTCAAGACAATGATGGCCACTCCCCGGCAACCACCCGCGACCACGTGGTGGCCACATCATCTCCAGTAGTCGCCTAAAAAGTCGCCTAAGTGGGACAGGCCCATAATTCTGCTCCAATACAGTAATCTATGAACTTTGAACTGATAGGAAGAATGTCATTAAGCTGGAAAGAGTGAAGAGAAGATTGATGGGGAGTTTGCCAGGACACAAGGGCTTAAGCTATAGGAAGATATTGGGCAGCTAGGACTTTATTCATTGGAGCCAGGAAACTGAGAGGTGATCTTTTGGTGGTAAAAAAAACAATGATGAGGAGAATTGATAGGGTGAATGCACTGAATATTTTACTCCGGGTAGGGGAGTTAAGAACCAGAGGTTTAAGGAGAGAGTGGAAAGATTTAATAGGACCCCAAGGAACATCTTTTTCACTCAGAAGGGGTTAGGTATATGGAACAAGCTACCAGAGGAGGTAGTTGAGGCAGGTGTTATAACAGCATTTAAACAACACTTGGAAAGATATATTTAGTGAGTTTTAGACAAATGCAAGCAAATGGGACTGGCTTAGATGGAGCATCTTGATCATTATTTAATTAGGCCGCAAGGTCAGTTTCCATGTATGTATGGTTTTCTCATAAGAAATCACAAATAGGGACGCATTCCAGCCCCTTGAGAAGACACAACGCTTACCTTGCGTGAGACAACTGGCCACAGTCATGATCAACAGCAAGTTATCAGCAACATTCCATTGTGGTTAAGAATGTCCATGACAAACAGTTCAGGCATCTGCATGTAGCTACATCTCACTAAAGATCAAGTTTTGGGAAATACAATATATGATAATCTTCAAAGATCAAAAGCTTGAGTTATCAATAACTGTGGATTCCTTTTCTGTCAGCAAAGGATAGATTATAAATTTCTTAGTAGGATTTGCACACCAAAGGTGGGCACACTAAAGTTACATTTTGAGATACTGTTATCTTAGTACAAAGACATCTTCAAAGCTACCTGTATAAGTATCTGGATGCAAGATATAGATATGGATGTGATGTCAGAGCATATACTTGGTTTGAACCACAAATATGCTTATACCTTTGAAGAGCTAAATGGACGAACACACCAAAACTGGAAATAAATGACATTTTAGGTGACGTGATTGGGCAGCTCTGATAGCAATCATACCGTGTGTGGATTTGACAGTGCAATTGTCTAGTGACCACAGGGTAACTTGAAATCATAGAGTTATGGAGTAATACAGCATGGAAACTGGCCCTTCCACCCAGCCTGTCCATGCAGCCCATGATGCCCCATCTAAACTAATCTGCTTTTGGCCCATTTCCCTCTAAACCTTTCCTATCCATGCACCTACTCAAATGTTTTTTAAATGTTGTTAGTGCCTCAACAACTTCATGTGGTAGCTCATTCCATCTACCCACCACACCTCTGAGTGAAAAAGGTAGCCCCTCAGGTTCCTATTAAATCTTTCCCCTGAAACTTTAAATCTATATATCCTCTGATTTGTTTGCCCTGAGAAAAAGTGTGCTTTCACCCTATCAATTCTCCTTACATATTATACACCTCTGTAAGATCACCCCTCGCCTTCCTGCGCATCAAGGAATAAGATCCTAGTCTGCCCATTCCCTCCCTATAGCTCAGGCCATCATGTCCTGGCAACGTCTCCTAAATCTTCTCTGCACTGCTATGACAGCTTAATGACATCTTTCCTCCAGCAGGGTGACCAAAACGGAATGCAATACTTCGACTGTGATCTCACCAATGTCTTGTACCATTATAACATACCATCCCAACTTCTGTACTCAATTCCCTGACTGTTAAAGGCTGGCATGCCAAAAGTCTTCTTTACCACCCTATCAACCTGCGATACCACTTTTGGGGAACTATATACTTATGGGCCTGTCCCACTTACGCGACTTTTTCGGCGACTGCCGGCACCCGTCATGGGTTGTTGCAGGTATATCGAAAATCCATCGGCGACCAGAACAAGGTATGACTCCTTGGGCGACTACTCACGAGCATACAGGCTTCACAACGCGACATGTTGCCATGGTATCGCCCGTATGGTCGTGAGTAGTCTCCTCAGTTGCCCAAAGAGTCAAGAGTCAAGTCAAGAGAGTCTTATTGTCATGTGTCCCAGATAGGACAATGAAATACTTGCTTGTTGCAGCACAATAGAATATGTAACCATAATACAGAACAGGAGATAAAAGTTCAGTGTGTCTATAAACCATAGACCATATATATACACAATAGATAAATAGATAAAGTGCAATAGGCTGTTTTTGTTCAGAGTTTGTTTGATGGCGAATTTAATAGCCTGATGGCTGAGGGGAACAGTTGTTCCTGAACCTGGATATTCCAGATATCAATCTCCTGTATCTTCTTCCCGATGGCAACGGAGAGATGAGTGGCCAGGATGGTATGGGGTCTTTGATGATGTTGGCAGCCTTTTTGAGGCTGCGACTGCGATAGATCCCTTCGATGGTGGGGAGGCCAGAGCTGATGATGGACTGGGCAGTGGTCACAACTTTCTGCAATCTTTTCCGCTCCTGGACGTTCAAGTTACCGAACCAGGCCATGAAATAACCAGTCAGTATGCCCTACTGTGCACCTGTAGGAGTTCGAGAGAGTCCTCCTTGACATACCAAGTCTTCATAATCTTCTCAGGAAGTAGTGGCGCTGATGTGCCTTCTTTATGATTGCATCCGTGTTCTGGGACCAGGAGAGATCTTTGGAAATATGCACGCCCAGGAATTTGAAGTTCTTGCCCCTTTCCACCATCGTCCCGTTGATATAAACAGGATTGTGGGTCCCTATCCCCGTCCAAATTCCACAATCAGTTCCTTGGTTTTGCTGGTGTTGAGAGCCAGGTTGTTGTGCTGGCACCATATGGTCAATCGGTCAATCTCACTTTTATACTCTGATTCGTCCCCAACAGTGATATGTCCCACAACAGTGGTGTCGTTGGTGAACTTGATGATGGAGTCCGCATTATGTCCAGCTACGCAGTCATGAGTATAGAGTGAGTACAGCAGGGGGGTGCTCCCGTGCTGATTGTTAATGATGATAACACATTTCCACCAATACGGACAGTCTGTGGATGAGGAAGTCGAGGATCCAATTGCAGAGGGATGCGTAGAGACCCAGATCTGAGAGCTTGGTAACCAGTTTAAAAAAAAAAATGTTTTATTTTTTTTAATCAAAACATTTATTCAATTATTAAAAAATATATACAGTACAATAAAACAAGCCAAGGCCCACCACCGTAATACAATACAACCATATATCCATAATAAACTATTGTACAATTATGATACAATCCTTATTGAGGATACATTCTACGCCCTGCGGAGCCCAGCGTTCCCTGAACTCCATCAGGGTGCCCGTGGACAGGGCATATTCCCTTTCTAGCCCCACCCGGGCACGGACGTATCCCCGGAAAAGGGGCAAGCAGCCAGCTCGGGGAAATCCCTCCACCGGCTGGCTGATGGCCAGCTTGGCCAGACCCAGGAGCAACCCAACCAGGACATCTTCAGCCCTACCCTCTCTCCTATGCACAGGGTGTTGGTAACCAACTTGGAGGGGATGATGGTATTAAACGCCGAGCTGTAGTCTATGATGAACAGCCTGACATATGAGTTTTTGTTGTCCAAGTGGTCCAGAGCGGAGTGGAAAGCCAGTGAGATCACATCCACCGTTGGCCTGTTGTAACGGTAAGCGAACTGCAGTGGGTCGAGCGCCTTCTGGTCGCCGCTGGATTTTCAACATGTTCAAAATTTTCGGCAACCTGCAATGACCTATGACGGGTGGTGGCAGTCGCCGAAAAAGTTGCGTAAGTGGGTTATATTGAAACACCTCACACAGACCTGAATTAAATCAGTTTAGTTATTGCCCCTGCTGATCAAACTCCTGCTGTAATTCTAGATAACAATTGTTATTGTCTACGACACCTATTTTTATGTAACCTGAACATTTATTTAACATGCCTTGTACAGTCTCATCAAAATTAGCCTGAAGTACACCTCCCACCACCATCCTCTGCTTCCTACCATGAAATCAATGTATCCAGTGAGCCTGCACTCACCGGATTCCAGGTGATCTAACATTCCAGAGCAACCTACCATGCAAAACCATGCCAAAGGCTTAAATGAAGTCCATGAAGTCCGAAGCACTACCTTCATGCCTACTCAGCCGACTGTGCCTGATGTTGCCGGTGCAGGCTGCAAGGCAAATGGTGAAATGAGGCCCAGCTTCCGCAAATCACACATCATCCTGAATTAGAAATGTTTTGCTGGTCCTTTGTTGTCATCAGTCAGAATTCAACAACTGCCTTCCTCAGTATCATTACCAGAGGACTGCAGTGGTTTAAGAAGGGGACTTATTATCTCCTTCTTAAAGGCAAAGCCGGGTGCACAACCCCCATATAAAAATAATCTTAAAACTTATTTTATCTCTAACTTTAGCCAAATTGTATAAACATTTTTTTTTTAATTGCTATTTTTTCAAATTCTCACTCCACAAATACTGCCTAAACTTCAGACTTCCAGCATTTTATTTTGGATTTCCTGTGTCTGCATTAATTTATTTAGCTTGTGCCTGGATATGGTACTTGAAATCTACTGCATCGTCAGTGTGCCGTCTCAAAAGCAATTCTACTGGGAATACAAAGATGGTGCCATTTCCATTTAAGAGAAGAACAATCCCATGGGCCAAAGCCGAGAATTGATTTCCTTCTCTTTGCTTGGTGAGTGTGCCCTGTTTCCAATAGTCGATAGCTTTTTGCTACCAAGTAACAATTCAGTCAATTTGGTCTGTAATAACATAAACACCCTATGCATTTTATTGGCCTGTTTAACCATAGAGTCAGTCTGATGGTAACTTCTGCAAACTCAATTATTTCAAGTGGGCATGTATACAAAAACAGGGATGTAATGCTGAGGCTCTATAAGGCACTGGGAAGGCTGCATTTGGAATATTGTGAGCAATTTTGGGCACCATATCTGAGGAAGGATGTGCTGGCTCTGGAGAGGGTCCAGAGGACGGTTACATGAATGATCCCAGGAATGAGTAGGTTAACCTATGATGAGCGTTTGTCGGCACTGGGCCTGTACTCGTTGGAGTTTAGAAGAATGAGTGGGGACCCTCATCAGATAGATCACCCATGATTGAATGGTGGAGTAGACTTGATGGGCTGAATAGCCCAATTCTACTCCTATCACTTATGACCTTGTGACCTTAACTTCTGGAGTACCTAAAATTATTTTGCGATAGTGCCATCTTGAAAAGGCAAGTGGCATGCATAGCAAATACAGTCCAAACATACCAAACTGATAACCTGCTTTTACACATCCTTGTCATGAAGTACCTTACAATTGTTATTCACGTAGGTACATTCTAACTGATTCTGCCTAGGTTTACTTTGTACAACATTTAAATATCAAATTTAAAGATATCAATGTGGAAGTAAAATGCATGTGTCATTTTTGATAGACTCTTAAAAAAAAATAGCTGGACGTGACTGAGTGTGGAAAATACACTGATAACCGAGGATGTTATCTGGGCTGAGGGAAAGAGTTAGAAGGAAAAGATAGGAAGACCAAGGGATGGTCTATAAGAGGTTTACAAAATCATGAGCTACGTAGATAAGGTGAAAGCCCACAGTCTTTTCACCAGAGTAGCGAGTCTAAACTACAATATGATATGATAGAACTTTATTTACTGTACCCCAGGAGGGATCAAGTCTCTCGATAGTACCTACACCCGAATGCTCAGAAAAGTTCAGAATGTCAGTTGAGAGGGACCACATCACCAACGCCCTGCTCAATGGGGAGATTCCACCTCTGACCGAGAAGATCAGGAGGAGAAGGATGAGGGTCGCTGGTCACTGCCACCGCTCATTCAGGCAACTTGATCAGCATTGACAAATTGTGCCAAGGGGCCTGTTTCCGTGTTAAGTATCTCTATGAATCTATGACTCTACAGAGAGTAAACATGAGAGATACAAATAGAAGGTTTATTAAATATTAATAATTATATTAATTTCAAATGCAATTAAATTCCAGAGTAACAATCTCACTTGATGGGACACAGAAGATCTAGTTACAGAGTGATAAAGTGTGTACAGTATGGAAGCTTGCCCACACCGACCAACATGTCCCATCTACGCTAGTCCCTCCTGCCTGCATTTCAACCATACCCCTCTAAACGTCCTATCCATGTACTCGTCCAAATTTTTCTTAAATATTCCAAACCTGCCTCAACTACCTCCTCTGGCAGCTCGTTCCATACACCCACCATCCTTTGTGTGTAAAAGTCACCCCTCAGATTCCGATTACATCTTTCCGCCTCATCTTAAATCTTTCCCCCTCACTTGGTTCTTGATTCTCCTACTCTGGGCAAGAGACTGTGTGTGTTCTCCCAATTTATTCCACATGATTTTGTACACCTCTATAAGATCACCCTCATCCACCTGCACTTCAAGGAATAAAGTCCTAGACTGCTCAACCTCTCCCTGGACCTCAGGCCCTCAAGTCCTGGTAACATCCTGGAAAATCTTCTCTGCACCCTTTCCAGCTTAACACCATCTTATCTATAATCATGACGCCCAGAACTGAACACAATACTCTAAATGCGGCCTCACCAACATCTTGTATAACTGCAACGTGACCTCCCAACTTATATACTTATATACTGTGTGTTGGGGGGGGTGGGAGAACCAGGGTTTTAGTCTCTCCCTTCAGGGGGATGCGACTTTTCTTGTCGTGTCCCCCGTCTCCGTCTGTGCTGAGGCTCTAATGGCGGAGCTGGCGACCTTCCAGCTTCCAGCAGCGGCGGCCTGGCATTCCGGGCTTCGGAGCTTCAGCGGCGACCAGGCTTTCGGAGCTGCGGTGCTCCAGTGGCGTTCCGGTGGCCTGGCTTTCGGGGCTGCGGTGCTCCAGTGGCGGCCTGACTTTCGGGGCTGCGGTGCTCCAGCGACGTTCCAGCAGCGACCTGGCTTTGGAGCTGCGGTGCTCCAGCGTTCCAGCGGCGGGTGCTGTGGCGGTGTTCCGGCATTCCGGCGACGCCGGTGGTGGCGGCCCGGTTTCGGAGGCTTGGCCGCGGGCCTGGTGGACGGCAACATCGGAGGCCTGGATCTCCTCAGCGCAGAGGGAGAACAAGGAGGGAAGAAGACAGAGACTCTAAGACTTTGCCTTCCACCACAGTGAGGAGGTGTTTGGTGAACTCACTGTGGTGGATGTTAAATTTGTGTTTATTGTGTGGTTTTTGCTACTTTTAATATATGTATGACTGCAGGCACGCAATTACGTTCAGACCGAAAGGTCTGAATGACAATAAAGGTAATTCAATTCAATTCGATATACTCAATACTCTGACTGATAAAGGCCAATGTGCCAAATGCCTTTTTGACCACCCGATCTACCTGTGTGCCACTTTCAACTAACTATATACCTGCACTCCTACATCTCTCTGTGTCAACAACACTCCCTAGTGCTCCACCATTCACTGCGTAGGCCCTGCCATGTTACTCTTCTCAATATGCAACACCTCACATTTCTCTCTATTAAATTCCATCAACCATACTTCAGCCCACCTGCCCAACTGATGAAGATCCTACTGCGATTTCTGACAACCAAGATAAAAATACAAAATAACTCGACTACCATATCTACTCAATTGGCTTGACACACAATATTCCCAGACCATGGCCTCAACTCACAGCCACTGGCCAGCGTGGAAGGAGCTTGGTAATTGACAATTCCTTCTCGAGTCTAAGCTGAATCAAGTGCCAGCAGATGGAAGAGGTGGGTGGGAGATGTAAAAATTTGGTGGGAGATCAGTGGACAGAGAATATCAGATGGGTAGATGTGGGAGTCGGGGTTGAAATAGGAGGGTCTGATCACAGGTTCAGAAAGGAGTCAAGTTTCAGGGTGATGTTTGGGAGGCAGATCATCGTGTCAAAAGAGCAAGGGTAGCGTTATGGGGGAGGTTGCAGAGATGACCGAGCGAGTGCATGAAAACAAATCAAAGTTTATCAAAGGTTACAACAGGATCTTGACCAATTGGGAAAGCGGGCAGAGGTAAGGTTAATGAAGTTTAATGCATATAAATGTGAGGTGTTGCATTTTGGGATGTCTAACATGGGCAGGGCATTCACACCAGCCGGCAGGGCTCTGGGGGAGTGTTGTAGAGCAGAAAGATTTAGAAATGCAGGGTGTCACAGGTAGATAAGGTGGACAAGAAAGCTTTCAGCACATCAGCCTTTATTAGTCAGGGTATTGAGTGTAGAAGTTGGGATATTATGTTAGATCTCTACAAGGTGCTGGTGAAGCCCCAATTGCGGTATTGTGTTCTGTTCTGGTCACCCAGTTAAAGGAAAGATGTTGTTAAGCTGGAAAGTGTGCAGAGAAAAAAATACGAGGATATTGCTAGGACTTGAGGGCCTGAGCTACAGGGAGAGGTTGGGCTGGCTAGGACTGTCTCCCTTGCAGCATAGTAGGATGAGAGGTGATCTTATAGAGATATATAACATCATGAGTGGAATAGATATGGTAGAGGCACAGAGTCGTTTACCCAGAGTAGGGATGTCAAGAACCAGAGGACATAGGATTAAGTTGAGAGAGGAAAGATTTAATGCGAATTAGAGGGGCAACATTTTCACACAGAGGGTGGTAGGTATATGAAATGAGCTGCCAGAGGAGGCAGTTGAGACAGCAACTATAATAACTTTAAAAAAACGTTTGGACAGTGACATGGTTTACAGGGATATGAGCTAAATGCGGGCAGGTGGGACAAGTGTAGATGGGGCACTATGATCGGCATGGGCAAGCTGGGCCGAAGGTCCTGTTTCTGTGTTATATGACTATGACTATGAGAAGAGACTGCAGATGCTGGAATCCGGAGCAACAAACAATATGTAATTATTTAAGTTTTACTTAAATATGGTTTAGCGTTAACTAGTTTAGTTGAAGTTATATATTTGATTGTTTTAATTTTCATTTTAATAGCTTTATGAGTTTATGAGCTTCAGAGGCATCTAGAAATATGGAATTTCCTTAATAGTTTTGACAGCCAGCATAGCTGTCATAGATTAAGGATTTAGGAAGAGCATCTTCTCCGCTGTTATCGAACAAGTGAATGGTCCTCTCATAAGCTGAAGGTGTAGCTCTGATCTCCAAACCTACCTCATTGTGACCTTTGCACCTGTTAGTTATCTACACTTTCTCTGTAACTCTGGAACAGTATGTTCTGCAGTCTTGTGTTTTTTTTTTCTCTTTGCACAACCTGTTGTACTTGTGTATGGCTCCATTAACTCATGTGCGATATAAGTTGTCTGAGGAGCACACGGACAAAGCTTTTCATTGTATCTTGGTACACGTGACTCTAATAAACCAAAATCAATACCAAAGGCTTCCAGATTATGTTCATGAGTGTGGCTTGTTCTGGTTCACTCACATAGAGTAATGTAAGTGAACCAGAACTTGTGCAGCAAGATCAATCTGATGGACTTAGCCAAGTTAGGTTCAGGGGAATGAAGAATGCACGGAACAATTATTGGCTTTTAGTTTGTGCCAGTAAAACCTGAAGCATTAGATTGGAGATAGTTGAACTGTTATCAGACTGCCAAAGTAAACATTTTAATTTATTCTCCTTTATTTTCTGTCCAGTAAATAATCTTAAATCACACTACAATACCTTGTTCAACCTCTTGAGCTTTTTGTGCGGCATCTAATCTAATTTTTTTTTAATTAATGTTATATTTTACCACGAAGAGAGACTGCCATTCTATTAAAGTAAGTCAGTTGATAAGATGGTAGAAGCTGAATATTATTCAAGGCATATGGCTGGACCTATAGTCCGCCAGGTTTATCGGGCGGAGTTAATGATGTAGCTCACTGATGTTTCACGACCCATCATCATGTTTTGCAAAGTTGGTTTATTTTAGTGATGTACCTGGGGTCAAGGACAGAGCATTCACGTCGCGGCCCTGTTTCCACCAATCTTTCCAGCACCACGCACAAGAAGCACAAGACGCGCAAGACACCATTGTATGCAGATGCCGAGAAGTGTGTTCAGCTCTGGCTGAACAATTTCTAATCTTGTGATGTGGACTCGAGAAGAAGAATAAGTGATGTACTTGTGTGCAGAATACAAATGGATATAGTGTCTTTTTGATGTGCAGAGGGAGCATCAGATAAAACGGCCTTTTTTCCAGTAATCCCCAATATTATTCTTGTATGCTTTTCAGACTCCAATGATAAACAAACTTCCACTGTTCGTATGATATCCATATGCCACTATGTGGCATTTACATTGATTTAATTGTTACAGAAATCATTTGAATGAGTTGCAAAATTGAGCATAAGATCCATACATGACATCTATTCAATGATAATACTCAGAAGACTTGCCATTGGTAAAAGAGGAAATGTAAACTCACGTGAACCAGGCTGATATTTACTATGGCATTAAATGAGGTGCGGTTGTTTCAAAACCCCAAACTGTCAATGTGTCAGGGTTTAGGAAAAGTGGATTGGTTCATGCTCAAAAATATATTTTACTTTGGATTCACGTGAGTGACTTCGTGAAGACCCCACCAGCACGCATGCGTGACATATCGTCGACCGCATGCGAAGCGACAGGCAGGGAGGAGGGTCGCTCCTCCACCGGAACGGACCTGCAGGTAAGAAACAACTAACCTGAGGTCAGGGTTCTTTCTCAGGGACTCTGTGGGACAAAGTACCCCACCAACGGGCCGCCTCGAGAGACTGACTGCGGACCAGGGGAACGCGGGCAGTCAGCGGCGGCAGAACCTCTCCACAGACCGGGAAGTTGGGCAGCCCGTTGATCCGGCAGGGTTCGGGCTCACAGACTCGCCGTTTGGGGCAGTCTATATTCCCGCATGAGCAGGTGGGGAGCACTACCTCCAACATGGCACACTCCAGCAGGAGTCTGGTCACCGTGGGTCTCCGAGCAGACCCATGGCAGTACCTTTTACAGGGCTGCCAAATGCTCACCTTCTTCGCAGGGGAGCATAAGGAGTCAGGTCTAGGCAGACTCTGAAGAAGGGAATCGCATTATGCAATGGCTGGCTGGGGGGAGCGCTGCTCCACCAGGGGCCAAACCCAGGTGGCTCAGGGTGGTGTTGGATGCAGCAGGGGTAGACACTGATATTCAAACCTCATTCTACCAGGGCTGCGTCCACATCATGGCCAGGACCATGGAGGTACCCATGGACCATGTCCTCGCAACAGCGGGCTTGGCCAACGGAGACACGTCTCAACGGTTTTATAACAAACCTGTGGCCACTCCTGCGACGCTTGCAGATACTGTTTTAAGTTCTGTTCCCTGAACGGTTCCCGAACTCAGGGGTTTTTGTTTGTATTAATGAATACATTATTGTTTTTCAGCTCTGTTACAAGTCTGAAATACGTTAACATACTTCCTCCATCAGTTATTACGGCAGTGTGTGAGCATGGAAGTGGTCCAAGGCATGAAATCACAGAGCTTTGAAATCTTGACTCCGAAGTAAATAGTAAGATAAATGAGAACTTACCAGTTTGAAGTTTGATCCTTATTTTATGAGGAGTTACGATGAGGAATTTCGTGCCCTCTGCTCCCAACCCTCTATCATAAGGTCAACTGGTATATGGTTTATTTTAATCTTACTGTCTCCAGTCAGTTCTGCTATCTGTGAATTCACACCGCTGCTTTGAAGAATGTCGCGCATGCGTGCTGACGGGCTCTTCACGAAATTCCTCATCGTAACTCCTCATAAAATAAGGATCCAACTTCAAACTGGTAAGATCTCGTTTAATCTTGCAATTCTAGTTCAACCAACAATCTGACAAGCCAAATGCCAAATGAAAGTCAAAAAACTGCAGGTGCAGGAAATCTGAGATAAAAACAGACAATGCTGGAAACACACAGAAAATCAGGCAGGAGCTGCAGAAAGAGAAACAGAGTTAATGTTTCATGTTCCGGTCCTTTTATCGGAACCGGGAAAGAGAGAAAGCAAGTTAAATATAGGTGGCAGAGAAAGTGGGCAAGGCATGTGGCATATAAGTTGTAGTTAAAATCATATTAAGCTAATTTGTCTGCTAGACAATAAAAGTCCTTACTTACAAGATTAAAGTGGTACTATTTTGCAAGGTGGAAAGGAAGTTATTAGCAGTAATAAATAATTGCTGATATGTAATAAGGTGTCCCTTAGCGTTGATGTTGAATAAACATTTGGCAATATTTTCAGATAATCGGATAAAAAGATAAAATTGGATAAAAAGATAAAAGGGAAATCAACAGCTGGTCTCGTAAAGAAATGAAACATATGAGATGGGATTCAAGTTCTTCATCGCATATACAGGCCTACCTGACCTCCAAAAGGTGATGGATTTTACCTGTCATTGAATTTACCTGTGATTCTTCTAGCTGGTAGAACTTTTTTTATCAGACCAGTATGAGATTATATTATGTTCAAGAAGGAACTGCAGATGCTGGGAATCGAAGGTAGACAAAAATGCTGGAGAAACTCAGCGGTTGCGGCAGCATCTATGGAGCGAAGGAAATAGGCAACGTTTCGGTCTGAAGAAGGGTTTCGGCCCAAAGCGTTGCCTATTTCCGTCGCTCCATAGATGCTGCCGCACCCGCTGGGTTTCTCTAGGATTTTTGTCTACCATGAGATTATATTAATTAGGTTTATTAAATGGACGAACAATGCCAATCCTCTTACACTTCCAATAGAAATTTAACCTCAAATGAGATGGAACCTAAAAATGCTGGATTTACTCACCAGATCAGGCAGCTCCAATAAAGAAATAAAATGATTTGGAATTTCAAGTCGATGATCTCTCCATTATTTCTGCCTGATCTGCTGAGTGCTTGCAGTGTTTTCCGATTTCTAGGATCTGCAGTAATTTTGGTTTTAGAATCAATGGTGACGATGACCAACATTTCCTTGGATTGTTATTTTTTATGTGACGTACAGTGAACCATATAGCTATAATTTTACCAACCATGAGGAAGAGACATTTGCTCAAAAACTTTACACGTGAACAGAGAATTTGCAGAGATAACCAGACTTTGCCAAAATTATTCATTAGGAAGCAATCTAAACCTGGTTTTGGTTGCTCAAATCCAAATAATTTATTCCTGTTATCCGAGTATAGATAATCCGTTTGCGTCAATCCAGAATTTAATATTACTGTGTAACATAAGTCTCATAAATACTTAGATACTGCAGTTGCTGATACATCACATGATGTTTTTGGCTTCATTACTGAACGTGGACTTACTTAACTTTCCATTTTATAAGATGTCCTTCTTCATGATACAGCTGTATGGCTCCCAAGGAAAACATAATTAAAATTAAGAACAGTCTGTACTCTAACTTGATGCAGAAGACGAACCGGTTATATCAGTAATGGTTAGATTCTTAATAGCATTCAGTGTTACTGTGCTGTTCCTCACTAATTACATATTGCCTCAACATTTTTAGAAGTGATAAAAGGGATAATATCAGAAAGTACTGGATCACTAAAATAAAACAGGGAGAGTGTGCAGCACATTAATCAGCATGGAAAAAATATGTTCAGCCGACATTTTGGACGCTAACCCATCCTTATTTATCTCTTTCTTTTTGTGAATCCTGTACGGCAGCTCGATATTCACATTTCTTTGTTTTGAAAAAAACCCCATAGAATTACTTAGATTATGCATAAATTAAGAAACGCAGTGACAGACCATTTAGTCCATTTTCACACTTTTTCACACAAAGAGTTATGAACCTGTGGAATTCTCTGCCTCAGAGGGCGGTGGAGGCCGGCTCTCTGGATATCTTCAAGAGGGAGCTAGATAGGGCTCTTAAAGATAGCGGAGTCAGGGGATATGGGGAGAAAGCTGGAGCGTGGTACTCATTGGGGGATGATCAGCCATGATCACATTGAATGGTGGTGCTGGCTCGAAGGGCCGAATGGCCTACTCCTGCACCTATTGTCTATTATGCTCCAATTGGACAGCTTTTTATCATCTGCAACTCGGCAAGCATGCTTTTCTTCTCAAGCTCTCTAGTTCCACATTAAAGTCATCCACACCATTTGGCCTCTACATTTCCTTTTTTAAACTCTTTTTTCAGCTGTGCTTTCCGTATTGAGATATTGCTTCCATTATGCTTCTCGTCAGAAAACTGAAAAGAAGTTGACGGCATTTCTCTGAAAATTCCTTCTATGGCTTTAGGCCACAGATATATCATCCTCCTGCATCCGGAATGCAACATGTATGGACTTCTCCCATAATTACCATTGGTGCCGCATTGAGATCAGAGTTCAGAGGCATAATTCAGGCAAGATGAACTGGACAATGTTAATTCCTCTTTCCCGTTGAGATGGCATACCGTTTAACAACCTCTTTGTGAACGGACCAAGCCATATTTATGCTGGCTTGAGTGACAGGCAGCATTGGGATTTGAACTCCAAATCATCTAGTTGGCAGTTGCGCACCGAACTCTTTGAGTTCCTGGGCTACCGAGGGATGAAGGAACGTACAAATTGAGCCAAACCCATGTAAAATGTATAGATGTTTTTAGAGGTCAAGTATGTCATTTCGGGATAATAAGGACACCAGTCCCCAGCTGGGTAAAGGCCGTGTTAGACAGACCCAGTGAGGGCAGCATGAAGCAACACAAGGATGCAACGAGAGGAGACACCCTTGATTTTCCAGATTTTTGCATGCGTCCTTTGTTCCCCATTCCCGGAGCAAGATAATTCTTACAGAGGCCCATTAAACGATTAGGATCCAGTTCACTGCAGATATTATGCAGAGTGTGAATTATTTATGCAACTAAAGGGTAGGCTTTTGTGAGGATCTAGACCATAGTTTACTTTGGGCCTTTTATTCTCGATTTATTCAGTTCTCTGACTTCTTGTAATATTTCCATGCAACGCCCTAATGAAATACTCTGGCATCTTATTCCCTACAAACAAAACTGAAATGCAATAGGATTTTTACTACAAGATTAAACAGGATCCTGAGAGGTCACATTAAATCCGTACAGGACTGTTGTCATAACAATAAATATGTGGAATGGGATGCACTATAATTATTTCAACATTAAGTGCAGAGAAAATTGGATAAATATATTTTTTGCATTTCTGCACCAATTTTGTTGTATTTTGACGGTTCCTCTGTGGCTTACCCCAAGCATGAATGGTGCGTGACAGCAGCTTGCCCGTGATATGCATTAGGCAGGACATTAGACTTCTCAGGGCAAAACCCACACCATCATGCAGTTAAAGCTGTGCTTGCAATCTGTGCCCCACATTAATCAAATAATGCTTATCACTCTGCATATGTATGCCTTGCCACCTCTGACCTTGGAGTACGGGGCTGTAACACTACCTTAACTGTCCATGCATAAGCTAATAATCTGGCACAATGTAAACTTGAACTCAAGGCCCGTGGTCTTTTTTTTTCATTAAAATTAAAAAGCAAAGAAGGTAAAGGACGATAAATAAAAGTAATGACACCGCAGGACAGCTCCTAACATTTTCTTTGTTAAAGGTGATTTTTTTAATATACAAGTGAAGTGATTTAATCATGGGAAATATAGCTAGTCTAATCCTGTGGGTGTAATGTAGGTCTACAGGGACCCATATAGATTCCAGCTTCCCACTCCCCACTGACCCCTGGGTCACTGGCACACATGCTGACCTTGAACTATTTGCTTGGCTTTTTGCTTTCTTGTAGCCGTATTAATTACACACGGGGCGCTTGACTTGAAAAAAAGAGAGGCCTCAGCTCCATTAGTGCTAATTAATTAGAGCACACAATGGTATTGTTGAGGAATAAAACAATGATGTTGGGAACCATCTAAGTCTTTCCACCAGCAAAAAAAAAAAACACATACACAGTAGCACGGGCATTGTGCTGACTAAACGGAGGGCTTAGTTGAGTTTGGCATCAAGTCACCTAAATATTATCGGCGAGCAACAAAGCTACACGTTTGAGTTTTGAGTGTTAATTCAATTTTCATCGTGCCACCACCAGAAAATGAAAGGATGGGTCGCTGTTGAATGGTTTGTCTTAGTACATTACCTGTCGCAGTCATGACATTGCAGTCAAGTATGACAAAGCTGCTGAGAGTTTGCTATATATCTGAATTAGACAAGGACACATATGAAAAACGTGCTGGACTCTCCTTCGCAGGCTGTCAATTTTTTTTATTGGGAAGTTCCAAATTCACGATATACTATTTGGTGCCATCGCCATTTAAAAAAAAACACATGACAAATATCTCACGATGCTACATGGGAAAAGGTGGCCTTTCCAGTCGCACAAGGTGGATATATTTCTCAGTGCTTTCACCACGACTGAGCAACGTAGACCCAAAATCTCATTGCATATGAAATGTTTTGCACGCCTCAATTCTGCCACTGTAATGTCACACGGCACCGCATTGCAACCGGGGGAAAAAAAACCCCTTCAGACTGCATAAACTTTGATGCAGTATCATACTGCATTAGTTTTGCACACTAGAATGGACAGTCATACAGTGTGCACCTTCATGTGTCTGCATCACCTTCATTAGTATTCAACAGGAGCCAGCATTGGCTTAAACGATAAAGCAGAATCCGCATGGTTGCCGTTCGCCTAATGGAAAAGCTGATCACTTGCCGACTATCAGCGCATATAGTAAACCCAGTTATTACCGCTCCAGAAGCATCTAATTACAGGTTCAGCTAATCGGACGCAAAACAAAATTGATAAAATCCTAGCAGCAGCAGCTGACTGACAGACATCAGTTATGAAATTCTGGGGACCATACTGAAACCTGTCACATCTAGATGCTATTATTTTGCCTGATTGATGTTCCCTTGTAAGTGATTGTTCCTGATCATATTAGAACTTATTGATTTTTTTTTTTTGCTGTCTAGTTTCTATATTATGCAGGACCAACTTAGGACTATTACCAATGCTGTTGCATACTGTTAATCAAACTCCCTTAGCCATTCTGATGACAAAACAATTATAAATCTGTGGCCATTGAAAACTGGCCAGTTAGGCACAACCTGCGGGGAACATAATGACTTGGTCCTGAGTTACTGTGTCTCGGAGACCTTTGACCATAACAGGGCAAATTGAACAGAGATTGGCTGCATGGGAAGTCTCATCCATATCTACACCATTTAAAAACAAAGATCAACATTACAATAAAACAAAAGCAGAAAGTAAAGTAATCATGAAAACCTTATGGGTATCTAAAATTGGAGAAAATATTATTTACAACCTCCTCTTGTATAGTATGGAATTTTAATTTTATATTAATCTTCACATATTGAGCAATTTAAAGTAACCAAAAACAATTAGAGATTGTATTTCTCTTTATTAGATGAGATTTTCATTGCACTAAACCTAATATTAAAAGCCATTGATCGTGGGTAGTGGAAAGGATAGTGGGCCAGTTATTCCAAATGGAAGAAAAAGGGTCCCGACTCGAAACGTCACCCATTGCTTCTCTCTGGAGATGCCGCCTGTCCTGCTGTTACTCTGGCATTTTGTGCCTACCTTTGGAAGCTTCTTTACCCAGTTAGAATTACCCCTGTGAGTAATTAGTAAAGGGCCTGTCCCACCAGCATGCAACTCTATGCGATGAGCGCGACCTAACGTGGTCGCCTGATCCGTCCGGCGTCGCGGGGCCGGACCCACTTCGATCGCCGGAGCCGTGCGGAATTGTGCGGAGTTCGTCCCGACATCGCGCGGGGCTCCGAAAAACTGACCATGTTCAAAAATTCCGCGCGGCAACGGCTTGTCGGCTTGTCGGCTCGCAGTCGCCTCGACGCATTACACACCGCCTCGACGTCATGCCTCCGTGACCCTCTCTGTAGGTGCCTCCGTGATCCTCTCTGTGGGTGGCTCTGTGCCCCTCTCTGCGTGCCCCTCTCTGTCCTGGCGAACTTACCTTTAAGACTTCGCTCCAAGTTCGCTTGACTTTGCGCTGCGTTGCGCCACTCACCCGACCTCCGCGCGGCACTCACTGCCGGTTTGGTCGCGCTTGCCTCATGCAGGTGCATGCTGTTGGGAATGGCCCTGTACAGGGATCACCCGACCTCCGCACGGCCCCCGCTTCTAGTTTGATCGCACTCATCGCATGGAGTCGGTTGCTGGTAGGACAGGCCCTTAAGTCTTTCTCACTATGTGTTTCACATACATACACAAACACATATACTTGCACACACTCACAAACGCACATACACACATACGCACAGACATTGTTCAGTTTAGTTTATTACTGTCACTTGTACTAAGATACAATGAAAAGCTTTTGTTTGCATGTTATCCAGTAAAAAAGCTATACAGGAATATAATCAAGCCTTCCACTGTACACACACACACATACACGTACACATATACACGCACACAGACACACACATACACAACCACAAACATGCACACACTCCAGAAAGTATTCTGTCTTACAAAGACATGCATCCAATGAAATGTACATCCATCAATCAGGCATTCACAGAACAGCCTCAAACTGAGTAAGTGTGCTAGCTTCAGCAAATGGGATACATCAAGGCAATAGGGCTTGACATATAATTACTGTTCGGTGCATCCTCTCTGCATATTTCTTGGAATATTTAGTAAAATCACATCTTTCAGACTAGCTTACAATGCCCCATGGCATCTTTTATTGATAACTGCCAAAACGCATTTTCTATAAGTTGAAAGGTGAGGTTTGGAAAGCGTACAACTCATTCAACGTCTGATTTCTAAAAGAGGCCTGACTGACTATTGCATTATTCTCTACTACCCAATTTCCACTTTGATATTAATGATTGAGTTACTGGACAGAATTAATTCAAATGACACATGTCTTCACCATTCAAAAACAGAAGAAAAGATCACATTTGTTAGATTGTGGATTTGTCTGAGAAAGGCCAACTGATACATAGGTTCTGAACTTCTGGACAGCTCTTCACTGGCTTGTGTAACACTTTTCATTGTACCAGTGTTTCGCCCTATTTGTGTATATGACAATAAACTTGGACTTGAGCATGAACAAAGTTTCACTCCTCCTTGAGCTCATCAGTGGAGCACAAACTCCCTGCATGTCCACAGAAGTTACAAGGTAGAATCTGTTTAACCTGGCGCAGGTTTATGAGAGATAGACACAAAATGTTGGAGTAACCAGGCGAGTCAGGCAGCATCTCTGGAGAGAAGGTAAATCAGTTTGAAGAAGAGTACTGACCTGAAACGTCACCCATTCCTTCTCTCCAGAGATGGTGCCTGTCCCACTTGAATTACTCCAGAATTTTGTGTCTACCTTCACTTTAAACCAGCATCTGCAGTTCCTTCCTGCACAGGTTTACGAGATTTACATTCAGCACATCATGCTGAGGAGAGTTAAAATGACTTCAGCAAGAAAATGTTCAACTGGTTTTGCTTTACTTCATATATCTGGTAATTTATTGTCACCTAGTCCTGTTTACCGAGTATATCTAATTTTTTGTTGTAGGTAGTTTACCTTGTATAACTGCTAATTTTTATATGTCCGATTTAGAGTCACAGAGTCATAGAGTGTTAGAGTGTGGAAACAGACCCTTTGGCCCAACTTGCCCACAATAGCCAACATGTCCCAGCTACACTAGTCCCACCTGCCTGTGTTTGGTCCCTATCTCTCCAAATGCCTGCCTAACTGTTTCTTAAACGTTGGGATAGTCCCAGCCTCAACTACCTCCTCTGGCAGCTTGTTCCATGCACCCACCACCCTTTGTGTGAAAAAGTTACCCCTCAGATTCCTATTTAATCTTTTCCCCTTCACCTTGAACCTATGTTCTCTGATCCCGGATTCCCCCACTCTGGGCAAGAGATTCTGTGCATCTACCCGATCTATTCCTCCCATGATTTTACCTGGTATACCTAGTTTAACTGACAATTTATTGTCTATTAATTTGTTGTGTTATTGCGTTTGATGTGCCGGTAAAACAAGTAAGAATGTTATTGTTCCAGTCACAGTGCATATGAAAATTAAACTCTCTTGACTACCTGGGATCTAGTCAACATATTGTAGACTTAGTGTATAGATGTGCAGTGAGGGTATGCAGTTCACCATGATCAGGAAATTCTGCTGCATAATTGTCACATGAAGAGCAACTTCATGACAACAATATTGAATAAAACATTGACGCTGAGCCAACAAAGAGGTATTAGGATGAATGGTCAAACGCATGGTCAGATTTAAGTTTTAAGAATAGAAGTAATGGTGGAACAAATAGATATTCATTCCTGTTCTGCCATTCATTTTGGGAATGGCTGATATTTTTCATGTTCATTTTCCAACCTGATCTCCTGTTTCTATTTGTGGCCCATCAAGTCTACTCCACCATTCAATCATGGCTGATCTTTCCCTTCTAACCCCATTCTCCTGACTTTTCCCCATAACCTCGGACACCTGTACTAATCAAGAATCTATCTAACTCTGCGTTAAAAAATATCCAATGACTTGGCATCCACAGCCTTCTGAGGCAAAGAATACCATAGATTCACCACCCTCTGTCTAAAGACATTTCTCCTCATCTCCTTCCTGAAATAACATCCTTCAATTCTGAGGCTATTAGTCCTAGAATCTCCCACTATTGTAAACATCCTCTCCACATCCACTCTATCTAAGCCATTCACAATTGTGTATGTTTCAATGAGGCCCACCCTCATTCTTCTAAACTCCAGTGGGTTCAGGCCCAGTGCCAACAAACGCTCATCATAGGTTAACCTACTCATTTCTGGGATCATTCTTGTAAACCTCCTCTGAATCCTTTCCAGAGCCAACACATCCTTCCACAGATATGGTGCACAAAATTGCTCATAATATTCCAAATGTGACCTTACCAGCACCTGATACCGGCCTCAATTCCAAGGTTTTATGACGTTGAAGACCCACCACCCATGCCTGGCTCTACCAATCCCTTGGGTTACGCAAAAAGCTGGAGAAACTCAGCGGGTGCAGCAGCATCTAAGGAGTGAAGGAGATAGGCGACGTTTCGGGTCGAGACCCTTCTTCAGACCCTGCGACGTTTCGGGTCTACCAATCCCTTCCTTGGCTTAGAAATTAAATTGTGTCCACTCTAGCACGACATTAGCCCAAATCTATGTACCAAGAAATGGAAGGTACATTTTCCAGTACATTACCCTTTCCCAGTTTATCACAGAAATCTTCTTGTCAAAATTTTATATTGGTATATTTAATATGAGTGAATTTTCACACCAGGCACACATTAAATGATGTCCTTTAGAGCATTACAGGTGTAAATGGTCCACCTGTCCCTGGAGTAAACATTGTTAGGCATTTCCAAGATAACCTGGTCTTTGTAGTATAGTTCTGGACTGGGACCCTGCTCAGCTAAGCTTCATATTTATCTTTTTAAAACCTACCAATTCACCCTGGCCACTTAGTTGATCAATAGCACAACCTCACTCAACTAACTTCCAGACCATGACCTGGCCTCTAACCTTTAGCCCATTCCATCGCCACACCCAACAGATCTGACATTGGTCCCCTTGGGTGCATTTTCCTTCAAGATATAGAGGGCTGTGGGCCAATTAGTGGGACATGGGGTTAATATAGTGTCGGCGTTGACATGATGAGCTGAGAGGACAGTTTCCATGCTGTATGACACAATGACACTTGGAAAGGTGGCAGGGTTTCTTTGCTGTGCCCGAGACCTGTGTCTGTAGTGTCTCGTGCAATAGGGTGCAGTTCAATGATCAAGCAGGTGAGTCAATGAAATCGCCTCACATTGTTCTAAATTCCAGTGAATATATGCTAGTCCCATGAAACAGCTCCACCACAGGATCAATAATACATTGCGTTGAAAGGATGGAAGAAAGATAGGGAGGCTGACAAGTGAGGGGAGGAAATTTCAGAGCTTCGGGTTTACTTGAAGGCACAGGCTCTGGCTGTGGAGTGATTAAATATTGCACTGGGCAAGTGGCCAAGACTCGGGGCATCAACATCCAGAGGCTCACTAGACTAGAGTAGATTACAGAGATAGTGATTCATGGTCTAAAAATATCCACTGGGAAAGATACAAAGATTTTAAATTACTTTCGGACTTAATAGTCTTCACTAAATATAATATTTCATCACCTGTCCATTAGTTTAGAAGGAGGTAAGTGCCATCATAAAATCAATGAGAAAATAAGGGTTTGCCTACCACAGTTTTAATGGAGCTTGGAACCAAGGTCCATACAAGCCTGCATGCAATAGTCTAGACAGGGGAAGATGCTGGACTGGGAGAGGCTGATTGGAAAACAGGCATTGTGTTTTGCACAGGGACAGCACAGTGGTGCAGCTTCTAGAGGAGCTGCCTCACGGTGCCAGAGACTCGGGTTCAATCCTGGCCTCGGGTACTTCACGGAATTTGTACATTCTCCACATGGGTTTCCTGTTCCTGGTTTCTCCTACATCCTAAAGATAAGAGGTTTGATAGGTTAATTGACAACTGTAACATGGCCGCTATCATATAGGTGAAACCTAGGAGTTGTTATTGAGAATATGAGATTGATGTATGGTTAGTGGAAATGAGTGATTGATGGTCAGCATGGACTCAATGGGCAGAAGGGCCTCTTTTTGTGCTATGTCTTTAGGCTTTATTGTTTAGTTTAGAGATACAGCACTGAAACAGGCCCTTCAGCCCACCGAGTCCGCACCGACCAGCGATCACCGCACACTTACACTATCCTACACACACTAGGGGCAATTTACATTTATACCAAGCCGATTAACCTACAAACCTCTATGTCTTTGGAGAGTGGGAGGAAACCGAAGATCTCGGAGAAAACCTATGCAGGTGACGGAGAGAACATACAAACCACGTTACAGACAGCACCGATAGTCAGGATGGGACCCGGGTCTCTGGCGCTGTAAGGCAGTAGCTCTACCGCTATGCCACCGTGCCACTATGGCAAGTTTGCCCACGTCAGTGGCAATTGGGTAGAATACACTATGGCTCATGTTTCCAACACTCCACCATACCAGTTATATCATAATCACCAAAACAACTGGCAATGTTTAGCAAAACAAAGTGTTAGATGAACTCTGTGTGTCAGGCAGCATTTCTTGAAATTTGAGAATTCAACGTTCGTACTGTTGGGACGTAAGCTGCCCAAGCAGAACAAGAGGCGCTTTTCTCCAGCATCCGTGTGGCCTCATTCTGCCAATGGAGGAGGCCAAGGACTGAAAGGTCGGAATGGGAATAGAAAGGGAAGTTAAAATGGTTAGTGATCTGGATCTCCAGCAAGCTAAGGCAGGCAGAACACAAGTGCTTGGCAAAGCTATCGCCTAACAAAGCAGCAGGGAACCTGGTTTCCAAATGGCACTGTCTTGGTTTCTCTCAAAGATAAAAATGAAATTCAGGAGACTCCTGGGATTTTGACCCAAAGATATATCAGCAACTAAAGAGGGAATTTAAAAAAAGGCTGAGCAAGGCCGAGTCAGCAAGCTCCAGCATTAGAAAGGAGGGAACTCTGGTCCAGCAGTTATTATGAGGTCCAAGTGATGTGCTTGATGGCAAACTGCAGAGTCTTTGACAAGAGAGGCTGTGAGGAAGCTGAGCGGTGACAAGCAATGGAAATTCAAGCTAACGTCTTTCATTTTCTTCCTTTTAACTCAATACTATCATCAGAGGGTCCAGTGGAGCAGTATGCTCTCCCTGTGAAATGTGGGAGATCAGGGATAGGTCAAGAGACCCTGATGTGTACATTTGCAGGAGGTTTGTCCAGCTGCGGGCCCTCTTTGACCAGCTGGGTGGGTTGGAGCAGCTAATGCACTCATGAAAGAGTCTACAGGAGGCAGAATGTATCATGGATATGAGTTTCTGGGAGATCGCGACATCGCAGGTTCAGGGGGTCAGGTAGGCAATACAGGACATTCCTGTGGCTATTTGTTTCTCAGAAAGTACAGTGTTTGGACACTGTTGAGGAGGTAGTCTCTCAGCAACAGCAACAACTACATCAGTGGCACCACACCTGGCACTGTTTGCAGCAGGCGAGCGATAGTGTGAGGAGACTATAGTCAGAGGCATGGACAGGCATTTATGTAGCCATGAGCAAGGCAAAGGACAAAGGCAAAGGACATTTATTGTCACGTACACCAATTGGTGTAGTGAAACTTGATTTACCATGCAGCACACAAATAAAGATAAGGCACAACTTCATAGAATTAACAATAAACATAAAAACATCCCCCCACAATGGTTCCCACTGTGGGGGAAGGCAGCAAAGTCCAGTCCCATCCCCAGTTCACCCATAGTCGGGCCTATTGAGGCCTCCGCAGTCGCTGCTACGGCGACCCGATGTTCCAGGCCGTTCCCACCGGGTGATGGTGCTCCGGCGTCCGGAGCACCCTCTCAGCGGCTTGGGACACCTGGAACGGCCTCTTACTGGAGTCCGCCGCTTCCGAACCCAACAAGGCCGTGCCGGATGGAGCTCCACCACTGGGATGGAGACTCCCGATGTTGAAGTTTAGCGCCGCCGCCCGCAGCCGGCCGCTCCACTGTCCCGCAGCTCCGCGATGTTTTTGTCGGTGGTCTTCAGCTCACCAGAGCTCCAGCGCGGCGACCCAGGCAAGGCATCGCCCGCTCCTCTCCGCGATAGCGCTGCGCCGCCACCGAAGTTCTGGGCGGTCCCCTCGGGAAACGCCGTTCCAGGCCCACTGGTAGGCCGCGAGGACGGGTCGAAGTTGCAGCCCCGAGAAAAGCTGCCTCTCCAACCAGGTAGGGACCCTGAAGAGTAGTCCCCCCCCCCCCCCCCCCCACCCCCCGCCACACCCCCCGCATAAAAAAGACTAGAGCTCCGAAAAACAAAAACTCAACTAACTAAAAATTAAAAAAGGAAGTGAAATACGGACAGCTGCAGGCTGGGCAGCCATACCCGTACAGACGGGCTCCAGGTGGTGTGCTGCCCCCCCCTGGAGCCCAGGGTCAATGGCACCTTGGTGCGAGAACACGTCACTCTCGAGGGAGCGTGTGCAATAAAAGGCCAAGATCCACACTGGTACCAATGACAGGCAAGAAGATAACTGAGCTTCTGCAAAGTGGAGACATGGAGTTAAACAAAAAGTTAAAAAGCAGGACCTTTGGGGCTGTAACCTCTGGATTATTCCTTGTAGCACATGCTAGTAAGAGTAGGAATAAGAGAATAAGGCAAATAAATGCATAATTGAAGAATTGGTGTGGGTAGGAGGGATTCAGCCACTTGGAGCTCTTCTGGGTCAGAGGTGACCTGTACGAGATAGACAAGTTGCATGGAGGATGTGCAATTTCCTTACAGACTACCTAGGGGTGTTTAAGGTAGTCTGGTGGTGGGGTGTGAATTAAAATTGTAACATATCAATATGTATAGTTGGTTAATGTAAAGATTAAGGCAAGCAAGTCTAGTTGGCAAGCCAGACAGGGGCAAGACAGGGTGTGTGGAATGTCAAAAAGGTGAAACTGTGTTTACTTCAATGCAAAAAGCCTTACAGGTAGAGCAAATGAATTTATAGCATTCCTTACCTGCCCCCTCCTCCCAGAGCCCTGCAAACCAGAAGATCTCAAAGTCTTCAACCCATGTGCCAGAGCCTGCCTTATGCAGTGGCTTGAAAAAGTGTAGCAACATGACAAAAAATGAGATCGGACTGCCTTGGTGCAAAGTGACTGGAAGAGGCAGAGAGTTTTTGAAGCAATAAGATGGCCTTACCAGCAAAAGGGCTGCATTCGACTATCCTCTGAGGAAGTGAGGCTGGGCCAATAATTACTATGTCAATAGGAGAGCTCTTTGGGGCAGGTGAACACAACTCTATTAGCTTCAAGATCATCATGGAAAACAAAAGGACTAGTCCTCCAAAGCAAAGGCTGAATTTGGGGGAAGACAAATTTTGATGGCATCGGATTTGAATCTGAAACATTGATTGGGAGAGGCTGGTGGTTGTTCAGGGGACATCTGACTCGTGGGAAGTTTTTAAAAGTGAGATAGGAAGAATGTTCCCGTCAGAGTGAAGATCAAGGCTGGCAAAATTAGGAAACCTTGGCTGATGAGATTATATTGAAAGTCTGGTCAGGAAATAGGCATATTTCAGGTATTGCCAGCTGGGGTCAAGACAACCCCTTGATGCGTATAGGGATGTAGAAATGCATTTGAAGGAAATTAGGAGGGCAAAAAGGTGCAATGAGATTCCCCCGGCAGATAAGATAAACGAGAAACCTAAAGGACTATAAGTACATTAAGAGTAAAGAGATAGCTAAAGAGAAAGTAGATCCCATTAAGGATCAGTGTGGTCATCTGCGTGTCTAGACGTGGGAAATGAGTGAGGTGTTAAATGAGTACATCTTGTCTGTATTTACCATGGAGTACATGAAAGCTAGTAAGTTCAGAGGAGGGAAGTGAGGCATATTAATATTTAAAAGGGGGAGGTGTTGGAGGAATTGAAATGCATGAGGGTAGTTCTGTCCCGATGTATCTTAGAACATCAGTGGAAGCAAGGGATTGCTGGGACCCAGGAAATAGATTTGGGGGCGGGGGGGTTTGGGCGGGTGGAGGGGTCGTGGGCAGGGGAGTGTGGTCCAGGGGGTTGTGGGTGGGGGGTGTTTGGGTGGGGGAGTTTGTGGGGGGAGGGAGGGTGTGGGCAGGGGGAGAGTTGTGGGGGGGGAGTGGGGTATGTGGGCAGGGGGGGTTTTGTGGTGGGAGTGGGGTGTGTGGGGGAGAGGGGTGTGTGGGTGGTGGGGAGGGGGGGAGTGAGCTAGAAGAAAAGATGGGGAAGAGCCATGGGCGAGAGGGGTGTATCATGGGGAGGGGGGGAAGGAACAAGCGAGGGGGACCAGAGGGCTAGTAGCTGGAATTGGCGGCGTGATGGGGACTCACAGCGGGCGCTGGTCGCTGGTTGTACTCTTCCGCCAAGATCAGAGTCTCCACTCTCCATTTGGTAACATTGGTGACATCTCCAACTCCGGGCTGGGCTGGGTGTCCGACTCTGGGCTGGGCTGGGCTGGGTCTCCGACTCTGGGCTGTGCTGGGCTGCTTGGGGCTGGGCTGCTCGGGTTCCTACGAAAATTGTGTCCGATTGGAAACCTCCACCGGCCATCCTCAGCTCCAGTAAAGACGCGATGGTGTAAGAAGTTGCAGACCATCCCGGTGAGTGACAGGGGAGGAGACTAATCCACGTGGGGCTGAACAGTAGGTGAACAGATCGATCTGCGCATGCGTGGTTTTTAAGATTTTTTTAAACCTCGCTAGCTTTTACCACATTCAATCGATCGGAATGAAACTTGGTGCAATCGTAGCACAGGAGAGCGGTGAGTGAACTGGTGAAAAATCGTAGCGCTATCGCAATCCGTTTTTGCACAAATAGAAAAAACGCACAAACCGGAAGATAACAAGATCAGAGTTTTAGTTATGTATAGATTAATGACTTAGATGAGAAGGTAGTGGTATGATGAGCAAGTTTGCAGATGTCACCAAAATTGGTGGTATAGTGGAGAGTGAAGAGTGTTTGTCTCAGGTTACGACAATATGTAGACCAACTGAGAAAGTACATAAGAGAATAGCTGATGGATTTTAACTCGGATAAGTGCAAAGTGATGTAATTTGGGAAGTTGAACCCAAGGCAGTAAGTTTGCAGTGAATGGCAAGGTTTTGCCCAGTGTTGTCAAACAGAGAGAGACCTTAAGCAATGAGTACAAATATTCCTGATGGTGCCAAGAGAGGGTGGTGGAGAAGACCTATGGCAAACTTGCCTTCAAGAACCAAAGCACTGAGTACAAGAATTTGAGATGCCATGTTATAGTTGTACAAAGACATTGGTAAGGCTGCACTTGGGAGTATTGTATGCACACGACAGGAGAGATGTGATTAAGCTGGAGAGCATGCAGAAACAATTCAAAGGATGTTGCTTCGATTGGGGGTTATAAAGAGAGGCTAGGTTGGGTCTTTTTTTCCTTAAAGGAAGCTCAGAGCTAACGCGATAGATGTTTATAAAATTATGAGAGGCAAAAATATGGTAATCAGGTAATAGGGTAAATAATTATGGTAATCAGCTCTGTCAGGTAATAGGGTAAAAAGATTGAGTAAAAGACCCATGGGAGTTAAGGTCTAAATCTACAGCACATAGATTTAAGGTGAGGAGGTTTAAAGAGGATCCGAAGGTAGATTTTTTAGTGGATAGAATCTAGAACGAGCTACTAGAAGAGATGTTGTGGTGGAAGCAAATAGTAACAACATTGAAGAGGAATTTGGGCATGTACTTGATGAATAAGGAATAGGGTTGTATGCAATTAAGGCAGGCAAGTGGGATTAATATAGATGGACTTGATGATCGGGAAAGAAACTGTGATCTAAAGGCCCTATTTCTACACTGTACAACGGTATGATTCTCGGGGGGGAAAAAAAAAATCAGCTTGTGGTCTTAAACACTTCCCATCAGGCACGTGCCGTCAGGGTAGGCAAGGTAGGCACTGCCTACCCTGACTAAAATTATGAAATGGGAATTATTAAATATAAATAGTAAAGGCATGGGAGAATTATGCCTATGTAAGAGACTGATCTCTTAGGTAGGCATAATTCCCTGTGCCTTTCACCCGCAGCGCTTATAACACGGGAAGCTCTGTGCAGCCCCCGTGCCGTCAGCGCTGCCTGAAGCCGTCAATTTTAATCGGGGCTGAAGGCAGCAGAAATCCTGCCTTTGTAGCACTGCGCATGCGCAGCATCATACTGCGCATGCGCATCAGTCTACTGTGCATGCGCAGCGCAAGTTTATTGGCGGGGTTTTCAACCATGGTTTGTCGTGTCCCAATGATATGGTAAGTACATTTTGTGATTTATTTTTTTTAATACCGTATTTGCCGGGGTGTGGGAGTTGGAGTGGGGAGAGAGCTCCTTTCACAGCGTGTGGGGAGTCTGGCACGGGGTAACGTTGCGGGGAGGGCACAAATGTTATGAATGAGGGATCATGGGCATCCACTTGCGATGCTCCTTGCAAGGGGGCATGAAATGACACTGCTCTGAGGCCGGGGGGGGGGGGGGGAGAGAGAGAGTAGCTCGAGCGGCCGCCGGGCCGGACAGCGGAACCAGCCGCCACCTTAGCTCCAGAACCACCCGCCCACCTCTGGCAGCTCTCCATCTAAAAACCTCTCTCCTGCCGCTCGCTGGCCTCACTCATGTCCTTAAATTCCAACATCGCGATTGAGGTTACTCGGCTGTGGGAATTTAAGGATTTGCAGGAAGCCGCTGACATGAGTGAAGTCGGCGAACGGCAGGTGACAGGTGTTCAGACAGAGAGCACTGCCAAAGGTGAGCGGGCCGGCAGAAGGCGCTGAAGTGCCGGCCAGTTCAGCGGTGGCCACTCTCCGAGCTGCTTCTATCCCCAGCTACAGTCCGTGGCTTCGCACCCGGAGAGCTGCGGCAGCGGTGAGGCAGTGAAGATTCAGCACTTTGTGATAAGTCACTGTTTTTTTTTATTTATTTATTTAACGGGGAGAACAATCTGCGCATGCGCGGTTTACATTTTTTTTAAAGCGGACTGAGTGCCTACCCAGAGTAATTACTCACGGCACGTGCCTGCTTCCCATATATATAGTAATTATCTGTATCTCTGCAGTGTCGAGAACATAAAACCTCAATGCAGTAAAAAGTATAGGCTAGATACAAGCAAATGCAGATGCTGGTTCACAAAAGGCAATAAGTGCTGGAGTAACTCAGCATCTTTGGGGAACATGGATATTTAGGTCAGGACCCTTAGATTTCATAGACTTCATAGAGTGATACAGTGTGGAAACAGGCCCTCTGGCCCAACCTGCCCACACCGGCCAACATGTCCCAGCTACACTAGTCCCACATACCTGCGCTTGGTCCATATCCCTCCAAACTTGTCTTATCCATGCACCTGTGTAACTGTTTCTTAAACGTTGGGATCGTCCCTGCCTCAACTACGTCCTCTGGCAGCTCGCTCCATACACCCACTACCCTTTGCGTGAAAAAGTTACCTCTCAGATTTCAAATAAATCTTTTCCTCTTCGCCTTGAACCTACTGTATGTCCTCTAGTCCTCGATTCCCTTACTCTGGTCTAGGCCCTTCTTCAGACTGATTGTAGAAGCGGGGAGGGAAAGCTGGAATTGAGATGGCAGAACAAAGTCTGGAGAGTGATAGGTGGAAACAGGTGAGGGCGGTTTTGACCGGCAGATGGTTGGACAAAGGCCAGAGGTGAAAAGGCAAAAAGCAAGAGATAAGGAGATAAAGATTGAGGATGCTCGAAATATGAAGCCCGAGGAAGGAATATAGATGGAAGGAGATGACTGGGAAGGGGAAAGGGAGAAATAGGTGCGCATCCAAATATATGCTGATGGTTTACCTCAAGGATTTTGTTGTCATAATGTGTGTTATTGTCTAAAAATGGTGAAATGGACTCTTATGAACAGCTCATTTGCCATTTATTTTCTGGACAGCCAGTAGAAAAAAATACTTGGGTGCCTGCCCAGATTCCTGTTCTCCACAAAGCGTGAGGGTGATTGAAGAGGCAGGAAAGGTTTGATGGCTCTATTGTTACAGACTGAAATTATGCACGCATAAATAGTGCTGATGCCATTTAGTCTTATTATATTTGATGAGAAAATATAACTGATAATTGCCTTTGCCTGAAAATCACTGAATGCCCAAACACAGGCGATGTGGGGACATTACACCTATCCCTGAACTTAGTCTTCATGGTTGGGAGGAAGGAGACAGAAAATGTGACGAAACTTACAGCAGATTTCTCATTGTTACATTGCTACTTTACCTGCCATCATTTTGGTGGAACCTTCAAATGGGCAGGTGGACACAAAATGCTGGAGTAACTCAGCGGGTGAGGCAGCTTCTCTGGAGAGAAGGAATGGGAGACGTTTCGGGTCGAGACCCTTCTTCAGACTGATGTCAGCGGAGGGGGCGGGACAAAGGTAGAATGTAGGCAGAGACAGTAAGACTACTGGGAGAACTGGGAAGGGGATGGAGAGAGACAGCAAGGGCTAACTGAAGTTAGAGAAGTCAATGTTCATACCGCTGGGATGTGAACTACCCAAGCGAAATATGAGGTGCTGTTCCTCCAATTTGCGCTGGGCCTCACTCTGACAATGGAGGAGGCACAGGACAGAAAGGTCAGATTGGGAATGGGAGGGGGAGTTGAAGTGATGGCTGATCAGGTAGGTTAAGACAGACTGAGTGGAGGTGTTCAGTAAAACGATCGCCGAGCCTGCGCTTGGTCTCGCCGATATTGAGAAGTTGACACCTGGAACAGCGGATACAGTAGATGAGGTTGGAGGAGGTGCAAGTGAACCTCTACCTCACCTGGAAAGACTGTTTGGGTCCTTGGATGGAATCGAGGGGGGAGGTAAAGGGACAGGTGTTGCATCTCCTGCAGTTGCAGGGGAAGGTGCCTTGGGAGGGGGCGGTTTGGGTGGGATTGGACAAGTTGACCAGGGAGTTTAAGTTAGGTGGGAAGGGACGAGTTACATCTCGGGAGAGAAGGTATGGGTGATGTTTTGAGTCGAGACCCTTCTTCAGACCCTGGGCAGCC
Organism: Raja brachyura; assembly: GCA_963514005.1. Next base: position 42,735,161 of record OY740797.1, on the reverse strand, counting down.
CTAGAGAAATGTATGATAATCCAGGTGCATCTATGTGCAAATTAGTAACTCCAATCATGGAGCATACTTACTAAAACATAATTTAATTGACCCTATACAAAGACTGTCTGATCATGCATCAAATACATCACTAATGGTTATTTAAATGAATTAACCAATTGGTATCAAGGTAGTCAGCACCTGCCCCATGACCATACCCTAGCATAGTATCTACGGATCCACCACACAGATCTAATGGCCTTCCCTAGCCTTTTACTCACATCCAGTACTTTAGTCATACAGGAGAACCACCAAAATAGATCGGCTAGCAGATGAGAAGAGCCCCTTCAGAAGACCTATAAACCCAGTGTTTATGGAACACTAATCATATTTAAATCAGCTTCTATCATCATTATGCATCAGCCTGATCTTTTAGCCGGGTAGAGAGAATGACGCATCAACTATAAGACTGGCCCATGTTTAGGACCAAAATCAACCCCATTAAATCAGTTAAATTGGGTCCAATGCTTGCTACTGGATTTATGTAGTGTGGAAATGATTATAGCAGAAAATTTGCTACTAAAAACAAAGATTTGACCTTGGCAGAAATATACAGCTGCTGGGTATGTTTCTGATCTAAATTCCATCATTTCGTCCTTTGTGTTTTTCGAGAATTGAATCTATTTTCAGATAATCTCCTCTGCACTCTGGTTAAAAGCTGGACTCAGCGCAAGCAAGCTAAAAACCTGGCAATGAGGTTCAGTTTAGAATAAAAGGAACCTCTACCCTGTGCAACTATCTTAAATGAACAGGATGAACTTTACAGCGAAACAACGCAGATAAACGTGCAAACTAGACCTGGCTGGTGTAGTTATCATTTAGCTTGGCTGTCTGAAGATGTAGACCCACATAAATAAGGAGACTCAAACAGCAGGTTGCTAGACAAAGCAGGACAAGTAGGTGCACAAATAAAACTCTAAACAGATGTTCAAAAGTCTGCACATTCTTTGCTCTTTTTAAAACATTATTTTCACAAAACTGGCAAAAAAAAGCACCGATTAAAGCAACAAAAGGAATGCATTAGGATTGATTTCAGAATATTTTCACATTCTCATAAAGAAATATGAAGCAACGATATTGAGCAAGTTGGATCAGTGAGGGAAGAAAAAAAGAATTTATTAGACTAACTGGAATCTGTATATTCAAATATTTTTTCTTCCAGACTTTCAATATGTGTAGGATTGTTCTCTTAATCCAGACAAGCCTTAATTTGATTCCCAGCATGGGGGATTTTCCTGCAATGAGTAATTAAGTTTGGGGCATCAGTGTCTGGAGATTAGAAGAATAAGAGGTGATTACATTGAGATTTACGAAACTCTTACAGGATTGACAGGTTTGTCGAGAAGATAATGCTTCTCTTGGCTAGAGCTTCTTGAAGTTGACATCACAGTCTCAAAGAGAGGGATTGTCCATTTAGGACTCAGGCAATAAAATTATTATTCAGTCAGAATTCTCCACCCAGGGGGGTTGGAAGGCTCAGTTACAGAGTATATTCAAGGTAGAACGCAATAAAAAGTTGGATACATAAGGATCTAAGGGCTGGAAGAAAGTGTCATTGCGGTAAAAGTGGATCTCATTGAACGGGGAGCAGGTTCACAAGCATAGTTGAAAAGCCTATGTTTGTTATTTGTTCTCTCTGTCAGGATACACGAGAAGATAGAGTAGTAGCAAGCCTCAGATGGACAAGCCTGTCTCCGTGTCCTAACTCTGATGGAGGAGGTGGTGGTCCTGGCCACAACCAAGCTAAGTACGAACCATTCAAATTCTAGGCCATCTGCAGTCTCTCCAACTAAAAGTCAACAGTCTTTTTCTAGCCATGCCCATAGAGTCAGCACTGTCTAACTTGTTACAGCAACCAAAAGCTGGCCCAACAGCATAAAGGGCCTGTCCCACCAGCATGCGATTCCATGCGGTGAGTGCGACCAAACCGGCAGCGGGGGCCGCACGGAGGTCGGGTGAGTGGCGCAGCACGGCGCAAAGTGAGGCGAACTTGGAGCAAAGTCTTAAAGGTAAGTTTGCCAGGACAGAGAGGGCACACAGAGAGGGGCACAAAGGCACACACACACAGAGGGCCACGGAGCCACACACATGGAGGGTCACGGAGGCACCTGCAGAGAGGGTCACGGAGACACGACGTCGAGGCGGTGTGTAATGCGTCGAGGCGACTGCGAGCCGACAAGCCGTTGCCACGCGGAATTTTTGAACATAGTCCGTTTTTCGGAGCCCCGCGCGATGTCGGGACGAACTCCGCACAATTCCGCACGGCTCCGGCGATCGAAGTGGGACCGGCCCCGCGACGCCGGATGGCTCAAGCGACCACGTTAGGTCGCGCTCATCGCATAGAGTTGCATGCTGGCGGGACAGGCCCTTAAGGTTTTGGGAATCTCTTTAAGCTTTAGCTTACTGCTGGACTCCGTTGGGAGCAAATTGGTGAAGCAAAGGTGGAATATAGCTGGTAAAGTCCATCAACATCAGACACATTGTTCCTTTCTGAAGTTCAGGTTGAAAATTGCTTACTGAAGCCCCTATTTAGATATGGCTTCTGGGTGAGACCTTCAATATCGCTCCCTTCTCTCTCTGGTACAATGCATTTTGCTTTTCATGTCCAGAGGTCAATCTGCCAGTTACGTTGAACTACCAATATATCCATATTTGGGTAGCTTGCTGATGTCGAAGCCAGATGTCTGTCAGCATCCAGCATATCACGCCTTGATATTAGTAACCTTTCAGAACTCCTTGGAAGCTTTTGTGTTCGTTTTCTAGGTCTGCACACAAACTTGAGGGTCTTCAAGGTACAACAGAAGTCTTTATTACATTACTCAATGCTGGCAGCAAGACAACACAAAATGGCTGCAACACACAGAATCTGACTGCACACACACACACTGTTCACAGACAGAATAAACAAACATCTCTCTTTGTCCTGTGCCACCTGCTGCACGGGAGGAGCAACGGGTCCTCCCACCCCACGCAGTCCACCAAACATCACATTCCCCCTTTCCAGTTTGAACGTCTCCATTTAGCTGGACCTCGCTTCACTCTTTTTTTCCAGCCTTTTTTGCGTTTCACAACTCTTGCTAAAGGCTCAGAATCAACAGAGTTTTCCTCAGTGTTCTCTTTTGGTGAATGCATGGTCACACTCTTTGGACCAGTGCCATTTCACGTCCTGTTTTCGCAGGCTATTCTCGCACTTGCTGACCATGTTGCAATCCGTGGTAGATGACAATGCCATAGTTGATCTATCATAGATCAAGGCGTTCATGTCAAGCTTGAAAGCATGGATCCAGTAGATGACGCACAGGGATGTACCTTCTTTACCAACGACGATCAGCGGCAACATCTGAGTCGTACCATTACAGGAAACGGGGACAGTGCATTTGCCTTTCGAGGGAATGGGCTGTCGTCCATATACAAAAAGGAGGATGTTGGCCGGTTTCAGTTTCGGCGATCTGATCTCTCCCAGATGTCCTGACCCACTAGCGACACAGCCGCACCAGTGTCCACTGGAACTAGATAGATGTTCGAGACCTGCAGCAAAATCCTCAGCTTGTCGGTGATCGTGGACACACAAAGCACTTCAATAGAAATGGTCTCCACGATTTGGTCGCCTGTGTTTTGCGCTTTCTTGCCCTTTTGCAGCTTTCCTACGGATTGACACACTGCCTGGAGATGACCTTTTTGGTAACCGGCATAACAAACGGACTTGATATACGGCACTCACGGTGATGATGAGCAGTCGAGCTGCATCGGTAACAGGGTTTTGATTTTTGATCCTCCCCCCACAGGGGGATGGCTCTTCGGCAACTGTCCTACCTTCTGCGGATTTGCTCTGGGTCGATCAACTGGTTTCTGGCGTTGCGAACGAGTCTGACGACTGTATGCACCTCCTGAGGTAGTTTCGACGCTGTTTCGCCAGCCATTTTGTGCAGTTCCTACTCAGCAGTTCTGCCATCTTAGCACACTGCAACACATTCTTCAATGTTGCGTCTGATTCCTTGAGAATCGCCTGCTGGATGAATGCGTGCCTGCAGCCCATGACCAGTCTATCCCGCAACACATTGTCTTGGCACTTTTCACAGCAATTAGTTTTAAAATCACATGCCTTTGCCTTGGCTCGAGGTTTGGCAAGAAAATCGGTAATCGATTGCCCTTCCTGTTGCACCATCCGGTAGAAATCAAAGCGAGCTGCGAGGAAATTTCGACTTTCTTCGAAATGCAGCTGCAAAGCCGTTGTGATTGCAGCATTTGAGGCTTCAGTTACTTCTTCTGTAAGTAAATTTTGAAGCAGTGCAAAAGTTTCTAGAGACATTGATGAACACAAGAGAGGCTTCTTCCTCTGCTCCGTCATAATTGCCATAGGATAATAAAAAATAAAATTCAGAGCGTATTAAATATGACGACCACCTTTCTCGCTTGGGATCAAAACAATCGAATTGCCGAGACATATTAGTTTGAGTTCTGTTTTTTAAAAAAAATCAAAAATAGGCTCTTATCTGGGTCTTTGGATGCAATCCGAAGAATCCCACTCCTGACACCACTTTTGCGTTTGTTTTCTAGGTCTGCACAAAAACCTGAGAGTCTTCAAGCTACAACATAAGTCTTTATTACATTACTCACTGCTGGCAGCAAGACAACACAAAATGGCTGCAACACAGAATCATACTACACACACACACACTGTTCACAGACAGGATAAACTATATACAAACACCTCCCTTTGTCCTGTGCAGCGCCATCAGCTGCACGGGAGGAGCAACAGGTCCTCCCACCCCACAAAGTCCACCAAACATCACAGAAGCTTTAGGAGATTTGATATGTCAAAGAATACTCTATTTCACTTCTACAGGTTCACAGTAGAGAGCATACTGACTAGTTGCATTATGGCCTGGTTCAGCAACTTGACTGCCCAGGAGTGAAGGAGATTAAAGAAAGTGGTAGACACTCCATGGTCCATCACACATACTGCCCTCCCTACCATCAAAGAGATGTAAAAAGGCAGCAAATTCCATCAAAGACCCACACCATCCTGGCAGCACTCTCATTTTACTCCTTAATTGGGAGGACCATATAGGATCTATGGCCAACATGGCCAACAGGTTCAAGAATAGCTTCTTCTCAACAACCATCGGGCTTTTTAAAACTACATATCACTAACCTCAGCAACTATGAACTTATATAAACTGTTTTTCGTTGCACTACATACGTTGTGAGTTTTTTCTGCTCTGGTATTATGGTTATTAATATATTGAATTTTGCAACCAAAACGTGATCTATTATCTTTGTGTGTTGTGGTTACATGTATGTTAAGCTGTTGTAAGTAAGAATGTCATTGTTCCATTGTTGGTGCATGTGATAGATAATCGCTCTTGACTCTTCACTCTGTTGACTCGACCCCAGCGAATGTCAAACATTGACCATTCTAACAATAACCACCAAGAATCTATTTCCGTCAAACATGCAAATAGTAGATGCATCCATGAAAGAGTAGTGGCACAGCGGTAGAGTTGCCGCCTTACAGCGCCAGAGTGCCGGGTTCGAGCCTGACTACGGGTACTGTCTGTGCAGAATCTGTACGTTCCCCCTGTGACTGCGTGGCTTTTCCCCGTTGCTCCGGTTTCCTTCCACATTCCAAAGACGTACAGGTTTGTAGGTTAATTAGCTTTGGTAAAGATTATAAATTGCCCCTAGTGTGTAGGATAGTGGTAGGGTACGGGGATCGCTGGTTAGGGTGGACTCGGTGGCCAAAGGGCCTGTTTCAGCGCTGAACTAAACACTGATTGTGATGCACCTTACCCCACTATGTAAAGGTAACAGAAGATGTCAGGCGGAGTACTGGACTCCAATTGTATTATCATGCAATTATCATTACACTAGTATTATCATGATTTGTCTATTCCGTGCATTACTGATATGTGCTAACATTACACTCTTTAATTCTCTCACCAATGTGGATTATAATGTGGCTAATGCTACAAATATCTGATTGCCATATGGGAACTAGTTTGGCACCCCAAGTACCCACACAACCAGTCCAACAGAGCGCAATTATCAGGAACAGTCTTTGGAATCTATCAATGAAATGTTTATTAGCACAAGTAATATTTTCCAAAATTTTCATATTTCTTAAATGCCCACTGCACAGTCACTCAGAGGCAATAAAAAACTGCTTTAGTTGATTATGAACTTTAAATGATTTTTTGATTGGAAAGTGATTGTACTCAGCTCACTATAACTCACGTTTTGTGATGCAGTTGGCCAAGGCTGGATCATACTTTAAAAGCTGATCTTGACAGCATTTAAAGGCTTTATTTAATTTTTGTAATCAATCACAGTTCGCAGACTCGAGGCTAAGCACCATTTATTGTCCCCGGGGAGAGTCTACACAGAGGACATGACATTTTTTGGCGCCTCTTCTTACCTGAATGATACTGTTGTCTCAGTGCCAAGAATCGTGAAGCAAGTAATGAATGAGTTAAAGAGTGAGAATAACAAATCAGATTTTTATTACTGCTTTATATATTGTACCAGTGCTCCAGTGGGTGCAATATAAAATGCGCCTATACAGCTGTGCAGCTCATTATAAGATCGTTTTACATCACTCAGATAGAGTGCTAGCAGTAACACTGGTAGACATACAGTAGGTCTCTGAGTCATGCTGCAATGTGTCTCAACATCTTGTCTTGCTATTGCCATCAGAAGTGTCTTTTATGCCGTTTAGTGCTTTGTAAATAGAATTAATCCAGCATTAAAGATTACCACTCCTTTCCTTATCAGACCTAGATATATAATTCCAATTGTTTTTAAGCATAAATTATGTTTAAAGTGAACACAAGCCAAATGTTGCTAATTAACTGTTAGTTTGGGTATGCCTATTCCTAATTAACCTTTGCCAGAACATATCATACCAGTATCATCAATTATCAACCTGATCCTAGAGCTAAACAAAGTGGGAGATTGATGTTCAGAATAGCTTGAAGTTCGCTAGCTTAGTTTGAACGCTGCTCCTTGCTGCCTGCTTCACATCTGGTAATTAGGTTGAGCTAATTGATAAACATGTTGCGACAGTTTGCTCTACACATTCATCACTGTTGAATGCAGCAGGTTTTCCTGATGACCATTACAAATGTACTTTTCACCAACATCAGACCCTGGTTTCCTGGCCTACTAGGTATCACTCACCATCTTTCTATTTGCTATGTAACTGGAGCAACTTACGAGTTATTTTGAACAGTACTTTTTCCCTCAAATTGACTCCAATTATTCTTCAACCAGATCATCCGACCACTATTATAAAAATATATCACACAGAATTAAAATTAATTTACAGCACTGTATTGCAAGATGCTTTCAAGAGAGAGCTAGATAGGGCTCTTAAAAATAGCAGAGTCAGGGGATATGGGGAGAAGGCAGGAACAGGGTACTGATTGGGGATGATCAGCCATGATCACATTGAATGGCGGTGCTGGCTCGAAGGGCCAAATGGCCTACTCCTGCACCTATTGTCTACTGTCTATTGTCTATTGTATTTGACCATGCAGCCCAGCAGGCACAAGGAACTGCAGACGCTGATTAACCACAAAAGTCACAAAGTGCTGGAGTAAGTCAACCGCACAAGCAGCATCTCCGGAGAACGTGGATGGGTGATGATGTTGTGGGCCGGGACCCTTCTTCAGACTAATTGTATTAGAGGGAAGAAAGCTGGAAGAGATGGGGGAGCAGGACAAAGCCTGGGAAGCATTAGGCGCATAATGCTTCTGTTCCGCTTGATCCTTCTTCCTCGCTACATCATCTGGTCATCAATTAATTAATCCATTCGTTCTTCTCATGAAGCATCCACGGTCTCGGCAATTACCTATGGTAGGGCCTTCCGGCCTCTGAAGAAAGACATTTTTCTTAATCATAGCTGAGCTTTGGAGATCATCTTAAATTTATGGCCCATATTTTTGGCCACAAGAGGAAATATCTGGCGAAAAATTAGACTCAGAAGCCCAACTACATTTGCAAGGCAAATTGCATCAGACACCAAGTGCTGAAGATATTGGTGGCAGGGTTGAGTATATCCACTGTTAGCATGCAGGGCAATATAATCCTGGCCCCAATCAGCATTCAACATGGCAACATCTCTAGATAAAAGGGATGGGTGGTGAAACGTCACCCATTCCTTCTATCCAGAGATGCTCCCTGTCCCGCTGAGTTACTCCAGCATTGTGTGTCTATCTCTGGTGTAAACCAGCATCTGCATTTCTTTCTGACATAGCATTCAACCTGCTCCAGTTATATACTAAGTTACAGAAGAGTTTGCATTGAAGTCATTATAATAAACAGGTACAGTGGGATGGTAAAATAGCGCAGGGGTAGAGTTTCTGCCTTACAGCGCCGGAGATCTAGGTTTGATCCTGACTATGGGAGTTGTCTGTCAGGGGTTTGCACATTCTCCCTGTGACAACATGAGTTTGTTCTGGGTGCTTCTGTTTCTTTCCACACTCCAAAGATGCACAGGTTTGTACATTAATGGGCTTGAGCAAGTTGTAAACATTGTCCCCAGTGCGTGTGAGTTAGTGTACGGGGTGATCGCTGGTTAGCGCGGACTCGGAGGCTGAAAGGGCCTGTTTCCACCCCGTGTCTCTAAAGTCTAAAGTCTAAAGAGCAATGGAATTTTGTGTGCTCTCTGTTTTAGATGTGGATTAACTATGTATTACAATCCCAGCACCTCTTTTCTGGTTCTCTGCAAGATGGCAAGATGGCCTCTATGGATCCCACTAACAGTTCTGACACATCCTTCTTGTAATTATTTTACAACAGCCTCCGGTACTGTTGCTGCAACAGTGGAAGATTTGAGTTTATTTCTATGTATTAAATGGGTGAGGAAGGTAACAACCAATTTCTCATGTGCCTCTTTGTTAGCACATTTAAAAATAGAAACACTAATTTGTCTCCTGCAGCCTTGCCTGTGGTGAGTCAGATAATGCTACATTTAATTACATAGGTCCATTAAGCCACAGTAATAACCCACCCTTCGGCTGAAACCATCAGGCCCTCCTATTCCATGGTTCCTTTCCCCCCCCCACAAAGCTGCCTCGGTTATCTCTTTTCATCTTAACCCTACTTAGTACATGTTGTTTCTTTCCTCTCCTGCATTTGCGAATTGTTCTACCTTTACTTCCTGCAAATTTGTGCCAAACTTTTGCCTCTCCTCTCTCCACATCTGAGTTTGATTCCCAAGACATTGGTGACTCAAAAAATAGAAATCCACTGCTTCATATTCCCTTAAATATCTCTCTTGCTCCTTGTTTCCTTTTCCAATGTGAAAATGTTCCGTTCAATACCAGGTGATATTTCCCTGTTACTTTTACAATTCTCTCTGAAGAATTTCCAATGCAAGAGGAACTCTGTCTCTCTCCCTTATTCTTTTCCCAAAGATATTCCATTAGGACCGCTCCTAATGCTTGTCCTAGCTACTCGCCTGTCATTCCCAACAAGATTAATTCTCTTCTTTATTCACCATCTCTGAGAAACCTTGTCCATCTTTCTTACTCCACAACTTTGTGTTCCTTATTCTCGTCTCAGGTCTGAAATAAATAAAGGTGATGTTTTCGCAAGACACTACAGATGCTGGAATCATAAGCATAAACAAAGTGCTGGAGGAATGGGTCAGGCAGCATCTGTGGAGGGAATAGACAGTGATATTTCGGCTCAGGGCCTTTCCTCAGACTGATTGGAGTAGGGGAGGAGAAAACTGGCAGCGAGCGGTGAGGGTGGGAGATGGTCTGGCAAATGATAGATGGAGATATGTGAGGTGGGGAAGGGGGAGGTGTAGTGGGGGAATGGCAGATGGGTGGAGTTAGGCTCTAAGTGAAAAGGACACAAAGAGGTATCAGAAAAGGAGAGGAGAGGAGGAGTGAAATGGAAAGCCGGAGGAAAGGATATGGGTGGAAGGACTCGGGAGGTGGGGGATTGTGGAGGGGAAAGAGAAGGGATAACGGACAAATGTAGGAATTGGTGATGGAGGATGAGCCTGTGAAGGAAGGAACAGGAGGAGGATGGCTTGGAGGGTGGAGTGGGAGATGGTGGGAGAAATGTGTGCACACACTGGGTTGAAGGTAGGGGAAGCAGAAGGTGCTTTTGGGGGGTTATGACTTGAAATTGGGGAACTCAGTGGTCACATGACTGGGTTGTAAGTTTCCCAAGCGGAATATGAAGTGCTGTTGTTCCAGTTTACATGTGGTCTCAGTCTAGCAATGGAGGAGGCCAAGATCAGAGGGGTCGGTATGGGAAGAGGAGTTAAAATGGTTAGCAACCAAAAACGTCAGAAGCCTTGGTGAATCAGGTGTCTAGTCTATGCTTGGTCTTGCCGATGTAATTAATGCCACATGGGAAGCTCCTAATGTAATAGGTGAGGTTGGAAAATATTTCAAATGGACTCGGTATCACTGCTGTGGTCCTTGGATGGCAGTGAGAAAGGATGTGTGATGGCAGGTGTTACATCTCCTGTGGCTACAGGGAAAAGTATCAGGGAGGGGGGTTGTTCGGAGGAGACTTCAGGAGGGAGTGGTTTCTACAGAGCGCAGAAAGGGATGGAGATGGGAAGATGTGCATGATGGTGAGATTGTGTTCATGGTGATGCTCAGGGAAGTTCTATCTTTGTTCCATCTGGGCGAGTGGAGGAGTGAGATGAAAATCGTGGGACACAGTTTTTCCAGAATGGTTCTTTAGGATAAAGCTGTAGACTTTGTCTATATGGACTTCAGCAAGGCATTTAATAAGGTTGCGCATGGTAGGTTGCTCTTGAAGGTTAGAGCACATGGGATAAAGGGAGAGCAAGCCGACTAAATGGCCGTCTGAAGAAGGGTTTCGGCCCGAAACGTTGCCTATTTCCTTCGCTCCATAGATGCTGCTGCACCCGCTGAGTTTCTCCACAATTTTTGTCTACCTTCGATTTTCCAGCATCTGCAGTTCCTTCTTAAACAAACGACTGGATGGAGAATTGGCTTCATGGAAGGAAACAGTGGTTATTGGTGAAAGGTTGTTTTTTGGACTGGAGGCCTGTGGCTAGTGGTGTGTCTCAGGGATCAGTGTTGGGCCCTTTGCTGTTTGTAGTTTATATCAACGATGTGGATGAGAATGTACAAGGCACGCTTATCAAGTTTGGGGATGACACGGAAATAGGTGGCATCACAGATAGTGAAGAAGGTTATTAAAAATTGCAGCTTTGACCAGTTGCGCAGGTGGGCTGAGGAATGGTTAATGGAGTTAAATACAGATAAGTGTGAGGTATTGCATTGTGGGAAGCATAACCATGGCAGCACCTTCACATTGAATGGCAGGGCTCTGGGGAATGTTTTTTTTTAATTTGTGGTTTTTTTGTTTTTGTTAGAAGTAAGTACAATAGTGTGGTACCTAAGTACCTAATACATACAGACACATTACCATTCTTGTACAACTTCTTATTTTTAATTTAATAATAAAAGAACAGTGAAAGAAAAAGGGAAATAAAGGGTGTCGATATAGATAGACAAGCGAGCAGAAACAGATAGCGAGAGAGACAGAGCAGAGATAAAAAGCTAAGGAGATTGAAAGAAAAAGAGAAAATAGAGAGAAAAGAAATTAGGAGAGATGTACCTATTTTGTATCTTTACCCATCTGGCTCTGGGGAATGTTGTAGAGCAGAGGGAACTAGCAGTGAAAGTTGCATAGTTCCTTAAAAGTAGTGTCTCAGGTAGATAATGTGGTCATGAAGCTTTCGGCACATCGTCAGTCAGAGTATTGAGTAGAGAAGTTGTGAGATTATGTTGCAGTTGTATAAGGCCTTGTTCTAGGAATGAATGTAGAGAAGATTTACGAAGATGTTGCCCGGATTCGAGGGCCTGAGCTATAGGGAGAGGTTGAGCAGACTAGGACTTTAGCACAGGGGGATGAGGGGTATAAAATCACAAGGGGATTTGATGGGGTAAATGCACAGAGTATTTTTCCCAGAGAGGAATCAAGAACCAGAGGCTATAGGTTTAAGGTGAGGGTGAAAAGATTTAATGGAAACTGGAGGGGAAAATGTTCACACAGGGTGGTGAGTATATGGAACAAGCTGCCAGAGAAGGTAGTTGAAGCAGATACTATCACAATGTTTAAAATACAGTTGGACAAATACAAGACTGGTTTAGAAGGATATGGGCCAAATGCGGGCAGGTGAGACTAGTACAGATGGAGCACGTTATTCGACATGGGTAAGTTGGGCCTGTTTTCATGCTGTTTGATTCTATGACTCTAGGACTCTATGACAGAGGTTATAAGGGTGAGGGCTCCATTCACAACAGCAGCCACATGAAGCCTCATTCACTGAAGAAAGGGAAGATCTCAGATGTCCTCGAATGGAATGGCTCATCGGGAGCAGATGCAGTGGAGACAAAGAAATTGAGAGTGGGGATTGCATACATGCAAGAGGCGGGATGGAAGGAGAGGAAGGAGAGGTAGTCAAAGTAGCTGCAGGAGTTAATTGGTTTGCAGTGAGCATCAGTATATAATCTGGTCTCTGTGGTAGAGTCAGAGAGATTGAGAAAGGGGAGTGAGGAGTCAGAGATAGTCCAACTAAATTTGAGAAGATAGTTTGTTCTTTAGTGGTGGGCGTCTATTCATGTGACTATCGAAACTTTAGACTTTAGACTTTACACCTTCAAAGAATCATATAAACATAATATTCTTATAGTTCTTTGTCGAGGAAACCTTTCCATTCCTATTTCCATGCTCTCTGTAAATTATTCTCTTTCAAGAATCCATCCAATTTCCTCTTAAAAGCTGCGATTGATTCTGTTTCAACTACACCTGCAGAAAATTAATTCTAGATCGTAGCTCATCTCTGAGTAAAACAGAATCCTTACACCCCATTTAGCCAAAGTTTTAAATCTATTCTCTCAGTCCTTGCACCATCCATGATTGGGGAATAGCTTTACCCCAACTAAATCCATCATGATCAAATATTCTTCCAATCTGTTTTTACTGTATTTTACATCAAGAATGTAGCTGGCTCCTCTTCTCATAAAATAAAAAACATCTTCTTTTCTTTTTAGTGCCTTTATGATTTTTCTCCATGGTTAAAGCTTGTGATCATTTTTTAGTTTCCAGTAACTCCGGAACAATCCTGGTGGTTTGGTTATTATAGCCTCTAGACTTCAGACAAGCTGTATAATTGGCATCCCAGGCTTTGATATCAAACTTGAATTTCCAGAGCTCATGTGCCACATGTAGTCTACATGGTTAAAGCTTAGCTCACTCATCTTATAGGATGGCAATCCTGTATTATTAACATGGGGTTAAATGTTTTTGACTATAGATCTAGCATGGAAACAGGCCCTTCGGCCCACTTGGCCAACCATCAACCACCCACAGCTCCATCAACTTCACCGTTGTGCCACCCTGAATCTTGGAAAGGATTGTTCTTTATAATTACTCCATTGAAGGGTCTGTCTAAATTAGAAAAGCTTGATAAGTTGATAAGTTCATAAGTTCTAGTATCAGAATTAGGCCACTCAGCCCATCAAGTCTACTCTGCCATTCATTTGTGGCTGATCTATCTGTCTCTCCCAACCCCATTCTCCTGCCTTCTCCCCATAACCCCTTAACACACACTTGCTAATCAACTAATGAAAAGTTACACGTCGTGCTGGAATTATCAGCCTCGGGTGTATGCACACAATGAGCAAGCACATTGGTCCTTGCCTCATATGTGGCCTGCAAGACTCCACGGGCAGCACCAAGCGCTTCACTAACTCATAAAAGTTTGGACATCCTGCTGTGCAGTTTTCAATGAAAAACAACCCTAACTTGATTGCAGTGGGAAAATGATCCAAATAAATGTACCATGGAACTTACATCAAAGCAAAAGTCATCAATTCACTTGTCTGTTGATCTGGGGCTGCAGTTATGTGTGACATCGAGTCAGAGGAAGATAGGATTCCAGCTGGCAAGACTTTTCACATGGCGGTCTCAACCAAGCATTTTCACAACCCAATTATTTTAAAACTTGGTGACATTTTTAAATGTAGGCTATTCACTTCTTATTTCGGTAGGTAATGAATGGAATACGTGCTGTTTCTGTTCATACTATGTTATCAGTGGTGGGCAGAAGAGACCTATACCCTCCAAAATATGTTACATCCATACAGTCATGATATCAAATGGAAGTGCTCTCCCTAACCTCACCAAATTAAATTCTTCCCATTCTTTCCACCTCCAGCCCCTGTTTGTATCTGGCATCATTCCAAAATAAATCTACTCAGTGGTATCGAAGAGCACATTTGGTATGGGTGGCCACATGGTTCTGTTTCAATGAGTTCTAGGTTCCAATTACTTTGTTTCCAGCAGTTTGTGAACTTCGTTGGTTGGTTGCCTGGACATTAAAATGTACATCAGCGCTTCCAGGGAGCGCATGTAATCATAGTCACTTCAAATGTGGCAAAACAACACCAAGCTTTCAAAATGTAAGTGTATAACAGCAACGTATTGGTGGGCCTTCAATTTAGAAGGGAGTTAAAGTGGCATTGAGATAGGGAACACATTTTGACCTTTCCAAGGTTGCTTCCCTGTTTGTATTTTATCTGCTTTGTTACACACAGGCACTGAATATCCTCACAGCTAATAAAAATCATACATTCTTTAATATCAAAGTTAAGCATTAAATTAAACCAGTGTTTCACCTGAGATGTCATGTGGATGGCAACTTTAATATGTAATACAAAAATCAAACACACTCCCAGAGGAAATGCCAACAAATTCAGATGTGAGTTGACATGGATAATCTTCAATGATGGTCTATATGATTTTATTTTGTAATAAAATAGACAATCTTTAATTTCCACTTGTTTTTCTCCGAGCTTCCAAACATTGCAAACATGCAGATCTTTTTCATATCAGAGACATAAAATATGTCTTACTGTTCATTTGGATGAATTATTATGGCAACTCATTCACTGATATCCTCCAAGTAACTTGTTGAGGAGTGCCATCTTACTCTCTTGGACTCGCATAGGATGCCCATCAGAAGTTAGGAATGTCCTGTTTAAAGATCCAGATCTGGCTCCATTGAGATCCTCATGGCCTAAGAATAATTTTAACCCCATATCTAAAGACAGATACCATGACAAAACCACTCTGATACAACACAGGCAGAATGAGTTTACAATGTATCAAGGAACTTAGTTAAAGAGGCAGGATAATTCATCCTTGAATTGGTGGCATGACACATATAACGAGGTGGTGTTTGCACATTGTGCTCGTATTTCCTCTTCTATTCATTCAATGGAACTGATCTGAATAGGAGAAGGCAGGAACGGGGTACTGATTGGGGGTGATCAGCCATGATCATAGTGAATGGCGGTGCTGGCTCGAAGGGCCAAATGGCCTGATCCTGCACTTATTGTCTATTGTCTATTGTCTATTGTCTATTGAATAGTGAATGCTATTTTGCATATTTATAGCTAACCTTCCAAAAACAAATTTTGATGGGACAAAAGGAGAAAGGATTCTATCAGAGCTTTTACAAGCGAATGGTCTGATCAATGGATATTCTAGTACTTATGATATAAAATTAGATCTAATGTCCATTTGTGTTAGTTATGTACCTATTTCCCAATGATGCTTCATTTAATGAGCTTTTCCTGGGGAACGTTGAAAGCGCATTTGACAATTGTGCTATATTGGCCTTTTTTTAAAGGTTTAATTGGAAATTCTTGAAATTTTTTTGCAGGGAAGACCAGTCATCCAAAATAATACAAATGCTAGAAAACTAAAATTAGAAACAACAATACTGGAAACTGCCAAGAAACTGAGGTTTTTGTATCACAACCTTCTTTAATATTGCAATTAACAAAATCAGTCAACCAGTATCTCAGTACAAAGTAAACAATTTGCGATTGAATCAGTTTCCACTGATCTATGAGATGTATTTTGGTCCATATGGGCTTAAAGCTGAAATATTAATGTCAGATTTTCCTTCCAAATGAAAAAAATATTTTCACTATAACATGAAATGTTATTCATTTCTTTTACGAAAAGGCATAGAAGGCAGCATTTCATTAAATCAGTTTAATTTACATTATTTCCATGGTGTCGGGTCATTAGCAGAGTGGGTTATATGTTGATATTTCCTTCTGTTTGATGTGACACAATTATTAACGAGTGATGTTGTGATCATTTAGAACCAGTGCACACTTCAAGTCACTTATACTGGCTAGATGTCAGCAGTGACCAGTGGTCTAATAGAGGTTGCTTAGGGCAGGTCAAAAGGTTTAATCCCATCGGAATATCAATTCTCCCACTACAGGCTTTATCTCATGTAAATAGAATGTCACCTGCAGGATCTCCTCAGGCAAGCTGATCACTCTGTTGTGTGGAGTCTATAATACATTCCTCGGGATGCAATTGCCGAAAGGAGCCTTCTTCCAGCCTTGCGTTTGACTACAGCGTTCTGTGTATTCACCAGTCAGAAATGTCAGTAGCAGTCATTACCCTCATTAGTTTATCCACTGGCGTTTCCAGATAGCACATTTTTTTTCAACATGTCTGATCTCAGACCGTTAGCAGTGAATGGAGATCCAATTAATTATTTATTGGGGCTAATTGGCAATCACTAGAACTTCTTTTTTTTTCTCTAAATTTATATAATTCCTCGATAATTAGGTGCAATGGAATGATATAAGGTAGTTTAGTAGAATCTGTTAAATTCTTCTCTCAGTCGCCGCACCACAGTACAAACCCATGAATACCCCACAAGAGTCTGGGGAAATCAATTGGTCACTTGCAGTGACTAGCTGCCATGTATTTTCCAGTAACCACCTTCAAAGTGATTCTGACAGGAACAGACCACCAGCCTGTAACTTTTTGGAGAGGAAACATATAATCGGCCAAATTCCAAGCGCTTAAACCTATATTTAAGAGCATCTCTATCATGTGCCCAGCAGTGAACTCCAAGTCCATGGTCGCCCAACAGAGGAAGATGGTAGGTAGCAAGTGTAATCATGGATTTAACCTCCATTTGTCCGATTTCAATAGAATACATGGTCAGAGTATGTATTCATATCAGGGATATGGCAACACTTGCATCATTCTTCTGTGGCATCTGTGAACATTGCAAGAGAAGGGCTGGGAATGCAAGTTCCTTCTTACTTGAGTGTAGGAGAATCAGGCAGTTAATAGAATTAGTGGCTGGTGGGTATATGAACTGTTAGTTGAGATAGGGACGTTTAAAAGAAACTTGGACAGGTACATTAATGGGAAAGATTTAGAGGGACATGGGCCAAATGTGGATAGGTAACTGGAGCATCTTGGTTGGCATGGGCAAGTTGGGCCGAAAGGCCTACTTCCACACTTAGTGACGCTATGACTCTAAATGTGAGAAAGATCAGCGTAGAGGGAAATAATACGGTGGGGGGAATGGGTTTGATGAGTTTGCTCTGAGAGCTGGCATATTCCTGATGTGCAGATTGGCTTCCTTCTAAGGAGCTGAGGAAATATGAGAAATAATATGAGACTTTTTACACTATCGCAGAGGTGGAATGTTGTTCTTCACCATCGCAGATCATGCAATCCCGGTTTCATGCTGACGCTGGTGTTGTCTGCATGGTTCCCTTGATGGGTGGAATTTCTCCTACCTCCTGGAGACTTGCTGTTGTTTAGTATAAATTATTCCTGGTGTAGGACGGCAGTAGGAGAGTTGGAGTTAGGAAGTCAGAAAACTATGCAGCAACTTCTGTCTGAGCAAATTGCTCAAACAAGTCAATTGCACTTGCCATGCCCCTGGCCAACATCCCTCCATCCTTTCCTATCCATACACCTGTCTAGGTGGCATTTAAAAGTTGCAATTGTATCTGCATAAAGCACTTCCTCTGGCAATGCCCGCCGATGAAAATGATGCCACTCGGGTCCCTTTTACATTTTTTTCCCTCTGTCCTTAAAGCTAAGGTGACCCCTCTGCCTTGTGCATGAGATAGCAGGCAGGTCCAACAAGAGTGCACTCTTCTCACTGCAGTCTCTCTCCACTTAGACAATAATCTGCCTTTTGACTCCTCTTCCTGAAGTACTTGACCTCACCCTTCCCCATACTAAACACCTTTTGCCGGGTTTTCCCCAGTGTATCTATATCCCATTGCAGAATCATAATACATATTTCCACCCATCTTCATTTAATACAAACTTGGAAAATTACAATGTAATAAAAAGGAATTGCAGATGCTGGATTATACCAGAGATAAACACAAATTGCTGGAGCAACTCAGCAGGTCAGGCAGCATCTCTGGAGAAATTAGATAAGTGACGTTATCGGATAAGGTCATGCATGTATGTATGTTCTCATTGTTTGGTGATCATGACCAATGACCTGCTGTCATAAATTGACCCTTCACCTGCGTCTCTTCTATGTTCAGGAGTTCTGCTCTTGCTCACTTTTTCCCCCAGACTCAACAAGAACAGAGCTCCCCTGATCCACACCTTCCACCCCACCAGCCTCTGCATCCAACACATCATCCTCCGTCATTTCCGTCACCTCCAATGTGAATCACATCATCGTATCTCCCCCCCTTTCTGCTCTCTGCAGATATGGCCCCCTCTGCAATTCCTTCCCTTCACAATAAACCAATTCCTCCCCAGGTACTTTCCCCTGCAACCTCATTTCTATTAATAATTTCCTTTTTTATTCTTGATTCTAGCATCATGCCAAGAATAGATGTTAAATGATCTGACCTACAGCTTCCCATCACTGTCTGCCTCCCGTTTTGAACAAGGAACTGACATTGGTTATTGTCCAATCTGCTGGTAACCTCCTGAAGTTTAGTGAGTTTTGAAAAAATGTCCACACTGGTGAACGTCTCCCAGTCCTGTGCAGTTACTGACCTACCCACCATCAAAAAGATCTACATGTGCCAGCAAAAAGGCAGCCAGCTGAGCCTAGAAAGCCACACACCCCAACCACACTCTCATTACACTCTTGCCACCTGGGGGAAAGTATAGGAGCCTGAAAACATTAAGCTCCAAGTTCAGGAGCAACTTCCTCCAGACAACCATCAGCCTCCAAATAAACTCAAAACTAAATAGACTTGGGGGTATTGTTTTTTGTCTTTGCATTAGTATTGTTTGTATATTTTATCTGTTGTGCGGCTGCAAGTAAGAATTTAATTGTTCTGTTCCAGGACATATGACAATGAAGCACTCTTGATTTGACTCTTGTCTCCTTTAAAACCCTTGAATGCAAGCCATCGGGAACCAATAATGTGTCCACCTTTAGCCTTGTGAGTTTCATTAATATGTTATTCCTTGTGATTGGGATTTTTACAAGTTCCTCACTGCTATTTGAAATTATCCCATCTATTTTCTTAAGGATATTTGAAGTGTCCTCATGGTGAAGACTGATGCAAACAATTGATGTGACATATCCACCATTTGATTGTTTCCTGTTATTAATTCACCATCCTCATCCGCAAATGACCTCAGTCACCACTTTCTTGTTTACATATCCAGAGCAACTCTTACTGTTTATAGGTTTTTTCTAAAAATCAATTTTCTCCTTCCTTTACTGCTGGAGCCTAATAACATTCCAGTCCTCTGACCTACCATCTACCCTTCCTTACTTTTCAACTTAATATTATCCTTGACATCCTTTGTTGACCACAGATTGTACCTCATTCTCTTGGTATCCCTCTGCTTAATTGGAATAAATTCCTGATGGATTTTATGGACCAGCAGTTTGAATATCTGCCACTGTTCGTCCACTGACCTGACTCTATAATTGCCCGTTAGAATTGCTCTCATTTAAGTTGAAGTTTAGTCCTGTGGTTTTCACTCTCAAACTGCTTTTGGAATTCCATCACATTGTGATCACTATCTCCGAGGTGATCTTTAACCGCAGGATCCCTTGTTAGTCCTTCCTCATTCCCCACGATTAAATTGAAAATAGCTCTTTCCCAGGTACATGTTCTAAGAGGCAATCCCTGGCATATTCCACAAACTCTTCTTCTCTAATACCCTTTCTAGATTGGTTCATCCTATCACTATGTAGATTAAAATCTCCCATCATGTTTACAGTAATGCAATTCTAATTGCAGTACCAATATATTATTATTTTTACTTTGCCTCAATACTAAAAGGGGCTGTCCCACTGCGGCGAGCTCATTCGTGAGTTTAGAAGAGTTTAGGAGAATTTAAAAAAATGTCATGTTGAAGACCTCCTTCGACTATGTAGAAGACCTCCTTCGACCTCCTTTGACTTTGTTGAAGACTAGCTTTGACAAGCTTTGGGAAAATTGGACACCGAATAGTGGAGCGTGAAGACGACCTCCTTAGATCTCCTTTGACCTCCCTTCAACCTCCCTTCGACTATGTTGAAGACTATCTACGACTACCTTCGACTACCTTTGACTGCCCTAATTACCTACGAATAACATGCCGACCTACTACGACCTACTTCGACTAAACCTACGAGTAAAAAAAGTATCCATTTTTTGCATGGCGACCTTTTATTACTCACGGGCATTTTTCAACATGTTGAAAAATACGGCGCGACCTAGCTGAGGCCTCGAGTACGCGGGGACTACTCTCGAGCATGAAGCAGAGTTACAAAGACCTCCTAGAACCTCGTGTTGACCATGCTGCGGGTATGAGTCGAGGGCAAACTCGCCAGAACTCGGTGATTAGGTCGCCGCAGTGGGACCGCCCCTTAACCATTCTGAATGCTTCATCAGGCCGGAACGACAAGGCCTGAAAATGATTGGTTGGGTGTGTTTAGCAGACCACAACATGAAGATGTTTTCCACTAAATATGTCTGTCTCTCACTCCAGTTCAATTAACCAGTTCCATCTGGATAACATCTCAGAGTTACTGCACCTTGGACTCTTGCCAGCAACATGAGACTGTTCCTGAAGTTTCAAAATACTTACAAAAAAAATGTTACTCACGTTTTCCTTGTTAAAATTCCCTGTGCTCATATTTCTTTTGGAGAAAAGCAATGAAAAGCAACTTGAAATCAGCAAAACTATCTGGGTTTCATTTGACATGCAAGATCTCCACAGATTTTGAGGCAGAATCTCCAAGGATTTTGTCTCAAATGTCGCTGGATTTCTGATGGCACTGGGTGTGAGACATGCTGATAGCACCACTGGGCTCACTCCCTTTCGTCTTGACAATGATACATAATTTTGCATTCTTTCTGTTCTTGGGGGTTTCTCATTCCGTGTCTGTTGAATTAATACCAATTAATGTCAAAATTCAGAACAGCGCCTTGCTGTGCATTTGCGTCCACTGGGAACACGATTAAGCTTGAAAAAATATTTTACTCAAGCCCCTTGAAAATAATCACTGTGGCTGTGGAGATCATTGTCTGGGCTGGATTTAAACACGTTCTGTGGGTGGAGGGCAAGTGTGAGGCTATTTAATTTTTTTTCCCATATACTATCCACCGGCCTAAACACTCAGGCATAACATAAAGCTGACCTATAGTGCCACATGTGTAAGGTCCGATAGCAACAAAATCAAGACACGTGCTTACACTAACAGCTACATTTCAAGCACATATGGTGCGCTCATTTATCTCTATGCATCTTCTTAAAATATTGATAAAAACAGAGGCAAGATAATAATGTGCAAAGGTGAACACATAAACACACACATGCACGCACAAACACACACATACACGCATGCACATCTGCCTATCTGGTCATTCCTTTCACCCTCCATTTTAAGCACAATGGGCCTGACTGTCTCTCTGGCGATATCATTCTTTTCATTTCTATGCAATAAGAATTGCAGCTAGAACTAGTGTCCTGAAGCCATTTTAATCCCCAAGGTCACCTTTTCCTGGAGCAGCATCAACGGCTGCATACATTTACAGATTAGCAGCTCAAACCATTAGCAGATTAGAATTTTTCAGAGAATTTCATTATTTTTTCAAATAATGCACCTATTTTAATTTTTTTTTTTCAGGCCTCACAGTTTGGTATCAATTCTATTTTTGACCATCACTTATTGGCTATCTTTGTCAGAGGAAATGCATTTGTTGTTATAAAAATGAAGGAAGGCATTTTTAAAGTTAGAGGACTTCAACGTGTTTCTTTATTAATTCGAATGGCTACGACACATTTTGTTGCATACAAATGAAATACAGTCAATGCAATTAGAGCAGTAAGGATGCTTTATTCAACAAACCAGACAAATACGCCTGTGATTGAATTCCAGTTAAAATATTTTCTTTCAGAGAACTCTTCGCAAACGGAACCCAATGTTGTGAAATATTCCGTGAGGATTATTGACTTTACCATCCCTGTTAATGAATGAAGCCACTTTGAATGTTTACACTTACATCTCCTGCCACTTTCTAAAGAGGTTGTAAATACTGGTCAATATCAATTGGATTTTGTAATATATATCTGGAATGTTTAAATACAAGATAATGGATGGCTGGTTTGGGGTTACAATGTGGCAATTCAATCCAGTGGCCATCATGATGTCATAAACCTCCAGCAATTTTTTCATTGCATAAACAGCTTGGTGTTTTTTTGTTATTCTATGCAATGCATTGCATTGGAAGCAACCTACAGCATTTATTTAAACACTTGATCGATTGAGGGGAAAATAAAAATAATGATATCATCGTATCGCCAATATAGCTGAAGATATACTACAATGCATGATTATAACACAGCTCATTAATTGTGATATAGAAACAATAGGCACAAAACATATGAAGTTGTCTTGTAGGGATACCAGTGCTTTTCTGCAGCACCTCATAATTGCTAAATAGGTATCAGCTAAAGGTAAAGGTATGACGTGTAACTTGGTTATGTTAATGGTGGCACGAGTTTAAAATTAGAAATGGACATAAGGAATTATTAAGCTCACAACCATGATCATAAATTATTTCCTTGCATTATGAGGGTTAGTGCTTTTTAAAAAAAAATTAGAGGTGTGATTTGAAAATTCAGTCACATTTTAAAATTTTCTGCCACAATAATTCACTTCATGTTGAATTAATGCAGTTGATTGAACTGTTGCTTGGTAATTTACTTATAATTAACACTTGTATAGCGAGCAGAATAAGCTCACACGTCATGCAGAGTTATTCTGCGTGAGATGAAAATAGCAATGAAACAGATAAGCTAAATGTAATCTTTTCTGTACTGATGAGAAATTAATTTGAGTCTGCTTTTTGCTCAGTGGAAATTACATTTTTTTAAAATATATTATGATTTTTCACCATAATTTTTGCACGGATGGTAGCTTGCTTGTAGGTTCAACCTAAAATTGCTTTGGCCAATCAGCATTTTTCTCTGGGTTCACATGCTGGTAAGTGGTGTTGTAATGGGTTTAGCTGAAATTTAAAAGAATATTTCAGAAAGTCGAAAGGCAGGATATGGCCATTCATCCCATCAAGTCATCGCACCATTATGGACTATCTCCTATTTTACCTGCCTCCTTCTACTTTAAGGAGAAGAAACTTACACTGAAAAAAATCCCAACAGTATGTCTATAACCTTTAAATATCCTCAATTGGTAGGTCTTTGCTACTAGGTATTGGTACTTCAAATGCTATCTCAGCCAATGAAGTCAGGTTCTATTAAAAGGTCCGTTATTCTTATATTTACATTTGTGCATTCAAAGATCTAAATAACATCATTAGGACTTGTTTGTGTTTAAGAGTCAGAAGATTGATCAAATAAAAGCTAATTCCAAGCAACACTATGAGACGAGTGATCAGTCACAAGGGACTGCAAATGCTGGAATCTGGACTACGAGCAACCTACTGCAGGAACTCAGTGGGTCGAGCAGCACCTGTAAGGGTGGAAGGAATTGTTGGTGTAATGGGTCTGGGAAATGCCTTTCAACTTTGGTCCAAGGTAGTTTTTAAGGAGCCATGGCGGTGGAAAGTTTTTTTTAATCCTATCTAAATTAAATCCCAAATGTGCTCTCCCTCAGTCCCCACAAACCCATCAGTCTACATCTAAAATTAACCTTAATCACCATCACCAATGGGTCAATGGTCCTTTATTGTCGCGTGTACCAAGGTACAGTGAAATTTGATTTACCACACAGTCATACCAAAAAAACAAGATACAAAACTACATAACATTTTTAACATAAACAGCCACCACAGCAGCGTGTGAGGATCCCCAGGGCACACAGTATAAGCAGAGACCCACAGTCATCAGTTCAATGTCTGGGCCACGCACATACTCCTTCACCGTGAGTTGGATCGACCGCTGTCACTCTCTCTGCAGTCCCAGTCCGCCCGAACAGTCAGAAAGTCATCCACAGTCCCACTAAACTCCGGAATGTTCTCATGGTGTGATGTCCCTGCAAACACCGAGATCACGGCACTCACGGCACTCACGGCACTCACGGCACTCCCTCCGTGTCCTCACCAGCACAGGCAGCACGTCCATCTTGTTAGTCAGGGAGACCTCACATTCCCCACTGCGATGGAAGGCAAATACCTTTTACCTTCTTCCTCCTTTTCTTCCTCGGTCGGGGCAATCGAAACATCCGCAGTCGGGGCGATCAAAGCTCCCGCAGTCATCGATCGAAGCCCCCACAACGGGGCGATCGAGGCTCCCACAATCAGGGCGGTCGAAGCTCCTGCGGTTGGAGCTCCCGAAGTGGAACCTTAACAAAGAGGCCGCCAGCTCCACGATGTTAGGCCACAGTGCAGACGGAGATACGATACGGGAAAAGTCACTTGTCCTTCGAGGGAAGAGATTTTAAAAAGTTCCCCCTGCCCCCCACATAATACAAAACTAAAGATACACTAAAACATACAAATAAAACAGGCTGTTGGCGAGGCTGGCACTCACAACACCATCTGGTATTCCCCCACCTCAGTCCTCATTTTTGAACCTCTTTCCTCATTTTTACCATTCACCACAATCCTAACCTTCATACATTAAATGAGCTTCAGCTAAATCCTGCTCCTTCCCAATTTCCAGTTGTTTCCTAGTACAGAGCACAAGCCTGACACCTTCTCCTCCCACCTCTGGCATTACCGTCTCCAATGTCCCAGATCATTAGACCACATACCATCAGCTGATTGCCATGACACTGATCTGGGTCTCTGAAACTGATCATGATGCCTACGACTGGTGGTCTTCCACCACTCCGCACCTCTCCCGCCTCTCGCCATTACGCCCTAACCTGCGACCTATACCCTTGAAGAGCAAAGCACCCGAAGGAGAGGCCTTTGAAGGAGTCTGCAGGCAGAGTTGCCTCAACATGCCGACTAATTTCAAAGACACACACCACCCTGCCCATGTTTGCATCTTGCTGCTACCATTAGGAAGAAGATACAGGAGCCAGAGAACTATTGGCTCCAGGGTGAAGAACTGCTTCTGAACCACACAGAACAACCCTAACCACTACTCAACCTTGGCAACAATCTACTCTGGACTTTATACAGTTGTCACTATATATTTCAGCCTGCCATATTATGTCTGCTTTACCTGGTATAAATGACCATTTATTATATTGTCGTTAAATGTACCTTTATTTGTGGCATGCAGGAAGGAACTGCAGATGTCTAGATGCCCTTAAATAAATGGGTATTTATTCCTTAAATGCACTTTGTATTCTATAGTGTATGATGTCTTGCACCTTGCAAGTCATGACATTTTGGAGGGTCATGTCTCAAAACAAAACATGCATTGGCACTAATGCACCTTTGATTCCCAAATATAATATGTTCTCTGGGGACTGTTTTGTTGCAGTAAAATGATTCTTAGGTCACTTTGCAAATGATTAATTACACTGAACAATTGGCAGTTTGGATTGTGGAGCTAATGAGGTGATTGTTATCATGGAACATACAAGAATTACAGCACAGGAACAGGCCCATATGCCCACAAAGTCTGTGCCAAACATGATGCCATGCCAAACTAATGATTCATATCGGCTATGATCACAATAGATGGCGGTGCTGGCTCGAAGGGCCGAATGGCCTCCTCCTGCACCTGTTTTCTATTTCTTCTACTCCTTGCATATGCACGTGACTCTTAATGCCACTATTGCATCTACCCCCACCACCACCACCACCCATGGCAATGCTTTCCAGGCATCCACCGCTGTCTGTGTAAAAAAGACTTGCGCTGTACATCGCCTTTAAACGTTGCCCCTTTCACCTTAAAGCTATGCCTTCTGGTCTTTGACATTTCCACCCCGGGAAAAATGTTTTCTCAATCCTTCCTATGCCTCTCATAATTTCATATACAGTGGCTTGCAAAAGTATTCATACCCCTTGAACTTTTCCACATTTTGTCACGTTACAACCACAAATGTAGATGTATTTTATTGGGATTTTATGTGATAGACCAACACAAAGTGGTGCATAATGGTGAAGTGGAAGGAAAATGATACATGGTTCCCAAATTTTATTACAAATAAAAAACTGAAAAGTGTGAGGTGCAAAAGTATTCAGCCCCCCTGAGTCAATACTTTGTAGAACCACCTTTCGCTGCAATTACAGCTGCAAGTCTTTTGGTGTATGTCTCTACCAGCTTTGCACATCTAGAGACTAGAGAATTTTTGCCCATTCTTCTTTGCAAAATAGCTCAAGCTCAATCAGATTGGAGGGAGAGCATCTGTGAACAGCAATTTTCAAGTCTTGCCAGAGATTCTCAATTGGATTTAGGTCTGGACTTTGACTGGGCCATTCTAACAAATGAATATGCTTTGATCTAAACCATTCCATTGTAGCTCTGGCTGTATGTTTAGGGTCGTTGCCCTGCTGGAAGGTGAACGTCCACCCCAGTCTCACGTCTTTTGCAGACTCTAACAGGATTTCTTCCAAGATTGCCCTGTATTTGGCTCCATCCATCTTCCCATCAACTCTGACCAGCTTCGCTGACAACACCACTGTTGTGGGACGTATCACTGATGGGGATGAGTCAGAGTATAGAAGAGAGATCGAGCAACTGTCCATTTAGTGCCAGCACAACAACCTGGCCCTCAACACCAGCAAAACCAAGGAACTGATTGTGGACTTTGGAAGGAGTAGGATGGGGACCCACAGTCTTATTTATATCAACGGGTCGATGGTTGAAAGGGTCAAGAGTTTCAAATTCCTGGGCGTGGCCATCTGTGAAGATCTTTCCTGGTCCGAGAATACAGATACAATTATTAAGAAAGCTCATCAGCGCCTCTACTTCCTGAGAAGATTACGGAGAGTTGGTCTGCAAGGAGGACTCTCTTTAACTTCTACAGGTGCACAGTAGAGAGCTTGCTGACCGGTTGCATCTTGGCTTGGTTTGGCAATTTGAGCACCCTGGAGAGGAAAAGACTACAAAAAGTAGTAAACACTGCCCAGTCCATCATCAGCTCTGACCTTCCTTCCATCGAGGGGATCTACCACAGTCGCTGCCTCAAAAAGGCTGGCAGCATCATCAAGGACCCACACCACCCTGGCCACACAGTCATCTCCCTGCTACCTTCGGGTAGAAGATACAGGAGCCTGAGGACTGCAACAACCCGGTTCAGGAATAGCTACTTCCCCACAGCCATCAGGCTATTAAACTTGGCTCGGACAAAACATGGACATTAATATCCCTCCATCTGTTGTTTGCACTTTATTAATTTATTAATTAATGTGTGTATTTACATATATAATTGTAGTCAATGCTTAGTATGTTCTGTTGTACTATGCAAAGAAATAATTTCATTGTCCTGTCAGGGACACATGACAATAAACTCTTTTGACCTTTTTGACCTTCCCTGTCCCTGCTGAAGAAAAGCATCCCCACAGCATGATGTTGCCACCACCATGTTTAACAGTGGGGATGGTGTGTTCAGGGTGATGTGCAGTGTTAGTTTTCCACCACACATAGCGTTTTGGATTTAGGCCAAAAACTTCAATTTTGGTCTCATCAGACCAGAGCACGTTCCTCCATATGTTTGCTGTGTGCCCCACATGGCTTGTGGCAAACTGCAAACGGGACTTCTTATGGCTTTGTTTCAACAATGGCTTTCTTCTTGCCACTCTTCCATAAAGGCCCGATTTGTGGAGTGCACGACTAATAGTTGTCCTGTGGGCAGATTCTCCCACCTGAGCTGTGGATCTCTGCAGCTCCTCCAGAGTTACCATGGGCATCTTGGCTGCTTCTCTGATCAATGCTCTCCTTGCTCAGCCTGTCAGTTTAGGTGGACGGCCATGTCTTTGTAGGTTTGCAGTTGTGCCATACTCTTTCCATTTTCGGATGATGGATTGAACAGTGTTCCGTGAGATGTTCAAAGCTTGGGATATTTTTTTATAACCTAAACCTGCTTTAAACTTCTCCACAACTTTATCCCTGGCCTGTCTGGTGTGTTCCTTGGGCTTCATGATGCTGTTTGTTCACTAATGTTCTCTAACAAACCTCTGAGGCCTTCACAGAACAGCTGTATTTATATTGAGATTAGATGACACACAAGTGGACTCTATTTACTAATTAGGTGACTTCTGAAGGCAATTGGTTGCACTGGATTTTATTTAGCGGTATTGTAGTAAAGGGGGCTGAATACTTTTGCACGCCACACTTTTCAGTTTTTTATTTGTAAAAAAAATTGAAAACCATGTATCATTTTCCTTTCACTTCACAATTATGTGCCACTTTGTGTTGGTCTATCACATAAAATCCCAATAAAATACATTTACGTTTGTGGTTGTAACGTGACAAAATGTGGAAAAGTTCAAGGGGTATGAAAACTTTTGGAAGCCACTGTACTTCTATCAAGTCTCCCCTCAACCTCCGACGCTACAGAGAGAACAATATAAGTTTGTCCAACTTTTGTTTATAGCTAATGCCTTCTGATCCAGGCGGCATCCTGGTAAACCTTTTCT
Source organism: Raja brachyura (assembly GCA_963514005.1). Next base: position 42,706,293 of record OY740797.1, on the reverse strand, counting down.
GCATCCTTTTCAAATCATCCCCATCCTCCCTGTAATGGGGCGGCCAGAACTGTACATAATACTCCAAATGCAGCCTAACTAAAGTCTTGGAAGTCTGCATCGTGAATTCCTGAGTCTTATACTAAGTGCCCTGACCCACGAAAGGAAACTTTACCATAAACCTTCTTCACCATTCTATATAATGTGAATAGCAGTAGGTTGTGGCCTCTGGGTGCATGATGACAGCATGGCTCAATGGCAATGAATTTCTCCAAATTTTGTAGGCAGCAAGAGATTTCCTTTCTTCACTATTTCTTATGGAGTTATGCATTGATGCGTGCAAGAAACACATCTATGGTTTTATACAAATGATCAGACAAAATGACTTCTCAAATCCACTGCTGGTTTAAACACACTAACATGGATAGGACAGGTTTGGGGGGATATGGACCAAACGCCGGCAGGTGAGAATAGTGTAAATGGACCATGTTGGCCGGTGTGGGCAATTTGGGCCGAAGGGCCTGTTTCCACACGGCTGCACTCTATGACTTAAGATTTATGCGATGCCTAACCAAATTGCGATATCTTGTTAATACTAAGACTTAATTTAAATTCACTAATTTGCTGCCTCATGGAGTAATTTTACATTTTAACATTGATTTGGTCTTCCAATTTGTTTGACAGTGGGGATGGTGTGTTCAGGGTGATGTGCAGTGTTAGTTTTCCGCCACACATAGCGTTTTGGATTTAGGCCAAAAACTTCAATTTTGGTCTCATCAGACCAGAGCACGTTCCTCCATATGTTTGCTGTGTGCCCCACATGGCTTGTGGCAAACTGCAAACGGGACTTCTTATGGCTTTGTTTCAACAATGGCTTTCTTCTTTCCACTCTTCCATAAAGGCCCGAATTGTGGAGTGCAATTGGACGTTATAGACAATTTGGAAGTAAACATAGATGCGTGGTTAGTAAGTTTGCACACAACGCCAAAATTGGTGGCGTTGTGGATAGCGAAGAATGCCATCACAGGATACAGTGGGATATAGATCAGTTACAGATGGAGTTTAATCTGAGCCAGTGTGAGGGGTTATACATTAGGAGTTTTGAATGGGGGGCGGGGCAAGTATACAGTTAATAGCAAGATGCTTAACAGCATTGATGTACAGAGGGATCTTGGGGGCCAAATTCATAGCTCCCTGAAAGTAGCATGCAAGTAAATAGAGTGGTCAAGAAGGGGTGTGGTATCATTGAGTATAAGAATCAGGAAGTAATGTAGCAGCTTTTAAAACTGGTCAGATCACACTGGAATATTGTGTACAGCTATAGTTGTCCCATTATAGAAAAAGTGTGGAGGCTTTGGAGATGGTGCTGAAGAGGTTTCGGAGAATCCTGCCTGGATTAGGCATGCGGAGAGGTTGGACAATTTTGGTTTGCTTTCTTTGGAGCTTCGGAGGTTGAGGGGGGACTTGGTAAAGTATATAAGGTAATGAGAACCAAAATATAAAAGACTAGAGGGCTGTAGCTTTAGGATTAAGTGGGGGAATGTTTAAAGGAGATGAATGGGGCAGGTTATTTTACATAAAGTGAGTGCTTGGAACACTCTGCCAGGGAAGTTAGTGGAAGCACATTAAATTGTGGTATTTTAGAGGTTTTTAGATAAGCACATGGATATGCAGGGAATGTTGAGTCACATGCAGGCAAAGGAAACTTAACTTAACATCATGGTTGGCAGAGACATTGGGGGCCAATGGGTCAGCTCCTGTGCTAAACTGTCCTATGTTCTATCTTCAATATTTTAATGTTTTGAAATGGTATTCCTTTCTAAATTCATTCTATATCTCACAAATATCAGACTGTAAAACTCATTCACAGGGGCTGAAACCTGTCTCCAGTCAGATGCGTTTAAAGCAACAATCTGCTGGAGAAACGCAGCGGGGCAAACACCATCTCTTGGGGGGGAAAGGTGTTATTGATGTTTCAAGTTGAAACTCTGCATCGGGACAGCAGGGGGTCAGTGGAAATGACAGAGGAAGAGCAGCGAGAAAATATCTCACAGAATTCTTGTTGAAGGGAGAAAGAAATGTCTTCATAGTCAGCCGACCAGGAAGGGACTCTGCAAGGGAGAAGCAAGAGATTCAGATGCTGGAATCTGGAGCATCAAACAATCTGCTCGGGGAACTCTGCAGGTCGAGCAGCATCTGTAGGTGGGGGGAAAGGAATTGTCGATTACTTGGGGCAAAAACATGCATCAGGGCCAGGCTAACTTTCCAATGAAGTCAGTAGAATAGGTAAATAAGTTGCATGTTTAGCATAGTTGTCCAAGGTCTAAATAATGTTCTGTGGATGTTACCATAACACTGCCCTTCTGCTTAATTTATATATTAATGTGAGGAGCTTAAAAAAGAAAGTGATTGGGTGGCGATGGATGGGTCGGAAGAATGAAATTGCAGAAACAATTATATCAACGAGGATCAATGCTGAATTGAATGGACTATCAAGTGAGATTATATGGGGCTTACAAAAAATCAAGGCCATTTGCACCACTAGTAATTTCTGCAGATTGTTCCAAACATAGAATCATGGAATCATGGAATCATACATCACGGGACAAGCCCTTTAGTCCAACTCATCCATGCGACTAAGATTCCCCATCTAAGCTCGTTCCATTTGACCACATTTGATACATATCCCTCTAAACCATTCCTATCCATGTACCTGTCCAAATGTCTTTTAAATGCTGTTGCAATACATCTCCAAACAATCAGAGGTAGACAGAAGGGCAATCATCTAGTCAAATTCTGTGCGATAAAAATATCAATGGGCTTTCAATAACTCTAATGCAATTTCAATAACTCACATTTACTGGGATAGAAAGAGTAGGTGTTAAATGTAAAAGATGTGAGGAGTTCTTGAAATGTATTCAGATCAAACTAAGCGGGAAGTCCAACAAGAGAGTGGTCAGTTTCAGGATAACAATGTCGGTAGCAGGACGGGATATCGTTTGCAGAGCATTTTGGCAGTACTGGTTGTGGTATTGGGGACAGGGAAAAGGTACAACATATTATAATAAGTAGACAAAAATGCTGAAGAAATTCAGCGGGTGAGGCAGCATCTATGGAGTGAAGGAAATAAGCAATGTTTCGGGTCGAGACCCTTCTTCCGACTGATGTGAGGGTGGGGGAGGGGGGGAAGACGAAAGAAAGATGTGGAGACAGTGGGCTGAGGGAGAGCTGAGAAGGGGAGGAGAAAGCAGGGACTACCTGAAATTAGAGAAGTCAATGTTCATACCGCTGGGGTGTAAACTGCCCAAGCGAAATATGAGGTGCTGCTCTTCCAATTTATAGTGGTCCTCACTCTGGCCATGGTGGAGGCCCAGTACAGAAAGGTCGGATTCGGAATGGGAGGGGGAGTTGAAGTGCTGAGCCACCAGGAGATCAGGTTGGTTATTTTGCGAACTGAGCGGAGGTGTTGGACGAAGCGATCGCCAAGCCTTTGCTTGGTCTCACCGATGTAGAGCAGCTGACAACTAGAGCAGTGGATGCAATAGATGAGGTTGGAGGAGGTGCAGGTGAATCTCTGCCGCACCTGGAAAGATTGCTTGGGTCCTTGAATGGAGTCAAGGGGGGAGGTAAAGTAACAAGTGTAGCATTTCCTGCAGTTGCAAGGGAATGTGCCAGGAGAAAAGGTGGTTTGGGTGGGAAGGGGCAAATTGACCAGGGAGTTATGGAGGGAGTGGTCTCTGTGGAAAACAGATAGGGGAGTAGATGGGAAGATGAGGCCAGTGGTGGGATTCCGTTGGAGGTGGTGAAAATGTTGGAGGATTATTTGTTGTATGTGACAGGTGGTCGGGTGGAAGACGAGGACAAGGGGGACTCTTGTTACGAGTGGGGGGATGGGGAGTGAGAGCAGAGTCACGGGATATAGAAGAGACTCTGGTGAGAGCCTCATCTATAGTAGAAGAGGGGAACCCCCGTTCCCTGAAGAATGAGGACATCTCCGATGCCCTGGTGTGGAACACCTCATCCTGGGAGCAGATGCGATGTAGATGGAGGAATTGGGAGTAGGGGATAGAGTCCTTACAGGAAGCAGAGTGGGAAGAGGTGTAGTCCAGATAGCCATGGGAGTCAGTGGGTTTATAGTGGATGTCGGTCAGTAATCTATCACCTGCGATGGAGATAGTGAGGTCCAGAAATGGTAGGGAAATGTCGGAAATGGTCCTGGTGTATTTGAGTGCCAGATGGAAGTTAGTGGTGAAATGTATGAAGGCAGTGAGTTGTGTGTGGGTGCAGGAGGTAACACCAATACAATCATCGATGTAGCGGAGGTAGAGTTCGGGGATAGGGCCCTGGCACGCCTCGAACAAAGATTGTTTGACGTACCCCACAAAGAGGCAGGAATCGCTAGGGCCCATGCATGTGCCCATAGCTACGCTTAGTATTTGGAGGAAATGGGAGGAGTCAAACAAAAAGTTATTAAGCGTAAGGACCAGCTCCGCTAGGTAGAGAAGACGGGGATTGGTTGGTTCTGCGGTCGAGGAAGAAACGGAAGGCTTTAAGACCCTCCTGGTGGGGGATGGAGGTGTAGAGTGACTGGACATCCAAGGTGAAGATGGGGGAATGGGGGCCTGGGAAACGGAAGTCATGGAGTAGTCGAAGAGCATGTGAGGTGTCTTGGATGCAGTCGAGGCATGTGGAAATAGGTTTGTTGGGACACAAGCAGGCAGACACAGTGGGACACGATCAAGTCCGCTCCCCACAGGCCTCCACCATCGACTCCACCGACACTCGCCACTCCGCCTCTCTCCAGCAGGCTGCAGCCGATGCCTTACCTGAGTCCCAGGCTCAGCACTGGGCCTGAAGTCTCCACGCTGCAGACTCTGACATCACAAGCTCAAACTATGCTGGGTCCTAGTGCTCATCTCCCTCAAACTGGGAACCTCAGGGGTTGTTCCACTGGTTCTTCCACTTCCCCCTCAAACCATGTGACCCCAGCTCTTCCCCACCCACACTATAGTCCTCATACCCCCTCTCTTCTGCACACCCCCCCCCCCACCAGACATCGCCTCGGCCTCAGTCCACTCACCTGTCTTCCTCCGGCCCCAACCTCCATCCTTGCCATGTGTTCACCATCCCCACCTGATCTCCCACTCTCGGATACCGAACATGTTGGCCTCAGCAGTGGCCTCACCTTTGTTCCCGTACGTCACCACCTCAATGAGTTCCGCGCCCGCCACGATGTTGAGCTCTTCATCCGTCGCCTCCACATCAAAGCGTTCTTCCATGAGGAGGAGTCCTCGCCCCCCCCCCCCAGTGATGACCCCTTATCCTGTCTCCAACGGACCCCCTCCTCTTGGACCCCCCCTCATGGCCATCTTCCGGCTTTAGACCTTTTCATTTCACTGCCGGCGAGACATCAACCGCCTCAACTTCTCCACTCCCCCGTCTCACTCTAACCTCTCCCCCCCTGAATGTACAGCCCTCCACTCACTCTGCAACAACCCAGGCTGGGTGATCAAACCTGCCGACAAGGGAGGTGCCATTGTAGTCTGGAGCGCTGATCTCTACTGGTCTGAGGCCAGGCGCCAACTCTCAGACACCTCCTCCTACTTATCAATGGACCCTGACCCCACAGACGAGCACCAGCCCACTATCTCTAGCACTATAACTGACCTCATCACTTCCGGCTCCTTGCCCTCCCAAGCCTCTAAACTCATCGTTCCCCAGTCCCGCACGGCCCGTTTTTACCTTCTCCCCAAAATCCACAAACCTGACTGTCCTGGCAGACCCATTGTTTCTGCATGTTCGTGTCCCACCAAAGGTATTTCCACATGCCTCGACTGCATCCTAACCCCCATGGTTTAATCCCTCCCTACCCATGTCTAAGACACGTTGCACACTCTTCGTCTCCTCCAGGACTTCCGTTTTCCATGCCCCCATTCCCTCATCTTCACCATGGATGTCCAGTCACTCTACACCTCCATCCCCCACCAGGAGGGTCTTAAAGCCCTCCTTTTCTTCCTCGACCACTGAACCAACCAATCCCTGTCTACCGATACTCTCCTCCGCCTAGCGGAGCTCGTCCTTACGCTTAATAACTTTTCGTTTGACTCCTCCCATTTCCTCCAAATAGAAGGCGTAGCTATGGGCACTCGCATGGGCCCCAGCTGTGCCTGCCTCTTGTAGGGTACGTCGAACAATCTTTGTTCGAGGCGTGCCAGGGCCCTATCCCCGAACTCTACCTCCGCTACATTGACGACTGCATTGGTGATACCTCCTGCACCCACACACAACTCACTGACTTCACAAATTTCACCACTAATTTCCATCCGACACTCAAATACACCTGGACCATTTCCGAAATTTCCCTACCATTTCTAGACCTCACTATCTCCATCGCAGGTGATAGAAAACTGACCGACATCCACTATAAATCCACTGACTCCCATGGTTGTCTGGACTAAACCTCTTCCAACCCTGCTTCCTGTAAGGACTCCATCCCCTACTCCCAATTCCTCCATCTACGCCGCTTCTGCACCCAGGATGAGGTGTTCCACATATGGGCATCGGAGATGTCCTCATTCTCCCCCCTTGACTCCATTCAAGGACCCAAGCAGTCTTTCCGGGTGCGGCAGAGGTTCACCTGCACCTCCTCCAACCTCATCTATTGCATCCGCTGCTCTAGTTGTCAGCTGCTCTACATCGGTGAGACCTAGCGTAGGCTTCGCCCAACACCTCCGCTCAGTTGGCAATAACCAAGCTGATCTCCCGGTGGCTCAGCAGTTCAACTCCTCCTCCCATTCCAAATCCGACATTTCTGTCCTGGGCCTCCTCCATGGCCAGAGTGAGACCCAGCGTAAATTGGAGGAGCAGCACCTCATATTACGCTTGGGCAATTTACACCCCAGAGGCATGAACATTGACTTCCCTAATGTCAGGTGGTCCCTGCTTTCTCCTCCCCTTCTCAGCTCTCCCTCAGCCCACTGTCTCCGCCTCTTCCTTTCTTCTTCCTGCCCCCCCCCACCCTCACATCAGTCTGAAACGTTGTCTATTTCCTTCGCTCCATAGATGCTGCCTCACCCGTTGAGCTTCTCCAGCATTTTTGTCTACCTTCGATTTTCCAGCATCTGCAGTTCCATGTTAAACTCTTAATCAGATTATAATAGCATAATTAGGGAAAGGCCATTTTGTCTAAAATGCATAATAGCAAAATTCAACAGGAAATGTCTATTTGAATACAGCTCAGTATCAGAACAGTGGCTGAGGTTGGGAGAGGATTTAGTAAAGTTTGATACCAAACATAATACCAAAACGAAAAAGGATGGATCTCCCAAAAATAAAACACAATGGATGTCAGGTGAACAAAAATGGAAAATGGACATTTACATCAAGAACTCAATGCTGCACAGTGCATAGAAGATTATGGAAAGCTCAAGGGGACAAACTAAAAAGTGAAACTGGTAGCTAAGAAACGGCACTGTCAGATGTAAAATAAAATGGAATTATTTTACAACTACATGAAGAACTAGAGATTAAAGGGCCTGTCCCACTAAACAATATTTTAGGCCATTTCCAGCGACTGCCATAGTCGTAGCAGGTCACCGAAAAACCAGCGCCTGGACTAATGGGCCTGATGTCATCCTGGCAACAACCTACGCCATCCTGGTGACAACTTGCGCCAACCTACGACAGTACCTATGTCAGGAGAAGACAAGCGTCAACAAGCCCATAGTCGCCAAAACGTTTTCAACATTTCAAAAATCCAACTGTGACCAGAAAAACGCAACGACTCTTTGGGCGACTGAGGAGATGACTCACGATGATACAGGGGACACCCCGGCGACCGTGTGGCGACAACCTAGTCGCCGGCAGTCGCCTAAAAAATCGCCTATGTGGGACAGGCCATTTACTAACAGAGTTGATCAGATACTCAAGATAAACCTCTGTTCAAAGCAAAAGATATGAACACAGCTCTTAATGAATACCTTATGACTGTTGGTGCCAAGGAAGGGTCTGATGCTGGCATTGTTGTTAAGATGGATCAAGATGAAATATTTCATGAGATAAATAGAGAATAGGGAAGTATCATGGAAACTATCATTTTAGAAAACAGATAAATTGGCAGCCCCAGGTGAAATGTATGCAAGGCTCATAGAAAAAAAACCAAGGGTGAAAATAACAGAGTTATTTGTTCTAGTTCACTCTGTGAAAAGACATGGTAATGGAGGATTGGAGAGTTTCTAAAACTCCAAATGATAAAAGGCCGAGACAAAGATAATGCTGGCTGGCATTCTTACCTCAAAGAAGAGCAGCTTGATGAAAAATAATTTGGAGGACCATGTTAAGTGGAGAGATGATAGGTAGATGGGGTGATACATTCTAAGATGATTGATAGAAGGATTATTTGTAGGGAAATATTTTCATCCAAAAATATGATTGGTACAAGAAAATATTTTATTTCAGTGTTAACTCTCACACAGACATTGTTTGATCTGCTGGGCAGATTTCAGCTTTCTGCAGCAGTTCTGTTCAACATCATATTTAACAAATTCAGGCCTATACCAGACCTGGGTATGGTGAGGATGTCTCCACTGATGGGAGAGTCTAGGACCAGAGGCCACAGTCTCAGAATAAAAGGATGTATCTTTAGAAAGGAGATGAGGAGGAATTTCTTTGGTCAGAGGATGTTGAATCTGTGGAATTCATTGCCACAAAACAGCAGTGTAGGCCAAGTCAATGGACATTTTTACGGCAGAGATTGACAGATTCTTGACTGGTCAGGGTGCCAGGGGCTATGGGGCGAAGGCAAGAGAATGGGATTGAGAGGGAAAGATAGGTCAGCCACGAAATAGATTTGATGGACCGAATGGCCTAATTCTGCTCCTATAATGAATGAATATGAAATTCCTGCCAGAAAAGACAGTAGAGAGCGAGCCCTCAACACTTTCACGAGATTGTGGATATGCAGTCGCGATGTAGTTGTTATGCTGTAACAGTGGATCGGGAGCTTGTTAGAGGAATTAGGCTGCAAAACTTGTTAAAGAAGGAACTGCAGATGCTGGAGAATCGAGGGTTACACAAAAAGCTGGAGAAACTCAGCGGGTGCAGCAGCATCTAAGGAGCGAAGGAGATAGGCGACGTTTCGGGTCGAGACCCTTCTTCAGACTGGTCAGGGATCAGGGAAACGAGAGATATAAACAGTGATGTGGAGAGATAAGGAACAATGAGTGAAAGATATGCAAAAAAGTATTGGTGACAAAGGAAGCAGGCCATTGTAAGCTGTTTGTGGTGTGAAAATGAGAAGCTAGTGCGACTGGGGAGGGGGGGGGGGGGGAGATGGAGAAGGAATGTCAGGGCCAGAGGGCTGAGGGAGAGGTGGGGGGGAGGCAGTCTGGGTTAACAGAATTGAGAAAATTCAATGTTTAAGCCCAGAGGATGCAGACTCCCCAAGCGGAATATGAGGTGCTGTTCCTCCAACTTGCGGTGTTGATCACTCTGGCCGTGGAGGAGGCCCAGGACCGAGAGGTCGGATACGCAGTGGGAGGGGGAGTTGAAGTGCTGAGCCACCGGGAGGTCGGGTTGGTTATTGCGGACCGAGCGGAGGTGTTCGGCGAAACGATCGCCCAGCCTCCGCTTGGTCTCACCGATGTAGATCAGCTGGCATCTGGAGCAACGGATGCAGTAGATGAGGTTGGAGGAGGTGCAGGTGAACCTCTGTCGGACTTGGAATGACTGCTTGGGTCCCTGAAAGGAGTGGATGGGGGAGGTGAAGGGACAAGTGTAGCATCTCTTGCGGTTGCAAGGGAAAGTGCCCGGGGAAGGAGTGGAGCGGGAGGGAAGGGAAGAATTGACGAGGGAGTTGCGGAGGGAGCGGTCTTTGCGGAAGGCAGACAGGGGGGGAGATGGGAAGATGTGGCGAGTGGAGGGGTCACGTTGGAGGTGACGAAACTTGTTTGCTGCAAAACTTGCTTTTTTTTCAATTGGTGGACTCATATTTTTACTTACGTGATATGTTTGATTTTAATTTCTACTTTGGGACATGCTTATCCCATCAGAGGTTATTTAAGAACATTCCCAGACAAAAATGGTTTATTTTACTGCAGTCTGTGTATTAGAAGCACTAAATTTCAGTGTACCGTGATTATTCTTCCAAGATGGCTTTCAAAATCCACATGAGACCAAGATGCAAAAGGTGATTAAGGTAGTCAAAGCTGAACAATCGACTCTACTATTAACAAGAAAGGATATGGCATGGTTGAAAGGTTAAAAGTATCTAAGAGGTGCTAAAATTTGAAATAAAAACAGAAATGGCTGGAGATGCCTCTCAAACCAAGGGCCTGACCCACTTTCACGACCTAATTCACGACCTTTTTTACTCGTGGACATTTTTCATCATGCTAGAAAAAACGCCCCAACCTACTTGATGCCACGAGTACCTACGACTAGCATCACGGCCTGCTACGACCTACCTATGACCTACCTATGACCTACCTACGACGTCCTACGACCCCTTACGACCTCGTGACGACCATGCTGCGAGTATGAGTCAAGGGCAAACTCGGCAGGGATCGCGAATTAGGTCGTGGAAGTGGGACAGGCCCTTTAGTCAACATGTAATAAACAAAGAACAAAGATCAATGTTCCACAATGGGTTTAGTTAGAATTAGGACATTTTGCACACATATCCAAGCAATAATATTCCTAAGATAGATAAAAATTGGTGGAGTAACTCAACGTGGCAGGCAGCGTCTCTGGAGAGAAGGAATGGGTGACGTTTCGGGTCAAGACCCTTCTTCAGACCGAAAGTCACGGGAAAGGGAAAGGAGAGATATAGACGATGATGTAGAGAGATATAGCACAAATGAATGAAAGATATGCAAAAAAGTAACAATTGTAAAGGAGACAGGTCATTGTTAGCTGTAGCTATGCGTGACTTGGGTGGGCGAGAGATGGAGAGAGAGGGAATGCAGGGGATACTTGAAGTTAGAGACATCAAGATACATACCACTGGGTTGTAAGCTGCCAAAGGGAAATATGAGATGCTGTTCCTCCAATTTGTGTTTAGCCTCACTCTGTCCTGCAGAGTTACTCCAGCATTTTGTGCGCATCTTTGGTTTAAACCAGCATCTGCAGTTCCTTTCTACAAAAATATCCCTTTCCTTTTTAGGGCTGAACATGCGTGATAATGACAATATATATATATTTTTTAAATGGTTAATTGTGTCCTTTGGAAGATGGTGTCGGTGGCTGGTAAATATTACACAACAGTAAGTGTGTGTTATCTCAAGAAGCAGACCAAACAATAAGTCTCCTCTCAAACGTTATACTCGTGACATTAACAGCATTGCTGTTGAATCCTAAAATATTTGAGGCCATGGTTATTCTCAAAGTTGGGATGATCTGATTAGGGATGAGCAAAGCCCGTCTAAACCGTTCAGAATTAATTTGCACCTTTCATCTCAAATGCTTTGATGTATTTCCCCCCACCCCCCCCTTATCTATCTGAATGTTCTCACTAAAGCAGAAGGAGCAATGTCTTGCGCCATTTCAATCAGATTTCTTATTTCTTCACATGAAGCAAACCAGTAAAACATCAGAAGAAAATGACATAAAGTAATGGCATTTCTTCCAGTTTATAGAAAACAATCAGAAAGATGAGGGAGGGGGGTGGGGGGGAACATGAAAGGACTGAGTGTAAAAGGTGCAAGTGAAATCTGTGTGATCCACTCAAGCTGAGATTGTTCCTGATTCAAGCCACGTTTTGGTGATGAAAAACTGACTGCTGTGTCCCAAGTATTTATTCACACTCTAAAAAAAAGTCTGAGTGGTTTTTGGTTAATGGTGATGCAAGGAAACACAGCCAAAAACATGTAAGGGTGTAAAATGCGGATGCGGTGTAGCTCTTGTTGAGCACGAGACTGGAATGAGGGTGGACAGAGTGAGTTTAATAGTAAGAGTCGAACACAAAGAGCTGGAGTAACTCAGTGGGTCAGGCAGCAACTCTGGAGGACATGCATGTGTGACATTTGGGGTAAGGAGCCTTCATGTATAAGGGTATGAGGACTTTGTAATTTGTAGGTATCATATTGGGGATGTGATTCTCATACCACTGCAGGAGACTAAAGAAGATGCCAGCAGGTAGGAGGTGATCAAAAGAAAATGTGAAAGGTAGTATCTGTGGAATTCTCTGGCACTGAAGGCAGTGGAGGCCAATTCACTAGATGTGTTCAAAAGAGAGTTGGATATAGCTCATAGGATTAACGGAATCATGGGATATGTGGAGAAAGCAAGAACGTGGTATTGATTCTGGATGATCAGCCATGATCACATTGAATGGCGGTGCTGGCTCGAAGGGCCGAATGGCCTACTCCCGCACCTATTGTCTATGTTTCTATGTATCTGTTTCTATGAAAGGAAATAACTTTTAGACCTTTGTACTGGAAGGAATGGCCTTGCCACTGAAGGAATTTACCAATAGGCACTGAGTTTTACAAAAAGAGTGTGAAGCCAGACACACCTCTGGTCTTCTTAGTCCTCACAAAATATGTTAACAAATCTAATACAGCTTCCAGTTAGGGAATTTTCACAAATTTATCTCTCACTGACAACTTCAGCGTAGTTCACAATCTGCGTCGGATGTGACCACTGGGGAAAGTTTGCTTCGGGATCTGCCCGGCAGCATGGACGATGCATAATTATCAAGAGGGAAATGGGGTTCAAGTTATGATTTTCAGTGGAATTAACTGCATCAGTTGAGATAACAAACAGCCTGGAACCTAGAGGCATGAGATGTTACAGGCATTGCACTATAAAGACAGAGCTGATGAGAAAAAATATGAAAGTAATACTGGAAAATGCAAAATAATATGAGAATGTTGTACTCCCAATCCTCCATGAGTGAGTTCTACACTAATATTGGACGTCCTCACTCATTAAGTGAAAGCACAAACCTCTCACAACCTGAGAGAAGAAGATAAAATATTTACAACCATATTTTATGAAAAATTGATTATTTTCATCTTGAAGTACTTCATTGAAAATAGATTGGTGTAACCAGAAGTTCAAGTCCACGCTCTTCCTTCAGTGAATAGATTTTTTTTTCCTCAGGAAACAGCCCTTAATACCATATGTGATAACGCAAGGGATTAGATTGTGTTTCGGTAAATTAAAAAGGGAATTAAATCAATTGATGGAACAATGTTACATTTTTAAGCTGTTATGAAGATCATTAAAAAAAGTTGATCTTCTTTTGATCAGACAACCTTCAATTTATTTCATGCACTAAAATTTGAGGAAGATCATTAGAAAATTATGCACATTTTTGCAAGACAAATTAAGCAGTACATATAGATCTCCTGCTCCAGAACTGGATATACATTCACATATGCATGTGTGTGCAAATGCCAGTTTAAATAAGATTACTGCCTGGAAATTAATGTCTGTAATATTAGAGAACACATGTTTAATGAGTTTATAAGATAGATGTCAAATGGCCTAACTCCTTGGTTAAAATAGCAACTGGAGAAATGTCATGCTAACATATCAAATGTTTTCTCTCTTCCTTTCACATATAACCATATAACCATATAACAATTACAGCACGGAAACAGGCCTTCTCGGCCCTTCCAGTCCGTGCCGACCATTTATTTTCCTCTAGTCCAATCTACCTGCACTCAGACCACACCCCTCCATTCCCTTCCCGTCCATATACCTATCCACTTTACTTTTAAATGTTAAAATCGATCCTGCCTCCACCACTTCTGCAGGAAGATCATTCCACACAGCCACCACTCTCTGAGTAAAGAAGTTCCCCCTCATGTTACCACTAAACTTCTGACCCTTAATTCTCATGTCATGCCCTCTTGTTTGAATCTTCCCTACCCTCAATGGGAAAAAGCTTATCCACGTCAACTCTGTCTATCCCTTTCATCATTTTAAAGACCTCAATCAAGTCCCCCCTTAACCTTCTGCGCTCCAAAGAATAAAGACCTAACTTGTTCAACCTTTCTCTGTAACTTAGTTGCTGGAACCCAGGCAACATTCTAGTAAATCTCCTCTGTACTCTCTCTCACATGAAGTGTGTCCTAAGTTAATATGTTTAACATGGGTGTGATCTCTCTGCTCATTACTCTACACTGGACCTCTTGAACACCAAGAACCTGAACGTAAGGCTTGCTGATCATCTACAGCTCAACGTTCAATACCATCTTCTCATCCAAACTCATCATCAAACTGAGGGAGTGTGGGAAGGAACTGCAGATGCTGGTTTAAACCGAAGATAGATGGACACAAACTGCTGGAGTAAGTCAGCGGGACAGGCCGCTTCACTAGAGAGAAGGAATGGGTGACGTTCCGTGTCAAGACCCTTCTTCAAAATTGGCTCTCTGCTGCTATCTGATCCTATGCAACTGGATCCTTGAGTTCCTCTTTGGCAAACTTAAATTATTACAGATTGGCAACAATACTCCTCCTAACAGGCCATCAGCATTCTGCATTGCATGTTCAATCCCCTGATCTGCTCTCTCTACACCCATGAAGGTGCAGCCGGGTGCAATTCTAATGCCACCTATAAACTTGTGGACGATACCATCATCGTAGGATGAATAGCCGGTAATGATGAATCAGAGCACAGGAGGGAGATCAATAATATGGTTCAGTGCTGCCAGAACATCATTCCTGCTCTCAACGTTAACACGTCCAAGGAGTTAATTGTTGACTTCAGCCACGGGACTAGTCGACTATCCTCAATGGTGAGATGGCAGTAGAGAGACAGCTGTAATTTACTGGCCAAGCATTTCACTGATGATCAGTCTTGGGTCAAATGGATGTGATTGCAAAGATAGCTCATCAATGCTGGTACTTCATCAGAATTTAAAGAAAAATCAGCATGTCATTGAATACTCTGTTGAACTTCTACAGCTGTACGATGGAGAGCATTGGTAGCATCACGGTCTGGTTTGGTCATTTGACGAAGGCTGCAGAAACTGGTGGGGATTGCACAGTCCATCATTGTTACTAACCAAAGATAGACACAAAAAGCTGGAGTAACTCAGCGGGACAGGCAGCATCTCTGGAGAGAAGGAATGGGTGACATTTCGGGTCAAGACCCTTCTTCAGACTAACCTTCTTCTTGATACTAACCACCCCACTATCAAAGGGTTCACCAGGAAACAACGTTGAATGGGTAGATTGTGTGGTTAAGAAGGCTTTGGGCACACTGGTCATCATCAGTTAAGGAATTGAATAAAGGAGATGGGATAGGCACAAAATGCTGGAGTAACTCAGCGGGACAGGCAGCGTCTCTGGAGAGAAGGAATGGGTGACGTTGCGGGTTGAGACCCTTCTTCAGACTGAGAGTAAGGAGTCAGGGAAACTGGAGATATGGAAGGGCACAAAGAGAATGTAAGGTGATAAAAGGACAGATTAAAGCAGACAATGATGTTCTGTTACAGTGTAAGACATTGGTGAGTATTGTACTTGGAGTATTGCATTCGGGTTTTTGTCTCCCTGGTGAAGGAAAGAAGCCCATTTAGCTGGAAAGAGGACAGAGTAGATTATGAGGATGTTGCCAGGACTCAAAGACCTGGGCTATTGGGAGAGGCTGGAAAGGCTAGGACTTTGGTCCTTGGGATACAGGAGGCTGAAGGGTGATCTTGTGGAGGAGTATAGTCACAAGGAGAATAGATGGGATGAAAGCATGGTCTTTTTTCCACGTTATGGAAATCAAGTCGGGTTAAGGTGAGAGGAGAAAGATTTTACAGGAACCTGAGGGGCAACCGTTTCACACAAAGGGTGGTGGATAAGTGGAATGAACTTCCGGAGAAGGCAGTTGTGGCAGGTACATTTACATTTGAAAGACATTTGGATAGCTACATGGATCCAAACGGTTTTGAGGGATGCGGGCCAAATGCAGACAAGCAAGACTAGCTTAGATGGGGAATCTTGCACCGAATTAACAGGACCTGTTTCGGTGCTAGATTACTCTATATCATTAAAGACTACACTACCCTGGGCCTCCCTCTTCTCTCTTTTACCATCGGGAAGAAGGTGCAGGAGCCTGAGGACAGTTAATTCCAGATTCAAGGACAGCTTCCTCCCATCAACTATTAGGTAGACAAAAGTGCTGGGGAAACTCAGCGGGTGAGGCAGCATTCATGGAGCGAAGGAAATAGGCAACGTTTCGGGCCAAAACCCTTCTTCAGACCTATTAGGTTCTTGAACCACCCTGCACAACCCCAACTGCATCCTTACCTCAGCGCTGAACCACTACAGTCTTTGCACAGTTATCATTGCTCTGCATACTTCAGTTGTTTAGTACTATCATGGTCCGGTTCACTGAGAATTACTGATAATTTGCTGTCTATTTACTGTTGTTGTTGCATCTAATGTGTCAGGAATGCTGCAGCAAATAAGAATGTCATATTCAGTGCATTTGACAAATAAACAGTCTCTTTCCCTCTGTAATGTCTGAGAAAACTCATTTCTGTCTTGTGTTGCATTCTTTGCTCTAAATAGATGTGGCAATTATATCAACATGAGCGAACATTTTAGAAGCATTAATGACCTTGCTGCATACTTTCGAAGCGATGTGATTTTTTAAATTAACCATGATTTTCTTTAATATTCAGCTGTCCTCTGTGTTCTTTTCTTAACTTCTGAGGAATATGTTCCAGGGGTCCCAAATGCAGCCTTCAACAAAACTACACTAGAATTTTTGCATTTTTCCCTTTCACTGATTTATTTGTACGATACATCAGTAAAAAGAGAATTGTTAAAAGTGAGGTGGGACCTCAGAATCGAGAGGATTGCCAATTTGTAGAGGATGATCAAAAAATGTTTTTTAATAAGTACTTTACATCGGTCTTTTACCAGAGAGAAGGATTTCAGAGGGGAGGTGAATCCTGAAGTGATGAGGGCAGATGAACAAATTTCTGATGGATCAAAGGAAAAATTTGATAAATTAGTAAAGCTGAGGGAAGACAAGACATCAAGTTCTTCGGGGATTCATCCTCAAATACGGAAGGAGTTGAGGGAGGAAATTGAGGGAGAAACTCACTCACTCCCCTGTATCAATCTGGAGAAGGGTCTCGACCCGAAATGTCATCCATTCCTTCTCTCCAGAGATGCTCCCTGTCCCGCTGAATTACTCCAGTACTTTGTGTCTATCTTTAGTTTAAAACAGCACCTGCAGTTCCTTCCTCTACATAAACTGAAAAGGTTGGTTATCTGACCCTCAACTTCATCCTGAAGATTGTGACCTGTCTAGATGGAGGAAGAGCTGATGCTCCTCAAGTTTACTCTTTTTTGCAACAGTGTAAAAGACCAGGGCAAAGAATTCGGAGTCGGTGTGAGGTGGAGAATTAACGTACCAGGAACATATCACTTTGAACTTGAAGAAATACAAGTAACTCAATTCACTTACAATTTTCCCATTTCACTTGTATTTTGTACTCACTTTGTGGTCTCCATACAGGAGAAACCAAATGCAGAGTGGGGAACCACTTTGTAGGAGGCTTTGGTTAAGTGCGTGAGAGTCTCGCACTTTAAATCTCCTTCTAATTGAAGTCGCCGTCTTTAGCCTCTCAACATGGCCAAATGTAAACTTAAGTAACAAGATGTCATCTTCCAACTTGACATGTGTGATTCCAGGGACTCAAAACTTTATTCAACAATTTTAGATAATCAGCCTTTTTAGTTTGGGTCAGACTGATATTGATCTTTAAAATCAACTCATTTTATTTTTCTCTCCACAGACGCTGCTTGTCTGCCGGATATTTCAGGATCCTTTCTTGCTTTGGACTTCCAATAACTACAATGTATTTTGCAGTTAAAGTCATAGGGTCACAGAGTCACGTTGCATGGAAACTGGCCCTTCAACCCAACTTGTCCTTGCTGACCAAGATGCCCCATCCTCGCTAGTCCCACCTGCCTGTTTTTTGGCCAATATCCCTCTAAACCTTTCCTATCCGTGTACATGTCGAAAAGTCTTTTAAATGGTGTTATAGTACAGGCCTCAGCTACCTCCTCTGGTAGCTCATTCCATAAACCCACCCCCTCTGTGTGTCAATGTAGCCTCTTGGGTTCCTATTAAATCTTTCCCCTCTCAGCTTAAACCAATATCCTCTGGGTCCTGATTTCCCAAAGGGTAAATGACTCTGAGCAATCACCCTATCTGTTCCCCTCATGATCTTATACACCTCAACAAGATCACCCTTCAGACTCCTACGCTCCAAGGAATAAAGTCTGAACCTTCCCAACCTCGCCCTGTAAGTTAAGCCCTCAAGTCCCGACTCAGACCTTCAGGCCCTCAGGTTCTGCCATTTTTTTTCTCCGTTGCTATTCATCTCCTCTTATTTACATCTCCTTTGGTTGCAATTTATAAATCTACGCCACCATCTTTTAGCCAGCACCGCCATCTTTTGTGCCTTTCAGTCTATCCCAACCTCCACTATAAAAGGGATATTTTAACTTCTGTCCATCTGCCTTGAATCCCTAGAAAGTAAAACAGGCTCAATTTCTAACTATTCCCTGCTCTGATCAACCTAAATATTAACTCTAGTGCATTCTCCATAGAAGCTGCCCAACCTGATGAGTATTTCCAGCATTTTCTGTTTTATATAAAGTTAGTTTAGACATACAGCATGGAAACAGGCCCTTCGGTCCACCGAGTCCATGCCAAACCATCAATCACCTGTCCACACTAGCTCCATGCTATCCCACATCTTATCCACTCCCTATACACTAGCTCTGGCT
Source organism: Raja brachyura (assembly GCA_963514005.1). Next base: position 42,687,567 of record OY740797.1, on the reverse strand, counting down.
TATCAAGGCCAATTAACCCACAGACCCACACCTCTTTGGGATGAGGGAGGGAACCGGAGCTCCCGGAGGAAAGCCACGTGTCACAGGGAGAACATGCAAACTCCACACAGACAGCACCCAAGGTCAGGATCGAACCCTGGCCTCTGGCACTGTGAGGCCGCAGCTCTACCTACTGCACCACTATGCCACCCAATTGTATCAAAATTAAAAGTTCGGAAGATCACAAGGAGTCGCATGGAAAAAGAATAACATGAAAAATGATAGATACAATTATATGTTAGTATGCATGTAAAGAGGCATTTGGGGTTTTAAAAAATGGTTTATTCTTTCCCAAATCCGTGTAGACCTTCAAGTAAGTATTCCCAACTCTTTCAGGCAATTGGCTTTGGCAGACCTGAACACAAACATGAAGATAGATATGAAAACAGGGGCCAGATGAAGCCATGGCTAGTCTAGACTGGGCTCTGTTGTGCCAGATTGCCATCATCCTCAATGTTCCTCCCATCTAAAGTGCGGCACGGTGGCGCAGCAGTAGAGTTGCAACCTTACAGTGCCAGAGACCCGGGTTCAATCCTGACTACTGGTGTTGGCTGTACGGAGATTGGACGTTCTCCCCGTGACCATCTGGGTTTTCCCCAGGTGCTCTGGTTTCCTCCCCTATTCCAAAGACATGTGGGTTTGCAGTTAATTGGCTTCGGTAAAGATTGAAATTTGTCCCTGGTGTGCAAGATAGTGCTAGTGTACTGGGATCGCTGGTCGGCACAGGCTCGGTGGGCAGAAGAGTCTGTTTCTGTGCTGTATCTCTAAACTAAACTAAACTGAACTAAACTAAACTTTCTAAAGTTTACCTCCCTCCATTTTAACTACTTCTAATGAGCCTGTCTCCAGATGTCCCTGAGATGGAGAGTTCCAGCTATTCACGACCATCTGTGAGAAGACATTTTGACGTATTCTGGCATTAAAAGTGCAGCCCTTTATTTTGAAACTACATCTCCCTGTACAAGACTCTCCCTCTACATAAGATTCCAAATGTAACATATTTCTCTATTCCATTTTTTACTATGAAGTAGATGGAAGCCATTCCTACCAATTTACTCTTTGCTGGCTCACAATTAATTTAAACTATAATCTCTACGATTAGCTCCCTCCAGATTGACTACTCACCGACACACAAGGGCAATTAACAGTGTGGTGCAGCGGTAGAGTCGCTGCCTTACAGTGCTTACAGCACCACAGACCTGGGTTTGATCGCGACTGTCTGTACGGAGTTTGTACGTTCTTCCTGTGACTAACCTGGGTTTTCACCGAGATCTTCAGTTTCCTCCAAAGACGTACAGGTTTGTAGGTTAATTGGCTTGGTACAATTGTAAATTTTCCCTCATTTGTAAAGTATAGTGGGATAGTGTTAATATGCGGGGATCGCTGGTGGGCCGAAGTGGCCTGTTTCAGCGCTGCATCTCTAAACTAAACTAATTAACACCTTTGGAAGGAAACTGGGGGGAAACCATTAGAAGGAAAAATATGCACACAGACAGCATTTGATGTCAGGATATAACATCAATTGCTGCTTTACTAGCTCTGCCATTGTGGCATTTCAAACTGTTCAAGATATGTTTTGGCCTACTATGATTTTTCTTTTATTTGTTATATTTGTTTGGTACACATTTCCTATCTATTCCATGAAGGTTTTCTGGATACTTATTCTTAGCATTTCCATTGCATTGACAAGTCTCAACCACATTGGAACATTCAATGTTGTTACTCCAAGGTTATGCATGATAACATGCCTTCATTATTCTTCCCGTACATTGTGGAAGTAGATCATTTCCCGTGATGGAATAGTGAACGGCACAGATCCTTACCTCTTCAATTCACTCATTACTTTCTGTGACAGACGAGCTTTTGCTACCATGTCTCCTTTTTGATGGTATCTGCTAAAAACGAAAGCCTAAGGGAGTCACAAGGTTGAGCTGTGCAGTAAAGGGAGGAAAAGTTAACCCTGAAGCAAACAAATAAAATTGAATAATGATTGAAACTGAGAGGAGAAACTGTACCAACCAGTTAAGGTACTCAAAAAAATAAACAGGCCATTCAAGGTAGACTTCATGACCTGAGCTTGTATATTTTGAGATGAGGAATGTTGGAAAATCTGCCCAGAGTTTAAATCAGATGCTCTAACCAATGTAGCGGTTCATTAGATTTCAATGGTGTTGTCCACTGTAGAATCTGGAAATTCAGGAGGAGAGTCACCAAGCTTCATTTGGGGTCCCATTTCTGTTCTGTATCTCTATTTGCTTCGATGTCTCTCCTGGCCACCATTTACAAATGGCATCCAATATACGTCAAACAGCAGACGGGTCCATCCTCTTCCCCGGAGAGAAGCTAGCACCTATTGCTTTCAGTTTCTAACTCATTCTGTTTGCTTTGGGGTTTTGGAAGAGAAGCCGAAATGAGGATGGTCAAAGCCATTCGGGCATGAATTCTGAGCCGAAAGAGAAGCTCCCGAGAAATTCTGAATCCAAGTGCCCTGCTAGAAGGGGGTGCAACCTGAAAGAATACAAATTTATTTTGACTCTCAGCTTCAGTGAGCACCAAAAGTAACTTGATATAGTCCTCTAAAGATCCATGGGAGGTCCATTCAGAGTGTCAAACAGATGCCTTTACTAATATAGTGTTGTGTTTAAATGTGCACTGTTGTCTGTCTGATTTATTGAGAAAGCATGAAGCACAGAAAGGGACAGCACAGGTTGAGTTGATGCCCTAGGGCGCACACCTTTGCTTACAGTAGTTTATCTTTAGTTCCAGCTGGAACTTTGCGTGCAAGCCAAGCAGAGTTTGCCAGGTTTGTTGATATCTCCGCAAGATCTGAACCTCCAGTTGTTTTGGGAATATCATCCTGGGGCAAGTGTGTTTTCCTCTTGTACAGTTTCCAAAAGTATAACATCCCCACAGATATCTGAGTGAGCAAGATATCTTGGTTATCGATCTATATACAACCCTCGGTAGAATATATTTCATTTGATTCCCAAACCACCGACCCTCTACCTTTATGCCCTCAGAAATGTATGTGGATCCCGAACTGAGTTGATTTGCCACTAAACTGATATAAGCTGGGATGTTCATAGGATTTGGAGTAAAAATATGTTCAGAAAATAATCAAACTGGAATACCTAGAAGGAAATTCTCTAAGCTTGCAAGGCATTGTAGACTTGAGCATCATCTTGCTAGCTGCCCACTCCACCATTTGGATAGAACTTTTGCTTTCTGCTCAGGAGATCTCAACATCTTACTATTCGTTGACAATTGCAGGTATATTTTGCAATCTACACAGCCATGTATAGTATTTTCACTGACTGGATAGCACCCAAACAAAAGCTTTTCACTGTATCTTGGTGCGTGTGACAATAAGAAACTAAATACGATTGGACATTTTAACAAATAATTTTTTCTGTTATCAAATATGGAAAGTGAAATGCAATTAATCCATTTTTAAAGTGATTTGGATATAAATTGCTGGGCTCCAAATCAAGCATAAGGGTGTTGTATTTAATTGCTTAGTTGTTTGAAGGAACCAGCACAGGCATGGAGGACCAAATGGTTTCCATCTGAACTATAAAATTATTCAAAGGCTTCACTTGGGAGGCCATGTGTGTGGTTAAAAATAAAGTTAAGACTGTTTAATCATCCCTCATATATTTCCAGGCAGTACAACACAAGGATGAATTTCCCAGGCAGTTTAACAATATATATTAATTACTGCTCATCATTGAAAAGCAAACTTTCTGTAAAGGTCTCTTGTGAGTCTTTCAATTCAAGGGTTTTGGGGACAAATAGTATAATTACTATGATTATTATAAACCATAACATATTAAGATCTGTTTGTCTTTTGTGGTCTGTATGTGGTCAGCAGTGAACATTCAATATCAAAGGATATTATGCAGAGGAGTTGCTGTATAATACAATAATGGCTGCATAAGAGTCTATGCTCCATTTAAGTCGTGTACATAAGACAACCAAGTTTGCACAGGAACGTATAAAATCCAAATTCAATCTCCACTGGCCATTTCAACAATAACATGAAGACAATAGAAATAAAGTGAGGTCACTTTATGGCAACCCACGAAAATTGCAAGGGTTCACACTTATCCATCATTAATGTTTTTGTTCATTTCCTTCATTTAATCTTTTAAAGACATGGCAGTATCTCAGATTGTTTTGTAATTCTCCCTGCATGTTGCTGCACTGTTGTATTGTGGCATTATTATACAAGAGGATATAAAACAAAATCCTCCAAGCCAATTTAAAGATTGGAGATAGAGACTCAAATTCAGTTTTTATATTTTTCTTAGACGGTATGACATGGCTGTAATCAAACAAACGCAGGAAAGATAAGAAGTATAATTTCAATAGCTCAAATCTGGAGACCGTTTTCCCCTTCTCTAGGATATGAAAAGACATCATTTATCACCAGGGAATTATGTTGGAGCATCAGGACTTAAAGCAACAGAGGTTAATCTCAAAGGCAAAGAACTAAATGGTGAGATTATGTCGAATTAAAAAGAAAATGTAACAAAACAAATTATGCAAAGGATGTAACAACAATTATAGCCCAGCTTTTGGTAGTTTATTCTTCTTAACCCAAGTCTTGCAAAATGAGACACTTTCACAAAGTAAGCCCAAATGTTTCCGAGGCAGAGCCCCTCAATTTTACAGTAATTATCTGAGGGGAATTTCTTTGATCCTAACTACTGACGATGAATTGTTAGGAAATGTTGCAGTTTCACAGCCATTGACATTTCAATTGATTATATACAGACCTTGATCTGCTGTCTTCATTTTTTTTATAAATTAGATTGAATCCAGTCGGACCATATTCAAGAAATATCTGAGATAAATGCTGATATTATTTTCCGCTCTCAAGTCTTATCCCTTTTATAAAGGTCTGCCTGTTTACTGATAGCAAATTTATCCAACTGAGAGAGGGAGCGAGATGACTGGTTGAAGGAAATTCCAATATGGTATTTATCAAGTGATCTTTTTTTATCTGGACTGCTAATAATATCAGAAACTGCTTATGGCATTTCAAGGGCCAAGAGTTATGATAAGAAAAGTGTTTTCTCCCCTCACCCTTCCTAGGAAGACAACAAAATTGGCACAGCCAGTTGTCAAAAGGGGCTAGACAGACAGGTGCAAATTGGAATAAGGAAGTAAGCACTGGTGCATATTGCTTACTTTGTCCAAATGAGTAAGTAAAGTTACTTTACAAACCAAGATTTAAATGTGTGCTTTATTTTTGATAACTAGAGGAAAGTAATTTCTGTCTCTGCCCAATTACTATCCTGCTTGTGGAATTCAAGGTGCACGATTTTCAACCACTCCATTTTGCATCTATTTTCAATCTGCAAAGGAAACTGTGTTGATATCAACAAGATTTTAAAGGCAATAATTAATGACTGACTTTCCCTATCATCTTCCCTGTGCTTGATCAGAAGGTAAATAAAGTGTTGGAAGCATTAGCTGTTAGAATGGTACCTGTTTTATAACTCCTAGCTTAATGACAATAGTAGGGGGGTCTTGTTGTCCTCCCCAATATCCCTTGTTCTGTTTTTCTAAATCTGCGTTATTTCCATTGCATGGTCTCTATCCCCTTAAAACACTGCTGAGTTGTCCTTTGGGCAGGGAGCTGTCTTCTGCCTTCAAATCGACTTGACTGGCGTTTACCAAATGACCTCACTTATTGCTGTGCTCCGATAAATATTTATTCTTCAACACTGTTTCCCCCCCAAAAATTCATCTTACACACAAATGTGACCAGAAAAAGTACAGGGACCTTTTCAGCCCTAAAGTAGTAGGCAGAGATGAAATGGACAAAGGATGTTTGAAGATGTAATCATCACACACTAACCCATTGCAGCTGAAAGGAGTCATACCAAAATGAAACACATTTAAACAGACTGTAACCTAAAAACAAACTTAATTTAAACAATTTTGAAGTATCTTTATTAAAATTAGTTTTAATTTCTTTAGACCCAATCGATTTTAGTGACTATTCATAGTTCACAATAGGATTACACAACGTTAAATGAACGTGAAAGTATTCTACACTAAATATTTAATTGTTTATTTTACTTTTAAGAAACATGCATATTTACCACATACTCCATATATTTCCTATCAGTACATCTGAAGATATTTTAAGCATTCCTCCATCTAATTATGACTGACGCATTTCCAATATTGTAGAATATGGAGTGAGTTAAAAGAATGATTATAAACCTAATTCTCAATTGCAAAGTTTTTTGAACTTTGAATTTTTCACTGTCACAGAATGAGCCATGGATTTTACCTATGTGTTACGTAACATGTTCCAATATTTCAACGCTATTTCCTTTGTATTTAAAATATATATATTTTCCCAAAGCCGTGCAAAATGAAAATGGGCCAAATGTTCTGTAGGTTGATTTTGTATGACAATTCCACAGACCAAACTAATGCTCCAGTTTAATATTTATAAAGTGAAATAAAATTGCTAATACATCTATATTCAAAGCCTTCTCTCTATGCACCAAATTGAGGTATAACTTCCTTTTCATTCAAACAAAATCATTTTTTTTTAACATTGCTCAAGTCCCAGTAGATTATTTCAAGGTTATAAAAATATTTCCTGAATTGCATTATATTTATGGTTTTATGTAAAGAATTACCAAATATCTTTTAAAAACAATCTGCAGTAAACTTCTTGAGGCATTTACATTATTATTTTTTAATGTTTTGGTAACTATTTAAATAGTTCTGAGATATTGTTAATGGCAATGGATGTATGCATGTTTCTAATACGAGCCAACATACAAATCACCATGAGAGTTGTGAACTGTCCTGATAATAAAGACAATTAAATCCTTCAGTTAAACACACATTTTATATAACCTGCCAAACATTAATGATGGAAGGTCAGTTGGTATTGACATTTATATTTGCTCAGCTCCTGAAAATTGACTTTTCTTTGTGGATACAAAACACCCCTAAATTGTCACTTCTAACTGCAATACAAATAAGAGGCTGCAATTCTAGCACACAAACAAACCAAAAATAAATTTTACACCCCAGAAGCTTTGAACAGCAAGAAGGCGTTTGCATTTGCAATTTGTTTATTTTCTGCTCTTCGTTTTGAGAGAACTGCCAAAGACCTCAAAGGGTTAAAAAGTAAATTATTTTCTGTTACAATGATGTGATCAAATTCACACAGCAATAAAGATGACCCCATTTTTTATCTAAACGTAAGACAGGAGAATTGTATAAACCAAAGAAATGTCATGAATAATTCTTTGTGATTTCTTTTATATTGGCATTCAGTGTTTTACAGTGAATGCAGAAGTAGCAGGATAGAGTGAAGCTGAAGTGCACAACATCACTTGCCTAGTTTTTCATTTCTCACTAAGTGATTCTATTTCTTTCAGTGACAAACTGTGCAGTGTGAATATTTTTATATTTTTATGCAAAATTTAGAAACATAACTGAACAGGAGTAAGTAAAATAGCCACAGATTACCAGCACAATTCTAAAGCAAATATATTTTATTTTACTTGTTGCTAATTACTGAAAAAATATACTAAGGCTGTTTGAAAAACACTTGCTGACTGGTTAAGATGCAAACACATGAGACACAGCTTTAGTTAAATTGGATCGACTGTAACCACGAGTATAGATTTTTTAAACCGAGCGCAACATTTAACAGCATCAAATGACTTTATTAATTACAGAGATTTAGCTTTGAAGGAAAGGAAGATACAGTCAGGACCAATTATTTTTGCATCTTTCTTCTCAATTCTTTTCTTTATCTGTAACTACTGTATAGAAAGTAGATCTCTAATATTTTTCAATTACTAATTACTAATGCAATTCAATAAATTAGAGTGTTCCAGTAATTCAAAATGATTTATGCCCTATTTCTACAAATGTTTAAATGAGATTTGAAATTCCAATGCCATTTCACAAATTAGGTGATTAAAAGAGGGAGAAATATGGTGTAATATTGATCTCAATGCTATTTTATTCTGCAATAACCATTACACTATATTGTAAAATTCACATGCCTGGTGCTGTGAGTGTGATTTATATTATTTTCCTATTTGCTTTAACAATAAGTGTTTTGTACATGTATTGATTTAACTTTTACAAATTAGGCTTTTTCAAAGACTCATTTCCCTTTTTCGAGTAAACCAATATTTATATTTAAAAAAATAAAATGCATAGCTTCCTGAAGGATGGCTTTCCGAAATGCTGCTGGGTTTATCAAATCTTTCTTCTTCTAATTTTACATCTGCACTTAGTCTCAGACTCAAAAGTATACCCTGCCAATTCATTTACTTCAAAAGGAAATGAAAGATCTTATTTGCAACACAGCCACGTTTTCCGTTGATCAAAATGTTCCTTTTAATTGGTGTAGGAATATGTAAACGCAATATCTGGTTGGCTGTATGCATGTATATCAGATTTAATTCAAGGTGAAGGATGGCCCAGCAATTTCATCCCTTTAAAACTCTATCTGGTCACAGCCAGAGAAATGTGATTAAAATAGCTCACACTTATAAAAGTAACTTAATCAGTTCACTGTTGCCATTTTTCTTCTGTCACAATCCCTTACTTAGCTAACCTATATTACATATCCTTGATTCAATTCTTCATCACTCTGCCTTTTTTTCCCCCTCTGAGTGCCTTCATAGAATAAATCAGTCATTGTATAATTCAGTCATAGGATGCAGCACGGGCCTGTCTGTAGTATGTGGAGAGAGCGGTAGTTCTCATAAAGTGCGAGGTGGCCGTGGGTCAGAATGCTCTTGCCAATCATTCCTACAGTATCCAAAGTAACCACTTGCCATCGCTACCCTCTCCACGAAGCAGCCAGTTCCACAAGAATCTGTGTAGCAAAGGAGAAGTAATGGAAAAATAAAAGGACAGATTGGTGAGGGTTGAGATCCACCATACAATGCTTTGGGAGCTAATGTACTGTTGTGAAATAAAAACACTCGCTCAAAAAAATCAGACTTCAGCTGCTTTCTGCAGGCTGAATGCTTAATGACCCATAATTGCCATTTTGCAAAAGGCTAGTCACCATTCCACATTCATGGTATGTACAGTATGCAAATACCTCAATAGACTGGCACAATCCTCCATTATAGTTCACAATGATCACCAAATTAGCTTCTGGCAGCCGTTGTAATTGGGAGGTGTTGCCCCGCATCAGGGACCTCACAAAATGTGAAGAATAACGTGCCGAGAAGATTCGTTACAAAAGAAATGCATTTTACACTGAAGGGTCAGAGGCACAAAAACAACAAACGATCCACTGCTACTTCATCACTATAAACAAATCAGCTTTTCTTTGAAAAGCTCTCCAAGGAAACGGAGGCACTTTTCGAAAGCGAGCTGACCACTTGCCACAGTTTTCTGACTATACTGCCACATACACTCTCCCTGGGATGATCCTGGCTTCAGGCTCTTACTGTGTGGCCCATTAACAGCCACTATTTTCAGCTTTAGTTGATGTTGCCAAGGCTAACTGTACTTAAACTTTGTGTCTGATCAAGTTATGTGTATTGGATCTGAAAACAGTTAGTCAATTGTTTCTAGTCCCTAAGTGGTGATTTGTGGTAATGTTTACATCAATACTAACAAAAGGCTTGCTGGGGTATCAAGAGCATCTATAAGATGAAGGACAGGGGCTGCCTGTCATCAGCCCTGCTTGCAATAAATTTAAGATTTAAAGCCCAAGATTGTTAGTACATGTAAATGAATGACTTATGGGGATCTCACAGTCGACAGTGAAAATCCAAATTTTTGCGCTGGGTTAATAGAAAGCAAGGCAGCTGTGGTCAATGGGTTGGATTCGGACATATGATAAATGTTTGGCAGTCCAGGCAGCGCATCCCATCATATTTTCAGATGGGGGTTAACATGATACACCAGCTGCCTTTTTAACCTCACTATTAAATAATGCACAAACTTTATTAAAAATACTAAATGCTGCAAAAATATTTATATGTTCACGTGGCTTCTTAAAATTGAATTGGAGCTGAGGGAGATGTAAGATGGACCCAAACACCTGACAAATGGGTCTTGAATCCCAATGTAAGCTTCTTGTTAAAATGAAATTGGAAATAATACTATAAAATTGCCAACAAAAAAATTGCTTCTGTAAAATGTTGACAAGGAAATCTAAATTAGGCTTGATAATAAATATTATCTCTCCACAAAATAACACGAGATCACTTTATTTATCAAATCTAAGATTGTTAGCAATCTTTAAAATAATGAAACCAGGATTCTCAGAATTTATTTATCATATATTCTGTGTGCATCAAAGACCCTCTGACCCCTTCTAAAAAAAATCTGAACCATTACAGGCCATTTCCTTATCCACCCTTTGTTAATCTGCTGGCTTTGACATTCTAATATGTGTAATGAGGGTGTAAGCCTTAAAAGCTTATTTTAATTTTAACGGATAATGCACAGAAAGTGCTCCTCGGCCATTAACATACGCAAAGAAATCAGGAATTGATATGTAAAATGCAGAATGTGTCTTACGCTCGTATTTATTATACAAACTGACACTCAATATCCATTGATGGTTGCATTTCCATTCAGAGGCCAAAGACAACATGGGAAATGTTGTAGCTGTTCAACTGTATAGAGAAAATTGGCAATCAAAAAAAATTGCAAAGATGCAGAAATCTCATGGCGTTATGGTGCCTGCATAACATATACTGTACATAATAACTAGAGTGAGAAATGACTGAAATACACCAGTCTATCACTGCTCCTGGGTGCTCTTAGATGCTGATATTTTTTACGCGCTTCATCTTATTATAGTTGCCTGCCACGTGAATGTATACAGCAGTGGGTATATCACAAAAAAGATTCAGTCATGTAGGTTTGCTTTAATGTAAGGCGTTTATTCTGCTTTACATCGCCGTTTTTTTCTTAAATCATGTTCTGAGTGACGTTTAATGAATTATAAAAATAAAATCAAAATGAGTTAACCTTGTGACAAATGCCACAGCTGACAAAATTGTGCATTTTAAAAAAGAAAACAAAATCCCATCGCTAATCCTATTTAATAGCTGCAATTTTTTTTGTGGGAGATTTTTTTTTTTTACAACCTCTTGCCATTAAAATTGGTAGGTGATCAGAATTAATGAAAGTATAGAAAATACATTAAACCAGAAGGGAAAAAAAATAAAGAGGATTATTGTTAGTGATCTTTCTTTCTTGATATACTCAGCAGTACTCCTCATCCAGAATGGCATGTTAAATGTTTTAATATTTTTTACAAGATAACGCTAGATTATCAAGTGTGTTTGTGGCATTATTTTTCAGAAAAAGGGGATTTTTTAAAACGTACATACAAATTTATGACATGCTTGGTGAAACAGTGGTGCCTTTTGCATTAGGCAGCAACAAACTCGAAATAGGAAGCGATATTGGGTAAATTGAACGTTACTGCTTTTGGTCTAGCTTCATCAAGAAAGATTCAAACACACTGAAATCATGGGCATGAAATTCAGCTCTTATCTTGTTCTATACTGCCTGCTGACATACTACAAGTCAACACAACACCGAGTATGATTAACAGTCAGCAGTTGCATGCAGAAAACATCCCTCCCTGCCCTCTCTTAGTCTGTGTCTGTCTCTTCGTCCAATTGTCTGTGCAACTCCTCCCCACCCCCTTCCCAATTCCAGCCACCGCAGCTTTTAAGATGAGATAACATAAGGTCTGGGCCAAATGAAGATAAAGCAGTGCACTTGACCCACCTGGCTAGCAACACCATCAGACTCTGCAGTCAATTGTATCAGCAATGAGAATCCGCAAAGGTTCATTTGACTGAACGACATGCTTATAAACCCACAGAGCTGATGGAAACCTATCAAAATCCTTAAGAGTACTGTATTGCAACCGTGTATATGTGTGTGATTGGGGTGGTGGGGGATGGGGGTGTAGGAATTTTACTGCATATATTAAATAAAATGGGTTTATTCCTCTTGGTCATGTGAAGGTCTGGTGATACAGATAATAACAGTCACAAAACGCGAGACTTCCTATTATTTGGACACTGGTGATGCACACAAGCAGTGGGAAGATTAAATTAAGTATTATATGTGCTGACCCTATTGCCATGGTTACAGGACAATGGATAATATTAATCAACCCAAGACTTTTCAGAAATCCTACATGCAAAACATAACCGGGATGGCAAACACTTTACATTAAGATCGCTTGTGGTAAAGGAACATACACATACAATTGCATAATTAATTTAGACCTATTCAAAACTGATAATTAAAAAATAAATTGTATTCTTCTTGAGAACATAGATCCTGATTCATAATATTGTATAAGATGTAATTTTCCCTTCAATTTTCTTCCATAAAGTTACAAAGCCACATTAGCCTTGAAGTCAAAGAATACTTAACTGTCAATTTTAACAAAAAAAATGCAGATGATGGTAAAAGCATATTAAAAGATAGGATACCACATTGCTAATATCTGCGTGTAGATTTACTCAAGTCCCATGTACAATTTTGTGGTTGTGATTGTTAACTGGCGACATTTTTGCTTTTCCCAGTAAATAGGTCTAATAACTTGCACATGTTTGAATCACAGCTGAATTATATGCTGCTGATCATAAGGTTTATACATGAAAATGCAACTTTAAACCTTGGCAAACAAAGCTGGTCCTTTAAACTCTAGCTACAGATATTTTGCCACATAAACCAAATAAATCGGCATAAATATGGAAAAGGTAAACACTGACTTATCATTGCTGCGTTTGGAATAAAGCACCCCATTTTTAACACATCGTTTGAAATTGCACAACTAAGTAAACATATGCTGTAAAAAAAAAAAATCATTACTTAGCAAAAAGCTGGTGCTTGGCAGTCATTTCTATGCTAGTAGATTTTAAATATTTGACAGAAAAAGTATTCAGCTACATGCATAGGAAACCCACCTCGAGGAGAGAAACTTTTGCATTTGATAGTTATGCATCAGTCAGAGGAGATGTTCAGGGTGCAACCACAAACAGGAGTAATAAATGTAACAGAAAACTTCTATTTTGTCGCCAAGGAATTAACGGGATGAAATTTGAAGGACCTTTTGATAGAAAACTCACAGAGTATCTTAACATTAAAAACTTAAGCAGATACGCAGAAGTCGACTTTTAACAGTCTGTGCAGATAACATATCTTAATATGTTTATATGGAATTATAATCTGAGAAGATGATTCAAATAAGTAATAATGGTTTTCTGAGGAAAAGAGGGGTGTTTTTTGCTGTCCTTTTACTGTCCTTTTAAACATTAAGTTATAGAATGAGATGGATTTGTGTCTTGTGCAGATATTCACTTCGGATATTGAGCACAGGAGGGAGTGAAGGAGATAGGATCCTCCCTTTGGAAAAGTGAATGAGCGGGGATGGAAAATTCAGCGACGCACCAACTGATAATGGTGCTGATAAACCATAGACTGGCACAAAAGGATAGAAAGGGAGAGGAAGGAATTACTGAACAGTTAACAAGCTTTTTCCTTCAGCCTATCCAAGAGTGCAAAATAAACCTATTATATGGTCTGCAGATATTTCAGTTGATGCCTGGAATACATTAACTAGGATAGTTCCAGGGATGGGAGATTACTGATATGTAAGTAGACTGAGGAAGCTGGTGCCTTTCTCCTTACAGTGGGAAAGGCTGAGAGAGGATCTGATAGTGCTTAAAATTAACAACAATTTAGCAAGAGTATAATCTGGAGAAATAGTTCCTAATGGCTGAAGGGCCAATGCTCAGGCAGCTTATATTTAAGGTGCTTGGCAGGAGAATCAGCAAAGACGCAAGGTAAAACTTTTTCTAATTAACAAGTGGTCAGGGTTTGTAATGCACTCTTCGGTGGGTTGGTGGATATTAGATAGTTTAAAAGTTTGAGGAAGACGAACTTGCAGGAATTTGGGAAAGGAATGAAGGATGAATTACTTTGATTTGTCTTAAAAAAATCAGACCCCAGACTGATTCGCCATATAGCCTCCTCCTCTGCTCCCCATCCTGTGATTCGGTGATTTAATCCATGCTGTGTTTTATTTGAAGAATTCCAAAATGTACGCAACGTAGTGAGTTTTAGTAGCGCATTTGTATTTTCAATGAAATCTGATTTGGAGATTGCACTCACCATGGAGACAATTTATGCAAACTGTAAAAGAGCTCATTTTTGCTTCCTCCTTTAACATTTTCTATTTATGTTTTAATGTGATTACTTGTTTTTCACTGGGACTGTCCATTACCAATGAAACATTGTATTACAGTGATATTTGCTGTTTCTGGGAATTATCATGCTAATTGTTCGATTAAAATAGCAATCACTAAATACGTACTTGCAATTCAGGCTGATTTTATTGAGGTTGTTTATTGCTTGTAAAAAAGTAAGAAATAATCATGTATGGCTGCATTTACACTCGGTGCAACCAACTGACCTGGTCTGGCCTTTTGCAGCAGCATTTTTTTAATATAGTATATAGCATGGTATTTTTTTAAACCACATTTTCAGTACATAGCTAACTATTGTCTAACACTGAGATCTACAGGGCATTCAATTAAATAAATCAAACAAATAATTAATGGGTGGGAGGTGCTCATTCTGTGGGGCACTTATTGGCTATTACTTACCTGACACAGCTTATTATCTTGTAGCAGTGATAGATAAGAAAGCAGCCTAACAGGATTTCAAACACCAAATAGTAAATCTATACAACATTTATGGAGATGTTATAGATCCCAGTGTCTCTGCAAATTATCATTGAACTGCTAAAAAGAGATGAATACAAATGCATTGAATTCATCACTGTGACAATAGTGTTTAATCTTCACAAAATTTAACATGGACAAATTTTTAAACACTCAAAACCCAGCTCAGGAAACTATCCATAATATCTGCTTGACGTCAGCCCATAATACCGACATCATCCAGCATAACAAGAATATTTTCAGCAATGATCGAAACAATGATGGAAAATGGCAACAGTTGCACCTGGAAATGGCGGGAAGATTCCGGGGGCAGTTCAGGATTCCCACACGGGGGGGGGGGGGGGGGCAAACGTTTCCAATAATTGGCTGGCTCCTGTCAGATATTCATGGAGTCCAGTGGTGAAGCGGGTTTTCTGGATCCTCCACCATTTACACTGGGGAGTCTCCTCTTGGATCCTCTCCGCCAGGTTAGATTGCGGAGGTGTAGAGGGAAGAAAGGAAGGTTCAAGCTTGAATTAAAGGAGTTACTTAACTGAAGGCTGAGGAAGAGTCCCAACCTGAAATATTGCCTATCCTTGTTCTCCAGAAATGCTGTCTGACCCGTTGAGTGATTCCAGCACTTGGTGTCCTTTTGTACAAACCAATATCTGCAGTTCCTTGTTTCTTCAAATGTGAAATTTATTTTTGTTTTTATTCTTTCCTGCTCTCTTTGAAATTGCTGATATTTTTTTTCTTTTGTGTTGAAAAATATAGTTTAATTACTTATTTAACTTCAATTACTTTACATTATTATAAATATCATTGAAAGGCGGTGATAGTTTTGACAGCTGGCAAAGCTGAGGTGAAGCTTTGCTGACTATCAAGACTTTGAGTTTTGTGGGCGGGCTTAACCTGGCCTGATCACATGTCTCAACTCTGATGCTCGAGGACCTGTCATTACTCAAGGCTTCCTTACTTAGGCCCAGTGCAATCAGAGAGACGTCACCTCAGGAACCTGTTCACAAGGTCACAATTTATGGGAGTAGAATTAAGCCATTTGGACCACCTAGTCCACTCCGCCATTCAACCATGACTGATCTCTGCCTCCTAATCCCATTTTCCCACCTTCTCCCCTTACACCCTTGACATCCGTTCTAATCAAGAATTTGTCTATCTCTGCCTTGAAAATATCCACTGACTTGGCCTCCACAGCCCTCTGTGGCAATGACTTCCACAGATTAACTACCCTCTGACAAAATAAGTTCCTCCTCACCTCCTTTCTAAAAGAGCGTCCTTTAATTCTGAGGCTGTGACCTCTGGTCCTAGACTCTCCCACCAGTGGAAACATCCTTTCCACATCCACTCTATCTATGCCTTTCGTTATTCTGTAACTTTCAATGAGGTCCCTCCTCAACCTTCTAAACTCCAGCGAGTTTAGCCCAGTGCTGTCCAACGCTCATCATATGCTAATTATGCATGTCCAGGAGGGCGAGTGTGAGTGAGGGGTACTTAACAATGCTGACGCTCGCATTTAAATTATGCTTGTTATGAAATTTCTTGAATGATACTGTACCATGACTGTAAAACAAAATAGAGTTTTGCAATCTGTTACAATGAGAGATTGTGAAAATGTGGGAATATTATGTACGTGACATTGATTTACTTTCGAGAAGCATCTGCCTTTGCTATCCGCAGAAGTAACACTAAAAATGACATTCTAGAAATTTAAAAATATTTAAACATTTTTAAACCTGTTAAACAATGTTCCAATAACTTCAGATCTACCACAGCAACACATGCAATATCATTTCAAACTCTGCCTAATCAAATACCATTTTATTTACTGAATAATTTATTACAATCTGATAATGCAGGAGTGAAGTTCTGCCTGACAATAGTTGCGAATTGTATTTGTACAGAGACTTAGGACTGCAGCTAACCAACCACTACCTTATATAAGTCTCATCAGTTTGAACTTGGGCAGCTTTGTTGGCTGATATATCCCACCAGCCAATATGTGTGATTAACGACAGCAGCTCTCACCTAGCCTGTTACAGCAGCTGATATGTCCCACCATGGGGAAAATAAAACATTCATTTAATTCTGCCCTATGAAATATACGCTTCTGATCAGGAGATTCATGGTGGACCACTTGTGCTGGCAGTCTTCAGCATACTCGGCTGCCAGCCAGTTGTAGAACGGATATACACACAGCTCTTTGATTATAAAAGAAGGGAATAACAGGGGGAAACCAATAGAAAACCGCAGATTGAAAATGCAGATAAAATACATTATAAAACGAATGAGGTACTTCCTAAACAAAGAATAATGCTGCACTATTGCTTGTGAAATGAAAATATCTGTGGCCAGATTTTTAACTCACCCTGCATGGAAGGCAGTTAAAGCAGAGACGGAGACCTGAACTCTCTTCTGGCCTGCTCTGAAAATTAAACTGCAAACGTCCCAAGCTGCTAGTCCTGTGATGACACCATCTGGCTCAGTCTATAATGTTTCATGGCATGTCAGTGGTGGTCATCTGCCAGGTTACGGAGAGCAAAGAGTCCCAAGGAGGAAGCGGTCACAGTTTCTTCTCAGCTTCCAGTTAGAACCAGATGACCAAATGTATCTCTCCGATGTCACTGAGAAGCCATGGCCTTCTTTAGATAGGGACTTCCTCCTCCTCCCTGATTACCCCCCCCCCCCCCACCCCCCACCCTTCCCCCACCCCACCTGCCACTCCCCAACCACTCCCATGTCCTCTGTCCACACAGCTGGGCTTTTATTAAGGTCTAAGGTTGGCATTGCGGATTGAGACCGGTTGCATCATCAGAGGATTGTCGGCGTCGGGCGTTTGCAATTTAACTTTACAGTCGAGCTCACGCCAGAAGAGTGTTCAGACTTGCTTCTCCGCTTTAGAAACATAGAAACCTGGAAAACTGATGTAGGGACAAGCCATTTGGGCCCTTCAAGCCAGCACCGCCATTCAATGTGATCATGGCTGATCATCTAAAATCAGAACCCCGCTCCTGTTTTCTCCCCATATCCTTTGATTCCGTTAGCCCTATGAGATAAATCTAGCTCTCTCTTGAAAACATCCAGTGAATTGGCCTCCACTGCCTTCTGTGGCAGAGAATTCCACAGATTCACAACTCTCTGGGTGAAAAAGGTTTTCCTTATCTCAGTCCTAAATGGCCTACCCCTTACTCTGAAACTGTGACCTCTGGTTCTGGACTCCCCCAACATCGGGAACTTTAAGTGCCTTCCAAGTAGGGTCGGGCCCCTTAGGCTCATCGGAAGGGATTTGCTGCCCAAGCCTCCCTCCCTCGCAATGATTGCAGCCTAGACCAGCCAGACCAGGCCTGAAATTTTACTGGTGAATGGCAGCGATGAACTTCTCAGCAAATATGTTTATCACTATCCCTGCATGCCCAAACTGAAGGCATCCCAACTGAACGCCCATGAGCAGATACTGTTGTGGGTGAAAAGCTGATTAAGAAAACGCTGCTTTCACTGCAATGTGCATATCAAGCACTGATACTGTTTCTGATTTAATGGTGTATTTTTGATACAAATAACAAATAATTCTATCTGCTTGTCAGCCACACATTTTATGGACTGTAGCCCTTTAAATCTTGTCTGATAATATGATTTAGTGGACAAATTCTGCAATAAAATAGACTCAGAATCTCTGAGCTGCGGAAGGAAAATGCAGAAATGGCTCCTATTTATTATTCAGTGGCCTGCATTGGAATTGCAAGTGTGTGGGCCTTGAATGACGAAAGAGCTGAGGTTAGAGTCAGAACTTATCTGTGTTGGACTCCCTGTTGCAATGTGCTATGCAGGTACACACACAGTGAATGACCGCTTTGATAAGGGTAGCCAGCACTTGTATAGCCAGACGTCAGTACACATCTCACAAGATGAAGACAAAGAAGGAACAATTGGAGGGAAACTGGAAGAAAAACGACAGTGGCAACACAGTTGCTGCCTCACAGTGCCAAAGACCCAGGCTCGATCCTGACTTTGGTGCTGTCTGGACTGAGTTTGTACGTTCTCCCTGTGACCGCGTGGGTTTTCTCCAGGTGCTCCGGTTTCGTCCCATTTTAAAAAGGGGTGCAGTTTTGCAGAATAATTGTCTTGTTTAAATTGTCCCTAATATGTACGGGTGATTAAGAAGGAACTGCAGATGCTGGAAAATTGAAAGTAGACAAAAGTGCTTGAGAAACTCCGCAGGTGCAGCAGCATGTATGGAGCGAAGGAAATAGGCAACGTTTCTGCTGGTGCATTTGCTGCTGAGTTTCTCCAGCACTTTTGTCTACCCATGTACGGGTGATTGTTGGTTGGCGCAGACTCAGTGGGCCAAAGGGCCAGCGTCCAAGCTGTGCCTTTGAACTAAACTAAACTAGGAAAAACAGAACCAGGTTGAAACAATATTTAATTTCTAGGACAGTGCATGACTGAGCCATTGCAGGTAAATATCGAGGGCTTCCTCTTTGTCAGAGTCCTAGAAGTCTCGGGGCAATGCAAAGTGAAAGAAACTTAATATACTTGGTCATCACTTCCCTTTCACTCGATTGAGCACCGGTATTGAAGGCTTTTCCCAGAATGAACGCTGGAGCCACTCACTATCTACAAATATCATAAAAAATGGAAGAGAGACAAACTGACAGAAAGATTCCGAGGAAAGAATACAATGAAATTCAATCAAAACCCAATTAACTTCCCAGAAGTTAAACCTTATTTGCTATTTCTATAAAAGAGATTGATGAATTACTTTTATATATTTCAACCAGCATTGGATCCCACTTAACAAGCAGCTCCGTTTTAAAAGGCTTATCTTTGTTTTCTAATCCAATGACCATTTTCTTTTGGTAAAGTTAAAGGGATCGAGGGAATTTGGGAAAGCTGAGGGTGGTGGGGATGTCAGGGTGAGGATGCCTGAGAAGGGGCAAGATAGATGGGTTGGAGGCTGTTGTAGTGGGGGCAAGCAGAAGGACTACAGTCCAGTTAGTGACCAACTTCACACAGTTTTAGTTTTTTCAGTTTTAGAGGTACAGCACAGAAACAGGTCCATCAGCATACCGAGTGGGCACTGACCAGCGATCCCCGCACACTTACACATACACTTACACCTACACACAGACTATAATTTAAATTTATACCAAGCTAATTGACCTACAAACCTGTACGTCTTTAGTGCGTGGGAGGAAACCGAAGATCTCGGAGAAAACCCACGCAGGTCACGGGGAGAACGTACAAACTCCGCACACACAGCACCCATAGTCATGATGAAACCCGGGTCTCTGACGCTGTAAGGCAGCAACTCCAGCGCTATGCTACCATGCTGCTAATCTTAAAATAAGGATTCCAACGAGAAACATGAGCTATCCATAGCTTGCACGGGTGCTGCCCGGCCTGTCCAACATCTTGTGTCTTCATCAAGAATCCAGTATCTACACTTCCTTATCTACAGACTTTCCTTTGTCTAAGATTTCCCATTATACTCTTGGGGGACCATTGCTTGGGGATAAATAAATCTTATAAATGACTGATGCGGACACCGTGTCAGAGTCAGAAGGGAAACTCTGGAACCTTGCAGATTTCTGGAATGAACCAAAATGTCCTGGAAGTGGCCGTTATTGTAATTCACTTCCAGGAAAATCAATATTAAATTGCACCGTGCTGAAAATGTTAGCGGTCTGCAATTGAACTTCATGGTTGTGTTTCATTCTAAATATCCATGCTGAATGCTGCCAAAGCTGGCCACTGAGGAATGAAAGCTGAAGACACTGACATATGAATTGTGCCATTTGTATCTGACTTCCACTGACAAATATCTGTAAGTTATTTGTACGACTCGTCAGTCCAGGAAATGGTTGCATTCGTGGAGTTTGAATAGTCACAAATTCACTGATTTTTTTCCCCTCAAGTGCCAGTCTAAAATAAATTGTGTCCAAGGCAGAGAAATCCTTTGCTTCCCACCACTTTATCCTGAAGCCCTTTCCAAATATTTCTGTGAGGGAGAGCAATGCATGTAGATTCAGATGATGGATGTTGAACAGAAACAGGAGGAAGAGGAAATGTTGGCTTAAGGCTTCGTTAGAGAGATATCTATGCAATTGAGTCCTTGAAATAATGGGTAAGTGGATATAGAAGAACTTCTGCCACCCATCATAATGTGACCACTCAACAATCTCCCGAATTCTAAAGAACTCAAATGGCTTTTGGTTCAACGACTGGTCTCATGCTGTGTTAATTGGCCATCAGACCCACCACAGGTCCTCCTCCATGCTGTTCTGGGACCTCTCCTGGCATTGATGCTTGACTGCGTAGTGGTGTCATATACTGTGTTCTCCTGGTCAAGCTGGTTCCTATTTTAGGATTGTGAGTTCTGGAGGACCAGTAATCATGAGCGTGACAGTGGTCTTTATCCTAACACCAGCAGAGCAGGCTTCTGTGCTGGCTGTCTGGGGAGAGCCCATCAGGGTCCTGAATCAAGTCCAAAGAGTTTTATGGAAACCTGACAGAAGATCTAGCATTACACAAAAGGCTGGAGAAACTCAGCGGGTGCAGCAGCATCTAAGGAGCGAAGGAGATAGGCAACGTTTCGGGTCGAGACCCTTCTTCAGACTGGTATTATGTTCTTAAATAATCTCTGAAGATCAGTGTCATAGATTCATTGAGTCATACAGCATGGAAATAGGCCCTTTGGGTCCATGCCGATCAAGGCACCTCATCTAAGTTAGTCCCATTTGCCCGAGTTTATCCTATGCACCCCTAAACCTTCCCTATCCATGCACTTGTCCAAATGTCCTCTACAAAAAATTATAGTCCCTGCCTTCAACCTCCCGTGGCAGCTGGTTCCATTAGCCGCCACCCTCTGATGAAAAGAATGCCCCTTAGGTTCCTATTAAAATTTTTCCCTCACCTTAAACTTATCTCATCTGGTTGTTCATTCCACTATCCTGGGTAAAATACTCTGTCCATTCACCCTATCTATTCCCCTCATCATTTTATATCCTCAATGGAATTTGACCACAAGGTGAAGGGTTGCAGTTTATAATGAAGGATAACAAGTGTTCATGATATCCACACCTACTCAGAACTCACCTAATCATTTTTCTGAATCTTGCTCTGCCTTTCATACTGAGAATGACATTGATACCTCATGGATAAGGCCCAGCTCCCACTAATACATTAGGCATCACATTCTGGCAATTCACCCAATTCTAACCACGACAGATTGTTCTTTATGTTGCATATCTCCCTTGAGATGTCCAGGAAGAAACTGCAGATGCTGGTATACACTGAAGATAGACACAAAATGCTGGAGTAACTCAGCGGGACAGGCAGCATCTCTGGAGAGAAGGAATGGGTGACGTTTCGGGTCAAGAGTCTTCTTCAGTCTGAAGAAGTTCTCCTCCTTTCTCCGACGAGAGTTCTGCAGCATCCTCTCTCGTTGCTCCCCCTCTGTGATTCCTCCTGTTGTCCGACCACATTTTAACCCAGATTCGCAGTCTGAAAAAGGGTCTCGAACCGAAGCGTTACCCATTCCTTCAATCCACGGATGCTGCCCGTCTCGCTGAATTACTCCAGCATTTTGTGTCTATCTTCGGTATAAACCAGCATCTGTAGTTCCTTCCTGCACATGCAGCCTGAAGATGGGTTGCCACTCTGTCTTAGTGCCGATGGTGTCATTCCATCATTGGATATCTCGGCTTTCAACTTGAATTCCAGTTGTTTTCAATGAGATACAGGAAAATAATCTTGGTTCTAGACTTCTGAAACAACAGGAACATTGATTTCCCATCACCTTCAGTGAAGCAGACTATAAAACCAGTCCACCCGGGACCCTTTTTCAAACAGACTGAATGACCTGCTGCGCTCTCCATTCTAAGAACTGGTGCTTCCATTTATGTGACTTTTGTATTTCTAGCAGGGTGATTATATCATCAGAAGGTATTCAATGGATTTAGGAAAGATTTATTGACTTTCTTCTTCAAGTGCAACACGATATTTCGTACCACTGGACTCAGTCCCATAATTTAATGTTAAGATAAAGCTCCTGTATTCTCAATGATCAGGATTCAAAGTTGGCAACTAAAAACATTGTTTGCATAGCCAGACAAAGATAACTTACATTACCTGGAGCGCAATAGTACATTTACTTCCTTATTTATGATATTAATAAATGCTTCCTGCTCTGCCTACAAGCAGCTGAAGGTTGACCATTGATGTACAGTATATCACATGTCTTCCTGTTAAGAAGGTTTTTTAAAAAATGTTTTTATCATAATATTATTGGTGAATTTTAATTAGCATATTTGCCCATGTCTTTGACAAGTCAATCTTCCATCTTGAATACCATCACAAAACTAATTTAGGAAAAATCACCTGCAACTGTTCGAACATATCTCCAGAGAACTCTGGACAGGAACTTGGTACCAGCAGTGAAATATATTTCCTTACCAATAAGACACCCTACCAAATATGAATGAATCTTTTGCAGGTCCCCAATTTTGACTTGTTTCTATGTGTTTCCCTGTCCTCAATAGTGTGGCTCTGTGTGCTGACAGGAGTCTGTGCAATCTTATATCATCATATGGGAGGTTCAGCCATGAATCAAGTTAAAAAGCCCATGCCATATGCTCTATCAGCTGTCAAAGTTGTAAAGCACTAGAATGTTGCTGAATGATCCTGAGATACAAAAAAATTGCAAGAACTATCAAAAATCAATTGAAGAATTAAAATATTCTGAATCCATTAATAAACTCTATGAAACAACTAAATAAATCTCAGTTAATTCAAAATAAAAATGTTTACTTTATCCTTCTCTCTTGAAACAAATTTCTATCAATTTCCACTGATGCGCCGCAGGAACTATCCTATCTGGGTGCATGGCAACTGCTCTGGCCAAGACCGCTAGATATTGCAGAGAGTTGTGAACGGAGTGAAGTCCATCACAAAAACCAATCTCAATGGATGAGTTGCTGCAAGGGGTCTGGATTGGCCTCTTATCCAGACACCAATTCTGACAATGAACAGATGTCTTGACCAGCACAATGCATCAACCAGAAATACGAACTCACTGTCAGGATGGAAAGTTCAACGGTTATTTCTGGGGAAAGCTCAGTCGCGATTTGCCTTTAAAAATGGCGACAATGACCCTGAGAGCTTCAGTCCACTGAATGTTAACCAAATAGCCTTTGCCAAATCCACTCAAGTGCTAGCGAGGCCAATGTGCACCTTAAGGAATGCTTTTATAACTGAAACATCAGCGATCTATTTTCTCAACTGATACTTCCTAATCTTCCAAGTGTCTCTGGTGTTTCCTTCTTTTTGAAGCCAACGCATATTTTTATTGATAAATTTTAATTTTGCTCTACTTGTAGTGATTTTGTTTGGTGAAAGCCTTCTTTTGAAATGGGAATGTTCTTGTTGTTTCCGGCTCGGTTTTTAACTGTCAATTAAAAAACCTTGAGAGGGTGGATGCACAGAGTCTCTTGCCCAGAGTAGGTGAATCGAAGACAGAGGACATAGATTTAAGGCGAAGGGGGAAAGATTTAATAGGAATTTGAGGGGGTAACTTTTCCACACAACAAATGGTGAGTGTATGGAACAAGCTGCCAGAGGAGGTGGTTGAGGCTGGGACCATCCCAACATTTAAGAAACAGTTAGAGAGGTACATGGATAGGACAGGTTTGGAGGGATATGGAGTATATGGGACCAAACGCGGGCAGATGGGACTAATGTAGCGGGGCCATGTGGGTCGGTGTGGGCAAGTTGGGTCGAAGGGCCTGTTTCCATGCTGTATCACTCTATGACTAATTATTGAACTGCATGTTAACTTCAACATGTGAAACCATACCACTGGCAGGAACTGCCATAACAAATACATTAGTAGCAATGATGTACTATGCTGTCCACTAAAAAAAATATTAAACATAAAACTGGAAAGACCAGGGGAACTTTATACTGTGTGCAAATGGTACCCTGTCTAATTAGTGTCAAATAAATATTAAGGTTGCTTAATTCTGTGCAATTACCACGAATATAAATCTGTCTTTCAATGGAATCAATGAGCAAGTGATGTGTGCAGCTTTTGATTCACTGCCCTGCAGGCTACAGACTTGTACAGTGAGATGTTGAGTCAGGGATCGGTGGAACTCCAAACTGACGCGTTTCAGGGCATGCCTCCTCCTCTGTGGAGAAAATAGTTCAACCTATGGGCTTTTTCTGTCAACATCACATTTCAATAACTTTGAAACTGTCAAACTGTTGTTAAATTGTCACGGTAAAAACTCAAGTGCCATTGAAGACACAAACTGCAAACTCAAAATTCAATCACAACTAAAGAAAGGTGGTTACTTACAAAGAAAAATGCTGAATGAATGTAAGTGGGTTCAAGTGAAATCACTTTGCAAGAGTTTTATGAAACAGGAAATAGATATTCAGATAGCTTTTATGAAATTTCAGATTTGCTTTTGTCATCAATAGTATAATGAATTGGTTATTAATTTAATTAGCAATTATATTAATATATAATCAATATATGGTAATATACATTTATGTATATTCAATTTATAATGCTATTAACATAAATACGTAACAATGGGTAAAGATATGTCAGCAGCAGAGATGGATTAAGTTTTCCAATGCGGCCATTGATCTTTCCCAATAATATATATAATATAGCATAATATATATAATATAATATAACATAATATAATGTAACATAATATAATATAATATAATATAATATAATATATATAATATAATATAATATAGATATAATATTTGAGCCCTATCGCGGGGCGCGGACTTAACATCGGAGCTGATCCCTTCCCTGGGATCGCTCCCACCACGACCACCGCGGAATCAACATCAAGAGCTCGCAGTCTCGGGTGAGGCCAAGTCGGGAGCTCCAAAGTCGCGGAAGGTTCACCAGCCCCGACGCGAGGTTCGATCGTCCAGTGCGGGGGAGCTGACATCCACCCCGGTGCAGGAGCAGATCGCCTCGACGCGGAGGGCCTGAACGGCACCGGCTACTGGAGTTAAGATCATCCCGTCAACGGGGACTCGAGGCCCACGACCGAGGAAGAACTAAGGGGAAGGACTTGAACTTTATTTCGCCTTCCATCACAGTGAGGAACGTGTAGGAGTCACTGTGGTGGATGTTCATGTTAAAATGTGTTTTGCATGATCTGTTACTTTTCATTGTATGACTGACCTGGCCAATGAAATACTTGGCGAATAAAGTGTGATTCTGATTCTGATTCTGATATATAAAACCATGAATAGTTTGGGTAGATGCACAGAGTCTCTTGCCCAGAGTACTTGTCTACAAAGCCCTCAATGGGCTTGCACCCACCCACCTACATTAAAAGTCTTCTCACCCACTACACCACCTCCAGGTCCCTCAGATCGGCCGACTTGGGGTTGCTGAATGTGCCGCAGT
Source organism: Raja brachyura (assembly GCA_963514005.1). Next base: position 42,661,344 of record OY740797.1, on the reverse strand, counting down.
CTAGGCATAAGCTCAGGGGCGACCGCGCCTTTGCGGTCGCAGCTCCTAGACTGTGGAACAGCATCCCCCTCCCCATTAGAACTGCCCCCTCCATCGACTCCTTTAAGTCTAGTCTAAAAACGTATCTGTTCTCCCAAGCCTTTCCTGGCGTCCTCTGAGCGAGGGCTATTTGTATATATGTATGTAGCCTGCTTGTGTATACTACTCTTATAACAGATGTAAAGCACTTTGGTCAATGAGAGTTGTTTTTTAAATGTGCTATAGAAATAAATGTGACTTGACTTGACATGACATAGTAGGTGAATCGAGGACTAGAGGACATAGGTTCAAGGGGAAAAGATTTAACAGGTTTGAGGGGTAACTTTTTCACACAAAGGGGTGGTGGGTGTATGGAACAAGCTGCCAGAGGAGGTAGTTGAGGCTGGGACTATTCCAATGGTTAGATAGGTACATGGATAGGGTAAAGTAAAAATGGTCAAAAGATATCCTCAGGACAGACCAAAGCCCATTACAACCAATAACATACCATTTTTGCTGAGGGATAAATGGCCAAGATACCAGTGATGACAAGAACCTGCCATGCCCCACCAGCTTCCCAGTGAATTTGAACACAGACTAACCTTTGGAAAGGCATCACAAAATAGATTGTCAAATAAAGTAGTTAACATGGATAAGACAATTGTACTTGCATGAAATGAAGATTTATAAATCAATAGTCAAAAGGGACAAAAAAGAGAATATGAATAAATGCCCCACAATCTAGTTCAGAGCTGTAATGAGCGAGATGCCACAGAAACCAGTGCTGTTTAAAATATCAATGATCTGGATGAGTGGTCCAAATGGACCATGTAATATATTGAGTGTTGGTGTTGGTACAAAGCCAGATGACAGAGTGAGTGGTGAGGAGCTTGCAGATAGTCTTCAGGGAACATAGGCAGCTTCAGTGACAGGCCAACAACATGGCAGTTGAAAAATGGAGCATAAAGTCATCCCATTTTGCAGAAGAAATGGAAAAACAGGGTATTTTTTATAAATCGTGAGAGACTGAAAAAAGTTGATGTTTAGTGGTCATCGTGCATGGATCATGGAATGCAGGTATAGGAAGCAGTTAGCAAAAAACAAAAAGGTATACTCAGTTTTATTGCCACACAAGAGAAAATTAAAAACAACAACTGCAGTTGCAAATTAAAACAGAAACTGCTGCAGGTCGAGCAGCCTCCGTGGAGAGAGAAATAGTGGCAACATTTCTGTAATCTTTCATCATGGAGTCATAGAGTCATGCAGTGTGGAAGCAGGCCTTTTGGCCCAACTTGCCCACACAGGACAACATGTCCCAACTACACGAGTCCCAACTGCCTCCGTTTGGCTCATATCCCTCCAAACCTGTCCTATCCATGTACCTGTCTAACTGCTTGTTAAACATTGAGATAATCCCTCCCTCAACAACCTCATCTGAAAAAGTTACCCCTCAGATTCCTATTAAATCTTTTATCTCTTTTTCTAACTTTTGCTCCATTTTTCGATTTACTTTGTTAAAATGAGCTTGTGCTGATATTATTGCACCGCGCATAAATGCTTTAAATGTATCCCATAATAATAATGGGGAAGTCTCAGGTTTATCGTTAGTTTCAAAAAATAATTTAATCTGTTTCTCCACATAGTTACAGCAGTCTTTATCCTTTAATATCTGTGTGTTGAATCTCCAAATATTAGTTTTATTAACTATATCTTTTAATTTTATCTTAAATGTTAATGGAGCATGATCTGAGATAATAATATTATGATACTTTGCATCATACGTAAAGGGGAGTAATTTTGAGTCGACTAAGAAATAATCTATCCTCGAGTAGGTTCCGAATACCGGCGAGAAAAATGAATATTCCCGTCCGGTTGGAGATTCCTATTAAATCTTTACCTTAAACCTATGTCCTCTCATCCTTAATTCATCTACTCTGGGCAGGAGATTCTGTGCATCTACCCGATCTATTCCTCTCATGATTTTATGCACCTCTATAAGATCACCCCTCATCCTCCTGCACTCCAAGGAATAAAGTTGCAGCCTACTCAACCTTTTCCTATAGCTCCAACCCTCTGGTCCTGGCAGCATCCTCATAAATCTTCTCTGTACCCTCTCCAGCTTGATGATATTTTTCCTATAACATTCAATTCACACAAAACTTAGAGAATGGCTTCAACACAAAATGAAGCACCCCTGCTCTTCACCACTGCTCTTCACCACTGCTCTTCACCACTGCTCTTCACCAGTTGCCAAATTATTAATTTCTGAATGATAGACACAAAGTGCTGGAGTAACTCAGTGTGTCAGGCATCAGCATCTGGACATGGAGAGGATGATTCCACAAGTGTGAGAGTTTAGGACTAGAGGTCATCGCCTCACAATTAAAAGACGTTCTATTAGAAAGGAGATGAGGAGGAATTTCTTTGGTCAAGACGGTAGTGATTCTGTGGACTTCTTTGCCACAGAAGGCTGTGGTGCCAAATCAGTGGATATATTTAAGGCAGAGATAGATAGATTCTTAATTAGTAGGGGTGTCAGAGATTATGGGGAAAAGGCAGGAGAATGGGGTTAGGAGGGAGAGATAGATCAGCCTTGATTAAATCGCGGCATAGTTGATGGGCTGAATGGCCTAATTCTACTCATCACATGATCTTATGATCTTATGATCATCTCTGGAGAAAAAGGGCTGGCCTACTCCAGCACTTTGTGTCTAACTTTGCTATGAACTTTGGTATACTCTTTCTGAATATTGATGTTTGACATTTACAGACATGTCAGTTTAATCCTGGTTTCTTAAAATAGTTTGTTTTTGTATGTTAGAGGACTTAACACAGGCATTTATTCACAATTACAACATTTAAAGTATATTAAATCAAAATAAAATGTTCTAATTATATTTCTTCTCGTAGCCAATTTCTCATGAATTTTCGTGAATTCCTTGTAATTGTGTCAGATTGAATCATACAGCAAGGAAAAAGGCCCTTCAGCCCAACTTGTCCTGGCTGACCAAGATGTTCCATCTGAGCTGTAGATAGACATACAGCTGGAGTAACTCAGCGGGCCAAGCAGCATCCCTGGAGAGAATGAATGGGTGATGTTTTGGCTCGAGACCCTTCTTCAGATTTCACCCTTTTTGTGTCTATCTTCCGTTTAAACCAGCATCTGCAGTTCCTTCTTCAGACTGTTTCAGTTATGTTTATTGTCCCGTGTACTGAGGTTCAGTGAAAAGATTTTGTTGCGTGCTAACCAGTCAGCATAAAGACAATACATGATTACAATCGATCCATTTAAAGTGTATAGGTACATGACAAGCGAATAACATTCAGTGCAAGGTAAAGCCAGCAAAGTCCAATCAAGAATGGTCTTAGAGACACCAAAGTGATAGATATTCTCTCTCAGGTCACTATTAAATCTTTCACCCACACCTTAAATCCATACCCTGAAGTTCTTGATTGTCTACCATGGACAAAATGCTATGCACATTCACCTTACCTGTGCTGCTTGTGAATTTATACACTTCTATAAGATCACCCTCCAATCTCCTGTACTCCAAGGAATAAAGTCATAGCCTGTGCAACCTCTTCATGTAGCCCAGACCCTTGAGTCCTGGCAATAACCTCGTAAATATTCTCTGCATTCTTTCCAGTTCAATAATATCTTTCAATGGCAGACGGGCCAAAACTGAACCCAATACTCCAAGTGACAATCAGAACTTGAAAACGAACCATATATTTCTACAAATTCCCCTATAATGAGCGTCATGCTGCAGAAATGAATTATTTTAACCTGTGCGCTTTCAACTTCTGTCATGGGGGTTACACAAAAAGCTGGAGAAACTCAGCGGGTGCAACAGCATCTAAGGAGCGAAGGAGATAGGCGACGTTTCGGGTCGAGACCCTTCTTCAGACTGAATGGTCTGAAGAAGGGTCTCGACCCGAAACGTCGCCTATCTCCTTCGCTCCTTAGATGCTGTTGCACCAGCTGAGTTTCTCCAGCTTTTTGACCTGTGTTGGGTTAAATTCCTAAATTCCAACAATTTCCACTTGCCCAAGTTAAATTCGATCTGCCAATGCTTGGCCCACTTTTGTACTTGATCCAGATTCTGGTGTCATCTTGACTCAAGTGCCAACTTTGGTGTCACCTGCAAACTGACTAGCCATTCCAACTACATTCTCATCCAAATCATCAATATAGATGACAAACCAGAGTGGTCCCGCCACCAATCCCTGGAGCACACCACTGGTCACAGTATAACATGATTGCCCCAGAAATGATGTTTTGCAGATCATCAGGCACTGCTTCGGCCTATGCTCAAGAAATGAATAAACCTGTTCTGGTTTATCTGTTGGCAACACCAAACAAATCGTAATGGAAGAGTTGCCCCAATGTACTTTTCTTGTTCAACCATGAAAAGCTGAGTCTACAATTTTGTTTCTCTCTTTGGGGACAAGTATTTAGTTGCTTAAACCCCTGAGCTAGTTCACCATAAATGAAAATAGCATCAACACAAGAGTAAATATCTATTTCAGATGCACATCACTTGTTGTCAGCTCTTGTGAATCATACATATATCTCATACTGTGCCCTGCCTCACAGTACAGATTGCATTGACCAAACAGTGAGCATTGCTTTGGATTCATTCTTTTTCTATATCGAGGGATGGTGTGTATGTGCCATAGGATATGCCAGTCATGACTTAATGGCAGGACCCTTACTTTCCAGAAACTTGTGCATTCAAAATCCTCTCTAGAATTTGAGCATTGTCATCCATTAAGTGAGACTTTAAGACAATTATAACAATATTATAGGATAATAATTAAGTCCTGACTAACAATTACCATTCATCCAATACCTTATTACATTGATTACCTGTCTGCCATATTTATATGAGACCTTGCTGTGTGTAAATCCTTCACCATCTGAGGATTACGCATCTAAACACCTTAATTTATCAAAATTGGGCGTGTGGGGCTTCTTGGGTTAGCGAGGGTAAGCTGAACCAAAGGGCCCGTTTCATTGCTCTATGACTCTAAAACAAGAAAGACACTATTAGAGTTCCCTTGGAGAAAAAACCACCAGCAAGGAATCAGTTAAGTACATCGTTACCCATTCTTCAAAGTTATGGGGTTAAAAAACCTTCACCAATTAGTATGAAGAGACAAAAAATTGTTATGCCACAATTTTTTCCCCTTTATGAATGAGGTCCCACGATAAAGGATCATATTCTGTGACATGGACCACACATGCAGAAATCATCTTACAGTGAAGCATGGGAAATATGGTTTTTTTTTGATACATTTTATGGGGTCAACAGCACTAAAATGGTTGCCACTGCGACCAGTTAGTAATATTCAGCTGTTCTGGCGTTTTAAGCCATTGGATTATTGAAAGACACTCTCTGAGACTCGCTAAGTAAGCCAAGTAAGCCAAACTCACAGTTAATTTTAACTTACAATACGATATGATACAATATGATACTATATAACTTTATTTATCCCAGGAGGGAAATTGGTCTGCCAACAGTCATAAAACACAATAAGATACATGAAACATGAAATTAAAGTGAGGAGTGGAAAGTCAAGGATTGGGGATTGCGAAGATTGGGGAGGGAGGATTCACTTTTGAATCAAGTTCCTTTTTCAGTTTGGTGCTGCTGCCAAGGATTGCTCCCTGCACTCCTGCACTTTGCTGAGTCGAATACAAAGGATCTATTTCACTGATCTTCTGCACCCTCAAATGTCACATAAAGTCCAGACAAAACTAGGCCTTGGTTATTGTATTGTGGAGCCAACACCCTCAAAAGGTCAAGACAGAAGGCAAAGCAATGGCCTTCCTAATTTTAACAGGTTTTAAATGCCATTTGGACACATCTAAACTCTATTCAGGTTGAATAAATTTTAAATGACAAAATAATTTATATTTAATTTACAAACACGTAAAAGTGCAGAAATAGGAAAGAGAATCAAACCAATGCAAAATGATAACACAGAATTAACATTCCTCCCTTTTTGCTTCCTAAATCTGTGACCATTACACTGTGTTGAAACACCCGCAAGATTTAGTTCTATTATTGAATTCAGTGCAGGATCCAGCAATGGGGAAAAGTGCTGGATTTGACCCCCTGACTGTGTTAGCAAGTCCCTGTCTTACAGCATACGCCAGTGTACCAGTTGTATTAGATTGAAGGGCTGAATTATGCTGATTCATTTCAAAATAGCTGTCCACAGTGAATGCAATTCATCCAATTCTTTCCCAACCCAACACGTACAAGGAGACGAAAGAGATAGACATAAAATGCTGGAGTAACTCAGCAGGTCAGGCAGCATCTCTGGAGAGAAAGAATAGGCGATGGTTCGGGCTGGAACCCTTCTTCAGACTGAAAGTAGGGTGCGGGTAGAGGGGGAAAGAGATAAACTGGAGGTGAGAAAAGCCCAGAACAAATCCTGTCTTCCTCTCACATTCCACAATAAATATATGTATCTAGATTAATGTAATTACATTAAATAGACGACTTCTTGTATATTATGTTTCCTATCTAAATTCTTTGAGACCTAGAGCACAAACGGTTCCATTTTTTGATGTTTAACACAAGTATGATAGGTCCCAGCAACGGGTCTAAAAGTGACTTCCTGATGTTTCAATTTTACTTACCCACAGATATTTTCAGTAATACAAAGGGAAAAGCAAGTTGGTGTGAGTGTACGTTTAGGACCATTCTGTAAATGGCCAGTTTTGCATTCAGTCATAAGAAAAACAGCTCAGGAGGGTACATTCTTGGAGAATGGTTTACATAATGATATTTATGGAATTGGGGAGTCAGATCTCCAGCAAAGCTTCCTCCGTTAACCAAACAGAACGATAACCCTCACAAATTGGTCTCAATCATCTGATAAAGAAGTACTCAACTGCAGTAAAAACAGTGTGGGAGGAGTGCACAGCTGCAGAGAAGGAATTTGAAAAGAACATTTGAGCAATTCCACCCAGAGACAGCAAAGCAAATGTTTCGTGATTAGTTCTTGGAAAATAAATAAGTTGTGGCTTGTGGGTTTATGATGTGGTGGTTGGCACCAAGAATTTTCAGTATTTATGTTGGCTCGGAATAGATGTTGTATGCGTTTATGGAGCTGCTTGGGTTTGGACATAAGCCAGTGGATGGGTGTCACAGGGAAGCATTAGGAGCTTGAGTTTGTGTGAGCAACTTTGATTGTACGTAGTCTAAAGTAGATTAGAAGGTCGTTCATGTAGGCATCATTTCCCAAGTGGGAAATAGAGTAAAGAAGGCAGGGAAGAAGGAGGAAAGGCTGGAGAGAAGTTGGAAACACATGTGGGTGTTCACTGTAAATACCAGAACACATGAGAATTAGAGTTAAAAACCTTAGTAAATTTACAAACTAATTTAAAATAAATGGTAAGATAAATAAACAAAGGACATAATTGTATCTTGATTCCGTAACTCCATCACGGCAGCAGAAATACTAAGAAGCATCAAGCACTTGAATCAGAGGGCTCTGAATCGAATGAGGTGGACACAGAATGCTGGAGTAACTCAGCGGGACAGGCAGCATCGCTGGAGAGAAGGAATGGCTGACGTTTCAGGTCGGGTCGAGTCAGGGGAGAGGGAGACTAAAGATATGTGGAAGGGTAAGGTGCGAAAACAACCTCTACGGCGGTAAATGGGAGTAGTTTAAATGCATTCAACAGTGGTGGTGGTGGTGCGCCGAGAGGCCTGTTTCTGTACTGTACAGTTCTGTCACTAGGCATTGCCAAAATTGTAACATGCTCCTATGCAATTTTGTACGTAGATGAGGTCAGTATCTATTATTCAGATTTCTCAGTATTAGTAGTGCTGCAGTGCAAGTGACCCTGATCTCCCAGTGTTTTGACTCATTATGATAAGAAACACAGCTAAGTGATATTCCAATTCCTCTGATTATCTGTAACTTAGGTTGCAGGAGAGTCACAACAAAGTATAGAGAAGGAAAGCAAACAATTTACATACGATATTTGGAACTATTCATTCTGTATAAAATGAAGAAATCTTGAGTGGTGATAATCAGTGGGTAAATGCCCAACCAAGAGACAAGAATTGCATGGAGTACTATAATGTTATGATCAATGATAAAAATGTGTGCTATGTGTCATTGTATATTCATATAAAATGGTGGAGAAGTTATTGGTGTCAGAGTGCAGTACAAAGCTACTGTGATAATTTAATATTCTTCATGGTGTTTGGTATCAAATAAATGTTTTAATGTAAACTGTATACTCATAAATAAGCAAAAAAACACAGTGCTGGAGTAACTCAGCGGGTCAGGCAGCATCTGTGAAGGGAATGCACAGCTGATGCTTTGGTACTTCAGACCAATTGCATTAGTGAGGAGAAAGCTGGAAAAGTGAAGTGGGGGAAGGGGGGGGGGGGGCAAAGCCTGGCAAGTGATAGGTGGATACAGGTAAGGTGGACAGCTGGTCAGCCGATGGGTGGAGTAAGTGACAAGGGTGAGAGGTAAAAAGGAGACAAAAGGTTGTCAGATGAGGAGGACTGGAATGTAAAGCCAGAGGGAGGGATACAGCTACAAGGGGTGAGGGGGATGGGAAAGAGGGGAGAAATTAGGGACTCGGGGATGGGAGACGAGTATACAAAAGACGGGGAAGGAGCAGGGTGACTAGGGCAAGACAGTGGGGGAGATGGGTTTGGCACTTGCATGGCCGGTGGATAAGCACAAGAAAGGGCGTAGGGTGGGGTGTTAGGTAAAATTGGGTTATAGAAGAATATGAAGTGCTGTTCATCCAGTTTGTATGTGCCCTCATTCAGGTGATAGAGGAGGCTAAGGACAGAAATGTCGGAAAAAGAATTGTAAGGGTTGCCAGGAGGTCGAATGTTCTCGGAGGTTCTCATAGGTTGTAGCCGGTGCTGACTGGTGAATTTGAAATAAAAAGGTAAGCAGTAGTTTTCAGAGCCAAGGATAACCGACCGGTAATGTTAAATGTCCGCCGAGCTTCACAGCCGTGTATCTCTGACTTCTTAAAAGTTGTCTCCACTCCTTCTCCCCCCCTCTCCCGCCCATCTCCTCCCCCCCTTTTAAAGGAATTACCATACACTGTGCATTAGCCATCTTTTTACAGCGCCAATCTTCCTGTTCATCATGGTGTGTGTCTGTATCACCTTGGTTTTGCCCCGTGTGAATTTATTATACAGCACTCCCCCCGCTTGCCCTGTCCCTCGCCTGCATAACGGGCTGGTGAAGGAAGCGATGTGTGTGTGTGTGCGTGTTCCACTGAGACAGTCGCCGTTCCAGTTGCCAGTTTTCAGGCGACTGCCAGCAACTTGACAGTGGGACAGGCCCATAAGTCACATTTTGTAGAAAGAATAATAGAGGCCAACAGCAATTACTTGCTTATTAATATGAAAATGGGACAAATACATCCAGTAACCACAGAACTACAATCCAGAATTGGTGCAATAGATATCACCAGCAATTTGTCCTGGACTATCCATATTGAAGCTCTGGACAAGAAAGCACACTAATGCCTTGACTTCCTTTGAAGGCTTAGGAAGTTCAGCATGTCGCCAACAACCCTCACCAATCTCTGCAGATGTTCTGTAGAAAGCCTTTTATTGGGATGCATCACAGCATGGTTTGAGAACAGCTTCATCCAAGACCGTAAAAAATTACATAAAGTTATGGATGTAGCCCAGACCATCATGCAAACCAATCTTCCTTCCATTGACTGCGGAGTCCAACATCCAGGAGCTCGCAGTCTTGGGTCGAGACTGATGTCGGGAAGTGCCAAGTCGCAAGAGGTTCGACCAGCCCCGACCCATGGTCCGATCGCCCGCCGCAGGGGAGCTGAGATCCCCCCCCCCCCCCGATGCGGGAGCTTGATCGCCCCGATGCGGAGGGCCCGACTGCCGGCTACGGGAGCCAAGATCGCCCCGTCAACGGAAGGCTCGAGGCAAAGAAGGGAAGAGAGTGAACTTTTTTTTCGCCTTCCATCACAGTGAGGATAATGGAGGAGTCACTGTGGTGGATGTTTGTGTTAAAATATATCTTGAGTGTTTTGTTGCTTTTTTTAGTATGACTGTATGGCAAATCATATTCCTTGTATGTTGCAAAACGTAAACATAGAAACATAGAAACATAGAAAATAGGTGCAGGAGTAGGCCATTCGGCCCTTCGAGCCTGCACCGCCATTCAATGTGATCATGGCTGATCATCCAACTCAGTATCCCGTACCTGCCTTCTCTCCATACCCCCTGATCCCTTTACCCACAAGTGCCACATCTAACGCCCTCTTAAATATAGCCAATGAACTGGCCTCAACTACCTTCTGTGGCAGAGAATTCCAGAGACTCACCACTCTCTGTGTAAAGAATGTTTTCCTCATTTCGGTCCTAAAGGAATTCCCCCTTATCCTTAGACTGTGACCCCTTGTTCTGGACTCCCCCAACATCGGGAACAATCTTCCAGCATCTAGCTTGTCCAACCCCTTAAGAATTTTGTAGGTTTCTATAAGATCCCCCCTCAATCTTCTAAATTCCATCGAGTACAAACCGAGTCTATCCAATCTTTCCTCATATGAAAGTCCTGACATCCCAGGAATCAGTCTGGTGAATCTTCTCTGTACCCCCTCTATGGCAAGGATGTCTTTCCTCAGATTTGGAGACCAAAACTGTACGCAGTACTCCAGGTGTGGCCTCACCAAAACCCTGTACAACTGCAGTAGAACCTCTCTGCTCCTATACTCAAATCCTTTCGCTATGAATGCTAACATACCATTTGCTTTCTTCACTGCCTGCTGCACCTGCATGCCTACTTTCAATGACTGGTGTACCATGACACCCAGGTCTCGTTGCATCTCCCCCTTACCTAATCTGCCACCATTCAGATAATAGTCTACCCTCATGTTTTTGCCACCAAAGTGGATAACCTCACATTTATCCACATTGTACTGCATCTGCCATGCATCTGCCCATTCACTCAGCCTATCCAAATCACCCTGCAGCCTCCAAGCATCCTCCTCACACCTAACTATACCCCCCAGCTTGGTATCATCTGCAAATTTTGAGATGTTGCATTGAATTCCCTCGTCCAAATCATTAATATATATTGTAAATAGCTGGGGTCCCAGCACTGAGCCTTGCGGCACCCCACTAGTCACTGCCTGCCATTCTGAAAAGGACCCATTTACTCCTACCCTTTGCCTCCTGTCTGCTAGCCAGTTCTCTATCCACATCAATACTGAACCCCCAATACCGTGTGCTTTAAGTTTGTATGCTAATCTCTTATGCGGGACCTTGTCGAAAGCCTTCTGAAAGTCTAGATATAACTTGGCTAATTAAGTATGATTATGATTATGAAAATGATTGACTCCATCTACACTTCACGCTGCCACAACAAGGCCACCACCATAATCAAGGACAAGTCTCATTGGGTGCCGGTCACTCCCTCTTCACCCCTCTCCCATCAGGCAAGAGGAAGAGAAGTTTGAAAATGCAAACCTCCAGATTCAGGGACATCTTCTTCCCAGCTGTTATCAGGGAACTGAGTGCTGCTTCCATCAACTAGAGTGTGGTCCTGACCTCCCATCTACCTCACTGGAGACCTTTGAACTATATTTAATCGGACTTTATCTTGCACAAAAAGCTGTACCCTTTATCCTTTAACTGTGCATTGTGGAAGGCTTGATTGTAATCATGCATAATATTTTCTTTGACCGGATAGCACAAAAATAAAAGCTTTTCACTGTACACCAACACATGTAACAATAATAGGCGAAACTAAACTAAGCTAAACAGATGTTACCGTTCAAGATGCCTTGCCCTCTCAGACACTATGTCACAATGGTACCACACCAGAAGTCTTATCACTAAAATATTTAGTTACCTTATGTATACACTCGATACACACTGTATAAAAACCTGTCCATTTCATTCAGTTACTTTTTTTGAACAGGTCAAAAATTATTCCCAAATGATCTCTCTGGCACTGAGAAATAATCTTAACAAATAGGAATTTACATTCTTTCCAATTGTAATTATTTATGTTTCACAACTGTAAAACTTGCTCATGGCCTCTTATCTCTTTCTCTGTTAGTTTCATCTCTTTCTGTCTCTTTATTTTTGTCACTCTGTATAAATTGCATTGAAAATAAATATGTCATTGAAATTAGCTAAATTAATTGATTTTGGCTTCATTCTGCTTATTTAGAATAATACTTCACTCAAATAGATTAAGGAGTTCACAGTTACTGGACCTGTGCTCAAAACCGTCTGGAGAACGCGCCATTTTTCTTTTGCTTTGTGTGCCCACTTAAAACAGTCGTAGAAGGTACAAAAGTAATTGAAAGGGTTGTGCAGCTTTGTATAGGGGTGACTGCAAAGGGTGCCACGGATGGACTGAAAAGTCAGCCTCATTGGAGAATCTTAAGGCATCATAATTTTGTTTCTACTTATATTCCACATCACTCCATTTGTACTAAAATCCTGCTGATGGAGGATTCTTCTTAAGACATTTTAATACTAGACATTTCAATAAGCATTTACAACTTTTCGAAGACTCTCTGAGCCGCATCAAATCCCCAAAAATGCCTAATGTGCCCCACTGCTGTCTTGCCAATTTATGCACCTCATTGTTTCTCAAAGGTCCTATTCAAATGTTTGTGAGATTTTATTCCAGCCAACACAATCTTCCATGATTATCCTTTAGTTCTCTGCCCCCCAGAGTAAAGCATGTTTTCTCACCATTCTAGCCTGTTAAGTGCATCAGTTTCTGATTTGCAACATCTTACAAAGTTTTTACTTTCTGATTGAGTTTTCCGATATTATTTACTCTCATGCAAAGCTAGAATTTAGGGTGGCACAGTGGCATAGCGGTAGAGCTACTGCCTTATGGGGCTGTCCCATTTGGGTGACCTAATTGGCAAGTTTAGAAGAGTTTGAAAAAATTACATGTTGAAGACCTTCTTCAACTATGTAGAAGACCTCCTTCGACTAGCTTTGACTAGCTACGACTAACTTCAGGAAAATTGGACACCGAATAGTGGAGAGTGAAGACGACCTCCTTTGATCTCCTTCGACCTCCCTTGAACCTCCCTTTGACTATGATGACGACGATCTACGACTACCTTTGACTACCCTCGATTACCTACGACTAACATGCCGACCTACTACGACTAAAACTACGAGTAAAAAAAGTATCGCTTTTTTCCATGGCGACCTTTTTTTACTCGCGGGTATTTTATAACGTATTGAAAAAAACGCCGCGACCTAGCTGAGCCCTCGAGTACGTGGAGACCACTCTCGAGCATGAAGGAGAGTTACGAAGACCTCCTATGACCTCGTGTCGACCATGCTGCTAGTATGAATCAAGGGTAAACTCGCCAGAACTCGTGGATTAGGTCGCCCAAGTGGGACAGGCCCTTTACAGTACCAGAGACCTGGTTCGATCCTGACTACGGGTGCTTGTCCGTACAGATATTGTACATTCTCCCCGTGATCGCATGGGTTTTCTCTGAGATCTTTGATTTCCTCTCACACTCCAAAGATGTACAGGTTTGTAGATTAATTGGTTTGGTGTAAATGTAAAATTGTCCCTAGTGTGTGTAGGATAGTGTTAAAGAAAAACTGCAGACGCTGGGGAAATTGAAGGTAGACAAAAATGCTGGAGGCAGCATCTATGGAGAGAAGGAATAGGCAACGTTTCGGGTGAGTTTCTCCAGCAATTTTGTATAGTTTTGCATAGTGTTAATGTGCTTATATGCTGGTCGGTGCAGACTCGTTGGGCCGAAGGACCTGTTTCTGCGCTGTATCTCTAAACTAAATTAAAACAAAACTAAACTTATTCATCAGGTGATAGACAATAGACAATAGGTGCAGTAGGCCATTTGGCCCATCAGGCCAACACCACGATTCTATGTGATCATGGCTGATCATCCCCAATCAGTATCCCGTTCCTGCCTTCTCCCCATATCCCCTGACTCCACTATCTTTAAGAGCCCTATCTAGCTCTCTCTCGAACGTATCCAGAGAACCGGCCTCCACCGCACACTGAGGCAGAGAATTCCACAGACTCACAACTCTCGGTGAGAAAAAGTGTTTCCGCGTCTCCGTTCTAAATGTCCTACCCCTTATTCTTAAACTGTGGCCCCTGGTTCTGGACTCCCCAACATCGGGAACATGTTTCCTGCCTCAAGAGTGTCCAAACCCTTAACAATCATATGTTTCAATAAGATAACCTCTCATCCTTCCAAACTCCAGAGTGCACAAGCCCAGCCGCTCCATTCTCTCAGCATATGACAGTCCCGCCATCCCGGGAATTAACCTTGTAAACCTAGTGATGGTTCTTGAGTGATGGCGTCATCACGTATGGCAGCCTCACCTGCAGCTGCTCGTACTTTCATCCTTTTTTTAATTTTTAGTCCGTCAAATGGTTTTGTTTTGGAGGTCTTTTAGTCTTTTTATATGGGGGGGGGGGGGGGGGGGGTAACTGTTTGTCACAGTTGCTATCTGGGTCGAGGATGCGTCTTTCCTCCGCATCTGCATCTTCGCCCCCTCCTCGTGGCCTACCATCTGGATTGGTGCGACCTTTCCTGCTGGAGACCGGCCGGAGCTTCAGCTTCAGCGGCGGCTCCGCACTGAAGTACCATCGCGCAGCGGCCGATGCCTTACTAGGGTTGCCGTGGTGGAAGCTGCGGAGTGCTGGGACTGCCAGCTCTAACACCGCGCAGCTGTGGTCTGCGGAGCTTCCAGCCACGGGCAGCGCTGACTTTAACATTGCGGAGGCCTGGGATCTTTCGCCGAGGTCGCCAGTGTTGGAGCTCCGCCTGTGGATTTCGGGAGCCGCGGTCTCCGGTGGGAAGTGGCCAATTCGGAAACTCTAAGCCGCTGAGAGTGTTCTTCCAATGCCGGAGTTCCATCATCCTGCGAGAAGACCTGAAACATCGGGCCGTCCGTAGCAGCGACTGCGAAGGCCTCAATAGGCCCTGACCACGGGTGAAGATGGAGGAAGAGGACTGAACTTTTATCGCTTTCCCTCACAGTGGGAAGCGTTGATTCCGCTGTGGGGGATGTTTTTATGTTTTATGTTAAATTCTATAGTGTTGTGTTTATCTTATTTGTGTGCTGCATGGTAACTCACTGCACTAATTGCTGTATGTGACAATAAATGTCCTTTGTCCTTTGTTTCCATTCCAGCTGAACATCTCACGTTCCCTCCATTTTCCATTCCCCTTCAGCCCTGGAATAGGCCTAGTAGCTCTTTCCTGAATTATCTTTAGTTTCCTTGTGCCTAACAGAACCACCAAGATGTGAGTTCAACTAGAGCATTGCAGAATTTGAGCATGAAATTCTCTATCGTCCACATATTTTTGAAAGATTTCAAGGTACAGCGTGGAAACGGGCCCGTTGTCTCACCAAGTCCATGCCAACCATCGAATGCCCATTTACAAAAGTTCCATGTTATCCCACTCCCTACGAACTCAGGACAATTAACAGTGGCCAATTAGCCTATAAACCTACACGTCTTCAGGGATTTCTCCATTGATCCCTCAGTAGAGTTCTTAAGGAAATTCTCTTCTACAAACAGTATTAAATCAACTTGTTGAGAGTTTGAAGTAAAATCTCAATTTTATTGATATGACTTTCAATTTCAGTGTGAATAAGGAATAACGTACATTCATCTTGTTATCACCATTATTAAAAATGCATTCCATGCTATTGCAGATCTTGAGAGTCATCCTTACAATCCTTGGAGCATAATTTTAAAAAATGCAATTGTTGTTCCCTATTATTGCATTGCAAAGTTCACATAACTTGCAGGATTTGTATTTACAAATAAAATCATGACTTCATATGTGACTAATAACTGTATAATCAGCACAATACTTACAGATTAGTTGTCATATTGTTTGGTAGACCTTTCAGCTCTAAAATATGTAAATTAATATTGAAACATGATTCCCAACAGTCTGTAATGCAATTTTATTTAAATTCCCACCTATCCTCTCCTTAGCACTCCACTCCATCAGCTGGTAAAAATAGCAATTTTTCAGGTGTCACTATAGACAGTGGGTGGAAGAGGTTACAGTCTATTGACCTGTCTGTCCTTGGCCTTCTCCACTGCCATATTTCACTAGTCTATAACCCAATGCCACGAACATTGAATTGTCCTATTTCAGGTAAACCCCTCCCCCTCTGTCTCTCTCCTTATTGATCCAGCTTCTCCAACATCTATTTTTCCACGACCCCAAGATGATTTTTTAAACCAGCTCCACCCGCTCATCACCTCTCATCCCTATTTCATGTCCATCATGTTTCCCCCCCCCCCCTCCTCCTGCACCCATTCCCTTCAACCCAATATCCCTCCCGCAGGTCCGACATTTCACTCCCCGCTTTTTCTTATCATTCCACCCTTTTGCCATCTCTGCTTGTCACGCCCATTCTTGCTTATTATCTCCACCCTTCTCTCCCCTACCTGACCCATCTGACAATCAACCCATCCTACCTGGGTCCATTTATCACTTGCTAACTCTTGCCCCACTCCTATCCCTCACTTCTTCCCACCCTTTACCTCCCACCCTTCACTCTGAAGAAGGTTCCTGACGCAAAATGTCCTCTGTCCAAATCCCTCCATAGATGTGTAGGAAGGATCTGCAGATGCAGGTTTAATCAAAGATAGAAACAAAAAAGCTGGAGTTACTCAGCAGGTCAGGCAGCATCTCCGGAGAAATGGAATAGGTGACGTTTTGAGTCGAGACCCTTTTTCAGCTGCTGACCCACTGAATTTCCCCAGCATTTTTGTTTTTTTGCTAATACCAGATTTTTTTGTTTACTTTAGTTTTGCTTAGCAAGGAAACAGGCCCTTTGGCCCACCGAGTCCGTGCCGACCAGCGATCCCCACACGTTAACACTATCCTACACACACTAGGGACAATTTACACAGACACCAAGCCAATTAACCTACAAACCTGTACGTCTTTGGTGTGTGGGAGGAAACCGAATATCTCGGAGAAAACCCACGCGGTCACGGGGAGAACGTACAAACTCCATACAGACAGCACCGTAGTCGTGATCGAATCCGGGTCTCCGGCGTTGCACCACTGCGCCACCGTGCCGCACAACACACTGCGTTATGCATTTACCCACTAAACCACTGGGGTGCTGCCAACCGATGCATGAATAAATTATGCATGGTTGGATATTATCCTGTAGCAATGACATAACTTCAACATTTATTTACACAAACATAGACATGCAGTGTGTATCTATGGCCAAGTCATTTCTCCTGATACTCAAAAGAGATAATATTACTTCATTTATTGTAGTTTCATGTGGCAGCTCTCAGCAGCTTAGAGCTCACCAGTAACAAACATAATAAAAAGGTTGTTCAACTATAAATCTGGATGCTTAGGAGACTGGCCATTGGGAAAAAGGCACACCTTGTGATTATATGAATCATTTGCACTGTTAATTCTGTTTCTTTAAATTAAACATAAGGGAAGTGAGATGACAATTGTATCTGGTGCTGGAAACAACCAGATTAATCTACACCATTATTTTGCTGAAAGATATTAGGTAGGAAGAACTTTTGAAATGGCTTATTGGTTTCTATTACAGTCACACTCAAATGAAAATAGGAACTGATTAATTAGGAAATATGGTGAAGTAAAAGCAATATTGTAAGAAAAATAAATAAATAAATCTTAAAATGATTTCTGTGCACCCATGGCCCTCAGGCCTGTGGTGAAGTATAAATTGTCATGAATGACCATCAGCACTTACAGAAACAATTTCATTCTACAGCTTCAGCCATCACTGGCTGATATATTCCTCCAAGGTCATTAACCAAGGCTAGAAAGGTCAGATGATTAACGAGTGGCAAGCTTGAAGAGCACTAACGTATATGAGCATGGCTTACATTAATTATATAGAGATTGTGCAAAATGAATGTAAGGGAAATCATTTTCCATCAACCCCGGATTTCTTCATAACACATCTTCTTCCTTGATAATTAAGCTTTAACTGAACTCCGATAAAAAAAATATAGAAAAAGGAGGAGAAATGAAATTCTTATTGTTATTCTGCACCAGGCTGAAGCCTGAGGAAGGCCTTTCAAGTGTTTGTTTGTGTGCAGTGTGTGTGTGTGTGTTTTGTGTTGCTGCTGGGAAGGATATCACCCAGCCTTCATTTGCAAGGCAGAGATTGGTGTTGGAGATAGCAGGGCAACAATACTATTAATGACACCCTCTGTTCCTGACAGTAGGATCTGCATAAATCAAGCCCCCCTCAAAATGGTGCAGGCCTGGTGTGTGATGATGAATCCACAAGCTCAGTTTAGGTTCACTGAATTGTTATCTTATATATTATAAATGATAGGGAAGTAAAACTGGATATGAGCACTGGAAGGGGCGACTCCTAGCACAGAGCTGAGCTGCATTTTGAAGCAGGGATTAGAGGATTCTGTAGAAATATAGGTTTAATGCTTTACTGAGCTCACACAGCAAGTGTGTGTGACTGTGTGTGTGTGTGTGTTTGTGTGTGTCTGTGACTGTGTGTGAGTGTGTGTGTTTGTGAGTGTGTGACTGTGTGTGAGTGTGTGTGTTTGTGAGTGTGTGTGTGTGTTTGTGAGTGTGTGTGAGAGTGTGTGTGTGTTTTTGTGTTTGTGTGTGAGTGTGAGTGTGTGTGTGTTTGTGAGTGTGTGTGAGAGTGTGAGTGTGTGTGTGTTTTTGTGTTTGTGTGTGTGTGTGTGTGAGTGTGTGTGTTTTTGTGTGTGTGTGTGTGTGTGTGTTGAGGAGGGGGTGTTGAGGAGGGGAGAGAGAAAGAGAGAGAGAGAGAGAGAGAGAGAGAGAGAGAGAGAGAGAGAGAGAGAGAGAAAGTGAAAAGCTACTGACTGCAGATGTGTGATCTGATTCCTTGCACTAACCTGCTTCCCCAAACAAACTACATGAATATAAAAGAACATCAGAAACGTGATACTTTTGCAAGTGTTTTAGCTGCATCTCGCATTTAGCCATATTCCTCAATAGCACAAACTATAGTTTTATTTTACGAAAACAAATTGTGCAGTGTGATGCGAATAATAATGGTTATTCTGTAAAGTAGCACATTTTTATATATATTCATATTTTCTTTGCCTGACCTCTGTGACAACACAGGTACATTTCCCCCCAAAAATATAAAATTAAGAAAGATATTACTAACCTCACTCATTGGTAATGATGAATTGGCGTCCTTCTGGTTTCCCCCTTCTGACAGGAGACTACATTAGGACCAACAATGTACATAGCCTTTCATAGTCTCATTCTTTGGCTGAGCAAAGAATTATTACAGTATTCAATGGATGTGGAGACTGGTGGAAATTTGCAGCAGGCAGCTGCCACACAGAGTGTTGAGATGACAATTTGAGCAGGGATTGTTTCCATTCTGGCTTGGTGATCCTCATGGATGGGTTGTAAAGCGTCAGCCCCTGTCCCTCATGCTCAATTGTTATTTTAGCTTAATATGATGACGTCATGTTTGCTTGATGATGAATCCTTACAATTGTGAGGGCACAGATTAGCAAACTGGGGGGCATAATCCATATTAGTTTGGTGTTGTTATTTATTGCACTCGTGAAATGCAGTAGGGGCACTTGGGTTTTCAAAGTCACACGGTACTGCACACAGCTGTATTGTGTGAATGAGGGGGCTGGGGGGGGAGGGAGAGCTTTTTGGTTGAAGTCTCCTCCAGAAGGCAGGGCCAGAAATGTGCCTGCTTGTCAAAACCATTTAAATGGGGTAAAAAATGTCAAAAGTTGGAATGACATTACTCCCAGAAGAACAGAAATATCTCACAGATCCGGCATCCCGTTTTACAAAATCAAAAATACAGACACCAATACTATTTTGTTCTCCAGCGTTTTATCCAAAAAAAACCACTATTTACAAACCGTTTAATGTCCACATTATTTGCTTTTTGTTTTCTTACGTATATATATTTTATATACTTAATTCATTCCAGGTTTCATGGCGGCTTTCTCAGTTTAAACATAAGAAAGTAGCCATGGAGAGCAGGGAGAGAGGCGATAAAGCTAAGTGCAGAATTGCTTTATAAAAGCTACTCAATAGCCTGGCAGTTTGGACTTGAACCTTGGCCCCTAACCCACGGGTCTCCTTTTTATAACTACCCTGCCTCCTCCCTTTTTTCCCTTTTAGATCACAGATGATGCACTTGCCTAGACTGTTGAGACATGTAACTGCCCTGTTTACGGAAGGTTTCTGCCTAACACAGAGGTAATTAAGCCACTGTTTTCAAGGTTGCATGGGTAAAAGACAATTCAGCCTAATGAAGCATCGATCGACTGCAGCCAAGGTAAAATAAGATGACATTCATTCAAAGGTATCTTAGCAGATGTAAAACACTGCATGGGGCAGTATTGTTTTATACTGCCATTGCATTAAGCTTGGTAAATTCATTGAATATCTGAAAAAATTATATTCTAGAGAGATTATTTTTCAAATTTAGACAGTATTAAATTTAAATACATTACCACTGACCTAATTTTAATGACATCTGTTAGATCTTAAGGAATTATTTAGTTCTAAACTGGACTTCCCTTTGGGCAGATACTGTTGTTTATAACCTTGCTCTGCAATGTGAGAAAGATTAAAAACTGTAACAACTAAAAAGGTTGAATTGAAATTGACTATTGTTGTTTTGGTTTTGAACGCGTCTGGTGAACGAAACAATGTTTGCGTAAGATTTAAAAAACAATAAACTCTAGGTAATTTTAATATTACTCTTTTATTAATAATTGTTAGCATTTTTTAACATATAGCTTGCTTTTTCCTTCCTGAATCTGAACAGGTCCTCCTTTTCTTCCAAAGTGCATGTTTCCGTAGAACTGCTTTCCTCGATCTTCAGTTATGTGGATGTCATAAGAGTTAGAATAAAATCTGTGGTTGATGCAAAAGGAGACAGCCCATCCTGGAAAGCAGTGTTTAAAATGAGCAAGGCCTTGCGATCTTCATTCTGCTTGAATGTTATGAACGTTACAATGTGTTTTTTTTTACCTTCACAGCTTGTACCGAATCAGTGGCAAAGGTGGCCTTAGAGCCTCTGATTTCAATATGCATCCATATAGCCTGCACCTGGAACTCATCTATGGGTATCATGTTTAAAAGGTTTAACTGCGGACTAATTAAAAAGCAAAGTAACACATTGATTAAAAAGATCAAAAAAAGAACATATATTAAAAGGTGAACTAATGTTGTGGTTTATGATAATCCAAGCCCACTATTTAGCATACTCATATCCTGTCCACTGTTCACACTGTTTTTCGCCCCCTTGGAGTCAGATTTGTGTCGAAGCAATTATTAGAACTTAAAGCCACAGTAGGAAATGACAATTTATAAAGATTCATCCATCAAACATTTTATTAACTAAATGTGAATCCTGATATAAATCTTTAATCAAGAAGTATAAAAAAAACAAATAATCTTTATTTTATTGCAAATGGGGGATGTGAACAAAGATTCATTGGATCAGCCCTCAATATTGAGGCTGCCCTAATTTTAACTAGAATGCGCAGGAATCACACAAATTTATTATATCTTCAAAAACTGTTATTAATAGGTTATGCTTTGGCTGGTCCAAGAGAACCTCCAGGCAGAATATATTAAGCAGTATCAAAGAATTTGCTTGTTGAGACACTTTTGTGCTGATGATTGAATTCATACAGTTTTTAACTAATTAAAGTGGGCTTGATTGGCAGACCTAGAGATCGGTATCAGTGGGAAGATCCTAGAATTAAGCAGCAGTGTGACGAAAGCTGATGGGTGGCTTTGTCAGCGGACATTTGCGAAATGACCACTGCAAATTCAATCACAGCTGGGGGTCAGGGCTAAGTTTGCATGTTTTATTTATTTCCCAGAGTCATGGCTATCTCTTTGTGTCTTGCTTCAGACCCTGAAGTTGCATTGCTGCTACCAGAACCATATTGTTACACCCCTGACACAATGCAGCCTACATTTGCCCAGTGAAAATCTTCGCTGTCATGAAGCAAATATATGCAGGCAATTAAACACATTTAGTAATGCAAGTCATTTTAGTGCCGTTCAAGTCCCGGTTTAGCATTTTGAACTGAAATCAAGGTATAAGGAAAAATATGTTTTGTGCAAAAAGGAACCAATCTTTCCACCTACTGCTACACATTGATAATAGAATGAAGAATAAAGGATCAGTAAATGTATAAGGGGAATGATGGAATAATGAATGATTTGCCAGTGAAATCAACTATTTTAAAAAAATGCAAAAAAGGAACACTCCAAATTTGTAGGGGTACTAGTTGTGTCTAAACAGGGAATTGCCTTCTTTGTCTTCCCTTCTAGTTTAAAACTTAAAAGGCTTAACTCTTGGTTTACATTAAACAAGGTCAAAACATAAAAATCATTAAGTATTATTAGTGTGTCAGCTTTTGATTGTGAATTATCAACTCTGTCACTGAAGAACCCAACGCCAAATCTGACATTTCTTTAATAACATTCACAGCAAAAAGCATTTTGAAATATAATTGCATAAAATGACCATTTCAATTGCCTTCCACTGTTCAACACGAAGAAAATAACTAATTGAAATTAAATCTAAGGAATAATTAAAGGACACAAATAATGTGGTATTTGCCAACTAAGTGACAATCTCCTTTTTCATCAG
This sequence comes from Raja brachyura, assembly GCA_963514005.1. The sequence continues at coordinate 42,638,638 of OY740797.1, read as the reverse complement.
AGCAGTTTGTCTTCATCATTTAAGAATAGACAGACAGAAAGATGCAATTGTTTCCCTTGTTGTTGGACATTGATCCACCTCCCGTCTGTTGGTCTCAGAGGTGAGGGCAGGTCCCTTTGGAACATTTTGCTACTTGAGTATGTCAGTGAGGCGGCATTTAATCATGAGCTAAATTACTACTTATTGAGAAACAGGTATTGGCTTCTGTATTCAGCATCGGCAGCTCCTCGGTACTTAAACAAGACTCGTTGCTAATGTCAAGCCACCAGGGAAAAGCTCAGACCTGTCCGCTGACCATTAGCCCCTGATAAAATGGACGATAAACTTGATAGGATGGGCTGTAGGACACCGGACATTCAGTGTTGACAGTGTATGAATGTTTAAGTGCTAACCACTGAGCATCGCCCCTGGGTTCACATTACAATCAGATAAATACTCATCCCTTGAAAGCATTATTTAACACTTAAAAATATAGCAAGGCTTAAGATGCTGACCAATTTTACACAATATGTCAAAAGGCTTTCAACAGAAATGAAACCGTTTACATTTACAAACTGTCCACTGTGGCTGTTTGGGATCTATGAGTCATTTAACAAAAATCTTTGAATGGAACCGACTTTTACTCACACAAAATAATTTTAAACCTTGCAAAATCCTTAGGTCTATATTTCCCCCACCAAAAAAAATTCTGTGTATTTGGAAAGTACATATTTTAGCTTAGACATTCAGAAAGTTATCGAACACCAACTTATATTAAACAAACTTCGAGACAGATCGATGCACCAAAAAAATGTCATGTATTTTACAGTTTTCTTCACGTTAAATATAATCCTGAAACTATAGGAAAATAATTATAATTTCAAAATTGCAGTGAATTCTTTTTCCTTACTCTGTTCCAGTTAATTGGTCATTTCCTGGAATGTATTTGGATGACTATATTTGGAGAGATTAATCCTACAATTACATAAAAGGCAAGACAATATTTTTGTGAACAAAGGTTTTTATTAGTTGCCACTTACTGATATTATCCACCAAATCTAATAATTTACCACAAATGTTTTCTTTTCAATACAGCACTCATGTTTCACCATTGGGTTTTTAAACATAATTTTAGATTTCCATATTAACAAAATACAGATAACATAATTTTTTTCATATTCATATCAGTGTTACTTTCATATTTACTATTACATATTCTAGTGCATTTTGATAGCAAGTCTTTCAACGAATACAATCAAATTAAGTTCATAAGTATTGAGGATAATTGGAACATAAATGATCTCACACCATTGTAAGAAGGTCCTCTGTGTAACAAACTTTTGATATGTTTCATATAGATTTTACTGTGATCTTCACTGGGATTATAACAAAAAACAGACATACATGTGTTCCACGCCTTTACTGTGAGCTGCAGCATTTACTAATAACAGTGTTCCCTTTTTTGTTGACCAGCACGAACATACAGAGTAAAACTAACTGAATATAAAATTAAAATGCAATTAAATGGTATTTTCCCTCAGAAATTAGATGTAAATAAGAAGTGGCAAACCATTAATAAATACATTGAAAACCTTAACACTTTCAGGCAAAAATAACGTTTGACTGATCGGAAGAAATAAATCGTACAGTACGTAATATTGAAGCAATGCACGTATTTTGTTGCAAATTGTTTGCCGGTTTTTGGAAATATCTGTCAGAGCATTAAAAAAACAAAGTTTTTTATACTCACAACAGCATTGTTCTCTGATCATTTCAGATATTTTATGTTGAAATAATCACATCAATGATTAAACTATAGTCACTTTGGAATTGACCTGATGATTTTACGCACTTTCGGATAGATGTGTTGTTAGAAATTATATTTCCAACGTTGAAGAGGAATAGACTGGACTGTAAAAATTTGATTTTTTTTTCACGTTACTTACTATTTACTTTTTCAAGGTAATCTCTGGACATTTGGTAACACATCCTCATTCCTGTTCTTTTAATTCTAACAGAAAAGTATAATTCTGTACGGTTGCCATTATTTTATTCTGCAGCAATTTTTAAATGATGTTATGTTGAAAGTAACCATTTTAAGTTTTCCATAAGTATTTTCACACAAACGCCAGGGTATTTTTCATCTTTGTTCAGGGTTTATAGATAATGGGTTAAAGAATTCATTTTCCTAGCAACACCTGCTACACTATCAGCTTTCTGTGGCAGAGGCCATTTTCATTTATGTTTTTGCTTATTCACTAAATGTGTGTTTTTGAACTCAAACTAAAAGAAATTGAGTCATGAATTTAAACATACTATTCCAGCAATCTTTCTATTGTACAAAGAGCAAGCCTTGGGATTTTCTTTCTCGACGTACAATTTGTGCGCAGTAACTCTTTGAATGGTGAATTCCCTCAGCACACACAGTGGCACTCAATGTAGGACTTGTTCCAAATTAATAATAGAACACTCAAACCCTCTTCCAAATTTGAATTCCATGTAGTCATTCCATAGTAAAAGAATTATGAAAAGGATGCAAATTTTTCATTTTAAATTATACATTCTAGTATACAGCAGTCCAAGTGCATTGATTACTGCACCCTTGACTTGAATGTTGGCACAATATAGGAATCATATTCCAGATATTAGGGGGTTAAGTAAATATTTTTTCTGCTGTTCTGGTCGATGTGTTTAGTTCCCTTCCTGCCAAGTCTCATTTTGCTATGCTATCTTGCGAGAGACACATATGGTGCAGTGAAATTGCTATCTATGAAAGCATGTCCTGGCCTGTTGAGACATCATCAAATAAGATTAAAGCAAAGTAAAAATAAAAAGATAGACTGAGTGATTTTTTTTTTTTGCTTCATCTCGTGCACATCGATAAAAGTCAGTGAGCACTTGGTGAGGTTTTTAGGGTTTTGTTTATTCATTTTATAAAAGGCAACGAACACAACGAGACCGGAACAAAAGCAACATAAATAGCCTAAAGCTAGGATTAAGGAATGAAGGATGAAATGTGATAATTTAAAATCGTTTACATATTAACCTTCGCCTTGTGACAGTGGTCAAGCGCAGGCTCACAACATAAATTATCTCCAATTACTTCAAAGTCAGCCATTGCCTGTCATCTAAATTTCACCATCTGCTTGGTTCGAAAATAGACAATCCTGCCTGTCAATTTGACTTCCTATTCTCCCTCACTGGACCAGCACCAGGGGGGGAGAAGGGTTATAGTTCTCGGGAGAAAACTTTTTTTTTCTCTCTCTTTCTGATTAAGAGGCGAGGGAGAGGTTCAAGTGGTAAGAATTTAAATTGAGGAGGGGAGAACAATTTGCATAGCATCTGACCCTTCCTGTCAAATGTTATTCATAAGGCTGCTTAGTAAATTGAGCCGTCAGTGAAGTTCGATGCTACCATCTCCTTTAGATTATACTTTGCAGTGTCGACAGCATAGACTAAACCCAGGCAACCCAGGGTATCTTACAATGTCAGATCAGCCATGGTAATGGCAACTCATTTTAAATTATCCGATACAAAACTGTGCATGATTCCTGCAAGGAAGACAATATTTAGTTTCTCAGCCGATGGTATTTGTTCCCTAAACTCTCTCTCATCCTAGAGGGCAGCAGTGTGCGTGTTGGGGGAGGAAAGGTGGGGAGTGATATCCTATTTTGATCAAACTACCCTCCTACTGTTACAGCACCCTGACCATGAAACTACTGAGTAGGGGGCTGAGAGTGGAACTGTTAAGGACTAAGCAAACTCAGTACCAGGGCTCATAATTTATCTGAGGTGAAAACATCGTACCCCAGAGAGAAAATCCTACTTATTGAGCAAACGTAAAGCCTACAAAACATGCTCTATATTTCTGAATTACAAAAATAGTTAATTTATTGTTATCAAATATTTACAGGGTTAGACATTAATAGTTGTTCAGAAATGGGAGGCGAGCCTCATTATCGAGGCCAGCATTTAATGCCCCTCAAAAAGTACGGTTGGTCCTCTTTTATTATCCATGTGATTAAAGAACTCTCTTAAAATGCTGTTGGGAAAGGGAGATCCAGTATCTTGTCCCAGTGATGAAGAGGGAAGAGTGGTGTGCGTCAGAGTCAGCATAGTGCATTCCTCAGAGGGAAACCAGCCAGTCGAGCCAATGTCATTGTCCCCATGTGTTGCATATAATGCTTTAAGGAGTTTACACTTTAGAGTTTAGAGATACAGCCTGGTAACAGGCCCTTCGGCCCATCACCACCCAATGATCCCCCCATATACTAGCACTACCCTACTATTATTCCCACTAGGAACAACTTGCAATGTTAACAAAGCCAATTAACCTACCAACCTGCATGCTTTTGGAGTGAGGGAGGAAACCGGAGCACCCGGAGAAAACCCACGCGGTCACAGGGTGAACGTACAAACTCCGTACAGACAGCACCTGCGGTCAGGAGCACCGCTGTGCCACCACGCTGCCACGTTGCTGCAACACTTTTGTAGCTGGTACATATTGAATGCAACTCTCCAGGATAACATGGGTCTAACAAGCAACTGACCCATGTTATCCTGGATAGTGTCGAACTTTCAGAGCATTGTGGGAGCTTCAATCATCCAGGCAAGTGGAGAGTATTTCATAATGCTCCTGACTCTAGTCATATAGATAATAGAAGGGCTTGAGGGAGTAGGGAAAGGAGTCACTTGCCTGAGAATGCATAGGTTCTGACCTGTTCTCGCAAGCACAAAATCCATGTGGCTGGTCCTGTTTAGCTTCTGGTCACTTGTGACTTATGGGATGTAGATGATGGGTTCAGAAGTGGTGCTAAATATCAAGGAAAACTATTATTAATCTAAGTAAGTAAGTAAGTTTGTTGGCCAAGTATTCACATACAAGGAATTTGCCTTGGTGCTCCACCCACAAGTAACAACATGACATACAGTGACACTTACGAATGACTCAGAAAACACTAAACATTAATAATAATGAAACATTAATGATAAAACTCCATTGATCAAGCATGTGAACCAACAAAATACCAGATCAAAGGGAGGCTACAGATTTTTGGCTGTTGAGTAGAGCAACTACTCGTGGATAAAAACTGTTTTTATGTCTGGCTGTGGCAGCTTTGACAATCCAGAGTCGCCCTCCAGAGGGAAGTGATTCAAAGAGTTTGTGGCCAGGGTGAGAGGGGTCAGAGATGATCTTGCCCGCTCGCTTCCTGGCCCTTGCAGTGTACAGTTCATCAATGGAGGGAAGGTTGCAGCCAATAATCTTCTCTGCTGATTGGACGATTTGCTGCAGCCTCCGGGTGTCGTGCTTGGTGGCTGAGCCAAACCAGACCATGATGGAGAAGGTGAGAACAGACTCTACGATGGCCGTGTAGAATTGGACCATCAGTGCCTGTGGCAGATTGTGCTTCCTCAGCTGCCGTAGAAAGTACATCCTATGTTGTGCCTTTTTGACTGTGGAGTTGATGGTAGCCCCCCACTTAAGGTCCTTGGAGATAATGGTTGCCAGGAACTTAAAATACTCCACAGATGTGACTGTGGTGTTGTTGATGGTGAGTGGGGTGAGGGGAGGGGGAGCTCTCCTAAAGTCTGCAATCAATTCCACTGTCTTAAGAGCATTGAGTTCCAGGTTGTTGCGATGACATCAGCACGTCAGCTGTGACACTTCCTGTCTGTGGGCAGATTCTTCCCTGTCCTGGATCAGTCCGATCAGGGTTGTGTCTGCAAACTTTAGAAGCTTGACAGAGGTGTCTGTGGAGGTGCAGTCGTTGGTGTAGAGAGAGTAGATGAGAGGGGAGAGTACGCAGCCTTGCAGTGCTCCTATGCTGAGCGTTTGCCGGTCTGAGATGTGCTTTCCCAGCCTGACATGCTGCTTCCTGTCTGTCAGGAAGATGGCGATCCACTGACAGAGGGGTTCAGGCACAGTCAACTTGGAAAGTTTGGAGTGTAGTAGCTCTGGCACAATGGTGTTGAATGCAGAGCTAAAATCAACTAACAGGATCCTCGCATAGGTCCCCAGGCGGTTTTATGCTCTGTCTTGTTTGAAATGTCTTAAACCTTTGCAGAAAGAATGGTGCTTGTTACTTATCAGTAGAAGCCAAATGTTGTCCTGGTCTTGCTGCATGCAGACTTGGACTGCTTCAGTTTCGAGGAATTTTGAATGGATCTGAACATTACAATTATGAGGAAATGTCTGCATCTCCGGCTTTGTGAAAGAGGGAAGGTTATTCTAAAATCAGCTGAAGATGGTTGGATCCAAGGCGTTGCTTTCAAGAAACCCCTGCTGTGACACCATGGCCCTGAGAAGATTAAACTTCAACAAACCAACACCATATTTTCATTATGTTGGTATGTGTGCAACCAGGAGAGAGTTTTACCTTTGTTGCAAATTAGCTTCAATGATTTAGATTAATTGATGTCAGGCTCAGTCAAATGCTAACTTGAAGTCAGGGCAGACACCAATCTCCTTTAGACTACAGCTATTTTGTCCTTGTTAGGACCAAGGGTGCAATGAGAACTAGAGCAGAGTGACCCTGGCGGAAGTCAAACGACCAGTCTGTAGAAGGTCCTCGACCCGAAATGTCACCTATTCCTTCTCTTCAGAAATGCTGCCCGTCCTGCTGAGATGCTCCAGCTTTTTGCGCCTATCTTCTGAGAAACAGTGGGCAGGTTGTTGATAAATAAATGCTGGTTGATAGCAGCATCAATAAAACCATTAACCCTCTGTTTATAATTGTATGATGACTGTGGAAACAAACCCACACAAGAAGGAAATTACCTGTTGAGATGCCTCGGCGTATCACATTAGGTGTACACTAACTTCAGTGAAGACATAATCATATCAGGTTTCTGATATTCCTTCAATGTTATACATTGTATTTTAAGAGTTGGATCCTTTGTTTACCACAGAAAATGTAGGTGATACAACTGGAGCTACTCTCTTCAAAACCACAACATCTTGCTCCTGTCTTCGGACCGGGACTTGATGTACCTGTAGCCCCAAGAAAGTGGAGGCAAGACTGCTTCCCAAAAATGGCAGCTTTGATCTCAAATAGGAGAACTTTTATCTCAGAGAGCAATCCCTTTGCTCGAGACTCATGGGAGATCTGGAGGAGAAGCAAATTGTGAGGTTTAGTTGTTCGATTAATGGTGCATCTATCCGGTAGACTGCAAAAGAAGTGAATATTTATGTCCACCTGCAAGAAACATGGTCCCGATGTTGGGGGAGTCCAGAATCAGGGGTCACAGTTTAAGAATAAGGGGTAGGCCATTTAGGACTAAGATGAGGAAACACTTTTTCACCCAGGGAGTTGTGAATCTGTGGAATTCTTTGCCACAGAAGGCAGTGGAGGCCAATTCACTGGATGTTTTTTAAGAGAAAGTTAGATTTAGCTCTTTGGCCTAAATGAATCAAGGGATATGGGGAAAAAGCAGGAATGGGGTACTGATTTTGGATGATCAGCCATGATCTTGTTGAATGGCGGTGCTGGCTCGAAGGGTCAAATGGACTACTCCTGTACCTATTTTCCATGTTTCTATGTTTCTATAAAATAAAAGATTAGGCGCACCTGACAAGACAGGCATGAGATTAATGGACCAAGATTTTACAGAACCCTGAAAGAGTCTTATGTCATTACAAGTGAAATAGAACTTTAAAGTAACTTTGGCTTAAAGCACGTATGATATGGCATTTGGTTGGGATTATCAGTCTGAGTGCAAATATGTTTAATAATAATTTTCTGTAATGTATATCGTCCCCAGTATACTCAATACAGTGTTAAATTTGGAGCTTATTATCTTATTAACAAAATGATGTGCCCATTGTAGACTGTTTTCAATGTTCAATCAAGTATCTTTAATTAGAGTTTAAATGGAGGAACAAGATTAAACTTTTCATTCTCTTCTCACCTAATTATTCCGTTCCTGTTATAACTGCTGCAATTTCATTTGAATGCTTAAGCAATTATGTTTAACGGGAGTTCAGTGATGAGAGGTGCAAAACAAATTAAAAACCCCAGACATGACATGACCATTACCGCTAGATGTCTCTTATGGCAAATTTACGTTGCAATGTTACTATGGCAGTGAAGCGACTAAAGTCTGAGCCAGACACTGAAGTCACATCCCTCCAGACTGTAACGGAAAACCCTGGCTGTTGGGGATTTCACAACAGAAGTAGGAATCACTTAGCGCGGTACAACTCTGATTCCCTGCAGGTCAGAGAGCCAGAGAGGGCATCACTCGGTGGCAAAGTATCATGAGACGATGATAACACCGACTTGTGGAGCCAAGCTATTAATCTGGACACAGTGAAAGGGCCTGTTTTACCCACTCTCCATGAGACAGAAGTCCACATTGCTCTCATCCCCCCCTTGTACTGCCAAATTACTTTACAAAATCATTACAGTACCGTTGCTCATTACGAATATGGGTTCATCCTTTCCCCTGGGAAAATAAAACCAAAATATGTTGGAAGTTGATCGTTTTTGAATACTGTTTGTTGTAGTGGAGTAAGTTTCCAATGAACTAGATACCTTTGCTTTTCTCATCATTATTAACCCTCAGGTGAAAGAACTGCTCCAGTCTCTCGTACGTTACTTTCTTGCAGTTCTTCACTACAATCTGTAGCTGGAGTCAAGAACTTTGCCAACCCATACCTCATGCAGCTTCCAAGCAGATTTCACATGTAGCGACATTTACAATCACTTCTGCTCTTCCTTGACCGAAAATGGACAAATTTAGCAGGGCCGAGGGGGGGGTGAGGGGAAGGTTCAATGGGAGGGGTTGATGGTGCTTCGGGGGGGGGGGTCAATGGTGATGTGGGGTGGGGGGAGGGGGGAGGGGTCGATGGGGGAGGAGGGGGCGGGAGTTGAATAGAAGTGTAGTAAATAAGTATCGCATTTGCTCTCCTATTTGCACACAATGCGGAATGCCTAAAGTTAAAAAGAAGGGGATGGACTGATGAAATACAATTGGGTGTAAAGCAATTAATCATTTATTTAAGGATCAATTTTGGAGACTTGATTTATATCTTCTTTGGATAGCTGGTCTTTTGGATGCAGTTGTTAGTATACTGATTTATACAAAATCTTTCATTTAACTCTTTGATCTTTGAATACTTTGGGAATATTCATGATCAGCCAGTGATACGGTGCAGAATTAGAAATCACCCTCTTGGCAACAATTATTTATACACAACTTGATTCGGAGGAATAGGCTCCCAGTATTAGAGACTCTAGTTCGTGATTCCTCTTTGTAACACAAAGTTGTGGATCATAGAAACAGAGAAACATAGAAAATAGGTGCAGGAGTAGGCCATTCGGCCCTTCGAGCCTGCACCGCCATTCAATATGATCATGGCTGATCATCCAACTCAGTATCCCGTACCTGCCATCTCTCCATACCCCCGATCCCCCTAGCCACAAGGGCCACATCTAACTCCCTCTTAAATATAGCCAATGAACTGGCCCCAACTACCTTCTGTGGCAGAGAATTCCACAGATTCACCACACTCTGTGTGAAAAATGTTTTTCTCATCTCGGTCCTAAAAGACTTCCCCCTTATCCTTAAACTGTGACCCCTTGTTCTGGACTTCCCCAACATCGGGAATAATCTTCCTGCATCTAGCCTGTCCAACCCTTTAAGAATTTTGTAAGTTTCTATGAGATCCCCCCTCAATCTTCTAAATTCTAGCGAGTACAAGCCGAGTCTATCCAGTCTTTCTTCATATGAAAGTCCTGACATCCCAGGAATCAGGCTGGTGAACCTTCTCTGTGCTCCATCTATGGCAAGAATGTCTTTCCTCAGATTAGGAGACCAAAACTGTACGCAATACTCCAGGTGTGGTCTCACCAAGACCCTGTACAACTGCAGTAGAACCTCCCTGCTCCTATACTCAAATCCTTTTGCTATGAATGCTAACATACCATTTGCTTTCTTCACAGCCTGCTGCACCTGCATGCCTACTTTCAATGACTGGTGTACCATGACACCCAGGTCTCGTTGCATCTCCGCTTTTCCTAATCGGCCACCATTCAGATAATAGTCTACTTTCCTATTTTTGCCACCAAAGTGGATAACCTCACATTTAGGATGGAGGAAATTCTGCATCAAGTTTCCCCCTTTGTGGTGTACGATTTTATTGCAAATGGCAGAGGTGTGTTGTAAATTTCCCAGTCTTAGATCGTATTAGTGACATGGGAGTGTATACATTTGGAAATCCAAGTATTTGAGAGACACGAGTACCCATTCTCTAACCTCATGTTTTTCAGAGAATACTTAAGTTTATCTATTAACCAGGGAATCAAAATATGTTGTAGATAATGACTGCTAAGTACAATTCAAATAATGAATATTTGCCAATGTGCACATTCATATTATCTTAATTTTATTTGTATGATATAGGCAGGTAACAAGTTATGAAATAAATTGTTACAAAGACAGGTACATCTCCCTCAGTAGCAACAGTGGTACATTGAAAATTATTTCATGAATGTAAATATCTCTGAAAGTCATGTGACTCACAAAGCAATTCGACATGAAAAAAGACATAAATGGTACAGGTAAACTGTATTCACAGGTAAACTGTATATGCATTCATATTTTAATATTAATTTAAAAACACATCAATTGATGGAGGCGTTTAAGCAACGACTGCTTACGTCTCTCAAATGTTATTGCACCCATTTGTTACAATCAAGAGTGGTCAATCAAATGCAAGTTGTCATCATTAGTATACCTACACAGTAAACTGACAATAGACTTCATTAATGAAGCCTTTGTAATTGCTACATTGTTTTTAATGGAAGGCAGATAACTAGTTTGTGTGGTTCTCAGCTTACAAAGGAAAACACTTTTCAGCAGTTTTAAATTAAGTGGTTGCTGAGTAGTCAAATATAAGTGGATTTTCCTCATTACAAATTCAGTCTTTGGCAAATTTAGGCTAGCAAGGTTCCTGAACTGTTGTCTTTGCCTGGTCGTGGTCAGTCTTTATTTCATTAGCCTGATCCACAATTTAACTTTAGTTTGTGTTCATCGTCACTGGGCTGGCAGAGAGAGAAAAAAAATAGCCCATCGTTTTAACAATCTGCTCGTAAAGGATATTCAAAACCAATTGCAAGATATGAGTTAAAAATATCGGCCTCTAACCTGCAATGTTGTAGGTATTTGCAGATTAGTTTTAAAAGCTACTTTCTGTGTCTCCTTGTGACAGTTTGACAGTGGTACTGATATAATGGTCGAAGTAAGCCCAGTGCTGAAATATTGGCTGTCTTCCCCGATACCAGTCCTAGTTGGTTTGCTGTAAATCATGCACAAGTCTACAAATCTGTCAGGGGTGTCTCTCAATCCAACGTAGTTTATACAAGTCACTAAATATGCTTTTCTGATATATTGCATAAAAAATATAATCCAAGTCTGCAATGGTAAAAAGAATAACGTGACATAGTTCTTCTTCAGATCTATTGGATTGCAAGGAATGTGATCTTCCTACATGATGGCATTTTTATTTATAAACTTAAATAAAGCTTCTTTCTTAAGTTTAGTCAAAAGTCCGCTTGTTACCGATTTGGAATATTTATTTTAAAACATCGAGAAGTATATTTATTTTTTTGCACAGACTCTTGTGGTCATCACTGTAAAGCCCATTTATATCTCTGTGTGGTCAGCTATCGGTGGTATGGGGCTGGAATCGCTGCTGCTTCTTCTATCTCAGCAAATCATGGCCATGCCAGTTGGGGAAACAGTAACCGAGGCTGGGACGCAAACCCAGATGTCCTGGTCCTAGGAGAGTTACACTGACATCCCGATCCAGCGGGCCACCCACAGAGGCATTTGTTTAATTAAATAAGAATTAGCATTTGCAAGCAGCAATTGCCAGTCATAGATTTATGACAGAAATTAAATTATAGATTGTGATTGCAATTACACCATATTCACATTATTATTACTTAAAAAATCTATTTAGATGATACACTGTAGCAGCATAATATATTTCTTAAATAGTAGGTTAATATTTAAGTGCAGCAATAAAGAGCCATCGGCTAGCATGGATCATTGGGCTCTTGTGACTAAATTACAACAGAGATGAGTTTGGTTTTCTCGTCATTTATTTCCAAACATGCACAATAATAAGGCTTATCATGAATTTATTAACTGCTAGACTGCTTCTGATCAGATGCAATTTTGAAAAATACAGTTTTAAAATTTGGTCAGACATTGTTGGACTTTGGATTTGTAAAGTGCATTCATGTGTACGTTTACAATATTCTCACCGGCAACATCTACGGCCCTTAAACCCCGCATTGATGTTCGCTTTAAAATATGATCAATATACCACCCAATTAGCACAATATTTATAAACAATTTTGAAAAAAATCAGGTATTATCAAAATCTTTGGTCAATTGGTACCTCAGAATACCAACTTGTGTCAGAACAGAAAATAAGAGGCCGAAATAAAGGCAATAATGTAGGCTACTCAGTTGCGTCTGTGTACTCTGGAGCAGAACTCAAAAGGTTTCCTGGATCAAAGAGGGACATTTCTGGAAGAGAAAAGGAGAAAGAAGTCAGATGTGACCAAAGGAGTGTAGAAAAGAGGTAAGGGGTGAGAAACAGTGCTTCAATGGATAATCATTTACCACTTCATCAGTTCCTAGAAAATTAGATTTTCACATCAACTGTAATGGCAAAGTTATGTAAGGCATATTTCCAAACTCCTTGATTTTCTATCCTAATTGATCAGCAATAAAATAAGCAAAGCATCACAGTATTTGACAATAGACAATAGACAATAGATAAAAGGTGCAGGAGTAGGCCATTTGGCCCTTCGAGCCAGCACTGCCATTCAATGTGATCATGGATGATCATCCCCAATCAGTAGTTACACAAAAAGCTGGAGAAACTCAGCGGGTGCAGCAGCATCTAAGGAGCGAAGGAGATAGGCAACGTTTCGGGTCGAGACCCTTCTTCAGTCTTAGATGCTGCTGCACCCGCTGAGTTTCTCCAGCTTTTTGTGTAACCCTCGATTCTCCAGCATCTGCAGTTCCTTCTTTAACACATCCCCAATCAGTAACCCGTTCCTGCCTTCTCCCCATATCCCCTGACTCCACTATCTTTAAGAGCTCTATCTAGCTCTCTCTTGAAAGTATCCAGAGAACCGGCCTCCACAGCCCTCTGAGGCAGAGAATTCCACAGACTCACAACTTTTCGTACGAAAAAGTGTTTCCTTGTCTCCGTTCTAAATGGCTTACCCCTTATTCTTAAACTGTGGCCCCTGGTTCTGGACTCCCCCAACATCGGGAACATGTTTCCTGCCTCTATTGTGTCCAAACCTTTAACAATCTTATATGTTTCAATAAGATCCCCTCTCATCTTTCTAAACTCCAGAGTGTACAAGCCCAGCCACTCCATTCTCTCAGCATATGTCAGTCCCGCCATCCCGGGAATTAACCTTGTAAACCTACGCTGCACTCCCTCAATAGCAAAAATGTCCTTGCTCAAATTAGGGAACCAAAACTGCACACAATACTCCAGGTGTGGTCTCACTAGGGCCCTGTACAACTGCAGAAGGACCTCTATGCTCCTATACTCGACTCCTCTTGTTATAAAGGCCAACATGTAATTCGCTTTCTTCACTGCCTACTGTACCTGCACGCCTACTTTCATAGACTGACGGACAAGGACCCCCAGATCCCATTATACTTCCCCTTTTCCCAACTTGACGCCATTTAGATAGTAATCTGCCTTCCTGTTTTTTATACCAATGTGGATAACCTCACATTTATCCACATTAAACTTCATCTGCCATGCATCTGGTCACTCCCCCAACCTGTCCAGGTCACCCTGCATTCTCATAGCATCCTCCTCACAGTTCACACTGCCACCCAGCTTTGTGTCATCTGCAAATTTGCTAATGTTACTTTGAATCCCTTCATCCAAATCATTCATGTATATTGTAAATAGCTGCGGTCCCAGCAATGAGCCCAGTGGTACCCTACTAGTCACTGCCTACCATTCTGAAAGGGACCCATTAATCCCAAATCTTTGTTTCCTGTCTGCCAACCAATTTTCTATCCATGTCAGCACTCTACCCCAATGCCATGTGCCAAAATTTGGCCCACTAATCTCCTATGTGGGATCTTATCAAATGCTTTCTGAAAGTCTAGGTACACTACATCCACTGGCTCTCCCTTGTCCATTTTTCTAGTTACATCCTCAAAAACTTCCAGAAGATCAGTCAAGCCTGATTTCCCCTTCGTAAATCCATGTTGACTCGGACTGATCCTCTTACTGCTATCCAAATATGCCGCTATTTAATTTTTTATAATTGACTCTAGCATCTTCCCCACCACTGATGTCAGACTAACTGGTCTATAATTCCCAGTTTTATCTCTCCCACCTTTCTTTAAAAGTGGGATAATATTAGCTACCCTCCAATCCACAGGAACTGATCCTGAATCTATAGAACATTTGGAAAATTATCACCAATGCGTCCACCATTTCTAGAGCCATTTCCTTAAGTACCCTGGGATGCAGACCATCAGGCCCTGGGGATTTATCAGCCTTCAGTCCCATCAGTCTATCCAACACCATTTCCTGCCTAATGTGGATTTCCTTCAGTTCCTCCGTCACCCCAGATCCTCTGGCCACTACTATATCAGGAAGATTGTTTGTGTCCTGCTTAGTGAAGACGGATCCAAAGTACCTGTTCAACTCATCTGCCATTTCCTTGTTCCCCATAATAAATGATGATTGAAGAGGCCCGGGTTCGATCCTGACTACGGATAATGCCTGTACGGAGTTTGTTCGTTCTTCCCGTGACCTGCATGGGTTTTCTCCGAGATCTTCAGTTTCCTTCCACTCTCTAAAGACGTACAGGTTTGTAGGTTAACTGGTTTGGTGTAAAATGTAAAATTGTTCTTATGTTATTAGAGTTATTATGCGGGGATCGCTGGTCGGTGCGGACTTGATGGGCCGAAGGGCCTGTTTTCACACTGTATCTCTAAACGAGACTAAATTAAAATTGCTAGAACTTGCAGGAAACTTGAAAAACAAGCCATAACATGAGTGAGACCCTCTCCACTCAAACGTAAACAAATGGACACCATTTTCAACATTGCTCACATCACTCCCTCTGATCCACTTATTGTTCACAATCCGAATTTATACATGAGATCACACTGGTTATTTATTAATCAATAGTGGCTGATCTAGCAGGGTGCCACAAACTAGTGGCGCACACAAACAAAACACCTCTAGACTTTAATCTGGGAACATATGTTTGAAATGTACACAAGCTTCTAGAAGAAGGAATGGTTCTTAATTTTGCAAATTAAAAAAGTTATGGAATAAGGCATGAAAGACGGGTTTTATTTGATCTTACCGTGGGTGGAATTTTAAAGCTTAACATATCAGGAGACAATAATACTCCAAGGATACTTCATACTCTTGAGATGAAAGTCCAAGAAAAGTCGATAAGCTTAGCAACTTAGTGTCAAAGAGTTAGGAGAGTTTATTACTTGCTCGTCAAAGAAATTTAGCTGTAAGTTAATTCTGGTAATTTACGTCAGAATGATTAAAGAGTGATTTTGTTAAACTGAAACCTGGAGCAAAGAGACCTTGTGAGTAGTGCAGGAAGGAATGGCAGATGCTGGTTTCAACCAAAGATAGACACAAAAAGCTGGAGTAACGCAGAGGGACAGGCGGCATCTCTGGAGAGAAGGAATGGGTGATGTTTCAGGTCGAGACCCTTTTTCAGACTAGAGTTAGGGGAAATGGAAATGAGAGATATAGACGGTGATGGAGAGAGATATAGAACAAATTAATGAAAGATATGTAAAAAGTAACCGATAATAAAGGAAACAGGCCATTGTTAGGCGAGAATGAGAACCTAGTGCAACTTGGGTGGTGGAGGGATGGAGAGAGAGGGAATACAATACTTACTTGAAGTTAGTGAAATTAATATTCATACCATTAGGTTGTAAGAGCCAGAGGTGCCTGACATGTTTATAAATCATTAATTTTTGTACTGAAAGATGTAGTTCATAACTTCTTTAATTCCTGTTTATAGACGAGCTCTTAGAAATGAACTGGAGGACTGGAGTGCGGCCAATGTGGTACCAAACTCAAAAGCCGTAACTATGCTCAACGAGCAGCATAGAATTGTTTGAGGAGGGAACATGCATGGTCGATGAAGAAAATACCATGGAAGTAGTGTACATGGACTTTACAAAATGTTTTGACAGGAAAATTACTGAAGATTATATCAAAACAACAAATATAATTAATTCCTTAGAAGGCCAAAGAAAATGTAAAAGCTTTAGTGATAAGGTGGGGAAAATGGGATAAATGTGACAGAATTCACAGTTGGTAATTAGCAGCACTGCATTTCAGTAGAAAATAACATCAGTGATTATACTTTGAGTGGAGGTAAGATTGATGCTGTAGAATAGCAACACGACTTAGGATACGGTTTCAAAGAACATTAAAAGCAGCTCCTCATATTGATAAGGCTGTGAAAAGAAGCTATTACAATCTAGGCTCTATCTCAAGAGGAATAGAATATAAAGCCAAGAGGTAGAGATAAGCTATTATAAAACCTTAATAAAACTTCACTTAAAGTACTGTCTGCTGTTTTGGGTCCGACATTATAGGAAGTATAGTGAAGCTTTAGAGAATATGCAACATAGATTCATGAGGATACTGCTGGAATAACGAAATATAAATATGAGGAAAGAACTGCAAGCTGGGCCTTATGTGGAGTAATGTGGGATGGTATTATAAAAATGTCCAGATTTGAAAGAGTACAAGGGAATTTTTCCAGTACTCAAAAGACCACAGGTACGGTACAAACGCTATGGGGAAGAAGAATAGGGGAGACTTCTTTTGCATTACATATATAAGGAGCAGGATAAATCATTTCCAGGATTAATGGTTGAGCCAGAAACTATGACAGGTTTCTAGACAGAACATTTACAGAACTGAAGAAGGGTTTTGGCCCGAAACGTTGCCTATTTCCTTCGCTCCATAGATGCTGCTGCACCCGCTGAGTTTCTCCAGCACTTTTGTCTACATTTCCAGCATCTGCAGTTCCTTAAACATTTACATTGACTTGTTGCGTCAATTCGCCTGTTTCTAAAGTGCAACTTCTGTGAAGCTTTAATATGCATCTGACCATTTGGATGATAAATATGCGTGTACATTTGGATGGTAAATATGAGTGTATATTTGCAGATGATGAATTCATCCAAAAATATTTAAAATATTGACAACCAACATTTGCCTAACAGGATGATGGCCCGGTCTCGAGTTGAATGAACAATCAAGATGAGATTTCCTGATCTTTAACAAAAATGAGAGGAATATTAAGGTACTGTGGCATAAAAGACCAATAAAATTGGATGTTAAAAATGGTGGTTAACCTAGGAGGTAGAATTATCAGACGTGGTCTGCATTTATAGAATTACTACAAAGATAGGGTGCAGGAGTACCTCGGGCCTTGGTAGGGGGGGGGGTTGGAAAACTATCGAGTTGGTGGATTCCTTTTGCGTGATATAAATAACATAGTAACTGGCTTTTTTTTTTCTTTTTCTTTTCATTTTCCTTTTCTTTTTTTAGGGTCTATCTCTGAACCCCCTTTTCTCTAATTCTTTGACCAAGGGTTTCTTCTCCCCTTTTGGCACGCTCTGTCACTCTCACAAATCTTTTCACCTACTTCACTCTCTTTCTTTCTATTCTTTTTCTTTAAAAAACATAAAAATATGGGGTACAATGATTGTAATAAATAAAATTTAAAAAAAACAAAAAACCTAGGAGGTAGAAAATATAGATATTTTGGTAACTGTCCACGTGATTAAAAATATATTCGCACTATAAATAAAAATCGTCGATGTGACTAATGTCGGGAGGTGAAAACCTTGTGTGAGGAAAAGACATCAAGTAAAGATTTAACTCTCTTGCACGGCAATTGATTGGAGAGTTCTACTTCACATTCTCCTTCGGTCCATGCTATTTTATTTTTAGTTTAGTTTAGAGATACAGGCCCTTCGGCCAACTGAGTCCGCGCAGACCAGCGATCACCCCACACATTAACACTATCCTACACCCACTGGGGACTATTTACACATACACCCAACCAATTAACCTACAAACCTGTACGTGTGGGAGGAAACAGAAGATCCCAGAGAAAGCCCACACGGTCACGGGGAGCACGTGCAAACTCCATACAGATAGCGCCCATAGTCGGGATCGAACCCGGCTCTCAGGCGCTGCAAACGCTTTAAGGCAGCAACTCTACCGCTGCGCCACCATGGGTTTATGTGGGTGGAGTTTCGAACTGGGGAGCATTCTCTCCGGATAAGGAGTCAGCTACCTTAGAATGGGAGGAGGAGTAAGTTCTTCACACACTGAACGTCGTTGCTTGGTTTACTAGCTGAGGCAGTATTGTCATTAGTTTATTTAAGGCTAAAATGATCAGGTTTCTGGACTACAGCGGAATCTAGGGTTATGGAGATTGGGCAGAGATCAGATCAGCTGTGATATTACGTGATATTAGTTGACTTAGCAAAAATTCTCAATAGCCCGTGTGATCTATTCATGCCCTTTTTACTTATTTCATAGGTTCTTCTTTAAAATTCACTTCCAATGAAATATTCCGACTCCTTGCTTCTGTGCACACTTGTTTAAAGTGTGAACAGCTGGAAGCCTCTAGCTGCAAGTTAATTGCCAAGATGCTCTGACCAATATGGGTCGATATCAAGCAAATTGTTGAAGAAATAACATGTCATTCACTAATATTACATTCAATTCAAATCACCGAGGGGTGTGACATATGTTCAAGTGCCATTCATTAATATATCTTGGAGTTATGAAAACAGAAAACGCTGGAACAACTCAATAGTATCTCTGGATTTTTTTCCGTACCCATTTGAGGGATCTTAAGATTCTAATATTTACATACAAAATAATTTGAAATATGAGGAGATGATGTATTATGATTTAACTTCAGAATATGGGAAACACAGCAATGTTTACCTCAAGTGAAAAAAACGGTAAATGCAGGAAACACGCAGCAAATCAGGCATTGGTGGAAGAATAAATATATTTAATATTCAGATCCAATGTCAAAGTGGTCATACACGGCAGTTTCGCCAACAGCCTGTCTCGTCCCTTTCTTCTCAGTGTTTTTAGTCTGTTTTTACTTGTATGTTTTAGTGTAGTTTTATGCTTTGTGTACTTTTAGTTTTTGTATTATGTGGGGGTTGGGGGGGGGGGGGGGGGAATCTTTTTTTATCTCTTCCCTCCACCGAGATGTGACTTTTTTCATATCGTATCTCCGTCTGCACTGCAGCCTTAACATCGTGGAGGTGGCAGCCCCTTTGTTAGGGGTCGACTTCAGGAGCTCCAACCGCAGGCCTGCCCCAAACACAGGAGCTTCGATCGCCCCGCCTGCAGAAGTTTTGATTGCCCCGACTACAGATTTTACGATCACCTCGACCGCGGGCGCTTTGATCGCCCTGACTACAGATGTTTTGATTGCCCCGACGGGGGAAAAGGAGGAAGAAGGCAAGTCATTTGCCTTCCATCACAGTGGGGAACGTGAGGTCGCGAAAAGCAAGATGGCCGCCTGCACTGGTGAGGATTTGGACGAAGTGCCGTGAGTGCAGTGATCTCGGTGTCTTGGCGGGGACATGGTTCCATGAGAACATCCCGGAGTCTACTGCGAGTGTGGACGGCTTTCTGACTGTTCGATAACTCGTGCCTGCCTTCTCCCCATATCCCTTGACTCCACTAGCCCCTAGAGCTCTATCCAACTCTTTCTTAAATCCTTCTTATCCCTACTGTCTACCCTCAGCTTTCACCACTGCCAAAGAAACAAGCTCCATCTGCACAGTTCACAATGTATGGACATTGATTTTTCCTTCTCACGTGACCCTTATCTCCATTGTTCCAACGCATAAAGGCCCTGTCCCACTTTCCCGAGATACTCACGAACTCTCCCGGGTTTTCCCCTTGATTCGAACTCAGGGAATGTCGGGTAATGTCGGTAGCGAGTCCGTAGAAGTCCGTAGGAGTCCGTAGATGTTTCGTAGCGGCTCGTTATGCCAGCCGTAGGAACTCGGGGCATCAGGTAAGTCAGGACGTTTTTTCAACATATTGAAAAATGTCCACGAGTTAAAAGAAATAGCCCGAGTGCCTACGAACGGCTATTACCGTAATTCTCTGAGTTAGAATCAAGGAGAAAACTAGGGAGAGTTCGTGAGTAACTCGGGAAAGTGGGACAGGGCCTTTACGCAGAATGACCTCATTCACACTGCCACTTGAACTCATTTGGCCTCATTTTATCGGATATATTCCCTTTGTTCTGCCCGCCCCTCCCCCACATTCTCTGCTACAGGAAACACACTTGCTCCTCTCTTTCTTCGTTCGAACAAAAGAACTCGGACGTGAAACGTTAACTCTGTCTCCCGCCACCGATCCTGCATTTTTAATATAGTAATCAGATATCCAAAATCTGCAATTTTTTTCCAATTTTCTTGCCCTGAATTTTACTGTATTTGCCAAGAGTTAATCTTTATAATAGAAGTAAAGATATTTACAAAATCACAAAACCATTTGAAAAATAGCTCAGGAGCTGCACACTAGTAACAGTCGAGTGCAGATCTCCTTACACAGGAACTAATTTGTTGCACTCTTACTGATCAAAAGTCAAATAAAAGGCTACTGCATCAAAACAAAACCTGTACATTCTTGATAGTAAATTAGTTTAATAGCAATTTAAACAATGGATATAGTCTGAAATATTTTGAATAACTGTGGTGCAATGTCTGCCATTGGATGTAATGACTGTATCTAGATCATGAAAGGAGACTGCATCCCCCTTCCTTGTAAATGTTAATCCACAGAATATTCTTCAATATATATCTCTTCCATTTGCAGGAACGGTCTTCCCCTGGTGCAATTGCAGAACCTGCAGCAAGTGCTTCCTTTAAGCCTACTGACTTAGTCGGAGCTGAAGGTCGCGGCTACAACTCAGGAAGTTGTTTCCCAACACACCTTCCTGCAGCCTGAATCCTGACAGCTGGAGACAGCTCACGAAGCCTCGCTTAACAATCTGGTTCCGAAAGTAAGACACTAATCTTGGTGAGTTTGTAGAGCTTTGCAAATATTTCCCCATTGATACCGTGCAAGAAATTGTTTGAGTTTACCTAACGCCGAGAAAAATTATAGGTTCCAATTATTGTACTCAACTTTGCACTTTCCAATCATTCTTTGATTATTCCGAACTATCCTCATACAGTTAGATTTTGTACTGATACATTGACAGCTAAGTGATGCTTTACCTGGCTTCCCATCTCATTGTACTGCGGAACAAGCAAATGCCTGACCTGAACCCACAAAGCATTTACTCTGATCTCTTCAACTCTTTTTGTTTCTATTCCCTAAATACATATTCATGTCCTATGGCCTTCTACCACCCATCTCTTTTGTCATTCTTACAATACCTACTCATAATCATTATATAAGACTTGTATCTTATCGAAGCTTCTCGTACCTGGCTATGTACAGTATTTCTGTGCCTGGGACAAAAATAACATTGACCAGACAAATTGTAAAGAATACAAATTACAAAAATTCAGGACAAATACCTGGTAATATTAATCCTGTGAAACAAAAACATTATAAGCTTCATGTATTAAAAAGAACTGCAGATGTTGGTTTACATCAAAGATAGACAGAAAATGCTGGAGTTATTGTGGGACAGGCAGCATCTCTGGAGAACATGGATAGGTGACATTTCGGGTCCAGGTCCTTCATATTAGCTTCATATTTGGCAAAGATTTTTTAGCTGCATGTGTAATCTATGTTTGGGTCTATTAGAAGGTTATGTACACCATTCAATTAAGCTTTGAATAACTGAGACAAGGATGGTTTGAATGACTAAACAAAATTTATAAACTTCACAATGAAAACTAAATTTCTTCATAATATGTTGGTAGTATTGTTCTTAAAGCAAATTAAATTGTGAAAAGTGTAGGAATGAGGTAAAGATAATATTTTTTGTATTTCCTTACAATATGCAGGAATCACTGACAAAGCTAATATTTACCGCACATTCTTAATCCCCTTGAGAAGGTGGCGATGAACATACTGATAATCCACTTAAAAACCTGTGGATTAAGAATATGTACGATAATAAGTATTGTTCATCAAATACATTTTTGTTATGTGGGTACAGTCAAGATATTCTCCTTTAAAAATGCATTTTGTTTATTTTTATAACTCAGTCATTTAAGATGGTGAAGCCAGAGGGTAAGAATAGACTAATGGGCCTGGCCCACTTATGCCAGTTTATGGGCGGCTACAGGCGACTGCCGCAAAATCTTCAACATGTTGAACATTTTCCGGCGACAGTGGCGACAATTTTTGCAGTTGTAGGTTGACTTAGGTGTGTCGTAGGTTGTCGCCAGGAGTCACATGCGAATTCCATTGAAACTAGTCCCTGGCAGTCGCCTAAAGAGTCGCCTAAGTGGGGCTGGTCCTTTAAGATGTTCCCCTTTTTCAGGCGCTAACAAACTTTCCACCCCCCACCCTTTACAACACGTTTTGATGCTGGGTGCTCATCATCTTTCAGAACCCTACCTGTGGTAATTGTGCCTTTGTGGTAATTTCTCCCATTCACTCATTGACCAGATAACCTTGTTTAGAGTTTATACCCATGGTCATCTGGCTTGAGCCTATCAGTGAGATCTCCCTCCCTCATGCTCCCTAACTGTTTTACAATCTTCTTTTGTCTCTTTTTTTAGTTAGTGATGAAAGGTTACCAACATCGTGTCTGTTCCTTTTCCTTTGGGTGTGTTTCTTTTCCCACAGAGGCAGCCTGACTTGCGGTGCATTTCCATAATATGTTTTTCTTCAATCCAGCATCGGTAGTTTTCTATTTAATTTTAATTGGAAACTTATTCATGACAATGTTCTCTTCGGCATTGTAATACCACCATTAATGTCTTTAATTAAAATAACCAAAAATATGAAACTGAGCTAAAGCAGAGCAGATTACAAGTGCCTAATGAGTCTTATTAGTGTTTTAAATTGTCTATTGTGTAAGTGGTATCACCAGAATTTCCAAAGGACGACGGAGGTTGTATTTTGGATTGTTTTCCATGGGGAGGATCAGTATTGTTTTGAATTGATAGGTTTGTAAATACAACAGTTAATCTCTTCTTAAACAGGTTAATTTTATGAAGTAGACCTGGTAACAACATATTACAAATCATTACACTGAATTCCACCTCAATAGCAATTGACTTGTCTCTTCATTCTCAACACTGCTCAGCAGCATAGAGAGTGGTGAAAAGTTAAAGGATGCTAATTAATTTCTAACATCATTTACTTAGGTTTTCAGTGTTAACTAGCTCTTTATGATTTATAAGCAGAGCACTTTGAAATAATATCCAATCCTATAAAAATGTAATTGAACAAAAATATCAAACACAGGCACGGCCCAGGCACATGAGCGGCACGGTGGCGCAGTGGTATAGTAGCTGCCTTCCAGCACTTACAGCGCCAGAGACCCGGGTTCGATCCCGACTACGGGTGCTTGTCTGTACGGAGTTTGTACGTTCTCCCCATGACATGTGTGGGTTTTCTCCCACGCTCCAAAGACGTACATGTTTGGAGGTTATTTGCCGTGGTATAAATTTAAATGTTCCCTAGTGTGCGTGCAGG
The DNA here is from genome assembly GCA_963514005.1 of Raja brachyura. Next base: position 42,614,934 of record OY740797.1, on the reverse strand, counting down.
GATCGCAGGTTGCCACGGACCCGATGGGTCGAAGGGCCTGTTTCCGCATTGTATGTCTAAAACTAAAAACTAAGCCTAAGAATATTGAATTGTAGTTCACCTTGTTGCTAAAAATGTTGTGAATATGTTTGTTTTTCAAAATTTGTAGTAATCAATTTTAATATTGCTGCTTTTAATTACTTGATTGAATAAGTATTTCAGCATGTTATTTTACACAGAAAGAATACATTCAAATATATTATCTTCAGATTGCTGCCCAGTTCCAAGGTTAAGATGAATTGGTGTTTTCTGACCCTTTCTACTGTATGAATCTCTGATCCCAAATCCCAGAAACCTCAAATGTAGTATCTTATTACATTTGGGAAATCAATAATAGTTACAATTCATTCATCAGGATAGGAACAAAATGCACCTTTTGATGAGCAATTTCCAAAAATATAACCAATTGAACATATATTTGTCGTGAACGTCAGGAAGCAAAAGTAATTTTGCAAACAGACAATTTTCAGATTTTTTGGTTTCTTCCCCTACCATACTCTACTGCAGTCCCACTTCTTCCACTGCTTGCAGCCAACAGATTGGGCTCGGGATGCGTCTACAACAAATAACTTTTTTTTAATATGTGGACAGGTCATTAGTCTGATCATTAGATACTGGCCCTTTGGGTTTTCATTCAACTCTGCTGTTTTTGGAAACTCTCAAAGCTCTGCCATGTTAGACTGGAAAAATCTATCCTTTCAAATGTGTTGCTGGTCAGAGCAGAACCAAAATACTTAGGAGTTTTAGGATGGAATAACACAAATATATTTTGCATTTGGTTGGGTTTTTTTTAAACCTCCAGCTGTTCCACCAAAGTGAACAAACTACTTCATAGGGGGGAGCACATGGTCAGAAAACTGAACAAACTTTTAGACTCAAAATAAATATTCAAGATTATCCAAAAAGTTGTCAAGATGGAAAATGAGATCTCGTATATTATGTTCAATTATTTTACAATTGATCAAACATTCACTAAGGTGCATGTATTATTCATTGAGTTTGTAAAGCAATGAAAAATGCGAAAAACGACTCATAGATTTCTCACATTAATCCTTTGTTCCCATATTTATTACTTGCGCAATAGACATCTGATTCTGCCTGATAGTTTTTTCTTAATTTAAAGCTCAATAAATTACAAATTGCTTTATGCGAACATGTTATGTTAACGTTCTTATTAAACATCTAAATATTCTGCGCAAGAAAATAGGCTCCTCGCCATGTTATCTTTGCACATGACTTTAATCAAGACTTTAAATGTATTAATCTGTGATCATTAAATATTAGGAAAATCCTTTATTCCCCAAATGGTGCCAGTGGCATTAGCAGAATATGAGCGTTCCGAGCAGAAATGTAGCTCATTCCTTCCTAGTTGAAAGATTGATTTATGTAAAATGTGTGACTTATCAATTAAAAATCACATTTTTATCCTGGCCCATTAGTTTGACACGTTAGTACGCCACTGAGTGGGAAGCATAACACGTTGGATGCCATTGGATATGGAAACCAGTTCCATAAACTTAGTAAAATAGCCAAACCATTATCCTACAAATCACTGTATTAGATGTGAAACATCAAACATCTATGAATGTTGGTTATCAATTTTATATATTAAAGCACCATTTGTATCTTTGCTATATTTTCAGCTCCCTTCTTGAATGTTTAGTTTAGTTAGTTTAGTTTAGTGATACGGCAAGGAAACAGGCCCTTTGGCCCACTGAGCCCACGCCGACCATCGATCACCCGTTCAAACTAGCTCTTTATACGTTATACAACGTTTGCATCCAATCCCTGTATACTGGGGGCAATTTGCAGAGGCCAATTAACCTACAAGCCCGCACGCCTTTGGGATATGGGAGGAAATTGGAGGAAATTGGAGCACCCAGAGGAAACCCATACAGTCGCAGGGAGAATGTGCAGACCACACAGACAGCAGCCCAGGTCAGGATCAAACCCAGGTCTCTGGCTCTGTGCGGCAGCAGTCTACCAGCTGTGCCACTGGGGCAGTGTAATTTTGAAAGGCCTTACTGTAATAACCTTCATTCACATCTTTCTCCCTTGTAGCACTGTTGTTTTATGAAATAATTAGTCAAAATTATAAAGCACCAGAAATATGAGTTTTAATTTATACTTTCTACTGTACTTAAGAGTTACTCAAATACATGGTCCTACCATTTAATTTTTATTCTGCATCTGTAGAAAATGTGTTTAAAAACACTATAATTTCAAATGTGACAAACCACACTTTCACAAACAAATAGTCGAGGGATCCTACATTCCCGTAAAAAAAAAGGGAGGGGATTCTCTCTTTGCAGATTGTTAGCGCTGTAGTGTTTTGGAACTGTTAAATTAATGTCAATGACAATTTACAAACGTTTTCATTGTTCCATAACGATGCTGCACAACTAAAGCTATTATAATTTATTTACTATTTTAAATATAACCTTCTTCCTGATTATATTATTCCTTCAATGTACACTTTTAAATGGAGTTGATCAACGAAGCCAGTTGACTTAGACGATGAAGGAATTAGTTACTGACTTCAGTAAACGAGGTGATGTATATCATCAGGTCAGCGCATGGTACTGATGTGGAGAAGGTCAAGAGCTTCAAGTTACTTCCTCAGTAGACTAAGGAAGTTCGACATGTTTTGTTTAGTTTAGAGGTTCAGTGCAGAAGCAGGCCCTTCGGCCCACCGAGTCCGTGCCAACGAGCGATCCCCGCACACATCAGCACTATCCTACACACACTAAGGACAATTTATACATACACCAAGCCAAATACCCTCCATCCCTGTACGTCTTTGGAGTGTGGGAGGGAACCGAAGATCTTGGAGAAAACCCACACGGTCACGGGGAGACCGTAAAATTCCGTATAGACAGCACCCGTGGTCGGAATCGAAAACGGTGCTGCATGTGTTCAAGTTCAAGTTACATTTATTGTCACATGTACTAATTGGTGCAGTGAGATTTGAGTTACCATACAGCCATGAATAAAAAAATAACACAATATACAATAGAATTGAACATAAACATCCCCACACAGCTCAATCAACGTTTCCCACTGTGAGGGAAGGCAATAAAGTTCAGTCATCTTCCTCTTGCTCACCCGTGGTGAGTCCTCTGCAGTCGCCGCTACGGCGGCCCGATGTTCAGGCCCTATCGCCGGGATGATCGGAGCTCCGGCATAAGAACGGAAGAACACACTCAGCGGCTTGGAGTATCCGAATCAGCCACTTCTTACTGGAGACCACGGCACCCGAAGTCCACAGGCTGAGCTGGGCAGAGATTCAACACTGGCGACCCTCGGCAAAAGACCCCAGGACTCCGCGATGTTGAAGTCAGCACCAATCACTCTTACCAATTTCTACAGATGCATGGTAGATAGCATGCTCTTGGGAAGCATCACAAGTTGGTTTGGCAACATCTCTGTCCAAGACTACAAAAAATGCAGAAAGCTGTAGATGTCCTCCAGTCTATTACACAAACCAGCCTCCCTTGCACCAATCTCTTCCACACTTCGATTTTCCTGCACCTGCAGTTCCTTTTTGACCATTTCATCCACACTGTACATTGCCATGGGAAAGCAACTAACATAATCAAGGACTTTTTACACCCCAGTCATTCCCTCTTCTCCCCTCACCCAGGTACAAAAGCTCAAAAGCACTTTCCACCAAATACAGGAACAGCAGCTTGCCCACTATTATTAAACTACCGGCTACTCTCGTAAGCTAAGGGTGTGCCCTGATCTTCCAACCCAGCTCATTGCGACCTTTGCATTTTTAAACACTGGGTGGTTAGTCATAGAAATAAATCAAAAATTATCCTATTGGAGACAATAAGCTTTCTAATTGGTGCAGGGACAGGCATTTGGGGTCAGATCATAGGATTAGAGGCAGGAGATTGCATTTATCTCCTTGATTATGTTCCATGATGGTTGGGAACCTTGCAAATAATCTAACCCATTATAGTCCCCATGAAATCAGAACAATGGAACTCTCGACATTGCCACCATGGCAGCAGAGTTAAATGTTATTTCCTCTAATTTCCCTAGTCTCTGACGTACGCCACCACACATAAACCTTGCGCAGAAGCTAAATAAGTAATTTGGTCTACAATTCTACTCATGCTGTTCAGACAACTATGTTGGCATGGCAACTCGGCCCTAATTTCCCTCCCTTTTATGTCCCACATGATAGGGAGCCCTGTGGGGCAGAATATTGGAGCACAGACATACGACAGAGAATTAAACTGAGTTCCTAAATCATATGTTTAAGGAGTTGTTGACAGTCTCTTGTATGTGTTGTAAAAAAAACCTCACTGGCAAGGAGGTTGGTAAGTCATAAAAGGTTTATTTTCTACTCAGGTTTGTCACTGGATAAAGACACTCACACCACACCTATTGCCGCTTAATCTTTAATCCAGTTTTAATATTTACCTTGGGCTTTAGACTTATGAGATACAGCACAGAAAAAGGCCCTTCGGCCCACCGAGTCCAGGCCAAGCATCAATCACCCTGTACACTAGTACTATGCTACACACTAAGGAAATAATTTACATTTTTTTACCGGAGCCAATTAACCTACAAACCTGGACGTTTTTGGAGTGTGGGAGGAAACCGGAGCAGTCATAGGGAGAACATAAAAAGTCTATACAGGCAGCAGACATAGTCAGAATCAAACCTGGGTCTCTGGCCCTGTAAGGTAGCAACTTGTGGCACGTGCCGCCCCAAACAATATCCACAATGATATGGTGGAATAATATTGTACCAGTCTTACCAAATGTTTATTTTCAGATTTGGTTGTTAGAAAAACAGTGCTAATCTCATCCTGTTTTTTCACAAAACTTGCAAATTGTGAAGTAACAAATGTCTTCAAACATTTCTGTACTTCTCCTAATGGAGCCCACGATCACTGGTTGTACAAACAAACCATTGCGGGTGCAGGAAGGAACTGCAGATGCTGGTTTACACCGAAGATAGACACAAAATGCTGGAGTAACTCAGCGGGACAGGCAGCATCTCTGGTGAGAAGGGTGTCGACCCAAAACGTCACCCGTTCCTTCGCCTGTCCTGCTGTGTTACTCCAGCATTTTGTTTAAAACATTAAGGGTGCTGGAAATCAGGAACAAAAACACTAAATGGTGGATGTTCTTGCAGATCAGACAGCAAATGCAGAAGAAAGTCGAGTAACTTTCCGTTAGAACAATGACCTCTCAACAAGTGCTTTACATGGAGGGTGGCGAATGCCTGGAACTGTCCAGGTTGGTGGTGTAGATAGATATGATAGTGGAATTTAAGAGACATTTGGATAGATACTGTATATAGATATGCAGTACTTCTCCATGGATTGTCACCTTGTCGTGGTGGAGAAGCTTGTGTGGTCCTGAGATCCTGAGGTGTCGTCTGGAGCTATGCTCCTGGTAGGGCCACCCATGGCAGTAAGGTCAAGGGGGAGGTCTCTGACAAAGAGCAATCCAACCAAGACCTCAACGGTGGAACAGGCAGAGGACGATGGCTGACTTTAGTGGAGCGTCACAACGGCTGGGAAGGCGGATGAAGGCTGCAGCAGAAAAGGGTCTCCAGTCGTCTTGGACTCCATGCCACTGGATCCTGACCCAGATCTGTCAAGGACCATGTGGTGGCTGTCTGTACATCAGTCTCCCCACGTTAAACAAAGTCACGCACAGGAGTCCTCCAACCCTGGAGACACCCATGGTCAGCCATGACCGAAGGTGGCCTAAGAAGATGGATATGCAGGGAATACAAGGATATGGATTACGTGCAGGCAGATAAGAGTTGGCTTTATGTTCAGCACTATGGTCGGCACAGACAATGTGGGCCGAAGGGACCGTTCTTGTGCTGTAACTATCTTCTATGGTAACACTAATGAAATGTCATCTATCAAAAGGATTAAGTCAATGAATATTTCCTCTATTCTCTGGTGTCTTTATTCTGCTGTTCGAGTTGCTGTATATTTGTCAGTTCAGTAGAAAAAGGGAGTAAAGGATGAGGTCTCAGAAAACGAAATAGTAAGCAGACTGAAGGTGTTAGCAAACTCAAGATATGGGGCCAGTGTAAAAAGCTAAAAGAGGCCTTAACCTGCTTTATTTCCAGTCAAACCAACCTTCATGAACAGAGAATCATGTTTGAATACTTCCTTTTCCCAATAGTTCCCCAGAAGTCTATTTTCTGTTTGGAGTGGGAGTGAGTGCTTTTATTCAGTCTCATGTCTTTGAGGGAAAAATACAAGTCAAAATTTGTGTTCTCGTTTCAAGTAGAGACTCCTCCTGGTGTTGAAATAGCACAAAGTTTCCCAACGAAGGAGATACATGTTGCTCCTTTATTTCCAGTAGTTACACATTTGGTGTTGCTGAGTGAATTGAGAGATGAGATTTTGAATCTAAGGTATATCTGCTTTTTGTTGACATTGCTATTGTCCGATTCTCCCTCTATCCAAAGCCCTTCCATCACCACCATAGCCCCATGCCTACAGACCCTTACACTTTGTCTCGATCTGCACAGTTTATTTGATATTTAGTTCGCAGAGCCTTTTTTTTTCTAATTACAATGTGGGAGGAGAAGTTTCTTGGTTTAAAAGGACAATTGAGTCAAATGCACAACGTGACGGGGATGTTTAACACAAAGGTGGATGCTGAAGGAATGCCAAGCCGATAATCGCTCCTACCAAGAGCAATTCAACCCACTCATGCAGTATGACTCTGTCACTCAGATTCTTCTTTGAGTGGTAGTCCTCACTGGCAAACCAGGTTAGTAACCCTTTCAATCCATGACGGCAACATTTCACTGCAAAAACGAAACTGGAGAAAATAATGGACACTTCCCTAAGCTGCGATCTCTTCTAATAAAAGATTTTATGCCTGTGCTTCAGATTCATTCTCTGCCATTTCTCTTTCCAGTTTAATTATAGATGTGACAAAACTTGCGAGGCGTCATGAACAGAGCATCGGAAAGTAATGGACTTCAAGGAGATATATTCACGTTGGTGAAATCGATAGGCTGATAACATTTTTAATCATTAGCTTTTAAATGTTACATTTCAGTCAGAAGAATGAGAGGAGGTGATATAAACTAGAGGGCACAATTCAAAAATAAAAGATATAACAATAGGGTGGGGTTTTTTTTAAAAACGGGTTGAAGAAGGTAGTCAAACCAGAAGATTGTGTAAAAGAACGTCAGGATAATTGGTTTTATGAAAAGAGGCACAAAGTACAAGTGACGGGGAGTCATAATGAATTGGTTTGGTGGCAACAAATATTGCATCTATTTCTGTGCTTCTTTCTTTAGGGAAAGTGTCACAGTTCTGGAAAGGGCGACAGAGAAAATTCACCAAGGATTTTTAAGATGAGGGCATTAAATACATGGGTTGACTGGAGAAACTGAGTTTGTTTCATTTGGAACACTGACGTACACAAGCACATATTTAAAACTGTGAAGGGTGTATACAGAATGGATAGACAGTTTCCGTTCCCAATGGCAGAGGGATCAAGAACCAGGGAACATACCATGTAACCAATACTGACATAAGGATTTACTTTACATTGTCAATTGTTAAGTCCAGGAATGCACTTCCAGGAAGTCCCAGTGGAAGAAGATTCAGTTGTAGTGTTCAAACGATAGCTGGATAAGCATGTGAGAGGGGAGAATTTGCAGGGTTGTTGAAGAGGGAGGAGGCATGAACGTAGATGGATTTCTCTCACGCTGAGCTAGTACAGAGTTGATAGGCTGAATGGCATCTTTCTGCACTACAACCAGTCTGTGATTTCCTGAGTTCAATATTTTACATAGAACATACCACTGAAGTTAAATATGACACATGGAATTTATATATTTTATTTATCTATTATTATTTATTAGCACATTAAGTGATTAGAACTAAATTTGGAATATCAATCCAAGAACACAGAGAGATACAGCTAAATCTTTAACTGAAAATAATAGTACAGGATTTGTTGGATATCCTGATTTGACTTAAATTTCCTTTAGCTGTATAGTTTATACTGCTATTTAATTTTATAACTCGATTTAATTTTCATAGCTTAAGAAAATAGTTTGGATAAAATTTTAAATTTTGTCTATAAAAGAACAGTTTTTGAATACTTCTGGTTTTCAAATCATCGCTTCAATATTACAGTCTTATTACAGTGAAATTAAACGTGGGAATCATATTTTTCACCATTAATCCTACCAGAAGATTCTGTAATTTCTGGGAAGAAATAGTTTCCAAAGAATTTCCATCCTCTGCTCAAATGCTCAAAAATACCTTCTGTCCTTGAGCTAGGAGCCAAACCGTTACAACTAATTATCAACTTTAATATCTATCTTGCCACTTACAAATATTTGTTATTCGAATAGAAATGCTGTCATTTCTCTATAAAGAAGGTTCTCCAATGGAACCCAGGAAAATGTAAGCTTTAAAACATGCAATTTCTGAGTGTTCATTCAATAATTACAGAACAGAAATCAAATTGGTCTGAAAGGTCCTACACATAGCTTGATGGTTTTTAAGCATTACATAATCAATGGTGAGTGCAAAATTGATGTTGGATCCAATCAGTGTGCATGAACTGCTCCCGAACAGTAAGTATCGGCAAGCATTGAGCATATAGAGTGGGTACAGGTGACATCAATCCTCACGCAATGATGAGAAGATGTTCCATTGTGAAGTTAGTTAGGGGCTTGTTGGGGAGTTTTGGAAATAGAGCTGATTTATTCCATAGAGCAGAAGACTACAGCTTGCACCTGAACTGAGCCCAGACAAACTTGACAATGGATGGGTTGAATATACATGCCCATCACTGCACCTTATGCATGTCAGGGTGATTCTGATTAGCATTCCTGCACAGCTCTTCTGTTCTTGATAAATGGCAGGATTAAATGTCCTCTTCTCTGTTGTTTTTAGCGTATAACCATGCAGATGGGGCATCGCATTAAATTATAAATCATTGCACTTGGGTTGGGTGCAGATTGGCTTTGACTGGGTCAGCATTGACTCCAGTTTTAATTTTATACCCAGGCAGCTACAAATGGTGCGGTGAGATTGGGCAAAGGCTGGGGCTCGAGTAACTAATTGTCATGGGAGCCTCATTTATTGTCCTGCTGTGTTGAGGGCAGGATGCAAGAAGCCAAAGACAAGGACAACGTGCCAGAGTCACCTGGAAGGAATGGTGCAGGGGGTGGTTCTGTTTAGGAGGTGGGTATTCTCTAATGTTTTAGAAGCCTCATCGCCCTCTGTAACTCTCTGAGTGCACCAGGACGCCAGCATTTTTCTGCAGCAGTGGTGACAGAGAGCCATTACCTGTGTAGCTCAGAGATTCAGTCGCACGGCCACACATTGATGATCTGTTCACTATAAGACAGCACACTGTGCCTGCAATTTTCCTGCCGTAATGTCCATCTCCCCTGAGAACCTTATGTCTATCCCTGATCATTTCTGAGGCCCACCAACTGACTAAATTCTGCACGGGTTAGCTATGTGCCTGCTGCCGTAACTGTGCTACTGCCTGCCCCGTCTCTGCTGCATTATAATGTCCAGCAGTGGGTGAATTCAGTGCTCACTTCCTCTTTAAGGGGTCTGGGCATAACATCAGTTAACACTGGTGATTTTTCAGTGACTGCAGGCAACTCCTGAACCCACATTAATGGAGGAGACATTGCAATCAGTGACACCAAAGAGCACAACGATGCATAGGTCGGGCATGGAAAAATCACACACATCACCATTTTAAACACTTTTTTCATCGGCTTATGAATTTCAAGACCGCTGTTTCTGTGATACTTTAAAGCAGATTGTTTAAACTCATATTCAGGGCTGTTTGGTAGCTCAAAAATATAAGGAGCTGAATTATTAACTGTATAAACAGCATTTAAATGTACGTTAATATCTTGGTGTAACTTAACCCAGACGTCTCTTTAAGTTCATTATTTCCATTGATGTCACCTGCATTCACCACTGCAACAAATAAGTCAAAATACATATCATGAACCAAGTCAGGTATAAATGTGGTTTATCATACACATTCATTAGTGTTGAAACAATCTTTTTAAACATGACTCTTGCTGGTACGCATTGCTCTACAGAAGTCATGTCCAGGTTAGGATTATTTATGCTAAAAAAGGTCTAGGATTTTCCCTGTGTATTAGTGATTTCCACTATTTTGTCAAAATGGTAAATAGTCTGTTGAATTGAACACATGCCGCGAGTCAATTATTAATCTGAGGAATGCAACCAGTTCACAGGGCACTGCAAATCGTCATCCATCCTTCTTTCAATCAAAATCATCCTGAATCTTTTCCGTGTCTCCAGGCTTCATTCCAATCTTAATTTTAAAATTCCATTATAACTTGTAATTTAACCTGAAGTCTGACTTCATTGTCATCATTATTTGTAAATATCATACATCCTTCTTGAGTGTCTTGGTACAAAATAAATTGCTTCCGCTTCACACTACTACCAGCAAAGAATGTTACTAAATATTTCTAATTACTTTGCGCTTAACATATAATGTATTCCACAACAATACTGCACAATTAATACTTAGGAAAGTCTAAACTCGATGCTCCAATTGTCCCACTGGTACTTTTAAACATTTGTTCAGTATCATTTTCCAGGAATAATGCTGAAATAAGCTACTCTGGCCTCAACAATCATTTGAAATGGTAGAATTTCCAGTCATTTTACAAGCGTTATTCTATACTACCCCAGTCTATCAAGGTCACTGTGAGATTCACCTACAGTCTGCACTGAATGAATTCAACCTACCCACAGTTCATGTATAATTTAAACTCATCTTCTTCAGTATTACGATGCATTTGAAAAAAATACTTTATTACAACATATTGGCACAAACCAGCATGCATTATGCATCACATACTATGATTTTTGATTAACTATCAAAAATATAGAAGAATCTTTTAGACCATTGTATTCCTTTTAAACCGGCATAAATTTTACCTCTTTGGAAAGGATTAAAGGTCCTACAGTTTGAGTTCAAATCGGGCAAGTAAAATTGCCTTGCAATGATGGGCGGTGATTTTTTTTTCATTTGATTCGTCACTTAGAGTACTTAGCTGCCGTTTTTTCTTCAATTAACTTGGTTTAAAATTTCCTCCATTTATTAAATTTACAATTTCTATTGTGAAACGAATGCTATTATGACCAATAAAGAGAAAGCAAATATCAAACCGGTTTTTTTTCAACAATTTTTAATTAATAGCCTTATAATTGTTTCAGATATATGTGATGGTTATGAGCTGGCAAACAAAGAAAGTGAAATCCAAATGAGACTTTCTTTGTACTTTAGATTAAAATATTGCACTCAGATCCACCAACTGCAGCTTTTAAAAAGAGGAACAAGTTTTAAAAAAACATTGTGGAAGGGTATAATTATTCCATAACTCGATATTATAATGATTGCAAGGCAAAATATAAAATAATATTTTGTGGGGAATGAACTAATCTTATTTCTTAGAATCCATTGATCACCAAAAAATAATGTAAAGTATTTTTTTCTAAAGGCAATGTGCAGCTTCTCACCAAAACAGAGGTGCAAAATATCAGAAATTCCTGGTTAAAAAAGATGAGAGTTAAGATTGCATTTTCTATATTGATGTGAATCCCTTTTTCATTAGATAGATTGAATTATTTATTCCTGAACTTTTCCAATTGTAGCATCAGAAGGCAGTACACCTGATGTTTAAACATTAAGCACCTTAAGATCTGAACATTACATTTATGAATATTCTCATGTTTTGCTAAGCAGGGGCCCAGAAAATAATTACTTTTGAAAAATGAATGAAAACCCAAAGTCACTTCTGTTTGGATGATAATGACGGTGAGATATCTGAATATTATATCCCTTGTGACAAACAAATATATTTCACTTGGGTCTCAGTGAATGTTAATCTGTCACACTTAGATTGCAGAAAGGAAAATAGGCTGAGGTTCATTGTCAAGCAACAAACAAGACAATAACCTACATTACTTGAGACGCCATTTTGCAAAGCAAGCGGTGGCAATGTAGCAAAGCGGTTTTCGGGAAGACAAGATCCAATGCCAGAATTTATCTATGGGAAATGCAGCATACATCCTTTACACCCATTACAGTATTTATTTTACTACAGTGCCTGTAGTAAAATATTTTTGTATTATTTATATTATAACCTAAACAACCTATTATTTAGGCTACATTTATGCTGTGACTACCAAAGTATGCGTTAGCTTTAAACAAACTTTTCAGTGGTTTCTTTCTGCTCAGCGGGCTTCAAATGATTTTCGCAGAATCTACCTCAGGTTTGTTCACAAAGAAATTAGCTCCCGCTGCTAATAAAATCTCTGGGACAGAGAAGAATTGCAAACACAGCATTTCATTGAATGACTGCAAAGATTCATGTCAGACACTGCAAGAAAATCTACATGAAACTTCACATAGCAATTTAGGAAACCTCACATTGCAATTCATGAAAATAAAACACTGAATCCTGAAAAGTTAAGAGGTAAATTAATTTCTTCGTTTTCTCCCTTTCTTAACCAATATCATAGTTATTGATAATTATCTTTATATTGATATGTAAATGATGAATGTATCCCTTTTATTTTAATCATTTAGCAATTACAATATGAGATGAATTTTAAAAAGGCTAATTTAATTTGAAACAACACAAAAAATATATCAATTTCATTTTATGGAATGAATGTTTTCAAGCATTAAGAAATCATTGAATTTCTTGTGGAAGCCAAAATACATTTGAAGATTTTTCTTAAGTCCCAAAGCTGTGAAACACTTTAATTTGACCATGCACATCAAGTAAAATCACTTTTCTCCATGAATTTCTGACAGAGCACATATATTCTTGTTCATTTCTGAATCCATTTGTTTTAATCTCTAATTCTTTATATAAAAGCACAACATTAGAACGGATGAGATATGGCAAGATAATTTTAATCTTCTCTCGATCACTTTTGCTAACCTGATGATATTATTCAATAAAAAAAAAACTCACTTTCGACCTAAAATGAAAGAAAGAAAGGTATACACACACACACACACACACACACGCACACACACACACACACATATGGAGAGAGAAGGAGAGAGGGGGAGAGAGAGAGCGAGAAGGGGAGGGAGAGAGGGAGAGGGGGAGAGGGGGAGAGGGGGAGAGGGGGAGAGGGGGAGAGGGGGAGAGGGGGAGAGGGGGAGAGGGGGAGAGGGGGAGAGTGAAGGAGAGAGAGAGGGAGAGGGAGAGAGGGAGAGAGGGAGAGAGGGAGAGAGGGGGAAAGGGAGAGAGGGGGAGAGGGAAAGAGACAGGGGGAGAGAGAGGGGGAGAGAGAGGGGGAAAGAAATATGGCAGCACTTTTAGCTCTGAGAATCACATTTTCTGCCGATGGTATATGTGCTATAATCTGTAAACACAATTTAATCCATCAAAGAATCACCAGCAGCATATCAATCAAGCTTTCATCAACTTGTAAAAACAATATTTTGATTCAATCAGGCTCAAGACCAGCTGTTAAATATTTGGCACCCTATCATAATGCATGAGACACAAATTAATCCAGTGTCACTGCGCTGCACTATGGAAGCTACTGGAACAGTCAAATATTTACATGCCATCCCACATGGGCCACAAAGGAGGCTGGGGAAACAATGGCAAACAAATTAATATTTCAGCAATCAGCAGATTTCTTATTTTAGTGTGACAGAGCATATCATTTTCTGGCATCTTTGAATGTTATAGGAAGAGACCAGGGTTACTGCTAAGTGAGAATGTCCTGGTTTGATTTCATTGACACCTCTAGCTGCACTTTTTCTTTTTCCAGACTTCTTCTTAGGAAAAGGTGCTTCAGAACAAATAAATGCACATCGTGGATTACAAATTTTCCACACTTATGGGAGAAGAATATGAAATGTAATTAATATATTGTCACACAGAATAGAGCAAAAAAATGTAATCAAAATCATATGTGTTAAAGTAGTATTTGTCTGTGGAAACACAACCTTTAAATGTATCTATTTAATGCGGGTCCTCCGTAAAAGCAAAATCATATCTTAAAAGGAAAATTCAGTGATTTCATTGTTTCACTGAATATGATCTTGTTCTAATATATCCCACTAAAACCTGTTTCTTTTACTAACCGAGTGCAACGTAATTTTCGAAGGTGTGTCTGAACCATTAATCTTCTCATGATTATTGTATGCTGCTCCAGAAAATTGTAAAAGGTTACAACTAATTCTTAGTAAAAATACCCTCAATTTTATCCATTTGGTGGGCAATAAAATAAGATAAATAATTAAAAGAATTGTGAACCTTTTATCGTATATTTTATTTGATTTTAAACACAAAAAAGCTCCCATGGAATTTGTTGTGAATCTGTATTTAAAGGGTATACATATATAAAACGAGTTCTAAAGCTTAAATAATGGAATGAAAATAGAAGCAAAATTACTTAGACCGTTGTAATTGTATTTTCTTGAAATACCAGTTCGGAAATGTTTAATTTAATGTAGATTATTAGTCTATAGAGAAACAAAATGATTTCACTTTCAGTCAGAAGGTACAGTCTTTTGACCGTGCACATAATTTTCTGTGTGTGAGTAAATATATGGCAGTGTTCATACAAATACTCTGCATTGAAACATTAACATTTTACTGTATACTGTTTCTTCAAATTATCTTTGTACTTCACTATTTTCATGTTGTAATAATGGTTTCCAAAAATATCTTATGACAAAGATAATTCTAACAACAAACAAAAACACATCTGCACTTTATTAGACTGTCAGAAATTAAGTTCAAACTAGTTAACAAAATTGAAAATTATTAAATGATTGTGAGGGTCCAATTGTAGATTCTATTTATCAAAGCCATACTTCGTTAAATATTTTGTTTTGTAATAAAGCTTACTTGAACAAAATTCATTCATTATGGGTTGTAAAAATCTGTAAAGTAGTGTGATAATTTTACGTTATGAAACAATTTGAGTTTTAAAGGCTTTGTGATACATTTTAAATTATGCCACTCCTTGGGAGGAATTATTTCCTAAACGTGAATCAGGAATTAAAAAATATTATTAGGTCTTCAGTAATCAATTGCTTGTTAATATAGAATTCTAACATTAAACTGACACATAGACCATGAAGTATTATGAAAGACATTTCTAATTATTTGCTTTCGTTCTTATTTTTAATCAAAATGTATGTGAAACGTATTTGAATTCAAATGTGAAGGATATTAACAATCAGCTTTAATTTTAAACAGTTACATATGATGTGTTACTTTGATAACATGCACGACTGTTCAGAATTTGTCATTTCTTTGGAACGAAATGTTATGCAGTCCATTTTTAGATACAGCATCCCTATCCTTCATGGCAGCTCTAGAAAATACTAAAAATCCTTCCAAAATATTTGAAATTTCATAATACTTTTCAAATATTTTGACAGCTCTTTCTTTAATATTCCTTTCTCTTAATTTTGAAGTTTTTTTTTAAACCCATGTTATCAAATGACACCAGAAAATACGGATGAGTTTCAAGGAACTGATCTCTCATTGCCGGGAAGGGCATTGCTGCGGTTTGCTGTCTCCCAGGTTGTCATGTATTTATCTCATGTACAAGTGGATAGTTTGAACCACGCAGAAGACATAATATATATATATTCACTGATCCGATTCCCTTGAATTATCAACTTTGTGTCTCATATGTCGCATAATTTATAATTCATACATGCAAGCTGCCCAAAGTGCATTTGGATAATGTGATACTACCCTCACTTGAATAAAAAAACTTTGCTATAGACAGAGTTGTCTGATTGTGTGCCACTAAACATAGGAAAACCATCAATAAGGGATTAAATATGTATTCCTACAAAAAGTTTAATCACTTACAGTAAAGATCCATTTATCCAGTTCTTTTTGCTTGTTAACACGATGGCAGAACAAATTAAATAGTCAAGGTTTCTTATTGTTTCTTGACATTCAAACAACTAAGTTTATAATAAATGTACCAATACAAATTGTTCGAAATAAAATTGATTATTTAAAGGGGATATTTAAGCGTATATACCCAAAAGGTTTGGGATTTTCTTATTGAAAGGTAATATCTGGCATTGTTCAACTTTGAATTATATTCAAACAACAATTCAGCAGAGGGCTTCTAAAATGCTGAAAATCAAAAGACATATGCAGTGACGTTCGTTGCAATCATATTTCCACATTATGTTGCGTGGATTCACAACAGCCCAGGATATATTTGCAAGTTTTCAGCACAATCCCTTAACTAATTCATGATCAAAGTAAAAACTTTTTTTTTTAACCAAAGTAAAAAGAATGCTTTACAAATCAGGAATAATTATGAAATAGTTCAGAATGAATAAAGTGCCGGGACTGCACCAGCAGTATAATGGTGAATCTAAAATTCTTAATGAGTTACAAATTCCAAAAGAATAATTTCAAAGTAAAGGAGAAATTAAGTTTAAAAAAAAGGGGAGAATAAAGAGGGCAATGTTTAATGGAAAATAGATAATTGGCATGTGAAAGGAATATTTTTTGTTCTTATCCATGGTAAAACTGATTTATTTTTATACAAAACCCAGCTTGTTGAAAGAAAAGCTGAAGACGATTTTGAGGTTGCACACGAGATTTAACCTCAAAGGGTTTGACTCGTATTATATACTCAAATAATGTACATTAATTTTTGACAATACATAACCAAACATTCATCCTGGGTATGCATGGTCACACATTTTCACTTCTGCTGATTTAGCCTCCGGCTACAATAGACGTTCATTTGCACAGAGAATCCTACACTGTCATCCCAGTAAAATGAAGATAAACTAAATTAAAGCTGCAAGGAGATTTTGCCTTTACGAAAAACAAATGTTCAATATCTTGCATTATCATGCTTGCATCAATTTACTACAAAGAACAGTACAGTGGTCATTAAAATTATGTTTATTATTAACTCCTAAGACATTTCAAATAGGTATACTGCTTGTGATATGTCAGGAAATTAAACTACATCAAACTGTATAGATTTCTCATTTTGCAATCACATTCTAAATATCTTTTAAGCATAATTTTATGTCCGCAGTGGTCATGTCTTGAGTAATGCGGTCTTGCATCCTTTATTATTGCAGCTCTGATGGGGGTGAGGCTTATTTACATTTCAATAGGTGACTTGTCCAGGAACTGTTGATGGGCATCTGCACTGGGCTGCCACAATGCTGCACCCCAACAGCGATACATTATTATAATGCGGAAACACTAAGGCTGGTACACACAACAGTGCTTTATCAAAAACAGTAGGCATTCTAAGTTGGCCACGATTAAATCTAGACCTAAACCCTGAAGAGAACATTTAGGCAATTATGAGGAACAAAACAAAGCGGTGCTAAACATAACCCGCCAAAGGACTAGAGCTGGGAACAATGTGGTGCAGGATCCATTTTAGTGTCTCCTGTAGAGGTGGGAGGCTGCTAAACTTTATGTTGTGGTGAATAGAGAATTTACATACAGAATAATCAGTAGGGGTTCAATGATTTTGAAAATGTAAGATCAATTTATCACAAGCTCTCCAAAAATCACATTGCCAATGCAACGAGAGCCAGCGCTCAGCGTCACAACAAAAGAATGACATTTGCTGCTACGGACACAATTTGAGGTCATCACAAATCTTGACAACCAGACAATTCTCCTGCCACATATGAAGCGCTGAGAAAAGACGAGGAGTCTGCACACGGGCATCTGGAAATTTTGTGCAAGTCAAAATATTTCAGTTCTGTGCACTTATTCAGAAGACAGGTTTCCCTCCCTCCTGTGTGTCTGCTGGCTTTATCAATAACATCTGTAATTTTACCCTGTAGAATAATATGAAGGAATAATTAATTACTGGGACAAGGGCTTTTTTATCTAGTCATTTCCGAGACACAGCTCCTGAAGCAATGGCATAAAATATGACTTAAGTAAAAAAGATTAGTTAGTGTCAGCATCATTTTAAGTGATGCATTCCCACAGAAAATCTAACAGATATGACGGTAAGTATGCTTTAAATCTTGTCCTTCAAATTCTTTCAACTTTACTTTTCTCAATCTGGTTATGACATTTCTGACAAAAGTACTTCAGAAATCCACAACATTATTAAGCCTTTTTCATATATCAGTCACAACAGATGATACACTTCTGAGGTGGAACTTTAAGAATGCTTCATTGATTTAAACTTTTTTTTTACTCCCTCCGCCTAAAGTTTATTAATTTCCTGCATCATGCGTCTGCCTGGAATAGCAGACAGCTTCAGCCCAGGACATCTCCAGATCTATTGTCAACACTGCTTTGTAGGCACCGACGTGAGGTGTGCTTCTGCAGTGTGGGCCAGGGTTCCCAGCAGATTTAAAATGTTTTATAACTACATACTGCTCCATCTGGTGGCCTAACTAAACACAGGCAATACTCAACTATTGTGGAGCTTGACGTAAAATGACAGTCGAGACCAACATTTAAACACGGGCCTGCTGAAAGGGAGATTGGGGCTTTTCCACTTCGCAACCACCTGCTTGCACTCTGCACGTTTAAAGATCCGACAAAGAACTGAATTCATTACTTGAAGTAACAAGCAGTGATGAATTTCCCTAAGATAGCCTCTAACAACAATATTGCTCTGGATAAAATCCCTCAGTGAAAAGCAGGCATTCAACTTTTGGCTCTGCACAAAGCAAATGGATTATTGAAAACAATTGGCAATCAGAAACTTAGTATATTCACTTGTCTGTGAAGATTTGTGAATACAGTTGTTTTTTCTTTCTGATTCCTTGTTTGTAGTGTACTAAGCCACCAAGCAATTGCTCCATAGTTAGACGACTGGACTCCTGAACAGGAACTGTACATTTGAACACAACTCTCAGCTGATGCAGATACTCTAGAATCGTATTGAATCGAGTGTTCCTGTCTCAGGCAGGTCATCCCTGGGAAAGGAAGATTCACTTCTGCTAGGAGAAACCATGTTTACGTTCTACAAGAGAGTTCTCTTCGATCAACAAAAGGAATAACACCCACAAAAGAGACTGACACGTTAAACAACCTAACAGGGGAGGATTTTATTGTAGTGTAAGCACTGGAGGCTGGTAAATGGGTAAGCAGAGAACATGTGGAGCAAAATTAGAAAATAAATGCACAGATGGTCACAAAAGTGTTGGGTTTTCGATCTCCAAACAATGTATAAAGTACCTTTATTTTTTTTGTGGGGGGGGGCGCAAATACAAAATGAATGCAGAATTTGAACGCTTAATGCCTTCTTCATTTGCGGTTGAAAAAAAGAATAAATTGAATATTTCATAGTAATAAATTTAGAACAACCTTAATTTCAGAGCTGAAAGCTTCAGCTTTGTAGAAGCTGCACCCAGGGTCAAAAGAGCAGCAATGGAAATGCTTTATGTTGGATGCAAGATGTTGTTCGTCACTTATCTTTTTATTCAGCATTGTGTGCTATTTTTCCTGCAGCTTCCTTCAGCTTTTGTATTCTACTTTAGTAAGCACGCATTTTTTGATACCTCATACTGCGCATTCTTCTAGACATTCCCTGTTCAAAAACTTGTTTCTAATCCCAAATTGGACATAAGATGGTTTTATAGCAGGCATCAGAAAAGACCTGCTGTTCAAGAATAACTGCCTTCCACATACAAAAGGTTGCATTTGGCTAATAAATCCACTAATAATAAAAAGTGTTTGAAGAAAATGGTTTCAATCACAATGTTGCCAATTTAATACAATGGTTACGGAGATTTAACCATAATACCCAAACATTCAGAACTGTTCTACACAAGGGTAAAAGATCCCCTAAGTCATAGAAACACCCAGCAGTGGCCACATATAAAATTCTTTAAAATGCAAAAGATTTCCGAATATATATATCTGCTAAGATATTTGATAAAGTCGCCTTCATGACTGAGTATTAACATGTTTCATGCAAGTGATTCTGTGAACAAATAAATAATGTTAAATAGCTAAATAAAGATCTCAGATTAAATTTGCAGGCGAGGCTCGATATCTTCATTGGAACATAATCTACACTTTTGATGGAAAGTTTTGCTTTTCTCTTGCAAGTGTTCCACTCATAGTCTCAGAAGAGCAGATTAAGATTCCAGCCTATAAAGGCAAGCACATCCTGGTCACACCAGTCTATTTAACTGGCAACTTGCTAAATTATCATCAAGGGAGAAGAGTTAAAATTGGCCCATTGGGCAGCAGGACGAAGGCCGCAGACATCAACAGGATTAACAAGCTCATCAGGAAGGCTGGCTCCATCCTGGTGCGGGTGTTGGATTCATGGGAGGTGGTCTTGGACGGGAGGATGCTCCTCAAACTGCGGATCATCTTGGTCAATACACCTCACCCCCTCCATGACACACTGGTCAACCTGAGGAGCACCTTCCACAACAGACTGGTTCCACCAAGATGCAGTACAGAATGCTGCAGGAGATCCGTCTTCCCTGTGGCTATCAAACTGTACAACTCCTCCACCTTCTATTGTGGGGTAGACTGACTCCACCCCCCCCCCCCCCCCCCCCCCCCCCCCATTCTTTGCACATCCCCAATCCTTTCCACTCGTCACTTTAATTTCACCTTTCATGTTTCTTGTGTTTATGACTGTTGGCAGGTCAATTTCCCTCCTGGGATAAATAAAGTTCTATCGTATCGTGTCGTATCATATCGTGTCATTATTATCATGCCTCAAGTACGAAGGAAACGTTTCATTTTGCCCACTGTTGTCATGCCTCAAGTAATATAGCTCATCCAAATATTATGCCTAAACCCCATCCACACATCTGTCACATTAAACTACAATCAAGGCTTGTGTCCAATTCTAATTGCATTAGCCTCTGGATATAATCAGTTTTGTAAAATATTTTGCTTGATGAAAGAACAGCAGTACCTTGGAGCACATGAAACATAAGACATGAGACAGGACAACCTATATTGACATAGTAAAATGTATCTGATGTGAACCCTTGTTCAGAAAAGGTATCAATAAGGTAGGAAATTCCATAATCGAGTCCAAAGTTAAGAAAAGCACATGTCAAGTTATGTTACATGGATAATTAGTTCTAACTGGTTCATTTGCAGCCACAGATTTTTTTTCAGGGAACATCAATTAGCACACTGTGTTCCCCCAATCAGCTTTATGAGTAATGGTAATTTTGCCCGACACGTGGGAAGACATGGATGAAAGAATAGTTTTGTTTCCCCAATTTTCAAGGGCAAGGTGGAAAGCTTGAAAAATTGTGTAGCGATGAGATCAGGAATTTACCAAAAAAAGACTTAAATATTTGGCTGTGAAATGGCAGATGAAATTCAACACATGAAGGACACATCAGTGGATTAATTAATGGAGAGAGAAGAGTTCCTGTCGGAAAGAATACATACAAAATAACCAGAAATGTTATGGAAGGGCAGTACTGTGGCACAGCTGTCTGAGCTGTGCCCTTCCTGCTCCAGAGACCCGGGTTTGATCCTAATCTCGGGTGTTGCTTTTGTGGAGCTTGCACGATCTCCATGTGACCATGTTGGTTTTCCTCCGGGTGCTCCGGTTTTCTCCCGCATACCAAAGGCATGCGGATTTGTAGGATAATTATCCTTTGTAAAATTTCCCCAAATGTGTAAGGAGTGGATGAGAAAGTGGGATAACATAGAACTAGTGATCGATGATCACCATAGACCCAGTGGGCCGAAGGGCCTGCTTTCATGCTGTATATCTAAACTAAACTGTTGCCCTTTATCTGAAGAGAGCTGGAGTACATCAATGAATACATGACATCTCATTTCTTCAGATCACTTGCTAGTTGAGGTCTCTGACAATTGTCTGATACTCACTTTCCTCGTTCTTTTTTAACGCGGCACAAGAAATAAACACCAAGCAACATTTTATAAACCATTACTGATTTCAGCTCTTCAAAGCATTTATTCCACCCAGCTCCCCTTTGTCTCCATTCCATTTCCGTATGCCCAAGACCAGCAACCAGAAACTCCATGGCACATTAAGTTAGTTATGATCTCCTCTTAACAGCACCAAGTGGAATAGCACATAGCTTTAAAAATATATAAGAGGCAAAAGGGGTTGGCGTTGAAATAATATATTGTGCAGAAATAAGGAAATGTGGATGAAACAACACGTCAGGCAAGGATTGAGGTTATATACTGCCTCGTTCCCTCTCCAACTAACTATTAATTTTTGCCTTGGAATCTCTTCATTGGGTTGGAAAGTGTGTGTTTTATTATCCCAATGTTATGCTTTCCACAATGGACACACAGATCATTGAGACTCCCACAGCTAATCTGGGAGGTCTCAGGTACTTCCATCTCCCTTCCAATCAAAGTACCAAAGAAATCATATCTGCTACATCTTCAGCAATCTTATGTTTCTGCTTTTTCCATTTATGCATCCTCCTGACCCATTTTTAATTTTCTTTACCGTTCCCATTTCTTGACCTTAGTCATTTAATTTTTCCTGCCTTCCATCTTGTCAAATGCCTTTTCTGGTCTCATCTCTTCCTACAAATTCCCGACATTCTTAAACGCACGGGTGTATAATTTCAGTGGCATGGCTAGTGAAATGTCAGATTGTTGGGTAAACATAATTAACACACATTCCCAGCACGTCAGGCAGTGACGACAGTTAGCTGCCGTAACATTGGAAAAGGAATATGTGACAAGCTTTGGTGTGGACCATCATAAGAAATCTCTGGCCTTAGCTCCAACCATCTGCCTATTATACACCTCCTTTCCCAGTTATCTGCCATACTCTGTCCTGCTTGTCCATTGTCTGAAGAAGGGTCTGAAACGTCTTCTATCCGGTTCTCCAGAGATGCTGCCTGATCTGCTGAATTACTTTTGTCTACCAAGCTGCATCTGTAGTTCCTTGTTTCTACATCCCAACTGTACATGTCACGTTGCAGAAGAAACACATTTTGTTCTTCAGTCTTTCTTTATATTGATGGTGGTTTCCTCTATCAAAGCAGCCAGCATATCCTCACCTCTTGGTTTATACATATGACTCCAACTGTGTAATAAGCCATTTCAACTTCTCCCCTGCTCCATGTCCTCGTTGTTTGCCTCCAGTCTATCCCCAGTGAGTACACATTTCAAGAATATGACTGTCTCTGAGGACTTCTACAGCTACATTGAAAGGAGAGACTGTTAACCACAACGACCCTCATCTTCAAATCAGGTTCCCCCACCCATTCACTTGATAGTCCATTTCCCAACATTTTTGATGATGTTTCTCTATTTACGTTTTTTTAGTTTTAGAGAAACAGCACAGGAACAGGCCCTTCGGCCCACCGAGTCTGCACTGACCAGCGATCCTCGCACAATAATACGACCGTACACACACGAGGCACAATTTTACACATACACCAAGCCAATTAACATACAAATCTGTACTTCTATAGAGCGTGGAAGGAAATCAAAGATCTCGGAGAAAACCCATGCAGGTCACAGGGGAGAATGTACAAACTCCAAACAGACAAGCACCCATAGTCAGGATCGAACTCGGGTCTCTGGCATGTAAGGCAGTTGCTCTACCGCTACACCACCACGCCACCCAAACCACCTATCGATTTTTGTAGATATTCGTGCAATCTTGTTCAGCTGCAATCTTGTTTTCTTGACCTTTAATCTCTTTTCACTCCCTCATTGATGTTAGAATATGCTTTTTTGTTGTTCTTGCTTATTATAGCACACGAGGTATTGGGTCAGGAATTAGTGATTAACTTTCTGTTGGTGGTGCGTTTGATCAATACCTGTAACTCACTTGTTGAAGGATGGTTGTACACCTGTGATTTTTCAAAGGTCAACCAAATGTTTTCCATTTCATTCCAGCATTTGAAAGCCTCCTTTCGCTTGAAAAACCATCAGCTGCCACCCTGTAATGGAATCCACACTCATCATCCCAATTTCTTCCCACCTGCCTTTCTTTTGTTCACGTTGTGCTTATTATTTGACGACATTGTCATTGCAACTTCTCTTTTACAGGTACAAACTGCTCTCTGGTGCAAGGGCTGTAAACTTTATTTCTAAATCCACGATGCTGGTGGATTCCATATCATTTGTACATTCTGCTTATTATAAAATGTTGAAGCTATTTTAAGGTAGCCTGCCTCGAACCATTGCAAAAAGTGCTTGCTTACATCTTGCTAACCATGTGATGGGGACACTTAGAATTCCTTAAAATTCAATCACAAAAACCATGTATTCCCAATGCAACAAGTGAATGAGTAATATCATTACATTATTGCTGAACCACCTCCGCACTTGATATTTAGGATCCATACTGGCTCTTTATGGTCCTTTTGCAACAAATAACAGGCGGGTTTGTCTGTACATTTGATAGATCATATGGAGAATAGATGTCACAACCTCTGACAAAGAAAATCCACGACCAGAGACAAACACTCTCGAAAGAAGATAGTGGTAAATGGGTATTACATTTCCTCAAATATGTCTTCTGATCATAAATAATGAATTATTCAGCTCTAAAAGTCTTATTTTCAGAAATATTTATTGATGTAAGGGAGGAAAAGTCATCTTTGTGATATGGGTATCGACATAAAGAGGGTGTAGCTCGTGGAACAACAAGTGTACACTGACATGTTAAGCAGGATGACATTTTTCAGATTTAAAATGACACCAACTTGGTCCTTTAAAAATTTATATGTCACTAATCAATGACTTTTCTTACTGGAACCTTTTATCTCTATATTTTTTAAATAGGAAATAAAATAAAGAAATCACGAGCATAACATTTGCAGAAATCAAATAACACTCAGTCAATTTATACAAAAGACTAAACATATCCAAATTATTCTACATTTTGATAATTGCCTGGGTTTTATTCTGGAAATTGGACATTTAGCCACACAATAGTACCATTTAACTTCAGTGAATGTAATCTGCAGACAACATTTAGCAAAACTTATATTGTACTATTGCTAACATTTGTTCACATAATAAAAATGCTTACTATGGAATGCAAAATTTAAAACAATCACATATTAGCAATTTGTTAATATGGGTATCTCTCAATTATATTCGAGAGTCACAAAAAAATAGAAGTGATGTGGTCAGTTCGGGTTTTCATTGGACAATAAAGAGTGAATGAGATTAATCTGATACCGGTTCACAGTTTTACGATATTATTGCTCCCATTAAACTTGGCCGTCGAGTTGGTAGAACCAGTGGGTGATTACTTCAGGAAATTCCATTAAACAGTCAGAACCTGGAAGTCAGAAAAGGTAAGAACACAAAATTGTGGAAGAGACCCACAGGTGAAGACCTGACCTCTTCACAATGGGACAAATTGATTCCGACTGCCCAGGTCTGAGATGCTAAGAGCTTGAAGGTTCAACACGGATGTGTTCATCCTGAGGATGTGCTGGCCTTCACTGATGCTTGATGATAGAGTCAAAGGAAAAATCACAAGGGGGCTTTTGGACTTTACTTGCATCCTACCATTCAATGTAGGGTCCTGATACCACACTGTTGCCAACTATGTTCCACAATGCCGGCACAGCCAAGCAATCTACCAGTTAAATAGTGCAAGTTCCATTTTGAATTAATGAGAAATAATCTGCATTTTACCACTACACGTTCTTCCAAGTCATTTGGCTTGACTTGATGTGAACAAATTATAAAAAAGACCAAATGGAATGAAAAGACAGAATAGAAACCCAGAAACTAGAAACAGAAACAGGATGAGGCCACTCAGTCCATCAAATTTAGGTGGTGCACGATGTATAGAATACACATGCATTCCAGATAAATTACGCATGCTTTTAACTGCAGCAGAAAATCTCATTCATGCAATATGCTTTTTCACATTCTACTAAAATATGACAATGTTAAAAATTGAGTTTTGTTGTATTTTCAAAATTTAACATTATTTTCCTCTTTCTGCCCCTCACTGGGTACACTGTTGCAAACATGATATCTTCCTCACCATAACTGCAGCGACACATTCTGGAGAATCAATTGCACAAAAAAATATATGGTTTACTGATGGTACCCAGCTGGCCCACAAAATACTTATACAACCTGAAATAAACTTATACAAGCAGCACATAAATAAAATAAAAAACAAATAAACCTTTGCCCTTAGGTGAACTCCTGCAGTACCACTCATACAGACATGTTCGCCGTAGCATTCTCCTTTGCAATCCACTAGCATATAATGATGTCAGCGAGTCAGTCCTCCTCCTAAACATTCAGTGAGTCTACTTTGCATGGCAGTGTACAGCAGAGCAGAATAAGAAAACCATATTAGATCAAAGTTCTACTCAAAGTGCATGCCTAAATCTTAAATTTTTAATAAAACTCGACATAGGTTTTCAGCCCTTTGGGTTGACATCAATCTCATGCATAGTTTGGTGAATGGTTGTAATCATTGCCAGATCAAATTTTCTATTGAGATAATTGACAAATTTATACATAGAAGGTGAGCGTGAAAATGGTCGATCGGATGTCTAGAATGCCGCCTCCACCATCGGAAAATATCACAGTTGTTCCACTTGGTAACTCATTAACTTGGTTAGACTTGCACTCACTAATGGAATAAGCATTGTGTTCCTGAAATCCAAAGCACTTTTGTATTTGTGCATTTATATATCCCAATGAATACACATCTATATATCTGTACGTATTAATACTTCTGTTGGGAGTGCAGTTAAACTACCTGATCAACATGGCCCTGGTGAACAAAGGAATTAACCTTCGCTCATGTTTTTGTTGGCTAGGAGTGGCACAATTGTCTTAAAATTAAGCAGGAGATTGTTAGCCCTTTTACAGTCTCCAGTTTAGTGGACAGCATCATTTGTATTCCACATGGACTGAAATATGTTCAAGGCTGTGCCGTGGGAGTCTGATGGGTCATGGTTCATCAGTTTCTGGTAACCCTACTACGATGACTGATGCACAGGAATACGATAGCTTCTATGCACCACAGAAAAATAGATGGAATAAAGTTGAAAATTATGTCAAAATTTAGAATTAGAGCCTCAGTTCAAAAGACGGAAGCATAAGATTTCATGAGAGTCAATAGTTAGAAATGATCTACTAATTTATTAACCAACACTCGGTTTTATATATTCCAAGAAAGGAATCCCATACTTAATTTATAAAATATTACATTTCACATTTTATATTTCATATTTATTCCCGTCATGAGATCTGTAGGAAATATTAAAAAACTGAGCACTTTCATGGCTTTTATAAATATTTATGATTATATTTATTTATTTTCAACAGTAATCCTTGACTGATTATTCTATTTCTAAATGAACGAAAGAATATAGATGTTAATGCTGAGTTGATTTTGAATAGATTAAATTGACATGAGAAGAATAATACTGACCTAGAGACTGGAACGTGCGCTAATGAGGCCAAAGTCCATGCACATGACAATCTGGATCCACCAAGCTCATTAGCGCAGAGCTGGGAAGCAGAAAGCAACAGTGACCATCCCTGCATTACTTTATTGGTCACAAAGCCAGAGGAAGGTCTGTCAGAAGGGATATGCCTCCTTCTGCATCAACATTTAAAAAATATATACTTTTCAGTATTCTTTCCAGTTGTCCTTTTAAGGAATGCCGGTTAAATGGTACGTGGCTGAGGTAACTCTGAATGCTGTGTGACTTTTGAGTGGGACAAACTTGATAATAAAATAGGGTTAAGCCCCAATCAAGACACTGCAGGAGCTGATCTAATTTTGGGTCACTTCCTGAGTAGGGGCGGCACAATGGCGCAGCGGTCGAGTTGCTGCCTTACAGCGAATGCAGCGCCGGAGACCCGGGTTCGATCCCGACTACGGGTGCTGTCTGTGCAGAGTTTGTGCATTCTCCCTGTGACCTGCGTGGGTTTTCTCAGAGATCTTCGGTTTCCTCCCACACTCCGAAGACGTACAGGTTTGTATGTTAATTGGCTTGGTAAATGTAAAACAAAAAGACCCTAGTGTGTCTAGGATAGTGTTAATATGCGGGGATCACTGGTCAGCGCAGACCCGCTGGAATGAAGGGCCTGTTTCCACGCTGTATCCCTAAGCTAAACTACCAGAATCAATAAGTTACTGGACTGATATCTGAACTGGCATGAAAGATTTGCCTTCTAAATTGGAAAATAGGTGTGTCAAGATGTGATTTCAAGCCATAAGTCTTTACATAAGAAACCTTAATTAGGATTTCAATAATATTTAGCACTTTTGCTTCTTCAAGCGGGTTACTTTCACCAATCTTGATCTGGTCATCTACGGAATATTGGAGAAATGATTGGTTTCAATTGAGGAACAATTAGAGATCTATATGGTGGACAATTATTTCTCCATTCAAAGTATCAAAAACACTATTTTGACATACAAGCATGGCATAGTCGGCTTATATATATATATATATATACACACTCACTGAGTTGATGGTCTGCCTGCAGCACTTGGTGTTTTTTCTCTGAGTGTTGTCCCTGGGAAAAGCCTTTGATTCAGAGTCTTTAGCTAAGCAGCTGCTCAGGATGAGCTGTGATATGGACCCTTGCATCCTTTGTCAGAACCTCTTAGCAAATCCACAGTCTGCTAAGAAATGGGCAATCGTCTCATCCTCATCACAGCCATCCTAAGAGAGAGTGCATTGGGAGTGAGATTCTAACCATACAAGAAGGATCTAACTGGGAGGACCTCTCACACTTCCAGCCAAGCCAAGTCTTGGGACTTGTTGGTGAGTACAGGTGATCCTGCCGGGTCTACACAGAGATTCACCCACAGGCTCCATCGAGTACACCGCTCATTGGGTCTGTAGGATGTTTTGTGCAGACAAGTGCCTAATGGACTTGTGGTCAAAGATGTCGGTCTGGAAGAATCTTTCCATTTCCAGCTGACAAGAACATTGCATGGCAAAGAGGCCAGAAGGCAATATATACATAGAACGTGTAGAAAGGAACTGCAGATGCTGTTTTACACCAAAGAAACAAACAAAATGTTGGAGTAACTCAGCGGGACAGGCAGCATCTCCGGAGAGAAGGAATGGGTCTCAGTCTTTGGATCTTCTATACATATAACGTAACTGATACCCACTAACACAATCTATTTACCATTGATTGTGGAACATGGGTCAGGTCAATGATTATACTTAGTCACCTCATTTGGGACTGTGGGCGGATCTTAAGGTTATCTTCTGATTGGGAAGTGATGCATGAGTTGTCGAACATCTTCTTTTACAAGTGAAATTATTTTCTCACAGAGCAAACAATATACATAGAGTAATGAAAAAATACAACAACAAATACTACAGTGGGTGCAAAATGGTGCACGATCGTGTTGCAAAAAGCAAGCTGTGCAAAGGAATATTACAGTAATGGAATAAGCTAATAAAATAAGGTTGAGAGTAATGCCCCTGTCCCACTTAGGAAACCCGAACGAAAACCTCTGGAGACTTTGCGCCCCACCCAAGGTTTCCGGGCAGTTCCCGGACGTTCCCGGAGGTTTTTGTCCTCCGGCAACCACCTTCAACTAGCATTGTAACCGGCTTTGATTACAAAATTACCGATTTTTAAAATGGCAACCACTTTCAACCATTAGGGAGACTGACAAAAACCTCTGGGAACCGCATGGAACCCTTGGGTGGGGCGCAAAGTCTCCAGAGGTTTCCGTTCAAGTTTCCTAAGTGGGACAGGGACATAAGACTACATGGCAGCACCTTTGGGAATTGGGTGTGAAAAAGGTGATTGGTTCATGAGTCTTAGAGCAGTGGGAAGAAGCTGTTCTTAAGTCTGGATGTCAACGTTTTCAAGCACCTGTGCCTTCTCCCAAAAGGTGGAAAGTAAAAAAAACAAATGGCCCCAGGATGGCAGGCATTCTTGATGATACTTCCAGTCATCCCGATACAATGCAGCATGAAGATGGACTTGTTGGGAGGAAACATTGAGCCTATGTTGACAGACTGTGTTCACTATTCTCTACATGTTCAAGCGGCCATAAGCAGAGCCGTTGACATCTCACCAGGTTGAGATGTGTCCCATCAGAATAGTTTCGATAGCTCATCTAAACAAGTCCAAGTGAATCCTGAATATTTGTCAACATGCTAAATCTTCTCCGATGTCTATGGAAGTGAATAGACCGATACGCTCTCTTGATCACTGCATCAGTGTGAAGGGGAAATGTTGGATTGCTGGTGATATGGATGCGTAGTAAGCATCTGAGAAGCCCCATTGATGTGGACAGGGTGTATTCACCCCCTCACTTCCATCGGTCAACCACAAACTCTTTCATCTTGCTGGGATTAAGGGTTAAGGGTCTGTCCCACTGTACTAGGTAATTCAAGAGCTCTCCCGAGTTTTAAAAAAAATCAAGCTCATGGTAAGCAGGTAGAATGTACGTGACGGGTACGTTGAAGCTCGGGACGTCCCTTAGCGGCTCGTAATGCTAACGGCAGGTACTCAGGAAACGCGGTAAGCTCGTGAAGACTCGTGAAGATTTTTCAACATGTTGAAAAATGTCCACGAGAGGCCCAAGTACCTACGAGCGGCTATTACCGTAATTCTCCGAGTTCTAATCAGGGGAAACTCGGGCGAACTCTTGAATTAGCTCGTACAGTGGGTCCTGACACCATGACTCAAAGTTTGCAAACTTCTTCATGTACAACATTGCATTTTGTTGTGAACTTGGCCAACAACAGTGGTATCATCGGAGAACTTATAGATCAAAGTGATATTTTGTATTTGCCCACACAGCCATGAGTGTACAAGGGGTAGAGCATGGGACTGAACACACAACCCTACGGAGCATTCAGTGTTGAGGGGCAGAATTGAAGAAATATTATAGAAACATGGAAAAATAGAAATATGGAAAATAGGTGCAGCGGTAGGCCATTCGGCCCTTTGAGCCAGCACTGCCATTCAATGTGATCATGGTTGATCATCCAAAATCAGTACCCCAGTCCTGTTTTTTCCTCATATCCTTTGATTCAGTTAGCCCAAAGAGCGAAATCTAACTCTTTCTTGAAAACATCTAGTTAATTGGCCTTCACTGACTACTGGGGCAGAGAATTCTACAGATTCACGACCAATTATGACCAGAATTATGACTAATTCTAACTAATTGAGGTCTACCAATGAAAAAGCCCAGAAGTCAGTTGCAGATGGAGGCCCTAAGACCAAGATCCTGAAGTCTAGGGATGAGCTTCCTTGCCATTATGGTATTGAAGGCTGAGCTGTGGTCAATGAAAAGTACCCTGACATAGGTTTCTTTATTGTCAAGGTGATTCAGGGCTCAACATAGTGCAAGAGAGATGACATCCTCCGCAGACCATTTTTTTCCGAATGCAAATTGCATCAGTTTTATTAGAATATAGCCTTTTGATACCGTACTCAATCAAAGAGTGAAATAAGACTCCGTCAGCAGCTCCATGTATGCTGGCTTAGCTTTCTGGTATATCAACACTTTACATTATGGAAAGTTCCCATCATCAGTGTCTCAGAAAAGTCATTTGAGCATTTAAAGAGAACATCTCAAGTTGTTTTGGCAATAATGTCAGGATCAATTTTATTTAAATTGGGTTGTTTTAGCAAGTGTTTAGCACCCTGATGAATTTGAGTTGCTTAATGCATTTTTGCATTTCATTAACAAAGTTGTATTTTGGACATGAGACACACTTCAAGCTTTTGTCCAGACGAAACAGCAGAAAAAGTCTACATCTCAAAACCAAATTCCCGCGGCTGTATGCATATTTCCCAATGAAGAAAGCAACTGGATAAAATCGCAAGGATTCAGCTGTGAACTTCTGCATGCTTTGTGTTGCACAAACCAAGTCCTAAATATTTAGAACATGCTTGCTATGCACACACCTACCAGCTTACTATCCGAGAGAAATCATACTAGTGAGCTAATAGAAACAGTTGTGATGTTGTCAGATATTAAATGCCTTAAGGATAGACAGAATATAAAAAAAGATAATGTAATAAAATATCAACTTTTAAATATATTTTCTCCAACATGCAATTTATTGTTTTTATTACAGTAAACAGGTGGAATTGAA
Source organism: Raja brachyura (assembly GCA_963514005.1). The sequence goes on along the minus strand of OY740797.1, from coordinate 42,582,823 downwards.
ATGTGCAAGATGTTACTCATTAACATTTTACTACTTGAGAAATATTACAAACACAATATCCATGAATCAGGCCAATATTGGCATTAAAATAACAGCATCAGGTTTAGTTTAGTGTAGTTTGTTTAGTTTAGAGATATAGCGTGGAAACAGGTACTTTGGCCCACCGTGTCCATGCCCACTAGTGATCCCTGCACACTAACGTTATCCTACACACACTATGGACAATTTACATTTATACCAAGCCAATTAGCCTACAAACCTGTACGTCTTTGGAGAGTGGGAGAAGGCTGTAGATCTTGGAGAAAATCCACGCGGTCACGGGGAGAATGTACAAACTCTGTACGGACAACACCTGTAGTCAGGATCAAACCCGGGCCTCAGGCGCTGTAAGCACTGTAAGGCAGCAATTCTACCACTGCACAATCGTGCCCCACCGGTATGTGAAGTAAAAAGCAACATTGCAGGACTTAGACAGACACAAAGTGCTGGAGTAACTCAGCAGCATCAGGCAGGCAGGCAGCATCTCCATGGAAAATGGATAGGTGACATTTTGTGTTGGGACCCTTCTCAGCAATGTACAGTTAAATAAGGTTATTTTATGGTTTCAAAATGTTGTTTTCAACATGAACGCAAAACGTTACTTTTAAATGTGCACTTGAATCATATTTAATTCAACTCATATTTCCTGTGATACAATAAGAAGCTATTTGTTCCAACGTCCTTGGCGAGTTCTCACAGTAACCTCATCAATCCCATTCCCTCATTTGCTTCCATGCAAATCATTCTCCTTCTCAGAGGCCCATCAGCTGCAACCTGTTTCTCCCACCACCCACTTACATTGGGGGCAGATCACCATGGCCAATTCACCTGCTAACCAGCACCTCTTTGTGATGTGGAAAGAAACTGGTGCACTCAGGGAAAGCCAACATGGTCATGGAGAAAACATGAAAACTCAGCACGGACAGCACTAGAGCTCATTTGTATACATTGTTGGAATGGTGAGCCAGCAGCACTACCTGTTGTCCTATTTGCTACACACTAGCAGTTTCCTACACACTGACAGATCCCTCGCGAGGCTTTCAGAGTGACATTCTAAATAATCTGAACACAGCTATTTTCTCTATCAGCTCTAGTGCTGTCCGTGCAGAGTTTGCATGTTTTCTCCATGTCCACTCTATATTTAAGTGCTTTAAATGTTTTTTAAAAAAACTGTGTTTTGGGTTAATGTTAAGAGATTGCAAAATTTAAAATGTGTTCTCAGTGTAATAACACTTCTTGGATACAGAACTTTGGGAATTTGCAGATTACAATAGGGAAGTTTGGTATTTCTTCAGAATTTTACAAGTACATAACTGTGGCATCAAGCTCAGCTTCCTCACTTTCCATTTAAAAGTAAAGCTCAAACTCACACTTTCCTTGCAAGTGCACACATGGGTGGGTTGTATCCATCGGAAACCAATCGCCTGTGATCATGGTGAATTCAGTTCAGCTCTTTTTCTCAGTTTCAAAAACATAACAAGCTTCTGATTATCACACTATTTACAAATATGTAGCCTACTTGTCGTCAATTTAATTTTATAATTATAATTATAACTTTCAGCGTGTAGGAAGGAACTGCAGATGCCGGTTTAAACCGAAAATAGACACAAAATGCTGGAGTAACTCAGCAGGACTGGCAGCATCTCTGGAGAGATGGAATGAGTGATGTTTTGGGTTGGGACCCTTCTTCACAGGGTCTCGACCCAAAACGTTCCATTCCTTTCCAGAGATGCTGCCTGTCCCGTTGAGTTACTCCAGCATTTTGTGTCTATCTTCTTTTCTTATAATATTCAGCATTACTTTGCAATGGATGATAACCTGATTGCAACATAATGGTGTTTGGAAATGTAATAAGTAAGATATTAAACTGATAATGAAAGTTATTAAAACTCATTGCTATTGTAAAGGGAAAAGAATGTAATGAAAAAGCTGAAGTGGACAGCTCTAAGTTCAAATAATCTGTGGCACAATGTAAGCCACCTTAGCAATCATCTAATTATATCTTACAGTGGGCAGTGACAGCTTCTGTCATTTCACTTCCATGGAAAAACTTACACCTCTTCAAAATATTTAAAAATATTTTATAAGGTTAAATTATGTAATGATAACATTACAGAATTACAAGTCCCAATGAAATGTGATGTCCAATCCCTTGTAAGGAAGTGTCCATGTCCCATAGACATGAATGCAGTATCATAATTTATAAAGTATATGAATGTAGCTATATAGATGAAAGACAAATGGACGTGTGACTCAGAGAAATGAAGAATAACTGGGACCAAGCACACAAATAGATTTCTTCTGGATTTATAATCAGAGTTCTGGTGTACTCATAAACAATGCAATGATGTTGTTTGTTTTGGATAAATCTCCACTGCTTCGATGCCCAATAAGAAAAAATCCCACTAATGAATCCACCTAACACCTTTCCAGACTTTGGCCTTCCCCCACCTCACTTCCAGCTTTCTCCTACCGACCAAATGTCACCTATTATTGGTCTCCAGAGATCCTGCTGAGTTATTCCAGCACCTTTGTCTCTTTTTGTATCTGTAGTTCTTTGTGTCTACAGTTGGGAGACTGGCAGATGCTTTCTGGAGAACTACATACATCAGTTATGTCAACATTTACTTATCTTTCATTGCATCATTCCATTATAAAAACAACTCCCACGGAATCAAGGGGTATGGGGAGAAGGCAGGCACGGATTACTGATGGTGGATGATCAGCCATGATCACAATGAATTGCGGTGCTGGCTCAAAGGGCCAAATGGCCTCCTCCTGCACCTAGTTTGTATGTTTGTACATTAAAAAAAACATTCAGTGCAGCACATCAGATCGAAGCACCTCAGATACTTCCAACCCCTGTAAATATTCATTCCCCCTCCAAACAAATGAATTCCCATCTCAAAGATCCATTCTAAATCATAGTAACCTCAATTTCTTTACTTCAGACATTAGACTTCGGAGATACAGCACAAAAACAGCCCCCTCGGCCCACCGAGTCCGTGCCAACTAGCGATCACCCCATACATTACCGAAACCAATTAACCTGCAAACCTGTGTGACCCGAGTCTGGGAGGCATCTTGAGCACCTGGAGAAAATCCATGCGGTCACAGGGAGAACATGTAAATGCCATTCAGACAACACCTGTAGTCAGGATCGAATCAGGGTCTCTGGTGTTAGAAGGCAGCAACTCTACTGCTGTGCCACTGTGTTGCACTCATCTTTCAAGTGCATTAGTATTAATCCAAAAATAGAAGCCTGTCCCAAATTCATTTGAAAGATAATGTTGAATTATTGTGAATTTTTGAATACTTGTGTTCAGCTCTTGGGATCACTTTGGTGTAACAAGTAGGAGTAACTAACCAACATACACCCACACACTCTTCCCCCATCTCCTCCCTGTGCATTCACTTCTCCCACAATCACGTCCCCTTACCCCTTCCCATTCCACTTATATCCCTTTCTCGGGCTTCACATTTAACGCAAGTTCTCTCCTCATCATCTCAGTGCACAGCTTTTCATGTCTGGATTTTTTACAACCATCAGCCAATCTCCGCTGCTACATCCACCTATCACTCGGCAAGCTTTGTCTGTCCCCACCTCTCTTCTAGCTCCCGCCCCCCCCACCCATCTACAACCAGTTCAACCCAAAACGTCCATGTTCTCCAGAAGTGCTGCCTGCCCGTTGAGTTACTCCAGCACTTAATATCTTTTTTTTTAAATGAACCTTCACTGTTGTTCGAGTTGCGCATTGTTTATTTTGAGTGCAGAACTGGATTTTCAGACAAGGAAGGTGTCTTTGTTATAAGACTTGAGGGTTTAAAATATTTGGGCAGGAATACAATTGTGCTTTATGGAAGTACAGTCATCAGTGACACTTCACAATTAAGTTTGGAGAACTTTATTTGATACTAATTGAATTTCCATGTGAGAATCATTGCTACAAGCCAGGAAAGAGTGATGGACCTTGGACTAAAACAGTAGGCAGAAGGAATGAAGTGGAAGCTGGGACAGATGTAAACGTGAAGTAGATTATCAGAGGACACTACCAGTCTGATTTCATTAGGTTTGTTTTTAACACCTCCTTATAATCATATGCAACATTTTTTACATGGAAAGCACATTAAAAATGTCTGTTATGACACATCATGTCATGACAAAAGAATCCTATAATGCGTGACATTAAAAAGGTTACTTGATCAGACAAAAGATTTCAATGTGCTTGACAGCCTATAAAACAAGGCATTAAGACAGATGAAAAGTTGATTACAAGTTAGCTCACAGCATTAAACACAAGGCTCTTTGTGTGGCTGAGATAAGACAAGTGCTTAAAAAAACACGTCATGATAACTGCTCGTGGTATTCTGAAGTTTTTAAGATCTTTAACTCAAAATCTGGTTCAAGGTTATTGCTTCTGCAATATTGAGAACTTATGCAAATTGGAGAGATGTATAACAGGAATATTGTATAATGAACATTCAACAAGACCTTGAAATTATCAAATCCTGTTGTTCCTTGGAGCTTTACATTAGGGACTTGGTGATTTATACAATGTAATCATCCAGCAGTGATCAATAAGGTTCCCCTAAAAAAAAATGCAAGCAATATTATTTTAGTATTCATATGAAAATATTTGAACTTAAACAATTATGGACAATTTGTTCACAATTATTGAATCAAGATTATTCTCTGTTCACAAAATATATTAAGATGACAAAATGCAATTTAATATAAACTAAATTATTTTGTTTACTTCTCAGAGCTTTATCAGTACGAATCTTTCAATGCCTGAATTGTATATATCCACTATGAAGGGGAAAATTCCATAGAGCTTCCAGCAAACATTTGATCCTTCATTCAAATGTTTATGACCCAAAACCCCACCAGTGAATTTTAATGTAGATTCTGCCCCAGGTGACCACTGTTTGTGGTCAGATGTCCATGCCATCTTGAACTGTGATAATTCCACAATGACATTATTCCAACCAAGACTCCAGGGCTGCAGGGATCCTGTCTTCGTAGTGAGCAGCTGAAAGTGTATCCTGTCCATATTATCCATATGGTGCCTGACTCAAATCAACCAATGTTCCCACTGGACTGGATTTTACATCTCTAATTGTTTCAAATTTAGAGAATCAAAACAACTTCAATGTAAACCAGTTGGGTTTTAACACCAGTCCAGGGTGATTGTCACTGGGGTGAATCTTCCTAGCTGTGGCAGCTGTTCCAAATTGAGCTGCTGGCACTCAGCCACTCTAATAAAAGTAAGCGCTTGACTAACAAGGACCCACGTTAAGTCTAAGACTGACTGTGTGCTAAATAGCACAGATTCTGTCACTCCACTCTGTCACGATCTCTCCATGGAGTCCAATGACTATACCCCATCTCCGGAGATACCAGTATGGGTTAAGTTGCAATTCTAGTTTCAAGGTGCTTGGATATACAAGTTCAATTTTGGTAAATTGAATAATTCAGAAATAAAAGCCCAATTTCATTAAGAGTAACCATGAAACTACCTGATTATCATAATAATCCACCTGATTTTCTGATGTGCTTCAGGGGAAGAAAGCTGCCATCTTTACCTCATCTGGGAATGAATGGAATTCGGTAGCATTCCCAAAAATGAGTGAAGGCTCTCTGGTACACACCTTATCCTGGACAGGTTTCATCCCATTGAGGTCAATTCTAAAGCCCAAATAAACAATCTCAGTTTGTGTAAACACAGCATCATTGTTTTGCTTCAACTATCTATGAATTACAATCTGCAAAATAATTTCCCCTGAACTCAGCCGATTAAATGATCATCTTGGTTGCATTTTTAAAACTCAGGTTCCCCAGCAGTTTACTTAACCCATACAGCAACCTAGTGTAAATCCAAGTGTAGGTTAACATTTATGAATAAGGAATTGCAGTTGCTGCTTTACAAAAAAATGAAACAAAGTACTGGAGGAACTCAATGGGTCAGGCAGTATCCCTGGAGAAAATGGATAGGTGACGTTTTGGGTTGGGATCCTTCTTCAGGCTAATTGTAGGGAGGGAGGGTGGAGGAGAAGGGTGGAAAAGAGGAGGGATAGGTGTGTTTGATGATAGATGATTATAGGCAAGGGGAGGGTGGGGGGGGGGGGGGGCGGTATGAAGGGTAGATGTTTGGCTAAAGGCCAGAGATTAATCCAAAGGTGCAAGACAAAAGGATTGATGAGTTACAAATTGTGAAGCCAGAGGAAGGAATATAGGTGAAGGGGGAGAAATAGGTGCAAGTCCAGGTGGGGCAGAGGGGAGAGGGGCAATAAAAAGGGGGCTGTGGGGAAGTTGGGGGGGGGGGGGGTTGTTAGAGGTTCCCTAAAACTGGAGAATGCAATGTTAATCTTGTTGGGAAATTGGCTACCCGGTGAAATACGAGGTGCTGTTCCTGCAGTTCACCTCATTCTGGCAATGGAGGAGACACAGGACAGAAAGGTCAGTATGGGTAGGAAGGAACTGCAGATGCTGTTTTACACTGAAGATAGACACAACATGCCAGAGTAACTGAGCGGGACAGGCAGCATCTCTGGATAGAATGAATGGGTGATGTTTCGGGTTGAGACCTTTTTTTCGGGTTGTCCCACAAAGGTCAGTGTGGGAATGGGAAGAGGAGAGTAATTCAGATCAATGCCGATACCACCAGTCCCATGTAACTGGCCACAATCTGGCTTTTCTGCCATTTCCACAGTGTCGTAACACTACACCCAGAATATGTAGGATTTCCACATGTATCCTCACTAACCGGAGGAGTCACAATAAACATTATGTGTCTCATCCTTGTCAATGTGCGATCCACACGTGTGAAAGCCACCTTCCTAAATGGATGACCATTCATTTGAACAATGATCTCGTAATCACTGCCCCATTGTAGCCCTCCATCCACCACTGTGAAGAGATCATTTACTTCTGAGTCAGTTTTCTGAGCTTGCAGCTTCTTGGCCAGTGGAATGACCTTGCTTAGCTACTTTCCACCATAGTCGTCACAGCCTTTCCCTCCTGGTGACCCTCGGAATATCTTTGATCGGACTTTACTGGCTTTACCTTGCACTAAACGTTATCCCTTATCATAGATCTACACACTGTAAATGGCTTGATCATAATCATGTATTGTCTTTCCGCTGACTGGTTAACATGCGACAAAAGCTTTTCACTGTGCCTGTATCACTGAAGATACTCTCTGTGGACAGAGATCGAGGCACAGCTAATTTCATTTCGGAGTCACGTGAGTGACTTCGTGAAGAGCCCGCCGGCGCGCATGCTCGACATATCGTCGTAACGCGTTGCTGCGACGGCTGGCGGTGGAGCGCGCTCCTCGCCAGCCCTTCATAAGGGGCCACGGAGGTGAGTATTCCACCTTTAGTTGGTGGTCCTTGTTGTCTGATTATGTCTTGCAGCAAGGACATGGATGGGAGTTCGAAGGGCCGGAGGACGTCAGGACGAGTTCGCCGGTCAACAGTTCCGGGGCCTTTACCATCGGCAGTACCTGCAGCGCAGGCCGGGACTCAGGCGGAGATGTGGGTAAGCCCTGTGTTCACAGGTCCAGATCCGCCAGCACACCACAGCTCGGAGGAGTTCGACGAGGAGGAGTGTGGTGTGCCGCCAGAGCAGGGGGACCCTGCCATGGCAGTCAGGTTGTCAGCGGGCTCGCTGGCGACCTCGAGCAGGGCGCGTGCCGTTGCACGGTCTGTTCCACTCAGCCCTCCGAGAAGGGGGAGGGGAGGAGCCCAGAAGCCTAACCCTGTTAGGGCTAAGGCATTGCCTGTCACGGAGGAGCGGTCAGGTTCCAGGGCGAGACCCGGGGCGGCTGTGAGGTCCAGCCGGCACACCCCGACTCTCGACGCCGGGACGGGTCGGTTGAGTCGGGTCTCGTCGCGGTCGCCGAGCCCCCCATGGATGGGTGGGCGGCACCATGCGTCGGCAACGTCCACGATGTGGGCAGCCGGCAAGACTGCGCGGGCCCCAGGCAGCCATGCTTCGGCTGGGGCCGACACTTCGCCGCATGTGCCCTTAGTGGCAGCGGCTTCAGCTCTCGCTAAACGGAGGCGATTGAACACGCCCGCGCAGGAATCGCGCAGTTTCGCCTCGGCGGCTGTTAGCGACAACTACCGGCACCGGCAGGGCCTCGACGAGGTGCGGGCCGATGACAGGAGCCCGGTTTTCTTTTCAGAGCCGGAGGACTCCGACCACCTGAGTGTTCAGGGTGAAGGGCGTATTGACCGTATGGAGCGGCTGCTGGAGCTCCTGCTTCAACGTCAACAACAGCAGGGCAGCAACAGGCACAGGGCGTCTTCACCAACATCTACTATCAGCCTGGAGCAGCACGAGGAGGAGGTTCTGGTGGATCCCGTACCACCTCCGGTGGAGGTGCCAGCGGAGGAACTTTTGGATGTGGCGACCAAATTCGCGGCCCCACATACGGCTGGTCTTCCTCTCAATTCAAAGCTGGCAGCCACAGTGGACTTTCTTAATAATCAGGTGCTGCAGGAAGAAGTCCTCATCCAGGCTATGAGCCGTCACAAGGCTCCATCAAACTGCAACTCCCTCAACGTGCCTGTGGTCAATACGCCAATATGGGGCAACATCAGTGCGGCTATCCGTCAACAAGAGCTACAATTGCAGCGGATCCTGAAACTCCTCACGGCCGGTATTACCGCCTTTGCGCGGTCGGTGGACGAGGACGAGCTGAATTTGGACCAGGAAGATGCTCTGGCCTTATTGTGCGCGACCCAGCACGAAATCAACGGGTTTCGCAAAAACAGCATCCGCCCAGCACTCAACCCGAAGTTTGCAGGATTGTGCAAACCACCGCCACCGCCGCCGCCCCGTCAGCTCTTTGGTGAGGACCTCTCGAAGAGAGTCAAAGAGCTTGACGAACAAGCCAAAACGGTGGGGATCATGCGCTCTAAGAGTGCCCCCACACCGTCCGGCTCAAAAGCTCCATACATTCGCTCACGAGGGTCGGCCAGTGCCTCGACGAGGACTCGCCCTCTAGCTCCACAACGACAACAACACCAGAACCAGCACCAAGGGTCTTTTTTAGGACAGGGTCGGCAGAGACCTTTTTGGAAATCGAAGACGCCGCGCCCTCAAGCCAACCCAGCACCTCCACGGCCACCCACACGTGTCAAGGACCGCCGGTAACCACGGAGGTGAGGGGGTCTGGTTCTCTCTTTTCTCTCTGTTTAACTTCCCATGTTGGTGGTCGTTTACGGTTGTTTTTGGATGCATGGGGTAATTTTACTGGTGATGAGTATGTGTTGCGGAATATTCAGGGGCATAAAATTGAGTTTATTAATGGCGACATTCCTCCATCCCAGCACATGCCTGGTCGTACGTTCAAATTGTCTGCTGCAGAACAGGCAGCAGGTTACAAGGAAATTTTAAGTTTGGAACAGAAGGGTGTGATTGAGAAAACAGTGCATGAGCCAATTGAATTTGTTTCGAACATATTTACTAGACCTAAGAAGGATGGAGGCTGTCGTGTCATTATTGATCTAACCCGTTTGAATACGTTTGTAACATATACTCATTTTAAAATGGATACGTTTGAAACAGCCAAATCATTGATTTCTCATGGCTGCTTTATGGCATGCATTGATTTGAGGGATGCATATTATTCAGTATCCATCCAGAAAGATGATAGAAGGTTTTTGAAATTTATCTGGATGGGGCAACTTTGGCAGTATAAGGCTTTGCCTAATGGGCTTACTACAGCCCCTAGATTGTTCACTAAATTGGTGAAGCCAATCATGGCTTATTTGAGACAACGACATCATATAGTTATGGCCTATTTAGATGATGTCTTTATTGTGGGCCACACCCTGCAATTGGCTGAACAGGGTGTTGCAGCTGCTGTCAATATATTTCAACAATTAGGATTCATTGTCCATCCAGAGAAATCAAAGTTCTGCCCTGCCCAGGTAATTAATTACCTAGGGTTCACGGTGAACTCAATGAGCATGAGGATAACTATACCAATTAACAAAATTGAGGAAGTCACTAAGGTGTGCAGAGATTTAATTGGCACCAATATACCATCGATTCGGCATACAGCCACAGTAATTGGCAAGTTAGTGGCTTTGTTTCCGGCAGCACGATATGGACCTTTGCATTATCAGAATTTGCAAAGAGCTAAAATTACTGCGTTAAAATGGAACGCTGGTCATTACGATCGATCTATGCAGCTGCCGTCCGAAGCGATAACTGAGTTGCAATGGTGGGTGTGTCACATTAGCAACTCATTTAAGCCTGTCAGGGAGGCTAATCCGGTGGTATATTTACAGACTGATGCAAGCTCCAATGGCTGGGGAGCTACTGATAATTGCTCTAGTTGTGGGGGTAGATGGGACACCCTTGAGGCAGCGATGTTGTTGACTAAAGGGATTAACTATTTGGAGTTGCTGGCAGCATTCCACGGACTTCGTGCATATTGTTCCAAGCTTGTTGGAGCACACGTCCGTCTCCAAATAGACAACACCACAGCTGTGGCATATTTAAACCATATGGGTGGTACCAGGTCAGTTTCGTGTGACAAATTGGCTAACTCAATTTGGCTCTGGTGTATTCAAAGAGACATTTGGATTTCAGCTACCTATTTGCCAGGTGAGCTTAATACTGTGGCGGACACCAGGTCACGCAAATTTAATGACAACATTGAATGGATGTTGCATCCTGAGATTTTTGCTAAAGTCACAGCCAAATTTGGTAAACCGGACATTGACCTTTTTGCGTCACGGTTGAACCATCAGGTACCAGCCTACGTTTCATGGGAACCAGATCCTGGGGCAATAGCGCTAGATGCATTCTCGCTGGACTGGGGGAATTGGGTTTTCTATGCCTTCCCTCCGTTTTGCCTCATCAGTCGGGTATTGCGAAAGATTCAGGCAGATGCTGCCAAGGGCATCCTTATTATACCCGACTGGCCCACACAGCCTTGGTATCCGGTGGTCTTTGACATGCTCAACGAACCTTGGGTCCTTTTGAAGGGTTGCCCACAATTGGTTACTCACCCTGTGTCAGGGGAGCCACATCCCTGCCATGGCTATTTAAATTTGTTGGCTTGCAGGTTCTGAACAGGCCGTTAGTCCAATACGGCCTCTCGGCTCGGACCATGGATACCATCGGGGCGTCGTGTCGAGAGTCCACAAGGCGAAGATACCGCTCGCATATTAAGAAGTGGGAAGCCTACTGCAGCCGCTCTCGCATCACGTACGATGACGTGACAATAACCGACGTCCTGGAATTCCTCGCGGGGTTGCACCATGATGAACACTTAAGTTACAGTGCCATCAACAGCGCCAGAAGTGCGCTATCATTCTACCTCAAGATTGGGGTAGGATCCAACAGGCTAGTGTCCAGACTCATGCGGGGTATATTCAATATGAATCCGCCTACACCACGCTATAATATCACCTGGGATGTCAGGGACGTATTAACCCTGCTCAGGACGTGGTCTCCCATGGAAGGGCTCCAACTGGACCAACTCACCATGAAGCTGGTGATGTTACTAGCGCTGACTTCAGCTCAGAGGGTACAGACACTACACAAACTGCGTGTCGACAGAATGACATCTACCCCTACAGAAGTAGTCTTTTTCGTTGACGAGCTACTAAAGCAGCATAGACCTGGGTGCACAGGGCTGCAGCTGAAGTTCCCGGCATACCCCGCAGATGCTAGGCTATGTTTAGCCTCACATATCCGCCACTATGTCAAGGTGACGGCACGCATCAGAGGAATGGAGAGATACCTGCTTGTCACTCATAAGAGACCTCATCATCGAGTGACAGTCCAGACGATATCCAGGTGGCTTCGAGTCGTCTTGGGTAAGTCAGGTATCGACACTAATGTGTTCAAGTCTCATTCCACCAGGGCTGCATCGACGTCAGCGGCGAGGGTCATGGAGGTGCCCATGGACCAAATTCTCGCCACAGCAGGATGGGCGAATGAAGCTGTGTTCCAGCGTTTTTATAACAAGCCTGTTGCTGCTCCTCTACAGTTCGCAGAAGCCGTGCTGAATGCAGGTCAAGAACGTGGAGATGTCCCCGCATGAGGGGTTTTTGATTTGTTATTAATAAATATGCTTTTGTTTTGCAGTATGAGCTATTGAGCCAGTTTGTTCCTCCCATCCATCCCTGGTAGTGGTGTGTCAGCATGGACGTGGTCCAGGGCGTGTAATCACAGAAGCTTTGAAGTCTTCACGAAGTCACTCACGTGACTCCGAAATGAAATAGTAAGATTGAACGAGAACTTACCAGTTCGAAGGTTGATCTTTATTTCATGAGGAGTCGAAGTGAGGGATTTCGTGCCCTCCTCGCCCAACCCTCAATCACCTTCATCTGGTAATCTTAGTCAATTCAATCATACTATGCGAAGTCATTTCTATTGTTGGTTCTGTGATTCCACGCCGCTACTTTGAAGTATGTCGAGCATGCGCGCCGGCGGGCTCTTCACGAAATCCCTCACTTCGACTCCTCATGAAATAAAGATCAACCTTCGAACTGGTAAGTTCTCGTTCAATCTTACTATTCCTGCTCTCTATCACATGGTTGATGCTCACCCGACAGAATGTCCCCCCTCTCACAACTCTGCCTCAGATACATAAACATAATTTCTATGATGAAGACCATTGCCCAAGCTGTCCTAAGCATCGTTCTGCATCAAAGAGCTCTGTCTGAATTCCCTCCACAATCAGACCACATGTTAATGTATGCTGTATAGTCCCTCAGCCCCTTGTTGCAAGAGTTCATAACCTGAACACATAGTAACTATTTTCTTCTGGTCCCCAGTTGCACGTACCAAATGTATAACATGTAGAAGTTTCTAAAGTTACTGGATTGAAATGTACCTTTGAAAATTTATACAATATTCTTATCAAAGTCTTCATTCATGGCTGTGGCAGCTTGAAGCCCATTAGTTTTCTGTATGTCTCCAACCTTACTATGAGTAATATAACACCTCCTACGTTCCACAATGCCTCATTGCTCTGTTCTTTGTGTCCTCCTGTGGTCTATCCTTTAAGGATATCATTTCCTCTCAGGAATACCTCTATCTATTCTAAGTACATAGCAAATGGTTATGACTTTCCAAACATATATATACATCATCAACATACCTATTACACCTGTTGCCTGTTATTCATACTGCTCTCTCCGGAGAACCCAGCTTTCTTCTCCCTCGAACGAATTCACCTTTATCCTTCCTCAAGTTACATCTTTATATTTCCTCAAGTAACAACATCCCAAACTCATGGCCAATGTAGTATCCTCAGAGTCTTCTGTTCAGTAAGACATGCAACAAACTCCAAATCTGTGAAGTGAACAGCAGTTCCTGATACAACAGGATACAAGGGACTACCCAAACAGTGAGGTGCCATATTTCAGAAGAGCACTCGTTGTGGCAATGTAGGAAATGTGGCGATTATTTGTATACAATTAGCAAAGAACTAGATTTGTGATACTCCAATATTCTACCCCAACTACCTAACTTGCCTAAATAATTCACACCATGAGCACACACTGCATAGAAGATAGTTTCCTTATGTCCACTGTGGTTGATTTGCAAATCAATTTCATTTAATGCCCCCCAATTCTTGAACTTCCTACCAGTAGAAACAGTTTCTCTCTGCCTACCAGATCTATATCCTTGATGAGTTTATGTATCTCCTTTTGTAAGAACACCTCATGACCTCACTGTCCCAAGCATTGTCCAGTGCATCCACACAACAAAAGGCTCTCATCACTGGCAAAACATTCTTCTGTATTGGGTCCAAAATCTTTACATTTCTTTCCAAGTGAAGTGAGGGAGTCAAAAACTGACACAATGCTCCATTTCTAGCTGAACTAAAGTGCTGTAAAGTTTCCTCAGGACTTCATTACTTTTGCAATTTCTTTCACTTTTCATCAAACCCAGCCACCCTTTGCTTTACTAACTACTTTATCAACCTGCTCTGCCACCTTCAGTGAACTATGCACATATCACCCCAGATCTCGTTGGTTTAGCACCAGTTTGGAATTATTTCTTCCAGTTTGTATCGCCTCTTTGTGCTTTTCCTACCAAAATGTAACACCTTGCATTTCTCAGCAATCAATTTCATTTGCCACCTCCCTGCCCATTCTATAGCCTGCATTGAAGTATATTAGTTCATTGCCATTCACTGTGCCTCTAAGACTTGGAGTCTTGCAGAACGATTCAGTCATGGACAACTTGATTTCAAAGTTCCAATTCATTTATTAAACTTAAGACTATATATTTTATTGCCCTCTGTATAGCCTGTCTTAGCAAAACATGATTAGCCTGTCATTTCAACTCAATTGTAAACTTAAAATGAATCAGGTCTAATTGGAATAACTGATCTATAATAATTAATACTGAACAAACATAGATCCTTAGAAAAGTAAACACATTTGCACCACTTTAGTTGACCCCTATCTACACATGGCATTAAATTAAAGAAAGAAAAATAAAATATAATAAATGCCATATGCACAACAGTAATAAGGGTCCTCTGAGGTCTTTGAAAATGGACTCAGTGTTTCATGGTTTCACATTTCATTCACGAAACTGTCCCTGACAAAACAGTTTCAGAATGTTCGGAACGCCATGGCGAAGCCTATTATTGCTACAGACAGTTATTGCATGTCCTTGTCAGGTGCAGACTTTGTAAGTAAGACACACTTCAAGATCAAGGTTGTCTTTTGCTTCATTCTGAGAATTTTCATTTTTCTTTTCATTTTATCAAAAGCTTAAAGATTTATGTGATCGCTGATTAATACTGGCCAGATTTGCAGAGCAGTCTCAGAAAGAAAAGTTCAAAGAACAGGCATCTACTGCCGCTCCTTTCCGTTGGTCCTCTTTGCAAGTGTTTTCAAAGAAAAAACAGAGGCATTGAACCACTTTCCATGTTTAATTTTCGATTCAACATTAGACATTTATTTTTAAAAAATGAACCAAAGTTATTGCTCATTGTGATTTAAGATAGTTTTAAGTCATGTTTACAACATTAGCAAGAGCATCTGTGGAAACATATATAGTCAACAAAGAGATGACTATTTTTGCAACTTCGATGTTAGTGGCATTTTCAGATATTTTTCTGTTTTTTTCTGAAATCTCACTTGTTTATACCTACAGTAAGTGTGATATTCTTTCAGAAACCTCAGGAACATTATTTATGTATGCTGTTTTGCTACTGGTTCTTTTGCAGAGCAATTGAGAAGAACAATTTTTAACTCCTGAACATCATTTGATTAAATCCAAATTAACAAACTTGTTTATCATGCTGACTAATCATTTAGTCATCCATTCATACAAATGACTGAGAGTCATGGTGAAGCAGTTTGAAATAACTGGGTAATTCTGACTGTCAGCAAGCTGTTCTTCAGTTCTTGGCTACTGGAGCCCACTTAAATTAGCAGAAGGATGGCACAACGACAACTCTGGTAATTTGATACTGCAATGGAGCTGAACAGTCTCAGTCTGAAGAAGGGTCTCGACTCGAAACGTTACCCATTCCTTCTAACAAGAGATGCTGCCTGTCCCGTTGAGTTGCTCCAACATTTTGTGTCTATCTTTGGTGTAAACCAGCATCTACAGTTCCTTCCTACACACTGAACAGTAGATTTGTTGGAACCCTTTCTTTGAGTTCAATTTTTCAACCCAGCTGATCAGGAGAACTTCCAAAGGTTAAGCACCATTTTCTCTCAGGAAGGTTAATGTTCCCATTATTTCAAGTGCTTCCTAGCTCCTTCAGGCAAGCAGATCTGAATCAATGGAGGCCCAAGATTGGGAAAGACTGATGGCTGATACCTTGGCTTTAAGTTAGTGTACTGTTTGAAGAGATTCGCAGTTGAAGAAAAAATAGGAATAACTGTCAAAGAAACAAGATTTCAAGAAGACCCATGATTAAAATGAACAGACTGTCAATGCATTCTGAACATTGTTCTTGGACATTTGGTTTTAATTCATTGGACCTCTTACTTCAGGGAGACAATATTTCAACATATTGCATCCTGGCACATGTGAGATTGAGAAGAATTGGTGTTGCAGAATTTGACAGAAAGGTAAATTTCGACCTCTGAAGGAAGTGGTGAAAAAATAATAATTTTCAGAGTGGATGCCATCTGTAAATGAGTTTGGAAAGATGTTAGAGTTTGCCTTTAGATTCAGACAGGCACAAATATTAACATTTGACATATTATCTGAGGGATACAACTCTAGGATTTGTGCATTGGAGTGAGTCTCGGATACGTGCACAGATGCAGCAACACCTACTTATATGAAGTCTGTATTGTTGATCAAACCTGCTCTCAGCCTTTATTTTGCAGTGTTGGGAAAATAAATTCTTATCTATTTCAGCATTTATGATTGAACACCGTGTCAGTTTGCTGAAAACACTAAACCAAATGTGCAAAGTAACTTTCCTCAAAGATTAAAATAACTGGATACATTACTGTTTGAGAAAATTATTGTCTGGGGGATAAAGCAATTATAAACATTCAAAACAGTGAAAGCAATTAACGCCAGACATGAAAAGCAAGTGAAAAATTAAATCTACTTAACACTCAGATTTTATTTTACATCCAGAAGCAATTGTTAAAATATCCAGGGCTGTGGATCCCTCGTTTTCCTACAGAGTCCTCTCCCAATTATTCACCAGGCCTTTCACAAAGCAAAGTCTTGTGTGCGCATCACCTCATTATGTTTATTTTGTTATTTGTGTTTTGTTCACTTCTCTTGGGGAATATCCGTGCTGTGTTATAAGCAAGCAATAAATGCAAGACAAAAATCTAGGGATTTGTGATTCTCTGTCAGTTGCTGTGCTTTCTTCTGTGATGATGGATAATTGAGTCCTGCTGGAGAAAGGTGGCAGAAAGTGAGAGTCAAAGAGCAAGAAGAGAGGGAAAGGGAAACTGAGAGAAAGCATACATAATTGTTCAGTTCCCAGACAAGAGTCCGAACAGACAACATCACACAAGTCGGGCAGCAGGAGGTATACATCTGTCACGTTGATCAGGTAGGGTTTAGGGTAAGAGCAGAGAAAGTTCTACCCTTTGTCTAGACGGTGCCACACCTGATCTAGGTATCTTTATTGCTTCAAAAATGAAATAGGTTCAGTTCCCCAGCACTGATATCCTTTACCTTGATAAACACCCAGAAAGAAGGCAAGTGAATAATTAAACTAAAACTAAATAAAATTCATTTTGTGAAGCTACAAATCCCTTGATGCAATTTCCTTTTCCTTTTCTCAAAGAACAAGTAATATATTTTTCATGATACCTATCAGAATTGTTATTCAATGTTTTCATGGTTTACCTTGGTAAAGGCATTAACAGTGGAATAATGAAACACTGGCAATAGCTTTCTGATACACAGCTGTTTTTCTTTTCCTGAGCAGGCTATCACTGATGTACTGATGACCACATTTTAAATCACGTAGCCTCAACCAATAATCCATTCACACTTTATTCGGTCGTAATGTGATACCTATTTTATGATGACAACACCAGGATCCATTAATTTATAAGATTTGGTGCAAATACAAAATTTAAAAAAAGCAGTTCACCATTGAATCACAGTAAACTAATTTACGGGGGAGTGAAATGAATTAAGGATGAAAGTAAAATATAGATAACATGTAAAAACAAAATGAAAGTGAACATTTATCCATCTGCTAACTCTTTTGTAAATATATTTGTCTCAGAAATTAATCCTTGCATAAATTGGTTCACGGAAAATTGTTGCAGGCTATTTTTGTTTGAAGAAAATTGCTTAGCAAAGTTTCAGACTACAGTTTAAGCATTCAAATAATTGAATTCCGGCACAGATTAGGGGGAAATACAAAACAGATATATGCATTGAAGAAAACAAAACCATATTTAGTATCTTTATTTTAATCTCTGTTTCAAAGATTTATTAAAGTTACCTGTCTGTACCATGCTGCTTTGACAAATGCACAGAAATTAAACAGATAACATACTGCAGCTAAAAATTAGGTTGTAATTCTCAATGAGTATCAATGTTTAACATAGGATGCAACATTTATCTGTTGCCCCCACTAATGCCAATTCCGTAAAACAAAGATTGAATGAATTTGTCGAGAATTAAATATTTAGATGAGGACTGATCAGGTGCAAATTAACAATAAGAAAGATATTTATAAAATTCTGCCAATTACTAAAAGAGGTGAAACTTTCCAACACAGGTTTGTTTAACACTTGTGTTCTAACATTTAATTTTCTTGCCTAAAATGTCCATGAAATCTTTGTTAACAGGCAAAGTACTATGTCCATCATTTACAGTTGTCAAAGTTGCAAGATTCAGTTAAAAAGATTTAAATGTCTCAGACTTTAGACATTTGAAAACACTTAAAATTTAAATAATTAAAAAAAATGTTTAATAACAATTAAAAAAAATAAGTGAAAGCCAACAAAAATCATATAAATATGTTTTTTTAAATAATTTATGAAAAATGCCATCATGTTAAAAGGTCTTATCTTCCCATTTGCTTTCTACTGTGTGGCCCTGCAATTTCTATTGAAATCCACAACATCTTCCATCCTGCACAAAGTTTAATGAGGGGTAGTATTTGAGAGATGATAACACTATGCAAGTCCTGGAGAACCCCAGCAAGGAGGAGCTCTACCAGTTTACTTCATGTCTAATGGCTGAGCAAAGATACACATTTGGCAGATCCAATCAGTCTGATGAAGGGACCCGACCTGAATAGTGGCCGATCAATTCACTCCACAGATGCTGCCTGACCGGCTGAGTTCTTCCCAGCATCTTGTGTTTGTTCAAGATTCCAGCATCTACAGTTCTCTGTGTCTCCATGCACATTTGGCATTTGGGTTTTGTTTGGACTCGTTTCCAATTAATTTTGTAAATTCTTGTTTGTGCTCTTTGTGTTAATCAGCAAGATATGTGCCAGAAATTGTGCAATTATTAATGATTGCTGATGAAGATACATCAATGTTTTTAAAACAGGATTGACGGCAATCATAAATCATACATTTTTAAATTAGCAGCTTATTCATTTAAATATTTATCTTTCAATGGTAAAATAAAATATATGGGGGGGGGGGGGGGGAGATAGCAAGACTGAACTAAAATATTGTGTTAGATGAATGGCCCAATAGTTTAATGGCTTTAATATAACTTAAAGATAAGGAGATAGAACTTCAACACAACTGAAAACTGACCATTGCATCGAATTGGACACTAACTCAATGCAGTCTATTTTACTTTGCCCAATATGCAGCTTTATTCATAAACTTTTACATTTCAAACAAAATTAGGACAGGGTCATTGCTTCATTTCTATAAATCATGAGTCATGAGTCTAAAGAAGGGCCTCGAGCTGAAACATCACCGATTCCTTTTCTCCAGAGGTGGTGCCTAACCCACTGAGTTACTCCAGCTTTTTCTGTCCAGCTTCATTTCTATATTTTGATTATCTTACTAAATGTATTTTATTTTTCACCACTGTAGCCATCGGGTTGGAAATCTCCTTACCTTTAGCTTGTAAGAGGCCAGAAGTTCTGTTGCTGCATCTGATCTTTCACTCAGCCAATGGTTCCAGCACACATTAAAGGCTTGGCCTGACCCAAAATGGCTGCCCCTTCAGAAGTCCACAGCACATGGTTGATGTTGCAAGTGCAGCCGGAAGGGTGTGGAATTTCTAAAAAGATCAATGGAAGTTCAGTTTGTGTTTCCTTTTTCTCATAATCTAAATTTATGTTCATGTTCGATTATTTTATCGTTTATTTTTTTCAATGAATGTTAAGAATAAGAGTAATCTCTAAATGTTTCTGACCATCAGGGATAGTTGAACTGGATTTTAACAGCACAGGTTGAGCCGGCAGAACCTACCACCCGAGACCAAGTTGGCACTCTGCCTCTTGGGATGACTGCAATGGTGACTCCCCAAGAATGTGGTGGGACAAATGACTGCAAAAGGTAAGTGCAAGTTGGACACCATTGCAGTGGCATCCCAACTATGAACGGATCAAAGCTTAAATGCTTTCATCAAACTGATGGTCCTAAAAACTTATAATCATTTCTGGTTAACTTTATTCATAAAATCCAGAAGGAACTCATTCCCGATATTACATATTGCACAGCAACTTGGTCTGGGCATAAATCTCAATTTAATTCAGTTGATTTTAGCTTCCATATGTATAACCATTTATGGTGTTTGCCTTTTAAAAACCAGCCACCTGCCACCAAATGAGAATCAGATCAAAAAGAACTCCAAAAATATGAAAAATGATAATTCATTCCTCACACATACAGTACAAAGAAATGAGAGAACAAAATGGGTTCCTCTGGTGTTCCCGCCAAAACCATCCCCCATCAGTATTTTGATCAAAGCAGAAAATTTAGCACCATCTTCTGAGTAGGTCTGATCCAATTTAACAGCAGGTCACAGTTAGAGGCCTCAAGCCACTAATGTAACCCAGATTTAGCTGTGCGTTTGGTTCATGAGGCTTTATAAAAAAAAATCTGCAATGTGCCTGGTTAAAGTACTTTTCAAACAGGAGTAATCTTCTATTTGTTAAATGCACATCTAGGTTATGTTCTAAAAACAAAAACTTCAATTACTTCCAAATTAGGTTTGATGTTTTCTTATTAATAACAAAGCTTGAAAGTTGTTATAATTTGCATTAAAATTCTGCAGACTAACTTTAAGAATTTAATTAGATTGCTTTGATAAATTATTTAATTTCCTTTTTCTCTTTCTATCAATGTTTATAGTATGTATTCCGTGCCATAGCATTATTGCTATAATTACAGAATTATTTATAAATGCAACGTCTATATTTAACATCAATAAAGGAGAATATATAAATTAAATAGCAAACAATGGTTTAATAATTCTGCAGAATTAACTTCAGTAGACATAACAACTAGAAAAATGTACATGAATCAAATAGAATATAAATCTATTCTTTGATCGAAATAAAAAACAATATTCACCCACAATCTGTAAGTATTCATACTTATGGAAATGGTATTAATCCTGTTCCGTAAAGATACACTTCAATTTTTGGAATCATTTAGGTCGATGTCAAAGATTAGAGTTATGTTTAAAACCAGTTCCGTGCAGAGACCTAAAATTGGCAACCATTTTAATGATAAAATTTAAAACTGAAGAGACATTGAATAACGATACAGTAAAAACACCGAACAAAATCCTATGGTTTCACACATAATTTGAAACATATGAATGCGTGTCTGCATTCATTAAAAATATTTCAATTTTCTAATCAATATGCTTTATTTTAATTACACTAGTAAATTCATCTTTAGTATGCTTCACAACAGTCCTCATTTAAAATAGTGAATTAATGTCAGCAGTTAGGGCATTTGAAACTTTTAAGTTATCCCTTGTGATTTAAAACAAAGACTGTTTCTGTACTAGACACTCACAAAACTGGGGAAAAAAAATCAGAAAGATTTGAAACAGAA
Organism: Raja brachyura; assembly: GCA_963514005.1. The sequence goes on along the minus strand of OY740797.1, from coordinate 42,561,298 downwards.
GTTTGGGCTATTTCAACCATGCACCACATGTTACATTGTACAAGTCAAGTCACTTGGTGAATGTCAAAGTACTGTCTCAATAAATGTACTGTTTAAACTACAACCTGATGTACATTTATTTATAGATAATAAAATCCCGAACAAAAGATACCCCAAATATAATTAAACTGTGGTCTATTTTACAGCGTTGGGAGTAGTTTTGAATATCAATTGATGTCTGGAATACTTTTCTTTCAAGTTTCGGCTTCATACCCTGTGTCATATTTTTAAGAATGACTATATATATATACGTCACAAAAATATTACTGTATTTATGCATTTCTGTCACCTGCTTCCTCTCTCATTAGCACTGTGTTGTACATTTTCAGCAAAATATTCCAAATCAATTTAGAAAAATTAACTTCCACGTTCTTTTCGTAACTTGGTACATGGCGAACTTTTTCTCGAAGCGGACCTAATGCAAAAAACAACTGGCAGTGGTGCAGGGAGGAAGCCCAGCACGACTAGATGTGAAAGATGGGGTGTTCCCTTTCGTACTGCAACTCTTCCCCACAGCACAAGTTTTCTGTAGACCAGACATTCCAGAAACAATAACCTCACAATCACGTTAGGTAACAAATGCCTGTAATTTGTATACATATGCAACACTGGATCTGTTGCATTTTTTCTTTTAGACAGAACCAATATATACAGCCAGCTGCAGAGGAGATACATACTCCATCATGCCGCTCAATTAATGGACTTTGGTCAAAGTTCAGACATTTTAGAAAACAAGTGAAAGAATAAAAAACACTCTCAAAAACGCATGCCACAATAGCAATGCTGTGTTTGGGAAGAAAATTTTGTTTATATTGAAATCAAAAAATTAAATGTTTAAAAAAATATTTTTAATTTCAACCCTTTTTTTCTATGGGACAGAGATTCTAAATGCTTTATGGTAACCGATGTGTAATAAAAAGTAGTTATTATGTTCTCTCATCCTCCTGGAAGAACTGAACACAACATGGCACAAAAACCTTTGCTTTCGGTGGATAAATAAATAAACTCCCTAAAATCTACGAGTGGCCAGACAATTGTAGCATAAGTAATTTATAGGGGCAAGAGATGCCAGATAAATTTGATTACAATAAAAGATGGGGGATATATTTTTCCCTTGGAGAATTGACAGAAATGCACACAAAACAAAAGGCTAGGCAGAGTGAATGATTTCACTTTGTCTTCAATTCCAGACAAAATTCACAAGTAATTTTGACTGAGCATTTTATCACAATTTGACAGCTTTTCCACATGCCCCAATCATTAATTTTAGAAAGAAGCCTGGCCTGAAATGATAATTTTTTTTTGAACCAGTAGAAAATTTGTGAATCCATTCCAAAGTCGTACCTACCGCTGCGATTGTGATTTGCTAAAAACAGCTAACGGCATACTCCGAAACCCAGCAGGACCACTTGCTAGCAGCCCTTGATTAGCAGCTTAACAGAGCCAGGAGCTGAGGAAAATACATTCCACTCTCACCTGCTGCCTTGATTCCACTCCCTTACTGAAGACAGTGGTCAGAAAACTCTGTTAGTGACCAAGAAAATGATATCAACATATTGCTTGCAAAATTTGCAGATTTAACCCTACACTAAGGTTAATTCTGTGTGGGCCATTGCTGCATTACAGAAGGAACTAATAAAAAGTACAGCTTTCCTAAACCAAGATTGGAGAGGTTTCTTTCCCCATCTAAGGTAAAATAGTAAACAGAATGAAATAAAAATGCCAATTATTCTGTGCAACAGAAGCGAGGCAATACAAATCGGTTTCAGAAAAAATAAAACGATTTAAACTAAAAAATAGAATGAATTAACCACAAATCTTTTCTCTATGGAACAGGAATTCTAGTTTTACTTTCTTTTTCCTATCATTTTAATTTTGTATGCTGTTGTTATAATTACACTAGATTATTTTAAATAATGGTTTATACATCTGGCCGAAGAAAATAAGAAAAATTGATATGAATGAGAAATCCATCAATAAGCTATTATTTCAAATGAAAATATGAAGGAAATCAAAAATGGTCTGGTTTATTGCTGGGTCATAGCAATTTTCATTTTTATGTCAGATATTTGTGTAGTCTTTCCAAGAAAAAAAAATTGTAGATGTAGATGAATGATTAAAAGTGTTTAATTCACAGAACATATAAGGTTCCACAGGCATTTTTATTTTATACTTTAAAACATTCCTATCAAGCTTCTTTCTCAAATGAAATATTTATTCTGTGGCATGTTTTATTCTCTGACCTGCCGCACAAAATATGCCGTTTGTATAATCCAACCCAGCCCTCTGTCTTTTGATTGTTCTCGACGTAGTGCAACCATAATTGTGTCAAAGAAAAACAGTAAACCATTTAAATTCCTCACAACAAAATAACTCAGCAGAGATCCACTACATATTTACAAGCGCACATGAAATTAGTCAAACTTTATGATGAAATCACCATGAGAAAAGTATTCTTTCATTGTTTCAGCCATTGTCCTTTTTCGAGATATGATGAATACTTATTGGATCTGCTATTTATTAATGGGTACATCTGTCTAAGGGAGCACCTGTCTAATGACAACCAATCTGTTTCCTCTGCATTGCTTAGCACATTCTCAACCGGTTAACAAGGAAACATTTCTCATGCCACAGGGTATTTTCTATGCAAAAGATTCCAATGTGCTAACTTTATGAAGTGCAGACCAGTTCAGCTACTTTGCTGTAGGGATAAGACACTTATCTAGTTTGTTACATGTTTCATTTCTCCCACGCATTCTTTATCAACTCATTCTATCTTTGCCACAATGACGCCTTGTAATCCCATTGTTCTACTTACTTTCAACAGGCATTTTATGTTTTGGTAAGTACTGTTTCATGTGTTATGTAATCCGTGATACACTGCCAGATTAGATCCAATCTTCCTAGAATTAAATTATTAGCAATGAAAATATTCAAATGTATTGCGCAAGGCATGGTATCCATGTGCTAATTAACTGCAAGATACACACTGATGAATCATATATATATATATATATATACCTTTGTCTCACGAGATATGGGTCGGAAAACATTGAATAAGTTAAGGATTAATTCTGTGTAATATTAAATTATGAAAATATTACTAATATGTGGAAAAGTTTACCACTTATTTTGTCATGAATACATAATTTATTGGAAAACTTTACATCTTAGCCAAGAATAATTGTTCATCTTTCAAAACTAAATTTCCATTCATATTCGTATTTATTTACAGCTCACATCTGTCAATTACCTCTGTCATACCAATTAACACAGGTAACACAGTTAGTGCTGTTGCCTCACAGTTCAGGGTTCTGGGTTCAACCCTTACCTCTGCTGTGCATGTACTTTGTGTAATCACTCCGTGGCCACTTTGGCTTCTTCGAGTACTCCAGTTTCCTCCCACATTCTAATAGATTTGCTGGTGGATTACTGTAAAATACCCATCAGTGAAGATTAACAGCAATAAAAAAAAATAATAATGGTGAGTTGACCACCAAACGTGAGAAATGATACGTTACAGAGTGAAAAGGAGACAGGAAAAGGAAGAATGGGACTGATGGCATATCCATACCAAGAGCTGGTATGGGGCTGATGGGCTGAATGGCCAGCTTCAGCATAGGATGAAAACAGCAGGCAGATCAATAGTCTGGTTGCATCACAGCTTGGTTTGGGAACAGCTCTGCCCTCAAGACCACAAGAAATTATAGAGAGCTGTACACGTAGCCCAGTCCATCACACAGACCAGACTTCGTACCATTGATTTAATCTACACTTCACACTGCCTCAGAGAGGCAGGGAACATAATTAAAGACGTGTCCCACCCCGGTCATTCCTCTTCTCTGTGCTGCCATTCCTCAGAAGGTACAGAAGCTTGAAAGAGTGCACCACCGGACTAAGGAACAGCTACTCCTCTGCGATCAGGCTTCTGAACAGTCCTTGCATTAGCTAGGGTACTGTTCAAGTTACCTCTAAACCATTGTGGACATTGGACTGTGTCCATGGAACTGATGGGCTACAATGTGCTACAATATTGAGAACTACCACATCCACAGCACTCTGTATCTTCCCCTTTGTTCTGTCTATTGTGCTTGAGTTGGACTTGATTGTATTTATGTGTGGTACTTCTGATCTGTTTGGATAGCATGTAAAACAAAGCTTTTCACGGTACCTCAATACACTTGACAGTAATAAACTTAACCCTAAACTAGTCCGATGCATTACACATTCATCAGTATGTGTGTAAGGATCTGTGTGTGGAGAGTACTGTTCAAGTACTCTACAAACAATGCTTTTTCCCACTGTTATTGCTTTCATGTCGTTTCACTCCCATACATTCATTGTCCATGATTATGGACTAATTTTGTACAATTCAGTTCAAGATAAATATTTGGTGTCCATTATAACAATGGACACCGAATATGAAATGTGAAGACCAGCCATACACATTTGATACATGCTAGTCATTATATTTATTTTAAATTGAGGAGTGCAATTACCGTTTTATTATTGTTAAATGGTATCTTGGCAGTGAATGAAATTCAACATGTTAAGGTTAAAGTTTTAATAGGCTATTTTATCACTGTCATCACCATCTCCTTTATTGGATTATTATGGAATCAGTCGTTTGAAAATCCCCACAAAGGGACATCAAACTTCTCATAACTGCATATTTGAAAGAACTTCATTTAAAACATATAACAATCTTCTATTTTTCACTCCTTCTATTTCATGTGCCAGGAACTCAAAGGCTTTTGTATAATGACCTCTCGTTCAAAACATATTTCACAACAAAGTTACAGATTATAGAGAAACGTACTCCCTTTCTTGTGTTTGCCATATTCGCAGAAGCACAACCTGGCGGCTAGATTTCCACGCACATGGTATTTATTTTCTAAATTTTAATGAAAAGCATTCAAAAAACAGATAGGACTAACGTACAAAGAGATGAAATTTAATATATCCACGCACCCAGAGAGCCTTGCAAGGCGCGCATTCCGCAGACTCGTGAAAACGTGCAGTTTGCCAAAATTTATTTGTACACCTTTTCAGAACCGCAGTGTAATATAAAAAGTGATGCAATGCAGTAGCTACGCTTTCATGACTTTCTTTATTTCTACCCATGGCTTTATGACAGATGTACAATTTAACTCCTACATCAATCGTTGCAGTCGCTCCAAAGCACCTGAATACAACCATGTCAGCATAGTTTCTGGCTAAGCAGCGAATACACTGTTTCCGACCGTATAAACTAGCATCTTATTATCGTACATCGCTTTTCCATTCTTCATCCTACAATTTATGCCGCAGTCGCTATGAATGTAGTAACCAGGAGGATTATGTGCCAATTAGACATTGTGCATATTTCTAGAACTAAGTGCTCTCCTATGAATCAAACAGTGTGCTGTTTCCAATGAAAGGGCTGCTATAAAGCACACAATATGTTGTAACATAGCAAGTGGATGTCCTGTGGTTGTGTTCTTGCATTTCAATGGGTGGGGTGTACAGCTGGAGGAAGATGGGGCTTAGATCAGTGGAAAAGAATGATGCCGGTTTAGGGTATTGTTACAGGGTGGAGCACGAAAAGAATGAAATAAAAGAAGATTGGTTCCACTTGAATTTGGGAAGATTGAAATCAGTAAATCGGAAGTAGAAACAGTAAAAAAAAAGTACAGTAAAGCAGTCAAGAATGTACTGGAACAAAATAAAATATGAATACTGCAATTGAGCATTCAAATAATCTTCATTGTTTAAATAAAACTGAAGAATTCTCTTCTATTATTAGTGATTGGTGTGTGGTAAAATATTACCCTTAAATCTGGGAATGATAGATTTTGTTTTAAATCCCCAAATTATTAAAGTAACTTAGCCAGGATGAGGTTGGATCACACATCAGATATTATGGGCAGTATTACAGCTGTTCCTAAATTCGAACAAACTTTTCAATGCATGTCATTTCAGTTATATTAAAAGTAAGAAAAAAATATAACCAACCAAGGAATTTGAAGCTCTCTGATGAGGAGAATATTTCTAAAAGTTTTCAAAGTTTATTATAGTTTTCAATATTTATTGTTGATGAAATATTTTTTTTAAATGTTGCAAGTGCTATGTACGGGCAAGAAGTAACCAAATGCATGAATAAGTGGACAGCACGGATACACTGGGCCGAATGGGCTCTATTATGTTGTAATTCTCCAGGGATGGACAATTCTAAGTGCAGGAGACTTGATCATTCCAAAAGTGAAGCTACCGATTTTATTATCAGCTCAACCAGTCCGTAAGGGGTTTTGTTTAGACAACCTTATCAAGCTGACGTACTACCTCTAATACCATGTGAACCTCAAGTCTCTTTGATCACCCACGCTGCCTGGTCTGCTTCCATTCAGAGCATAATTATGACTGTTATGTTACTTCATTAAATTTTATCACCTTCCATTTACTGATGTTGGACATTATCACCCACATTTTATACGTCCACTACTTGATTCACTAATGATCTTTAAGGAAGGGATTCGTCCCCTTTTCTGCTGCAGCCCAAATGTGACTCCAGCATCCTTTAACAATGCAGATTCTTAACTACCTCCAGCAAGGCATTCTGTTCCAAGGCAATTAGAAAAGCCCATAAGTTACATATACTCCCTTTGTATTAGTTGTTTAATGGCAGAGGCATTTACAATGATTGCCGACCAGCAAAGCCATGTCACATTTCTGGACGTCAGAGTTTAGAGAAGCAGTTCAGAGATGGGGTTTCATCAGACTCCTATTGGAAGTCCTGTTTCCTATCGTATCTCATCAGTGGCAAGCATGTTGGACCCTTTGCATCTGGAGCAGGTGCATCTGGAGCATGGGACAAATCCAGATGTCGGATACATGCAGCGGCCCAGTGCAAGATATAATTTCCTTCACCAATTCCCAACATGCCTATTTTCAAGGCAAGGGTTGGAAGGAAAGAAACATTTCAAGTTTCAAGTTTCCTAATATTGTTAAAAATTCAGTATATTTTAAATAATTCTGACTGAATCACTCAGTTTCTGAACTATTTTTACACACTTTCCTATCTTTTAATGATTCTTCAGTCTGAATTACCCATGTCACTACATTTTTACAAACTGCTTCCATCTCATTTTATTTTCTTACTGCACAATACTCAAACCAAACAGTTAATTGCAAAACCACTCTTTTTTCCCAGTCACATTCCAATGATCCTACTTGGCTTAATATCCCAGGTCATATATTCCATTGGAAATTCCCCTCCACCATGCCGGACTCTAACACCATCCCGTATCGTCTACATGGTTCATCATAATTGCCCTCCGTCCCACACCTTGCTATCCTTTACATTCGACCTTTCTCATCCAATAACCTCTGATACAACATCTGGAACTGTTGTTCCAAAATTATGAGCATTCATGGTAGCTTGCCCAACTACTGAAACTTTTCTCATTTAAATATGTAAATAGCTGTCAATATATCTACTCTTTACTTAATTATTTTGTTTTGGAGCCTCTGTCACCAAATGGAATTTAATGGCGACGATCTCCAAACATTTTAAAGAGCTTTATGGGGAGATAAGGTAGACAAAAGTGCTGGAGAAACTCAGCGGGTGAGGCAGCATCTATGGAACGAAGGAAATAGGCAACGTTTTGGGCTGAAACATTGCCTATTTCCTTCGCTCCATAGATGCTGCCTCACCAGCTGAGTTTCTCCAGCACTTTTGTCTGCCTTCGATTTTCCAGCATCTGCAATTCCTTCTTGAACATGAGGAGGTAAGGTACTTTTAAACTGTTGTAATTTTAGTAATACAGCAGGCAATTTCTGCAGGGCAAGCCTTCACAAGCAGCACAGATGCAATGACCAAACGGGGCATTTTAGTTATGTTGGAAGGAACTGCAGATGCTGGTTTACACTGAAGATAGACATAAAAAGCTGGAGGAAAACTCAGCGGGTCAGACAGAATCTCTGGAAAAAATGAATAGGTGACATTTTGGGTCAAGACCTTTCTTCAGACCTTTGTTGAAGGGTCTCGACCCAAGACGTCACTGATTCCTTTTCTCCAGAGATGCTGTCAGACCCGCTTAATTACTCCAGCTTTTTGTGTCTATATAATGCATTTTATTTCAGCCGTCACATACAACAGATAATCCTCCGACATCTTCGCCGCCTCCAATGGGATCCCACTGCTGGCCACATCTTCCCATCTCCTTCCCTTTCGGCTTTCCGCAGAGACTGCCCCCTGCGTAACTCCCTGGTCAATTCGTCCCTTCCCACCCAAACCACTCCCTGGTACTTTCCCCTTGCAACCGCAGGAAATGCTATACCTGTCTCTTTACCTCCCCCCTTGACTCCATCCAAGGACCCAAACAGTCTTTCCAGGTGAGGCAGAGGTTCACCTGCACCTCCTCAAACCTCATCTATTGCATCCTCTGTTCTAGGTGTCAATTGCTCAACGTCAGTGAGACCAAGCGCAGGCTTGGCGATCGCTTCGCCCAACACCTCCATTCAGTTCGCATTAACCAACCTGATCTCCCGGTGGCTCAGCACTACAACTCCCCCTCCCATTCCAAATTCCAATCTTTCTGTCCTGGGCCTCCTCCATGGCCAGAGTGAGTCCCACCACAAATTGGAGGAGCAGCACCTCATATTTTGCTTGGGTAGTTTACACTCCTGCGGTATGAACATTGAGTTTTCCAATTTCAGGTAGTCCTTGCTTTCTCCCTCCTTCCCCTCCCCTTCCCAGCTCTCTCACAACCTACAGCCTCTGCCTCTTCCTTTCTTCTTCCCAGCCCACCCCCCCAGGCAGCATCTGCGGAGGGAAATGATAATTGACATTTTGGAAAAGGTAACATTACTCAATAAGAAACTATGGTAATTGGCTAGCGATGTATGGAAAAATATCAGTTACCTCAAAAAATGTGATAATTTTTCATCCTATATTTGATAAGGTTTAATAATAATAATAATAATAATTTTATTAATATTTAACTAAATCCAAGGGTTTAAAAAACTAAAACTAGATTTGACACAATTTAATCTCATGCAGTTTCTTTATAAATCCATTGCAAAATTCCTGTGGTACTTTATTGGAGATAAACTACAATATAATTTGTATTTGGATGTCTATCTTCAATTCACATCTCTTAACTCTCTCCCCACCAGTGAACCAGGAGATTCAGTTTTGCTTATTAAAGCAACAGGCCAAGGAAATGGTTTCTTGTCACCATTTGAACATGTTCTTGTCTACAAATCATACAGGGTACATCAACCAACTATGCTTTCAACGTGATTGAAACACCATGTACGACAAATGATTAAGGAATCAGTTCTTGCAAGCCATCCGTGAGCCTCTCAGAAATAGTGTGAGAAACAGGGACCCAAAACTGATGACAAGAGTGGCCGTCTACATGGCTGACTGCCCACTGTGCCATTTCTGATCTTAGAAACAGAGCAATCAGAGAGACTTTGAGAGAAAACAGTGGGAGCCACAAACACAGCATTCTTCGCTTTCTTATTATGTGCAATTCAGGCATGATTTTACTGAAAAAAGAAAAATTACAGAGACTGCAGAATTCAACTTGATCTTGGAAGGATCAATCTAGTGTCCTAGAAAGAGCTCAGTTTATACCTCCTCTCCATTCTTTATTTTACAAAACCCATATAGATTCCACAAGGCATGTAAATTAAATATTGCTATTTATCTCTAATACACAGGGAACCATTCCAACCAACTCAGATCCGTTTCATCCACCCATTTCCTACGTTGGGTAGTAGTATCTCAAGAGTTATCCGCTATCAAGGACCTTTCCCACTCTGGTCATTCCTTCTTCTTCCCGCTCCTGTCGAACAGAAGATACGGAAGCTTGAAAGCATGCACCAACAGAGTCAGGGATATGTTCTTCCCTCTGTTAGCGGGCTTGTGAATGGTCCTTCCATGAGCTAGGGTACAGCCCAATTTTCCAACCTACCTCACTGTTGACATTGGATGTTGTCTCAGGAACCGTCATGCTACGATGGTGAGACTTATATTCTGCACTTTGGATCTTTCTGTTCACTCTGCCTATGCACATGAGTTTGGCTTGAATGTTTATTGTATAGTGTTGTCTGATTTAACTGGAAAGCATGCAAAGCATGCACTCCGTATCCTGAAACTGAAAAATGAAAAAACAAAACATGATTGAGCAAAATCATGTTGTGATGAAAGGGGAAGGGAAGGGGACTCATGTGGGACATATTAGTGAACGTTTATTTTAGATTGCAACGGGTTCAATGGGATAAAGCCAATGGATGTCGGGAAGCAGATGATGGTGTTCAAATTTCCATCTTAGAAATCAGTTCACAAAATCCAACCATGAGGTTAGACTTAACCTCACTGGATTGGACATGGGCTTGTGGTATAATATAGTAGCATGGATTGAAGAGTGATTAAATAAAATAAACCAGGGAAGCTTCACAGTTAAATACTAGTGGCAGTAAATATCAGCTAGATCAAAGATCATTGTCATGTGTCGAGCATTGACATATGAACTGTGGAACTAGTAGGAAGACTCGGGTGGGGGGGGGAGTATTGTAGAGGTTACTTGAAATTAGAGAAATCAGTGTTCATACCGCTGGGCTGTAAGCTGCCCAAGCGAAGTAGGAGGCAACTTCTCCAGAGATGCTGCCTGACCTGCTGAGTTACTCCAGCACTTAGTATCTAGTTTTGGCATAAACCAGCATCAGCAGTTCCTTCGTACACCGCATATAGATATCAAGTTTAGGTAAGCAGGTATTGAGGAGGTATCTTTGATAATGAAACTAAAAGTGCTGCTAAACTTCAGGGAAAGTTTTGGTCGCCTAATTTTGGTCACCTAATTATAGGAAGGATGTCAACAAAATAGAGTACAGTGGAGATTTACTAGAATGTTGCCTGGGTTCCAGAAACTAAATTACAGAGAAAGGTTGAACAAGTTATGTCTTTATTCTTTGGAGCGCAGAAGGTTAAGGGGGGACTTGATTGAGGTCTTTAAAATGATGAAAGGGATAGACAGAGTTGATGTGGATAAGCTTTTCCCATTGAGGGTAGGGAAGATTCAAACAAGAGGGCATGACATGAGAATTAAGGGACAGAAGTTAGGGGTAACATGAGGGAGAACTTCTTTATTCAGAGAGTGGTGGCTGTGTGGAATGAGCTTCCAGCAGAAGTGGTGGAGACAGGATCGATTTTAACACTTAAAAGTAAAGTGGGTAGGCATATGGACGGGAAGGGAATGGAGGGGTGTGGTCTGAGTGCAGGTAGATGGGACTAGCGGAATATAAATGTTCGGCACGGACTGGAAGGACCGAGAGGGCCTGTTTCCGTGCTGTAATTGGTATATGGTGTTGTATGAAAGATATCAACCATTCTCCTACGTTACCACAACATGATCCTGGACACACATCAGCGTGGCAGGCTCCTGCAATTAACATAAGGGCAGTAAGGTTCAAGTATTACATGTTGCCTGCACAGCAATATTGAGAACCCTGTATAAATAATTAGAGGCTTGGAATTGTGTAGGAAGGAACTGCATATGCTGGTTTACACCGAAGATAAACACAAAATGCTGAAGTAACTCAGACAGACAGGCAGCATCTGTGGAGAGAAGGAATGGGTGACGTTTCGGGTTAAGACATCATCCATTCCTTCTCTCCAGAGATCCTGCCTGTCCCGCTGAGTTACTCCAGCTTTTTGTGTCTATCTTCAGAGGCTTGGAATTGTTGGGATCTAATGGCATTTGGGTATATTTGTAATCACATTAATATGCAGGTGTAGCAAGAAACTTTAGAACAAATGGTATGTTAGCCTTTTCATCAGGCATTAGAATAGAAGACCAAATAGTCTGCCATTAGACCACATATGCAATCTTGTACACTGCTTCAGCCTCCATATGCACGGAAGTATGTGCTTGTCGTTCAAGGAGTGACAATAGGTCCATTGATTCCTGCAATTATGGGATGGTTTAATTCAGGAAGATTGATTGATTCAGGCATCTATCCTCCAGATTTTAGAAAGAAAAGTAATTTCATGACACATAAAATTCTTAAGATGCCTGACAGCGAAAATATTGAGGTCTAAAATGAAAGGCTGTGTTGTCCAACCAGTAGTTGGTCGTTTAGGAGTGAGATGAAGACTACATTTTTTTCCCCTCAAGAAGCTATAAGTCCTTGAAATCTCTCACCCAGAGCTGTGTGAATGTTCATTCATTGACCATATAAAAGTCAGGGATTGATAGGTTTTGGATATGTGGAGAATCAAGAAGAGTGTGCCAGAAGGTCCTTTGAGAAGATTAGCCACAATCTTATGGTAGAGCAGCCTTGTAGGATCTTGCTCGCATTTCTCATACTCCTTTGTTTAGAATATGCCATTGTAATAAAATGCATACCTTAATCATGGTAACATGGCAAACAATGCTTCAGCTAAATTAAATGAAGCATTTTATGCTTACAATTAGTTTTATTAAAAGGACGTTTTTAGCTGAAAAATAGCTAATTTATCCTTTCCAAATTCAAGAATATGTACAGGTATAACAATGCCATATACATGAATGATGAGGTCTGGATTACTGGTTTAATGAATAAAAATCTCCTGTGGATTTTAATAGCTCCAATATTCTTACCAGATATAAATCAAGTACAAATATTGGGGGTTATTAGCTATTAAATCATCACAAAACTGTTAAATACATACATACCATTTTAACAAAATCTCTATATCAATCGTTTTCAGCTTGCTTTCAACAAAATCAATGCACAAATAGTCTTAAGTGAAAAACCAACACATTTATTTCCCAAGTCATGTCATACCTATTGTATAAAATAAGAATGCTAATAAACTTTTCATGTACTTTATATAGGCCCCTATGGCACGTACACAACTTTTTACGAATATCCTATATGCACATAGATTTAGATTAATTTAATTATCAATATAGTACATTTTTCTTCCTTCTGTGAAACTATTTCTGTAAACCAGAATATTAATTACCAGCTGAAAGAAATAATTAGAGGTTTTTTTTACATAACCCTACATGTTCATATTTAATACCATTTTGCAAAATGTCAATGTCCCCATACACAAATAGCACTCTTTTACTCTGCAACCTTTTCTTTGAAGTTTCCAAGCATAAAACATTTAAACAATTTCTGTATGCCAAGTTAAAGCTATAAATTGGGGATAACTTCAGACCACCTCTTCCTCTTTTATAAGAATTACAGGCATGACTGTTCATTTTACCACATCAATCATTCCAAACTAAATAATTAAAAGTCCAGACAGAAGTCACTAGAGAATTTCTTAAAAGGGTAATTCTTTTTCACTACTTCAGCAGTAACTGTTTTTTATACAACTCTAAATCATAATCAGATTTTAATTACTGGAAAACCCTGAATATTCCGAAGCATCCTGTGATTTTTCTATTACAATGCCAGCATCTTTAATTTATTTAGAATGTATTTTAGCAAATTTCCTCTTTGTGCCATGATAGATTCAGGTACAAAACATCAACAGGGAGAAATCGCAGAAGGTGGCTTGCTATGTAGAATGTTATGTTCATAAATTCACTCTCAAGGATGGTAAGGATTCTAGGATCAATTTGACAGCAGGCCAGGCTCCAAGTTTGCATCCTTTCCAGTGTGGAAGTAATGGCCAACTCTGATAATGCCTTTGTGAACCAAACCTACAACCAGTTCACACTTTCCATTGCAAACCAAACAGTGGAATGTAACAAGGAACCAAAGATAGACACAAAGGTAGACCCAGTCTGAAGAAGGGTTCTGACCCAAAACATCACCGATCCATATTCTCCTGATGTGCTGCTTATCCCACTGAATTACTCCAACATTTTGTGCCTATATTTAGTACTGTAGCAGAAATCTGAGATAACCTTTTTCAAATGGCATGGGTTGTGCCCACGTCATTACCACTGCCACTTTGCCAGTCCACTTTGTCGCTGGATGTCAGCCATCTGTCCAGACTGCTGCCGCCATTGCGAGATGGTGCTCACCATGTCTATGCTTGGACCTGCTCTCGGTCATCCACCATAGACAGTTGTGTACTTCCCTGAGACCCAGCAGCCTAACACCAGCTGCATTACATGCAGATAAGTACACAATATAGGACCATAAGCACACCAAGAGGCTCAAAGAGAAATGTCAGGGCGAGATGCAATCAACTAACTTCCAAACTAAGGGAAGGATCTATTTAAATGTACTGCTGATAGCTCCTCCCAGTTGCTGGCACTTGTTCAATCATTTATGGCTATGAAGTCGGGGTAACATTTGATGGCACTGGGCCTGTACTTGCTGGATGAGGGGGGACCTCATTGAAACTTACCGAATAGTGAAAGGCCTGGATATAGTGAATGCGGAGAGGATGCTTCCGCTAGTGGGGGACTCTAGAACCCGAGGCCATTGCCTCAGAATAAAAGGATGTACCTTTAGAAAGGAGATAAGGAAATGTCTTTAATCAGAGGGTGGTGAATTTATGGAATTCATTGGCACAGACAGCTGTGGAGGCCACGTGAATGGATATTTATAAGGCAGAGATTGGCAGATGTTTAATTAGTACAGGTGTCAGGGGTTATGAGGAGAAGGCAGGAGAATGGGGTTGAGAGGGAAAAAGATCAACCATGAATAACTGGCGGAGTAGACTTGATGCGCTGAATGGCCTTATTATGCTCCTAGAACTGAAGAACTAATGAACATGAGAGAATTGTGAGCTTCAGAATGTCAAACAATGAGTGCCGCAGTCTGAATCCACATCGCGATTTGCCTACACAGTCTGCTGAATATTTAGTCCACACATCTGAACATCGTCATCAACTTAGCGTCTGACTGACGTGTACTAAAAATGGACACATGACGCCAAGCCTAACCCTAACCCATTCCCACATTTTGAGTAGGGTGTATTATTTGCAAAAAGTGGACCAGTGTCTTTGCTTGGAGTCTTGATTCCATCTCTATTGTACTCCCTATTGTTTCCAAAACCTTAAGGGCCTGTCCCACTTGCGTGTCATTTGCGCGTCATTTACACAACATCATTTACGCGTCATGACACACGATGCGCGCGTCGTGACGCGCACGTGCCTGGCGCGTGGCGTGCATTACGCGGGCATGGTGCGTGGTGATGTAGGCAGTGACCCGCAGCTGCGTGCGGCACCCCAGGATTTCGGGAATCACAAAATCTTCGCACGACACCTGCGCGCGAAGATCAATGCCCTTTAGACATTGAACTCCCATTAACCATCTCTTGTTAATTCCAGACAAAAAAAAACAAATAATTTACCATTTAGCCCAATTTATGTCCAAAATCAGGGCTAATCACCTACAGTAGGAATGGTGCAGTAAGTTCAATTTTGAAAGTGCTATTGTTAGATATAAACTATAGAAATGTTAAAAGAAACAACTCTGGCCCATTGGGTTCATGCCAGTGTTAATATGACTACATTTAGGGTGGTATGGTGGCATAGTGGTACAGCTACTGCCTTAAGGGCCTGTCCCACTTTCCCGAGTTACTCACAAACTCTCCTGAGTTTTCCCCTTGATTCGAACTCGGGGAATGTCGGTAGCGAGCTCGTAGAAGCCCGTAGTTGTCCGTAGATGTTTCATAGCGGCTCGTAATACCAGCCGTAGGAACCCGGGACATCAGGTGGGTCGGAACGTTTTTTCAACATGTTGCAAAATGTCCAAGGGCAAAACAAATATAACCACGGGTACCTACGAATGGCTATTACCGTAATTCTCCGAGTTCGAATCAAGGGGAAAACTAGGGAGAGTTTGTGAGTAACTCGGGAAAGTGGGACAGGGCCTTTACAGTGCCAGAGACCCGGGTTCAATCCTGACTACAGGTGCTTGTCTGTACGGAGTTTGTATGTTTTTCCCCGTAACCTGCATGGGTTTTCTCCGAGATCTTCGGTTTTCTCCCACACTCCAAAGACATACAGCTTTGTAGGTTCATTGGCTTGGTATTAATTTATAAATATAAAAATTGTCCCCAGTGCGTGTAGGGTAGTGTTAATGTGCGGGGATCGCTGGTTGGTGCGGACTAGGTGGTACGAAGGGCCTGTTCCCGCACTGTGTCTCTAAACTAAAACTAAACTAAAACATACACTCAGCATGTACTTACTTTTGCTCTATATTTCCCTAAACCGAGCCTATACATAACTTTGTGCAGCAAGTAAATAAATTCTCCTGAAGAAACTTGGACACCATCATTATGAATTATGAACTGAGATAAAGGTTCATTCCAACACATACATTTCTTTACCATTACCTGTCTATTTTTAATATAATTGCTAACGTGAACACAAGGGAGAAATCATTTTCACAGACAGAAGAAATTATATGATGCAGAAGAAATAATTCAGTGAACTTTGGGTCAATTTTTCGACAATTATCTCAAACTGTGATGAATTATTTTTTTCTATCTCCCAATAAATCCATGAGTAATTGAGGATCTATTAATTAATAATAAAAATCAACCGATACCCTGGAGAGTGGCATTAATTATGAATATAAAAAATTGTCATTATTAAAATGAAAAATTTCCATTTCAAGGAAGGTGACAAGAATTTTTAATGCTAATGATATTTAGCAATGTTTATTTATCCCATTTTAATATGAGCACTTTTTTTTTTTACGTTAACCATTTCTTGATCAAGCAGGTAAAAAAACAGTTATGAAGCCAATGGAGTTTCAATGCCTCTCTCCTGTTAGAATTCAATGCAACTGGAGAATGAGAAGCCACTTAAGGCGAATGCTTGCATTTCAAAATTATTTTTTCCTTGTGCATTTATTCGGGATAATTTTGAAAAATGAGAGAAGGCAATGAGCATAATGTGTTGTGCTAATTATGCTAAGGCTGTCAACACTCATCTTTACTACAGGTTAAAACTGACAGGACAACAACCTGTGCCATCTATTAACTACATAATTCTGTAGCTGCTGTCAAAGATACCCTGTTGGTCCATTGAATCCACTGGTGCAGTCTTCTCAGACTGGGTTTAGCACAGAATTCACTGCGATGAACTTTATACATATGCTAAAGACACCTGCAAACATAACACATAATGACTTTTGCCCAAATGTCTCTTGAAGGTGTAACGAGTGATAATTACCATTGACCGTGGCTCTGAAAATTAATTTTAAGACATTGCAATCTCATGCCCTCAGATATAAATTAGGCATAATTAAATATATTGTGTGCTATTGTCTATTTGTATTTATATTCTTCCTTAAGTCCATGCACAAGTCTTAGTCCTTTGCAATTTATCTTCCTATTTTTCAAGTTTCTTTTCTCCTGCATGTGCCGTCAAATTGACTGGTTGAAGATCACCTTCCCATTTTCCCTAGTCACAGGCACCATGTATTCTCTGCAGAGAGCTCCACGCTGGATTAGATGCTACATTATTCGCCTTCTCTGCTGACAACCCCATGAAGACTCTTTGGACAACTGTACGCAAGATGAATGGCAAATATTTTTGCCACACAACAATATACAGGCCATTATTTAAATTCACTTCTTTCCGTGTTGCATTTCAAAGCTAGATCGAAAAATAAAACAACCAGCAAAACCGATATGATCAAAGGAAAGAAGTTACCTTAGGCTCGGATGTGGTAAATGCCAGTTAGCACAAAGAATGAAGATCAGAGGCGCTTTAAATCATTCATTCACTGAGAGCAGGTTGATAAATCGAGTAGGTTGAAGACACTCTTGTTTGACAAGTCCAAGTACTTGTTCTGTGATAAAGAATATACAGCTGGCATTAGCAAAACATGCATATTTACATCATCAAATGGCTTTTTCTATCAACTCATTAGCAATTACATTTCCAATTAAACAGGTACATCTATCATGCAAACAACATTTGATTCCTTCCCCATCGCACACTATAAAATTCAGCTGCTATAGAAGCCACTGTGCCAAACAGTAAATATAAAGTATGATGATATGGGCAACTCTACAAAAATGAAATGGCAACAATGGTGCGTTAATTAAATTTTGAATCTTTAATTATTCTCGATTTAAAAAAAAATCCTTATTGCGTCAGACAGACAGGCTTTCAGAGGCAGAAAATGTAGTCAAATGCAACAGTAACTCAAAACACATAGGCCTTTGATTGGTATGTAATAAACAGTCAACCAGTGGCAAAGAACACACAGCTGCAGCTCTGAGTGTTGGCAGAATTCCAGAATAGTGGATCTGGCAGAAGAGCTGGAGTCGATAGTTCATTTTAATTACTTTTAATTAAAGGTACTTTGCATTTTTAATTAATTGATTTAGATGTATTCATTCACAGGTTGGAATCAACATGTTAACAATTATGAGTTTGTGGGATAAATCCTTGACATGATACATGCCGTTTGGAGAGTGGGTTTACCCTTTTTTTTAAACATGCATTTACTTTATGGTAAAATATCCTCAGTTTATAAAAAGCAAATTTGTTTTCTGACAGACTGCACCAATATCTTGTTGGTGGAATATTGTTGCAGATTTGATACTCACATCTTTGCAGATATAATTTTGTTTTCTTGTTTCCCATAATTGCATTATTCTGACATTTGTGTTCAATAGTTTGTGTGGATGGCCTCAAATTTTAAACACAATTTAAGATAAGTGAAAATGATGGGGAAATATAATTTTCTACACCAGAGGATTAATTGGAAAACTCATTGATGGTTAGATGGCCTCCTTGTGTGCTGAGCTCTTAAAGTAGATGGCCAAAGGTACCGATGAATTCCTACATATAAATGAATACAAAATCATCTTATATTAATTTTTTTTAAAGCATAACTAGTCACAATTATATGTGGATTTACAAAGGTATTTATATGCATGCAGTTTTCTGTTGGGATTAAGCTACATATAAGGAAACCATAATTATCTCATTGAGAAGTCTTGGTTAAAGGTACATGGAGTGATATGATAAGAGTCTGAACATAAATCTAAATGGGCTGACAAGATGTTTCAGGACTTATTATTCTCCTCTCTATTCTCAGTAAATGCATTTTCTTAACTAATGATACGACAATTGAACCATTGACCATTGAATCATCGGCAAAAGCAGTATGGAAACAGTCCCTTCAGCCCACAGATTCCATGCCATACATTGATCACATACTGGTTCTGTGTTATTCCGCTTTTGCATCCACTAAAGGCAATTTACAGAGGCCAACAGGCCTACATGTCTTTGCGATGTGAGAGGAAACCAGAAGACACAGAGGAAACTCACATGGTCCCAAGAAGAATGTGAAAACTCCACCAAGACAGCACCCGAGGTCAGGATCGAGCTCGGGTCTCTGGTGCTGTGAGGCAGCACCTCCATCAGCTGCACCACTGTGCTGCCCTTCTATTGATTTGGCTTATTTCATTTTTTGCAATAATTTGTGGATTGACCTTGAACTAACTAGGTGAGATGTTGACAAAGAACTTCACAAATAACTTGGTCATGAAACTCATCTGTGCATTACGCATAAAAACAGTGCTGGAAAGATGGAAAATCACCTCAATGTAGGCGTGAAACAGTTTTGAGTGAGCTTTGCCAGTACATATGATGGTAAAGAAGGTGTGAGGTCTGCTTGCCTTCGTTGATCCACGCATTGAGTATAAAAGTCAGGATGTCATGTTGCGGCTGCCTAAAACTTTGGAGTATTGTGTGCAGTTCAAGTTCAAGTTCACATTTATTGCCACATGCACCAATTAAGGTATAGTGGCATTTGATTTACCATGCACCCATACAAACAAAAGAGTACAATACACAATAGAATACAACATGAACATCCACCACAGTGGAATCAACATTCTTCACTGTGGTGGAAGGCAAGAACTTTGTCAGTCTTCCTCCTTTGTTCATCTGTTCTGGTCGCACCTTTTAAAAGAAGGATGTAAAGGCTTCAGAAGGGGTGCAGAGGTTTGCCGAAATGCTACTGGGATTAGAAGATATTAGCTGTAAGGAGAGGTTGGACAGGGTTAAATAGTTTTCTCTGGAACATTGGGGGTTGAGGAAAGACCTGATAGAAGTTTATAACATTATGATAGACATTGATACGGTACATAGATTATTTTCTCCAGGGTAGAAATGTCAAATACTGGAAGGCATGGCTTAAAGGTCAGAGGGGTGAAGTCTACAAGAAATATGCGGAGCAAGTTTTTTTTTACACCAAAAGTCTGGGTGCCTGGAAAGTGCTGGAAGCAGACACGATAGTGACATTTCATCATTACTTTTATTGCATTTCTTTCATTCATTGTTTTTTGTCTCTCTACATCATAGTCTACATCTCTCATTTCCCTTATCCCTAACTACTCTGAAGAAGGTTCTCTACCCAAAAAGCCACCCATTCCTTCTAGCTGCTTGTCCCATTGAGTTACTCCAGCTTTTTGTGTCTATCTTTGGTTTAAACCAGCAACTGCAGTTCCTTCCTACACAGTGACATTGAACAGGGATTTAGACGGGCACATGAATGTGCAGGGAATTAAGAGATATGTATCAGATTCAAATTGATGAGATTAATTTAATTTTGCATCATGTTTGACATAGACATTGTGGGCCAAAGTATCTCTTCCAGTGCTGTATTGTTCTATGTTCTAAACTCTATTTTGTGGTTTCTGAGTCGGTTTGTAGCCAGCTCATTTTTGGTCAAGATTTTCATGATCACTAGTGCTATTTTTTCAGTCCCAATATCACCTAACCTGGAGTTCCAATTGTGGCAGAGAAAGGTGCCACCCGGGTACTGCCGTTTGATGAGTGAGAGTTGAGTGACCTTGGTTCTGGAGTGAAGTTGTCTGAAGAAAGAAGATGAATCCAAGTACAGTATCTACAGAAGCCTCTCCTGCTATCTGCCATAGTGGTTAGTGCAAGGCTCGTCTTTAACTAGCTCCAACTAGTGGCTGCAGATCAGTTCCCCATCTCAAATTTACATCATATCCACCAACAGACATAGAAAACATGTACAACAACTCCAAGCAAAATGTAGGAGACGGTATGAATAGGCATTTGTTCAATGGACATTGTGGTGCAGCAATAAAGTTGCTGCCTCACAGCACCAGAGACCCAGGCACGATCCTGACTACGGGTGCTATATGTACAGAGATTGTACATTCTCTCCATGATGGCATGGGTTTTCTGCAAGTCCTCTGGTTTCCACCCAGACTCCAAAGACATACAGGTTTGTAGGTCAATTGGTTTTGGTAAAGTGTGTAAATTGTTCCTCGTGTGTGTAGGATAGTGCGAGTGTGGACTTGGTGGGCCAAAGGGACTGCTTACTAACTAAACGAAAGTATCAAGCACTATTGCATGCCTTCATACTGTACCTAGCATTACTTCATATAAACATTGTCAACCAAGAGGAATTGTGGTGAAACATTGTCAAGTTTGGCTGCTTTCAGAAATTTGCTTCTGTTGAACATCTGTCACATTTTGGCAAATAAATTGATTGTAACCAACAGGTCTACCTGAGACCTCTTCAAAATGCAGAGTGTATCATTGCCCAATCATTTTCAATCAACCTTTCTCACCACAATATTCCAAGATTCCCATTGTCATGGAACTAATCTACCACATAAATGGGAATTTGTTCGATGGACAAGAATTATCTTATACTCAGATGACTGCTCCATTCGGACAGAGTTGAGAAACTTCAGTTGATCAATTTCATATTGGGCATGATGCCAACAGCAGGAGCTTCATGGCAACCATGTCAGGGCAGCTCATTGTCTGCAGCATACTGGTGGCACACTGGAGTATTTACCAGTCATTAGTCTGAAGAATGGTCTCGACCTGAATTGTCACCCATTCCTTCTCTCCGGAGAAGCTGCCTGACCCTCTGAGTTACTCCAGCATTTTGTGTCTATCTTCGGTGTAAACCAGCATCAGCAGTTTCTTCCTACACATCCCTAATGCATCTGTGCACTGGATTACTTGTCATCAGACTGGCCTTGCCATTGCCTGCTGAGATGAAGCAGAGGGAAGACCAACAGCCAAGATGCTGGCTGTAACATTGGGAAAACAAATAGAAGGAGGAATGCGAGAGGGGTGGGGAGAGGAAATACTCAGTTTACACCCTCAGTAACTGCTACTCTGTGCAAGGCCATCGCAAGGAGCACACCTCCCAGAAGGTGCCGCAAAGCCTGAGATGGTTGACAAAAGCCTTACAATATCAACTCATGGATTGTTAGATTGCTCAAACAAAATCATTTAAACGACAACAGAATCCAACAAATTGTCTTTAAACTACAACAGAAGCTAACAAATTGTCTTCGGTCATGGTGAGTGAATCATTTGCAGCTCCTATCCATTGTAGCCACATGGCGATGATAAATAATTTTCAAAAAGTTACAGAGCTTAAAATGGATACAGAATTTCTCTCCCGTAAACAGCAGGCTAAAGGTACCTCAGCTATTTTAGTTTCAACCAGACACTGCTACAATTTATTTTTCTTTTCAGAACCTTGGCTCAATCAAATGTCCATTTGTCATTGTTGTCCAGTCTTGAAAAAAACATGAACGTCACCCCTCGTTGTACACAGCCTTCATTTTTCAAACATAACACCTGCTGCATCTTGAATTAATCTCAGGGGCTGAATACCTTTGTGGCACACAGTTCTGCCCATTTGCAAACCTTACAGGTGTTCAGCAAATGGTCCACTTAAACAAAAATGCCTGCAGTCAAGTACATGAATGGATAGTTAGGATCAGGACAATACAAAGTACCAAGCCCGCTCAATGAAATCAGAAGGACACTTCATAATCTCCACTTGGTTCAAAGGAATACTTAGGAAGCAGCTGCAAGTGGTCATCGCTTCACTTGATGGAGATGTACATTCAGAAGCCTCACAGTTCCGTTTGATACTGGAGGAAACTTTGCACAATGTAGTCCATTTGGCATATCAACGTGTTCAATTACTGACCTGAGATCTTACATTGAGATCCACGATCAGATTCTACTGCCATGAAGCCCTTGTGAATTAAACACAGGGATGAGCAACAATGTGGTTCCAGTAGACACAGTGGATCTGTCTCTACTCTTTTGAGATTTTTCAAACACAATTATCTTTCAATGACAAACATTTTACAAACAGAAAGACATGACTCAAGTATGACATTTGGCGCTAGTCAATGTAATCAATAATTTGAGGCTGTCGTCCTATTTACAAAAGCCTCTCAACTGACTTTTGAATCTGCCTTTGAGATCACAATCATCCTGATGTGACTCTCTACCATTTGAACCATTTGCCTGACTTCAATATAATCTGCAGCCGAGCTGAATACTTAGGCCACTGCCATGACAGACTTCATCAGGAAGTACATAGAGGAGCGCGTGCCAAAGAAGACTATCCAAGCGTTTCCCAATCACAAACCATGGATGAACCATGAGATCCATTGGGTGAAGTCCAAGGTCGCTGTATACAAGTCAAACGAAGGCCAAGACCACTGCATACGTCAAATGATCCTGAGTGATACAAGAAATCATTCCATGATTTTTCAAAACGGTCAGGGATGCCAAGAGGCAATATCGAGACAAACTAGAGTCCCAGCATAATCACTCGAATACCTGTTGACTGAGACAAGGTTTGATTACTATAGCGTGTTACAAAGAAAAGTCAAGCAGCGTCACTGGCTGCCATTTCTCTCTGGTGAACTGAATGCATTCTCGACTCACTTTGAACAGAAGCCGAACAGAATGATGAATCCGTCCTGACAGACTCAAGTCAAGAGTCAAGTGGCAGTTCCCACGGTATCGGTTACAGAAGCTATATCGGTCTTCCTGAGGGCAAACCAAACCAAAAGCAACTAACCCAGATGGAGTTAGGACCTGTATAGACAAGCTAGCGGGAGTATTCACGGACATCTTTAACCTCTCCCTATTCCGTTCGGAGGTCCCACCTACACTTCACGCTGCCCCGGCAAGGCCACAAGCATAATCAAGGACCGGTTTCACCCTCTTCCCCCTTCTCCAAGTAGGCAGGAAGTACAAATGTTTGAAAACACATACAGTATCTTCAGATTCAGGAACTGTTTCTTCCCAGCCGTTATCAGGCAACTGAACCGTCCTCTCATCAGCTATAGTGCAGTCCTGACCTCCCATCTACCGCATTGGACACCTTTGAACTTTCCTTAATCGGACTTCAATGCCAATGTTATATCTTGCACTAAATGTTGTACCTTCATCTGTGTACTATGGGTGGCTTAATAGTATTCATATGTAATCTTTTCATTGACTGGATAGCACGCAAAGAAAAGCTTTTTACTCTCTCGGTAGACATGACAATATTAAACTAATCATTAATGTACATGGATCCTTTAGAGAGCCCAACCACAACAACAAATTACAACATAATGTGTTCATAGTTTTCCCTTCCCCGTTTGCCTGACTGTGGCCAGATCAGGGGAGGGAAGAGCTGACATCCCCTCGATGCAGGAGCAGGATCGCCTCGACACGGAGGGCCCAAAATGCCGCCGGCTGCCAGAGTGGAGATCGTCCCGTCAATGGAGGGCTCGAGGCCCCCGACCGCGGGAGAGCTAAGGGATGAGATTGAACATTTTTTCGCCCTGAGGAACAGTGAGGAACGTGGAGTCTCTGTGGTGGATGTTTATGTTGAAATGTATTTTGTGTGTTCCGTTGCTTTTTATCGGTATGACTGACTTGGCAAATTAAAATTCCTCATATGTTGCAAAACATACTTGGCTAATAAAGTATTATTGTGATTGTGATTGTGATACTGCCAGCTATAACCCTTTGTGAAGATCTCTTCAATCTTACCTCGTCCTTCATGGTGCCAGGATCTGCTGGTGGAATCTGCAGGGATGGACAAACTGGCAGGCACACCTGGGAGCTCTCCAACGACTTCACCCAGTGCTAACATGCCCTCCTGCTCTTCAAGTGCTTCCAGTAGCTCCACTGGGCTCCCTTCTTTGCCTCTTCGGGAAAAGCCTGAATTGGAAGGCTTTACAGGTGGTCCTACACAGATCTTGTGTTACGGACATATCTTATCTATAAGCCTATCCCACAATGACTAAGAACTCAACTTAGATCGTTTAGCAAATATTGACTTATGGAGAAGTTTAGTTTAGTTTGGCAGATGGATGGACAATGGCTAGAGATGAAAAGAAGGCAAAAAGGCGTTAGGTAAGTAGAGAGGGGTGAAATATGAAGGCAGAGGGTGGGATATACATGGAAGGGGAAGGGGTGGGATAGTCAGATAAATGGGTGTGCACCTGGAGTTTGGGGAAGGGGGAAAGGAAAAGGGGGGGGGGGGGGGGTTACCTAAAATTGTAGAATTCAATGTTTAGTTTGTTGGGTAGTAAGGTGCCCAAGCAGAACATGAGGTGCCGTTCCTTCCATTTGCGTGTGGTTTCACTCTGGCAGTGAGGAGGCCCAGGACAGAAAGGTCAGTGTAGGAATGGGAAGGGGAGTTAAAATGGTTAACAACAGGAGATACAGCAGGCCTTGGCAGATCAAGTGCAAGTGTTCAATGAAACAGTCCATG
The DNA here is from genome assembly GCA_963514005.1 of Raja brachyura. The sequence goes on along the minus strand of OY740797.1, from coordinate 42,535,765 downwards.
GGTCTCCACTCCATGTAAAGATTCCCGTTCACAATGAGTGAGGATGTGGGGGGTTACACAAAAAGCTGGAGAAACTCAGCGGGTGCAGCAGCATCTAAGGAGCGAAGGAGATAGGCGACGTTTCGGGTCAAGACCCTTCTTCAGACCTTCTTCAGAGGATGTGCTACTGCAAGCTGCAATGAATACACGCCCGGCAGGTTTTGGACAAATTCCACTTCTCCGGATGCCTGGAGCTTGATTGCAGGCTCTGCATCTTCTCTTGCCGCACGGTTCCTCCCTCCAGTGGACCTTTTGATCCATCAATCTCACTCTAAGTGTGGGAGCATGCACCATGTCCCCACCATGGAATGACCGGTACAGCCATTGTGACGAAAACAACCCTCTCAAATGTTTCATGTATGTACATTTTAGCACTGGCTGAGAGGGCTTAACTTCAAAGTTTAGTTAAATGTAGTTAAATTTAGATTAGATTAGATAGATTAGATTAGATTAGAGATGCAATGTGCAAATAGGCCCTTCTGCCCTAGTTCTATCCGGCACACTATTTATTGACTTATTCTCCATAGTTTCAATAAATCTATGCAATTATTTTAAGGAACTCGTTTATACTGTTACCTGCCTTCTATAAAAGATGATGACTTTGCTGCTTTCATTTTTACCTCTGCTGGAGAAATTCTGCATTACCGATCCTACTACCACTCTTTGTTGACTTGCCGTTTAACCTATCCCATGGTCTGCCCTTTCATAGATTTTCCCTTTTATTCTCTCTGCCCCTTCTCTCTTACTCTCCGTCTTAAAGTTCGTTTGTTCTTTCAGTTCTGTTCAAATGTCATCGACTCTGAAACATCAATTCTGTTCCTCCTTCCCAAGGTACTGTAAAAGCAACTGAGTGTTTCCAGAATTTTGTTCTCATGAAGCACCCGATAACAGTTTCAACTCCAATAAAAATAGTGGACAACAAAATACATCCAGATTAAAGAATATAACTGGCCAATAGAATGTGGAATTTGGCATGTCCATTTTTGTCATGGAAAACATTGAATGTGCACTTAAGAATTTTTTTTTTTTTTGTGTGAATAGTTTTAGTGAATCATTTTAGAGATGCAGCACAGAAACAGGCTTTTCGGCCCATCTTGTCCGCACCAACAAGCAATCATCCCGCACACCAGCACTATTCCATACACTAAGTGCAATTTACAATATTTTACCGAAGCCAAATTAAGCTATAAACCTGTACTTTTTTTTTGGAATGTGAGAGAAAACCAGAGCACCTGGAGAAAAACCAAGCGATCACAGGGAATACGTCCAAAATCCATACAGACAGCACCCGTAGTCAGGATCGAACCTGGGTCTCTGGCACTCCAAGGCAGCAAGTCTAACACTGCACCACAGTGCCGCCCTTAAAAGGTCAGTTTGACTGAGTAAACTATATAATTCCCCTACTTTCCCCAACTGTGATTCAAGACCAACCACAATCCCACCCCTTCTAATGTTCAAAAGTAGACAGAAATGCTGGAGGAACTCAGCGGGTGAGGCAGCATCTATGAAGCGAAGGAAATAGGCAACGTTTCGGGTCGAAACCTTTCTTCAGACTGATGTGAGGATGGGGGGGACATAAGGAAGACCGTCCCCTCCCCCACCCCCCTTCTAATTCCAGTATCTTTCTCCTTCTTAACACCAGCATCCACTGCGATATCTCTGAAGATGATTGCTGCCTACTGCACCTGCTTTAAGACTATTCCAATTCAATTCCCCCACAACTGTTACTGGAAGCAGATTTGGAGAGACTTTTACGGTGGCCAGGCTAGGATTAAAACTCTGGCTAATTTTCCCTCATTCTTTAACTTTAGGACAGTGAGATAAATGATAGAGCTCCTCCCAATATTTGGACTGAGATAACTAACAGTTGAAAGTAAGCATTTGGGTTGGGATCCTCTTAGTTGTTATGGTTGGTAATGAATTGGACTGTTTATGTGCTCACAGAGTCTTCAGAGCAGTCATCCAGCAATTCTTCAACCACAATCCTAACAAGGGAAACGCCCTCTTTTGCACCAGTGCAAGTTCACTTAGTCTCACTGACTAGCTTATGGTCATTATTCCTCCACGAGGTATTGAATTCCCATACGACTACTTAAAATGCCAGCAGGCACACTGCTTCATATGAAGTAAAAACCCACAGAGAGACAATCGAAAAGAAATGGCGTCTAAAGAAATTGATGTCAGATCCAAGGGTACATCTTTATTTATCGAGAGTCGACAAAATCTCAGTGTGATTAAATACAGTTAGCTCTTAAACATGGAAGATACCCAATGGTTGCTGTTAAACATGCTCAGCATTTGAGCGATTTCCATCCTGAAGGAACATATCATCCTTCACGGTTCTTTTTCTATAGTTTTCTAAGTGGACGTTTCCCACTTGTCCAACATCTGCATTCTTCTTTGGATCACAGCAATACATGAAATGGCGCATTCCCCACTCTGCCGGAAAACAAACTGGAAGAATAATAAATTAATAATAGTCAATAGTGTCTTATTTGTCACATATGCAACTGCACAGTGAAATCCGTTTTGCATATATTACACATGCGGGCGCCACCATTTGTGGTGCCATCATTCAGATGGGTCGGCCCATCGGTGTATCTTTATATCCCGGTGCTAATAGTACTAAGCCATCGACAACCTAGCCCATCCCAGGCGTCAAATGAGTATATACCTCTTCTGATTACAAATGAATCAACTTGTAAGTGTATATTTTTATTAAGCCATTCCAACCACATCTGCTGGCGGTTTTGCTCGAGACGTTTTCAGTGAGCTAACTGATGCAGTTAGATTTTTGTCCCCAATCAGAGCACTTGTTTCCATATGAACAATTAGATTCAGTCCAACAGGCATAATTGACACATCATAATTAACAGCCTATTGCACAGATAGCGTATTTATGTGTATATATATATATATATATATATATATATATATATATATATATATATATATATATATATATTCTATGGTATATGGTCACACTGATCTGATCTAATCTGTATTTATGCCTAAAATATTCTGTTGTGTTGTAGCAAGCAAGAATTTCATTGTCCTATCCGGGACACATGACAATAAACTCTCTTGACTCTTGACTTGACTAGATCCCCCTTCTGGTTCAGCAGTCCCCAAGAGTCAGCTAGTACAACCTCCAACAAAGTCTGAAGAATGGTCTCGACTCGAAACGTTACCCATTCCTTCTCTCCAGAGATACTGCCTGTCCCTCTGAGTTACTCCAGCATTGTGTGCCTATCTCCAACAATTATTGGTCAATTATTGGGTTTTCTGCTCACTGATGTAGCAAAGGTGATGTTGTCTGTGGCCAACATAATCAATAAAACCAGCCATTGGTGTTTCAATGCTACTCGGTATGAGGTAGACTTGCACTGCCAAATATTGTAAATTAACCATAAACTACATCAAGAACCCATTGCTATTTTGATTTTTTTTTAGGAACAAAATGTACAGAACCAATATTTTCCAAATATAAGTATTATTTATCTGGCACAAGTTGTGCAGATAAATTGCACCTCTATTTGGAAAAAAATAATGAAATAAACTTATTCTTATTAAATAGATTCTGGAATCACAAACGAATGTGTCATTGTTTCCTCCGCTTGGCCCTCCAGTTGAAAGCTGACTGCTGATCATTATTGAGTTACACAGGTATTCACCATCATTATTTGTTTTACATAACAATTTTTTTACATAACATAGCATCATTATTTGTTTTATATAACATAATGTTTCTGAATATCAACATTTTTTAAGTAAAACATTTTAGGGTGGCACAGTTGCACAATGGTAGAGTTGCTGCCTTACAGCACCAGAGATCCTGACTACGGGTGCTGCCTGTATGGAGTTTGTGAACACATTGGTTGCACCAGTTTACTCCAACACTTGAAAGACGTTCAGGTTTCTAAGTCAGGTTTGTCTGAAGAAGGGTCTCGACCTGAAATGTCGCCTATTTCCTTCGCTCCATAGATGCTGCCACACCCGCTGAGTTTCTCCACCATTTTTGTCTACCTTCGATTTTCCAGCATCTGCAGTTCCTTCTTGAACAGGTTTGTAAGTTAATTGGCTTATGTAAATTGTTCCTAGTGTGAAGGACAAAACTAGTACAACACTAGTTGGCGGGTGATCGCTGTCGGTGCAGGCTCGGTTGGCCGAAGGGCCTGTATCTCAAAACTAAACTAAACCAAAAGTCTAATTTGAAATAGATTTCATATTAAATCTTTACGTGGTGCCATGCTCACCTTCTTTTTGGACCTGAACATTTGTTCAATCCCTTCTATAGGTTTTGGTCAGAAATTGATACTTTAAACTTGTATCTTGCAGAAGGTAGCAAAATGTTTCTTAATAAAATATCTTCTCCATACAAAAATAAAACTATCAAGAGACCGTAGACTTAAAGAAATAGTAGCTAGAAATTTAATTTATAAATTATGTTTGGTAGATAAAAGTATGCCAGTGTTATTGTAAATTACATTTTATTTAATCTGATATTTTACAGACCTGCTCAACATTGAACCGTTGCTTGACCCATACCATTACAGTGTTGAATACAAATATCCTTACAGTGTACTAATGATCGAGTGCACTACTGAAGAAGATCTGCATAGTCGAAGGTGCCATCTTAACACTGTTCATTAATACCAACCGAGTTTGGGAACACTTCTTGTTTGAACATTAGCACAGTAAGTGTTTCTTCTCAGTTTCCCAATTACCAATTGCAGCATTGTTCAGATCAGTCCAAATCCACAGAGAGCATTACTAATAGTTCAGAGCAACACCAGTTTTGTGCAGGACATATTATTCCAACCTGAATTAAAGATCCAGAGACTGATCCACAATAGCTGGGGAATTCGTATTCAGATAACCAAATAAATCTGAAATATTACCAATAATGCTTCATCCTAATGCTCTGATTCACTAATATCCTTTCAGAGAAGGACTTTTGGCAACTTTACCTCACCTGAACTATATATTTTTTAATTGGCAAAACCAACATTTATCACCCTTCCTTAATTTTCCATAAGAAGGTGCTGTTGGATTCTCTTCATGAATTACTGCTGTCTTTAGGTGAAGTTAAGGGGCTGTCCCATTGCGGCGAAATAATCAGCGAGTTCTGGCGAGTTTGCCCTCGACTCATACTCACGGCATGGTCGATCACGAGGTCCTACGAGGTCTTTGTAAGTCTACAACATAGTCGAAGGGAGGTCGAAGGAGATCGAAGGAGGTCATCTTCACTCTCCACTATTCGGTGTCCAATTTTCCTGAAGCTATTCGAAGCTAGTCAAAGCTAGTCTTCAACATAGTCGAAAGAGGTCGAAGGAGATCTTCTGCATAGTCAAAGGATGTCTTCAACCTGACATTTTTTTCAACCTCTCCTAAACTCTTTTAACTTGCCAATTAGGTCGCAGTGGGACAGCCCCTTTACTCACACGAAGCTGTTGGATGGAGAGTTCCAAAATGTTCACTCAATGAGAGTGAAGAAATGATACAGTGTTTCAAAATTAAGATGGGTTGTGACTTGGATGGGGACTTACAGGTGATGTTGTTCATATCAAACCCCTGCTCCCATCTTTCAGCATGGTGGAACCAGAAAATAAATCATTCAGTTAGATCCAAAAAGGATTGGAAATGACATGGACGTAAATGTATAGGGTCAGTTAGTAATTTGGTAAGATTGCCGGGAATTGTGGACAGTGGCTGTCAAACTATACAGAGGGACATGGAGCAACTACAGATATTGGCAGAGAAATGGCAGATGGAATTAAATGTGAGCAAGTGTGAGGTGTTAGGCTTTGCAAGGTGGAATGGAAGGGGAAAGAATATGTTAGTGGCAAAACTCTTAACTGCATTGATGTGCAGAGGGCTCTTGGGATCTAGGCCCAAAGATCCCAAAAAGTGGTAAGTTCATAATCTCTAGGACCATAATAAGGCTATTCGGCCCATCAAGTCTATTCCACCATTCAATCATGGCTGATCTATCAGGTAACACAAGTAGAAGGCAGGAATATGTAGAGTTTGCCTTCATTGGTTGGGGCACTGAATATGAGTCAGGAATTCATGTTGCAGTTTCTTAAGATATTAGTTAGGCCGCGTTTGGAATATTGGGTGCAATTCTGGTCGCCTCATTTCACGAAGGATGCAGAGGCATTGGAGAAGGAGCAGAGGAGGTTTACTAGAATGCTGAAGATAGACACAAAATGCTGGAATAACTCAGCGGGACAGGCAGCATCTGTGGAGAGAAGGAATGGGTGACGTTTCGGGTCGAGATCTTTCTTCAGACTCTACTACAATGCTGCCTGGATTAGGAGGTGTTGGCTATAAGGGGAGGTTGTGCAAACTTGGATGAATTTCGCTGGAATACAGGTTGAGGGGGATCTGATAGAAGTATATAAAATTATAAGACACTTAGATGGGGGAGACAGTCAGAACCTTTTTCCCAGAGTGGAAATGTCAAAAACTAGAGGACATAGTTTTAAGGTGAGAGAGGCAAAGTTTAAAGATGTGCAAGGCAAGGTTTTTACACATAGCGTAGGGAGTGCCTGGAATGTGCTGCCAGCAGTGGTGGTGGAGGCACATACGATGGGGCATTTCATAGGCTTTTGGATGGGCACATGAATATGTGGGGAATGGAGGAAAATAGAATATGCGTTGGCAGTTGAGGTTAGTTTATTGGGGCATCATCTTCAGCACAGACATTGTAGGTTGCAGGACCAGTTCCTGTGCTGTCCTGTTCTATGCTCCATGAATGGCCAGTCATCTGCGAATAATTTCATTGTATAGAGTCTGGTAAATCAAAAAGGCCCCTTACTAGAATCTTTTGAAACTTGGGATGGGCTATAAATGCTGGATGGGCTATACAGTAAACTATTCATTGGCCGTACTGTCCAATGAATGTTTCATCAATGGATGGAAGCTTTCATAAGTGATATGGAGTGCAGTAGAAGCACACTTGCTTGCCGATAGTTATTTTGAAGGCAAATGAATATGCACTCATGTGTATAATAGGCATATTCAAAAGAACACCTCCAAAGATGGTCAGACTTACGTTTTTGAGCTGAGATGATGTGGGGAGATTACTTACCATAATCACAGTCGCCCAGAATGTTAACACTGACTTTGATAAGGGTCAGTTCAACACAGTGACAGATCCATACTATTTTATTGCCTGATAAAGCTCCAGTGGATGCTCTGTGCTGGTTTGTTCATAATGCGCAAGATACCCAGGTAGTGGAAAAAACTACAAGGCTCTGGGGTAAACGTCATCTTTGCTGCTCATACTAAAATGGCACATTAGTACCTGCCATCTGCATGTTCCCCTCCCAATGTCCAATCATATCAACTGCAGCCAAGCGCAGGCTCGCCGATCGTTTCGCTGAACACCTCCGCTCAGTCCGCCTAAACCTACCTGATCTCCTGGTTGCTCAACACTTTAACTCCCCCTCCCACACTGACATTTCTGTCCTGGGCCTCCCCCATTGTCAGAGTGAGGCCCAGAGCAAATTGGAGGAACAGCACCTCATATTTCACTTGGGCAGGTTACACCCCAGTGGTATGAACATTGACATCTTTAACTTCAAGTAGCCCTTGCTTTCCCTCTCTCTCCATCCCCTCCCCCTTCCCAGTTCTCCGACCAGTCTTACTGTCTCCGTCTACATTTTATCCAAAGATTTGATTTTATCTCTGTACCGCCCACTCCCCTGACATCAGTCTGAAGAAGGGTCTCGACCCGAAACATCACCCATTCCTTCTCTCCAGAGATGTTGCCTGGCCCGCTGAGTTACTCCAGCATTTTGTGTCTATTATCTCAACTGTAACTTGTATCGATGTTTGTTAATATCTGTCAATGTCGGTCGATGGATCGAGTGCGTTGCAGGCAGCCATTTTGATACAGCTTGTTTTGCACCAGCAAGATTCTACCCTAAGTAAATTAAACCTTATTAAATAAGTGTCTTTAAAATGTTTATATAATTGCAATCAAACTGCTAGAAAAATACAGTGAATGCAAGGTGTGATTTCTTAAGGGAATGCAAACAACAAAATCAGGGAATATCAAATAAAAGTTTGAATACCGAATTGTGACTTAGCATCTGAAATAACGTCGATTAGAATCATTGCCTTATGAAATAGACTGCCACCTACGGCAGTAAATACTGACCTCATTGAACCATTCACAGGGGAATTGGATCAATTCGTGATTTATTAAAGGATAGAAGGGTATGAGTTTGGAGTGAAAAAAAAGATTAAAAAGGTCTCATCATGAAAAGAAAAGGTTGTGGATGGCAAAGGTGCCTGGCCTTTATTCTATGCTACATATTTATTTTCTTCCTGTTGCCCAGGAAAAAATCCATGTAAGCGGCAGATCTTACCTGATGCGGTGGGAATATCTTTACACTTCAACAAGGCTAAATCATATTGCCTGTATGTATAGGTGGGCTCTGAGCTTAATTCAAAAGATGACCTGATATAAGTACTATCAGTGAAAATCATTCACCTTTGATGCTGATAACGATCCCGCAGTCACAAGGACAAGATAGAACCATTCATTATCCAGCTAGGTTATCCAGTTTACGTTTTATTTTATTTATTCAATGTGATATGATATAACTGATATAACAAGATTTATTACCCATCCATAATTGCCCCTGGTTTGGGGGTTACAGATAGACCATACTGGGTAAGGATTACAGATTTCGTGCTCTGGTGGACCTTAGTGAGCAAGTTGAGTCTCGCAACCGTCATCTCAATGGTACCCACCTATCACTTGCCAGTCTTTGTCCTGCCCCCACCTCTTTTCAAGCTTTCTCCTCCCACTCCTCCCCAACCTCTAACAGTCTGAGGAAGGCCCTTGACCCGAACATCGTTTGTCCACAGATGCTGTCTGATCCACTGAGTTCCTCCAGGCAGGCATGCTGTTACTGATTCTAGCCTTTTTATTCCAGGTTTATTCAGTTACTTGAACTGAAATTCCCCAAGTGACACGGTGTGTCTCGAACTCTCGTTTGTGGATCAATGGTCCAAGCCTCTGGATACTGGCCGAGTAATTGAATTACCATGCTGCTGCACCTCTTACCATGGAATAGCATAACAGGTTGTTGGACTAGTATGGAAAGACTCATTCCTAATCTCCTTGAAGATACAAAATGAATCCGTTTCTTATTGGTACAACTTAATTGAATAAGGAACCATCGTCTTACCTGTGTGCTGTATGAGAGTTTCAATAAAAAGTTTATTTTTCTACATTATCAGTTTAATTAAAACCAGTAGATAGAAAATGATGCTCTTCCAATTTCATTGGGACGATTTGAGCTTTTTTTAAATGATACCTGATGATGGAGTTAAACCATGTTAGATGCAAGTTAGGTAACACCGTAATTTTGGACTTGGGTAGAAGTGTGCAACTTAAGAAACCTCAGGCAGTTAAGTGGAAAGGTCGGCAAGCAAAATGTAAGGGACCAAACTGAACGACTTCACAAGGTGCAAACGCACTCAACAATGCATTGTTCAATTCACCTGATCATTTGAAACTCACGCATTAATTTTTTTTTAAATAGCCCACTGACTGCAAGACTTTGAGCTACTAGAAAACGAACAGCAATATGCTGAAATAAATTAATTCAGTTAAAAAATAAAAAATATATAAATTATCTATATTTATCATTTGAATGGAAAGTAACATATTCACTGGAAGATTTAAAAAAAAATCACTAACATCTGAGCATTCAGAGGCATGGCACCACAGAAAAAAAAGACCTGATTTATTGTCTTCTGCAGAGAAAAATACAATCTGGGGACTGAATGCTTCTTTTGTTTAATCAAGGAAAAAATCCAAATCATTTACTACAAGCAATTTTGCATGCTGTGATAATGAAGTATAAAAACCTTTGGTATCATTCAAAGAACAAATTTCCTACGTTACTTAGTACCAGCCAAGTTCTTTGTGTCACCCTGCAGCCACACACATTCCACGTCACACTCAAACAAAAGACATACAAATTCATTAAACTATTTAATTACATGTCTTTATTTTTCTCCATTAGCAATCCTTGCCAGTACAAAGTATATAAAAGCTGCCTAGTTTCGTGAGGCTGCGGATTTTATTCAATTTACAATAAAGGCCCTTTTTTTCTCTTGGCCAGTTTCCTACAAGCCCGGCAAATGGGAGCATTCAAGTGTACACAGAGAGCAAGAATCTAAAACAGCAGTAACACTCGGAATGGCAAGCACATACGATGCAAGCATTAGAGCTGCCAGCGCCAATAGCGGCAGAAAAGTGCTTCAGCTACAAACAGAAAGGATATTAGCTATTTTTCCTAGTAAATTTGCTTTTTACATCTATTTCTTTTCAGAAGGGTTGTTATTGAGCTTAGTGTCCACAAATGCCATTGATCTGCCTGTGACTCAATCTATACACTTTTACTTTGACAGAAGCTCAGCATGTAAGCAATACAAATCCTAGTTAGGCTACAAACTTATTGATTTTATAGATTTCTCCCAAAGTTGTGATAATGATATATCATTGTTAAATTTGGTAGAACAAACTGCTTTTCCAATCTGTCAATGCAAGCATGAAAACCAATTCACAGCCTTGTTTAGAGATTTTCCTTCAGTGGGATAACTACTGCAAGCGGAAACAGATCGGCAATAGCCAGCTGGTGGTTGCAGCCTGATGGATGACATCTTGTCTGATGCCCCTTTCCGATCCACAGTGTGTTATGTCAGATGGGGTTTTACTCATTGCCAATAATCATCAGCACAGTTTTTCATAATCTTTTCTTAAGCAATTTAAATTTCAAACATGCTCACGCGGTGTTTATTTTCTGCAGTGTGTGTGTGTGTGTGTTTGTCTGTGTCCCAGTGTTTGTGTGTTTTATTCCAAGTAGAACAAAGGCAGCTCTTTGTTGATAATTACAGACTCACTCAGCAAAAAAAAAAAAAAAAATCACTATTTCAAGGTTTCTTCCCCCATTCTTTCTATTATAAGAAATATTGGTCATTTACTTCATTCGCACATAACAACAGTTTTTTAGGATTGTACATTGCAGATTTTACAAGGCATACAATAACCTGCGGCTAGACTTGCTCATGAAATGTTTTTTTCCCTTGGAATCAGGCACATGTGTTGTTGCACACTTCACAGCATCTGAGTGCACAATTAATTTTATGGTGGATGAGTTTTCTTTTTTCTGAAAATCTGTTCATAATTGTGCTGGTTGAATTTGCAGGAGCTTTCACAGAGAATGATGACTTCCCCCTCCTGGATTTGATCTGCTCCTATGGGAGGTGCAATTTAGATAGTGCAGTATCGATTTTTGCCATAATAGGTACAGAGGTACCTCTCTGGCCTGTTCAGTCTGCCCACTCTCAACATCAGGATTGTCAGCTGCTGTGAGGAAGGCTGTCATTATTTTTTTCAAGTAAATCCATCACAGAAAAAAGGTGATGAAAATAAAATTATTTTCACCTTGCTACAGAGAAGAATGGCAGTGTCCACCACTGAAATTATTCTTAATGCCTCCTGGTAACAAAGTAATCAGGAAACAGAAGGAAATGGTTTGTGAAGGTTAATTTACTTTTAATTTGCCGCAGACACTTCTGTGTTTTTTTTTGTTTTGATGTCAAACAAAATGGTGCTATACTTTCCCTGTCGGAATACTAATTGGGATAGAAACATAGAATCTGACTGGTGCGTCACCGATATATATCATATATATATATTGTATGAAGACCAGCTTTTCCAAAAGCAAGGATTGAAAATGAGGTTTGGAAATTCAAGTGGTAGCTTCCGAATGAAATGAGATTGTCAACAATTACTTGTGGAAAATAGGACATGCAAAAGTAAGAACCTCGGGGCTTGTCACTCCTGACCTCTGGAAGATTAGCGAGCCTCTTGAAGCTCATCTACTGAAGTCCAACCCAGAGGGGGAAAAAACTTGATACTTAAAAGGAAACGTCGCCTCATTACATTAAACCAGCACGAGGCACTCAAAAAACAGATTGTTTATAAAATTGTTTTAAAAAGTCATCTGACTTTGTGTTTATTAAGACTCACGCCGTAGTTAGAAGAGCACAGTTGTCTGCGTACATCAAGGAAAACAAAGAAAGAAATGTCCTTAACTGTCACTTTTAATAAGAGAAGTCAACCTGCCTCTATTCAGGTTAAATATTGCCTTGTCACTTTTCAATTGAGTCAACAGATTTTTTTTTTTTAAGTCAAAGCATAGTGTATGCAAAAATCTGTCATAATGTGACAGATCTGTTCTCATTCAAAAAATTCTATTGTGAAATCTGAAAACTAACTTTTCATAATCAGCGATGGCATTAAATGGAGTATTTGCATGATAACAATGGTTTTTCTAATTTAATGAAGGCTTGCAGGCTTCCATTGTAAAGTTTACAAGCACCTCCAGCATTTCCATTTGCAGTCATTTGAAAAAATATAGATTTATAAGGAAGCTATTTTAAAATGAAGCTTCCGTGTAACCAAGACATGCACATGGTATAAAAAATAGATGAATTGTTCTCTTGTTTTTCATGCAATCCACTGTATAAATTTGATTATGAAATGTAAAACATTTTACCAGTTAGTGTTCAGCAAGACAAAACATATGTAAAATGCATTCTAGTTACATGTCTTGTTAAGGTTCAGGTAACAATAATGTCAATATTATTGACTAAAAACAAACAAATCTCTGACCAGCAGAGGATGAGCAAAATGCTTCCAAATTCATAAGATGCTTCTTTTGAAATATTATACATATAATAATTATCAATGTGGCTGTAGTGTGGAAAATGTAAGCAATAAAATTAAATGCCTATTTTTCCAAAAAACAAAAACTGAAATTGGTTCACTAGTCATAAAAGGCAAACAACCAAATAAAAGCCACATAATCAGAAGGTGACCTTTATAAATAAACTTGAAAATTAAAAACTTGTGACAAATAATCTTGCCAGAAAATCTCACTGTTGACTCAGAGGTCTTACACTAACACTGAAATGCCAAAACAGAACAAATAACATTTCTACCCACTTACAATATGATGACTATTTTCATCATTATCATTTTTTCTTTTGCTCTGTAAAAATTCACCACAAATTAAATCATATATTTTCCCTTATAAAACCGAGATGTCATGCTCTGATTGTGGATGTATATTTGTTATCGTGATTTCCTCGTGAATCTTTATTGAATGTGTTATAATCGTACCACATCATCGTGGTATGTCACACAAAATTTGAATTTTGTTGATTCTGCAGAACATGTAAGCAAGTTCTGCCTTCACATTTTGTCAGCAAACATATTTTGGTAAAGCAGATTTGAAACTTTATAGGATTTACTGAATGCACAACCCACCTCTCATGCTTTGCCCCGTTCTGGAGCAATCTAACTCCTGGCAGTGCATTGGGAAGAATTGATAGTTTTCGGAGTTAGCATTTCAGCACGATAACTATTTCAATATACAGGCCATCTGTAGGTTACTAGCATTCAACTTATAGCCACCAATACATACTGACGCGCTCCCACAATAATATTCAATTCAAAACTCTGTTAATCCCCTTGGCAAAACTGGTTGCTTTTCCCTCTCGACTTTAAGTAATTGTTAATTCATATCAGTCTTATGTGTTTTTGATGTCATTCATTACAGTGGAGGTACAGTTACTGTATCGCATAATTATTGCGTATTTTCAGACTTGTGAATGTCTGTAAAAATTGAGCTTGTTCGTTACCCAGAGACTGCCTGTATACGGTGCTATTAACGCTGCAAATCATTCCAAGGCACTTCGCCGGACTGCTATCAAATAAAAACTGACACAAGCCACATAATATCTGGACAAATGATGAAAGGTTTGGTCCGAGAGATATTGCTTTGAGGAGCACCCCGTAGGAGAGAGGAAAGGTAAGAAGGCATAAAGATTTAGCAGGAAATTCTGACCTTATGATCTTGACAACTGGAGCTGTGATATTCAACGGTGAAACAATTAAATCAGGGAACGATGAAGGGATTATAATTAAAGGAGTGACGATATCAGGTAAATTAATGCAGCTAAAGGAGATTACAATGGAAGGAAGAGAAAATACCATGGAGGAATTTGAAAACCGATGAGTATTAGTGGTCCACCGTGATGCCGTTGCAATAGGCTGCCTGTGCTTCTGCATACTTTCAGCGAACTGCGCTAATGAAAAGAACTTCACTAATTAAAAAGTAAAAGTTAACAAAAGCCCCATAACCACAGACATGTTTCCAGGTCAAATATATCTGCCGATTTTGTGTGATTTAAAGGTGTAGTTTGGTACTCAGCGTTTACATGGCCAGTAAGAACAGTTAGTGAGCAATGAACAAGATAAGGAAGATACAATAACATGAGCCTGGTGCCATGTCGTGAAGTACAAGTCTTTGCAACAGTAGCCCTTCATTGAGAATGCATAAAGCAAATGAGCTTGAGAAAGTGAATTAGTTGATTCTTTGCTAAATTGTATCAAGCTTCCCTGTCCGCCACACATTTGTCACCTACTGTAGCAGTAAAAAGAATAATTAAGTGTATATTGTGATCAGCAATTAATAGATTTTTGTAAGCAGACCAGTAATTAGGACTGAGCGAGAAGGAGTGGGAAAATCAATAGATTGAAACAGCTTCACACATGTTGTGCACAAAGTTTTAATGATTCGTAGAAATCAATGATGAATTCTAAGCCTCTTTTAACTTCCAAGTAAGTTTTTATTGTGTTCATTTACTTTCAAATAATAAAAATAGCAGATTCACAGTGAATTGTCAATGATTAGAACTTCCAAACACCCTTGTAGACTGACCCCACTCTTCGATATTGGTCTGTAATTGGCAGAAGATGGAGTGTTGCAGGACTTTGTTTGCTACCTGATCAATACATCATTCACTAATTTTTTGCATTGTATAATGTGAATAGCTAGGAGCATAATCTGTTCCTGCATACTTTCTATCTGGGTGCACTACACTTATTTTTCTCATTACGGATTTAAAATTGTGATTATATTCATATGACAAATAAATATTTTACAACTGACCACTATAGGAGTATTTGGATTTATGAAAACACAATGTTTTATTGTTTCTACCCGGGACTGCTTCCGCACAATTCAGCAGAAGCTGATCAAACAGAACGAGCCATGTCAAGTCTAAATTGATTTTGTCCATTAGTTTATAAAACCTGCACTGAAATTTGGCAAAGTTGGCAACATCCAAAATAAAATCAGGCACCATTCATATTCCTGCTAATTGTGGATCCTTTTGCAGCTTCACTAGACTTTTAAAATCAAGCTTTTTGTTTAGCTACATGGATACCAATAGGCCTGTATAAAAACCTTTGCTATTTTAAATATTTGACAAGTGCTTCACAATTGTACATTGATGCAGGAACTAATTCATTCATGATAGTTCCTGAAAATTATTTTCAGTTATACAAAGTTATGATACAGCAGCAGTAGATAGGATTTTATTTTAAGACACTGTATTAGTAAAAGAGCATCCACTAGCACTCATAACAAGAAAAATATGTTTATACACTCCTTTAAAATGCTGCAGGTTGCACAGATGATTTTTACATTTAAAGATGCACAAAGGAATCTGAGCAGAAATTTGGGGCGATAACGACTCTTAATGCCAATTCAGAGTAATTTACACTTAGATGAATGAGCAGGCACAAAACAGAAAATCTTGGCTCATGTGTGAAGAATCCAGAAAGTGTCTCTGTTCGGGTGGTGCAAAACTAGCCACAGAAATTAAAGAGTGGAATGTGAAGAGAGGTATGTCACAACGTGTCTGATAATCGAACCCATTTAGCATTAATGACCATGGGTAACACCCCACTAAGATATCCCCCAGCAATATAACCTTACCTATGCTGACATACTAGCCTCACTCTGTCTCCTTCATGTACATCAGCACAGCAGTCAATAATCAAAGCTGAAATAAATGTGATTGTGCCAACAGAGGTGCCTGCAATCTGAGAAAAACAAGTAATCAGATCAATGTGAATAGTGTGGTACTGTGATCTATATCACCTACTTCTATGAAAAGACCACTTTATGTTAAAATGCTAACATCCATAGTCCTTTAAAATAGAAACGATTTCAATAAGTTAAAAAAGACACTGTTCCAGGAGCATCAAGCAAGTCATAAGCATCTGTGCAGGCAGAAAGTTAGTTTGATGTTTCTGTCTGAAGATCTTCGGTGTGAAATATTAAATCTATCTTTCTCACGTCACAGATCCCTGTTGTGTAAACTGGCTCCAATGTTTTCCGCCTTCATTTCAGACTTCTACAAACTGCAGTATTTTAATTTTAATTATTTGACGTTCTTTATAACATTTAAACTTGCATTTAAAAGAAATAATCTATTCAGTCAGTTGAATAGATATTAGCACAACATATATGCATCAGTATCATTGTATTAACAAATATGATCAAATAAATTGCTTGAGAGTGAAAAATGTGATATGGACAATAAATGTTACAAAATATTAAAATAGAAGTAAAATTTACTGAAATTTGTTTCCAGTGGTTTATGCACGAAGATGTACATTGTTGCTAAAGGATCTAATTATTATACACATTTCAGCAGAACACTATCTTGTTTGGCTCCTTAAGACATTATAGGGAGATGGTGCACTGTACATGATATTCCCTATTAATCATATATCTAGCTGAAAGTGCAGAAATAAATTGCAAAATCAGCAAAATATTTTTGCAGACCAATTCAATGTTGAGTACACAACCTATGTAAAGCAATCTCTTTGGAGAGAGTGGAAAGGAACCTGAAGCAATCAAAAGCATATATCTTATATCAATATTGTAAGGAGAATGTGCTGCACAATTGTGAAAATTAGCATCTTAGCTCATTCATAATATTACTAGTATTGTGCATTTTTAGTGAATTGAATTTACAGAATTTTAAACAGATTCTGTTGGATGCCAGAAGGTGATAACTAAAGGCAGAATTTGTCAACTTTAGTTAATTAAAGGTTTTCATATCAGCTATTAAAATGTGATGGACTTTACATCACCACTTTTATATTACATTAAAAACTTATTAAATCAGTTATACCATGGCTGAGCAAACAAGCCCCACCTGAATGTAAAAACGGTTTTAAAACTAGAGTGTTTTAGAGAGAGCATAGCTAATTCTGCCCATGAAATAATTCAAGCATTGAGGATATTTAATTAAAAAAAACATTTACTTGTTCTAAGAATTTATTTTTAAATGTTAAGAATATGTAAATGAGATCAGCATAATTAATTATCCCCATGTGAATAAGACTATAGAAGTTTAACATCCCATCTAAAAACATAAACTGAACCAAACCTGCAATTCAGTCGTAACCTGTTTCTAAGTTTTCACTCAACCCAATTTGTTTGTTTGCATTTTTCATTGTTAAGATAAACCAAAGAAAGGCATAAAAATCTCAGATTAAGAATATTCCAAGTTTATGATTCAATGCCTTTGCTTTTTATATTACAGCTGTAGCCTCACCGGTCGGTCACGCCTCAAATGACCACTTAAAGAATTAAGGGTTATCCCAGCAATTATTTACAACCGGGTTCCTTTGACCTGCAGTGGGAACACAAAGTCTGAAACTTTAAATTACATCGCTGATCAATCTATCAGCCAAAGCTGTTGGAACTGCCTTTATTTTGTACAAGATCTGAAATTATGGGAATAATGAGCTTGAACTATATCCAAGCATTGCTTCAGGCAATGGGGCTGTTGATCAATTGACTATAGTACATGCTCAAAATATTTCTAGACTTGATACAACTTGATTAGAGAAGGCAGGTGAGAGCTTCCTGGAAAATGGTCAAATAGGTCACTTTTGTGCCATCAATCATGCCACCATGCAGAGGTGTTGTGTATGGTGATAGTGATTTAACAAGTGTGTTAATAGCAGGAACTGCTGGCTAAAGTGATGAACTACTTTCTATGGATTTACTTAATTTCAACATTGGAGGGAATTTGTCATTCAGAAAGCCCAATACAGGAAACAACATAAAATATAATAATGTGCAGGAAAAGAACTGCAGTTGGCGGTTTAAATCGAAGATAAACACAAAAAGCTGGAGTAACTCAGTGGGTCAAACAGCATCTCTGGAGAAAAGGAATAGGTAACGTTTGGGGTCGAGACCCTAGGCTGAAACTTCACCCATTCCTTTTCTCAATGAATTATAATGTGTGTGTATGTTTCTTATAATTCATATACTACATATTGATGAACATTATGACTTAGTTCTAAAATATATAGCATGCCACAGGATGAGCAGGCCAGCAAATATAAAGAGCAAAGTGGTATCTGGGAAGATAGCACAGACGTAGATATATAAAATAACAGAGGTGGCACAGTGACACAGCTGCTGTCTCACTATGCCAGGACCCAGGTTCAAATTTAACCTACGCTGCTGTCTGTGTGGGGTTCACATGTTCTCGATGTGACTGTATAGGTTTCCTATGGCTGCTCTGGTAACCACTCACATCCAAAACTGTGGGTTGATAGGTCCATTTTCCCCTCTAAATTGCCTCGAGTACAGACGTGTCCGGTCAAATCAAGGGAAGGGGTTAATGGGAATGGGAAGAGAAAAGGATACAATAAAAAAATATTGGTGAATGGCATTGCTCTGTGAGTTAGCATTTACATGATGGGTGGAATGGCCTTTTGTGACATCTTGAGAAATGAAAAGGGAATTGCGTAATGATATGAGAATAAAAAGTGATCGGAACCGAATATTTCTTGGCCAGCAATAGCTGATTATTTTTCATTTAACTAGAGCAATTATGCATAATTGTTAATAATTATGTACAATGTACCAGCAGACCATTCTACTGCAGAAAGGTTTGGAAAAGAGCTACTTGCTATCGTTCATTGGAAAAAAAATGATCTCCCTTTAATTATTATTATTTTTTTAATAATAATTTATTTGTATTTGTACACGTTTTCCAAAGGGAAATTAAAGTGATCAAAACATTTGTGACATCATTTAAACTTTTCACTGAGTTTGGTGCTGTTCAGTCACTCTCTGGAGTCTATTGTATTTAATGTATTAAAAATTAATTTAGCAATTACTCTCCTGTCTACAAACATTACTTTCCGTTCTCATGCTTTTCTTGAACATCAGGATTACATCCTCTGTTATAAATTCCTAGCTTCACATATAATAGTAATTCCCTAAGTAAACTAATCACAATGTTGTTGCACTTTTCCACAAAAGGGACCATTTTACATCTCTCAGTTGCAGAAATACACATGTTCTCCATCTCGAACTACATACCAGCTTCACTAATTACCTTAATTTTGCTCCTTTACTGTGAATGTTTGCTTGGATTTGACTGGTAAATGCCAACGTTTCTGAATGTTGAATCAGTTTTCAGACCCTGTATCGACCAAAACCTGGTTTGGGATCGGCAAACCATGGATTGCACATCTCTGGAGAAAAGAGAAGCAACAGTGGAGAAACAGGGCGAGCGTTCCTTTCAAACAAATTGTTTTATAAATATTTTAACTTTTTTTTATCATTTTAAATGTTTCAATTCGATTATTATGAAATTTTATTTGAAACAACTTACTTCACTTTTAATAGTGCTTAAAGGTTTCTGCATTCAGAGCTTTAGGGAGAGGTTAGGCAGGTGTGGGCATTATTCCCTGCAGCGCAGGAGGGTGAGGGGTGATCCTATTGAAATGTATAAATTCATGAAGGAAATAAATAAGGTGAATGAATAGTTTTCTTCCCAGTGGAGGGGGTGTCAAGAACCAGAGGATGGAGGTTTAAGGTGAAAGAGGAAAGATTTAATAGGAATCTGAGTGGCTGAATGGAACGAGCTGCCGCATGAGGTAGTTGAGGCAGGTACTGTAACAGCATTTAAAGAACACTTGGACAGGTACATGGATCAGAAAGGTTTTGAGGGACACAAGCAAATGTGGCATGTGGACCCTAGATAGGACTTGTGGGTCGGCATGGATGAATTGGGCCAACGACACCATGGATGGTATTTTCTAGTGCGTTTGTGATTCCTGCTGCCATGTTGGGTTTTCAGTGATGTAAATACCAGCTACTTTAACCGCACCTCAAGACATCACCGCACTGAATGACTCTCCAGTACACCATTACACTGGTAGTTGCACAGGCCACACTGATGGAGCTTGGGTCAATTGACATCAGCAGAGTAAGTCCTCTGCATCTTAACTAGTTAGTAAGAACTGGTGATGGTGGACAGAAATTGCAAGTAGCAGATCATACCAAGAAGACTTTAGCCAATCTCAAACTTTGTTCAACTGTTTGTATAACTATAAAGAGGAGACAGAATATCATCGACAAGCATTTATCCAAAATACGCACCTTAAGGAAGGGGTGTTATATATAAAATATGTAAAATGGCTTTCACATCATCGCCTGCACGATTGACATAAAATATCATAACTATGTCAATATTTGAAGTAGGATGGCATCACTCCCTGAGCAGACTAGACAAAGTTGTCCCAAGAGTGACAAACCTCCCATTATTGGAGACCCAATCACTATTCCTTCTCACTTCCAAACCTCTAACCAGGTCCCAATGTCCCCAGTTACAGCATCCTCCCAAACTAAATTCTCACTCGCTCCTGAATGCTGATCTTACTCCAGACTTACTGATCAACTTCCAAACCCAGTCATAATAATTCCCCCCAAGAACACAAAACCTTATCCTCATCCGCTAATCTTCCCAACAACTAATCTGGCCTTGGACCCCCCAATCGCACTCCCAACTTTCCAATCATGTATCTGACCTCCAATCGGTTTCCCAAAAGTGAATCCTGCTCCAAACCGCCAAACACTCTACCATTGGGCCGGATATGTTCTCAATACTTCAGTTTTGCACCTGATCACGAATTATATTCCCAAACCCTGATTTCAAGGTCCATGATATCGAAGGCACTTTTGTCCACTACACCACAGCTCCTTTCACAAATCCAAGAGGCACCTGAACCATCAGGTTCATATGGCCATTGATACCTCCGTCTCTGACCTGCCCTCTATCCCAGCAGGAACAGTTTCACCAAGTGAAATACGCAAAGCACTTTTAATCACAGCAGCAGCCTTGGACCGGAGATCTGTAGAAACCTTCAGCAGAAAGCCTACAGCCAAAAAAGCTGCCAATGCACTACTCCGCCACCATCTAAAGCAACCCAGAATTTCTTGGCTATTTTTAAAGGAAAGTTTATTTGTTTTATGGTAAGTTAAGAGGATAAGCATGCTGTTCTTTGTTATTAAGCCTAGAATGACTCAGTTTTAACTGATAGAATAAAAAACACCTCCTAGCTGGGAAGTAGTCTTTTTCTTACCAATAAAAGTCTATGCCAGTAGTAAATGTTAACCAGGCAGAATTTATATTTGCATTCATTAATTTTGAGACGCTGCACATGGTCTTCAAAATGCTCTTTGTCAACTACCAAGTAATCACATCTGTTCATAGGATCTTTGGGGATGATGGCATACAGGTAGTGAAAGTGTCTGAAAGAGTCAAAGCGTAAACAGAAATGGACCAAAAGTTCGAGATTAAACAAAACAAAATGGAAAATTGTGGTAAATAAATATTTACGGTTAAATCTGAACTCGTCTGTTTCATTATTACCAATTGTTGTCTAGTTGTACAAAATTGATGCATCGTTTGAAGATTTTTTTAATAAAGTGATTATACCTAATTTTTTGCGAACACTAAAATTAGGTATGTTACAAAACTTACCTTGACCAGTGCTGCAGTTCTGCCGCTCCCCGTGTGCGTGACTTTGGCGCCTTTCAGAGGAGGGCGGGCTTAAAGTGCCATTTTTCCACAGGCAGGAAAAATCGATGAATGTCGGGCGATTTCGTTGCGGAAGAAAAATCGCTCCGACATTTCATGAATGAAGGTATTTTTAAATTACTCTAAATTATTTATTAACTAGAGTAATTTAAAAATCACCTTCAAAAGCCGTGAGAACCGACAACCGGAAGGATTTTGCAACGTTCCAATTCACCGCATTCCACTAAAACCCACTCGCTAGTTGATTTAAATGGCCATTAATTTACAGGCATTAAACACTAAATTCCTTCCATTTGGTCCAGAAATTTATGGAAATTAGATTTTAAAATTATGTTATATTGTGGATTATTGTGTGAATGTTATTTGGACACATAGGCAATTAAAAAAAAGTTTATCTTTTCTTAAGAAATGGATAGATGTTTAGATCTACTCATTGAATTTTGTAATTAGCTACAATTAGATAACTAACTAATTATACGCTTTAATTTCAGGTCATCCAAGTAAGATTGTTTCATATTTATTTCAGAATGCTTCAATCTATCATAAGTGAAATTTTCATTGAGTTCTATTAATTTTTAAGAAAGTTATGGGCTTTTAACTGATCCAGATCACAGCTTTTGAGTTAAATCAATTGAAAGGCAATGGGGAACAAGATGCTAATTTCCGAGCATGAAAATGGCCATAGCTTTCTTAATACTGAAGATATGAAAGTGAATTAGGTGTCAAATTAAACTTCTTTTTATGCTTTATCTGATGGGATAAATTGCAGACTTGATTTTTAAAATCTCAACATTTTGTAACATTGCTACTAAAATAATCAGGAAAAAGGCGAATAAAAACAGAACCAAATAGTGAATAAATACTTCCCAATTTCAGAGAATATTATTATTTACTCCCAAAATCATGAAACCCCTTCAAGATATACTGAACGTTAAAAGGGAATTTAGGTTAAATTATTTTTAGGCTCCCTCAAGGGAAGAGTTAAAACAATTAGTTCCATGACTGAGCAGATTTTGTTTTTTAATTAAGCAAATGTTCTTTCAGAAAATGGGTTAATTACAGGACTGGCTCATGTACCAGAGTAGAGCACAGCAAAGCGGTAGGTTAAGGATTTGCAACTATGATTCCTTCCTCAGCCAGCTTACGATTCTCTGTATATTATCTGAAAACATCACCCAAGAGATTGTTGGTCGGGAATGACGGTGAGATGTGGCGAGATTTAAAAAAATATGAAGGGAAAAGTGCAGCAAACCAAACTGCTTTGTGTGGCTTTGAGTAATTAATCTTGGGATGATATTCGTAAGGATTCAGTGGTAGGTAATGCCGCAGCTCATATCTAAATAACCAAATTTATTTATTGCATTTATTAGCACAGAAAACAAATTTAAAACACACTCTGGTCCTATTATTGCATCATATTATTACTTAAGGCATGAAAATGTTTAGTGTTTCTGTTGCATTGTTAATTTTTTTCGTAATGTTTTTGTTCACTTAATGGGCATGGATTTATTAGCCATGCTTATTTATCTATGCATTAAGTGGATGCTGGGGCTTTTCAATGGACAGAGAGCCAACCATACTGAAGCGATGTATTCAGCCAGTGAAGTCAGACACACCCTGACTGGTATCATTGAACCAGATGTTTTTTTAAGTGACAATCCAATATATTTTCATGGTCATTGAAACTAGCTTTTTAATTCCAAATTTATTTAATTACTTGGATTTAAATTCCCCAGATGCTTTGTTGGGTTTTAAGCTCATGTCAGTCAATCAATAGTCAAGGCCTGGATAATTGTTCACAACTTAACCATCTTACTACCTCACTCCCATGCCAATTTTTGTACAAAACCACGATTCACTACAGCCCGGAACAGTAGTTTTTATTATTTCTGCTGCTAAGTAGTCATAAAAGGTGATTAATTAGTGTACAGATTAATCATAAAATCACTTGAAACTGCGACATAGTGCTTTCTATAAGTGAACATGGCATGTGAGGTACCTTCTGTCTAACTTGCTAATTCATGACTGGGATTTAGCTAACAGCGAGTTGACAGAACTGCACATCGACCTCAGCTAAATATTTGTATTTAACTCCAGAGTCTCTTCCAGCTTGGATTTAGAGAGTGTGCTGGGACTTTTTCCCACTGCGACACCTTGCATGCTGATTTGATCACTCCTACAGATGTATAAAATCCATCTCTGAACTGGCCAGAGCTATTCCCTGCCCATAAAATGAGAAGAAAGAAACCAAATGAAGTCTAAGTCATGCTCCCAGGCTGGGCAAGAAATGCCGAATAGTTTAATCTCTCTAAAACACTGCAAACCCTTTTCCCAAGACATTCATAAACATTCAGAAACTTTCAAAATCTTTTAAAACTTGAAAAGGAAGAAAATATATATTTGTTAATTATTACTTTTAAAACCAACCAAGGTATCTAAAACAGCAAGACATTGTAGATTTTTAATATATAAAAGGTTGGAACGATGTTATAAAGGTATTTTTAAATTACCAGCCATAGAAATATTTTTTGTAAATTAACATTCTAATTACATGAATTACTCACATCCGTTCCCTTCCTATAAAATCATTTGGGAAACACTGCTTTTCCCTCCAAAAATATGGTACAGGATCTTGGGGCAAGTTCTCTCCAAAGATGTGGGCCATTAGCCCAAATTCTCACTCAATTGGTGAACTCAGTGTTGAGTCCGGAGTTGGAACACAGCCAGTGATGAACTGCTGACAGCAGTGTCTGCATTTCCACATCGGAGCAGGCATGCACGGAAATCCCAAAGTCACAGTCAATTTTGCAGCACAATGACAATTAACACCACTAACGTTTCCATCGTTATTACCCAGAGAAATATGGGCCAATTCCGACTCAAATTGTATAAATGTGCATGGACAGGAGCGTGGGTAGGAAAGGTTTAGAAGAATATGGGTCAAATGTGGGCAAATGAAACTAGCATGGACAAGTTGGGCTGAAAGGGCCTGTTTCCGTGCTGTACGACTCTGGCTCAATGCAGACGGCATGATATTGAGTTGATTGATACTGAGACCTAGTCATCAATATTCCCCGAAAGGGTAGGCATTCATATTCCTGTTCCGCTGGAGGTAGTGTGGATAGGTGGAGGAGGTTGGAGATGTGGCTAGAGGTTGATGGGGAATCAATGGGTGGTGGCAGGCCCATGAGACAACATACGGGAGATGTTCTGCAGCATGCATTTTGGAGTCACTTTGATTCTATCATGTCCTTGATTTAATTCTAGACTCCATTGCCAGACCACCTGAGCAGTGTGATGACATGCACAGCTCTAATTTGGATCAGGTTTCAGGTGTATTGCAAGCATGACATCTGATAAATTCTAGAGCGTGGGCTCCAGGAACTGCAGATGCTTTTTTTTTATAAACACAAAATGTTGCAGAAATGCAGCGGGTCAGGCAGCATTCCTGGAGGACAGAGATAGGTGATGTTTTGGTTCAGAAACCTTCTTCAGACTGTTTGTAGTAGTGGGAGAAAGCCGTAAAAGAGACGTTGGGGTGCGACAAATAGGCGGGTCGACACACAATGCTGGAGTAACTCAGCGGGAAAGGCAGCATCTCTGGAGAGTAGGAACGTTTCGGGTTGAGACCCTTCTTCAGGTCTCCAGGTTCCAGACATTCAGCCTCATCTTTACACAATGACCTCAGTTATCTTCAGCAAACATTCTTCGTCCATTCATCCCATCAACAAATGTGCCACTATTCTACTACGGGGAGAAGGCAGGAGAATGGGGTTAGGAAGGAGAGATAGATCAGCCACGATTGAATGGGGGAGTAGACTTGATGGGCCAAATGGCCTAATTCTACTCCAATCACATGACTTTATGCCTAGTTCAACCCATCTCCATCTCCTTCTATGTTTAACCATCTGTCCTGCCACCACACTCCTTTCAAATAACAAACCATTTGCTCCAGGATTGAAGCTCCCTCCTGCCAAGCAGCTTCAAATTCTTACGATGTGGTCATTAGAAAAGGCTGCATCGTGTAGAGGTCTAGAAAGAACTAATTTCCTGTTGATTATTGATAAGTCCACTGTGAATTGTTATTGCAGAATAATAATTGCCATCTATCATTGTGCAAAGATTTATTTAACCAGCTGAGCAAAACATATTAACTGTGACTCAAACATTTAAAATTCTCCATGTGTAATGTTCACTGTGAGAACACATCTGCATTTAAATAGTCCATTAGCGCTTTTCCAAGAAGTTTACAGTTTTCCACACTAGATTCTGCTCTATCCAACTATATTCTCCATACCCAAGACCATGACCTTCTCCAGGCCCTGATTCTGGTCCAGATTCCAGGCTCAGACTTTACAGCGCATTGTTATCCAACATCCATGACTTGATAGACACAAAATGCTGGAGTAACTCAACGGGTCAGGCAGCATCTCGGGAGAAAATGGATATGTGATGCTTCGGGTCGGGACGCTTCTTCAGACTGTTTGTAGAATTTAGAGTTGGGGGAAAAATTGTGGAAGTGAAGAATGAAAAATAATGGCAACATTAGAGCCGGCAACAGATGACCTCAGGCAAGGAGGTTCCCTGATAGGCTAGTTGTTGGCTGGAGATGATGTGAGCCCAAGAGAAATAAATAGATGTGAACTGTGGAACCAATTAACAAACTTTTACTGGATGAAGAGGGGGGGGGGGAGAGAGCGGGGAGAGGGGGGAGAGGGGGGAGAGGGGGGAGAGGTGTATTGTGGAAGTTGCAGCGATTGCATCACCGGAGACACTAATTCAATCCCGACTACGGGTGCTGTCTGTACAGAGTTTGTACCACGTTGGTTTCCTCCTAGATCTTTGGTTTCCTCCCACACTCCAAAGACGTACAGGTATGTAGGTTAATTGGCTTGGTGTGTGTGTAATTGTCCCTAGTGTGTGTAGGATGGTGTTAATGTGTGGGGATTGCTGGTCGGTGCAGACTCGGTAGGCCGAAGGGCCTGTTTCCGCACTGTATCACTAAACTAAACCTAAAATTGAATAATCCAATAATCCATGATTTGTAGTTTAAGTTTCTAGACGTACCATAGATGAAGGGAAACAATAGGTGCTCAAAATGTGCAATTTATATGCGGTCAGGTATCCCATCAACTTCAGTTGGAAAATACTGTGGATAGGAAGAGCACCATAATGCACAGATTGCACCTTTGTAAAAGTACACAATAAACACTACCACCTTCTGACAAAGACGGTACCACAGCTGGATAAATATTAGCATTCTGTCACATATACTTCTCATTGCAGGTTGATGAACCTCATCAACCTGAAATGTTAACTCCACTTCTCTACAGTGCTTCCCTACTTCTTTAAATGGCTCCTTATCTGCTTAGTATTCACAACATTTTCTGTTTTTAATCTCTGTTTAAGCCTTTTCAGAGAGAAATTAGTTGTTAAATTTGTTTTTTTTTAAAAAGGACAAGAGCAGTCGGCAATTGGTTTCACACCTGGCACTATTGTGAAAGAAAGCCAGTGTGTAAAATAAGCTGCCAATCTATGTTTTTCGCTCTTGGCATTAAAGGTTAAAATTGTTTCTGTTTTCTCTTGCTTTAAGTCATTTCTTTCTCATCGGTTTATTCTTGTCTGAGTTATTATTTTATACCTTCATTCATCAGTTTTCTATCACGCATTTTGCCATTTAAAATTAATGTTTGCTCTAAGTCCTAATCTTCACTCACACACTTGCTGTCATCCAAGAGAGATAATGGACAGCCAATGATCTCAGAGCCTCGTGGCAATGCTGCTGCTGGGATGGTCACTAGAAGCCGTGTGAAAGAAGTTATCAGTTTTATTTTATTACGAGAAACTGGCCTCTGCATTGTCTGTGGCTATTTGAACTTCTGCAATGAACTAAAATGTATTGACAATATTATCCATCAGAGCAAGAAATGCATAACATAATATGTTGCACGTTTCCTGTAAGTATTGCAAAATTTCAACATATTTTATTCCAACCATCAGCTAGTCAAAAATTCATTTGCTTCCCCTCCTTTCATTATTGACTAAGTCATTCCTCAGTTTTGTACCCCTCTATTATTTTCTTTCAAAGCCTCCACCTCTGTTTGGACTATGACGGAAGAACAGGAGGCAGCAACAATTGAGAGGGGGTGAAAGTTGCATTCGATTTTGATCCATTTCCTATTTTAAATTGCAAAATCTCTTCTCACACAATAGAAACATCAGTATTTCCAACCAGGCCACCAAGTCTATGATGTTTCCTGCAAGTAATTTCTTTGGGAGAGTCAGCAGACTTTGATATTGTGCCACAGGAGTTGGAAACTTAAACTTGTCCTTTGATCAAATGAGGGGTAACGTATCCATTTCCATCGCACTCATGAAGTAAATCAGAAGCTAAAGAGTGCTCGAACATATCGCGATTAACACTTCAGGGTTCAGATGACAGTTATAACCACTTGTGCTTTGCAGATCCAATTGACAATTCACTTACTCATGTCAAAATATTATGCTTTCCTTCCATATTTCAAGGAATTAAGAAAAATAGGGCTGCCAATAAAATTTCTAATCTGTTAGTGCGTTTGCATATTATAAACTTGGCAGATACACACTAACCTATGAAATCACTTCTCAGTCAGATAAAATTCTGACTTGAGGGTGTAACAGATATTTATTGTTTTAAAAGTATGTTCAATCTAGTCCTGGGCGAGATGTAACTTTTGATTTGATTGTTGAAAGGTGTTTTAATTTGTGATCTGGAGTTTAAAATAAAATGAATAATGTATCTAATGAACTAGCATTTGGTCAAGCATTTGCTATTCTCAAGGTTAATTAGAATTATTCTTCTGAGTAGTTTAGTTGTTGAGTTGACGATAAAGGCTTTGTTCCCTTATTTAATATTTCTGATTAATTTTAATAAACTTACCAGCTTCTTTATCCATCTCACAGATAAGATTCTGAATCACTTACACTTCTTCTACACTGCTACTTTTAAATGATCTGAAGTATCCAAAATCATATGGCCCGAATTGAATGGTAGAATCCAATTACTATCCTCTTCCACTTGATGGTCTTGTGTCAACATCATATCTTTAGGAATATTTGTCCATATTGTACAACTTCCTTGCAATTACATTGCATATAGTAATTAGGATGAAATTAATTTCAAGTTACTAGATATCACAATTTTATTGTTCAACTGATATTTTGGGCTGGAAGATTTCCATTGAGACATTTGCTCCACATATTTTGAAAGTTTTCCATTGCAATTGTTCCCAAAATAAATTTTCTTCAAATGGCATCAACACTAGTGCAACATGTCTGCAGTGAGATTTGCAACCAAAATGGTCTGAAAAATGCCAGTTCCTATTAGGGTCTCGACCTGAAACTTCACCCATTCTTTCTCTCCAGAGATGCTGCCTGTCACGCTGAGTTACTCCAGCAATTTTGTGTTGTATGCAAGATTCCAGCACCTGCAGTTCCTTTTATCTACTCAAATAATAATAACTAGGCATTACCAAACACATTTTGCCAGAAATTGCATAATTTAAAAAGGCAAAACTCGAACTGCCTTCTGATCTCCTAACCAACATCACACGTTTCATTACTGCCTAGAACATGGACATCAGGATCACTATCGGCTTTCCAGTTTTAGGATTATTCCTGGTTGCCACACCATATGTTGCTGCACACTGCTACATTAGGGAAGTTACACAAACTGCACACTTAAG
This sequence comes from Raja brachyura, assembly GCA_963514005.1. Next base: position 42,506,192 of record OY740797.1, on the reverse strand, counting down.
GAGTGGAGATTTCATCTACTTTGCCTGCAGCCCAGGGGCATAGTTAGTTAGCCAGGTATTTTCTTGCATTGCAGGTTTCTTGAAAGTACAGGTATTTGAGATTGTACTCATATCCACAGGGAAACGTCCTCAGCAACCAGGAGTGTGACCACGTCGACAAAAGGCACGCCTCCTGCAGACATTAATCTTCACTACTTCTCAAGGACTCCTTGACCCACTAGGACTCTCCCCCCATCTCTCATCATTTCCCTAACTGCAGCATTTATTTATTATGTTGCAACATTCCTCAGTAGTTGGAAGAGTGTTGCTTGTACAGTGGTCTCCCCCTTTAAAACCTGAACACAAAAATCATACATGCTGTACTCCATGTTGAGACAGTAAGAATTTGCAGAACATCAGTTGAGATGGCCACACTCAAACTAAAAATGTGATTATCAACATAACATTGGCATCACAGAGAAAAGTCAACAAAGCTCCTCTGTCATCCTCTGAACACATTCTGTGTGCTTTTTACATACAGGATTGAGATGGTCCACAATTCTGTACAGGCCACAACTGAACATCATAGAAGATAGATACAAAATGCTGGAGTAACTCAGCGAGACAGGCAGCATCTCTGGAGGGAAGGAATGCATGACTTTTCAGGTCAAGACCCTTCTTCAGGCCTGGAACATCACCCATTCCTTCTCTCCAGAGATGCTGCCTGTCTCGCTGAGTTACTCCAGCATTTTGTGTCTATCTTTAGTGTAAACCAGCATCTGCGGTTCCTTCCTACACAAAACATCACGGAGTTGTTTCTAGGCCTTTATTTTATTTAACCGCACCTTGTTCTTGGTTCTTGGTTGTTAATTTGTTAATCTTCTTCGTATGGCGTGCACAGCCTAAAGTTGTAAGTCAATGTGTTCTATTTGATCTATTTGTTTGTGCACGTCAGGTTGATTGCATTAGTCAAAACCGGGCGGACCACGAGAAGGTTGCTATCTCCCACCCCAGTTGTTAATAAAGGCCAGTTTTGTTTCCCCAAGTTTTCTCCAAGCACTGAGATTAATTGGTAACCAAAATAATCCACCCAAAATAAACAACCTGCTGCCAAGGGGAAATAAATTTCACCAAATGCACAGATCAGTATGGTGTTTGTCTTCATATCAAAGATGCCTAAGTTCCCTTCATATTATACTATTTATAATATTTCATTTTACTCATAAACAAAATTGCAAATTTCATGAAAAATAATATTTCCAAATAGGAGATTTTCAATCAAAGTTCTGCTTTTATTAAACTGAATATTAGACAAATTACATTTGGATGTTCTTCTACATGGCGATAGGAAAATCTATTCAGTCAGGAAGATCTTTCTCAGAAAAGTGAGATCAATGCAATTATTAAATGTTTCTGCAGAGGTCACTGAAAAAGAAATGGTTCAGGAACAATTCTTTCCAATCTGAAAAACGTTCCTGGCTACAGGAACATGGGGCTTGATTCTTGTGTTGAACTCCATGGCTAACTGTGAGGATATCCTGCCCCTTCTGTGAAGAACCCATATCTTTCCTCCTCTGCTTTTTCCTCCTCTCCTCCAATAAAGTCTTCCAAGGAAGTGATGTCAAGTCATGTAGAGTCCTCTCTCTCTCGCAAACAGCTCCATCTTCGGTGTATCCCAGGACAGAATGAGTTCCAGAGCAACCAGCACTTACAACCATCACAATGCATGTCCCTGCTCTTGGCTCCAAGTAGCTTTAAGTGGTACCAGTCACTCATGGTTTTGTTCCCCGTTGAGGCACTCAGCCAATGAATAAAGTGGTTAACACTGGCTCTACATAGCAATCACACAAATATGCTGGAAGGAAGAAGTTGGTGTCAGTATTAATGCAGCTGGCACAGGTTAATTGCACTCTGTGATCCCATTATCCATTCTCAAGAGATAACCAATTTAAATCCTATGATTCTGGCCATTGTTCCAATGGAAACTATTTGCAAAATACAAATATAAGAACTTTTTTTTTGTCTTTAAGAATTATAACAGTAGTTTCTCTGACTATTAAGCACGTGGCATATTCTAGAATGGGTATACATCTCTTTTATCTTTAGCTTCTATACTAATTTCTGTTGCCTTTGCACTCCTCCTACATCTTACAATGGTGCTAACATGAAAATGATCGTAATTAGGAGGGAAAGGAATCGACAACTAATATGATGGCCTATAGGCTCCCTGAATGTCTATTTCATGTTTCATGTATTTTCCTGTCTTTTATCACAGCTGTCAGATCAATTTCCCTCGTGGGATTAATAAAGTTCTATCGTATTGTGTCGTATCGTATTGTACAGGATTCATCTACTCACGGTCTGATTGTTTGTATATGGACACTAAATCTGAAGGTAATTTAGATGCAGTTGTTCGCAAATATTTGCAAAAATTCCAAACTCTTGCACATTGTTTACAGCTCTCAACTTGCATGGGAGATACAAAAAGATTGATTTTTACCAGGCATGGATAATCAGTCCAGCTTATCTTAACTTTCTCCCTCCTTTGTTGTAGGCAGCCCCAGTGACCTGGTTCAATTCTGACCTCAGCTGCTGTCCATGCAGAGTTGTACTTTCTCTCTGCGGTTGTGAAGGGTTTCCCATAGGTGCTCTTGTTTCCTCCAACATCCCAAAGGTGTGCCGGTTGGTTGGTTAATTGGCCATTGTCAATTGTCCCTTTGTATACAGATGGGTGGAAGAATCCAGGAGCATTGACGGGAAGGTGGGAGGAATAGGTTTATAGGGAAAAGTATTGGGAGAATGGGATTGTTCTGATGATCCAGCACAGATGCAATGGGTCAAAATGGCCTCCTTTAATGTTGTAATGAAGTATGGAAAGATGAAATGTGTTCTCATGCTGTAAGATAACTTGACTCACAACATTCACTACAATTCAATACTTTTGAAGTACAGGAAATGACCCCTGGAATTTGGTTAATGATTGGGGTAAAAAATCAAATCAATTTGCACTAAATTATTAATGAAAATATTACTAATAGAGATATTATGTTTCTGAGAGGGCAAGGTTTTCTCTTTACTGTCTACAACAAAGGAAGGAGAAAGTTAAGATGAGCTAGAACGATTATGCATGCATGGTAAAAATCAATATTTTTGTATCTCGCATGCAAGTTGAGAGCTGTAAACAAATCCATTCTCGAGAAGAAGCAGGTCAGAGTACGAAAGTGGATGTGGGTACCTTCGTTAACGTACGGGTGTTGTGGTGGAATCTCACTATCAAATTATTATTCTGACTTCTCTGGGATCTAAAAAAAGCTTTTGTGATGTTTCATTATAGTTCAGAACAAATACAACATAAGTGTCCCATTCACCACAGGTGCCGATATGCTGCACTGATATAGCAGGGGTATAAGAATCATTATTGGTATATTACTGTCATCCTACTAAAACTCTCAATGTGTTCGAATACTACCATTTGCCATCTGTGAAAAAAAGCAGGCATCTTTTTTAAATTGAGACCATAAAAGCGAGTAAAATCACAAGTACTTGGAATAGATACTGTCCAATCACACATGGTTAATATTTTAGTTGAGTTTGTTAGATTTCCTTTAGAAAACAAAGAACGAGCTTCCATTTTATACTAGCTTGGAATCATCTCAATACTCCATAGGGCATTTCAATCAATCATATGCCAGCAGCAGTGCATGTACTTATTTAAGAAGTTAGGAATATTAGAACAGTGGAATCTGGCAAATCTGCCATAATACAGTGGTTTTTCTTGGCAAAACAAAATGCAGCAATGGATGAAGATATGTTACTTTCTCCTCGTGTTCATCGGCATCATTCATTCTTACACTGGATTTTTTAAAAAAAGCTATCTTTTAAGATCGCAAAAGCAGGTTAACGGTCAGATTTATTGCACTCAATAATCTACATGATCAGTTAAACAGTAACCTCAGAATTGCATTCAGGAGAACCTCTCTTCCCTGTATGGGAGAATGCAAGTCCCATAGTGATTGACCTTTATGTATTAATAAAATCAACTACCAGCAGCCATGTAACTATCGGGTGGTTCTCAGAGAATGCCAAGCTTATGTCCACACATCTGCCATACACATGTGGACTCACTGTGTGTCAAGATTCTTAAATGTTAACTGTTTGCACTAACGTCGGATTTACTCGATATTTCACTGACACCGAGCAAATATCTTATCAAATTCTACAAGCTGTAGAAAGAAACAGAATTTGTAATCTGGGTCAATTAAGATATATTCACAAGTTTGTTGAATTTGGAATATTGGCTGTTTTGATGTTTTGATCCAAATATCAATATCAGCAAGAGGATGAATGATTTCCGACATTCCTGGGGGGAAAGAGTGTTTGAGGAATACATCCTTCTCTCTGCGTGGTTGTTAATCCATTAATGTGTTTGTGGCATTGCAGTGATTGCGGCTGTGATCCATGGTGCTCTGGTTTAAGGCGACATGGGCCTGATAGTGTGTGGAGGAGCGAAGTCTAGCTCGCAGTTTGTGAAAATGTTCCACTGTTTCAGAATGCACGCAGATGAAAGATGGACACGATTAAAAGGTGAAGTCTCTTGCCATTTACAGATTTTGCAGGACGTGTTATTTATTTGCTAATTAAAAAAGCAGCAATACATTTTACAGGTGGATAAGACATGTGCTAATGATTCCCAACCAACCTACCACTAATGATATCAAGGATAAAGTGGTCAGAAATATACCATTATTAGCACACTGGATAACATGAGTTTGTATTGCCGAGTATATTTCCATTTAAGTTATTCATTTTATTTGTTGCATCATGTAGATTACAAGGATCAGAATACTTGTTTCTTAATCAATCGTTGCAGTATTATCTGCCACATACCTTTGCTGGATAAAAGTCACTGGCTTTTGGCCAGATTATCTAGTTTGTGTGTTATGGGAGAAAAGCAAAAGACATAATCTATCTTGCACTGGTGAGTTATGGCTGGTGCTGGCAGATCATGAAGCAGCAACGATGGTGGTCAAAGAGATGCCAGTTGTCCAGATGATCCCAGCCTGCCAACTATAGGATATGAGCTTTCAGTCTGGAAGAGAACAGAATGAGAACAAGTACAAGAACACAAAGCTCCACAATTTAAGCACACATTCCTTATCTGCAAGCCCTCTGAAACATATTAACAGATACACACCCTTAAAAAATCTTTATCAAAGGATAAAGGGCAATGCAGCAAAGGTTTAAAGTTGAGTACCAACTCCCGTTAATCCTCATCTCCTGAAGTATACAAAGTATATCAGTTATAAAGCTGACTAGCTTGCACAGATTGAACAGGTGAGCTCAAAAGGAAGATCCGTTTTTAAAAGCTGTGGGAAATGCCTTTTTAATTATTTCAATGTAATTATGAACTAGAAAACTTTCTGTGATTTTATCTTGCAACTCAACTAGCAAGAATGCCTGAAGAAGAACATGTATGGCCTTAATTCGACTGAAAGGCTGGAGTGATTTTAGGTAGATTCAATTCCCAAAATGGACCCTTGCAAAAAATCTTGCTTCTACAGTATGCACCCATGGCTCACACAAAATTGCTTCTGCCAGCCTGCTTTATTCAATATTGTTGTTGTTTTCATTTTAATTAAGAAATATGGTTGCAGTCCCAGATCAGAAGGGAAACACGGTAACACAGATCCATTTTAACTGTGCAATTCTTCGAGAAAAAGTGTTGTTGAAGAATTTCACTATATAGCCTTCATTATAGTGGCATTATGCTTTAGATATCTTGAATGAACGGATATTATTTAAAAAAAAAAAAACAATTTAAGGGGATTTAAGTTTCATGAATAAAGTTAGCCAAATGCAATGAGAAATGTTAAATTTAATATATATTGCAATTAAAATATATTATTCTGATTGAGTGATTTTGAGCAGATATCATAATGATTTCTAGTTTACAAACTGATTCTCAAAACCAGCCAAAGCAAACCAGGCATTCAAAATATTTCAAACGTTATCATATTAAACTAAAGCTGCACCTAATAATTACCAAGTATTTATAATCAAATGAAGTCTCCCTGTTTCATGAACAGGGGATTACACAAAGTTATTAATAGAAGGGATTCATTTTGTATACAGATTTGTATCTTTAAACCATTGCAAATTGCAAAGTTGAAGCTTTCTACAAATTAAGTGTGTGCAGAGGAGATGATATTCAATAAAATACTTTAACCCCAGATCCAAAAATCAAATATACTTGACATTTTTCAGCAATACAAATGCAGTGTTCACATCTATAATAGAAAATAAAAGGGTTAAAACATTTTAAAGCAAATCATTTCTGCCAATGCACTAGCCTCCATCTCTTCAACCCATGTTTTATCACTGAAAATGTTCCCGTAGTTTTAGCAACATAAAACTTGCTTTGATCATCAGAATATAAATTTGATATTTTTAGAATTATTTTTTCTGCAAATTATTCTTACTACTTTTTAAACTCTATCTCCTTTTAAAACCAGATCCTTTAACAATCTGAAACTATCAGAAACTATATAGTTCAACATTGTTTTTAACACCTATTGCATGTGAATCCAATTAATTATGAATCTTCAGTATTTTATCCTGACTTTTATTTCACTATTCAATAATTTCAATGATGGACATCATCAAAACCTAGATTTTTTTTCTCTACCTACCTTTAAACACAGACAGATCGTGCCTCTATTGGGAAGAAAACAATTTGAATCGCAGAATTCCAATGCATTAAATTAAGCTACCGAATTTCCTAAAGATAGTTCTTAAATCGACAACAAAATAGACTGAACGTGGTAGTAAACTGTATGTGGTGAGGTCGAGGTTTCTCTATTTCAAAGGAAGTTGCGGGGGAGTGGAGTCAGGAGCAAGGATTCATTTACCCACAAAAATATTTTGGAAAAAATAACCCATAAAATACTTCCTCACAGTACTAAATACTCTATTGATTGCTTCCCAAGTAAACGAGTAACAATTTATTTTTTTAACCCACTCATGAGGGGTAAATAAATAAATAAATGTGTTCTCACATATCTCAGTTCCACAACTATATACACATCTACATGTAACATTGTGAGCAGCTACTTTCCACCGTGTGTCACCTGTTAAGGCTTCTTTTCAACTGAAGGATAGGAAATATATAAAATATAAGGAAGGATTAAACTGATTTGATTCTTTCCGCCTTTAACATGCAGTTCTTTAGTTAATCTAGTACATTCTGTTTCAATAACTGTGTTTAAAGTTAAGTTAGAACCAAGCTGGCAGTCAGCCATAATCTGTTTCTTATATCATTTGCATTATGATACAATGATATTCAATGCACACAAATTAAATAACTATAGCTCCTAGAACAATTCCAATCTTAATGCAGAAAAAGAATGACGCGTGCTATTTCACGTGAGTAATTTGCTATCTTTAATAGTAACCAAACCCTTGATTACAGTTAGTAATAAGATTTTCCTACAAAGTTTTTCTCAATGTTTTAAAGCTTGTTCCTAGTTTAACATAATTTGATATTGTTCTATTATTTGAATGATATTGCAAAAACTAAAATGTCATTTCAAGCTAATCAGAAATAATATGTAGTAAAATTGGTTCCATTGATTTTTATAAAATCTTTGGCAATATTGATTTTTCTATTCAAAATTTTTTTTCGTAAATTTCTGGAGCTTAATTTTCATGATTTTACTGCCATGCAATTAGTTGAGTAACAAGTAGGCAAATTTAAGAAATATATCACGTTTTGCTGAACCGTATATGAAAATGTCTGCAATAAGGCTGTAAATGACAACAAAGATTCAGGTGGCAGGGCATTTTGTGCAGTAATATTTACTACTTAACTATCATTGGGATGATAAATTGTGAAGAAAAAGTTTTTAAAAGAAACAGTAATGTCTAGCAATTCATCGTGTCAGTAGCACTCACATTATATTTGTATCAAAGCTTGTTCTGTGTCCGAAATTCATTCTATTGACAATAATGTCTGTAGACTGTGTTTGGTCCACCCGACTGGGATGAAATTTCCAATTATCAATTTGTTGCAAAGTTAAAAGAAAAGTTGCATTCTGAAGGGCCAGCTTTAGTGATAGAAAAAGTGACGAGTCATCAGCTTTCTGCTTTAATGAACCATCTAGCTCCACATCGACTAGTGAGTGCAGTTAAAAGCAGAAACCTGGAACTTGCTGTGATTTGTCCAGCTCCTCCATGAGCTTTGTTAAACCGATACCTTGCCAATAGACTTCCCATTCAAAGTGCACAAGGGCATGAATTTGCAACATTCACATACTGGTTTCACACTGAAGTGACAGCCAAACAATTTCTCTGGCCCTGAACATTCAAAGGTTTTGCATACCCATTTCTTCAAATGTTTAAAACAGTATTTCTTTTGGTTTTTGCTTTCTATTTCTTTTAATCTTTTCTTTCTGTTTATTTCCCTTCCGGCAAATAATTTCAGGTTGAATAAAGTATTCTTATGGGATTAAAGGTACATTAAAATTACAAAGATGATCAGGCATTCTGATCATACAAATTTGTCTACATTTTACATGAAGTTTGGATAAATATTAATTTTATGTTTTGAGCATATTATTCAAAAATACATTTCCTTTTGAAAATGTGTTCAGTTGGTAAAATCCTAAGAAGGAGCATTGATTGTAATCTAATTCATTCTTCCTGCCTTGGACTCTGATTGGCACCTTAGGGTCCTTTAAGGCCGATAGGAGATGCAGTAACGGTTTAGCTTCTCCTGTTCCCACATCATTGACGTGTAAAAGCACAACACCAAAAAAGGACTTTAAAAAGGTAGCAAATTGACGTCAATGAATGGATAGGAAGTCTGGGGAAGTTTTAGGTATAATAAAAGTTGAATGGTTTTTTAGCATTAACTACAAATCTAAACCATTTCCTATTTTATTATCTTTCAGCGCTAGTCCATAACTAATGTCCAGCAATCTACTTTAACATTTTAAGCACCATGAGGCAATCACAAATGCAAGATTCAGGCAAACATGAACAGATATATTTTAAAAGACCCAAAGTGCTGGAGTAATTCAATGGTTCCGGCAGCATCTGTGGAGAACATGGGTCGGTGATGCTTTGAGTCGGGACCCTTCGTCAGACTCAATGTATGTACAGGTTTGACAACAAAATTGGGATTGTTACTGGGTGAGTGGAGGGTTGTGCTTTCAGAGAGAGGGAGATTGAAGTGGGTAAGGGGAGTGGAGACATTAAGATGTGTCATGCCGCGTTGGCAGTTGGAAATAAAAAAGTCCAGGGAGGATAGAAGGCCGGCAGGGGGAGCCATGAAGATAGAAGAGGTTGGCACTGGGAGGTGAGACATTTCTTTCACCGACATGAGTGCAGATACTTTTGAAGCAGGATACAGTTTTGGACTCCAAATTTGATTGAGTGCAGTGTTGGTCTCCAAATTTGGGGAAGGACATTCTTGCTATTGAGGGAGTGCAGCGTAGGTTCACAAGGTTAATTCTCGGGATGGCGGGACTGTCATATGTTGAAAGAATGGAGTGACTGGGCTTGTATACTTAGAAGGAAGAGAGGGATCTTATTGAAATATATAAGATTATAAAGGGATTGGACAAGCTAGAGGCAGGAAACATGTTCCCGATGTTGGGGGAGTCCAGGGCCAGGGGCCATAGTTTAAGAATAGGGGTAGGCCATTTAGAACGGAGAAGAGGAACAACTTTTTCTCCAGAGGGTTGTGAATCTGTGGAATTCTCTGCCACAGAAGGCAGTGGAGGCCAATTTTCTGGATGCTTTCAAGAGAGAGTAAGATAGAGCTCTTAAAGATAGCGGAGTCAAGAGATATGGAGAGAAGGCAGGAATGGGGTACTGATTGTGGATGATTAACCATGATCACAATGCATGGCAGTGCTGGCTCGAAGGGCCGAATGGCCTACTTCTGCCCCTATTGTCTATTGTCTATTGATGCACCAAAAATGTTTAGTGTACTACATATTAGATGCTAACCTGATGATGCAGAATTTGCTATATTATAAAAATAAAGTTTTAGGAATAAACAATCCTAGGAGGGGGAATGGAAGAACATTTGGATAGAGGCAGAAATGGACTCACCAAAGCAGAATAAATTGCTAATAAATTAAGCACTTCAGAATATAAAAGATACTGAAGGCAAAAAATACTCGTTATAATTTTAATCAAACATAATCTATGTATGGTGAAACTATCTTTGCAAGTTTAATGCCTATAATGTGAGAAAGAAGGGCATAGTCAGTTCATTCCCATCAGATTCCTGTTGGGTCAGCTTAGTTTAGTTTGGTTTAGGGATATAGCACAGAAGCTGGTCCTTCGGCCCACGAATCAGCACCGACCCAGTGATCCCTACACATTAACACTATCCAACACACACTAAGGACAATTTACATTTATACCAAGCCAATTAACCTGCAAACCTGTACGTATTTGGATTGTGAGAGGAAATTGACGATCTTGGAGAAAACCCACGCGGTCACGGGGAGAACTTACAAACTCCATACAGACAGCACCCATAGTCAGGATCGAACCCGGGTCAGGTTTGGATTCAAATAGTTTGTCGTGACATCGCTAAAAAAAAATCTGTTTCACTACATTTCTTTATTGTACACGAGAGGGGCCATTTCACCACTGGGTTTAGAGGTCTAACAAAGGTAAACAGTCCCAAAATTGAGTTTCTTTCATGGAGAAGGCAAAATCTGAAGGCCACCTCACCTCCACATTCAAGGTGTTGAAGGACTACTGCAGATGGATGATGAATGCTCAAACTTGATTGCATACACTCTGTATGATGGTCAGTCTTACAAACGAGACAATAGAATATGACATGAGAATTGCTTCCTTGGAGTGCTATATTGCTTTAACCATCTATCAAACGGCTGAGGTAAATCACTGACCGCCTAATGGACACTGTTTTGAAGGTTTGTGCTATTATTACATTTTAATCTAAAATTAGAATGAGTGGCTTTCAAACTAATTAGGCTTGCTACTGATAATAACTCATAAAGGAAACTGTAGAGTGTGTTACAGTTTCAGTACATCACAAATGTTTTAAGAGCTTCATATGAAAGCTGCTTACCATGGTGGTTCATTGTGCTGAACCAAGCCCATGCATCAGGCTTGCCCCAACCACCAGCCCTCTCCTATGGCCACAATAACCTTTTGTGGAAGCTAATCACTCCTACTACAAGCTAGAGTTTTCTGCATGTGCCAATCAGATATCATGCCCTAAGGAATCTTTTGGGGCAGCACGGTGGCGCAGCGGTAGAGTTGCCAGAGGGCTGGGTTCAATCCTGACTACGGGTGCTGTCTGTACGGAGTTTTTACATTCTCCCTGTGACCGCGTGGGTTTTCTCCGGGCACTCCGGTTTCCTCCCACATTCCAAAGACGTGCAACTTTGTAGGTTAATTGGCTTTGATAAAATTATAATTCGTCCCTAGTGTGTAGGAGTCTGCGAGCGTGCGGGGATCGCTGGTCGGTGTAGACTCGGTGGGGCTGATGGGCATGTTTCCACGCTGTATGTCTAAACTAAACTAAATTAAACTAGATCGCCCTATCTAACCTCCCCTTCACTCTCACCCCCAGACAATTCTGATGCTCAACTCTAGCTCTTCATAAGTCTGATATGAGTGACATTTAAACCAGGTCCAAATAAATATACTTGGGGTGGAAGATTGCAACCTTCACGTGGTCCGTCCTGTTTCGACTAATGCAATCAACTCGACGTGCACATACGGAAAATCAAATAGAACAAGTTGTCCAACAACTTTAGGCTGTGCACGCCACACGAAAGAAGAAGAAGAAATAAATATACTTCAATTAAAACATAATGAGTAATAAAAATGTAAATTAATTTAAAACGTTATTGCTAATTAAAATATGAACAAAATGAAAACTGCTCACCTTTCCCATCCAGGCCAGCAAATGTAAAACAATGAGCCAGATACAAAGTGTATCCAGCACCAAGAACCTCCATCGACCGCATGGTGACTCTCAGGATAGAGGTCAAATGTCCCAACTCCTGTCCTCCAGCATGGTCTCACTTCTTCACTGCAATGTACAAGCATGAGAGTCACGTAGATGCTGACCCATGAGGGTTTCCTTACCGCAAGCTCTCCTCCAACCCACAAGTAACTGCGTGCATTTCAGGCCAATCCATCTCAATCAACTCAATGTGAACTGTGGGCGCAGATAAAGCACAGGGGCATAATGCAGTTGGTTGAAGTTGTATAACGTCACGTAAAGAAAGTTGAACTATTTATTTCACAAAATGCTGTGTAACAATTTTATTGGATTTAATTCTTAATCTGTGATATGGTAGGCCTATTCTGTCAAACATAAGTTAAACATCGACTGGGTGAATTTACCAACTAACTCGATAAGGAACTCTAGCTTAAATGCAAACAGATTCAAGATTTGAACGCATTATTGGTGAACTTACAGGACCAAACGCAACTTTATGTTATTGGAAAATCTTTTAATTAATGGCATTTGTGAGTCCAACACCATGATACAGCTGGTAGAGCTGCCAGCTCACAGCAACAGAGAGGGAGGTTTGATCCTGATCTCGGGTGCTATCTGTGTGGAGTTTACGTGAAGTTTCTCCCTGTAACAGCATGTGTTTCATCCGGTTTTCTCCCACATCCCAAAGACACAAGGTGGATCGGTAAATTGCCCTTAGTGTGCAGGAAATGGATGGGAAAGTGGGATAACATAGAATCGGTGTGAACAGCTAATCAATGATCAGCATGGATTCAGTAAGCCAAAGGTCCTGTTTCCATGTTGTATCACTAAACACAGTAACAAATGAAGAATTCTGAGCACTAATGCAGCTATTACAATACGACAGCCAGTCTCTAACTTGGATGGAGCTCAAATTATTGACATTTTCTGTATTGTATGAGTGTGACATGCACTGGATTTATAACAGTCCAGGATTTTCTGGAGCAAGACAATTCATGGCAACTGTTCACACCATATATATTAAAATAAATAGAATCAGTCATACAGTGTGGAAACAGGCAGTTCAGCCCAACTTGCCCAAAGCAACCAACATGTCCCATCTACACTAATCCCACTTGCCTGTGTTTGGCCCATATCCCTCTAAACTTGTCCTATCCATGTACCTGTCTAATTGCTTCCTAAGTGTTGTGATGGACCCTGCCTCAACCATCTCCTCCGGCAGCTCCTTCCATAAACCCACCACCCTTTGCGTGAAAAAGTTATGCCTCAGATTCCTATAAAATCTTTCCCGCTGCACCGTAAACCTATGCCCTCTGGTTCTCGATTCTGGTTCTCTCTGTGCAAGAGACTCTGTGCGTCCACCCGATCTATTCCTCACATAATTTATTTTACTAAACTAAATTCTCTAACTGAGAATGAAAGTGCAGCATAACAAAAATAAAGATTTCACTTAACTAAAAGTGATTACTTAGAATATAAATTTAAATACTTTTGGATCAAACCTTTCCTTGTATGGTACTGATGCACCTTGATTACCCAATTCCTGAGTGAACATAGTGATGGCTTATTTTGCAAAGTGAGAAACCAGACCCATCCACTCCCGTACATGAAAGTCCATTCACTAATTGTGCACAGCAGAGAGAAAGCTGTGCAGTTTTAATGGCGCTGCTAGGCTGAGAATCATATGTGGACGATCAATGACATTGACAGCAGGTGATCAAGTGCTCAGCTGACCCATTAATTTCCAGTTAAAGTTGCATTGACAAGAAAATACGCTCAAGTCTCTGAAAACCATAAATGCCGGTGGACTTGAATAAGATAGGATGGCACAGTGGTGCAGCTATTAGTGCTTCTGCCTCAGAGATTCACAACCCAAGTTCAGTCCTGGCCTTGGTTGCTGGCTTGTGTAAATTCTGCACCTTATCTCCGTAATGCATGGGTTTCCTCTGGATGCTCCGGTTTCCAACCACATTACAAAATACTATTTGGTTACTGTACTTCCCACATAGCAGATGCTATTAGTAAAAAGAGACAACATGGGAGTTGGTGGGCATGTTTGAGGGCCTAAGTGTGGGGTGGAGAGTTATAAGGAGAGGGTGGGTTGGGATCAATAGATTGTTCATCTGGAATGCCATGTATACGATGTGGTAATCAACTGTATCTTTGGCATGTGCATCATTGGAGTGGCATCATGGCTGAGAAATGGACTCACTGTCTGAGGTTGCACCTACTGGTAAGGAGAGGAAAGAAAGCAGTATGGATCCTAAGGTGGAATAAAAACATTTATTTTGGTTTCTGCTTCAGATTTGTCCTTTGACATTCCAGCTATATAGAGAATGTCACAAAGCGCTAGAGTAACTCAACATGTCAGGCAGCATCTCTGGGGTACATGGATAGGTGTGTTGTCATTTGAGATGAGACTGAAGGAACGGTTTCGAACCGAAACGTTACCTATCCCTGTTCTCCAGAGATGCTGCCTGACCTGCCGAGTTACTCCTGCACTTATAATATTTTTTGTGTATTAACCAGCATCTGCAGTTCTTTGTTTCTATATAGAGAGTGAGAATTTCCAAACTTTCCAAAGTACTTCCTGGACAATATTTCAGAGGCATCGTAACTATTGCTCTACATAAAAAAACATTACTGTATGAAATCTTCTCGTAGTATATAATATATTTGGAAAAACATCCTACCACAGGTGGGTTGATTTTAAAAAAATATTACAATCAATGCTCCTTAGGATTTTCGCAACAGATCACATTTTCAAAAATATTTTTTTTCTTAAATAATATGATTAAAACTTAAAATTACTCAACATTTATCCAAACTTCATGTAAAATGAAGACAAATTTGCATGATAACTCTGAACGTGAATACCTGTCAATCTTTGTATTGTTTCTTTACCTTTAAACCCATAAGAGACTATGACCATATTAAATGATATGCACAGTTGAAGAACACAAATAAATGTCTGTATAACAAACTATAGTTTAATCCTTCATTCTGTTTTCAGCTGCAATAAAATGGAGAGCGCGTCACTTGATACTGCGTTATCTAGACACCTCAGAAAACAACAAATTCATTGAATGGTGGAAAATATTTATATTTTATTAAAATTATTTACTCAAACAAAAGTTATGATGAAGTAATCGGCTAATTAAAATTATTTGTTTATGTTTGAAATAAGATGCTGTTTACTTGTTTATATTTATTTGCAGAAATTTCTCAATAGACAATAGACAATAAACAATAGGTGCAGGAGTAGGCCATTCTGCCCTTCGAGCCAGCACCGCCATTCAATGTAATCATAGTTGATCATCCCCAATCAGTACCCCGTTCCTGCCTTCTCCCCATATCCCCTGACTCCGCTATCTTTAAGAGCCCTATCTAGCTCGCTCTTGAAAGTATCCAGAGGACCGGCCTCCGAGGCAGAGAATTCCACAGACTTACAACTCTCTGTGAGAAAAAGTGTTTCCTCGTCTCCGTTCTAAATGGCTTACTCATTATTCTTAACCTGTGGCCCTTGGTTCTGGACTCCCCCAACATCGGGAACATGTTTCCTTCCTCTAGCGTGTCCAAACCCTTAACAATCTTATATGTTTCAATTAGATCCCCTCTCATCCTTCTAAACTCCAAGAGTGTACAAGCCCAGCCGCTCCATTCTCTCAGCATTTGACAGTACCGTCACCCCGGGAATTAACCTTGTAAACCTACGCTGCACTCCCTCAATAGCAAGAATGTCCTTCCACAAATTAGGGGACCAAAACTGCACACAATACTCCAGTGTGTGCTCAAATACTCAAAATACTCAAGCCTTTTTAATAATTGTAAAATTGATATGAAATTCTTCAGCAGATCCAATATCATTGTGAAATATTTTGTTACCTAAAATCTGTTTTCTAAGCAGGCGTTAAAATGTCATATTTCTTCAGCTATAGTTTCATTTAACAAATTTACTTCAATAGAGAATGGGAAAGTGTGCAAATTTAATATTGGACAATTTGCCAGAAAAGTAATGCAGTTTATAATTGCCTCAAATAATAAAAAACCTAACTTGTCTGCAAATAAAAGTTGCTTTAAAATAATAAACATAAGTTATCAATGCAACTATAATCTTAACCCAATCAAGTGTTAGTTCTACTTTGGGATATTCAAATGGAAAGATAAATGATTTCGCTCTAAGGGGAAAATCTTCATCTTTTCTCACCAGCACTGAAGACATGTTCGGGTATCAGCCACACACTGTGCACATCCTCATCCTCAGACACCCCTGGAGCCAAATGGATAACCAGTGACCAAAACTCTTGCATCAGTTTTAGAACTTGTGACCAAATGCAAATTTCTTTTTGTGAATTAATTTCAGATACTTGTTTTTTCTTTTGTTATATTACAATTGTTGTCACATGCCAACATGTTATCAACATCATCTGCAGAGGGAAAAGCTGGTGAGTTGCTCCTTATATCCACTACATATCATTCATGATGAGCTTTTGATGGCACTGGGCCTGTACTCTCTGGAGTTTAGAAGAATGAGGAGGGACCTCATTGAAACATATTGAATAGTGAAATAGAGTGGATATGGAGAGAATGTTACAACTAGTGGGAGAGTCTAGGACTAGAGGTCATAACCTCGGAATTAAAGGAAGTTCCTTTAGGAAAGAGATGAGAAGAAATTTCCAGTCAGAGGGTGGTGAATCTGTGGAATTCATTACCACAGAAAGTGGTGGAGGCGAAGTCAATAGATATTTTTAAGGCAGAGATAGATTGATTCTTGGTTAGTACGAGTGTCAGGGGTTATGGGGAGAAGGCAGGGGAATGGGGTTAGGAGGGAGAGATAGATCAGCCGTGATTGAATGGCAAAGTAGAGTTGATGGGCCAAATGGTCTAATTCTGCTCCTATCACTTATGATCAGCTGATGTGTCCAGCAGGACTGACCTGGTATCACTTAACTTGTGTTTCCCAGTTCATAATTATGAAGATTCATCGCGGAATGCCCCACTCACTGAAAGGGATCAATCGTGACCACATTTGCTAAAAGAAACAGAGGCTTGATGAGAGAGTTGCTAGATTTCCAAGTGTGCGTTAATTAAATTTACCATTCTCTTACAACAAGGAACTGGGACTTTCACAGGAGATAGGGGAATTTGAATTTACCAGTAAACCTGAACATATTTGACTGATATTGACATCTAAGCTTTCTCTAGAACTTGGAATTATTAGTTTCACTAGCACCTAAAGTAGAAACAATAGAAACCAAATGGGAAGTGAGTGCAAAATTAATAGAAACTGGCAACATTGGTGACAAGATAATCAACTGATTGGGGAAGGGGACGGATGAGGTGTCATCGGACTATCAATGGAGCAACACCATAATTTCAGGAGGAGCCTAGAATTCTTCCTGAATAGTTAATCACAGCACCATTGGAGAAAACAATAACTATCAATAAGCAGCTGATGGCAATGACAACCATAAGAGTAATATCACCAAAAAATGAATAGAAAGTAGACTATCAATATCATCTAAAAATGAATCTAAACATTAGGTTGTTTGTATGCTGAGGTGATTGTATTGTAGCTCGGACAGCAATTTGGAATCATAGAATCATACAGCATAGAAACAAGACCCTTGGCCCAAATCATCTACGTTGATGCCACATCAAGCTAGTCCCATTTACTCACGTTTGGCCCAGATCCCAGTAAGCCTTTCTTATTGAAGGTAGAAATAAAATGCTGGAGTAACTCAGCAGAACAGGCAGTATCTCTGGAGAGAAGGAATGGGTGACGTTTCAGGTCGAGACCCTTCTTCGGATGTCAGAGTTTGAAGAAGGGTCTTCAGACTCTGGTCACGACCTGAAACGTCACCCATTCTTTCTCTCCAGAGATGCTGCCTGTCCCGCTGAGTTACTCTAGCATTTTGTGTCTACCTTCCTATTCATACACCTGAACAAATATCATTTAGGATGTATGAGAAAGTAATATGCAAAGTTTACAATTTAAGAGAATGGGAGGAAGCCATTAGTACATTTAAGAGGAGCATTTATTTTCCAATACAACACTCTAACCTGCTCATCTTTGCTACACGGGCGATGGCATCTTCATCACATATTAGCGCTTCCATGAAAAATAGTTAACACGAGCTATGCATGGTGATTGCAAAATTTGACAAGAAATAACCGTGAAAGGTATCGTCAACAGAATTATATGTATTGGTATTGGTTTATTATTGCCACGCTTGCCATGACACAGTGTGAAACTTTGTTTTGCGTGCGACCTAGGAAGCCATGTTGTACATGAATACAACAGGTAGTGCAAAAGAGAAAATAAACAGAGTGTAAAATATTGAGCTACAGAAAAAGTGCAGGTGAAAAAGTGCAGTGGCTCAATGCGGAGGAACATAAGATCAGAAAGTCATTCTAGGCATGCGAGTGATTCATTCAAGAGTCCGATAACAGCAGGAAAGAAGCTGTTCTTGAATCTAGCGTATATGCTTTTGTACCTTCTGCCTGATGGGAAAGGGCAGAGAATGAGCAGAGAGTGAGTGGTTCTTGTTTATGTTGGTTGCTTCCCTGAGACAGTGTGAATTGTAAATGGAGTTGATGGGAGTGGTTAGGCTGGTTTGTGTGATGAACTAGGCTACATTCATAATTCTGCAAATTCTTGCAATCTGTGGCAGAGCATTTGCCTGCATCATCACAGGGTGCTGGCTATAGCGCATCTGTAGAAATTGGTAAGAGTCATTGGAGACGTACAGATTTTCATGAGTCTTCTGAGCAAGTAGGGGTGTTGGTGTGTTTTCTTGCCTCTCGCATCTATGTGGTTGGACCAGGACAAATCCGTGGTGATATTTACACCTCGGATCTTAAAGCTCTCAACCATCTCTACTTCAGTACTATTGTTGCAGACTTGGTCATGTACTCCACCCTGCTTCATGAGGTCAATCACCAGCCTCTTCATTTCCCTGAGATTGAGGGAGAGGTTGTTTGCTTGGCTCAATACTACTGAGATCTCTATCTCCTTCCTGTACTCCACCTCATCATTCTTTGAGAACCGACCAACATCACTGGTGTCATCTGCAAACTTGACAAGGGTGTTGGAACAGAATTGAGCTCATAGTCATGTTGTTTGTTGCCTATCCTTACTGATTATGGTCCATAGATCAGGAAGTCAATGATCCAGTTTAGTTTAGTTTAGTTTAGAGCTACAGCGTTAGAGATACATTGACATGAGGAACATTTTTTTTAACGTTTTATACCAAGCCCATTAACCTACAAACCTATACATCTTTGGCGTTTGGGAGGAAACCGAAGATCTTGGAGAAAACCCACACAGGTCACGGGGAGAACATACAAACTCCATACAGACAAGCACCCATAGTCAGGATCGAACCCGGGTCTCTGGTGCTGTAAGGCAGTATCTCTACCGCTGCGCCACTGTGCCACCAGTAGCAGAGGGAGCTGCTGAAACCTAGGCTAAGGTGTTTGGAGATGAGTTTAGATGGAATTATGATGTTGAATGTGGATCTATAGTCAGTAAATGTGTGTCTGATGTATGCATATTTGTTATCCTGATGTTCCAGGGATGAGTGTAGCAACAGGGAAATTGTGTCTGTCATGGTATATGTGAATCGCAGCTGATCAAGGCTGCCTGGGGGGCTGGAGTTGATGTGTGCCATGACCAACCTTTCAAAGCACTTCATGATGGTGGATATCAAAGGCACCAGGCAGTAGGGGATCTACTTAAAGAAGGTGGGAACCTCAGACTGGTGTAGGGAGAGGTTAAATCCGGGGACTCCACCCAGGCCATTTGTTTTGTGCGAGTTCACCCTCAGGAAGGCCAATATAATGTCTGTGACAATAATCCTGGGGACAGGCACACCCAAGGCTGTCAGGGCATGGTATGTCATTCCATACATATGTCAAGAATATACTATATTTAGGTTATTCTACTGATAATTGGTATAACATTTAGTTAATCTGAACAATGCTTCAAAAGATTGGCAGATGGATAATGTTTGAGATAATTTTCATATTTACCATCATCTTGAAACAATGCCACTCAATCATTACATCAGGCAGAAGGGTGATCATATATCTCACTATCATTGTGCTTTCTACCAACAAAAAAATCAACAGAAATATCAGCGAAGGATTAAAATTATTAACGTATTCTCCCATCAATTTCCCCAAACATTAGCAAATCATAATCACATTTTATGATCTTGCATTTCAGACTACTATGGGATTGCATTAGCAAAGAAATTCAAGGTTTAATTGGAAGAGATATGAGAATTTAGGCAAACCTATTAAACATAAAAGGCAAATGTGAGGGGCGATTATTGTAGTTAATTAGAAAATGTAAAACAGATTTACATTGACAAACATATACTGATGTAAGAATTGTCAAATTCTGCAGCCAAATGATTTTGATTGAAACATAATAAATTGATTACTAGATTATTATTAACAATTATGCTTCAGAACAGTGTGAAACAAAATTAGGCAAGATTTCATTGTCCTACTCAAAAAACAATGGGGTTTTTTTAAATACAAGAATATTGGCTGATTGGACCTTGTTTAAATTATTACAAATTAATTTACCTGCCAAAAAAGCTTCATAAAACTGATATTGCTTTATATATACAGGGGATAGAGAGCCAACTTACTCTGTATTGTATAAAAGCCGAATCACTATATTTTTGTTTTTTTATGTGTAAAAGCCCGTCCAGGCATTTTTTAATTAACACACCCAGCATTTACTCTAAGCATGATTCACCTTTTTTTTTAATCACAGAAAGGCAAAGTGCATGCCACAATGACCCTGAACAATCATGTAATCAATTTTAAAAATATTCACAAGTGCCTTTTAGGATACCGTAGATGGATAATAATATGCAACACCACTAATGCTCAAAGGATAGGTCCGTGAGAATAAAATGAAATTAGGGAAAATGTGATGTTATTGGAGCGCTGTTCACATCTAGACCAGGGATTGGGATAAGGACGAAGTTAATTGCATTTCCAGATGACAAACCGCTCACCTCAGAACTGAATGGCTCTTTATGAAAGCTATCAGTAATAAACTGTAAATCTCAGCTATGATTGCAAATAAAGGTCATGCCCCTTGTGCTGCTGATGTCCCTGTCTTATTATATTCCCCAGATCCTTTCCAGTCCTTAAGGTGCCTAAGCTCAAAAAAGCAATCAACACTGAAAATATTTTTCCCCCCCTTTTTTTCTCGTGACACCCATCCCCATACTTTGATAATCATAAACGTCTCATCTACAAAACAACAGGAATTTTGATCCTTGGGAGAAAATCACTGCTTAACCCTCACACGCCAAGCTGGTAAAAGATTCCGTCAAAAGCAGCTTCCCGGCTAAATTGAAATGCATAGTTCATGTACCCCATGCCTCGTTCAACTGATTTTAAAAACGCTTTCAGTTTTCCAATTTGAATCATTTAACACAGGGAATAGAATCACTCCGATGTGGTATTCAACGTGCGTTTGTAGTGCAAGTTATAGAATAAGTTACAGGTAGTTTTGTTGCAATATAATTTTATTATGCAGTAAATCTGATAGGTTTTCGGGGGTCTTACAGCTGTTGATTGATGCATTGTCTTCTTCTGGAATCACAACAAGAAGCAACTTAGTAAATGGACCTTCCCGCGACCGCTTTGTGCAGACCACGGCTGTAAATTATTGGAGTAACATCCAACATTGTGCCCGTGATGAATTTTGGCAGGATAGTTATAAAAACTTCATATGTCAAAAAGAGAGGGGGAGGCAATCAGATAAGAGGAATGGGAAAGTGGGGGGGCTGGGGAAAGCGCCATAGCAATCGCAGGTGCATAAGATGTGTCCAATGTCGAATCCCGCTCGAAAACGCTTACCTGAAACGCGACGCTTTGCTGTTTTGATTTTCTTTTTTTAATGTCCCCCCCCCCCACCCCCCGTCTATAATGAGGCCTTTTTTTTTGCCAAAATTACCATGTAAATCAAAGTGATGTGTAAGATGCAATTTGTAAATCTAACAATTGATTACAAATTCTGTTGCAGGCTTTTCCTACCTCCACAAATCAAAGGTTAATTACTTATTTGGATAGTGGATTATTATTTAAATTAGAGAGGTTGTGTTACTACATATATTAATGGAAAAATAAATGTGAGGGTGTCCAGGGTGTTATTTTATCGTTACAAATCATAGAATATAACGCTAGGTTTTTTTTCTTCTCCAGCCCTTCTCACTTTTAAAACTGTGCATCCAAATCAATGTAATGTCACTGTACAGTGCAAAAGTGTTTTCAAAAATAGTATTTCCATTAACAAAACGATTTTGTGCTTGACTTTGTGATTTCTAGGTTGAAATTATTTTTTTAACAGAGGTTGCTATCTTCCTCATAATAGACCCTTCTGTAATAGCTAATGAAGATAATGAAATATGACATGCAGTTTGGCCCTTGACCATGGATTGCTCCCCCTCCCTCAGTATCTTGAACAAAGCCAAAACAGATGTAGCTACTTTGTGGTTTAGCATTGACGTATGCTGTTAGACCAGGTCATTAGGTTCCCAGATATTAAAATCTGCACTCTGAAAATGTGCAATTCTCTGATTTAACAAGAGACTGTCCCGAATGTTTCTCAATACAGAGGAAAATCAAGTTAATGACATGTCATGGCAGAATCGAGAGACCACTAATGATGTTCAATTCCAAAGGTTCGTTATTAACAGGATAGATATGGATAGACGATATCTTCTAGTTGGAACTAGGAGGTATGGTCTCTGGATAAGGGGTCAGTCATTTAGGTACGAGATGAGGAGAAATTTCTTTATGAAGAGAGCGATAAATCTTTTTGAATTCTCCAGCTCAAACACAGCAGATGCTCAGTCACTGGGTATATTCAAGGGCGACACAGATAGATTTTTTGGACGCTGTGGTATTCCGAGGACAAGGATATTCAGCAGAAAAAACAGACTCGAGCCACAGGTTCAGCAATGATCGTACAGTGATGGAGCGGCTCAAAGGCCATGTGGACGGAGCGCTGGTGCTCCTGTTTTTAGATTCAAACGCAGTTGTCCTGTCGACTCAAAATTGCTTGAGTGCGTGCCGCATCGACAATAAAAGATATCATTAAGAAACGATTACAGTACTTCCCTGATAATATGCAAGACTTCTGATTTTAAAAAAAACAGAAGCTTCCATGTTTCAGCACCTTTTCATTTCTTTCTGCAATGAAGCTCAGATGTGCTATTATGCACTGGGATGCGAATAAAATAACATGGTCTTACATGCTATTGTCCATGCAGCTATGTGGGATTCTGCATTCGCTTGTTCTCTCGCCATTTACACGACACATCTCATAAATAAATTATGATAAGACATTGCATGGTAAACCATCAATTTACATTTTACTAATTTAAACCGTACACCAAAGAGCAAATGGATACTTGCTTAAAGAATTTAATGCTGCTCTATGGATGACCACAAGGCAGATATAAGACAGATAGAGGAGTGTGAGACGTATAAATTATTTCATGTTTCTGTCACCTCCTCAGCTCCCGGTGCACAAGGCCACATTAAATTTATTCTTTCAAGTGCTTTTTGAGCCCTAGAAAGGCCAGAAATGAAATAATCAATCTATTAAATAAATCATTCCATGTGTTAGTGATTGACATTATTGCAAGAACATTGGAAAAAATCAGGATTTATTCTTTTTTGAAACTGTTTATAGCTAAAGAGATGATTTACTGATCCTAAAATGATGCATTATGAATGAAACCATAAGCAGGTTGAAAGGCATAGTGTAAATATGTGCAAGCATTTTTAAGTTACCCTGATACATACAGTATTTCTGCAACGAAAATACCTTGGTACTGGCACAATAGTAACTAAATGTCGACTCATGGAATATGCCAACTTTTCTGCTTCCAGAATTTTCTTTCAAGCTTTATTTCAATTGTGGTCACTCTTATCTTAAAGTTATTTTTTGTCTGCTGCAGTGAATGTTGTATAAATAAGCTATTGAAATTTCCATCAGTCCCAGAATAGCAGAAAGCTTTTCAGTCAGTTTTACTTAATGGAACAGTTGAACATTGCTACTGTGTTATTAGAAACACAAGCTCTCGACCAAATTACATATTTTAGTGTTTGAATGAATTGTATTAATCAAAACCACACTAAATATCGTGCATCCTGTGGCTGTCTTTTGAGGTAGTTTTAGCTTTTTACTGAAATATTCAGTAGGAAACAGTCTATTAAGTTTACATTTTGAGAGTGATCCAGGCATCAGTGGTTATTCTTTTCCACAAATCCACCTCAAAAAGGAAAAAAAAAATCTAATTTAACCGGATTTTACTGCTCAATGTAATGAAAATAAAAATGATCGTGTTTATTAATTTTCACATTTTTTTCTCCACTGTTTTGAAATTATTGGTCATAGCAAATAAGATGAGATTGCTTTTTTGTAACGAGTGTAGTCTCTTGCCATTAAAGCATCACAATGGTAATAATGAGAACCCAAACCCCCACAAGCAGGCCTCAATCCCCAGAATTAAACATATTTCTGGCTGCTCAAATGTCAGTCTCACATCATTTGTAAAATACGCTGAAGGTTCAGGTTACATTCCAATACCAACATTTTCCTTTTCTAGTATTAAATGTTCCTTATTGAACGTCGAATCATCCTTTGCCTGAATAATTTCAGAAAACAGAATCATTTGTGCTTTCCCATGGACATATCTGATATATTTGATTATGACCTGGTTTTGAATTCAACATTCAGATCAGAATGAAGTAATGAAATAACGCTGCTGTACAAGATGTAAAAATAAGTAAATACATTGTCCCAAGGCCTGCAGCATAAGGAGCTATACTATCAAAATATTAATTTTGTGATATGTCGTTTAACGAAGTTCAAATGCAAAACATTACAGTTTAGCACATGAAGAATAAGGAAAAAAATGTGTGGACTGTAGTCCTGCGGAAATTATATTTGATAAATATTTGTAGCCAACAACCATCCTTCCTGTTTTGCGCTCTCACTGATGCTATATGAAATCAGACAGAAATGTGGCAGCATTGGGATGAAAAATACATTTATTCTCTACTGATGTTGCTACTTTTACATGTTTAAGCTGTGGTTTACTGCATTTTTGAGTAGAAAATTGCCTGGTATTTAATGCCTCTGACCTGTAACCTGCACAACACACAATCTGCATCCATCCTA
This sequence comes from Raja brachyura, assembly GCA_963514005.1. The sequence goes on along the minus strand of OY740797.1, from coordinate 42,480,990 downwards.
ATAGAAGCGTCCATGATACTCTGGGAAGATATTCATTGTAAGCTTGTGAGGAAAGCGAAGCTGTACAAACCTTTTATAGCTACATATCAGAATGGAAACTTTGCTAAGAGTGTAATGCAAAACTGCATATTGCTAAGTGCCACACTGGATAAACAGCACAACGAAAAAGCTGATATCAAAACGTACCTCTTCGGTACATCTTGTACGCAGAATTTAAACCCTACTTCAGTTATCAAATCAATTGTCAGGTATAATCTGATTTCTGAAATTTATATAATTCTAACTCTGAACCTTAATCTATTGTTTTATATTTGAAAGCATGACGTTGTTTTTAGGAATCTCAGAATACACCTCTACAACAAGGTTACTCTGCAGTATTACTAGCTTCGAGCAAACATCAGAGATAGTGTTAATCTGCATCTCACTGTGTAACATGGAGCCGTATGTGAAAAGAAAATGATACAAACTTGTTCCTTTGAAGGGAATATTGTTTTGCCATGAACCTCCTAAGCACATATCTGCATAAATAAATATATTAAATATATTTTGTGTTAATTCATTGCTTCTTCATACAATTTTATATTGCATAATGACCAACGAGAGTAGGAGAAAAGGTTTAGAAATCAAATCATGAAAACAGCCCTGAGGGTGGCACAAACTATTTCTAATTGTTTGCTTATTGACACCAATTTATCACGGGGCACTTACTGAATAAAGGTTTCTGCGATACATGACACTTCGTTATGTCAGTTTTTACCTCGTGTTACAGCCCACATTTGAAAGAAGTGCTGAAAACTCTCAGACCAGAAATGAGCAGCCTATTAAGATTTGAAAAGCTGTCATCTAAACTGAAAAGACTTGCGTCAGCCACAGAGGATATATTTTAACTGCCTGTCCACAAAACTTTAATAATGCTGTCTTGCTCTAATGTGTGCGAGAAAGACAATTTTACTTCTTCTATTAACCTGAAGTGATTACAATAGCTTGATGGTGTTGCCTTATTTCATGGAATATTAAGTTCAAATTCTACTCACTGTAAGAACGATAAAAGTAACTCGTTGCTATATGCCCCCCCAAATAGCCTCAAGTGACACAAATATTTTATTCTCCTTGCAAGTCTGTTGTAATCTCAGCCTTTCTAAGGAATGAGTTTTGTCAGATTAGCTTTAATAAATTTGGAACTGTGCATTTGTTTATTACTCGCATTTTCATATCAGATACCATATCTAATTCTTTTTTTGGCCAGCCACATATCAATGTTGTAAATATCTTACTTCATAATAGGGCATTACTTCAAATGAAAAGGACAGATACCACTTGTGTCATTGCATAGATTCATATCCAGTTCACAGTACCATAGCTTAGGATGCAGTGCATTTGCATTTTATTGGTAGCGTCACTGTGAACTATACGAATGCCGTTTTCACTGAGGAAGTCGGTATATAATAGATAAAATAAAGCTTTGTGTTATTCATCATATGATAGAATGAAACTGTCATACGCACAACCAAAACTATATTGTTCCAGTGATCCTATGTGTAATAAAATGATGATTCAATATTTCTTTAATCTGTTACAAACATGCTTTGTTTCATAAGACTAAATAGGTATTCAGTCTTTACAGAAAATGATAACATTATTTGTACGAAACCCAGAATTCAACCATTATTATACCTCTGTTACAAATTCGAATTAGTTGGTCTCATTATTACTAATCTTCTTATAAAAATACTAAAATTTGCAACACACAAAGTCTGTAACAGCGTGCTTTAAGCAAACAATTCACAGTAACAGACAGACAGACAACACAAGCATACATTCCACCAGTTTTGTTTAATGCTGGAAAAATAATTCATAGACTGTATTTCAATTACTAAACAAAATGAATTGGCAAAAAATTAAGGGGAAAATCGAACAAATATAAGATTAATATAGAATTATGAAAACGACTGAAATACACAATGAAAGAGATAGAATAAGTGGTGGAATTCTTTGATGTCTGAATTCCAATTATACCCCTGACTGAGTTCAAAGAAAAATAATGAATAAGGTATATGTTAGAAGGCACTAGATGCATCTTTGGTCTCAGCACTGCGCCCTCTTTATGGTCATTCCCTTACGATTCTCGTGATGGAATTCTTCCTCCAAATTCTTATATTTGATTCACTGGTTGACAAATAAAGACAAATGCTTTATCAGCTGTCATTTTCTCTTCGCAGACCATTCACTGAATTCATGAGGAAAAAAATAAATGGAATGAATGAGACTGTCGCATGCAAGCTGCAGAATTTCCCTGCTAATTCAAACGTGTGCAACAAAACATGAGCTTTTGAATACAATGCAATCTGCTGCATCGACTAAGAAAGTCTTGCAGCTTCACCCACTGAAATAAAACATACATTTACACTAGAATTTGAAATACATCTTTCTATCAACAGCACATTTTACATTTATTTAAAATCAAATTGAGCTAATAAATGTCTGATGAAATAAAATTAATAACTTTAAAAAATAAAAATGCAACAAAGTAATAATTTCATAAATATTGCCCATATTGCGTGATAAATATTAAATATTTCAAAAGAAATATTTCAGCAATCATCGATTGCATTTAATTTTTTTATACTCTATTGCTCTTTATTAGATTTTTTTTTAATATCATTCAAAATATAAATTTGTATGCAATATTAAATCTCAAGTGAATCTGGAGCTGACAGATAATGACCACCTTTAGATGGCTTTTTCTTAACCTTTTTGTTAAATTTTCATCAAAGGCTTTTTTCTGATTTTGCCATTTAATTACAGTTAATACCACACTTATTAATAGAAGCAAAAAATGCAAATACACCAAAAGGATATATTTGTGTTGCATGCATTTATATCCTGCAAGACACAAATGTCAGTCCCTCCATTTTGTAAGTTGCTTCTCTAGTGGAAATTAAATAAACTATTATTTTATGTATTTTTTATTCAAAACCAGAGTCCATCTGTATATTTATTAAGATTCAAGGTAATGGTTATGTTACATTTAAAAGAAACTTGCATCAAGTAGCAATGAAGTGTATCAGATTGGCATTTAACACAAAAGGTGATTACAGCAGCCAAGTTTGGTAAGCAGTAGAAATAAAACAATATAAAATTGATAACAGCAGCATGCTTTTTACCTCAGACTGAAATCAAGGCATGCTATAGAAATAATTTGTTGTTGAATAGGCCAATTTCTATTCATATTAAGAATTGCCACAGAAAACTAACTGTAGGACTATCTAGAATTTCTTACTTCAATGTGGAGACCAGAACATTAAAACGAAAACCGTAAGAAATAAATCATGTTCTAACGAATGGAAAAGTAAAATCCTTTTTTTGACTGCATCCTCCAGCACCCATGCTGCACAGGCACTGTTTGAAATGATACGTGAACCAAAACAAAATTAACAGGAGCCTCAAACGTGAAACAATTATTCATTTTCTTATCTGATATTACATATTTTAGTGCGTTTATTTAGGAATAAATCAGTACATTAGGTGAATGTGAAAAATGTTAATCTAAATTCTACAAACCTACGTGTCACGACAAGCGTGTATGCTGCACTGAGCATAACAAGACGAAAGGGGTTATTGACACACCGTTGTCTCAAACCACTCTGAATACATTTCACATTTCATCAGTTTTGTCTTTTCTGCCACGGGTGAAGGCGATCAGTGCAGACACCCATTAGATTTTTCATACAATTTTTTCGACACGTTGGCAGGATGACGGCAATTTTGAAATCTTACCAAATGAGAAAATGTCAAAAATTGAACTGACATCAATAGGCGTCAAGGAGACAATGCGATCTAAAAATATAAAGCTTGCTTAATTCAAAAGTAATCAACATTTTGTTTTACAACAGTAAGGAAAAACGAGAGCTTATTTTGAAAGGAGAGAGTTCATTCTTTAATTACCGGAACACACAAAAATTAACCGAGCTTTCCTTTGTTTCATTTCCATGTGAGAAATATGAAGCTTCAAGGAATGTACATCCAAGCTCAATTTTAACAAAAACACTTGCATAAAGCACCAGACATAAAAGGCATTCAACTGTGGGTCAAGCCTGTGAGAAATATGAAATTTCATTAAAAAAAATGGAAAAGTAGAGTGTCATTTATGTATTACACTGAAAACCACTTCTATAAAATAGAGGGGAAGTAGTAACGAAAATGACATAGATTTTGAAAAGCAGCTCAATTAATTGAAGCCTGTTAAAAAAAATTGCATGAAAAATCTTTTTGAAAAGTTAATTTTTAAGAAAGTCAGCTCTACGAACCTGTCCCTGCACTTAAAAATTATCGTCCAATATACATATGCATCTAAGCATGCAACTACAAAATCTTTCAAGGATAATAGTCAAAAGATTCCTTTGTTTGCAGGAGTCAAATTTAGAATCCCTCTATATTTTTGCTATTTCAGAATCGCAACCAAAAAAAAATTTAAAATCATGCAAACATGCCTCTACAGTCAACAAATTTTAAGAACACTAAAAAATTACAAATATATCATTAGATTCCAATAAAAACCATCCTTTGTCTAAAAAGCTATCATTTTACACAATAGTGAGATACGTACAGCCTTAAAATCAAATGGTTTGATAAAGCAAAGACGATAGACTGCATTGCCATCTACAGGCAATACTGCATAAAAGCAGCCATTTCAAATTATAAACTCAAGTGTTTAAAATTAAATATTCTTTGCTTAAGAAATAAGGGTATGAGAAACAAACTTAGAAGATATCAAATTTCTTCTGAGTATATTGTGTTATTTGGCTCTGAAATGTTTTACTGAACCAAAATGATGAAGTGTTTTTCTTCGCTTGTACCATCTTGTCTTGGATGTACAAAGCACGGAACGCCATTGTTTCATAAATAAAATTACTTTTGCATCTGCAATCCACCCAGTCTCACTATTTAGCACATGTGATGCATTACCCAAGCACACTGATTCATCTGAATTGTAAAAAGCTAATTCTGCAAAATTTTAGCTGCTCAGATTCAAAGATGGAATAATAATTAAATCCAAATTTCCAGACCCATCGAAGGATCTTATGAATGCATGGTAACTTTCAATGAGAAAACCCAGGGTTAACAGAGTTAAATAATAATACTGTAACTGAGGAAGCCAAAAATGTTGTAGGAAGGGAAATCTGGAAGGTATTGAGCCGGGGTTGGCTGCGCCAGACTAGTAGTCAGTATTAATTTCCTTTCAGTTATTTTTACGTAGTACCATTTTTGTAGTCAAGAAAAGGCCTACCCTGAGCTATTTCATGGTAATACAGAAATCACGGTCATGGAAAGGAGAGTGACTACCAGTGTATAATATGCACTGAGTTTAATAAAACTCAAAAGCTATAGTATACATTAATGATCCAGGAAGTCACCTCTTCTGCTACATCCATCATCTGCCCAAGAAAATGAAGTCTTTGACAGCATTATGGAATTACTTCTGATCTTGTCAGTAATTTGCAGTTTATAATTAATATAATAAAAATCTGCATGAAAACTGTGCACACTAAGGCTTGTGACTTTTTTTTACAGTCATATTAACAGAAAATTACTGTACACTCCATAAATCGTTCACAGATAAGGCCCTCTTCAACATATACTAAACATGCAAATCCATGGAATAAAGCTCCTGGAATGGTGGATTTCAGGTGGCATTATATTAAAAGATCCAATTAAATGAAATATTCATCCAAAGTGTATGTTTCATTAATGCAAAGCTAATGTGCATTTGATTATTTTTTGTAAATAAGCATGCAATAAAAGGTTTGCTGCAAATATGTGGCGTGTTACAAAGGACAAGGGTAGAATGTGTACTTAATTTCCTTCACATTTGTACCGCATTTACTACTTTATTTCCCTTCATTATGTTTGAACAATTCTACGGTTTCTCTTTTCCATGTTGTAACATCACAATTTCTGATTAGATATCACGGTGTAATATTAATCTTCAATCCCCTGTTCTTAGTTGATTCTGTAGTTACAATAATATTGAATGTTTCCATGAATGACCTTTGGTAAATAATTTGTGGCATTTCAGTTTTTATTACCAGAGTAAAAATTAACAAATAATTAGCAATTCATACAGGAATTGCAGTTTATGTTCAAACACTTTCTCATAGATAACATTGAAATCATATTTGTAGTAAAGACCCAGGAATAAGACGTAAAAATAAAGCAAAATCTAGCTTCTAAATTATTGAGCAAATTATCAATGTAAAGCGTCTACTTTGAATCAAACATTAACTAAAACATCTACTTTAGCCAAAGAGAATATGAGCAAATAATGCCTAGTTTTATGCACATACGTGCTGTTTAGTAAAAAATGGTACTGCCATTTTTTTTAACTGCAACATTTAAAGTACTGATTAGAATTTATTGGAAATGTCAGCAACTTAAATAATAGATTAAATTTATAAAGAAAGTAATGACGAGTATTAATATTTTGTTAATAACAAGTCAATGCTTGGTTTAACCTTAAAAGGAAACCACTAAAATCTTTTGTTATATGTAAACTTTCTAAAATGCTGCATTTAAGTTAATGCTTCCCCATTTAGGTCCTGATTAAAATAAGGATGTGATATAAGTGATAATTTGGTGATATAAGTAGCTAAGTGTTAGTTAGTTTGTGGTCATTCAGAATTCTGATCTGCTTTATAATATTTTTTCTTTTTTATTATCTGTGCTATATTTCCCCAGGAAATTGTGGATAAAAATGGCCATCATCGTGTATGGGCTCACAATGAAAACAAAACTATAAAATGTGTAGATTATGCTGCATAACAATTATCCAAGAATAAAAATTCATTATATAACATTTTGTTCTAAATGCTTATGTATGTACTAAGGTTGAAAGAAACTATTTAATCAGTAATGGGCTTCAATTAACTCACTGAAGTCAAATCATTTGTCCCAATAATGAGGCTCAGGTGTACATCTAACTTTAGCTATTTATTGCTGTACAATGATGAGATTGAGAATGAAATCACCTCTGCCTTGATAAATAATAACGGTTTCACAGATATTTCTTCACGTTTTGACATTGTGTTGTGAGCGATGGAAGATTTAGTCTGAATTATTTTTAGTCTGAAAAAAATCTTCATAAATACAGAAACGCAAATGAAGATATCGAGAGCCAAAGACACATCTGTAAATAATAGAAAAAGCACAAGAACTGATCAAGGGGAATTTACATCAAATGTGTATGATACTGAACCATTGTGATGCAGTTATCATTGCTTTAATATTGAGAGCATTTCTTTAGAGCATTTTATCTGGAAAAAAAAATTACAAATCTACTTTTAACAGTGTTTTTTTACATGCAGTTATATCGTTAACTTCACAGAGCCAAACATTAAATCGATGCCCTGAAGAAAATGAATAAAATACATGGTAGAAAGTAATTCACCATGTTGTATTTTAGACACCCAAATTGCCAATGATCAAAACCTGAAAGTAACAGAGAAGTAAGAAATAACCACTATGGATTTATGATTACTGAAGATCAATATCAGTTTTTGATCAGTAAATTACTGATACAATCAGTTGTGTATTTCCCTTTCCATAATACATATAAATGATAGGATGTGACATTTATTTTATTTGTACATTGCATTGTGTGAGAATTTTATATGTATTAACTTAACTTATTAATTCAATCTAAAATGAATTTCTAGTTAACTGATAATAAAATGTAAACTGCTATCCCCAGGAAGAATAATCTACTTCCATAAAGTAATAATGGGGACGAAAGATCTGGCAACTCCAGTACATTATTAAGCCTATATCACTTTTAAAATACCAAAATATTGTTCTTCCATGTTCTGATGTGACCCGGGAATTTTTTGAAAAAATTCTAAAATTACTATCTGAAGTTCTGATAAAGACACACTCTCATCATCGACACCTCGGGCAAGGCCATCTAATAGGGACAAATTGCCAATGACTGCCCAAGCAACTACCACAGACTGCTGATTTGTGGATTGATACTGATGTTTAATGATCCCCTTGGGTGGATCAATAGTAATAATCCTCTTTTCTGCCTTTCTTTCTTATTGGGACTACAGACTAGGGTTTCGGTGGGAGCTCTGTAGCAATTGCAAGCTTATAGGGGCAGCAAAGCAAGCGTTCTACAAGTTAAAACACCAGCTAGAGAACAAACAGCATCTCACTGCTTTACAGAAGCAAAGTTTTATTTTACTCGACTCATGGCTTGTATAAAAGCGGATGAATGTCTGGGATGTAATCCATGAAAAACAAAGGTTAATGTGCTTTTTCTTGCCTTCAATATTTCTGAATTACAGCATTGTTCAATAGTAGGCCATGTGCTTCAATGAAAATGTGATTTAAAAATTAAAAAGTCGAATAATTTTTAATAAAAGAACATTTAAATTAAATTCTGTGAAGTATTAATAAACTGGCAATTGCAAACTTGGCTGCTGCATCATATCATCAGCAACTGAATGCAAACGCAACTCAGTTTAAGTCATCCCTGATTTGACTTCACCTCTGTTAAATGTAAAGCTCTAGATTTCCCTGTATTGATAAATAAAAATAACAAGTAATAATAAGTAGAAATATTTGTGCGCCATATTTTTAACTAGGCATCTTTTGTTCACAAATTCTGCTGTGGATTCAATAAATTTTGGCAATAAATGTCTGATTGTCAAGCTGTGCTTCATGTTTAATGATCATAAAATTCCATGCAAATAAAATCAGGTTAAAAAATGAAGCTGCAGTGAAAACAAATAAAACTGAAAAGCACTATCATTTTTTCAAAAAAATCATCCCTAATAAAGAATGCATTCTGACAGCCCCTGGCACTAATCAACCTTGTACAGTAAATCAGAAGTCCTTGCCTGCTTACTTGCATAAGCGATCACATTCAATTCATTACATCATTATGTCATATCCATACTAATCTCTGCCCTCACACCTCCGTGGCTTTGACATGCAAATGAGCTAGAAAAGCACACATTAAAAAACACTGCAATCATGTCATGATTCTGAGCTTGAAGCCCTTCTCTGCACACAGGGCTGGTGATCAGAAGAAACAACAGCAATCTGTTGAGGATCAGACGCTGAGGCAAGGAGGAGGGGAGGTGGATACACACATACACGTGTCACAAACGCAGCCTGTGTGCCTGCTTTGCATATTCACATGATTTCCATGCTCATCTGCTTTGGCAGTCAAGTACAAGTTTTTTAAAGTCTCGCACTACGAGGCCATAAATAAAACGAGGAAAAGGATAGAACTGCCTTACCTCAGCTTGTTTGCCTTGTGCTCTTGCCTTGGAATTCCCTGTGGCTGCTTTGAATTTTGAGCTCCATCCTTCAAGGTTTTGCTATCCCCTCCTCTCTCCGAGTTGTGACTGGTATATAAAAAAATAAAAAGACAACTACATGTTAAGCCAGCAGGCAAGACATCATGAAGCCTTGGATAGGGGGAGGGAAGAGAGGAGGGGTGGGTCACAGTTAAACGCTTTACAAAGGAAAACCTGAAGGCTTTCGTAACTTGTAAGAGTCACTTTTCCAGACGTTGCTCTGAGGAGTTGGTGGTTAGGGGCTAGAACCACATTGCAGGCATGTGCCTGGGATTAAAAGCAGTGCAAATGTCTTCCATATATTCAAACTCGGAATTGCTTCGTGTAAAAATAACTCAGTAATAGTCGAGGACACAAATTCGGATGAAATTGTCATTCAAAAAGGTCCAGTCTGGACTGATTGAACACTTTATAAGAGAAACATAATTTTAATCACATGTCTGCCGACTCTCTTCTGGGTAACTGAATTTGATGAAAACATTCATGACAGAGGGTGCAGCTACATCAGAACACTCCAGCCCCAGAAAATAAATGCAACCTCACATTTTACTGAGAATAAATGCTGCTTAAATGATAAAACATAATTCTGAACCGAATTATGGAAGAGCCAATTAAATTACACAACCGTTTTTTAAAAGAGGGCGACCATATTGAAAGCAAGCCACATTTTTATTTTTAAACTCGTCAATTTAAGAAAACATAAACGAGCCACAGAAAACTTGTTTTGAATAAAAACACAAAGTTCTTAAAAGGTTTTAAATTTCATCCAAATGTCTGATGGGGTGGGGGAGATGTAAGGAATAAAGATAACTGATGCCCTTTATTTCCTTCCATGTTGTTGTGCTTCGTTTATCTCCCGTGCCCAGAACAGGATCACATGGTCCTGCAGATATAGAGCAAGGGGGGAGGAGGCTGGTGGAGAAAGAGAAAAGAAAACAGACACATTCGTCCACGCACCCATACACGCAGATACACATGCACAAAGAAAAAAAATAAGACAACATTTGCATGCTGGACTGATCTGACAGAATCTTCAGCTTGCTTTTGCCTGGTTTTAGCCTGAAGATGCATGACCCTGCTGTGGCGTGCAGCAGCCGTGGAGGTGACCCCATGCTAACCAGCCTGTTAGAACTAATAAGGTGCACCCATAAACGACACCACTGACATTACGGACTCCTGCAGAATTTGTCTATTTATGCACTAGTGGGATCTAAATTTGCTGCTTCTCGCTGTATTATGTATCATTACACTTCCAAGATAATTTTTGGGTTTTTTCAGACATTTGCAATACGCTTCTGTCGGATAATTATCAACAGCATCAAATAGGGAAATTGCAAATGGCTGGCTATAATGGAGGACAGGCCAGAGATGTGCGGAGATAATTTTATTTCTACTAATTTCAACACAAATGGCTTCAGAACAGCAATTTCTCCACTGACAGCACGTCAGCAACCATTTATATTATATATTATTTTCCCCTCACTCCCCTCGCTCTGCTGAAATCCTCCATTTTGTGATCACTTGTGATCATCGCAGCTTCCTATTTGCATGCTACGAGATGGTGGCAAGCAGGGGGAAGAAAAAGACAGTATGTAGAGTGAATGTCAAAGCCCACTTCTGGCATTTGCTCATTTAAATTCAATCATGCAACCTTGCTGGAGCTGAAAAATAGATGGCCTGCATTATGAATTTCTGATCAGCCGACTGATAGGTTATGGGAGAGGACAGTAATCCTATTGAACAGCCTTTTTCCAAGCTGGGGAGTAAGACAGCTGCCCTTCTGAGATTGTTTTTTTTTTCTCTTTACCCTCCTATTATTTTAGCATCCCCCCCCCCCCCCATATTCTGCTGAATGTGACATGTATTAGAACCGCTCACATTTGCATCTGGAGCTTCATTTCATGTACTGACATTAATCATGAACACCATTTTAAAATGGACTACATGGTCTTTATTTGTTTACACTTTAAAAGCCTCAATATATTTCAAACTCGACAATTCTTCACGGTCTTATTGTTAAACTAAGTACTCGTAAATGCTAATAAATGATTGAAGATTCAGATCATTTGAATCATAATAATTTTTTAAATAAGACAACAAGACAAAAGTTCATTAACAAATAACATGAAAATGAAATATGCGATCAAACATATGTTCTCAAAAGTATAATAATAATTGGGGTATGTGGAAGAAACGGAAAAGGCTCCAGCTCATAATTTTTGTTTATTTGATATGTAACACAGTGATACAAGTCTACTCTTAAATCTTAGCACTAAGCTTAGCCTATTCAGTGCATCTTACTTATATTCAGCTATTAGACAAAGGATTAAGGCATCTCTATAAATCCTAAAACACACAAATAAAGTAGATTAAAATTCAAAAAGCTATAAAGCCATTAATGGAAAACAGAAATATTTCAATCAAATTATATATTTTTTTATCACTAGGAACAAAGTAAAATGCATTAAATTAAAAATAAATGATAGTCATGGCTTAGTATATCTTTAATATAAATAATGAAATCAGTCTCCATGCAGTTGTCTTTTGCTCACATTACACTTTATAATGGCGTACCTTTGGGATTTTTCATTTTAAAATATCTGAATTTTTTTTTAAGTATCATTAAAACTGCTTTCAACTCTGTGGAAAATTCCATGTCATGCGAACAAAATCTGATCAGGCCAATAATTATTTGTGCTATTTGCAGGATGTAAATGGAAGAAGCGTTAAAAGATGTGTACAACCACTGCATTCCTGCTTTAGGCTTGGCGCCACAGCAAATGGATGTTTGAATCAGCTGGAATAACCATAATATTCCCTTCCCCGGCGTAAGTGCAGGGAGCGGGCGAATCATCCGCTGTAGCCATGCGACCTCTCCCTGCACCTTCTGGTCAAGTGGAAATGTAACATGTGGAGAACAGCAAGTTTACGGCATCCTCTGCTTCAAAGTTAAAAAGGGTAGCAAAATATATCTGAACCGTCTTCTGTCCTCTCAGAGACCAGAAATAATATGGTCTCCTAATACATTTTATGGCTTTGCGGACTATAATTTAATGCAGTAACGGGAGAAGAAAATATCATAACAATGGAACATACAGTGAATAAGGACATATAAAGCATGCTGGTTCCTTCTGGTAGTTTAATCATGACCTGTTCGTTCTTTTGCTGTGGCAACTTCCAACCCTACCTAGGAGGGAGTGTGCTGCTTGGCAAAAAGCCTCTGCATGCCCTCTAGTTTATTGTCCTAGTGGCCTTTAATTTGTGTATAAGAATAGACAGTGAATAATGGCAGGCTACTTGGTCGGAGAAAGCATCACAAGCAAGCATTATTCCGTCGTCACCTGACATTTCGACTTGCACACTTCCGGCAGGGGTCCCGTCTGGATACCAGCAAATGATGGTAATTTTTCACTCCTTAACAGAGAATTGCTGAGCCAATTGCAGTACCCTCCCGCTGCCTCTATTGAGATCATTCTCCCTGGGCAAGTTTGACAATGGATTTTTAAAAACCTCATCTTTCCACTATTATTGGAACGAAGAAGGAAAGGGGAAAGGCCATCAGCATTTCTCAGGACATTTAGCTGTTCGCTCCCTTTAACCTTACATCCTATATTCTGAGGCAAACAAGAAACTAACTGTAAATGCAACGCCTAAGTTCTGCACCTGCATGCTCAGCTCATTACCATAAGCTAAAAAGTATGGCATAGACTGGGATCAAATAGAAGGAATACCACTGCTGCTATCCAGATGGAGATGGTTTACATTTGACATAAGGTCAATGGTTTCTAAAACAAAAAACCTCTTGCTTGTAACATTCCTGCTAACTCCACTATTTCATTCAGAACAAAGGGAATCCATTATGCATAAAAAACATTGCCACAGTACATTAAATTCTCTTAGAATATTGAACTCAACGCACTGCAACACCAGATTTAACAGATCAGCCTGTAGAAAGATTTTGCTGAACAAAACTCGATGCACCGAGCCTCCGTCAGCAGCGTGCAATGCAGCCATGTTTGCACTTCATATTTCCACATTTAAATGCTGCTCAAATCGGCAGCGGATGAGATATAAAGAACTTTCACAGATCGGCCCAGTGCACAAATGAAGTCATTTTGTCTCAGCTCAGCTGGGATTGTAAGTGGTCGAGGGATGTGAGGTGTTAACACTCAGGCCATCGTTACACTTGCGGGCACGGCACCAAGCTTTACACCAGGAGACTACTTGATAGCATGCATCTTTCTTAACAAGATGCAAAATAAGAAACACATTTGCCTGTTATTAAACCCCACTCATAAGTGGTTGCAGGGCTCCTTTTTTTGCTAAATATCGGGAGGACCCAGGGGGATTGGTGTATGGTAACTGGAGATGAATTTCAGACAGGGAGCCTTTTAAACCTGCAGTGAAGGAATCTGAAGCATCAGACCATGAACATCAGTTTTAAATGCTTTTTCCTTGCCAAAGGAGTAAACACTTAGTAAAAGAGGGGGAAAAATGAGAGCGCTGACATGGATTGGATAAATACACTGGATGGATTGAGGACATTACGCACTGTTTCAAATCTGGCTGTGCATTAAAGGCTAACACTTCTTTTAAGATGGCACACAAGTCCACTTTATGCAATATGGAAAAGATTAAGGATATTAATTCATCTACCACCTAATCAATTATAGGTTATGTACTAGACTTCTGTTCCTACACAGTATTTATCATCAAATTTACACTGGCCTGTCTGTGTTGTTCCGCAGAATTCTAATACACTGGCACATAAGGTCCACAATGGTAATATGATATATTTAAAAAGCTTTCTTACACTGCTCAAGCTTGCAAGCAGTCCATCTTACATTGGTACTCCTTAAGCACCTTTCCTTTGACATGGTTGATTACTGAAGCACTTTGGAACCACTTTAGAATCTTTGCGCCAATTAAGTAAAACAAAACTATGGATAGCCAGCAATCTACATGGTAATTTAACGCATTTCTCACCAATTTCCTAAAATTCACTAACTGGGCATAAATCTAGAGTATATTGCAATAGCAACACGAGCAATTTATTCATTCCAGGTGTGTGGCTGTTTTATTTATGGCACAGCATCTTTTCTGTCTGGACTTTCAACATGAGAACCTCTACTTTGTAGCCAGCTGCAGACGATTGCTGTGAACAGCAACACTGTGAATTAGAAAACCTTCAATACCACAGTGCAATCAGTTTCCTTCAACCTTGCATCTTGCGTCCTGCCTCAGTTTCCAAGGCACATCGCTGTTATCTTTCTCTACCACGGAAAAAAATGGTTTCCAGTGGAAACAAAATGCAGCACAGTGACATACAATTTTTCGTTGTTGTATAAACAGCAACAAAAGCTTACGCTTATATATTGAATCACCTGAACCATGGTTTACCTGTGGCATAGCACACCAAGTAGACCAGTGAAAGTATGTTAGAGCTGGCTTCACTATGACTAAGCCTGTACAAATAATCATAGCCAATTATCACCTACATACCTGCACACTATTTAGGTACTGAGCAAGCTAACAGCATGTTTTATCAAGGCTAATTATTAGGCCGTTTTAACTTTCAGAGCTCCAAACTCCCCCTTTACCAGATACTTCCAGTTTCACTAAATGTGTTGCTGAGCATGCGGCCAAAGCAATATTCAATATGTTGACTCTTTGTGACAATTTTCTTCTTTGACAATCCATTTGCGTGAGGGTCTCCAGATAAAATACTAAATTTCTTGGGCCGTTTTGCTATTTGCTTTCTAATTTAAATGATTCTTTCAGTGGTTCCCTGAATATGAAGGAACTTTAAACCAGTTATTAAGATAATTACCATACAATGCATATTTATCGTGATCCTACATACTTTTAACATCAATTTAGGTTACCTTGAAAATCCACAGACCCTAAAATGCCTTTTTTAAGTGATTTTGCTCCTGTCTGGTTGACACATTTACCATAGTAATCAGATGGAATAATCACTTCTGGCTAACACCTTAACTGCAAGATGAAACCTAAAATTCCTATTTTCATGCATAAATATTCCACATTAGCACACAAAGCCACTAATGCCATGCAGTGTACAGTTGATCCACTATACATTCTGAATTTCACATACATTTGTCTTATAAGCAGAGAGTAGTTATGTTCTTTCCATCAATGTGCCTCAAAATAATAGCTAATGCATAACTACTCTTAATGGTAAGTATAAAATATAAAAGACTGTTGAAATATATGATAATGAGATTTGGCCGTATTCTCTAAAATACTAGCTACTAAAAGACGGCAGTAAAATCATTAAATCACAATATGTATGATATGAAGTTTAAACTGAAAGATACAAACAAAAATTATAGTCATTACATTAGCCAGGGAGAACAGCACTAATGCTTTTTTAATGCAATATTTAAATTACTCCTGGCTAATGCAGGGTATTCTGTTCATTTCTATTCCTGCCAAGGGTTCAAGGTGGGGAGGGGGTGGGGGGTGGAAATTAAAGTAAATTCTTTATAATCAAGGTACAACTGCCCTAAGCTGCAAGTAGCACTCATCTAAATAGCCTCTGCCCCTATTATGCCTCTCTTTTATTCTCTGGACTATTGAATTAAATATACAAAAACTCCATCGTACAGCAATATAATTTCTGTGTCTGGATGAGGAAGGATTCTGGGTAATTGGTTGGTTGCAGTTCACTCATTGTTCACAGCTGACATCGAGAGATTCATAGAGCGTCGAGAGAGATTTCCCCTTTGCGCTTATTTCACCCTCGGAGAAAAGTCATTTGTCTGATTTATTTATGATGCAATGAAGGTATGCTGAATGGATCAGGATAACCTAACACTGGTCAAACTCTCTGTCAGTAAAGATAAAGCACGCGTATACTCCAATGGGCACACTGTTTTTTAACTATCTCCATACCTCAAACTGCATGGCCTTTGTATTATTGTTTTGTGCGCAAGTTTCACCTTATAAAACATAAGCCAAATGGATTTGTGCAGTCCTGTACATTCCAGTTGTGTGGCGTTGCATTTGTTTAAGTTATAAATGTGAACAGTAGATATTCAATTCCATCCTTTTTTTGTCGGATTTATAATTTTGCACACCAGTCAGCAAGTGTAGATTATTAAAGTAATTACTGGCCTTTTTCTGCGCTGCCCCAAATAGCCTTTAACACTCCAGGTTAACTGCTTTCCGTCATAATGCAAACATTATTTTCATAGTCTATCAGGCACAGTTCCCAAAGCATGAGAAGGAGTGATTATTTGTAGGCAAGACTAGCCCCTGCAGGCAAAATCTGCCATTGCAATCACAGAGACATCAAATGCTTTGATATTCTGTTTTTGTAGGAAAAGTCTACAGAGAGGAGTGGGGGAGGAGGTATTGTTTATCAAAGCAAATGCTTCATAAACTAATTTCATTTTCAGCGAAAGAATATACTGCATCCTGTAAAACTAGTGGAATTTAAAATAGCCCATGCGATGAATGACAAAAAGAAGCTTTAATGCAGCTTTCATCAAAGTCTCAATTCACTCTCCTAATTGAATAAGTTGCTGTCCCACTTGACAAAGGATCAAAATTACATTTCCTTACCACTGTTCGATTGAGGGGGAAAAAAAATTGTTTTAGATCTTATGTCACCCAACAAAATAATGTAATCAATAAAAATATCGAACAAACGCCTGGACAGCGCTTGTTTTGCAAAACGAGGAAATGGAAGTGATGTTTTGCCTTTATTTAATTGCCAGGACTTATTCCCTTCTCATAGCTAATTCTTGTCCCTTGAAATGCTGTGGATATAACCAGAAGCAATTCATGAAATCTTGCTCTGTCGGCATAGCACAGCAATCATGGCTATTTTTGCAGGGCACATTTTATTTCAGCTGCAGTGGAAAATCATTTACAAAAATAACAAAAAGATTGCTCTGTGAATATATGCAGCCTTATTTCCAGAGCAGAGCAATACAGCATTACACAACTTGTTATTTCCAACCCTAAATGATCATTGCAAGGCATTGACAGATCTGCATGTCATCTGCATCAGGGCAACATTGCAAAAAGGAAAATACCGTTTCGAAAATAAAATAAATCCACAACAAAAAAATGCAAGCATGCTTATTAAAAAATACATCTCAGCAACATTTTAGCAGTTTAAACATTTAAGTCTACTGTGGCTTTCCTCAATAAATTCTTGTCACTTATAAGATATATGTATTATGTTCAGTTCCACGCACCAGGTTATAGGAAAGATGTTGTCAAGCTGAAAATGTACAGAGAAGATTTACGGGGATGTTGCTAGGACTGGAGGGAGAAGTTGAGTCGGCTGGGACTGTATTCCTTGGAGCGCAAGAGGATGAGGGGTGAACTTATAGAGGTGTATAAAATCATGAGAGGAATAGATCGGGTAAATGCTCAGAGTCTCTTGCCCAGAGTAGATTAATCGAGGACCAGAGAACATAGGTTTAAGGTGAAGTGGAAAAGATTTAATAGGAATGTGAGGGGCAACTTTTTCACACAAAGGGTGGTGGGTGTATGGAACAAGCTACCAGAGGAGGTAGTTGAGGCTGGGACCATACCAACGTTTAAGAAACAGTTTGACAGGTACATGGATAGGACGGGTTTGGAGGGATTATGGACCAAGCGCAGGCATGTGGGACTAGGGTAGCTGGGTCGGTGTGGGCAGGTTGGGCCAAAGGACCTGTTTCCACGATGTATCACTCTATCCAAACACTTAAAAGTTTAATGCATTTATTGCTCTTTGCAGACACACAAATCTGGAAGAGAAAGTATAAATGTTACATTTCTTAACTCTTTATAGAAACATAGAAACATAGAAAATAGGTGCAGGAGTAGGCCATTCGGCCCTTCGAGCCTGCACCGCCATTCAATGTGATCATGGCTGATCATCCAACTCAGTATCCCGTACCTGCCTTCTCTCCATACCCCCTGATCCCTTTAGCCACAAGTGCCACATCTAACGCCCTCTTAAATATAGCCAATGAACTGGCCTCAACTACCTTCTGTGGCAGAGAATTCCAGAGACTCACCACTTTATACCAAACTAGTTGTCTCTTTACTTCAAGAAGATGTATGATCTAAGAAGTTGGTCCCAATGCATTTCTATACTTGTCCAATAAACACAATCATGCACATAATTTGCCATAATTATGAAGTACTAAAGGTCTTTATTGATGGGGAATCAACTCATTGAGATGCCATTAGGTGTGTTTTGCATACTTAATATCATTCATCTCAGGACAGGAGTACTGAAGCAGTTAGAGCTGCTGACTCATAGTATCCGAACTCTGGGTTCAATCCTGGAGTTTGCTTGTTCCTACTCTGACCAATATAAATTATTATTCAGAAGAGCTCAGGTGAAAAAAGAACCACAGACAGGCATGTGACTATTAGAGTCAAAGAGGGAAGAGAAATGGGACTGAGATGCTTTGTTCTGCTCGATTCCTCATGTAACAAATGGGCTGAATGGACGCCACCCGTCTCGTTTTATGTCAAGGCCTGTGGATTATTTTCAGTAGCGTGCTTCCAAACATATGATGAAGGAGCAGCAACCCATCGGTTTGCAGGGTGGGATTGTCAGATTTTCTTGATGTGTGGCCTAAAATGAGGACATGACCATTAATAATATTGGCCTTGGCATTTGCTGGAAGTAGAGACATAAATCCGATTTAAATAAATATGGAGTAAGAAGTAATGGTTTCCAAAGGTACCTCAGTAAAAGGAAAAGCACTGAGAGGAGAGCAATTAGCATTGGCACTGGTGACACCGGTACTGAAGACCCATCTCTAATTGCCTCTGAACTGAGAGGGCTGCTGAACCACTGGAGAAGTTAGTTAAAAGTTAGGCATGTTGCTGAGGTGCAAGAGTCACACATTAGCCTGTCCATGCAAGAAACTCTGACGTCTTTTCATTAAAGAATAAAATGGGCTTTTATGGCAATCCAATAATTTAATAGTCACTATTACTGACACCAGCTATTTTACTTTCCACAATATTTCATTAGCCAAATTTAAGTGAAGATAAATTTCAGTGTGCGTGGAGTTTAGACAGATTTTCACGAGCCGGCCACTGTCATATCATTGGGGGTAACTGAATGCGTGGTGTTTTATTATCGAGTGACTTTATTGCACTGAAATGCCAAGCAACGGCCACAGACAACAAGAGAAAGTCGGAACACCAACCCTTGACATTCACTTAAATTACCATTGCCAAGACCCCCCTATCAGTATCTCTCAGTTTAGTTATTGAGATGCAGCGTGGAAACGGGCCCTTTGGCCCACCGATAATTTTCAGAAGCACATTAACCTACAAACTGCACATCCTTGGAATGTGGAAAACCCAGGCAGTCACAGAGAGAATGTACAAGCTCCACACAGTCAGGATCAAACCCAGGGATCTGACGCTGTAAGGCAGCACATCTACTGATGCGCCACCCTCTGACAAGAGTCTCATCTGGCTATAAATACTGCAGCTGTGAGAGCAGGCTGGATATCGTGCTGCCTGCCGGTGGCTCTTCTCCTGACCCACTGCTCTTCCACCATGTACAAGGTACAGTTCAGGAGCACGTTAGAATACTTTTCACTTCCCTGGTTGGGTACAGTGCCAACAGTGCACAAGAAGCTCGATGCCATGCAGAACACGGTAGCTCCCAAAACATCGTAACTATTTGTTCCATCCATCACCGGCAGCGCAGTACCGCACACCACCACTGCTTGGGTATCCTGACCTTGGGTGCTGTGTGTGTGGAGTTAGCATGTTCTTCCTGTGACCATGTGGGTTTCCTCCAGGTGTTCCAATGGTAATGCCAGTGAATGTCAAGGCATGCAGGTTTGTACATTCATCGGCTGCTGTAAAATGAAAGCAACCCAGATGAGTAGGGGGTGGATGCGAAAGTGGGTCAACATAGAACTTGTGTGGACGGGTAATTGATGGTCAGCATGGGCGTGGTGGGCCAAAGCACCCGTTTCCATGCTGTATTTCTAAACTAAACTAAACCAGCAACCAATGTCTGCAGTGAGAATCATCCACGATATGAATTGCACTCCAGGCCACTCTGACATCACCTCCAAATTCTTCAGCTCAATCCTCATTTCCCCTCCAAGCCGCAGGTCATCGCAATCTAGAAATATGTTGCCAGTCCACCACTGCCACTGGATCCTAGAACTTATAATCCAAAAGACCATGTGGCAATATCTTCACTGGAATGTGCAATCATTTCTTGCCTCGACAGTTTCAATACTTCGGAAATGTGGGAAAAGCCAAGTACGTAAAGACTTCTGTATGTATTTGAGGAGGTTTCTGGACCAGTTAAGTAGTTAGAAGTAGATCAGATCTGGGTTAGTGCTTTCCACGAACTGTTACAATGTACAATTGTTTATAACAATGTACTGTGAGAGATTATGTACGTGATGTTGATACCAGAGAGACGAGCAAATAGACCTGTCTTCAATCACGTTGTGTGACCCTAGTACAACTATAGCAGTGCTTATTGCCATTCACCCTTTATCTTGCGCAACTAAATCAAAGTAGAATTCATGTACCCCATCAAAAACTGTCTGCTTATTAAAGACGGATCCATTAAACAAGTTAGAAAATATGACACATTTTTTCGCAATAAGCACATCAGCGAACAGATAGCAATGTTACAAAATTTTGAAATTTGAAAAATCAAGTCTGCAATTTATCCCATCAGATAAAGCATAAAAAGAAGTTTAATTTGACACCTAATTCACTTTCATATGTTCAGTATTAAAAAGGTTATGGCCATTTTCATACTCGGAAATTAGCATCTTGTTCCCTATTGCTTTCCATTGATTTAACACAAAAGCTGTGATTTAACACAAAAGCTTTTTCTCTTAAAAATTAAGAGAACTGAAATAAATTTTCAGTTATTATAGATTGAAGCATTCTGAAACAAATATGAAACAATCTTAGTTGGATGACCTGAAATTAAAGCATATAATTAGTTAGTTACCCAATTGTAGCTAATTACAAAATTCAATTTCTAGATCTAAACATCTATCAATTTCTTAAGAAACAATTAACATTTTTAAATAGCCTAAGTGTCCAAATAACATTCACACAAGAATTCACAATATAACATGATTATTAAATCTCATTGTCATGAATTTATAGGTCAAATGAAAAGAATTTAGTGTTTAATTTCATTTCGGAGTCACGTGAGTGACTTCATGAAGAGCCCGCCGGCGCGCATGCTCGACATATCGTCGTAACGCGTTGCTGCGACGGCTGGCGGTGGAGCGCGCTCCTCGCCAGCCCTTCAGAAGGGGCCACGGAGGTGAGTATTCCACCTTTAGTTGGTGGTCCTTGTTGCCTGATTATGTCTTGCAGCAAGGACATGGATGGGAGTTCGAAGGGCCGGAGGACGTCAGGACGAGTTCGCCGGTCAACAGTTCCGGGGCCTTTTCCATCGGCAGTACCTGCAGCGCAGGCCGGGACTCAGGCGGAGATGTGGGTAAGCCCTGTGTTCACAGGTCCAGATCCGCCAGCACACCACAGCTCGGAGGAGTTCGGTGAGGAGGAGTGTGGTGTGCCGCCAGAGCAGGGGGACCCTGCCATGGCAGTCAGGTTGTCAGCGGGCTCGCTGGCGACCTCGAGCAGGGCACGTGCCGTTGCACGGCCTGTTCCACTCAGCCCTCCGAGAAGGGGGAGGGGAGGAGCCCAGAAGCCTAACCCTGTTAGGGCTAAGGCATTGCCTGTCGCGGAGGAGCGGTCAGGTTCCAGGGCGAGACCCGGGGCGGCTGTGAGGTCCAGCCGGCACACCCCGACTCTCGACGCCGGGACGGGTCGGTTGAGTCGGGTCTCGTCGCGGTCGCCGAGCCCCCCATGGATGGGTGGGCGGCACCATGCGTCGGCAACGTCCACGATGTGGGCAGCCGGCAAGACTGCGCGGGCCCCAGGCAGCCATGCTTCGGCTGGTGCCGACACCTCGCCGCATGTGCCCTTAGTGGCAGCGGCTTCAGCTCTCGCTAAACGGAGGCGATTGAACACGCCCGCGCAGGAATCGCGCAGTTTCGCCTCGGCGGCTGTTAGCGACAACTACCGGCACCGGCAGGGCCTCGACGAGGTGCGGGCCGATGACAGGAGCCCGGTTTTCTTTTCAGAGCCGGAGGACTCCGACCACCTGAGTGTTCAGGGTGAAGGGCGTATTGACCGTATGAGCGGCTGCTGGAGCTCCTGCTTCAATGACGAGCTACTAAAGCGTCAACAACAGCAGGGCAGCAACAGGCACAGGGCGTCTTCACCAACATCTACTATCAGCCTGGAGCAGCACGAGGAGGAGGTTCTGGTGGATCCCGTACCACCTCCGGTGGAGGTGCCAGCGGAGGAACTTTTGGATGTGGCGACCAAATTCGCGGCCCCACATACGGCTGGTCTTCCTCTCAATTCAAAGCTGGCAGCCACAGTGGACTTTCTTAATAATCAGGTGCTGCAGGAAGAAGTCCTTATCCAGGCTATGAGCCGTCACAAGGCTCCATCAAACTGCAACTCCCTCAACGTGCCTGTGGTCAATACGCCAATATGGGGCAACATCAGTGCGGCTATCCGTCAACTAGAGCTACAATTGCAGCGGATCCTGAAACTCCTCACGGCCGGTATTACCGCCTTTGCGCGGTCGGTGGACGAGGACGAGCTGAATTTGGACCAGGAAGATGCTCTGGCCTTATTGTGCGCGACCCAGCACGAAATCAACGGGTTTCGCAAAAACAGCATCCGCCCAGCACTCAACCCGAAGTTTGCAGGATTGTGCAAACCACCGCCGCCGCCGCCGCCCCGTCAGCTCTTTGGTGAGGACCTCTCGAAGAGAGTCAAAGAGCTTGACGAACAAGCCAAAACGGTGGGGATCATGCGCTCTAAGTGTGCCCCCACACCGTCCGGCTCAAAAGCTCCATACATTCGCTCACGAGGGTCGGCCAGGGCCTCGACGAGGACTCACCCTCTAGCTCCACAACGACAACAACACCAGAACCAGCACCAAGGGTCTTTTTTAGGACAGGGTCGGCAGAGACCTTTTTGGAAATCGAAGACGCCGCGCCCTCAAGCCAACCCAGCACCTCCACGGCCACCCACACGTGTCAAGGACCGCCGGTAACCACGGAGGTGAGGGGGTCTGGTTCTCTCTTTTCTCTCTGTTTCACTTCCCATGTTGGTGGTCGTTTACGGTTGTTTTTGGATGCATGGGGTAATTTTACTGGTGATGAGTATGTGTTGCGGAATATTCAGGGGCATAAAATTGAGTTTATTAATGGCGACATTCCTCCATCCCAGCACATGCCTGGTCGTACGTTCAAATTGTCTGCTGCAGAACAGGCAGCAGGTTATAAGGAAATTTTAAGTCTGGAACAGAAGGGTGTGATTGAGAAAACGGTGCATGAGCCAATTGAATTTGTTTCGAACATATTTACTAGACCTAAGAAGGATGGAGGCTGTCGTGTCATCATTGATCTAACCCGTTTGAATACGTTTGTAACATATACTCATTTTAAAATGGATATGTTTGAAACAGCCAAATCATTGATTTCTCATGGCTGCTTTATGGCATGCATTGATTTAAGGGATGCATATTATTCAGTATCCATCCAGAAATATGATAGAAGGTTTTTGAAATTTATCTGGATGGGGCAACTTTGGCAGTATAAGGCTTTGCCTAATGGGCTCACTACAGCCCCTAGATTGTTCACTAAATTGGTGAAGCCAATCATGGCTTATTTGAGACAAAGACATCATATAGTTATGGCCTATTTAGATGATGTCTTTATTGTGGGCCACACCCTGCATTTGGCTGAACAGGGTGTTGCAGCTGCTGTCAATATATTTCAACAATTAGGATTCATTGTCCATCCAGAGAAATCGAAGTTCTGCCCTGCCCAGGTAATTAATTACCTAGGGTTCACGGTGAACTCAATGAGTATGAGAATAACTATACCAATTAACAAAATTGAGGAAGTCACTCAGGTGTGCAGAGATTTAATTGGCACCAATATACCATCGATTCGGCATACAGCCACAGTAATTGGCAAGCTAGTGGCTTTGTTTCCGGCAGCACGATATGGGCCTTTGCATTATCAGAATTTGCAAAGAGCTAAAATTATTGCGTTAAAACGGAACGCTGGTCATTACGATCGATCAATGCAGCTGCCGTCCGAAGCGATAACTGAGTTGCAATGGTGGGTGTGTCACATTAGCAACTCATTTAAGCCTGTTAGGGAGGCTAATCCGGTGGTATATTTACAGACTGATGCAAGCTCCAATGGCTGGGGAGCTACTGATAATTGCTCTAGTTGTGGGGGCAGATGGGACACCCTTGAGGCATCGATGTTGTTGACTCAAGGGATTAACTATTTGGAGTTGCTGGCAGCATTCCACGGAGTTCGTGCATATTGTTCCAAGCTTGTTGGAGCACACGTCCGTCTCCAAATAGACAACACCACAGCTGTGGCATATTTAAACCATATGGGTGGTACCAGGTCAGTTTCGTGTGACAAATTGGCTAACTCAATTTGGCTCTGGTGTGTTCAAAGAGACATTTGGATTTCAGCTAGCTATTTGCCAGGTGAGCTTAATACTGTGGCGGACACCAGGTCACGCAAATTTAATGACAACATTGAATGGATGTTGCATCCTGAGATTTTTTCTAAAGTCACAGCCAAATTTGGTAAACCGGACATTTACCTTTTTGCGTCACGGTTAAACCATCAGGTACCAGCCTACGTTTCATGGGAACCAGATCCTGGGGCAATAGCGCTAGATGCATTCTCGCTGGACTGGGGGAATTGGGTTTTCTATGCCTTCCCTCCGTTTTGCCTCATCAGTCGGGTATTGGGAAAGATTCAGGCAGATGCTGCCAAGGGCATCCTTATTATACCCGACTGGCCCACACAGCCTTGGTATCCGGTGGTCTTTGACATGCTCAACGAACCTTGGGTCCTTTTGAAGGGTTGCCCACAATTGGTTACTCACCCTGTCTCAGGGGAGCCGCATCCCTGCCATGGCTATTTAAATTTGTTGGCTTGCAGGTTCTGAACAGGCCGTTAGTCCAATACGGCCTCTCGGCTCGGACCATGGATACCACCAGGGCGTCGTGTCGAGAGTCTACAAGGCGAAGATACCGCTTGCATATTAAGAAGTGGGAAGCCTACTGCAGCCGCTCTCGCATCACGTACGATGACGTGACAACAACCGACGTCCTGGAATTCCTCGCGGGGTTGCACCATGATGAACACTTAAGTTACAGTGCCATCAACAGCGCCAGAAGTGCGCTATCGTTCTACCTCAGTTGGAGGTAGGATCCAACAGGCTAGTGTCCAGACTCATGCGGGGTATATTCAATATGAATCCGCCTATACCACGCTATAATATCACCTGGGATGTCAGGGACGTATTAACCCTGCTCAGGACGTGGTCTCCCATGGAAGGGCTCCAACTGGACCAACTCACCATGAAGCTGGTGATGTTACTAGCGCTGACTTCAGCTCAGAGGGTACAGACACTACACAAACTGCGTGTCGACAAAATGACAGCTACCCCTACAGAAGTAGTCTTTTTCGTTGACGAGCTACTAAAGCAGCATAGACCTGGGTGCACAGGGCTGCAGCTGAAGTTCCCGGCATACCCCGCAGATGCTAGGCTATGTTTAGTCTCACATATCCGCCACTATGTCAAGGTGACGGCACGCATCAGAGGAATGGAGAGATACCTGCTTGTCACTCATAAGAGACCTCATCATCGAGTGACAGTCCAGACGATATCCATGTGGCTTCCAGTCGTCTTGGGTAAGTCAGGTATCGACACTAATGTGTTCAAGTCTCTTTCCACCAGGGCTGCATCGACGTCAAGGGCGAGGGTCATGGAGGTGCCCATGGACCAAATTCTCGCCACAGCAGGATGGGCTAATGAAGCTGTGTTCCAGCGTTTTTATAACAAGCCTGTTGCTGCTCCTCTACGGTTCGCAGAAGCCGTGCTGAATGCAGGTCACGAACGTGGAGATGTCCCCGCATGAGGGGTTTTGTTTTGTTGTTAATAACTCTGCTCTTGTTTTGCAGTATGAACTATTGAGCAACTTTGTTCCTCCCATCCATCCCTGGTAGTGGTGTGTCAGCATGGACGTGGTCCAGGGCGTGTAATCACAGAAGCTTTGAAGTCTTCACGAAGTCACTCACGTGACTCCGAAATGAAATAGTAAGATTGAACGAGAACTTACCAGTTCGAAGGTTGATCTTTATTTCATGAGGAGTCGAAGTGAGGGATTTCGTGCCCTCCTCGCCCAACCCTCAATCACCTTCATCTGGTAATCTTAGTCAATTCAATCATACTATGCGAAGTCATTTCTATTGTTGGTTCTGTGATTCCACGCCGCTACTTTGAAGTATGTCGAGCATGCGCGCCGGCGGGCTCTTCACGAAATCCCTCACTTCGACTCCTCATGAAATAAAGATCAACCTTCGAACTGGTAAGTTCTCGTTCAATCTTACTATTCCCGTAAATTAATGGCCATTTTAATCATCTTGCGAGTGAGATTTTATGGAACGCGATCGATTGGAACGTTGCAGTTGCGGTGAATTTAAACCCCATATCGGCAGGAAGAATACTGCCGATTCGTATCTTTCCAAGTCACCTTTTCGCAACATGACATTTTGATTAAAGGCATCCTAAGAAGCAAGTTTATATGAAAAAATAAACGGTGTACCTTGCCTTGTCCCCTATGTAAGATCCGTCCCGTTGTCGGCGTTCACGGCTTTAGAAGATGATTTTTAATTTACTCATGCTAATACATTATCCAGCGTAGTTCAAAAATAACTTCATAAGACAAATGTCGGAGCGATTTCTCTTCAGCAACTAAACACCCTGTTCAAAATTGATTTGAATAGTCTGGGGAAAACCGCATTTTAAACCCGCCCCCCTCTCAAAGTTGCCAAAATCGCACACATGGGCAGTGGTAGAACTGCAGCGCTGCTCAAGGTAAGTTTTGTAACATACCTAGAACAGATGAATAATCTCTGAACCTACGGAAGGTAGCCTCATAAATATTGCTTCCCATGTGCCTTTAGAAACCAACCCTGCAGGTCTTGCAGGTTCAAGTCTTGCTAAAACTTCAGAATTCCATCGGAGTTTTAAAACACCATTCAGAAGAGTCTTATCTGTTTCAGCAGCCACCTTGCACAGCGAGAAACAAAACTAGTCAAGATATACAGGCGAAGACGTACAGGTTTGCCGGTTAATTGGCTTGGTATAAGTGTAAATTGTCCCTAGTGTGTGTAGGATAGTGTTGGTGTGCGGGGATCGCTGGTCGGTGCGGACCCGGTGGGCCAAAGGGCCTGTTTCCACGCTGTATCTCTAAACTAAATATACTGTAGGGGTATAAAAAGCAATAACAAGCATGTCCTCCATTACATCAACTCCAGATGGTACAAGAAATTCAAATTAATCCATCTGACTGAGGGGTGATGAGAAAAGGCCCTTTCCTGGTAACCATGCCTTTGGCTATAAGATCGAAGCTTTTGAAACTCCCTCTTTAAATTGGCTCATCTCTTATTGCTCTTCTCACACAGTCTACAAAGGCCACCTGTCTGACCAGGTCTTTGGTCATCATCTCCAACATCTCCTTCCATCTTCTGTCTACCTCTGTTTACGTGAACCAGCTTGGGATATTGTTACCATGTTAAAGTTGCTTTTTAAATGCAAACAGCTGCTGACGTTGCACAGAATAATTTTTCATGATTTTTTTTCTATAAATAATATCACAAATCATTTTAAACAAATAAATTGCTTGGTTTTGTGAGAAAAATTAAAAAATTTAAATCAGTAGTAGTGAAAATATAAGATCATACATTGATGTAACTCAGATGCAAATGACTTGAGAATTATGAGGTCAGCTTAATAAAGAAAAATCCCTTTAATATTTTACACGCTTTCATACACCTTTTATCTACCCGCATCGATTTGTCAGCATTGGATTATAAGTCTAGTATGCTACTGCTGGAACAAATTTGCAACCATATTATGCAGGTGCTTGCACACCGTGCACCCTTCAGGCAACAGATACAAAACTTTGAAAGCACGCACCACCAGAGTCGGAGCAGCTTCTTATGTCTGTTACTATGCTTCTGAATTATCCTTCCATAAGCTAGGGTCCTGTCCGATTCACCTCTATCCCACTGTACACGCTGCCGATGGAGCTATTGCACTACCAAGCTGAGAGCTATATTCTGCACTCTGTTTTTTTTTTAAAGTATTGGATGAATTAATCGGGATGAAACCCATTGGGTACCTGTGAGCTTCTTATTTTCACCTTAAGTTTTCAGAGTTGTTAATGGAGATGACCCAATTGTCTTCTTTTATTTTAAAACACTTCCCATTGATAGAAGATATAAGTACTCAAACTATTTTAGCAAGGTAAGGAAAAATAATGGCAAAAAAATAAAAAGGCAGAGTATTTAAAAATGGTGGGGGATTGGAACCTGTGTGTTCTTAGTTTAGTTTAGTTTTAGAGACACAAGGTGGAAACAGGCCATTCAGCCCACCAGGCCCACACCAACCAACGATCCCCGCACATTAACACTATCCTACACACATACTAGAGACAGTTTACACTTACACCAAGCCAATTAACCTACAAACCTGTACGTCTTTGGAGTGTGGGAGGAAACCGAAGATCTCGGAGAAAAACCCATGCAGGTCACGTGGATAAAATACAAACTCCGTACAGACAGCACCCCGAGGCCGTGATCGAACCCGGGTCTCCGGCACTGCAAGCGCTGTAAGGTAGCAACTCTACCACTGCACCCCAGATGTCCTCCAAATTAACAGTAAAATTAACAGTTACAGCAGCCAATGAGAAAGCGATATGGTATGTTTATTGCAAAAGGAAATTGGTACAATAGGTAAAGATGTCCGACTGCGATTATGTGTCGAATAGTGAAAGGCTTGCATAGAGTGCCCATTTCCACTAGTGGGAGCATCTGGGACCAGAGGTCATAGCCTCAGAATAACCTTTGTGAAGATGAGGAGGAATTTCTTTAGTCAGAAGGTGGTGAATCTGTTGAATTCATTGCCACAGAAGGTTGTGGCGGCTGTCAATGAATATTTATTAGGCAGAGATACATAGATTCTTGATTAGTACGGGTGTCAGAAATTTTGGGGAGAAGGCACGAGAATGGAGTAGAGAGGGAGAGATAGATCAACCACAATTGAATGCCGGAGCAGATTGATGGGCCGAATGGCCTAATACTGCTCATATCACTTATGAACATGTCACCTGGAATATGGTATCCAGTTGTTCTCCACACCTAGAGACGGAAACATTTCTGATCGAGTGAAATGAAGGTGTGCTAGATTGGATACCTGAGATAAGGGAAGTAGCTTCTGAGAGATTAGGGAGATAGAACCCATAGAGTTAAGAAAATGAGAGGTAATCTCATTAAAACATACAAAGGGCTTGACAGTGCAGATACAGGTGTGATCTTTCCTGGATAGGTGACATTTCGGGTCGGAACCCATTTTCCTTGGGAAGGGGAGTTAGAGCAATCGGGAGAATTCCTCTTACCATTCCCATACTGACCTTTCTATCCTGAGCCTCCTCCATTGTCAGAGTGAGGCCACATGAAAATGGGAGGAACAGCACACCATATTTCACTTGGGTAGCTTACAATCAGCAGATTGAAGTATCCTGACTGAAGTATCTACTACTCAGGACCGCTGACTTAAAACAAAGACATCCAGGACTGATATGAGAAGGATGTTTTCACCCAGATGGGAGCATTTAAACCCCCTCTACCCCAGTCAGCAATGATAGTCCAGTCAAAATATAGTTGTTCCAAATATGGGTAGATTTTAATCATTAAGGGGTATGGGGTTAGTGCAGGGTATTAGAGCGTGCGGCACGGTGGCGCAGCAGTAGAGTTGCTGCCTCACTGCGAATGCAGCGCCGGAGACCCAGGTTCGATCTCGACTGCGGGTGCTGTCTGTACCGAGTTTGTACCATCTTCCCATGACCTGCGTGGGTTTTCTCTGATATCTTCGGTTTCCTCCCACACTCCAAAGACGTGCAGGTTTGTAGGTTAATTGTCTTGGTATAAAACATTTTAAAATTGTTCCTCATGTGTGTAAGGTAGTGTTAATGTGCAGGGATTGCTGGTCCATGCTGTATCTCTAAACTAAACTAAACTAAACTATAACTTGTAGGTTAATTGGCTTGGTAAAATGTAAATATTGTCCCTTGTGTGTTGTGTGTGTAGGATAGTGTTAATGTGCGGGGATCATTGGTCGGCGAGGACCCGGTGGGCCGAAGGGCCTGTTTCCGCGCTGTATCTCCAAATTAAACTAAACTAAAGCTTGAGCCTTAATCTTATTGAATAATGGAACAAGAGCAGTGGGCCAATTAGGAAAAGGGGAGGTGCAATGAGACCTGGGCGTGCTTGTAAATCAGTCACTGAAAGTAAGCATGCAGGTACAGAAGGCAGTGAAGAAAGCTAATGGCATATTGGCATTCATTGTGACAGGATTTGAGTTTGGGAGCAAGGAGGTCCCACTGCAATTGTACAGAGTCTTGGTGAGACCACACCTGGAGTATCGTGTGCAGTTTCAGTCTGTTGAGGGATTGCAGCATAGGTTCCCCAGGTTAATTCCCGGGATGGCGGGACTGACATTTGATGAACGAATGGGTCGACTGGGCTTGTATTCACTGGAATTTAGAAGGATGAGAGGAAATCTTATAGAAACAGAAACAATTCTTAAAGGATTGGACACGCTAGATGCAGGGAAAATGTTCCCGATGTTGGGGGAGTCCAGAACCAGGGGTCACAATTTAAGAATAAGAGGTAGGCCATTTAGGACTGAGATGATGAAAACCCTTTTCACCCAGTGAGTTGTGAATCTGTGGAATTCTCTGCCACAGAAGGCAGTGGAGGCCAATTCACTGGATATTTTCATGAGAGAGTTAGATTTAGCTCTTGGGGCTAAAGGAATCAAGGGATATAGGGAAAAAGCAGGAACGGGGTACTGATTTTAGATGATCAACCATGATCATATTGAATGGCGGTGCTGGCTCGAAGGACTGAATGGTCTACTCCTGCACCTATTTTCCTATGTTTCTATGTTTCCAATTGGTCTCTTCCTGCTTTTATTATTTTATATTTTTATAAAAATGTTAAAAATGTTAACAACTAAGTGCTTTTATTTGCAGTCCGTTGGAGGAAAAAAATAATAATTAGGTGAAAGTTATTTCTTCATTAAATATTCCTAGAGATCTTTCCAGCAATATGTTAGAAATTACAGCTAACCTTGCAATATATTACTTTGGAATAGAATGATTATAGACTTTATAATGCATGGGGGTAATGTGATTGATTTTGTTAAGATCAGATACACCATTGATTTACACTTAACATTAATGCCATTAATAGTATCTTAGTTTCACATCGGCATATAACTCATATCCACATTAAGGCAAAAATTTCTAATTTTGCCCATCTTTTAATAGTTCATTGCAATAGTGATGACAAGGAATCCCAGTGGAAAATTAATCTGCGATCCATACCTTTGAAAATGTGGGTTTAGAACATAGAACAGTACAATAGAAGAACAGGCCCTTCAGCCCACAATGTCTGTGCTGAATATGATGCTAAGGCCATCCCTTATCTACCTGTGCATAGTCCATACCTCTCGATTCCCTGCATATCCATATGCCTATCCAAAACCCTCTTAAATACCACTATCATATCTCTCTCTCATCCACCAACCCCGACAGCACATTCCGGGTAGTCACCACCACCTGTGTAAAGTTGCCCTGCACATCTCCTTTAAACTTTGCCCTCTGACCTTAAAGCTATGCTCTCTAGTATTTGATTGTCCTTCTTTGGATAAAGATTCTGACTGTCTATCTATGCCTCTCATAATTTGATATACTTATATCAGGTCTCCCTGCAACCCTCGATCAAGTCACCGTTAATCCCATGAATCTGAATTTTCTAGATCAGCCTACCATGGGCACTTTATCAAATGCCTTACTAAAATCCATGTAGACAACATCCATCATTGATCACCTTCGTCACATCCTCACAAACTTGATCAAATTAGTAAGATATGACCTGCTATGTACAAAGCAAGCTGGATGTCCCTAATTAACCCATTCTCTTCCAAATGAGAGTAAATCCCATCTCAAAGCTATCCTCTCCAATAGCTTCCCAACCACTGACATGAAGCTTACTGTAATTACCTACCTGGCCTTTAATTTACCTGGCCTAAATTCTTGTTATATGGATATTCCATCAGTTATCTGTGTCAATGGAGAACATGGGACATAGAAAAGTACAGCATAGGAACAGACCTTTACGCCCACAATGTTGGTGCCAAACATAATAATCTCACAATGTTTGTGCCGAACAAACTAATCTCATCTGTTTGCACATGATCCATGTCCCTCAATTCCCTGCATATCCATGTGCCTCCAGGCATCCTCCAATCTCTGTGTAAAAAGCTCAACCCACACATGTCTTTTGGACTTTTCCCCTCTTACCTTAAAGCTATGCCTTCTAGACTTTGACATGTCCACCCTGTGATAAAGGTTCCAAGGTGGAAACCTTGTTCTTGTGTTGTTCCCATAAGAAGATCTTCCTGTGGCAGGTTAAATTACCTAAGCATAGTTTTAACCAATTAGAAGTATTTTTCTTCCATATTCAAGATGGAAGAACTAGCAAAGCTTACATTCAAAGCACCAGTTGAAGCAGTTAAGTATAAATAGAAAATATGGGCTACAAGAGTTCATAATTCAACAGCGATGACAACTTGCATTTGTAAAGCAATTTCAACTTTGAAGAATAGCCCAAAGTATCATAGGTTAATTAACAAACATGAATTGGCACTGTGCCCATGTAAAGATAGGTGACCAAAATCAGGAGAAAGATGCAGGTTTATATAATACCTTGAAAGGAACCTATGTTCGCTTTCTGTCCAACAATGCCTGACTTTTTAAATATCTGCCTCATATATCTCCCCAAATTCTCATCCATTCCTTGTCTCTTCAATTCCCACTAGTCACACAACCTTCCGAGATGCCTGCCTTTCTCCATTTCTGATCTCTTACATTTAATCATATAATTTAATTATATAATGATATTGCCTTCTTCTCCTTGCTACCATCAGGCAGGAAATGCAGAACCTGAATTTGCACAACACTAGGTTTAAAGTTCAAAGTTTAGAGTTTAGAGATACCACGCTGAAGCAGGCCCTTCGGCCCACCGAGTCCGCATCGCATAATGTGCGATCCCCGCACGTTAACACTACCTTACACACACTAGGGACAATTGTACATTCATATCAAGCCAATTAACCAACAAACCTGTGCGTCTTTGGGGTGTGAGAAAAAAACAAAGATCTTGGAGAAGACCCATGCAGGTCACGGGGAGAATGTACAAACTCTGCACAGACATGCACCCGTAGTCAGGATTGACCCCAGGTCTCGGGCGCTGTGAGGCAGTAGCTCTACCGCTGCACCACCATGTTGTCCAGGTTCAGGAACAGCTACGTTTGTACACCGCCAGGTTGTTGAACTGACCTGCATAACACCAAACCTACCTTGGCCGCAGAACACTTTGGACTACCTCTTGTACTACCATGAACATGGGTTTTTTTCTTATTGTGTTTTGCACTAATATCTAAACATTGCCATCTTTTATTTCCCTTTGTCCTGTATTGCAGAATTGATGTGTCATTTATCTATAGTTGATGTGCCATTTATGTTTTGTGTGCTGTCTGAGTCTATGTACCTGTGATGTTGCTGCAGCAAGATTTTCCATTGTACCTGCACCTCTCAGTACTTGTGCACATGATAATAAACTCAATTTACTTGACTTGATTTTACCCACTGTTACTGACTGTCATTTGTAATCATGTATTCTCTTTCTGCTGCTTGGTTAGCACGCAACAAAAGCTTTTCCCCGTACCTCGGTACATGTGACAAGAAACTAAACTGAACTGAACTCATTTCACATGGCTTGGAGCTAAATTTCAGAATTCCCTAAACTTTACACCTCTCCGCCACATGTCTGCATTCAAAACACTTTTTAAAATATTTCTCTGCTATGAAGCTCGTAGCACACATCCTCTTGTCTACTTTAGTAGCCCAGAGTCAGATTTTGTTTCATAATTCTCCTTTGGAGCAGAGGAACACAACATACAAAGGAACAGGAGTTGTCCTTATGGCAACGGGAGTCTATTCTGCCATTCAACAATTGTGGTGATTTCCAACCACAAATGTTCTATTTTCCTCCTCTCTATCGTAATTCCTCGATTGTTATAACATCCTAAAATCTATAATTTTTTCTTCCGAATGCAATCAATGACTGACTCTCCGCAGCCCTCCGAAGGGGAACATTTCATCCAATATGCAAGGAAAATACTCCTCAATTTACTCTTAAATGGTCTTTTAGTCTCTATATGAAGAAACTCAAAGAAGAGATTGGTCTTTCAAGTCTGAAATGAGTACTTCATATAGAATGTAACCCCATTTAAAATTCTCCAATTGGAGAAAATAATCATCTCTGAAGTTACCCTGTTACACCCACTTAAAAAAATATGTACATTGCTTTAAGGGCACCTCTCATTCTTCTGAACTCTGGACAATAGAGGCCTTTTACACCCAGCCCCTACTCATCTTACAAACCCTCCATTCTAAGAACCAGTCAGGTGAATCTTCAGTGCACTCCCTCGACCACAAGTAGATCTTTCTTTGGTAAAGGGCCTGTCCTATAAGCATGCACCTCTATGCAATTAGCGCGACCTAACGTGGTCGCTTGAGCCCTCCGGCGTCGCGGGGCCGGTCCCACTTCGATCGCCGGAGCCGTGCGGAATTGTGCGGAGTTCGTCCCGAGTTCGTCCCGATACCGCGCGGGGCTCCGAAAAGCTGACTATGTCCAAAAATTCCGCGCGGCAACGGCTTGTCAGCTCGCAGTCGCCTCGACGCATTACACACCGCCCCGACATCGTCCCTCCGTGAACCTATCTGTAGGTGCCTCCGTGACCCTCTATGTGTGTGGCTCCGTGGCCCTCTGTGTGTGTGTGTGCCTCTGTGCCCCTCTCTGTGTGCCCCTCTCTGTCCTGGCGAACTTACCTTAGATTTCGCTCCAAGTTCGCCTCACTTTGCGCCGCGTTGCGCCACTCACCCGACCTCCGCGCGGCCCCTCACTGCCGGTTTGGTCGCGCTTGCCACATGCAGGCGCATGCTGGTGGGAACGGCCCTGTACAGGGGATCACCCGACCTCCGCGCGGCCCCCGCTTCTGGTTTGATCGCGTTCATCGCATAGAGTTGCATGCTTGTAGGTCAGGCCCTTAAGGATACCAACATTGTGCACAATATTCCAATGTGATCTTATCAGTGATAACTGTAGCGAGGCACCTACATACTTATACTGAATAGAAAGGCCTATCTGCAATTTACCTGCCGCAACTAGATAGAATTATTCAGTGAATTATGCGCAAGGTCTCTTTGAGCACCAACATTTCCCTACCTACCACCATTTATAAATCATTCGTCATTTCTGTTTCTGTAACCAGAGGGTCTGATAGGGATATTTTGCTACATTTAAGGCACCAAATAACATTGTCACTGTTATTGAGAGCGCAGTACTGTACATAGATTGTGATGT
Source organism: Raja brachyura (assembly GCA_963514005.1). The sequence goes on along the minus strand of OY740797.1, from coordinate 42,444,959 downwards.
TTAGGGGTTGAATTTCCCGAGATTAGGACACAGATTAGGACAAGCAGAGAGGAAACGTTCTCTCATCGATCCCAGACAAGTCTAATAAGTGCATGGGTCAAAAGAGGTGGTGCTTAAATAAACTGGGTATTGTCAGTATACATATGGATTGTGGTGTTATGTTCCTGGATGGTATCACCGATGGATAGCAAGTTAGATGAGAATTGCAATAGTTTGAAGACAATTTGTTGACATGCTCTAGAACAGCGTTTGTCAACCGGGGTTCGCCGGTCGATAGGGGATCCGAGATAAACAAAAATTGTCCCGCCCGCTCCCCTGACATCAATCTGAAGAAAGGTCTCTACTCGAAATGTCGCCCATTCCTTCTCTCCATAGATGCTGCCTTCCCGCTGATTTACTCCAGCATTTGTGTCTACCTTTAATCCTATGTAAATGCATTTTTGAGTCAATTTTGTGTTTAATTTCATATTTATAATTTTATTACATAAGTATGGCATATTTAGCGACGTCATAGTTAGCGACGTCTATACAGCACCTGTGTGAAACGGCCTTAAGTGGTCAGTGGACAGCAGCTATATGTGACGTGTTTGTGTATCAAGTGACTCACTCGAGTACAGATGCATGCACGGTCTCCATCAGTCCTGTCCGCGCTTCCTGGCGTGCAGGTTCAGTCCCGCATTCACAAACGTTATTTCGTAATTTTTACCTATCAGTTAGGGATGTTATATGAATTTAAAAAATGTAAGTATGTTTATGTTTATTTTTGTAAGTTTATCAAAAGTGTATTTATTTATGTTTTTGGTAGTTTATGTGTTCCTCTCCCCTCCCCCTCTCCCCTCTCTCCCCCCTCCCCCCTCCCCCTCCCCCCTCCCCCCTCTCCCCTCTCCCCTCTCCCCTCTCCCCTCTCCCCTCTCCCCTCTCCCCTCCCCCTCTCCCCCCCATCTCTCCCCCTCCCCCTCCCCCTCTCCCCCCCCTCCCCCCTCCCCCCTCCCCCCTCCCCCCTCTCCCCTCTCCCCTCTCCCCTCTCCCCTCTCCCCTCTCCCCTCTCCCCTCTCCCCTCTCCCCTCCCCCCTCCCCCTCCCCCTCTCCCCCCCCATCTCTCCCCCTCCCCCTCTCCCTCCCTCCCCCTTTATTGCCTTTGAACAAGCAGTTAGATTTCAGTTTTTTTTGCATTGTCAATAAACTTAAGAAAAACGTAAGTTAATTTTTGCTCAAACCAGTTATCAGAAAAACATATTGTGTTTGCCTAATAAACTTTAAGTTTGTGAAAGAGAAAGAAACAGATTAATAACTAGATAGTGACGTTTTGGGGTTGGCAATAAAGATACATAATAATTTTTATGTAGGGGTTCCCTGAGAATTATTTCAAGGGCTCTGCAAGGGTAAAACAGGTTGAGAAACCACGCTGCTGCAGAAGTTAGTCAGGAAGATTGATGATGGCAGGAGATCCCCCGAACAAACAGAAGGACAGACAACCCAACTAGACAACGGAGGAGAGGCGGCCGAGCAGGAAGTTTCCGTATTCAACTGTGGCAGAGGTTGAGAAGAACAAGGAAGACCATGGTTACATATACATTTCTGAACCTATTTGATCAGGTCAGAAATCTGATTGCAGAAGATTAATCATGAAATTGTGGGGAAAAACAGTTATGGAGATGGGAACACGCATTATTTTCAAGGCCTCTGGAGGAAAATAGATTATAAGTGTGGTGGGGGGGAGGGGGGGAGGGGGGGGGGGGGTCAGGATATGTCATTTTGAGAAAAGGTGAGGAAGATAAACTTGAAAGGGTTATTAGTTTTCGATTTGAGATTTGAAAACCTTTGATTAAAGATTTGCAAGGCCAACATTTACAGAGCAACGAGAGCAATGAATTTCTATCAAAAAGCTGTTTCAGGCACAATGGGCCAAATGGCTTCCCTCTGTGCTTGATCCATTAATTCTTTGGTAAACTACGAATAGATAGAACCATGTGTTTTACTAATGCACTGCGAAATATAGGTGCAGTGTCCACAGGAATGCTTTTAAGGCTAAAGTATAGAAAATAGGAAAAAATGGAAAAGAAGATTAAAGCTATTCTCGACATTGGTTCTTTTTAAAGTTGCTTCACAGCAATTACTGTAAGCTGCCAATGTGTGGTGATATGCAGTTGATCTGTGCACCCACCCCCACAACAGGACCCCTTTCATGTGGGCAGAATAGGAAGGAATCAGACCAGGGCCTTGCACGCAAATACATGTCTGAATAGCCCAGTGAATGAAAAGACTCCAAAATAAGCATGAGTGGCTGGGCATAATGGCAATAAACAGCTGCAGTCCTCTGAATTGTACAAAATAAACCAGTGCATATGGCTACAGGAAATGTATACAACCAGTTTGCAGTAGACACTGCCGGAAATATCAGGTCTTGCCCTTCCTCAGCCAGCAAGGATATAATGGGTTGAATGGCCTCCAAATGTGTTGGTGCTAAACCAACCCTCTGAAAATGGAGTGTTATTGTTAATTGTTTTGTATTTGTTTTTCTACATTTGAAACTAATCACCGCAAATGGCTTCCAAAGATAAAATGGAACTACTCAGTTAAAACGCTCAGCTGAAACATGCTATAGAGGGTTCACAGTTGTTGGGGTCAGTGTTATGTAGTGTTCAAGAGCCTGAAGGTTGCTAGGAAGAAGCTATTCTTGAACCTGGTGGTCACAGTTTTCAGGGCAAAAGGCCTACGCCTGCACCTATTTTCTATGTTTCTATGTTTCTTTCTGGTGGTAGGAGGTTAAATGAGAGCATGGTCATGGGGGTATGGGTGATATTGGCTATCTTTGTGAGGCAGTGTCTTCGATAGATCCCCTCGATTGCGGGGAGGACCTGTGATGAACAAAGCAGCGTCTTCCACTCTCCATCATCTCCTTTGCTCCTGAGTGTTCGAGTTATTAAATCAGGCCGTGAGCCAACCAGTCAAAGTGCTCTCTACCACACACCTGAAGAAGTTCAATGGAGTATTTGTCAACGTAACCAAATCTCCTCAATCCTCTAACAAAATAAGAGGCATTGGTGAACTTTCTTTATGATTGTATTAATGTGTTGGACCCAGGACAGATCTTCAGAGAAATGCCCTCACAGGAATGAATCCTTTGGATCACGAAAAGAAGAATTTAGATAGTAATCTGCCTTCCTGTTTTTGCTACCAAAGTGGATAACCTCACATTTATCCACATTAAACTGCCAACCACTTCTCTATCCATGTCAGCACTCTACCCCCAATACCATGTGCCCTAATTTTGCCCACTAATCTCCTATGTGGGACTTTATCAAATGATCATGTGGAGAAGGATGATGCAAGGGATCACGCCTGGATGCTACACACCATCCTTCAGTAGATAGGTTGGTGACCTGTGAGTATGATGAGGGTAAAGGAATAATGACTGTTTCGTGCAGATCCATTATGTTGCATGAAGGATGCCTCGCTGGTCAGATGAAACTCCTGAAGTGGGTATGAGGAAATCACAGAGAGAAAAAAATCAGGCAATTCCCCTAAACTTCCTGTTAGCCAGTTTGAACGTGATCACTTCATGGCTCTTATAATTAGAAATAAGTGGGCTAAAGGATCGAAAGGGAGGTAAGCACTTAGACCTTTTCAAAAGTAGACATCAAATACACTTTTGAAAGCAACGTTACATCTTTGCGTTCATATCAATTAAATTTAAAAGATGATTTCAAACCATCATCGATTAGTAGCCATTTGAACTCCTCGTAAAGGAATAGGATCGAATAGTGAAGGCAGGGGAACAAAAGCCGGACTCATTCGGTGAATGTTTGATGTTCCCAAGCTGGAAAGGGTACAGAGAAGATTGACGAGAATGTTGCATGGACCACAGGGTCTGAGCTATGGGGGGAGATTGAGTAGACTGGGACTCGATTCCTCACAGCACAGGCGGATGAGGGGTGATCTTATAGATGTGTATAAAATCATGAGAGGAATAGATCGGGTAAATGCACAGAGTCTCTTGCCCAGAGTAGGTGAATCGAAGACCAGAAGACAGTGGTTTAAAGTGAAGGGGAAAAGATTTAATAGGAATCTGAGGGGTAACTTTTTCACACAAAGGCTGATGGGAGTAAGGAACATGTTGCCAGAGGAGATAGCTGAGACAAACTATCGCAATGTTTAAAAAACAGTTAGACAGGTACATGGATAGGACCGGTTTGGAGGGATATGGAGCAAACACAAGGAGGTGAGACTAATGTAGCTGGGACATATTGGCCACTGTGGGCAGGTTGGGCCAAAGGGCATGTTTCTACACTGTTTCATTCTATGACTCAATGAACGGGAGAAGGCTCACTTGGAATATAAGCCACCAACCCCAGCCCCAATGGATAAAACAGCATTTTCTGCACTGTGAACACATTGCAACATACAGTAGGTATGTTACAAAACGTACCTTTACCGGCGCTGCACTTCTGCCGCTCCCCGTGTGCGTGACTTTCGCGCCTTGCAGAGGGGGGCGGGCTTAAAGTGCCGTTTTTCAACAGGCAGGACAAATCGATCAATGTCGGGCGATTTCGTTGCTGAAGAAAAATCGCTCCGACATTTCATGAATGGTGGTATTTTTAAATTACTCTACATTATTTATTAACTAGAGTAATTTAAAAATCACCTTCAAAAGCCGTGAGCGCAGACAACCGGAAGCATTTTCCGTAGGGGAGAAAAAAAGGTAAATACTTTATTTTTATATTAAAAGTTGGTTTTTCGGGAGGCATTAATAATATTTTTATGTTGCGAAATGGGGTCCCCAAAAAATGTATGAACCAACAGTATTTTTCCCCCCGACTTCACCGCAAACCGCAACGTTCTAATCCACCGCATTCTACTAAAACCCACTCGCTAGTTGATTTAAATGGCCGTTAATTTACAGGCATAAAACACTAAATTCCTTCCATTTGGCCCAGAAATTCATGAAAATGAGATTTTAAAATTATGTTATATTGTGGATTATTGTGTGAATGTTATTTGGACACTTAGGCAATTTAAAAAAAGTTTATCTTTTCTTAAGAAATTGATAGATGTTTAGATCTACTCATTGAATTTTGTAATTAGCTACAATTAGATAACTAACTAATTATATGCTTTAATTTCAGGTAATCCAAGTAAGATTGTTTAATATTTATTTCAGAATGCTTCAATCTATAATAACTGAAAATTTCATTGAGTTCTCTTAATTTTTAAGAATGTTATGGACTTTTAACTTTTCCAGATCACAGCTTTTGAGTTAAGTCAATTGAAAGGCAATGGGAAGCAAGATGCTCATTTCCGAGTATGAAAATGGCCATAACTTTCTTAATACTGAAGATATGAAAGTAAATTAGGTGTCAAATTAAACTTCTTTTTATGCTTTATCTGATGGGATAAATTGCAGACTTGATTTTTTAAATCTCAAAATTTTGTAACGTTGCTACATACAGTAACAATAAATATTGTCGTACGGGGAACTGCCCAAATGAAATGTTAGCCAGAGGTTACGTGTACTGAACACCAAACCCAATGTTTGTTGGAGCAGAGACCCAACAAACCTGTGAGGGCATTGTCTCTCACAGCATCAGAGATCCAGGTTCGATCCTGACATGGGGTTCTGTCTGTGTGGAGTTTGCACATTTATCCTGTGACCACGTGGATTTCCTTCGGGATGCTCCGGTTTCCTCCCACATCCCAAAGACGTGTGGGTTTATTGGTTAATTGGCCTCTGTAAATTGTCCTTAGTGTGCAGGGAGTGGGTGCAAAAGTGAAAATGGGTGATTGATGGTCAGCATGGACTCGTTGGGCCGAAGGGCCAGCTTCCATGAGGCATTTTTGCGATTAAAAACAAGGGTCTCGACCCGTAAAGTCATTCATTCATTCGATCCAGAGATGCTGCCTGTCCCACTGAGTTACTCCCGCATTATGTGTCTATCTTCGGTTTAAACCAGCATCTGCAGTTCCTTCCTACACATTGTGTCTGCTGGTGAAGTTCCACAGGTTGAGGAGCATCTGAGGGGGTTACATTTGTAACCTCTTCAGGAACATTGTCCAACAGAAAAAAAATAAAGGGGGTAGCTGCAATATGCTGAAGGCAATCCAGTCAGAGTTGAACTGAATTTGTTTTCCATATATGTTACAAATAGAGTTGGCAAAAAGCAGCAATATCTCAGAACAAAACACACTAAACAATCAGTCAAGAATTATTTAATGTTGAGCAGCAGACTGTTCAATATCACGGTTGGAGGCAGGAAATTCAACCACCTACAGTTGACAGCAAGTATAGACTTGTGAAGAACTGACAGTGTAAGGTCAAATACTATGCATCATGTGTTAAAATAGCTCATGATTGGATTTGCCATTAGTCATGCCCAACTACACAAAACAACCACTTTACTCGACAAGGTGTGTAAGAAGGAACTGCAGATACTGGTTTAAACCGAAGATAGACACAAAAAGCTGGAGTAACTCAAGGGGACAGTCTGAAGAAGGGCCTCGACCCGAAACATCCCCCATCCCTTCTCTCCAGAGAAGCTGCCTGTCCTGCTGAGTTTCTCCAGCTTTTTGTGTGTATCATTACTCGACAAGCATTGGCTAAGAAAACTAAAAATCAATTGGAGAGATGTGTTTTGTGTCCAAGGAGTTACCATGAAATAATGCCTGGAGATATTATTACACAAGTACGAAGGAATCTTTAAGGATATTTTCGCTGGCATTATTGACTGTATAAGGCACGCATATGCATCAAGCTAAAGGCCAAACAAATTAATTGCAAATTTCAACCAGTGTCATATTCAATATAATATGAGGCAAGAGAAACTTTTGATTAATTTGAGTAGAATGGAGTCTTCATGAAAATATCATTGAATGAATGGACAAACCCAACTATTATAGTACTCAAGCTGAGGAAGTTGGACTATGCTGTATCTATGAAGCGACTCGCAACCAGGGAGTCAATGATAAATGGTACTCTTTATTGACCTCACAAGATCCTTATACAAACTTAGTAGTAGCCTAAATCTTCATAAAGTTATACTTTAGTTTTGAGATATAGCATGAAAACAGGCCCTTCAGCTCACCAAGTCCATGCCTGCCAGCGATCACCCATACACTATTTCTATCCTACACACAAGGGACAATTTACAGCAGCCAATTAATGTACAAGCCTAGGGCCGGCCTTAGGAGGTGTGGGGCCCAATTGGGAACAATTTTGGTGAGCCCCAGGTTCCCAGCCAAGGTCTGTCGAATCATAAAAATACAAATAAAGTCTATTATAGACTTTATATCTCTAAGGTAGAATGGAAAGTAATCAAAATGTGTGCTTAAAAAGTGCCTGCGAGTTACAGTAATGGACCAAACAGATCTAAGCTACATTTTAATATATAATTGCATACATGTAAGCTTTGGGTTTCTACCCGGGGTGGAAGATTGCAACCTTCACATTGTCTGCCCTGTTTCGACTAATGCAATCAACTGAACGGAAGATCAAATAGAACAAGTTATCCAGCAACTTTAGGCTGTGCACGCCACACGAAAGAAGAAGAAGAAGACTTCTACCCCATCTAAACATAGTTTTGTGTGCGTGTGGGTGTGCGTGTGCGTGTGTGTGTGTGTGTGTGTGTGTGTGTAAGAGAGAAGGGAGGAAGGAGAGAAGAGAGTGAGGGAAGTAGAGAAAGAAGGAAGTCAGGGAAGGAGAGAGAGAAGGGAGGAAAGGAGAGAGGGGAGGGAGGGAAGAAGGGAAGGGAGGAAGGGAAGGAGAGAAAAGAGGGAGAGGGCCGGCGGCAGGAGCGGATGCCGGGGTCCTGGCGAACGGGTGTGAGCTGAGGCCGAGGTTTGTAAACCTTGCTCCAACCCCCGGGCTGGACCTCCCTGTATCGTTCACCGCGTCTCCCCAGGGAGAGAGAGGGATAGTGTTGGGGCTGTGTGCGTGGAGCACGGCGACTGGAGGGGCGGGAGCGCTGCCTCGGGACCATGAGGGAACGACCCACCTCCCCCTCTCCCCCTCTCCCCCTTCTCCATTCCCCCTCCCCATCTACCCCTTTCTTCTTCCTCCACCTCTCTCCACTCCTGTCTCCCCCCTCCACCCGGGGTAGATCTACCCGAAGATCCCAGAGCAGAGCTGGATTACTCTAGCGCGGGGCCCCCTTAGGCGTGGGGAACAATTGGGAGCAATTGGTCCAATTGGCTTAAGGCCAGCCCTGTATAAGCCTACATGTCTTTGGAATGTTTTGAGGAAGCCGGGGAACCCGGAGGAAACCATGTGGTCACATGGAGAACATACAAAATCCATACAGACAGCACGCAGAGACAAGATCAAACCCAGGTCTCAGGTACTGTAAGGCAGCAGCTCTAGCGCCGTGCCACTGTGCCACCACACGTTGTACGTGTTCACTCAATGTTATGCAATAAAGAGTGCCAACATGGTCTCACCATAAAATGACACAAGAGTCTATACCCCTAAACAAAACTGTCAAATGGAATCGTGTCTTCAACAAGAATTTTCCAGTCCACATTAGACAAGATAGCTGCCTCACTCGCTGGGTTTCTCCAGCATTTTTGTCTACCGCAGTGATAACATTACCTGATTTAGTGTTCGTGATACATCATTTCACCAGCTGATCAAGGGGTATGCCTCATGCAGATGGAATGAGCATTAACAGGTACAATTTGGTCAATTGTAGAAACAGTTTCAGCAGTGAGTCCTTATTGGTACATCAGGACCCAGTGAGGATATTGAAACGTGTGGTTGATGCCTCAAACTAGAGCGTGAAGGTTGTTAGCCATCACATCATGGTTGTCAGGAAAAGCCAATACTGAAAAATCCCCCCAAATGCTTCATATGCTGGAAATCTAACGGAAAATGCAGGAAATACTCAGCAGGCCAGCCGCACCTGTTCAAAAATAGAGTAAGCATTCATATGGTCATATGTCGAAGACCTGGGGAACAGGTAAAGAAAATTAATTGAGCTGCAAGGAGAATGGGGGAAGCGGGGTGTGTAGGAGAGGGTACATTTTGGGTGACCGTTGGGATAAGCTGCAACCTGTATTCCCTGGAGCCCGGGAAGGATGAGGGGTGATGTTATAGAGGTGTACAAAATCATGAGAGGAATAGATCAGGTGGACACACCGAGTCTGTTGTCCAGAATAGGGGAATGAAGGACCAGGGGACATAGGTGTAAGGTGAGGGGGGAAAGATTTAGGAACCCGAAGGGTAATGTTTAACCCCTCAGTTTACTATAAAATTGTGTAGTAATACTCGTATAGAAGAATTATCTAGTGCTCAAAGGGCACACAAAGGGTGGTGGGTGTATGGAACGTGCTGCTGGAGGAGGTTGAAGCAGAAGCTATCGCAATGTTTAATAAACATTTAGACAGGTACATGGACAGGACAGATGGGCCAAACGCAGGCAGATGGGACTAGTATAGATTGGAAATGACGGCCTGCATGGGCAAGTTAGGCTAAAGGGCCTGTTGCTATGCTCTAAGACTCTATCTGTAAGAGTCGGAGCAGTTAAAGAATGAGAACAAGGACAAAGGCATGTGAATTGCAGAGCAGGAAGACATGCCAGCATGCAGGCTGTCATTCCCAGAGGGAAAGAAAGTAACACAAGTTGATAACTGAAGGTACATTGCAATCTTTTAGACTTAATATTGAAATGTACCACTTCAGGTAATTTGATTCCTGTCAATATCAGTCATCCAGCTGTCACATTGGCTCAACTAGGTTTTTTCTCCTTTTTTTTGTTTCTATTTTCCTCAGGGAGTGTGGAACATGCTCAGCCTAACCTGCTGGGCACATCTTCTTGCTCTGCACTTTGCATCTCCTGTATTCTTCTGTCGATGTTCTCTAACTGCTCCCATTCACTCCTGGAGCAGATAATCTTGTTTGTAGCTTATCTCCTTGGTCATTATCCCCTTGGTCAATTTGCACCTTGCACTTTAAATAAAATGACCCTTGGAGAAAATCAAGCACTCAGCATGATTTTTTATAGAGAAAATAAATTTCAGCAGAGATGATTTCTCATTTCAGTTTCAGATCTATCAACCATTCTAGGCTCAAAATCAGTGAGGTTGACCATGGCAACTTCTAAGATAGATACAAAATGCTGGAGTAATTCAGCGGGACAGGCAGCATCTCTGGAGAGAAGGAATGGGTGACGTTGGTCGGGAAGTGTATCAACCTGAAACCTCACCCATTCCTTCTCTCCAGAGATACTGCCTGTCCTGCTGAGTTACTCCAGCATTTTGTGTCTATCTTCAGCGTATAATCAGCAATTGCAGTTATTTCCTACACATGGCAACTTCCAGATTGGAGAGCTGGATGGTTCGTCTACACTAGTATTACTGCACAATTAAATATTGGTCTTGCAAAATAAAACACTATCACGGATGCTTTATCATAGTTATCATATGAAGATTCCATTTAAGTAGTGAGAATGCAACATCCATCTTACGAATGGAGGTTGATGACGTTACAGTCAAAGCTACTAAAATGCTGCAACAACACAGCAACGTACTTCTATGAAGTGAGTGTGTGAACACATTCTCAGGACTTCGACCCACTCAGAAAATAATTGAGATGTGCATATGCAACTATTAACAATGGAAAATTCATGTTGTCCACCGATCAAGATGGCTGAGAAGAAGATATTGACCATTTATCTTCAAAGTCCTGAGAAGAGAAAGGACATTACCAGAGCGCCATTTACTGGCCATGTATTGACAAGGTATACCTAGCGTCATATAACATATAACATAAAAAGGTACAGCACAGGAACAGGCCCTTCGGCCCGCAATGTCTGTGCCAAACATGATGCCAAGATAAGCAAATCGCAATATTTGGTCTACCTAAAGAGTTGGTACAATAGAACTGAATTCATGCATTATCTAAGTTCATAAGCTCATAGGTTATAGGAGCAGAATTAGGCCAATCGGCCCATCAAGTCTACTCTACCATTGAATCTTAGCTGATCTAGTTGAATACTCAGAGACAAGAGTATCAGTCCCTAATACTGTTCAGCCTCTGAAGGTGCATTGGAAAGGTTGTATACCTTGTACTCTGGTTCTTTGGTCACATCACCTCTCAGCTATTGTAGAAAAAACTGGCCCAGGATAAGAAAATGGTCAGGTTGTAAAGTTGAATACAAATCCAGAAAATAAACTACCGACAAATTCACTTCCCTTGCACAACAATTGAAAACTACAGCTCCACTTTAAGACAATGCGGGTTACTTTTGAAAGATGCCAGAATTTACAGCCCCCCTACCCCCTAAAGAACAAATTGCCGATAAGTAGCACGATTAGCCCTGGCAGCTCACCACCCTTATGTCATTGAAGTCTGATCACAAAAATGGTCTGGATCTCCCACAGATGACACCAGGTGGGCCCAGCAAATGCAGAGAGCAGCTGAATGGGCCACCACTTATCTATTCTATGTAAGAAGTAAGATTTGGCCCTAACAATTACATAAAAAGGCTAACATTGTATGGCACCAGCGATTATATTTTTAGGTCTGTATTTTACGTCTGCATTTTAATTTGATTCAACTCATGATCAATTCATTGAGACGCCTAAAAATAAAAACAGAATTTTTGTCATCAATTATATATGCCTTTTGATGGATGACTGTCACATTGGATTTTTTAACCTATTTTATTGCTTTCCTTTAGTGTCTTGACCAATAGCTCACAAATTCATATCTTCTCATACAAAGGAATGATAATTTATTGATATTGAAGGAAAGATTAAGTTCTAATTCATTCTTCATAGAAAACTAATAATGGATAGTCCCTTCCGCAGAGCAACATAAAAGATTCCAATAATTGCAAGTCAAAATATTGGTGACTGCAGGAAAATGATGTGAAAGGCATCAAACATCTTGCCGTGAACAGGAAAGATAAAATGAAGTCTGTCTCTTATGCTACCTTCAAGGTGAAATTAATAATTAATCGGTAAAGCATGAACATGAAATGATTGCTATCAATATTTTAATACTTTTACTGTTAATTTCATTCAGCCCATCACGTTTTGTCTTGAGAAAGGCTGATGTAATTTACGCATTTAAAAGGGGTGACCCTCTATTCAGCATGATGTACAAGTCTTTCACTGTGTATAGAGCTCCATTATGACATTCAATAAAATATTTTTTAACATTGTCAAGATGATCGGCAATGGAAAATGTGGCAGGTATGTATTTGTTTACAGTTCTGAAGAGGCTTGGCAAATCTGGCTCGTTGTGCTATCAGGAATCATATTTATACCATCCATACTAACCTTAGGGGGGAAAACACAAAATAAATAAAAATAAAACAATATGTCAATATAAAATTATAAAAATAAAAACAATATTTAATGTCAAGTAATAGACAATATCATATGCCTGAATATTTCCCAAGTCTGTTAAAATTGACTGACAAAATGTTGTTGAATAATTGAATAATCTGATTTACAAAATTGTTTACTTTACGTACTCCTGGAAAACAAAACAAACCTACTTGTATTAATTTGCAACAATGTGGTAGAAATTCTTCCCTCGTCCTTAAGCCCCTGTCCATCTTTCACAACCTAATTCGCAACCTCTGCCGAGTTTGCCCTTGACTCATACTCGCAGCATGGTCGCCACGAGGTCGTAACACAAGGCAAGGCAACTTTATTTATATAGCACCATTCGTACAAGCTGCAATTCATAGTGCTTTACAAAAGAACCAAAAGAATAACATAGTTTAAAAACATTGCAGAACCACAATACAACACAGGACAACAAAATAGCCAATAATCAAAAATCACATAACAAGCAATAAGACAATTGCATGAATAGCAAAACAAAATCACTAAAACATTAAAACGATTTTAAAAGCACATAAAAGGGTTAAGATTAGAAGGTTAAGATTACCTGCATGTTGGGTTATGGAAAAGCTACAGTAAACAACAGTGTTTTCAGGCCTGATTTAAATGAGGTTACAGTCTGTGCAGACCTCAGGTGTTCAGGGAGCTTGTTCCACAGGTGTGGAGCATAAAAACTGAACGCTGCTTCAGCCCTTTTAGTTCTGACCCTGGAGGTCGTAGGAGGTCTTCCTCATGCTCGTGAGTGGTCTTCGCGAACTCGTGGCATCGGGCAGGTTGCGGCGTTTTTTTCTAGCCTGATAAAAAATGTCCATGAGTAAAAAAAAGGTTGGCATGGAAAAAATCGATTCTTTTTACTCGTAGGTAGGTCGTAGGTAGGTCATAGTAGGCCGTGATGCTAATTGTAGGTAGTCCTAGGTAGTCGTACGTGGTCGGAAGCAGTCAAACGTAATAGCTCCAGGATGAAAACAAGGTCAGTAGAAAAAAAGGTCATTTAAACAGCAGCATGTCACCTCTGTCACTCCACGCATGTTCATTCATAGCTGGAGAGTTTTTTGGAGAGGAGACTTGTGTTTTAGAGATGGCACCAAAAAGGTAGCAGCACAGGGGGAGGGCACAACCCTCAAATGAAAACGGCCATGCTGGTGTTGCCCACCCAGGAGGAGGAGTGGCAGGAGGTGATGCCACAGGAGGTGATAGTGCAGGAGGAGGTAGCCCTGCATGAGAGACCCCTGGAGGAGGAGACCAGGGTGGTAGTATATGTCCCCACCACAACCCCAACCTTCACTGCCTCATTTGAAGGCAGCAAAGCAGCCCTTTCTCCTGTGTCTGACACAGCATCAGAGGCAGATGCCCCATTGGTGGTAAGGGAGGGCTGGAGGAAGATTATGCCCTACACCTTCAGCAGGCAGCAGGAGGGGACCTTGAGGAATGGTTCCAGCAGAATGCCATCCTGTACGATAAGGAAAATGAGGGACAGGGACAAGAACGGCATGCTTGCCATCCACTGCCCCATAAGTGTGCTTAAAGTTCCATCTTTTGTCAAAGCCCAGCGCCACTCTCTTCCAGTCATCTGGTGTACTGGGACAGTCCATCACATCATCTCCATTCACAAATTGTGACCTCTTTTTGTGCTTCCTCTTCACCCTTGCTCTTCCCCTTCTGCCTTTCTTAAAAGGCTGCTGAAGCAAAAGGGCTACTGCAAACAGCAGTAAAACGTATATGGTTGAAGCCAGTCTTCAATATAGTCGAAGGAGGTCGAAGAAAGTCTTCTTCATAGTCGTGGGAGGTCTTCAACATAGTCGTAGGAGGTCGTACACATAATTGTGGAAGGTCGTAGGAGGTCGTAGGTTACCGCGACCTTGTTTGTTTTTTTTAGGTCATTTAAGGTCGTCAGAGGTCCTGAATTAGGTCGTGAAAGTGGGACAGGTGATTTACATTTCTTGCCTCTTTGGGATCTCGACATGTTATGATCTAACAAGGAGTAGATTCTGAATTTTAAGCATGAAGCTTACCATAGTTATCCACAGGCAAGCGAACCTGTACACTTGTGTACACACAAGTGAACAGTCCTATCGCATCTCTCTTCAAATTCCACAAAGCAAAGCTTTCAGAAGTTAGCTGCTGTACCATGCTTCCAACCACCCATTGGTTAGGCTGAAGTGTTGCTCCATCTTGAGGGCAACATATAGGCCCTGGCTTTATGGATAGCAAGATAAGAGGAAGAATCTCTGGGCTACCTTCTGTTTTCAGCCATGATAATATTATGTATTCTGCTCGTTATCAGAGGTCAGAATAAATTGGTCTGTGCGAAATCATTCTCAGGATGGGAGTGGATCCTGTATCTCTTGGACAGCTTATACGAAGAAGCTCTGCACATTCCCATAAAACTACACCCCCGTCCCCCCTCCCCACCCACCCCATTCCCCTGCACTCAACCCCAGATAGTATTAGAGAAATTTACAGTGGCCTTTAAGCCGATCAATGTGCACATTTCTGAGACATAGGAGGAAACAAGAACCCTTGGAGGCAACCCACACAGTCATAGGGATTACAAGCAAACTCCACAGAGAAACCATTGGTAGTAAGGATTGAACTTGCTTCACTGGTGCCATGATGTAGTAGTTCTAGTAACTGCAACGCAGTGTTGCCCTGATGAATCTGGATCAGTGGAACTAAGAACTGCAGCTCTTCCACTTCAGGCACTCTACCACTCTGATGTCTTTCAATCCTACTTGCATTCATCTTTGCAAAAGCCGAAGTGATTTTATTTAATATCTCCACCACCTATTAATTCATGATCATTGACTACTCGCTCCCTCTCAAGACATTACTTTTTATACATGCACTTTATAAAACCACTTAAGAGTCCTTATTATATTTCATATTATCTTGTTATATTATCTGTTAACCTTCTTTTCTATTCAGCCCTGCTATTTTTGTTCACCTTTCTGCTGCAATTTATCCTTCACATTATTTATTGCCTTATGTATCATTAGCACTAACTTTATCTTATGCCTCTCTTTCAGACTTGAGATTAGTTTTATTCCCTCATTCTCCATGGAACCCTATTCCTATCCACTGGCTTCTCCCCTGTGATTGGAGTGCAACACAATATTTTTTCCATCTAGAGAAATGTAGTTTTAAATGAATTATTATCAATGTCCTCAATGTGTACTCAAATACAAAATGGCTTCATACACAGAACTGCTGGATTGTAAGTACTATTTTGCTACATTTTAGATAAATTAAATGATACCATTATGTTAAGTTGTTACAACGATTTACGAAGAATAACCAAAGTGGTTTCAGGAATAAGTTTCCTTGCCTTTCCTGAGTCTTTGAGTTTACTTCTCTTAAATTGTCACAAGGTCATAAGTGATAGGAGTAGAATTAGGCCATTCGGCCCATCAAACCTACTCCACCATTCAATCATGGCTGAACTATCTCTCCCTCCTGACCCCATTCTCCTGCCTTCTCCCCATAATCCTTAACACTAATCAAGAATCTATCTATCTTTGACTTAAAAATATCCATTGACCTGGCCTCCGAAGCCTTCTTTGGCAAAGAATTCCACAGGTTCACCACTGTCTGATTAAATGAATTCCTCCACATCTCCTTCCGCAAGGAACGTCCTCGTGTCCTAGATTCCCCCACTAGTGGAAACATCCTCCAATTGTGGAACTGTGAAGTTTATTGAGAATAAGTTAAATGTCACTGTCTTATTCTTTTATGCTTGTATATATTGTGTTGTGAAATACTTTATAACAATTGGTACAAATGATCCGTGGGATTTACTCAGGGGGATAATGAATTCACGAAGTGAATAAATGGAAATAATGCAATAGTAACACTAGTCCTTCATCGCCACTGGATCTAAATCGTGGATCTCTCTCCACAGTTCTGTGGGAGTACCTTCACCAGAAATACACAGTGGTTCAAATCGGCAGCTCCAGAGATGCTGCTTGTCCCGCTGAGTTATTCCAGCATTTTGTGTCTATCTTCCCACAGATGCTGCCTGAACCAGTGAGCTTCTCCAGCATTGTGAGTTTATCTCAAGATTCCAGTAGTTCCTTGTGTCTCCATTCACAAGGTGCAATTTGGGATGGGCAAGAAATACAGGACTTGTCAGGAATGCTCACACAGCCCAAAAAGTGAATAAACAATAAAAAACTTCAAAATCTGCAACCTGCAGTCTACCTCACTTTGCCCAAGGGAGAAAAGGTTTATTTTGCTCTTAACATTGGTGTTAGAACATGAAAGTTGATTAAAGACTTTCATTCTCCACAGATGCTGCCTGACTTGCAGTATTTTCTGGTTTTCTCTCAGATTTATCACCATCTGCAGTATTTTATTACTTAAAAAATTAAAATCTCACTGGCTCCAGCCAAACCAGGAGGTGATGTGCTTGATTAGTTGGTTAAACAAGTATGAGTTCCATATTTTAATGATACAAATGTAATAGCCACAATAGACAATAGACAATAGGTGCAGGAGTAGGCCATTTGGCCCTTCGAGCCAGCACCGCCATTCAGTGTGATCATGGCTGATCATCCCCAATCAGTACCCCGTTCCTGCCTTCTCCCCATATCCTCTGACTCCGCTATCTTTAAGAGCCCTATCTAGCTCTCTCTTGAAAGTATCCAAAGAACCGGCCCCCACCACCCTCTGAGGCAGAGCATTCCACAGCCTCACAACTCTGTGTGAAAAACTGTTTCCTCATCTCCGTTCTAAATGGCTTACTACTTATTCTTAAACTGTGGCCTTCAGATTCTGGACTCCCACAACATCGGGAACATGTTTCCTGCCTCTAGCATGTCGAAACCCTTAATAATCATATATGTTTCAATAAGATCCCCTCTCATCATTCTGAACTCCAGAATATACAAGCCCAGCCGCTCCATTCTCTCAGCATACAACAGTCCCGCCATCCTGGGAATTAACCTTGTAAACCTATGCTGCACTTCCTCAGTGGAAAAAATAGCGAAGTCTGGTAAAGATTTGACGATTGCAGAATCATGTAGCTTGCAGAATGCAAATTGTCTGTTGTCAAAGTTACCTACACAGTGAGAAGACATTACATTCTAAGAATAGAGTCAGAAGTTAATCAAACCTAAGACTTAAAACTTGTGGGAAGGAACTGCAGATGCTGGTTTACACCGAAGATAGACACAAAATGCTGGAGTAACTCAACTCCTGAAATGTCACCCATTCCTTCTCTCTAGAGATGCTGCCTGTGCTACTCCAGTATTTTGTGCCTAACATCTATAAGACTTGAAATAACATCCAATGAAATCCCAGAATGTTAACATGAAAAGACCTAGCCTTTAGGCAATTTAGTGAAGAGATAACTACCTGCTAAAGATGTTGCCATTGCAATAGTGTGACAATGAGCTAATGATTGAAAGCTTGTTTGTCATAATTGCTGGAAGCAAAACCAGATCATGGCATAGTCAAGCAATCAAGCAGAGTTTGATTTCGCTATCAGATTTTTCATTTTGGAAAAAATGGTAATGGCCTTCCTGAACATGAACTAGGTGAAGCAGGCAGGGACCAAGATGAATCAACAGTGTAGGTTGTTTATGCCAATGATTGACAGGGGAAGCACTAGGGATTACATATTATTTCACTTCTATTTCTTATGTTCCTACACTCATCCTCCATGGAAACCCTGATCATCCACATGAGGCCAAGTTATTTCTTAATTGCTACAATATCATTGTATCAATACACCACATCACAACACATCGAAAATCCATTGCACTCTAATTGGCATTACCGTTGTATGGCCATGTGTGAGCTCATGCTCCACACAGAGAATTCTGATACAATTCACCAAAGGTTACATGCAGAAGGGCTTGTATAGAAATCGATCGCTTTCAGAAAACAATTTTCAGTTCCAAAGTTGTTGCCACTGGATAAAAACTTTGCTCTGCCTGGTAGGATTTGTAGCCCACCTTCTCTGTGGGGAAGTATTATATCTTCAATTTCTCAGTTAAATGGTGCAACAACATTTTGGCGAATTTGACAGAAAGAGTGCGTCTCTTGGACGATGCGAATGTCCACCATAGTCAAAGAGAATAATCTAACTTACATCCTAGGCAGGAGCAGACCGGCATTTTTACACAGGACATATAGCATCGAGATTCAGGCTGTGCAGCGCAACCTAGACTCTTCCCTACTTTTCATCATCTAAATCTATCTCTAACCAGCTGTTAAAATCGCTAACTAAACCAAATAATTGCACCAATGAGGAAATACATCCTGCATGCTGATGATTAAAGGTGTGACCACAAAAAACCAAAGGATGAGAAGACAACACTTGTGACCCACAGCAGCTCAGTACACATTAGAAAAAGATGCCTTTATTTCATGATCAATTTTACTAACTGTGGCTGACAAAAGTGAACATATAGCTCCTTAAATTAACAATCCAGAATAACTGATTGAAATTTTCAGCCTGGGATAAAGTTTCTGACTGTCCACCCTATCTATTCCTCTCATAATTTCTATCAGGTCTCCTGTCAATTTCCAAAGTTCCAGAGACAACAGTCCACATTTGTCAAATCTCTCCTTATAGCCAATACCCACTAATCCAGGCAGCATACTGGAAGTTTAGAACAAATATTCCCTTGGTAAATACGCGTAAATAGAAAAGTAATATTATTCACTATTTATAGAGGACATTTAAATTAATGTAATTATACCAATATAAATGTCAGAAAATAACTAGCATATTTAAAGGACCAAAATAAACTGTATGTGACGTGGAGTGTTCACGCCATTATAAACTTCAACTGGAAAACTTAGAGACCACAACAAATCAGGTCTGAAGAAGGGTCTCGACCCGAAACGTCGCCTATCTCCTTCGCTCCTTAGATGCTGCTGCACCCGCTGAGTTTCTCCAGCTTTTTGTGTAACCCCAGGTAGAATAGATCTCTGTCCATTTATATAACTAGTTATATAATTATATTACACCCATTAATATATCAGAAAATCTGATCATATGTGAGTGTCTATATGATCATGAGGTCAAACAATGATCTTGAACAATGAACACACTGGTCAGCCCTTCCCCTTCTGTCATGGGGTAGACTGAGACTGACGCCCCTCTCCCCCTGTTGGCAGATCAATTTCCCTCCTGGGATAAACAAAGTTCTATTGTTTCGTATCGTATCTTATTATATCGTGTCTCTCAATAAATAGAGCAGACATTGACAATTTGCAACTCAGATAACCATGCAGGTCATAGATTAGAAGTTCTAAAGTCATTCAGTGCCTGCCAAAGCCTACACTGCTTGTTCCAGCATGTGGCTTGACATGTTCTTCTGCTAGGAGACTGGGAGATGACAAAGGGCAGAAAGGCTGCATTCACAGGATGATTTTGACAACCAGGCAGAGTTCTCCTTTCCTCCAAACCATCACTATACAAGGTCCATATGTCTGACATATTGCTTTTAAAAAATGTTGACTTTCAACTTACAATTCAAAAACCAAAAGGTGACAACAATTAATAATTTTCATCTTCCCTGTGGAAGCCATTGTCTTTATTTTTAAATGCAGACAATGGCTTCCACGGGGAAGATGAAATTTATTTGTTGTTGTCAACTTATGGTTATTTTTGGTTTTTTGAAATGGAGAGGGTTATGTTTAATGCAAGTGGACCCAGTGTGGACTGGGTGAGCAGCTACACTAGAGACAGAGCTGCACTGTTTCATTCCAGGGGAAATCCAGTCAACAGCAGGAGAGCGAAATATATTGCTGGTGACAAACTAGGGCTTGTGTGAGAATGTGTAGGAAGGAACTGCAGATGCTGGTTTAAATCGAAGATAGCCACAAAAAGCTGGAGTAACTCAGCGGGACAGGCAGCATCTCTAAATCCGAAGAAGGGTCCCCTGGAATAAATGGGAGGCCATTTAAGACTGAGGTGAGAAAAAAATATTTTCACGCAGAGAGTTGTGAATTTGTGGAAGCCAAATCACTGGAATGATTTAAGAGAGAGTTAGATAGAGCTCTAGGGGCTAGTGGAATCAAGGGATATGGGGAGAAGGCTGGCACAGGTTATTGATTGGGGGAAGATCAGCCATGATGGTAATGAATGGCGGTGCTGGCTCGAAGGGCCAAATGGCCTCCTCCTGCACCTATGTTTTTATGTTTCTATCACCCATTCCTTCTCTCCAGAGATGCTGCTTGTCCCACGGAGTTACTCCAGCATTTTGTTTCTAGCTTGTGTGGGAATGCCTGATGAATCTCAGGGATGGTACTGCGGCTAATATCAGGACAAAGTTAATATTAGGATTATAGTCCCCCCCCCCCCCCCCCCCCCCAAATAAATTAATAGAGTATCTCAACGCGTTAACTGCTTTTTTTGTTTCATTTAGTTCGCTGGAAACAAAACCTAATGTAATAAATGCTAACTCAATCTCTATGCTCCACCAATAAGATACCTAAATCCTTCTTCCATGCACAGTGTTAGATTTCTATTTGCAGTACACCGGTGTTTTTTTTCCTCCCAGTAGATTATTTCATTTTGAAAATGTAAAAGGGTGTGCAGTTTCCATTTTAAATGCCTATTTATAATTTGCCAGACTTAACAGTTTTAAAGCAATTTTAAGCACTGTACAAATTGCTCAGCGATACATTTAAAACAGATCAGAATTTTCCCTTATTTTGAAAATGCTTGAGATTGTGGCCGATTTCCAATGATGTTTTCTATTCTTTCAATTATATGCAAGCAGCAGGGGGCAATCTAAGTTAGAAAACATGCTGTGAGAATGTTCCAGTTTGCCAGTAACAATAACAGCCTGAACTCTATTATAACATGCTTTCAGGCACCCTGCAACAGAGACCATATTTCAAGGCAGTTTGCATAGTATGCTGCCTTGAAATGTGTGCCTAATTCAATGTTCTGTGTGTAAATTCTATGTTCATGTAGATTAGTTATTTGCAGTGAATTTATATTCTGCCCACACAGAGAAGTGTTGTTAACGTCTTGGCATGCCTTCCCTTTTAAAAATAAAATTAGGAGCTACAACGTAAAATGGAGGCAATTTTCATTGATGACTTCCAAATGAAATGGTAATTAATAGTGGACTCTGAGGCCAAATGGCTTCTCAGAACAGAGTTCAGAATAATGGGATGGTTGGCCGCGCTGACTGAAGACTCGGGCGAGTTCCAAACTAGCCTGGCCAGACAGTCAGTCTGAGCTCACATGTTACTTGTACCGTTGTAAGACTAGGTGCTAATAACCACATACAGGTAGCTCTGTTGATTGGTGATTCAATATTTAACTTAAGTGTGGGTCGAGGGGAAAAAACTAGATAGAAGTGAACACAATGGAGCCTAGTATCATATAGAACCCTGTACCAACCATGTTTGCAGAGCTGCATTCAACAGTTTCTTTCAAACTAGCAAAAGGCCCTCCCATCTGGTCCAGTCGGCCAGGCTGAGAGATGTTTCTGAAAAGTCACAGCAGGGATACACTAATCAGCAAAGCAGAGCAGAGATAACTAACTGTGGGGATCAATAGTGAAGAACCCCAACAGCTACCAGTGATGCCAACTAGGGCCATGGCCAGCAGGGGTTGGCTGAAGAAGATAATGGAATCTGCAAACTGTAACGTCCAGGTTCACGAACAGCTTCTTCACTACAACCATCGGGCTATTAAACACGAAAACCTCCAAATAAGCTCTGAACTACACTGGCTTTTGCACTATTATTATTTGTTTGGCTCTGCATGTATGTATGTACATGTACTAAAGATGAGACCTACAGGAGCGGGGATGCAGACCTCGACAGGCAGGCCAAGTACAAGCTGAGAAGAGGAATAGGAGCTGCCAAGGAAAGGTACTCTGAGAAGTTGAGGAGCAAGTTCTCAGCTTATGACTCATCTTCAGTGTGGAAGGGCTTGCAAGAAATCACCAGCTACTAGAGGACAACCCTCCCCCACAACCCTCCAAACGCCCCCCCCCCCCCCCAACCCACACCCCCCCCCCCCCCCCCCCCACCTCCTTCGACAATCGTCAGCTGAACAACAACCTGAACACGTTCTACTGCAGGTTTGATAGACAGAAACATAACCCCGGTAGCCCCCCCCCTCCTCCCCCTCTGTAAAGACTGGACCCTTCCCCACCCACACCTCCCCAATCACCACTTTATACCTGCTTACATTCCGGCAACACCTGGCTGGGCTCCGCGACAAGGTCATGGCACGTAGCGGCCTCATCCGATGCCTGGCAGGAAGAAGTTGGGGAGCCAGTCCATCAACTCTTCGCACCTCTGCCTTAGCTCTTGTGTAAGCTCCAGCTGAGTACTGCGCACCCGTATGGAGTAGAAGTAGACATACTAGCCTGGTAGACACGAGTTTGAACAGCACCTTGCGAACCATCACTGGGTGCCTTCAACCTACTCCAGTCGAGCAGCTCCCTATACTTGCAGGCATTCCCCCTGCAGGGATCCGAAGGCAAGCAGCATGGCACTATCTCATTGTGCCATTGTGCAAGATCACCTCCTCCATCAGGCTATCAGCAGAGAGCAGAGGCCACCCCGACTGGAGTCCAGTCACCCCTTTGCTCCACATGGAAAACTACTCCTGGCATCCATCCAGCCAACTGAGGCAAAAGCACACTGGATAGCCACCAGGAGTGGAAGGCAGCCTCATCTCCATTACACAGCTACATCTCTTCACCATATAAAAGCTGTCCAGGGTCTGACCTCCCCAGAGGAGCATGGGTGAAGCTCAACAGACTTGGTACTGGAGTTGGGCAATGCCAGCATGTGGAGATGGGGGCTCCGACAGAGCCCAGCCTGTGAATGCGGAGCAGAACAACAGACAGCCAACCATGTCATCTCTGGGTGCCCGCTCTACCACCCACCAAAAGGAGGAGGAGGGAGAGGGGGAGGGGAAGGAGGAGGGGGGGGAGGAGGGGGGGGGGAGGGGGGGGAGGGAGGGGGGGGGGAGGAGGGGGGGGGAGGGGGGGGGAGGGGGGGAGGGGGGGGGGGAGGGGGGGAGGGGGAGGGGAGGGGGGGGGAGGGGGGGGAGGGGGAGGAGGGGAGGAGGAGGAGGAGGAGGAGAGGAGGAGGAGGAGGAGGAGGAGGAGGAGGAGGAGGATGGAGGGAGGAGGAGGAGGAAGGAGAAGAAGAAGGAGAAGAAGAAGAAGAAGAGTTACAGCCTGACTCCATTCTGCAAAGACTGGGCCCTCGTTCACTTACCCACCCCCTCCCTCCTTGCTGCCCAACATCAGTCTGGCCACTTCTCCATCACTAACAATAGAAATTGAGGAGGTGGAGAAGCTATTAAGGAGAGAGAAAAGCCGAAAATCTCCAGCACCGGACAATGTTACCCTCAAGCTCTTTGCCGAACAACTGGCACCAGTCTACACAGCCATTTTCAACCAGTCCCTGCAAACCTGCATTGTCCCTACTTGCTTCAAAGTTTCCACCATTGCTCCTGGAACCAAAAAGCCAAGGATTACTGGTCTTAATGACTACAGGCCTGTTGCACTGACCTCTGTAGTCATGTAGACCCTTGAAAGGCTTGTGCTGGCCCACTTGAAAAATATGACAAACCCCCTGCTGGACCCCCTGCAGTTTGCTACCGGGCAAATAGATCAGTGGATGACACAGTCAACCTAGGCCTGTACTTTATCCTCCAGCACCAAGAATGCAAGGATTTTGTTTGTGGATTTTAGCTCTGCATTCAACACCATTGCGCCAGAGCTACTCCACTCCAAAATCTCCCAGTTGTCTGTGCTTGAACCCCTCTGTCAGTGGATCACCAACTTCCTAACAGTCAGGAAGCAGCACATGAGGCTGGGAAAGCACATCTCGGACCCGCAGACCCTCAGCATAGTACTCTCCCCTCTCCTTTACTCTCTCTACACCAACGACTGCACCTCCACAGACTCCTCTGTCAAGCTTCTCAAGTTTGCAGACTACACAACAGTGATTGTTCTGATCCAGGAAGGGGAGGAATCTACCAACAGACAGGAAATGACACGGCTGGCGTCTTGTTCTCATCACCAGCTGTGTCACTTATGAGCTCAATGCTCTTAAGACGGTGGAATAGATTGTAGACTTTAGGAGAGCTCCCCCTTTACCCCCCAACCCCCCCTTCCCCAAAACTCACCATCAACAACACCATCAAGTCATATTTGTGGAGTAATTTAAGAGGATGTACTGCCTGCGGCAGCTGAGAAAACACAATCTGCCGCAGGCAATGATGGTCCAGTTTTATTCTGCCATCATAGAGTCTGTCCTCACCTTCTCCATCATGGTCTGGTTTGGCTCAGCCACAAGTATGACATCTGGAGGCAGCAGCACATCGTTCAATCAGCCGAGAAGGTGTTGGCTGCAACCTTCCCCCCATCGGTGAACTGAACACTGCAAGGGCCAGGAAGAGAGCAGGTAAGATCATCTCTGACCCCTCTCACCCTGGCCACAAAGTCTTTGAATCACTTCCCTCTGGAAGGCGACTCCGGACTGTCAAAGCCGCCACAGCCAGACATAAAAACAGCTTTTTTCCACGAGTAGTAGCTCTACTCAACAGCCAAAAGTCTGTAGCCTCCTTTTGCTCTGGTATTTTATTTCATTCTTCGCATGTTCAAATTACGATGTTTCGTTCTTAATTGTTTACTGTATATCGTGCTGTTACTTGCGAGCAAAGCACCGAGGCTAATTCCTTGTATGTGTACATACTTGGCTAATAAAAATTGATTCAATTCAAATTATTACACATACATACATTAAAAAGTTCAAAAAATACACATATATCTTTTACAGTATATATATATATTCAAGGGAGCAAATATCAAGGGAGCAAATCTACCACTCAAGGCAGGAGATCAACCTTCACAGAGGATCAGCTTTAGATACATAATGTTTTACAACAAAAGCCATTCACATTTTCACAGCTGCTTTACTTACTGTGCAAAATTGGTTACCATATTTCTTTTTCATCAGCACACCACCAGATTTTGCCCATTGGGCAGACACATTTCTGGACTTTGTCCTTCTTGTCTTTAGTTTTGTTTTTTAGTTTAGAGATACAGCACGGAAATAGGACCCTCGGCCCATCGAGTCTACACAGACCAGTGGTCCCCGCACACAAACACAATCCTACACACACTAGGGATAATTGACACTTATACCAAGCCAATGAACCTACAAACCTGCACGTCTCTATGGAGTTTTGGAGGAAATCGACGATGTCGAAGAAAACCCACACAGGTCACGGGGAGAACGTACAAACTCCGTTCAGACAGCCTCCGTAGTCGGGATTGAACCTGGGTCTCCGGCGCTGCAAGCGCTGTAAAGCAGGAACTCTACCGCTGCGCCACCATTGACAGTCTTGGTACGGGTATACAGACTACAATATGTTTTCACTATGTGAATTGCTTATAATGCAGTTGATAGATTAAGGAATGTTATTTGCACCATATGGGCCAATTTGATTATAGCATAATTGCGATCAGGAAAACAAATCAATGCTTTCAAGGCATCCAGAGCCCCTTCTGTCATAACGCAACTTTCTATCCGATGATGATTCTTAGGAACCTAATCACCACAATCCAGCCAAACTACCTGTATACTATAAATGGTGGCACAAGGAAATGTTGGTTTCTGAAAAAAGACATGAGGTTCTGGAGTAATTCAGTGCGTCGTGATGAGTGCAGAATCGTTGGAGAACATGGATAGGTGATGTTTTGGGTCGGGACTTCTTCAGAGTGATTGTGGCAGGGGGTAGAAAACTGGAAGAGAGGTGGAAGCAGGGCCAAGCCCGGCAAGTAATAGAAACAAGGTACTGCAGGTTGGTTTACAAAAAAAATGACATAAAGTGCTGGAACACCTCAACGGGTCAAGCCGCATCCCTGGAGATACAGATAAGTGGCATTTCAAGCCAGGACCTTTCTTCAGTCTGATTGTGTGTGGAGGGGGGAGGGGGGGGGAGTTGCGAGAGTGGAGGGGCAGGACAAAGTGGAGCCGGGGGAAGGGGGGAAGGGGGGAAGGGGGGAAGGGGGGGGAAGGGGGGAAGGGAGGAGGCTATGGGGGAGAAAGGGTAGGGTGGGGGGGGGCAGTGGAGCTGTTCGAGGTTACTAAAAATTGGAGAATTCAAGGATCAGACCATTGGGTTGTAAACTACCCAAGCAGTATATGAGGTGCTGTTCCTCCAGTCCGCATGTGGGCTCACTCTGGCAATGGAGAATACCCAATTCCCCCACAATCCCCCCCCTCCCCACCTCTCCCCTTACCCTTCAACATATATCCTTTGCTCCAACTTCACATTTCAAATCATTCCCCTCCTTATGCCGCAGCCATAGTTCCATAGAGTCATATAGCATGGAAACTGGCCCTTCAGCCAAACTCCCCCAAGATGCCCCATCTACACTAGTCACACCTGTCCCCATTTGGCTCACATTCCATAAAACTTTCCAATTCATGAAATTGTCCAAATGACTTTTAAATGTCGTTATTGTAACTGCCTCAACTACCTCCTCTGGTAGCTCATTCCATATATTGCCCCCAGGTTCCAATTTAATCTTTCCCTTCTCACCTTAAACCTCTGTCCCTTGCTTCTTGATTCCCCTACTCTGGGGAAAAGACACTGGTGCATTTATCCTGTCTATTCCCCTTCCGATCATGTATACCTCTCAAAGATCACTCCTCAGCCTCCTGCACTCCAAGGAATATAGTCCTACCTAGCCTGCCCAACCTCATTGCTCAGGCTCTCAAGTCTTGGCAACATCCTCGTAAATCTTCCCTGCACCCTTTCCAGCTGAACAACATCCTTTGTATATCAGCATGACCAGCAAAGTGCAGCAAAACTGAACACTGTACTCCAAATGCGGCCTCACCAACGTATGGTACAACTGTAACATAACACTTCAGTCTGAAGAAGGGTCTCAACACAAAATGTCACCCATTCCTTCTCTCCAGAGGTGTTGCCTGTCCCGCTGAGTTACTCCAACCTTCTGTGTCTAACTCCAATATCTATACTCAGTACCCTGACTGATGAAGCTCAGAGTGGCCAAAGCTTTCTTGACCACCCTATACACCGTGACACCACTTCCATGGAGCTATGTACCTGCACTTCTAGATCCCTCTACTCCACAACACTCACCAGACCCCTGCCATTCACTGTGATGGTCCTGCAACACCTTTGCACTTATCTGCATTAAACTCCATTCACCACTCCTCAGACCACTTCAACTGATCAAGATCCTGCTGTATTTTTTTAATAGCCATCTTTGCTATATACGATATTACCCACTTTAGTGTCATCCCCAAACTTACTAATCATGCATTGTACATTCTCACCCACATCATTGATATAAATCACCAACGGCAATGGGTCCAGGACACCACTAGACACTAGCCTCCAGTCCAAAAAGCAACCTTCCATACCACCATCTGCTTCCTTCCATGAAGCCAATTCTCTAAGCAGTCGGCTAGCTTTTTCTGCATCACAGACTTTTGTCATTTCATTTCCGACCTTTGTGCAACCATCTGCCTATCCAACCCCTCACCCATATCCACCTATCACTTGCTAGGCTTTATCATTTTGTCCCACCCCCACCTCTCTTCTAAAAATGATGGATGGATCAAAAACTGCCCCCACTAGATTGCATTTAAAGACCCTAATGGAGATGTAGAATCATTTCCTATCTACAGAGCTCTTAAACACAAGATAGATTTTGAAACAATCAAAATTGTTTATTTTTGTTGAGTTTATTGCCACGTGTATCGAGGTACAGTGAAAAGCTTTTGTTGCTTGCTAACCAGTCAGCAGAAAGACAGTACAATCGAGCAATCTACAGTGTACAGATACATGATAAAGCGGAAGTAATGTGAATAGTGTTTAGTGCAAGATAAAGCCAGTAAAGGCCGGTCAAAGATGGTCTGGAATATACTGGCTTTATCTTGCACTATTTTCAGTTATGTGTTCTAAAAAACAAGAATAAATGTGATTTAGCACATAAATTAACTTAAAAATTAAAAAAACATTTAGAAATATGGCAGAGGTTGATGAAATAAAAGTTTTCGGAATTTAAAATATTGGATGACATTGTATGAATATGAGGTCCCATGACAGCGATTTGATTTTGGAGTTTTAGAAATGTCATTTCCTCCCTATACTCCGTTCCAAGCACCCGTTCTCTTAATTACCAATCTTCCCAATAATCGCTTCGGTTATTCCCCATCTTTTCAATTTTTTTTATTAACATAGTTATTAGCTATTAACGTATTCATTTAAAAATATCCCTATATTTATTTTTTCCTCCCAGATTCAGCAATGCTCATTCAATATTCAACTGGAAATCCTCATTACTGTTTCAGCAGCGGAGAGGAAAGACATAAGCAATGGGTACTAAGCGTGGATGTGTAGTATTAACAGTGTGTGTGTGTGTGTGTGTGTGTGTGTGTGTGTGTGTGTGTGTGTGTGTGTGTGTGTGTGTATGTGTGTGTGCATTGCTACATGTTCAAGGATGGCTGTTACTTTGATGAATATTCTGAGAGACCCATGGAAGGTGCATTAAAATAATTTTCTGCTAAATTTAATTTAACAAATATTACAGAATTTCCACAAATTGCTACCATTCATAACATTAAAAATGAAGTGTTATTGTCCCAGCTGTTTACTCATTCACAAGGTACAGCTGCTGTACAGCTGACTAGTTTGGTCCGCCAGAGGTAAGCATTCAACTCCTTGGCGGTAAGCCATTTGGCCCACCGAGTCTACGATGTCATTCAGTCATAGCTGAATCTATCTTTCCCTTTCAACCCTATTCTCCTGCCTTCTCCCCATAACATTGGACACCCTAACTAACCAAATACCTGTTGATTGTCAATTTTAACATACACAAAGGCTTGGCCTCCACAGCCATCCGTGGCACTCAAATCCACAGATTCACCATGGTGTGGACGAGAGCCAAGCAGGCGTTGGCCTGCTTCTTCATGGCAGGAGGGCTATCACTGTAGCTTAGGTGAGTCACTGCAGTCCGTGTTGTAGATGGTGCACAGTGCAGCTGAGTTGCAGTGTTGGGAGAGGGAATGAATGTCTATGATTTGTCCCAAATGGTTCCATTCATTCCAGTGGTTTAGAAAATAAACTAGCAAGAATATTCCCGTTGAATCCGAGGGCAATTCCAGATCATCCCAAGATAAGAAACCAGAAAGTCTTCATATCTGGCTCTCAGGTGCTGGAGTGTCAGGTAGCATCAGTCTGAAGAAAGGTCCCAACCGAAACATCACCTAATCGTGCTCTCCAGAGATGGCTACCTGACCCACTGAGTTATTTCAGCATTTTTTGTCTTTTCTCCCAGAATGTACTGCACAGTCTTGTGCTCTTGAAAGAATCACTAAACTTGGTGGAAAAGTTAAGTGGCTTGGTTTTCTCTTTATCTATATTACTAAAAGTCTGATCTTGACTGCTTTTGGCTCGCTGTGCTGTGATTTCCGAGAGAACGCCGCCACCGACGGCCGTCATTTTTGGCCACCTTGCTCAGAGCCCCCCTCCGCCTTCCTGGACTGGAGGATTTTCCCCATTGATGAAAAATCAGAGATATATTAATGTTTTTTTTAAATTTGCCATTCTCTCTGCTGCCCCTGCTGGTGGGAGGGGGGAGGGACTGTAAAACCCGGAAGTGGTGTGCCTCACTGAGTCTCTGCAAGATGGAGGAAGCCAGAGGGTCATGTCTCTCTGAGCTCTGAATAACACTGAACACATGTCTACTCAAATGTGTTCGCCCTTAATGTGGTTTGAAAATGAAAATATGGTTGGTTTGAAGTAAAAAGGCACTGCCTGCAAATGGTTGTTTGGGGGTTTGGGTTGAAGTAAAAAGGCAATACTGCAAATGGTGGTTTGGGTGCTTTGGGTTGAAGTTAAAAGGCACTACTGCAAATGGTGATTTGGGTGCTTTGGGTTGAAGTAAAAAGGCACTACTGCAAATGGAGGTTTGGGTGCTTTGGGTTGAAGTTAAAAGGCACTACTGCAAATGGTGGTTTGGGTGCTTTGGGTTGAAGTTAAAAGGCACTACTGCAAATGGTGGTTTGGGTGCTTTGGGTTGAAGTTAAAAGGCACTACTGCAAATGGTGGTTTGGGTGCTTTGGGTTGAAGTTAAAAGGCACTACTGCAAATGGTGGCTTGGGTGCTTTGGGTAACTTCCTGTTTGCACTGTATATTGATTTTAGATAAAACGCTACCACTTACGGCTGTGAGTTTTGGCCATATTATTCAGTCCCCCTCCACTCAGCAGGTGCAGAGGATTCTTCCCATCAATTAAAAATAAAAGTGTTATTAGTGTTTAAAAAATGTTGAGCATCTCTCTCCTGTCAATCACGCCATGAGGGCCACACCTTTTCTGTTGTGAGGGGTTATAAAACCCAGAAGTGTGGGTGTGGCTCAGTCTCTGCATGATGGGGGAGGGAGAGGTCATGACTCTGTCTGAGCTGTGAATCAACTGAACACACTGAATGTCTACTGAACTGTGAGTATGGTGTTTTGTGCAGTTTTATGGTGGTTTCACCCTGCTTGAAATGGTATGAAATTGCATTTGAATGTGGTGGCCTTGCACCCTGCATGAAATTTTATGAAACTGCATTTGAATGTGGTGGCCTTGCACCCTGCATGAAATGGTATGGAGCTGCATTTGAATTTTGTGGCCTTGCACCCTACCTGAAGTGGAATGAAACTGCACTCGAATTTGGCGGCCTTGCACCCTGCTTGAAGTGGTATGAAACTGCACTGAATTTGGTGGCCTTGGATCCAGCTTGAAGTGGTAGAAAACTGCACTTGAATTCGGTGGCCTTGCACCCTGCTTGAAGTGGTAGGAAACTGAACTTGAATTTGGTGGCCTTGCACCCTGCTCAAAGTGGTAAGAAACTTCACTTGAATTTGGTGGCCTTGCACCCTGTTTGAAATGGTAAGAAAATGGATTTGAATTTAGTGGCCTTGCACCCTACTTGAAATGGAATTTCAAGGAATAGCCATGAGTCAACTGCCTGCCCACCAGCCGTGAGTGAGCTGCCAGCACATCAGGCTTGAGGGACTGAGCTGCCACCCCAAGAACCCATACCAGTGCTCCAGAAAGCCCCCCACTGGCCACCAATATTGGAATTGGTGGAGAGGTGGAATATTGCGTCGGGGGACCAGCCCTCCCTTGTGAACATGGGACCCAACGGGTCCCACTTAGTCTAGTTTTAACTAAAACTTTAGGGCGGCACAGTGGCACAGCGGTAGAGTTGCTGTCTTACAGCGCTAGAGACCCAGGTTCAATACTGACCACAGGTGCTGTATGTACGGAGTTTGTACGTTCTCCCTGTGCCTTGTGGGTTTTCTCCGGTTGCTACAGTTTCCCCCACACTTTGTAGCTTTTGTAAACTGCAAATTGTCTCTAGTGTGTAGAATAATGCTAATGTACAGGGTGATAGCTGGTCAGAGTGGACTCGGTGAGCTTAAGGGCCTGTTTCCGTGTTGTATCCCTGAAGTCTGAAGTCTAAAAGACTAAAGTATAATCATTGCTATTAATTAAATCATGTCATATAAATGTGGGGTTTTTTTTCATGTTATTCAAATTGTTTTAAATTATTTTAAAACACCCATAGAACCATATTGTCATGCAGCAGGGATACAGGCCCTTCTGCCCAATTTGCCCACACCAACTTGCTCCATTAACACCAATCCCTTCTGCTTGTCTTTGGCTCATAGTCCTCCAAAGTTTTCTATCCATGTACTTGTCCAAATGTTTCTTAAACATTGTGATTCCAATATTGTTAAATATTTTGATTGTCTGGTGACAGTTAGAAACCGCTGCAAATACAAGACAATGAATAGTCACATGAGAATTGGGCTTAGGATATGTTTAAGAAAGAACTGCAGATGCTGGAAAAATCGAAGGTTGACAAAAAGTGCTGGAGATACTCAGCGGGTGAGGCAGCCACTATGGAGAAAAGGAAATGGCGACGTTTTAGGTCGAGACCCTTCTTCAGACTGATGTCGGGAGGGGGGGAGGCGGGAAAAAGAAAAGAAGTAGGCAGAGACAGTAGGACTTGTGGGAAAACTGGGAATGGAGAGGGGAAGGAGGGAGAAAGCAAGGGCTATTAAAATTAGTGAAGTCAATGTTCATACTGCTGGGGTGTAAACTACCCAAGCGAAATATGAGATGTTGTTCCTCCAATTTGCATTGGGCCTCACTCTGGCAATGGAGGAGGCCCAGGACAGAAAAGTCAGATTGGGAATGGGAGAGGGAGTTGAAGTGCTGAGCAACCGGGCGATCAGGTTGGTTAAGACGGACTGAGCGGAGGTGTTCAGTGAACGATCGCCGAGCCTGCACTTGGTCTCGCCGATGTAGAAAAGTTGATACCTGGAACAGTGGATGCAGTAGATGAGGTTGGAGGAGGTGCAGATGAACCTCTGCCTCACCTGGAAAGACTGATTGGGTCTTTGGATGCAGTCGAGGGGGGAGGTAAAGGGACAAGCGTTGCATTTCCTGCAGTTGCAGGGGAAAGTACCCAGGGAGGGGATGGTTTAGGTGGGAAGGGACGAATTGACCAGGGAGTTACGGAGGGAACGATCTCTGCAGAAAGCAGAAAGGGGAGGAGATGTGGCCAATAGCCCAATGTGGCTAGTAGCTGGAGGTGGTGAAAATGTTGGAGGATTATATGTTGTTTGCAACAGCTGATGGGGTGGAAGGTGAGGACAAAGGGGGACTCTGTCCTTGTTACGAACGGGGGACGGGGAGTGAGCGGAGCTGCGGGATGTAGAGGAGAGCCTCATATATAATGGAAGAGGGGAATGAAGACATAAAGAATGAGGACAGCTCCTAGTATGTAACACCTGATCCTGGGCGCAGATGCGGCGTAGAGGGCGGCATTGGCAGTAGGGAATAGAGTCTTCACAGGAAACAGGGTGGAAAGAAGTGTAGCCAAAATAGTTAAGCGAATCAGTGGGTTTGTAGTAGATGTGTTAAAGAAGGAACTGCAGATGCTGGAGAATCGAGGGTTACACAAAAAGCTGGAGAAACTCAGCAGGTGCAGCAGCATCTAAGGAGCGTAGGAGATAGGCGACGCTTCGGGTCGAGACCCTTCTTCAGACAGTTTGTAGTAGATGTCGGTCAGTAGTCTGGTGCCTGAGATAGAGATGGTGAGATCTAGAAACGGTAGGGAGATGTTGGAAATGGTCCAGGTGAATTTGAGTGCCAGATGGAAATTAGTAATGAAATGGATGAGGAGTGAATTCTGCTTGGGCTTAGGATATGTTCTCTATGGTCAAATAACGAGAACTATGACATTTTGCAGGATAGCTTAATAGCAAGGCCTCAAGGCAACTGCTAATGAAGCTACAGGGATTCATCAGTATATCCAGATGACAGGCATTTAATTTTAAAATTTAAAATCAAACGGAGACTAATACCATCAGTCTTCAAGGGTGTTAATGAAAACTGAATAAATATATTATGTTGTAGTTTAAAGATGGATTTGTATTATCGAATGCAACTGAAGTGAACAAATGAATCATAGCATAACAATGTTTAATTGTCAGGTTTTCTATATATAAACTGTTATTACAAGTAAATTAATTGAAATTATTTTATTAGTAATCATTTATAATCTTCACAATCCATGTGAGGGTGGAATTCCAGATTAAGGATTGTGGCCACATTATGTGTGTCACTTCCAAAATTAAATTTCAACTAAACACCAAAGCTAACACAGTAATAATTCGATTCCAGTCGTTATCATCTTCAGAGAAGACTAATTTGGAAATAGCACCAAGAACACACCAAATTTGCTCAGGGTTTGGCTAACAACGGACGTTTTAAAGAGCAACCCCAAAGGACTTAGGTGGCACCCAGAAGTGTACACTAAAGGTTTGAATAAAGTTGGACTGCGCCAACTGAAATTCACATCAACTAAAGTATGTTGAGAAAAAATTACATTTTAAGATCAAGTTTAAAGTTAAATTTGCTGTAAAATACCACCTCTGTTTTACATAACATGAATAAAACAAGTCAAGTCCCCTGTCAAAGATGTCAGCATTCAATGCAATTATGTGTCAGCATTGCATTTTGCATTCTGTAAAATTACACCTTATTCTACTAATAGCAAATCATGTGTAGAAAAGTGACAAAGTTACTTTAACTGAGTGAATCACTGATAT
This sequence comes from Raja brachyura, assembly GCA_963514005.1. The sequence goes on along the minus strand of OY740797.1, from coordinate 42,410,461 downwards.
GAGCTTCAGAAGAATTTGTTGTTTTCAACTATTTCAATAATAAGACCTTTCTATGAGACTATTTTATAATCTTGATTAACAGTAAAATGAAAACCTCACAAATCCAATTTTGATTTTAAAATTACTTTCTCTCAAAATGCAACTCTTTTGAAAAGTGACAATTATTGTCTGCTATTTTTGTACACTAAAATGGTAAGATTAAACGAAAACTTACCTGTTTGAGGTTTGATCTTTATTTTATAGGGAGTTGCGATGAGGGATTTCGTGAAGACCCCGCCAGCAAGTATGCGCGACATTCTTCAAAGCAGCGGTGTGGAATCACAGATTAAACAACAATGACTAAATATAGTAAGATTGAAGAGACTCTATTTACCAGTTGACCTTATAGTAGAGGGTTGGGAGCGGAAGACACGAAATCCCTCATCACAACTCCCCATAAAATAAAGATCAAACCTCAAACTGGTAAGTTCTCGTTTAATCTTACTATTTCATTTCGGAGTCACGTGAGTGACTTTGTGAAGATTTCAAAGCTCTGTGATTTCATGCCCTGGATCACGTCCATGCTCACACACTGCCGCAATTCTGATGGAAGGAGTATGTTAACGTATTTCAGACTTGAACAAGCTGAAAAATAATATAGTATTTATTAATACAAATCAAAAAACCCTCACTCGGGGATAAACGTTTCTTGGGGACCAGTACTTAAAACTGTCTCCGCAAACGTTGCGGGAGCGGCCACAGGTTTATTATAAAACCGCTGGAATGTTGCTTCACTGGCCCAGCCCGCTGTTGCGAGGATATGGTCCATGGGAACCTCCATGGTCCTCGCCGCTGATGTGGATGCAGCCCTGGTAGAATGAGATTTAAAGATATTAGTATTAATACCTGCTGCATCCAGTACTACCCTGAGCCACCTGGAGATAGTCTGCACCATCACTCTGTGATGAGGTTTCTTAGAAACATATAAAATAGGTGCAGGAGTAGGCCATTCGGCCCTTCGAGCCTGCACCGCCATTCAATATGATCATGGCTGATCATCCAACTCAGTATCCTGTACCTGCCTTCTCCCCATACCCCCTGATCCCATTAGCCACAAGGGCCACATCTAACTCCCTCTTAAATATAGCCAACGAACTGGCCTCAACTACCTTCTGTGGCAGAGAATTCCACAGATTCACCACTCTCTGTGTGAAAAATGATTTTCTCATCTCAGTCCTAAAAGACTTCCCCCTTATCCGTAAACAGTGGCCCCTTGTCCTGGACTTCCCCAACATCAGGAAAAATCTTCCTGCATCTAGCCTGTCCAACCGCTTAAGAATTTTGTAAGTCTCTATGAGATCCCCCCTCAATCTTTTATATTCCAGTGAGTACAAGCCGAGTCTATCCAATCTTTCTTCACATGGAAGTCCTGCCATCCCAGGAATCAGTCAGGTGAACCTTCTCTGTACTCCCTCTATGGCAAGAATGTCTTTCCTCAGATTAGGAGACCAAAACTGTACACAATACTCCAGGTGTGGTCTCACCAAGACCCTGTACAACTGCAGTAGAACCTCCCTGCTCTTGTACTCAAATCCTTTTGCTATGAATGTCAACATACCATTCGCTTTCTTCACAGATTCGTATGGCTGATCAGTAGGCCTTTCTCCATTTTTCTGATGGTATGCGTCACTGATATAGTGACGTATGTAGGTGGCTATGCAGAGCCTCACACCAACGGGGTATGCCGGAAATATTAATTGCAGCCTTGTAGACCCAGATCTGTGCTGCTTTAGTAACTCGTCATTGAAGAAAGTTACTCTCTCATGGGGTTGAGACCATGTTATCCAATTTGATTTTAAGGTCTGAACCCATTGCAAGGTCTGAACCCATTGCGCCGAGGTTAGCGCCATTAACATCACCATCTTCAGGGTGAGTTTATCCAACCGTAGTCCAATCATAGGCGACCAGCTCCTGAGTAGGGTCAATACTACCCCTATATCCCAGGTGATGTTGTATCGTCGTCGGGAAGGGCTCGAATTGAAGATACCCCTCATCAATTTGGACACGAGCTGGTGAGACCCTACTCCTATACAAAGGTAGGATGACAGTCCGCTTCTGGCACTGTTAATGGCACTGTAGCTGAGGCCCTCATCATGATGTAGCCCCACAAGGAATTCCAGCACATGGGGAATCATGGCAGAGTCGTACGTGATGTTGATCCGGCTGCAGTAGGCCTCCCATTTCCTGATTTGGGTGAGGTACTGTCATCTTGTGGATGCTCTGCAAGATGCTGCAATGGTGTCCATGGTCCTTGGTGTTAATCCATATTGCAGGAGTGGCCTCTTCAGAACCTGCAAGCCAACAGGTTCAGATCACCATGGCATGGATGATTTTCCCCTGTTGTGGGGTTAGTTACCAAATCCGGGCATTTATTAATATGTGCCCATGGTTCTTTAATCATCTCAAGGACCACCGTGTACCATGGTTGTGTAGGCCAGTCGGGTATTATTAAGATGCCTGTTGCAGAATCTGATTTTATTTTCTGCAATACCCGACTGATGAGGCAAAATGGAGGAAAACCATTTCCCCCAGTGCAGCGAGAAAGCGTCCATCGCTTCTGCCCCAGGATCTGGTTCCCAAGATACATATGTTGGTATCTGATGGTTCAATCTGGACGCAAAAAGGTCGATATCTGATGTTCCAAATTTGGCTATAATTTTAGCAAATATTTGGGGATTTAACATCCACTCGATGTTATCATTGAATACGTGTGACCTGGTGTCCGCCACTGTATTGAGCTTACCAGGAAGGTAGGTAGCTGATATCCAAATATTTCTTTCTATGCACCAGAGCCAGATTAAGTTTGCCAATTCATCACAAGATATTGACTTGATACCACCCATATGATTTAAATATGCCACCACAGTGGTGTTATCTATTTGAAGATAGACATGCATATGATGTAAATTCATGCATTAAGCTTGCGGCCCGTGAAATGCTCCTAGCATTTCCAAATTGTTTATCCCTTGTGATAATAGGAGGGTAGATTTATGTAAATCCCATCTACCGCCATGACTGGAAGTGGTGTCGGTAGCTCCCCAGCCTTGGGCGCTTGCGTCGGTTTGTACCACGACTGACGGATTTGGTACAATAATGGGATTGAATGAGTCATGAATATTATCAATCTACCATTGTAACTCAACTTTTGCCTTCATTGGCAGCTGCATAGGCCTATCAAAATGTCCAGCATTTGTTTTTAATGCTGAAATTTTTGTTCGTTGCATATTTTGATAGTGTAGTGGGCCAAATCACGCAGCTGGAAATGTAGCTACTAGTTTCCCAATTACCTTAGCAGCATGTCTGATTGTTGGTTTACTGGCGCAAACAAGGATGTTACATGCTTCAATAATATCCATTGCCTTGTTATCTGGGATGGTAACAATCATCTGATCGGTGTTAATTGTGAATCCCAGGTAGGTCATGACCTGTGAAGGGTAGAACTTAGATTTGTCTGAATGGATGACAAACCCTAATTTTTGAAACAATGTTTTAGTAGCTGTCACTGCTAAATTTGTCGATTCCATAGTCTTTCCCACAATCATGATGTCATCTAAATATGCCATGACAATATGGTTTTGTTTTCTCACGGATGCCAATACTGGTTTCAAAATTTTGGTAAATAACCTAGGGGCTGTTGTAAGCCCACTGGGTAGGGTTCTCTTTTGCCATAGTTGATCCATCTAGACAAACTTCAAGAACTTTCGGTGATGTTTCCGTATGGATACTGAATAGTATGCTTCTTTTAAGTCGATGCATGCCATGAAGCACCCCTTGGAAATCAGTGATTTAGCTGTTTCGAATGTGTCCATTTTAAAATAGGTATATTTTACAAAAGTATTCAAATGGGTTAAGTCAATAATAATCCAACATCCACCATCTTTTTTGGTTTTGCTAAAGACGTTGGATACGAACTCAAGAGGTTCATGGATCGTTTTCTCTATCACCCCCTTGGCATGTAGCCTCAAAATTTCCTCATGTCCTTCTGCTTTCTCCATATGGGAAAGTGCAAATTTTCGGTTTGGTACATGTTGAGGCGGGGGAAGTTGTTCATCTATGAATTCAATTTCATACCCCTGAATACTTTGTAATATAAATGAGTTTAGTTATAGAGCTCCATGCATCTCAGAATGAACATTATCTCCCACCAACTTGTGAGGTTAAACATGCAGCACTCGCATGAGAACCAGACCCCCTTACCACCATGGTTACCGGCGGGGCCTGATGTTCTGGGTTTTGGCGCTCCGTTGTGTTGCTGGATTGTGGGGTTGGCGCATCTTCCACGCCAGTCACTGTTGGCCCTGCCCTAAAAAAGGCTTTTGTTGTTGGGGTGCGGCCGGCTTGTAGGTCCTTTATGTTCTTTCAGATAGCCCCCGAGGTCTCACGTATGGATTTTGTCTGCGAGATGCCGGCCTGCTGGAGGAAGGTAGTTTCATCAAACCGACTGCCTTTGCCTTCTCGTCAAGGTCCTTGACCTGTTTGGACAGGTCCTCACCGAACAACTGTCTCGGTGGCGGCGTCGCAGATGCCTTACACAACCCCGCAAACTTGGGGTTGAGAGTTGGTTTGATGGAGATTTTCCGGAAGGAGTTTATCTCGTACTGTGTATTACACAGTAGCGCAAGAGCGTCTTCCTGCTCCTCCGTCATCTCAGTGCCGTCAATCGACCTGGCAAAGGCAGTGATTCCTGACTTCAACAGTTTCAGGATTTTTTGAAGTTTAAGCTCTTGAGCCCTAATCCCTGGACTGATGTTACCCCAGATGGGCGTGTTAACTGTCGGTACGTTCAGCGAAACACAGTTGTTCGGGGCCTTGGATTTATTAATTGCCTCGGTCAATACCTGATCCTGCAGCTGGTGTGTTGTGAGGAAGTCAATGCTGGCCACTAGTTTTGGCTGCAATGGCTGTCATGTGTGCTTTGGCTGGGCAAATTTGAAAACCACGTCAAGAAGTTCCTCTTGAGGTATTCCAGGTGCTGCAGGTTCCTGCGCCAACCCCTCTTCAACGTCAGCCAGCTGCTGACTCCTGGCACTCCCCACCGATGAAGGGGATATGCTGGGTGGCCCAGATGCATGTCTCCTGGAACTTGAGGACATCCGATCCTGCTGCGGGAGATCTCGCTCAAGGAGTCGCTCCATCATGCGCTCCATACGGGCCATGCGACCGCCGCCGCTATCTGCGGACAGCAAGTCGACTTCCTCAGGTTCCCCTGAACAACTGAGGCTTCTACCGTAGGCCCGCACCTCGTCGAGGTGATGTCTAGGGTGCCTAGGCAGGAAGTCGCTGCCTGCCGGTCCAGCGGGGCTCGGCGACTCCCGCGCGGACATGCCGCTAGTCCACGGTCTTCCGGACTGAAGCGGCCCGCCTGTTTGGAAAGACATGAGCGGTGAGGAGTCGCCGAAGCGGGTTTCACCGATATCCGCGCGGCCTTGCCGCCTGTATTCCCCCGGGTCAAAGGCGACGCATGGTCACATCCAGCCGCTAACGCGGGGTGCGGTGACCGAGATGTGTTGCCACCGGCCCGCGATCTGGCAGGCTCCGCCAGTGGTGACTCTGCGCCAGCCGCACCTGCGGGGCTCCCGGACTCAGATCTCGATCCCTCATCGGTCCGCGATCTGGCGGACTGCTCCGGTGGCAAGTCGACGCCGGCCGCAGCAGCGGGGCTCCTCGACCTAAGTGCGGTTCTTCCCCTGGTCCACCCTCTGGTAACCTGCATTGGAGGGGAGACAGAACGTGCCGCAGAGCGGGGAACACGCTTACACACCTTTTACCCACTGTCCCTATGTTTAGGTGACAGCGGTAGGGAGTCAGGGTCTTGCCTACCCTGCTCCCGCGCGGTGCTCCTACCACCATGTGGCTCTATAGACAGCCGTGGTGGAGAGTCGGGTCCTGGTTGCGTAGGGCTCCCCGACTTCCACGTTCTTTTCCCGGCCCGATGAGCGGGTGCTGCCGTTGTAACGGGCAGCTCCAGGGAATGCAGCCGCTGACTCCTGTCGGAAGTCCCGCATCTGGAATCATGTTTCGCCTTGCTCCTTTTTCCATCATCCATGTGAACACAAAAACTATCCACCGGAACTAACCAACTCAAGGTTAGCTCCACTTACCTGAGCGGTCCTTTTTGAAGGGCTGGTGGAGGAGCGCACCCCCCCCCCCCCCCCCCCCCCCCCCCACAGCCGTCGACTGCAACTGCGAGCGACGTTATGTCACGTATGCGTGCTGGCGGGGTCTTCACGAAATCACTCACGTGACTCCGAAATGAAATAATGAGCCTTTTAGTTCCAACCTTTCTTTGGTTATAAAGTGGGGGCTAAAATGTTGAATTGATGCACTAAAAAATGCACCAAAAATTTGATGAAGTGGTAGAGAGGATTGATGAGGAATATGGGGTAGCATGTGGTATATATGGATTTCCAAGACTTTTGATTATGTGCCACATAAGAGCATTCTCATCAAGATTAAACACTGGATTGAAAAGGTTTGTTGCAGCATGCATGGATAATTGCCAATTAATAACACTCCAAAGGCAAACAGGTTTGTAGGTTGATTGTCCCTAGTGGGGGTAGGATAGTGTTAATGTGGCAGGATCGCTGGTTGGCACGGACCCGGTGGGCCGAACGGCCTGTTTCCACCCTGTATCTCTAAACTAAACTAATTACAGGAAGAGAGGGTAAGAGTTCATAGTTCGTGCGTTCGACTGAGATGAAGAATACGGCGGAGATCTGGGGGGAAAACAATGTTGGGAAAAGTATTTTTATTGAATCAAAACTGGCACTGTGACGCAGCGGTAGAGTTGCCTCCTTACCGCGCCAGAGACCCGGGTTCCATCCTGACTAAGGGTGCTGTCCATACAGAGTTTGTGCATTCTCCCCGTGACCTGCGTGGGTTTTCTCCAGGTGCTCCGGTTTCCTCCCACACTCCAATGTTGTATAGGTTGGTAGCCTAATTACCTTGGTAAAGTTGTACATTGTCCATAGTGTGTGTAAGATAGTGTTAATGTGCAGGGATCATTGGTCGGTGGCCGCGATGGGCCGAAAGGCCTGTTTACACGCTGTATCTCTATACCAAACTAAACTAAAAGTGGGACTTAAGTAAATGGAGTGCAATTTCCAATTTTCCAGATGCTGGAGCAACTCAGCGAGACAGACAGCATCTCTGGAGAGAAGGTATTAAGCCGATAAATTGAATAGCCTCCTGCATTGCTATAACCATTCTCCAATTTTGTGAGACCAATGCTGCAGGGATTAGGGTCTCCACCTGAAACATCACCTATTCAATAGACAATAGGTGCAGGAGTAGGCCATTCGGCCCTTCAAGCCAGCACCGCCATTCAATGTGATCATGGCTGATCATCCCCAATCAGTACCCTGTTCCTGCCTTCCCCCATATCCCCTGACTCCGCTATCTTTAAGAGCCCTATCTAGCTCTCTCTTGAAAGTATCCAGAACCGGCATCCACCGCCCTCTGAGGCAGAGAATTCCACAGACTCACAACTCTCTGTGTGAAGAAGTGTAACCTCATCTCTGTTCTAAATCGCCCACCCCTTATTCTTAAACTGTGGCCCCTGGTTCTGGACTCCTCCAAAATCGGGAACATGTTTCCTGCCTCTAACGTGTCCAAACCCTTAATAATCTTATATGTTTCAATAAGATCCCCTCTCATCCTTCTAAACTCCAGAGTATACAAGCCCAGCCTCTCCATTCTCTCAGCATATGTCATCACGGGAATTAGCCTTTTAAGTCCTACGCTGCACTCCCTCAATAGCAAGAATGTCCTTCCTCAAATTAGGGGACCAAAACTGCACACAATAGTCCAGGTGTGGTCTTACTATGGCCCTGTACAACTGCAGAAACACCTATTTGCTCCGATACTCAACTTCTCTTGTTATGAAGGCCAACATTCCTTTAGCTTTCTTCACTGCCTGCTGTACCTGCATGCTCACTTTCGTTGACTGATGAACAAGGACTGTTGTACTTCCCCTTCTCCCAACTTTACACCATTTAGATAATAATCTGCCTTCCTGTTTTTGCTATCAAAGTGGATAACCTCACATTTATCCACATTAAACTGCATCTGCCGTGCATCTGCCCACTCACCCAACCTGTCCAGGTCACCCTGCATTTTCATAGCATCCTCCTCGCAGTTCACACTGCCACCCAGCTTTGTGTTATCTGCAAATTTGCTAATGTTACTTTGAATCCCTTCGTCTAAATCATTGATGAATATTGTAAATAGCGGTCCCAGCACAGAGCCTTGCAGTACCCCGCTAGTCACTGCCTGCATTCTGAAAGGGACCAGTTAATCCCTACTCTTTGTTTCCTGTCTGCCAATCAATTTTCTATCCATGTCAGCACTCTACCCCCAATACCATGTGCCCTAAATTTGCCCACTAATCTCCTATGTGGGACCTTATCAAATGCTTTCTGAAAGTCCAGGTACACTACATCCACTGGATCTCCCTTGTCCATTTTCCTTGTTACATCCTCAAAAAATTCCAGAAGATTAGTCAAGCGTGATTTCCCCTTCGTAAATCCATGCTGACTCGGGCCGATCCTGTTACTGCTATCCAAATGTGCCGCTATTTCATCTTTTATAATTGACTCCAGCATCTTCCCCACCACTGATGTCAGGCTAACTGGTCTATAATTTCCTGTTTTCTCTCTCCCGCCTTTCTTAAAAAGTGGGATAACATTAGCTACCCTCCAATCCACAGGAACTGATCCTGAATCTATAGAACATTGGAAAATGATCACCAATGCATCCACGATATCTAGAGCCACTTCCTTAAGTACCCTGGGATGCAGATCATTCCTTCTCTCCAGAGATGCTGTCTGTCCTGCTGAGTTACTCCAGCATTTTGTGTCATAACATTTGGAGCCAAAGAGACCTTTGAGGAGTTTACTAACAATCTTCACGTAGATGTGACCAGACAAATAGAATGGGCAGATAAATAGCAGATTGGAGCTAGTGCTGAAAAATGTGAGGATTTACAATTTGGTAGAGAGCACTAGAGGGGACAATGTAAGCTAAAGGACACAATCCCAAATGGGATAAAAACAGAAATCCACTGAAAGAGGCAAAGTAGGTTGAGGATGTGGTAAAAATAAACTGTACCGTAGGCTTCATTTATAGAGACATGGAGTCCAAGAACAGGTATGATGAACCTGTACAGAACTGGCCAACCATAGCGGGAATATTGTGTCCATTTTTGGGTGCCACATTTGACGAAAGGTGTGAAGGTTTGAGATGGCACAAAAGAAAGTTATCAGATTTATTCCAGGGATGAGGAACTTAGGTTATGGAGAAGTTGGGGTTGGTTCCATTGGGGTCAATGGGAATTGTGAAGGTATCAGATGGCGATACATAAAATTAAGAAGATAATATATCGATGGTGGTGGGGTCAGGAACCAGGAGATATAGTATGAAGGAATTTGGCAAAAACAACCAAAAGTGATACGAGAACATGAGAAACTGCAAATTGTGGAATATTGAACATAGAACAAAGTGCAGATGCTGGTGAGGCAGCAACCATGAAGGGAATGGACAGACCACATTTGGGTCAGGACCCTGTTTCAGACATGAGAATTTATGTGTTACAAACATTTCTTTTTGGACATTTGGTGATTCTGGTCTGAAATGTTTACCATGGGATGGTGCAGGCAGACTCTAATGCAGCATTCACCATATAGTGATCTGAAAATAATGAATTTGCAAGTGTATGGGGTGAAGACGATGGAGTGGAAAGAGCTGGGATGCATCTCCATTAGGCCGATAAATTGAATAGCCCTCTGTATTGTAATAACCATTCTCCAATTCAGAGACTAATGGGCCTATCCCACTTAGGCGACTTATTAGGCGACTGCAGGAGACTCTGCGGTGGCCACATAGTTGCCACGTGTTCGCGGGTGGGTGCCAGGTAACCTTCATGGTCGTGAGGAGTTCCCGCATTCTGGGAGCTAGTCGCGGCCTCATTATGGTCGCCGCAAATTTTTCAACACGTTGAAAAATGAGCGGCAACCAGAATGAAGCCGCCATGGAGAGTAACGAGAATTCTCGTGCCGTAGGTGGGTCGCCAGGAGGTCCTAGTGGGTTGCCAGGAGGTCAAAGGTTGTCGGAGGTTCTCGTAGGTTGTAGCCGGTGTTGACCGGTGAATTTCATTGGCTCATTGGGAAATAAAAACGTAAGCAGTAGTTTTCAGAACCAAAGATAATCGACCGGTAATGTTAATGTCCGCCGAGCTTCACAGCCGTGTATCTCTGGCTTCTTAAAAGTTGTCTCCACTCCTTCTCCCTCCATCCCCGCCACCTTTAAAGGACTTACTGTACGCTGTGCTTTAGCCATCTTAATTACAGCGCCTACCTTCCTGTTCATGGCGGTGTATGTCTGTATCATATTGCACCGTGTGAATTTCACTCAGACAGCACTCCCCCCCGCTTGCCCTGTCCCCCGCCTGCATAAAGGACTGGTGAAGGAAGCGATGTGTGTGTGTGTGTGCGTGTTCCACTCTGATAGTTGCTGTTCCAGTTGCCAGTTTTTGCAGGCGGCTGCCGTCAACTTGACAGTCGCCGACACTCGCCTGAAAACTCGCCTAAGTGGGACAGGCTCGTAACACATTCCTTCTCTCCAGAGATGCTGTCTTTCCCACTGAGTTACTCCAGTATTTTGTGTCTATCTTCGGCGTAAACCAGCACATGCAGTTCCTTCTGACACTGCAGGGATTAAGCTGCATAAATCTCCCTTGAGTGAATTAACGAGATAGGCACAGAATTGCTATCACATGCTTCCTTTAATGTCAGAGAGGTTGGGCTTGTGCACATGCATTGTTCTATGCTGAAACCCTAAACTTACCAACAGATTTGGAAAGTCATATCTCAGTATTTGGACTTTAGTCATTGGACTTCACATAGAATCCTGTTGCGGAGGTTTGCATTGCTGAGTTTGGGAAATTGATTCACAGATTAGACTAGGTAGAAAAAGCACAGTGGAACCTCAATCCCTTTTTGCATATTATTTTGTTTCAGTTTAAACTTTTTAATTATTGACAAGTATTTTAGGTGAATTTTGAGAATTTTATTTCTAAATATTAATCGTAATGGAATAAATAGGAACTGCCGATGCTGTGTACACCAAAGATAGGCACAAAATGCTGGAGTAACTCAGCGGGTCAGGTAGCATCTCTAGAGAAAACAGACAGGTGATGTTTCAGGTCCAGAGGTTTCTTCAGACTGATTGTGAGGGGGTTGCATACAGGAAGCAAGAAACCATCGGGACAACCAGATCCAGCAACAGATGACCTCAGGCAGGGAGGTTCCCTGATAGGCTGCCTGTTGGCTAGGAACAGCGTGATCCCAAGATCATTGCGAGTCTATCAGGGCGCCTCCCTGTCCGAGGTCTTCCTACTGAGTTATTCTATCTGAAATATTAATCATATTTAATTATTCACTTCAATTGTAATTGTTTAACCATCGTAACATATTTAAAACCTCATTAAAAGACTCCAACAGCTTTGACAGGGAGCAAAGTTGAGGTGAGACTCTGTCAGCTGTGAAAGCTTTCAAGGACATTTCAGGAGCAGTGCTTCGACTATGCACCATTAAAGGCTCAGTTGCCACCCAGGCATATTAGACAACATGAGTGCGGAGAGACCATGGATGATGTTTGCAGGCAGAGTGACTGACCCTGTGAGATTCTCCTCAGATTTTCATTTCATTTGTGATAAATTTGGCATTGTATTATATGAACTGATAGTCATTAAATTTTGATCACATATCAAATAATTTAGCTATGGTTTCATAATTCTCGGGATGTCTACATTGCTATCAAGTGCAACATTCATTTTTCATCACTATTTGGCCTTGAGAAAGTAGCTTCAGAACCACACAAGTTCAGAGGATAACCATATAACAATTACAGCATGGAAACAGGCCTTCTCAGCCCTTCCAGTCCGTGCCGACCATTTATTTTCCCCTAGTCCCATCTACCTGCAATCAGACCATACCCCTCCATTCCCTTCCCGTCCATATACCTATCCACTTTACTTTTAAAGTAATTCAGGATGTTCCAGGATTTACCCCAGTGACTATGAACTAATGGTAACGTTAAGTAATGAAATAAATATTACATTTTAAATAATAATAATTTAATAATAATAAAAAATAAATGATATAAAGTAATGAAATAAAATTGTTCACTGATATTGGAACATTCAACATTTTATAATTCTTAAGGCATATGTGCGTACAAAATCTATAACTTATTTGTGGTGAATTATCATTTAAATTAAAAGAAAATTATGATTTTGTGTAGCATTGTTTCTAGTCTCAATGTCCCAAAATGGCTTATAGTCAATGAAAAAACTTGAAAGGGTAGTCACTTCTGTAAGATTTGAAATGCCACAACTAATGTGCACACCATCACAGAGACAGTACTGAAAATAAATAGGTATTCCACTTATTAATAATGTTCTGTGAGGAAGTGGCTGGGACACAGTGGATAATTCGCCTGCTCCTTCAAAATAGCACTATGAACTTTTTTTATATACTTCCAAGAGACCAGCAGGAGTTTGGCTCAGCAAACCACTTGAAAGACAATACTTCCAATAGTGAAGCATTGAAGGCTTTGAGTATGTGTTCAAACACACAATTTTATCGCCAAAATCAGAAACCAGAGCACATGTACTTTCAACTATTGCACACTATACAAATAATGTTGACCTCAGGTTGTTTGTTGCTACCCAGTATCACTTGATCAACTCATTCAGTTAAACTCAGTATCATGTATATTCCATGTCACAATGTTGTTCCTTAAACATTTGGAATAAAACCAGTCTGTTGCCTATATTTTTTGTCTCTTATTTTTCTTTACACAGTACGCGATCCCGTCCACACAGGCTGAATCTGCCACATGAGCAACCCGGCTCCTATTGGTAGTGCCTAACATTATATATCAATAGTGGTGGGTTGCACTTTGCTTTCCAAAATGTGTTTTTATTCATTTCAGTGGAGCTAAGTTTTGAAAAGAGAGTAGAGTACATGGACAGAGCGGTACATACAATGGTGAAGGTCGCGAACTTGGAATGCATTTCATTGCAAGTATCTGTTGAGAATGAACCTGGTCCATTCTTCAATTATGTTTCAGTGTTCACTGACTAAGATTATTATTGCACATACAATAAGTATAAGTAAGTATGTCCCCCGCATGGGGGGACTGCCGTGAAGAACAATGGAGGGCCAGGCATGGGGGGACCTCCATGAGGGACGATGGGAGAACAAAGGGGGAGTCGGTGTGGGGGAAGGGGGGGTAGTCTAGTTTGGAATCCTCTGTCCAGGGATAAGTCTGCATTTGCTTGCTTGTTTGTTCATTTGTTCCGGTGAAGGTGCTGTGCACATGGCAGCCAGTCAACAGTCGCTTGTCTTTTTCTTCTTGTTTTCACTTTTAATTTCAAGTTTGTGTGTACCTCGTGCGTTGTGCCTGTCGGCAGACCGATTTCCCTCTGGGGATGAATAGAGTTTTATCGTATCGTAAGAACTTATAAAATTAGCTGTCGGAGAATATGAAAACTTTTCCACGGGCATAAGTTTATTCTTAAAAAATAAATACTTCAAATCTTTCCCACAGGGTGGGGAAATGAAAAACAAGAGGACATATGTTTAAGGAAACAGGGCCAAGACTTAATGGGAATCTGAGGGGAAACCTTTCCACTCACAGGGTGGAATGAGCTGCCAGAGACGAAAACAGCATTTAAAAGACGCTTGGACAAGTACATGGATAGGAAAGGTTTAGAGGGATTTGGGTCAAACGCAGGCAACTGGGACTAGCATAGATGGGGCATTTTATTTGGCATGGACAAGTTGGGCTGGTTTCCGTGCTGTATGAGTTGATGTCTCTCCATGCCTAGAAATGCCCAGTGACCAATTTGAGGGATCACATGTTTCCAATAGAAGGGACAAATCAGTTCTGAGATTTCAATAATGTTTCTGCTGCTGTCTTTTGCAAGTTTTCAGAGCAATCATTACGTCTAACATTTGTACACAGAATTCACTTTTTGTTCCCAGTGCAACTAAAACAAGAGGCTTTTATGACAAAATCACTTTTCATAATTATTATTAATTTTCGGCAGAAAGACTAAAGATCAGATCACCAAAGAAAATCAAAATATTACTAACCTTCACAGATACCTTTTGTAGATTTATCTGTGAGCCAGTTTCTTACCACTATGTCAGCCAAATGTGACATTGTAAACTAATTTAATCCCATTACCAGTTAACCCACTATGTGGTACTTGTTTTAGTGATTTACATCCCATCACAAAATCAGAATTCTCAAACATTAAACTGATTGAGATGATGAGAACTGAAAAACATGGGGCTAAATTTAGTTCCTTTGTACTAATGCTCCCCTTGGCGCCTTTAATATTTTAAACTATTTAAATTCTTAATGTATTTAAACCAGACCTATCAATCAAACATTGGACACATTTGAAACCGCATATCCCAAAAACTGTTCCTTTGCATAGTCAGCAAAGTAGGCGCAAATTCTACCCACTGACAGCAGATGGATTAGGATGTAGCTAGACAATACTGCAGATACTTCATGAAATTGTCTGTGATGGTTGCTTGTAATGCAGCAAAACAAATACAGTAGATGTAAGGGAGGGAAAAGGCCATTAGGTCCATTGAAATTCACAGCTACAGTACATCAACTTCCATCTATACGTACAAATCTCCAATGTTTTTCCTTTTTACAGCCTGTCATGATACATTACTTTGAATTTATGTCATTTTTGAACTCAGTAGTTACTGAGTGCTGCGTGATTCATATTTTGTTTTTGCTATTTTCTCTTTTTTTCTCTTCTGGTTAAAATTCCCGTCTTAAGGCTGGGAATTATATTATCTTGATTGCATAACCATTACAACTATTTTGCAATGTCCAATCCTCACATTCTTTTTAACTTTTAAATGTGAGATCAATTGTGTTGATACTGATGGGAAAACTTTGTCCTTACTTGGTGACCAAGTCCATGACGCATTGAATTGGTTTATTATTGCCACATGTACTAAGATCCATTGAAAACCGGTGTTTTGCATGCTATCCAAACAATTCAGATACACTGCACATAAATACAATTGTCAAACTCAAGAATGGTAGGTAGAGCAAAGGGTAAGAGTGCTGAATGTGATTCTCAGCGTTGTAGCGTATCCATTCCACAGACAAAGTCCAATGTCCTCAATGAGGTAAAGAGAATCAACAGTACATTATTTTATTGGCAGTTCTCTGGCTTATAGGCAAATCAGTGAGTTATAGACAGTGCCCTAACTAATGGCTAATACTGTAACTTATGGACTCTCCAAGTAATTCTTACCGTACATCAGTAGTACCAAAGTGCAAAATATAGTGTTTCCACTGCAGCGAAAGTGCAGGGGCCACAAGATAGGACAGTGGATACTCGGGAATTCACGCTTAGCATTTGAGAGGTCCATTTAAGAGTTCGATAACGCTGGGAAAGAAGCTGCTCTTGAATCTAGCGGTACGTGCTTCCAAGTAATTGTACCTTCCGCCCGATAGGAGAGAAGAGAGAATGGCCAGGGTGGGAGTGGCCCTTGATTATGTTGGCTGCTAATGCAAGGCAGCTTAAAGTGTTGTCGGAGTTGAGAGTGGGGAAGCTGGCTGGCATGAGGGACTCGGTTACATCCACAAGTCTCTGCAATTTCTTGTGGTCTAAGGCAGTATGAGGTTATACTGTTATTCATATTTAAAGGTATTATACTGCAAAATGTTCCTCGTTCCACAGATGCAGCTGCCCTGCAGAATTTAATATTTCCAACAATTGCAGTTATTTGCATTTTTGTGTTTAATCAAACATTCTTGCGTGCAAGTTCCAAATACACAGCCTTGACAACCAACTTTATAATGATTAACATTAGGCTACTGGACCTTTGATTTGGATTCAGTACATCCATACAGAAACCCTACTTCACTATACTCTGTTCTTCCCACATACCTTATTACATTTGATTTACTGATTGCTTAAGCACTTGGAGAGGTTGTAAGACACAGACTTCCAATAAACCAACGTCTGGTTCCAATTCTCTTTCTCAGCAAGTGATAATTAGTCTGAGTTTCCAAGCAATTGCTCCGTCTGAGAAAGTCTGGTGGACAAGAGAAACAGCAATGAAAAGCCTTCACATTGATTTTACTCTCATTTTTTTTTTCGCGTTCATGCAAATTAATGAGTTTAGGGAGCTGTTGTATTAATGCACAAGTAACAAGTTAATAATGTATAATGTAATGTAATTTTCCTGAGAAACTGAATTCAAACCAACTTACCTTCAAGGAGAGCAGCAATTCATTTATATAACCCAATGGTGTTCCTAACATAAAAGCGTTCATAAGACCAGAATAATCTGGCGGCACGGTGGCGCAGCGGTAGAGTTGCTTCCTTATAGTGCTTACAGCTCCAGAGACCCGGGTTCGATCCTGCCTATGGGTGCTTGGCAGTACTGAGTTTGTATGTTCTCCCTGTGACCTGCATGGGTTTTCCCCAAGAACTTTGGCTTCCTCCGAAATTCCAGAGATGTACAGGTTTGTAGGTTAATTGGCTTGATATGTCCCTGGTGTAAGATAGTGTTAATGAGTGGGGATCGCTGGTCGATGCGGGCTCAGAGGGCGGAAGGGCCTATTTCCATGCTGTATCTCTAAACTAAATGGAACTAATAAACAACAGCAACCAAGGAGTTGTAGCCTACGGAGCACATCTCCAGTTTTGCTCAACACGCCTCGTTTCTCCTTGTGTAAAACTGAGGAGCCAAATGCGAAGTACATCACACGCTGTAGCTCAGAGCATTTTCCTGCTTTGGACACAGTGGCCGAACAGTAAGTGAGATGCCAGCACCTGCCCTCCAGATCATGATTTCCACAGTGCGGTGAACAGACATGGATCAACACCTCTGCTCGGAAAACATCTTCAGTACTGCTCGCTGGAGGAAGATGTGTTTCCATCCAATGCATAGGCAGGAACTGCAGATGCTGGCTTACACCAAAAATAGACCCAGTGGGACAGGAAGCATCTCTGGATAGAAGGAATGGGTAATGTTTCAGGTCGAGACCCTTCTTCAGACCTGAAATATCATCCATTCCTTCTATCCAGAGATGTTGTCTGTCCTGCTGAGTTCCATCCTGTCTTCCATCCAGTGTTTAGTTGCAAAAGTGTAATATTTTTTTATTTTTATTTGAGGTAAACCGTTTACAATGTAAAACTTACTTTATAAACTAACACCTTAATTCAATATTACTACAAATAACATATCAATACTTAATATCTTCTATTTTTTGGAAATAAAGAAAAAGATATATAAAAGAGAAAAGAAAAAAGAGTAAATAAAAAAAAAAAAAAAAAAAAATTATTCTTCCCACATACTTCAATCGTAAATAAAAAGAAAATAAAAAGGGAAAATTTGAAAAACAAAAATATTACATATATATAAACAAAAACTAAAGTCATTATACGAAATACTATTTCATTCAAAAATATCTCTAATAAATGCACAATAATATCAATTATAAGTAAGTTATTCGCATCGGATCCATAGGGTGTCCGTCGAGCCGTGATCCCAAGAATAGCTACTTTTCTAAATACTGTATATATGGAGACCATATCGATTCAAAAGAATTATACCTGTCCAAAAGGACAAATCTAATTCTTTCCAAATTCAACGTCTCCAACATCTCTGCTTTCCACATTTTAATTGTTGGAGATAATGTTCCCTTCCAAAATTTAAGTATCATTTTTTTCCCTATTATTAAACAGTAATCAAAAAAATTTCTTTGATTAACCGTGAGTACCAAATTTGGCTCCGGGATTCCGAATATTATTAATTTTGGGTCTGGGTCGAGTTCAACCTTAAGAACTTCCGAAATAACTTTAAAAATTTCAATCCAATAATAATTCAACCGTGGACACGTTACCAAACTATGCATTAAATTTGCTTCAAGATTCTTACATTTATCACAAATAGAGGAGAGATTAGGAAAAATACTTTTTAATTTGGTTTTCGAGTAGTGTAATCTATATATAACTTTAAATTGTATCAGTGTATGTCTGGCATTCAAAGAACACCAATGTATTCTTTGTAAGCATTCTTCCCAAGTTTCTTTTGTTATAGGTAATCCGATTTCATTTTCCCATGCTTGACGATATGTTTCAGTTGTTGGGTTCTCTTTATCTAAAATAGTATTGTATATATAAGCTATAAGCTTATCCGTATTTGGATGTAAATTAAACAGCTCATCTAATAAGCCTGGTTCTTTTTTTTTATAGTCTTGTGTGTTACATTTAATAAAATCTCTAATTTGTAAATACCTAAAATGATGTTGTGAAGGTAATCCAAAAATATCTTGTAACTCTTCAAATAATAAAAAATTTCCATTTCTATAAAGGTGTCCTATCCTTTTAATTCCTAAATCCTCCCACAGTCTAAACCCCGCATCTAAGATTGAGGGTTTAAACAGTGGGTTATTCCTAATTGGTAACCTAAAAGAAAGATTATCCAGATATAAGGTCTTAACTATCTGTTTCCAAATACGCCTATTATTATGAATTATAGGGTTGTCCCTATAAGTCTTTTTTTGTACTTCCTTAGGTGCAAAAATAATCGACTCTATATTGAAAGGTGAACAGTCTTCCTTTTCCATTTTTAACCACATTGGTTCAACATCTATATTTACCCACCAAAAATTCATATTCTTAATCTGGACTGCCCAAAAGTAATATAGAAAATTTGGAAGTGCCAGCCCTCCATTTATCTTAGACTTACATAAGTGTTTTTTACTTATTCTATGACTTTTGTAATCCCAGACAAAATTATTAACTATAGTATCAATTTTTTTTAAAAAACTTTTTGGGAGAAAAAAAGGAATTGCTTGAAATAAATATAACAATTGTGGTAAAAAAATCATCTTTATAGCATTAATCCTACCGATCATAGATATAGGGAGTGTTTTCCAATATAAAATGTTTTTTTTAAGTTTCTCTAATAATTGATAATAATTAGCTTTAATTAATAATTTATAGGATTTAGACACATTGACTCCTAAATATTTAAATTTATCTGTAACTATTTTTAATGGGTATTTTTGTAATATATTTACATTTATACCAATTATAGGCATAATGTCACTTTTATTCCAATTAATCCTATATCCTGAAAATACGCTAAATTCGTTTATAACATTAAATAACTTGGGAATACTACATTCCGGCTTAGTAATATAAATCAGAATATCATCTGCATATAAAGATATCTTATTATTTGTTGTGTCAGTATTATACCCATATATTTCGGGTTCTGATCTGATTCTTTCGGCCAGAGGTTCTATCACCAAAGCAAATAATAAAGGGGATAACGGACATCCCTGTCTGCATCCCCTAAAAAGTCTAAATTTAGGTGATAGTATTTGATTGGTTAAAATTCTTGCTGTAGGATTAGAATATAATATTCTTACCCATTTACAAAATCCATCCCCCAATTGATATTTTTCCATTATATTAAATAAATATGACCATTCCACCTGGTCGAATGCTTTTTCAGCATCCAACGATATAACTGCTAATTCACTATCTCTTCTTCTTCTCAACTTTAGTTGCAAAAGTGACTGCACTATCATTTCTTTAAGAAAGAACCGCAGATGCTGGAAAAACCGAAGGTAAACAAAAAATGCTGGAGAAACTCAGCGGGTGAGGCAGCATCTATGGAGCGAAGGAATAGTGACGTTTCGGGTCGAGACCCTTCTTCAGACTGATGTGGGGGGGGGGGGGGGGGTGATGGCGGGAAGAAGAAAAGCTATAAAAGCACTCTAATTTCTAGGATGTGTCATAGCCTGCCTCTTGATGCTCTTGTTGGAATCTATCCTTTAGATGAATCTGTTCCCTGTGTCATATAAAGAGGCTAGTTTATGCACCACTACTTACCAATCAAGCACCTCCTTTTTGAAAGTAGCTTCAAATAATAATGTGAAAGTATGTTGTATACCTTTATGAATAAACTGTTTGCTGGGAATATAGAGGTGAATCCAAACGTATTTGACAGAATTTACATTATTTTCATTCAAAATGATGAAAAAATTGCAATAGAACTATTTTGACATATTACTAAGGCCTTGGTAGCACTCACATAGGCTCACTCTAAAATGACAATAAAAAGTAATATTGACAGTAACAACCATGAGATGAACAAATAAAGACCATGGAACATCACCGTAATAAATTCCTTCATTTAATTTGTTGGTTTTTTTCATGATTTTGAAGAATGCTGCAGATTCTCCCGTTAGTTCCTCATACTTCAAAGAAAACTCTTTGGGTATCTTCAAATGAAGCAGCCCCAAGCACAAAAATCTAGAGATCACATCTGCAATGTATAGACAGTACAATGTCAAAATCGGAATGCATCATGCTGTGGCTCGTGTGACCCCACAACCAAAGAATCACATAATTAATTCTGCAGCCCGCTCACAACTATTTATTAACGACAGTAGACAATTTGCATAAATAACCAACATGAACATTAAAGAGGCTTCATGTATATACCCACCCGTAAAATGGTGCAGTCCATTCAGATGTACAATAGAAAAGTGCGTGATGATTACAATCTTTTTGCTTAGATCTATGGTGTATCTGATAAATACTGTCCTTGCTTGTCCCAAAAAAATGTTATCAGATTGATTTTGTGTAGACACAAATGTAAAATACATCCCTAAAGTGGCCAATACAACATATGCCTGTAAAATACCTACGCCATCCTGTGACTGTGGAAAGTGCTGTGTAAATCTAAGTAATTTCCTATATCCTGCCTGTACATTAAACGCTATTCATTTTCACATTGGCATCATCCATTTCACCCCATATTTCACTCCCTTTCACTTTCTTCCCTGTAGTCTTTGAAATTGTCATTTATATTTTTAATAGCCCCAGGCCTAATTATCTCCAGCGAACAAGTTTGCCACTGCATGAACCCTGACACTTTCAGCACCTTAATGCTAAGTTTGCACCTTCAGGCAGTTTCCACTCAGATCTGTTCCACTGAATCCGCAGTACTGTCAGTCTTTCTTGCTATAATGTTCCATTCGTGGAACACCATTCAATCTTCACGTTGAAAGACTTTGGTTGAATTCCTCTGCCACTCCCCACATTCCCCCAAAGGATGAGACGGGATCTTATAGAGACATCTAAAATTCTTAAGGGATTGGACAGGCTAGATGCAGGAAAAATGTTTCCGATGTTGGGGGAATCCAGAACCAGGGTCACAGTTTAAGAATACTGGGATAGGCCATTTAGGACTGAGATGAGGAAAAACATTTTCGCCCAGAGAGTTGCGAATTTCTGGAATTCACTGCCACAGGAGGCCAATTCACTGGATGTTATCAAGAGAGAGTTAGATTTAGCTCTTAGGGCAAACGGAATCAAGGGATATGGGGAGAAAGCAGGAACGGGGCACTGATTTTGGATGATCAGCCATGATCATATTGAATGGCGGTGCTGACTTGAGGGGCTGAGGGACTCCTGCAATTATTTTTGAAGTTTCTATTCTAAAGCACATTCAAAACTAACCCCTTCCCGTAGTAGGTTGACAAAAAAGCTGGAGAAACTCAGCGGGTGAGGCAGCATCTATGGAGCGAAGGAATAGGCGACGTTTCGGGTCGAGACCCTTCTTCCTCCTTCCTTTAGTAGAATCCCATTAGCAACTTCCTCTAAGTAAATGTTGAAACAAACTCCTGTATTAAACAAGTTGGACAGTGGACTCATTTGACTCACTGTCCATATTATGGAAGCTAATTCAATCAGGTCAGTGGAAACTCTTTCTCTCTCCTCCCCACCTCTCACACCAAGTTTGCCAAGGCCAAATGTAAACTCAAGTACAAAGAGGAGCAAGGACAGCATTCTGATCCAGTGAGCTCCCCTGTATCCCACTGTGATCACTTATTAAAAATGATGAGGTTGATGTTAACACTTGACAACCTTCCATTTTTACCCATAGACATAATTTCCTCTCACACTGACAGGACTGAATAAATATCAAATTAAGTAATGTCACTCTATCTCTGCCTTTCACCCTGCTGACAGGTTTATTCACTTTA
This sequence comes from Raja brachyura, assembly GCA_963514005.1. Next base: position 42,388,300 of record OY740797.1, on the reverse strand, counting down.
TATTACTTAGCATTTTAACAATAAAAAATACGCTTTACACGTATGCATATTTTAGAGTGGCAAACTCAAACTCTAAGTCCAAAGAAATTCAGGACTAATGGGGTTAAGAAAACTTGGATTATATTTGTTACCAATAATTTATCGAAATTTCTTGGAAACCAAAAAAAATAATAAAACACAAAAGAAAAAGCCTTTAGTAAATTTCCAGAGAAAACTCATTGTAACAGCATATTATTAATAGTCACCTAAAACCACAGGGTGTATTTGCTTTAATCTTTTTTTCTTCAGGTTAGAAGGTTATTAACCTGTATCCTGGGGCGTGAAAGATGCACATCAATTACATCAATCGAATGGACAAATGAACTTTGTATTAAAAATTTAACAGCTCTCACACAACACTGCGGATGTGGTGGAACTTCTAACATTGCTTTGTTTGGAGGGGGAAAAGGTCAAAAGTTTCTCTTTAATTTCTGAGCACACAAAAACTGCAGTCACAGAAAGAGAAAAATTCACTGAGGCTAATATTATTCCACTCAAAAAATTATGCCAACAACCACGTTACAAGAAAAATGTTATTTGCAACAGTGCTGCACCCCACTGTTTTGGTTTCATTTTATTTATCGATTAATCTGAGTGGAATACATATTCTTTTAGGTAATTGCCCCGTAGGCTTGTTTGTATAACAAACTCAATTTGTAAAAGTTAGCATCATGGATGGTAAAAAACCTTATCTATTATTATAATCTCTTTTTAAAAATCCATATTTTCTTTGTACTTGTCATACATTTGAAATGATGTCTATAGCCTCCTAAAGACTTATGACTTCTTAAGTACCCCAAATGTGAGTCTCAAGAGACTGCACTAACCATCAAGCCTCCACCAACACTAATCCTACACTAATCCCATTAGGTTCCCCAGACACTGTATGTGACACTAGACGCCCTCGCCCGCCTCTCACCTACATGGTTGTGTCTTACCACCCTCCACAGTTCAAGGCCAATGGGGTATGGTAAATAAATGTCAATATGAAAGTTGTCAAAGTATACAGCACGATCGAGATCAGTTGCAGAAATGGGTGGAGAAATGGCAGATGGAGTTTAATCTTAGCAAATGTGGCATTGCACTGTGGTTGAATGTAAGTGGAAAATATATAGTTAATGGAGGGGATCTTGGGACCAAGTCCATAGCTCCCTGGAAGTTGGAACACACATAGATAGAGTGGTAAAGGTGTATAGTGTGCTTGCCTTCATTGCTTGGAGCATTAAGTTTGGGAGTCAGGACATCATGTAGCAGCTTTAGAGGACTTTGGTTAGGCTGCATTTGGAATAATGTGCGCAGTTCGAGTCATCCCATAACAAGAAGGATGTGGATAATATGGAAAGGACGCAGAAGATGTTTCCAAAATTCTCCCTGGATTAGAGGATATTAGCTATAGGGGGAGGTTGGAGAAGCATGAATTGTTATCACTAGAGCATTAAGGGCTTGTCCCACCAGCATGCAACTCCATGCGATGAGCGCGACCTAACATGGTCGCTTGAGCAGTCTGGCGTTGCGGGGCCGGTCCCACTTCGATCGTCGGAGCCGTGCGGAATTGTGTGTAGTTCGTCCCGACATCGCGCGGGGCTCCGAAAAACTGACCATGTTCAAAAATTTTGCGTGGCAACGTCTTGTCGGCTCGCAGTCGCCTCGACACATTACATCGTGCCTCCGTGACCCTCTCTGCAGGTGCCTCCGTGACCCTCTCTGTGTGTGGCTCCGTGGCCCTCTCTGTATTTGCCTCTGTGCCCCTCTCTGTGTGTCCCTCTCTGTCCTGGCGAACTTACCTTTAAGACTTCGCTCCAAGTTCGCCTCACTTTGCGCCGCGTTGCGCCACTCACCCGACCTCCGCGCGCCCCCTGCTGCCGGTTTGGTCGCGCTTGCCGCATGCAGGCGCATGCTGGTGGGAACGGCCCTGTACAGGGGATCACCCGACCTCCACGCGGCCCCCGCTGCCCGTTTGGTCGCGCTCACCGCATGGAATTGCATGCTGGTGGGACAGGCCCTTTAGAGGCTGAGGTGTGAGCTGAAGGAAATACATTCAATTATGAGAGGCATAGAAAGGGTAGAGAGTCCGAACCTTTTTCCAAGAGTGGAGATGTCAAAGACTGTAGGGCATAGTTTTAAGGTGAGAGAGGAAAAGTTACACAAGGAGTGGTAGCTGCCTGGAAAGCAGTGCCAGGAGTGGGGGTGGAGGTCGAAATGATAGTGGTGTTTCAAAGGTTCTGTAACTATTTTCAAAGGTTCAAAGGTATGTGGACCGGCATGTAGATATGCAATAAATGGAGTGAAAGGGATTAGCAGAAGAGATTTAGTTTAATGTGTACAGCACAGATATTTTTGTGGGCTAAAGGGCCTGTTCCTGCGCTGTCTCTATAAATGTTCTACGTTCAACATAGCCAGTGATATGCAAATCCTGTGAATGAATAAATAACCTTGGCCAACTTGGCCAAAGAATATAAAGCAGGATAGTAAAAGCGTCTTTAGGTATGTGAAGAGGAAAAAATGAGAAGGCCAAAGTTGGACCCTTCAATCCATCAATCAAACAAACTTTATTGTCATTTAGAAATACATCGATATATGCAACTCCAAACGGAATTCCGTTGCATTTGGCTCCCCGTGCAACACGATAATTAACAGAAGGATAAAATGGATAAAGGGATAAATAGACAATGGTGGCAGCCCATTACACGGCATTCAGGAGTCTGATGGCTCGTGGGAAGAAGCTGTTGCAGAACCTTGATGTTCTGCTCCTTATGCTACAATATCTTTTGCCCGAGGGCAGCAGAGTGATGGAGATGTGTGGGGTCCTTTATAATACTGCTGGCCTTAGACACGCAACATTTGTTCGCAATATCCCCGATTGAGGGGAGAGAAGTCCCGATGATTTTTTCCGCTGTCCTCACCACTCTCTGCACGGACTTCCAGTCAGAGGTTTTACAGTCCCTGAGCCAGACAGAGATACAGCTGGTCAAAATACTCTCTATGGTGCCCCTTGAAGACCGAAAAAGGTGAATTTATTATGGGGAACAAGGAAATGGCAGATGAGTTGAACAGGTACTTTGAATCTGTCTTCACTAAGGAGGACACAAACAATCTTCCTGATATAGTAGTGGCCAGAGGATCTGGGGTGACAGAGGAAATGAAGGAAATCCACATTAAGCAGGAAATAGTGTTGGATAGACAGATGGGACTGAAGGTTGATAAAAGGAAGTGGCTCTAGAAATCGTGGATACATTGGTGATAATTTTCCAATGTTCGATAGACTCAGGATCAGTTCCTGTGGATTGGAGGATAGCTAATGTTATCCCACTTTTTAAGAATGGCGGGAGAGAGAAAACGGGGAAATATAGACCAATTAGCCTGACATCGGTGATGGGGAAGATGCCGGAGTCAATTATAAAAGATGAGATAGCCGCACATTTGGATAGCAGTAACAGGATCGGTCCAAGTCAACATGGATTTACGAAGGGGAAATCATGCTTGACTAATCTTCTGGAATTTTTTGAGGATGTAACTAGGAAAATGGACAAGGGAGAGCCAGTGGATGTAGTGTACCTGGACTTCCGAAGGCATTTGATAAGGTCCCACATAGATTAGTGGGGAAAATTAGGGCACATGGCATTGGAATTGGACAGGAAACAAAGGGTAGGGATTAATGGGTCCCTTTCAGAATGGCAGGCAGTAACTAGTGGGGTACCGCAAGGCTCGGTGCTGGGACCGCAGCTATTTACAATATACATCAATGATTTGGATGAAGGGATTCAAAGTAACATTAGCAAATTTGCAGATGACACAAAACTGGGTAACTGTGTGAACTGTGAGGAGGATGCTATGAGAATGCAGGGTGACTTGGACAGGTTGGGGGAGTGGGCAGATGCATGGTAGATGAAGTTTAATGCGGATAAATGTGAGGTTATCCACTTTGGTAGCAAAAACAGGAAGGCAGATTACTATCTAAATGGCGTCAAGTTGGGAAAAGGGGAAGTACAACGGCATCTGGGGGTCCTTGTACATCAGTCTATGAAAGTAAGCATGCAGGTACAGCAGGCAGTGAAGAAAGCAAATGGCATGTTGGCCTTTATAACAAGAGGAATCGAATATAGGAGCATAGAGGTCCTTCTGCAGTTGTACAGAGCCCCAGTGAGACCACACCCGGAGTATTGTGTGCAGTTTTGGTCCCCTAATTTGAGGAAGGACATTCTTGCTGTTGAGGGAGTGCAGCGTAGGTACAAGGTTAATTCCCAGCCTGGCGGGACTGTCATATGCTGAGAGAATGGAGCAGCTGGGCTTGTACACTCTGGAGTTTAGAAGGATGCGCGGAAATCTCATTGAAACATATAAGATTGTTAAGGGCTTGGACACGCTAGAGGCAGGAAACATGTTCCCGATGTTGGGGGAGTCCAGAACCAGGGACCACAGTTTAAGAATAACAAGTAAGCCATTTAGAATGGAGACGAGGAAACACTTTTTCTCACAGAGAGTGGTGAGTCTGTGGAATTCTCTGCCTCAGAGGGCGGTGGAGGCAGGTTCTCTGGATGCTTTTAAGAGAGAACTAGATAGGGCTCTTAAAAATAGCAAAGTCAGAGGATATGGGGAGAAGGCAGGAACGGGGTAAGCGAGCAAAATGGCATTAGGTATGGTGGCGTCATTACTTCTCACTTACATACACATTATTTCATGACATGCCTTTTTGGATGAATCAGGGCGACCCTCTGCACTTTCAAGAAATCCCAAAAAGTCAATGGGTACCATGTAGTCCAGCCAAAATTAGCACCTGCCTATGTTTCTTTGACATAAAGTAGAGAAAGATCTATCTGTGCTTTCCAATGATAAATCTCAAACAGGCTGGCACTAATCCAACGATGACTAAAGATTACAGAATAATCAAAGCAGAAGGACACTACAAGGTCTTCTTCTTTCTTCAATTATTACAATTTATCACTTGAATCCCAAAATTAGTTTAGTTTAGTTTAGAGATACAACGAGGAAACAGGCCATTTGGCCCACCGAGCCCATGCCGACCCACGATCCCTGCACATTAGACACTATCCGACACTCACCAAGGACAATTTACATTTATACCAGGCCAATTAACCTACAAACCAGTACATCTTTGGAGTGTGGGAGGAAACCGAAGATCCATGCGGAACATTTATGTTAGACTGTTGCTGCATTTTTGTATGAATGTTCTTTGATATCAGCTTCATTTTATCCTGAGCACCAATTATCTACAGACAGTTATCTGCCACTCACCCCCTACTGGGGTAACTGCAGCATGGGTATAAAGAATGAATGGCGGGTCCTGACTTTGCCTGCTAAAAGTAGAACTCTGAATTTACAAGAACATCTGGAGACACTATGGCACTGTGGGGCAGCGGTAGAGTTGCTGCCTTACAGCGCTTGCAGCACTCCGAGTTCAATCATGACTATGGGTGCTAACTGCACGGAGTTTGCATGTTCTCCTCATGACCACAGGTTTTTTCCAAGATCTTTGGTTTCCTCCCACATTCCAAAAAAAATGTGGGTTTGTGAGGTTAATTGGCTTGGTATAATTGTAAATTGTCCCTAGTGTGTAAGATAGTGTTAAGGGTCTGTCCTACTAATGTGACCTTTCAGCAACTGGTGAGAAGGGGGGGTGGGGGGGAAGGGGGGGGGGGGGGGAGAAAGACACTTTTAAGAAGCCAGACAACGTAATTAAGTTTAGCGGGCTTTTTCCATTACCCCGGAAGGTTTTCCTTGGTCCTGAAAACTCCAAAGAACCAATTAAAATGCCCGGTCAGCGAAGGAGATTGCCTACGGCTGCCCTAGACTGCCTGTAACTACATAGCGACCCCACTCCACTGCACTACGAGTTTAAAAGAACCATGCTGACCAATTTTTACTCGCTGAAATTTACCTGCTGACAATTTTTCCTCGACCAAACTGAGGCTGCGAGTATGCGGGAACTTCCCTCGAGCATGAAGGAGAGTTCCAGTGACCTCATAAGACCTCCTCGGACCACGTGTCGGCCATGCTGCGAGTTTGAGTCGAGGGCAAACTCTTCTAAACTCACAGATTAGGTCGCTGCAGTGGGACAGTCCCTTTAATGTGCAGTGACCGCTCTTATATATGTGCTCATTATTACTTAGCAATACGGTTTGTACCAGTAAGCTGTCTGCTACTGACTGATCATACATAGAAACATAGAAACATAGAAAATAGGTGCAGGAGTAGGCCATTCGGCCCTTCGAGCCTGCACCGCCATTCAATGTGATCATGGCTGATCATCCAACTCAGTGTCCCGTACCTGCCTTCTCTCCATACCCCCTGATCCCTTTAGCCACAAGTGCCACATCTAACGCCCTCTTAAATATAGCCAATGAACTGGCCTCAACTACCTTCTGTGGCAGAGAATTCCAGAGACTCACCACTCTCTGTGTAAAGAATGTTTTCCTCATTTCGGTCCTAAAGGAATTCCCCCTTATCCTTCGACTGTGACCCCTTGTTCTGGACTCCCCCAACATCGGGAACAATCTTCCAGCATCTAGCTTGTCCAACCCCTTAAGAATTTTGTAAGTTTCTATAAGATCCCCCCTCAATCTTCTAAATTCCAGCGAAATTACATTTTACCACATCCTTTCCAGCAATGTTTTTTTAAATGTCCTTGCTGACAGTTCTGATCGGGGGTTGTAAGAGGAGGGGCAAGCAGAGATACACGTCGACTCAATAATCATCTAAAAGCATTAATTGCACACATGCATGCATTTCCAAAATCCAGAAAACTTTACTTACTGCTCACTTCCCTGCTTCCAAATGTAGTAGCCGTGCAGCTTAAGCAAATGCATCTTCCACTTACCTAAAACAATTAAACAAGGTATAAGCATGTTTCAATTGATGGATGAATCAGGGGGTCATCAGGACTATAGAGCAACACAATAGAGGCTAATTCAAAATCAAAAGTCGCCCTCTGCACTATCATACAATACTCTCTGCACGTGTTGTTCATGCGTGCATGCATATGTACATATGGCAGTGTATGTGAGAGTGTACATGAGTATATGTTTGATTCAGAAAAAAAAGAGGACAACTAATCCTTTCTATTTGTGATATGAACCTCTTTTACTGTAAAAAGCATTGATTTCATCCCACAACTAATTTTTAATAAACAATCTCATCGAGTTGTATGATAATGTGACTAGGATAGGGACTTTCAGAAGCATTGAATGTCCTTGATAGGTCAAAAATATTTACATAGCTGGGACATGGTTCAGGCGGCTATCAAAGTTTTGACCAGCTGTTTTGTGGGATGGCTTGTTCAGGTCTGCCCAAATGATAATCTTCTGTCTTCTATCTTGCCATTCAGTCCATTACTAGCATGGCTTTGGCAGCAGATTGATTCCAATGTATCTGGAAAATGTAGGTTCATACCATCGAAGTAGGTCAGCTTACCACTGACTGCAAGTTCTATACTAGTAACTTAAACCAATGCTTATCCGACAGCATCTGTATTACACATAGTTATCAAGTTAGTTGAAAATTCTAAAAAGAAAATATCAATTTTTTCCAACTCTGAAATATAACTATAGATTAAATAATATTAGCCTACCAGATGTCACAGAATGACTGGCTTAGCATTATTAGTGGCTTCGATAGATATTTCCTCAAGTGAATCTCCCAATTGCATACTGTGACTGTGACAAAAGATTAGTGAGAACTCATACATATAACAATACTTCCACCAAAGCAAGTCATCGTGGTCTATTGGAAGCAATATTTACTGGAAAAATCAAAATCTTTACCCACACAACCGTCAAAGAATTAAAATTCAGTTTCCATAGAAAATAGTAAACCAGACACATTGTGAATTCTATTTCATCATTCAGGATTCCTAACTTGTCTTAATTGTTGGAACATTAACAACATGGCAAGACCAGCATCCATACTGCCCACCCTAGGGCAGGATGGTGGCAGACCTACTTCACAGCAGCCTGTTTGATGGTAATGCTTTCATGATGCTGCTGAATGAAGATTTAAGGCACGAGATATAATATGTCCATGTCAGAATGGCATGTGATTTGGGAGGAGGACTTGGAGTGATGCAATCCTTCAAGGAAGTTATGGTCATGGGTTTGGGACATGGCTTGAAGAAACCGTGCAAGTTGCTGCAGTGGAATATTGGTGAAGGAGGGGTAAATGTGGAGCAAACAACTCCAGTGATAATTGCTGACCATGAAATAACATCTACAATTAACTTAACATTCAGCGTCTGCATTGACTTAGTGACAAGTATAAACTCTCCCAGAAACAGGACAGTAGGTGTGAGATTCTTGTGAACTTCCAAGTTATGTTCTCAATAATGTGGCTATTTAACTGACAAAACTTGCTTTATTCGATCTAAGTGCTTTTTGTTCATAACGCAATTTTGTATGTACTTTTATACAACTTGACATCAGCATTATGAAGGGAATAATAAAGGACCACCTAGAACTTTCCAGAATAACTGTTCTCTGTATAAAGCCCATAATCATGTTAAATCTGCTAGTGTACAACACAATTCATGCCACGCAGCCCTTAAAAATTTGATGTTTCTTTTGTACTTTAAAAACCTTTTATCTTTAAGTGAAGCTTAGCGTAAGAAAAGGCAAAAGTCACTGTGTTATTATAACCATCAAGCAATCTTTTGTAAATAATTCAAATGTAGCATTAGTATAATTACAACACAGTTCTGACACTGTAAAATTATAACACAATTCATTCCATAAATTATTAACTCATAACTGAAGAATGAGTCAGATAACACAGTAAGGCCTGATTACCATCTGAAAAGCCCATTTATTTTAAAGTATGCAACAATCTTTGTCACCTCTATGTAATGAATTATGATGTATTTTTTTGTGGTACAGAGGGTAGCTCTTCCAGATAATTGTAGGCCTTCTATGGCTTTTCAAAAAGTAACAATAATATAATCACAATTTAAGATGAATTCATTTTATGCTCTTTACTCAAAACCTCTTCCACAAATGATACATTGAATTTTAATAGAGAAATTATCTTTAAATCTGACTTTAAAATCTAAACAAAAATCAACGATTGACTAGATGGACTTAAAATAAATGGAATTCTAATTAAAAGATAATTGAATGTTGTAATATTCTCCACACTAATTGTCATTACAGGAATCTACATTGGTTTATTTTAGAATTACAGAACATCACAATCGATGGGGCTTTTAAATGGCATTAATTGCACTGTTTAGTTTTATTCCAAATCAAATAACATAAAAAGTGCATTTTTTTTTGTGGTGCTGACCGCACGTTCTATTTATCATTGCAAATGTAACCCGGTGTTGCAGTTTGTGCCATACGTTACACGTGGGCCTGAATATGTTACAGTATCGGCAATATCTTTGTGGCCTTATACCATATTAAAGATGCAATCAAATACATGCAACTGCTGCTATTGTTATTTACAGATTACGAAAACCTTCTGATATCATGCATTATTCTATCCTGATGAAATTATTAAAGTCATACTTCATGTTTTTTTGTGCTTTTTAGATAAATGAAGCAAATGTTAGCATTTATTAATAGACTGAAAACTGAAACCCACACTGTGGCCGGTTCTTTCTTGTTCTCTTCCTATCCTGCTCTGCTGATTTATCCTCGCCAATGACATAAATACCCAAAACAATGTATGAGATATATGTTTAAGAAGGAACTGCAGATGCTGGAAAATCGAAGGTAATCGATTAAAATCGAAAATCGAAGATTTTTGTCTACCTATGAGTTATCTGTGTTGCATTTATTTCATCATGTGTATCTTGTGTGAATATTGTCAGCAAGATTTCATTGTGTCATTTCCAGCTATGCTTGCAAGTTGTTGTAAATAGGGAACAGCTAGTCTTCTATTTCTCTGTAACTCAATAAAGGGGAAAGTGTTTTCCGGTAATGTGCAAGATCATAGGAGTTCAGGAGCTGCCCTATAGTCAACCATATCCAAAAGGCAAAGGAACTTGCATTAATCTACGGTTGTTCTGCATTCTGTTAATCCCTTACTGCTTTACAACTAAAGAACAGTCACTGTTTCAGTTCAGAAGCTGCAGCAGCCAATAGTTGCACAACAAGCTACCACGGTGCAAATGCACTAATGTTTTAGTAACGCATTTTTGGATATATATATATATATATTCACAAAGACGCTGCAAAGATAACTCTGCTGTTCGCCTTCAAAATAATGGCACATAGACAACAGGAAGGAGTCCTGCCTTTGACAACCAATTGCTTTGTCTATGTTCCCCACTGCCTTGTACTTACCCAGCCTCTCCATGGACCTGTTTGAAAGCAGATGCATGCAATCTGTGGCATTGTAGCACAGCTCCTAGAGTGGCATTGTAGCAGTTAGAGTGATCCAAGTTCAAACGTGACCTCAGGTGTTGTAGATGTGGAGTTTACACATGTTTCCTGTGACCATGCGTATCTCCACCACGTGCTGTGGTTTCCTCCCACATTCCAAAAAAATACAGGTTAATTGCCCCCTGTAACTACCCCTCAAGTTGGTGTGTGGCAGAAATGCCATGCCTCACTGTAGCCTCTTTTCTGGTTGGTGTAAGTAAAGGGCCTGTCCCACCAGCACGCAACTATATGCGATGAACGCGATCAAACCGGCAGCGGGGGCCGCGCGGAGGTCGGGTGATCCCCTGTACAGGGCCGGTCCCACCAGCATGCGCCTGCATGCGGCAAGCGCAACTAAACCGGCAGTAGCGGCCGTGCGGAGGTTGGGTGAGTGGCGCAACGCGGCGCAAAGCGAGGCGAACTTGAAGCAAGTCCAAGGTAAGTTCGCCAGGACTTAGAGGGGCACACAGAGAGGGGCACCGAGACACACACACATATACAGGGCCACGGCGCCACACACATAGAGGGTCACGGAGGCACTTACAAATAGTTTCACGGAGGCACGATGTCCGGGCGGTGTGTAAATGTCGCGGCGACTGCGAGCCGACAAACCGTTGCCGCGCGGGATTTTTGGACATTGTCGGTTTTTCGGAGCCCCGCGCGGCGTCGGGACGAACTCGGGACGAACTCCGCACAATTCCGCACGGCTCCGGCGATCGAAGTGGGACCGGCCCCGCGACGCCGGACGGCTCAAGCGACCACGTTAGGTCGCGCTAATCGCATCGAGTTGCATGCTGGTGGGACAGGCCCTTAAAGCCTTTTGCTCTATTCCAGATAACAGTTATCCAATTATTTGCACAGAGATTATCAAGTGGATCTGACAAGGTCTGAAGGCAAAGACCTGAATGGGGATAAGGACAAGAGAGTGAGAGGGGGGGGGAGAGGGGAATTGGGGACAATGCCTCCAACTCCCCATAATATGCTCTGAAATAAATGTATAATGCGAGACTATGGATGTCCATTGCATTAAGAGGTTATCCATCCATCCCTTTGCCTTCCTGTTCTTCAAAATAGTTATTTTTGTCATGTCTTCTCCTCTTTGCCCTTTATTGACATTGTTTGTACCCCAGAACACTTCCACTCATTCCAGATCCAGAATGAATGCTGAGCTTGCTCAAATTCTCAAACTCAGCAATGTAAGCATCACATCCTTTGCCAATCATTGTCCCTGCTTTACCTAAAGAAGCTCTGTATTTCTCGCTGGTATTTCCTCAAACAGCAGCATCGCAACCTCAAAATTCAACTCTAGTGCCTGTGGTATCTTTAGTGTTGGTCTCAGAAAGGCAAATCACACTTCAATTCAGTTTAGTTTTTTGTCACGTGTACCCAGGGTACAGTGAAAAGCTTTTGTTGCGTGCTAACCCTTCAGCAGAACGACAGTACATGATTACAATCAATCCATTTACAGTGTATAGATATATGATAAGGGAAAAACTTTTAGTGCAAGGCAAAGCCAGCAAAGTCTGGTCATGGATAGTCCGAGGGACATCAGAGGTAGATAGCAGTTCAGCACTGCTCTCTGGTTGTGGTAGGATGATTCAGTTGCCTGATAACAGCTGCGTGAAAACTGTCCCTGAATGTGGAGGTGTGCATTTTCACACTTCTATACCTTATGCCTGATGGGACAGGGGAGAAGAGTGAGTGGCCAGGGTGCGACTTGTCCTTAATTATACTGCTAACCTTGGTGAGGTAGCGTGAGGTATAAATTGAATCAATAGAAGGGAAGTTGGTTTGTGTGATGGCCTGGGCTGCATCCACAATTCCCTGCAATTTCTTATGGTCCTGGATGGAACTGTTCCCAAACCAAGCTGTATGCATCCTGATAAAATGCTTTCTATGGTGCAGAGATAGGGCTGTGAATGAACGTCCTTTATCAATGGCAACTTGTGCTCGACCTGTGGAAGAACCTGGCAAACAATGCATCAAAGTCATACAACACGATAATACAGAATTGAAAGATTCAAGTTGCACCTACATAGTCTAAAACTAACTAGCCGAGGCTCAGAGATTGCCTCTTTTTCTGTTGTATCTTCTCTTTTCCTTCACGCCAATTCTTGTCCATGAGATCCACCTTCTAATTCATTGACAACATCCACCAAATAGTTACTCCCCACTTTTTCTACCTGGAACCTTTGTTGCCTGATATTGATAATAGTCTTCTTCCCCAAAAGCTCCCTCCTTTAATATTGCTTAAGAAGGAACTGCAGATGCTGGAAAACTCAAAGGTAGATAAAAATGCTGGAGAAACTCAGGCAGTTTTCACTTAAAACCGGACTTGACCAGGAAGCCAACTTAGAAACATTTACCCTGATCTGCCAGAAACCCAGACAAGGCTCAATACCTCATCCAATCAACACTTGGCAAAGTTAAACTCTGCAACATTATTTACAATTATTCACAAGGTGTATGTCTGGTTTGCAGCCATCCAATCATTCTATGCATTTTACACCTAATTGACAGGGTTTGCGGATGTTCTTATACTTTTCTTGCAAATTGTATCCAAGCTCTAGACACACTGGCACCGCTCCGCAGCTTGTCCCAGCTCTGCAGAGAACATTTCCAAATTGACCAAATCTCGCAGCAGCCCTGAAGCTTTTACTCCATTTTGAACTCCTAGCCTCTCCAATTTAGTCATGATTAACAAACTCTTCCCCAAGGAGCTATCCTTGACTTCCTTTAACTGTCTCTTTTCATCACATTCTTCAACACAATATATAATCCAGAGGCTTCCACAAAAGCTACCTAGATGAGATATATTTACAGCATGGAGATATTCTGTGGATAAAACTCATAGAAGGAAGACGAGAATGAAATATATTCACTTACAGAAAATACGCAACAAAATTAGAATACAAGAATGGAGGTGGTTATGAGATAGAGTCTTCCTTTTATGAGCAGCAGCTAAATATTTTCAATTGGGATAGTGAGGCTTTTATAATTCCATATCCAGCAATTAACCACAGCCAACATGAGATGGAAACAATCAGCCTGAAGGACGGTCCCAGCCCAAAACATCACCTATCCATGTTCTCCAGAGATGCTACCTGACCCACAGATTTATTCCAGCACTTTGAGTATTTTGTGTGTGCAAACCAGCATGTGCAGTTCCTTGTTTCTATATGACGGAAAAACTGTTCATTCCATTTTTCTGGTATTGCACAATTACTTTTTGTAACTAACTTCTAAATATTATTATCAAGCCTGAAATCAAATCAACCACCTATCAGACAGGTCATCCAGCTGACCAGTTGTGGTGTCAGGTTGTCCGCAAGAGTTTTCCTCCTTTCACAACTACTTCCTGATCTTGGAGTATTTCTCTTTGCTTCCGATTTATTGTAGCTGGTCTGTTCCGCATTCCTAAGTTTCATCAGCGTGTCTCATTCTCTTTCTATCTGCCTCTTTAACCAAATTCACAATGGCACAGAAGCATTGTTTCACGTTGATGACCATAGTCTCTATCCTTCCACCGACATTCCCTCTATTCCATCCATCCAACTCCCAGCCACAACTCCAAACCCACATTTACATTTCTGATGAAAATCATAATCATATAAAACATTAACGCTCTTTATCTCTTTGCAAATGCTACCTGACCTGCTGAGGGTTTCTTTCCAGAACTTTTGGATTTTATTTCAGATTTCCAGTAGGTTTTTGTTGGCTTTTCAGTTGAAGCCAAACTACTGTGACCATGATATCCTGCAAGAGACATTCCAAGTGGAAGTGTGGATGAAAGAAAGTTGTAAGCATCTTCTTCTTCTTCTTTTGTGGGGCGTGCACAGCCTAAAGTTGTAGGGCAACTTGTTCTATTTGATCTTATGTGTGTGCACGTCGAGTTGATTGCATTAGTCGAAACAGGGGAGACCACATGAAGGTTGCAATCTTCCACCCCAATTGTTAGCATGTACGCTTGCTTTAATTTGCCTTTAAACTTTGTGACTTTATGGGCTCCACAGTTAAAGCAACACACATTCAAACCCTCTCCAATAATAACGGCAAGGAGAGCGAGCAAGGAATCACAAGAAGGCTTACAGCAGGCAAATCAATGCAAAGTGGAGGAAATACAAGGCTTTAGTGAGACCCACCTAGGTCACAGCCAGAACACTTTTGCGTGGCATGAATCACGGGTATCAAAGTCAGAATATAAAGAAATTTAATGAAGCAAAAGATCACAAAGACTATGCATTGCAGGAGAAGGGAGTCTAGCTTTAAAATACATATATCCTTATGAGTGGGTGAACAGGTCAAAGTGAACATAAAGAAGGCAGATAAAACTTTGGAATTTATAACCGAAGGGGATTGAAAACAGAAGCAAAGAGGTCGTGACAACTGCAATATGATGCTTAGGCCACATCTGGAATTCTTATGTAATTCTGAGCTCCCCACTAAGAGCAGACTTCTCACTCTGGAGAAAATGTAATGCAGATACACAAGGGCGATGAGAGGTCTGATTTAAAACCAAAGCTTTGACCAATTCAGGCTGCATTCTGCGGAGCCATGAATATTAAGGACATTTGGCAGAAATGTTCAAATAATTTTTATTTTTAAAAATGAATACATAAGTTATCAGTCCAGAGGACAAACTCTTTAAATAATGGCCAGATAGAAAGAGGTATATCATGAGAAATGCTGAAGTGTGAAATGCTTTGCTGCAAGTGGCTAATTGATGTACAATTAATGATGTTAAATTGATTTTTGCATTCCAAAAGATATGGGATAATTATAAGAGAAGAAAAATGTGGCTGGAATAAGGAAATATGGAAAAATAAGGGACTGGAAAAAGAATTCGGACCATGTAAAATCAGCCCCGTGAGGTCCCAAAATTCAATGCAGACAAGTAAGATCTAATGCTCTCCATCTGTGTTGAAGCTGTTTCTTTATTTCAATGACTGGCTAAAATACAAATCATTGGAAACACCTTTTAGAAAAAAACAACAGGAAAATATACTGTGACATTGACATTGGAAAAACTAGCATGAAACACATTGGGAAAGGCTCATAAATAACAGAAAACACTTTCATGTGGCATGGTACTTCCAGAAATACATGGGATCATCGGAAACTTATGACACATGGGAAGCCAATTGTGTCTGGATCAGTTGAGAAAGAGCTAAACAGCCTTATCCCATCTTCTAGTTCTTGACCCATAGCCTACATGTCATAGCTCTTCAGGCTCTCATCCAGGCACTTTTTAAATGTTGAGAGTTTTTCCCTCGCCCTCTTTTTAGATCGTGTGTGCCCCTACCATGCTACAGGTAAAACAGATTTTGTACACCTCCCACAAATCCTCCAACCAATCATACAGTCATTGATCATAGAAACTGGCCCTTCAGCCTAACTTGCCCAATCCCCCCCCCCCCCCCCCCCCACCCCTCCTGTGCATTTGGCTGCATTTGACTTATGCCCCTTCTAAACCTTTCCCTGCCAGCACATAGTTTACTTTAGTTTACTGTACTGTGAAGGTACAGCATGGAAACAGGCCCTTCGGCACAACGAATCCGCACTGACCAGCGATCCCCGCACAAAGCCTACAAGCACTAGGGACAATTTACACTTATACCAAGAATACAAACCCAGGCCAATTAGCCTACAAACCTGTACATCTTTGGAGTGTGGGAGGAAACTGTAGATCTCGGAGAAAACCCACACAGTCGCGGGGAGAACGTACAATCTCAGTGCAGGCAACACCCGTAGTCAGGATTGAACCCGTGTCTCCGGCGCTGTAAGTGCTGTAAGGCAACAACTCTACCGCTGCGCCACCGTAACTTTCCCGAATTCCCAATTAATTTTCCCAAATTCCCTATTAATTTTCCCAAATTCCATAGTAATTTTCCCAAATTCCCTTGTGTTCATGCTCTCCTTCATGGAAAAAAACAGAGAAGACATATTCATTGAGAAGCCACAGACATTTCCTGTGGCTCCACACAGAAATGTCCACTTTTTTTTGAGGGGTTCTATTCTCTTCCAAGTTACTCTTTTCCATTAAATATGCTTATAATATCTCCCTAATCTTCTCTGCCAAAGTCATCACATGGCCTCTTTTTGCCCTCATGTTAGCCTTCTTAAGTATGCTCCTACATCCTCTGCTACTCCTCCAGGGATTCAGTTCATCTCAGCTGCCTGCACCTCTCTCATGCCTCCTTTTGTTTGGACTGGGAACTCAATATCCTGAGTCCTGGGTACCCTGTTTCTGCCAGTGTTTACCCTTCGCTAAACCAGGAACAGATAGACATTGAACTCTCGGTAACTTTTAAAAGCCTCCCATTTGCCTGACACTCCTTTGCCCACAAGCAGCGTACCCTAACCAACTTTTGCAAGCTCCTGTCTAACACTGTCAAAATTCACATTGCCCCAATTTAGAACTTGTGGGTAAGTGCTGTCCTTTTCCATAACTATTTTAAAACCAATAGGCTCACTGGCCCTAAAGTGCTCCCCCATTGACACTTCAGTCACTTATCCTCCCTTATCTCCCAAGACAAGGTCAAGCTTTGCCCACTCCCTATTAGGATCCTCTTACATCTCCCTATCACCTAGTTTATTTCTTATCTTCCACCCGCTCCATCTGTCCATCACCCATACACTCTGGGTCCAACTGGGTCCCCACTCCCCACTGTTCCCACCCTGCCTCCCATATTGGCTTCACCTTCAGTTCCTATCAGATCCCATTATCTGCAACCTTTTGTTGCCTTATTCCCATTACCTTCCAGCCTCTGTTGCTCGTTCCACCCTTCCCTCCCCCACCGGACCAACCTCCAATCTGCTCCACCTCACCTTGATTCACTGATCGCTTGCCTGTTCTTGCCCCAACCCTCCCATCCGAAACTCCTTATACTGGCTATCTCCCCTCCACTCTTTCAGTCAAGATGATGTATCCCAATCTGAAACATCAACTATCCTTTGCTCTCCACTGGCCCCATAGCAGAAGCGTCCACGTTTCAGGGCTGGAAACTGGAAGTATCCTGAGCTAATTCTGATACCACCATCATCTAATGCGACAAGTGATGGCTTCCACTGATTGTTGCCGGAAGCTTGCGGCCTTTTCAGGACGGACAATGACAGTGAGGCCAACATTTGTAACAAGATGGACAGGAAAAGAAGAAGACTCTCCATTGAAGCTGCTCGACCTACTCATTTCTTCCAGCATATTGCTTGTTGATCCAAATTCCAACATCTCTTGCATTCTCTTGTGTCTCCAAAACTTTGGTTAGGTCAAATATGGAGTATCTTGTGGAGTTCTAGTCACTGCCTTACAGGAAGGAGATGGGGGCTTTGGAGTGGATGCAGAAAAGGTTCAGCCTGTTTAGGAGAGTGTTAGCTGCAAGGACAATCTGACAGAATGTTGTCTCTGAAGCATCAGAGACTGAGAAATAATCTGACCGAAGTATATAAAGTTGCAAGAGTTATAAACAGTGTAGAAAAGCTAGAATAGTAGTGTCAACTATTTGAGGGCATGGCTAAAAAGAGAAGAGGAGAATGTTTAAAGGAGAGTTGCAAGGCACATTTGTGACGCAGTCATTGAAGCATCAGACGCACTGCCAGAGGAAGTGTCCTGAAGCAGGAATTATGTTTAAGTGCATTTAGAGAGACACACAATCAGACAGGAATTGAGGGATAAAGACCATTTTCAGGCAGATGGTTGGTTTATCGTTAGTTTAACAAAGGCAGCATGAGCTGAAAGCTGTCCCTGTGCCGTGTTGTTCTGTTCCATGTTCTCCAATCTTTCCACAAACGCAAAATGTCCCAGTCCCAGTAACATCCTTGTAAATCTCAGAAATAATCCATTGCTCAAAATATTTATAAAGCACTGCAAGTAGAGATCTGTGTTTGCTGAGATATGCCAGCTGAGAGAATATGTTTGTGATCCCTGCAGTTTTCTGGTAAATAAAGGGAAAGAACGTTATTTTTTTGCTGTAAATGACTACAGGACATAAAATATAGTTAGCAAAACTATTCCAATGAATCAAAGATAAATAAGTATCCATTGGAGCCGAGCTCCTTGGGGAGAAAAAAAATTGAAGCATTTCATCCCCGTATTTACAAGAATATTTACCATGTAAATTAATTTCTGAATTGACAAACATTTAAGGTGAAAACCCATTCAAACAATCCTCGCAATAAGTGATAGAGTAGGGTATTAAAACGCTGTGTTGAAAATTAGCTGGACTTACAATAGCTGTCAGATAAACTGTTTCATTTTGCCTGAAGGAATTGTGCTACAGATGAACTAAATTAACATTCTGTCTTTTAAATCTTCTGTCAGACAGAATGCCTTTTTCCTCAAAGGCCAGATAAACTCATACTGATCTCATTTTATGTTTGATTACATATTTAATGACAGTTGTGCATTTCCAGTCTAATTTCATTTCGTCCTCATTGGCAAATTAACATATTTGATAAATTATCAGCACCCTGAAAAGTACATTACCAGGAAGCGTGCAAATCACTTGCAATTTCCAAGGAAGAAATAACGTGAACATTTCTCTCTTAGCTCTGCTTGGACACCTGATAGGAACAATGATTTGTCAAGAAAACAAAAATTACTATAAAAAATGGGTCCATCAGTTATTGCTATTCTCTGTTTAGTCATCAGTGCTATAAAAGAAATAATAAGTATTTACACACAGAAAATTAATTGGGTAATGTGAGATATAAAAATAATATACAATTGAACAGCATATCCTTCTTCAAACCAAAACCAGAATGAAAGATGAGACTGCTCATGTTCTTTGGTACCAAATCAGACTTAACTTTTTTTAAAGTACCTTTGTTCAATAAAAAAAAAAGCAATATTCATCCCAGTAGGCTGTCACACAATATTGAAGAAGCTTTTTGCCGGTCTTCTGAATCTACCAATCAATATTGCTACAGTTGAGAAGTTGAGCAGTCTCTTGAGAAGTGAGAAGTAGAGTCCGAAGAAGAGTCCTGATCCGGAACGCACCCATCCTTTTTCTCCAAAAATGCTGCCTGACCAGCTGGGTTACTCCAGCACTTTGTGCCTATCTTTGGTATATACCAGCATCTGCAGTTCCTTTCAATATAGTTGAGTAACATAGTACTGATGGTCTATTTTGCAGAACATCAGGTTGGATGCACTTGATCTATGTTTTCCCTGTGCTCAATGTCCATTCACACATGCCATTGTCATAGATGCAGCTACGTTTTACATCCCTGTGGCCCCAATGTTTACATGTTCTCCAGCACTTGTAGTCATCCTGTGAGGCAAAAGAAGCTACAACTAATGACTAGGTCTCAGGAGGAATACATCGATGGCCTTTTACTTGACCACTGCTGATAATGGTCTCTGAAAAGCTTTAAGTGTCTCTGATGAACAAACAACTTAAAAACAATTCAAACAATTAAAATCATTATTTTTTTTCAATTGAAGTAAATGTATTGAAAAACACATCTCGGCAATAGAAATCAATGTAAAACATTAAGGGCAAGAAAAAGAATCAAATCACTTACCTGCACTTACGTTTTAAAATCCAGTTTGGTGGCTCCACTCAAATAAATGGGGTGACACTATGTACAGGACCATCCCTGAGGTAAAGCTGAGGGAAAGGGAACAGAAGTGAAATGCATCTCGGGCCTCAGCTCAGTTCCTTTGTGATCCGCTGCCTGAGTTAGCAAAGAGCTCAGCAGTGACGGAGGTCAGATGTTCCAGCTGACATTGCACTACCTGCCTTTCATATGGCCTCATCCTTCAGGATTTCAATTCTCAGGCGCAGAAGCTCAGAGAGGAGCTTAGAGCATTGGAGACATGGACCTATACAACATGGGACAGCTCTATCACTCGATGAGCTGACCACTTCCATTGAAAGGTGGGAGTGGGGACAAAATAGTTTGCTTTCCAATTGACTGCGTTCATCTTGATGTGTAAGGAAGGCTAAAATACGTTTGACTTTTTTCGAGCAGTTCAAAAATCAACACAGGAGTCGGTCTGTCAACATCAAGGCAGTATATTCAGAGCTCAACCTTACTGGTTCATCAGGAGAACGACCCAGAATGGTTCTGACTCGTTCAGCCTGACTCACAGAGTCGTGGCAATATGTACTGTTACAGAGCTTAGCACAAGCGAGCAATGTTCTTTAGACACAATGTTATGAGCATACATGGTGTCTGTGTACACAACCTAGCCAGCTATCCCCACTACTGATAAACCAGCCTTGCAACAGCCACTTGGAAACTTTCAAGCTGCACTAATCAGTGATGATTATTATTTGCACTTTTTCAAATTGCATTTAATTATTCCCAGTGAATGTTCTTTATTTCCTGCTTATTGTGTGCTGTGTTAGCCATATGAGTGATTCTGATAGAATTTATTAAATAAAAATCTCTTGGTAAATCTGCAATTTTAAAATCGATAACCACAGTTTGTGTCCTATTGTGCATGGTGCTTTGCAACCGGGCATTTCAAAAAAAGGCTCTGTTTTCCACAAAGACAGGAGGTTGGCTTAATCTGCCTTTAACAAATGCTGAATTGGTGAGTAAATTAATTTAGATTTGGTGCAGCGATTTAGCCAATTGTCAGCTTTACATCAATGAACCGCTTTCTGATGAAAGGTTAATAAGGGACATTAATGTTAATCTTCGTGGATTAAATTATATAAAAATAAATTTAATTATGGTGTGATTTGATTATGAGGGAGTCTGAAAGAGTTGGAAGAAAAGGCAATGTGACGGGTCCGTAGAGACCAACAAGAGGGTTAATTTCACAGCCGTTTACTTTCTTGCATGCATGGGTTATAACTAGAAATTATAATTCTCTTATCTGTGCCGACCTTGAGATCCTAAAGTGAGATCCTTCCTCTGAGTTGGAGGTTTCGAAAATTAAATTAATGGGAATCTGAGGGGTAACTTTTTCACACAAAGGGTGGTGGGTGAATGGAACAAGAGGAGGTAGTTGGGGCAGGGGGAGTATTGCAACGTTTAAGAAACAATTAAATGGGTAACTGGATAGGACAAGCTTAGACGTATATGGGGCGATGCAGGCAGGTGGGACAAGTGTAGATGGGACGTGTTGGTCGGTGTGGGCATGTTTGGCCAAAGAGCCTGTTTCCACCCCGTATGCACTCAATGACTCCCTATGGTTCAAAGTTCTGCAGTACAATTAATGGAAAATATTACATTCTTTCTTTATTTTTTTGTTGGGGAGGTTTATGGGACAGTTGAGTCTCCTACCCAGCATTGCTGCCCACAGCCCATCACACCCACATTTACCTGGGCCACACGTAAACTTATCTTGTTGGCCCTCTATGGGGAGAAGGCAGGCATGGGTTATTGATAGGGGATGATCAGCCATGATCACAATGAATGGCGGTGCTGGCTCGAAGGGCCGAATGGCCTCCTCCTGCACCTATTTTCTATGTTTCTATGGAGTGACTTTCACCTGTATGATTGAACAGTATTAGGTGTCAGGTGCTTCCAAGATACCCCTGACTGGGTGAATCCTGTGCTGGAACTGTGCCTCTTTGAAAGTTGGCATTAATTTTAATTGAAATTCTGAGTCATTGAAAAATGATTGAAATTGCAAACAAAAACAAAAAAATATTAAATAATTTTAAAAGTCCCAAATCACAAGGTAAATAGTCAAACTATTAAAATCATGAAGATAAAACAAAATAAATTATGAAAAACATCTTTGCTCCAACATCACCTCCGAAATGAATGGGGAATCTATCCTGTGCCAGTTCTAAGCTTGCACAAGCTCCAGGTGGCAATCCTAGTACGAACTCCAATTAAACCCCATGGCTGGACTCTATGGGGAGCATAAAGATTGGAGAGACTGACTAACTGGGCACTCCCAATCCATCACTATATCTCAGAATCCATGTTTAGTGGTGCAGCCTGCATTTTTCTGCATTGTGAAAGTGAAGGGCCCTCCTTGAATCGGTTCAAGAGAGAGTTAAGGGCCTGTCCCACTTGGGCAACCTAATCCACGAGTTCTGGCAAGTTTGCCCTCGACCCATACTCGCAGCATGGTCGACACAAGGTTGTAGGAGGTCTTTGTAACTCTCCTGCATGCTCAAGAGTGGTCTCCGCGTACTCGAGGCCTCAGCTAGGTCGCGGCATTTTTTTCAATATGTTAAAAAATGCCCGCGAGTAAAAAAGGTCGCCATGGAAAACATCAATACTTTTTTTACTCATAGGTTTAGTCGTGGTAGGTTGTAATAGGTCATAGTAGGTCATCATGTTAGTCGTAGGTAGTCGATGGTAGTCGTAGATAGTCTTCATCATAGTCGAAGGGAGGTCGAAGGAGATCGTCTTCATTCTCCACTATTCGGTGTCCAATTTTCCTGAAGTTAGTCGTAGCTAGTCTTCTACATAGTCGAAGGAGGTCTTCAACATGTCATTTTTTCAAACTCTTCTAAACTCTCCATTAGGTCACCCAAGTGGGACAGCCCCTTTAGCGACTGTCAAAAACACACACATGCACGCTCACACACACAGTCACACACACACACCACACCCCCCCCCCCCCCCCCCCTTCCTTCACTAGCCTGTTATGCAGGGTGGGACAGGGCAAGCAGGGGTAGCGCTGTCTGAGTGAAATTCACACATTGCAAAGCCAAGGTGATACCACGATGAAGGTTGGCGCTGTAATTAAGACGGTTAAAGCATAGTGTACGGTAAGTCCTTTAAAAGATGGGGAGAGAGGGGGGAGAAGGAGGGAGAACAAGGGAGAAGGAGTGGAAACAACTTTTAAGAAGCCAGAGATACACGGCTGTGAAGCTCGGCGGACATTAAACATTACCGGTCGGTTATTCTTGATTCTGAAAACTACTGCTCACGATTTTTTCCCAATGAGCCAATGAAATTCACCGGTCGTCACTGGCTACAACCTACAAGAACCTTCGACCTCCTGGCAACCCACTAGGACCTCCTGTCGACCCACGTGCGGCACGAGAATTCTCGCTACTCTCAAAGGTGGCTTCATTGTAGTCACTGCTAATTTTTCAACATGTTAAAAAATTTGCGGCAACCAAAATGAGGCCGCGACTAGTTCCCAGAATGTGGGGACTCCTCATGACCAAAACGGTGACTCCCCGGCAACCACCCGCGAACATGTGGCGACCATGTGGCGACTGAATAGTCTCCTGCAGTCGCCTCAAAAGTTGCCTAAGTGGGACAGGTCCATTAGATTAACGGGCCTGTCCCACATTTTGGGCGACTACAGGTGACTGCAGCAAAAGTTTCAACATGTTGAAAATTATTCAGCGACATTGGCGACAATTTCTGCTGTCGTAGGTGGATGTCGGTGTCGTCGTAGGTTGTCGCCAGGTGTTGTAGGTGAATTCCATTAAAACTAGGCCCTGGCAGTCACCAAAAAGTCGCCAAAGTGGGACAGGCCCATTAGCTCTTAGGGCTAAAGGAATCAAGGGATATGGGGAAAAAGCAGGAACGAGATTCTGATTTTAGATGATCAGCCATGATCATATTGAATGGCAGTGCTGACTCAAAGGGCTGAATGGCCTACTCCTGCACCTATTTTTCTGGTTTCTATGTCTCTATGTGTACATAAAATATGAGTTTTTTTGTAAAGGATCTTAACATTGCAGGTTTGTGGAGTGTTGCGGATATTAACTGAGAGATGCATCAGTTTCGATTGTACCAAAGGTACCGTGTGAATGGAACAAGGTGAAATGATGGGGCAGTGATAATTGCCAGAAGTGTATGAGGGCAGAAAAAATAGACCGTGTGGTTCAACAGTGTGCAAACACGCACTGCATGGAGTCATGTGTTAAGAAAGCTGCCACCTATGGAATGTTGAACAGGAAGAAATTAATGATTTCAGGACAGAGGCAGAATGGTAAAGGGAATTAAAAATAGAAAAGCAAAAATATTGTTGTTCCTGGATATCTGCAACAGCAAATGGTGGAGAGACCATTTCATGCAGCATTTGAGAGAGGAAAACAGTTAATGTTTCAGATTGATGACCATTCATTAGAGCTGGGAACAGTCGGAGATAAATTCATTTTAAGATGCAGTAAAAAGGAGAGAGGAGGAAAAACAAACGGCGACATTTGAGGTTTGCTGGTTCGGCAGAAGAAATTAAGGGTTTGAAATCTAAAATAACCTACCATTTCTGTGTTTTGTATATTGTGCTCATAGTCACTGTTGCTAGGAGTCCAGATTTTACTTTAGTAGATCTAACTGGATGCTGACGTCGTGATATAGGGGTTCATCAGAACAATCTGAAATTTTGACAATAATTTGCATTCTTTGTGAAAATGTACACAGCAAATTCAAGACATTTGAAGTGATTTTAAGTGAAATGCAATTACAGGCGATGGAGTTTGATACTGAAATAAATTAATTACAACAGTTGGTCAAGTCCATCAAGTCATGTTAGAAATAGAACATGTGGCAAGTCCAAAAGGGATTCAGTTTGCTGCTCCCTTATTAAAAGAATGATTACATTGGCCATGTGACATACAGAGGGGTAATTATGAATTTACGCTTGTGCTACGTTTAACTTTGCTCCCTGACAAAATAAACGTCAAAATTTAATCTCATTTCAAAGAAAAAAATAATATTCACCATTTTTTTTTAAATACCTTCCACATTTTGCTTCAGCCAGCAAAAACATTCTGCTAAACTCACAAGGGAGCAGTTTTATTACACTATATTTCATACATACCAATATATCACGATTCTTATCATCGGATGGTGCCGCGGTGACCTTTCCCACTAAAGATTGTTGTACTGACCCCAGCAACTGAACCGCACTGTCAAGAAGGAAATCTGCGACAAACCTCGCAGCCTGTCTGGGTTCTAAACAACAGAAGGTAAACTTTGACCGATTTTGTTTATTTATTCAACATTATGTCGGCAAATGGAAATGAAATTCACACGCCTTCTGGGCTTCACAGATAGTTCTTTGCTGATGCAAACATCAAATGAGATTCAAGAAAGAAATGGATTCAATACAATCGCCACGGTCGTCCATTCAAAGGTCTATTTAACAGAGTGGAACTACTGAGCACCAACTGATGTCCAGTCCTCCCCTCCCATTAAGGACCATCCTTGGGATATCTGCACTGCAGAGGTGAACTCTCATGGAATCCAACGGTAGAGTATAGACTACTTCAGCTTTTCCAGAAATGTCCTCACTCGGCCTGGGCAGAAATATTTGTAAGATGAATATTTCTTTTTTAACCGGTTGCTCAATACTTTAACCCCCCCCCTCCCCCCCATTCCCCCATTGCCTCACTGACCTTTCTGTCCTGGGTCTCCCCCATTGTCAGAGTGAGGCCCAGTGCAAATTGGAGGAACAGGACCTCATGTTTCGCTTGGGCAGCTTACAACCCAGTGGCTTGAACATTGAGGCAAGTAGCCATTGCTTTCCCTCTCTCACCATCCCCTCCCCTTCCCAGTCTTACTGTCTTGACTACATTTTATCTCCGTTTTCTTTGTTGTTGCCTACTCTGGGTGTTGAGCCTTACCCACGTGACGTGGCGTGGGCCTAACTCAACGAAACACCAATGAAGGGAGGTGCCCACTTGATAACCCCAATAATATACAGTACTTGCATCTGCAGCATTAGTTTTTTTTTGAATGAGAATTAATTTGTAAGTAGCTGGGGTTTTTTTCACATATGGTGTCATTTATTGTAAGTTGCTGTATTTGGTTAGATAATATTTTGGTTTTGGGCTTGGTTTTCTCAGTTGAGCACTCAGTTGGAGTTATAGCACACTACTTTACGTTGTAATTATAATTCATAAAAATAACGTTTCATATTTAAGTTTGTTTCATGTTTTTAGCAGTGCTTTTGAATGCTGTGGATGCTCAAAGATTGCTAAATATTCATTGCAAATAGGGTCACACGGCCCTTTTACCCACATTGGGCCCTGTAGAAATGTTGTTGCTATTGTAGCTGCCTCAACTACTTCCACAGGCAGTTGTAGTATTAGTTTTAGTTTTAGAGACACAGTGCGGAAACAGGCCCTTCGGCCCACTGAGTCCGCACCGACCAGCGATCCCCGCACGTTAACACTATCCTACACACACTAGGGGCAATTTACACATACACAAAGCCAATTAACCTACATACCTGTACGTCTTTGGAGTGTGGGAGGAATCCGAAGATCTCAGAGAAAACCCACGCGGTCACAGGGAGAACGTACAAACTCCATACAGACAGCACCCGTAGTCGGGATCAAACCCGGGTCTCCGGCACTGCATGCAATGTGAGGCAGCAACTCTACCGCTGCGCCATTGTGCCGCCCTTTTTGGGGGCGGTGTGTACAAAGTGCAGTTCATTCCATATGCACTGTGT
Organism: Raja brachyura; assembly: GCA_963514005.1. Next base: position 42,361,555 of record OY740797.1, on the reverse strand, counting down.
GAAACAGCTGCTCCTCAGGTTCCTATTGAATCTTTCCACTCCCACCTTCAACCTATATCCTCTTGTTCTTGATTCACTTGCCCTGGGAAAAAGACTGGGTATTCATTCAATCTATTCCCCTCATGATTTTATACACCTCTGTAAGATTGCCCCTCAGCCTTTGGGCTCCAAGAAATAAAGTCCTTGCCCATCCAGCTTCTCCGTGTAACTCGGGCTCCTGAGACCTGGCAGTATCCTCAAAGCCCCTGCCCCACTTTCCTGAGTTACTCACAAATTCTCCCGAGTTTTCCCCTTGATTAAAACTCGGGGATTGTCCGTAGCGAGTCCGTAGGAGGCTGTAGGAGTCCGTAGATATTTTGTAGCGGCTCGTAATGCCAGTCGTAGGTACTCGGGGCATCAGGTAAGTCGGGACGTTTTGTCAGCATGTTGAAAAATGTTCACGAGTAAAATAAATAGCCCCGAGTACCTATGGCTGGCATCTCTGAGTTTGAATCAAGGGGAAAATCGGGAGAATTCGTGAGTAACTCGGGAAAGTGGAACAGGGGCTTAAAACTTATCTACACTCTTTCTGTAGAAGGTCACCGATACTCCTTGTGCGGCCTCAACCAACCACTTATACATGTGTAACGTAACTTCCCAACATCTATACTCAACACCCTGACTGATGAAGGCCAACATGCCAAAGGTCTCCTTCCCCCCGATCTTATTGTGATGCCAGTTTCAGGGAACTGTGTACTTGTATTCCAAGATCTATGAGGATGATGAATAAAACACAGGATGCTTTAAGGCAGGCAGCCCCCTTAAATGCAAGACTACAAACTTGTTTTGCCCCAAATCAGATGTTCAACAATCTATTTATCGCACATGAGCATACATGCATTGCAGCGTAAAATTTGCGAATTAGATGGAGATACAGAAACTTGCACCAGGATTCATTTACTGAACAAAATTTGTAAATGTTAATCTAATGTTAATGATATTTGGTTGAAGTGGGCAGCTGTCTTGTTCTGATCCCATTTTAGTGAAGGTCGTTAGTCCAAAGGCTAGGCATCTGTTTTCAACTTAAGACGTATAAACACCATGTAAAACTTCAATGAAATGTTTGCCAATAAGGTAACTAAATCAATACAGGAATGTTAATTGTAATATTTCACTTGCATATTTATCACTAATTTCACAATCTTTCAATTAATATTGACTTCATAGTGCAAAAATCTACTGCAGTTTTACAACTCAGAAATGAGCAAGATTTATAAGTAAGACAAATAAATGTTTCTCATTGCTATTAGAAACATAGAAACATAGAAAATAGGTGCAGGAGTAGGCCATTCGGCCCTTCGAGCCTGCACCGCCATTCAATGTGATCATGGCTGATCATCCAACTCAGTATCCCGTACCTGCCTTCTCTCCATACCCCCTGATCCCTTTAGCCACAAGTGCCACATCTAACGCCCTCTTAAATATAGCCAATGAACTGGCCTCAACTACCTTCTGTGGCAGAGAATTCCAGAGACTCACCACTCTCTGTGTAAAGAATGTTTTCCTCATTTCGGTCCTAAAGGAATTCCCCCTTATCCTTAGACTGTGACCCCTTGTTCTGGACTCCCCCAACATCGGGAACAATCTTCCAGCATCTAGCTTGTCCAACCCCTTAAGAATTTTGTAGGTTTCTCTAAGATCCCCCCTCAATCTTCTAAATTCCATCGAGTACAAACCGAGTCTATCCAATCTTTCCTCATATGAAAGTCCTGACATCCCAGGAATCAGTCTGGTGAATCTTCTCTGTACCCCCTCTATGGCAAGGATGTCTTTCCTCAGATTTGGAGACCAAAACTGTACGCAGTACTCCAGGTGTGGCCTCACCAAAACCCTGTACAACTGCAGTAGAACCTCCCTGCTCCTATACTCAAATCTTTTCGCTATGAATGCTAACATACCATTTGCTTTCTTCACTGCCTGCTGCACCTGCATGCCTACTTTCAATGACTGGTGTACCATGACACCCAGGTCTCGTTGCATCTCCCCCTTACCTAATCTGCCACCATTCAGATAATAGTCTACCCTCATGTTTTTGCCACCAAAGTGGATAACCTCACATTTATCCACATTGTACTGCATTTGCCATGCATCTGCCCATTCACTCAGCCTATCCAAATCACCCTGCAGCCTCCAAGCATCCTCCTCACACCTAACTATACCCCCCAGCTTGGTATCATCTGCAAATTTGGAGATGTTGCATTGAATTCCCTCGTCCAAATCATTAATATATATTGTAAATAGCTGGGGTCCCAGCACTGAGCCTTGCGGCACCCCACTAGTCACTGCCTGCCATTCTGAAAAGGACCCGTTTACTCCAACCCTTTGCCTCCTGTCTGCTAGCCAGTTCTCTATCCACATCAATACTGAACCCCCAATACCGTGTGCTTTAAGTTTGTATGCTAATCTCTTATGCGGGACCTTGTCGAAAGCCTTCTGAAAGTCTAGATATAACACATCCACTGGTTCTCCCTTATCCACTCTACTAGTTACATCCTCGAAAAATTCTATCAGATTTGTCAGACATGATTTACCTTTCGTAAATCCATGCTGACTTTGTCCAATGATTTCACCACTTTCCAAATGCGCTGCTATCCCATCTTTAATAACTGACTCTAGCAGTTTCCCCACTACCGATGTTAGACTAACTGGTCTGTAATTCCCCGCTTTCTCTCTCCCTCCTTTTTTAAAAAGTGGGGTTACATTAGCTACCCTCCAATCCTCAGGAACTACTCCAGAATCTAAGGAATTTTGAAAAATTATCACTAATGCATCCACTATTTCTGTGGCTACCTCCTTGAGTACTCTGGGATGCAGACTATCTGGCCCTGGGGATTTATCGGCCTTCAATCCGTTCAATTTACCCAAAACCACCTCCCGGCTAACCTGGATTTCACTCAGTTCCTCCATCTTATTTGACCCCCGTTCCACTGCTATTTCCGGCAGATTATTTATGTCTTCCTTAGTGAAGACAGAACCAAAGTAGTTATTCAATTGGTCTGCCATGTCCTTGTTCCCCATGATCAATTCACCTGTTTCTGACTGCAAGGGACCAACATTTGTTT